>OZ010798.1:182272696-184672696 GCA_963932465.1 Maratus speciosus | reverse complement strand
GGAATCGGGAAAATAGTTGCCCTTATCGTACCAGAATAATTTCCGACCTAGCTCGGAATAAAATCTATAAAAATAAGGAAATAGTCAGTAAAACGGTATTTTACGGATTTTATTTCGAGCTGGGTTGGAAATTATTCCGGTACGATAAGGGCAACTATTTATCCGATTCCTACCGGAAAAGTGGCATTATTTTTTTTACGGTGAACTAAAACAAATTCTAAATAAATGATAAGTTAGAATGTATTTTGAAGCTTTTACGTTCATTTCAATTTTCATTTGAAGAAATTACACTGTCGGGGATAATTCAAAAATTACTAATTAAGCTACAGTTACACTAAACTTCATTATTACACTGCATTAGAGGAAAATAAGACTTAAACTAATAAGAACTAAAAGTAATTCTAAATAAATGGTAAGGTAGAATGTATTTTGAAGCTTTAACGTTCATTTCAATTCTCATTTGAAGAAATTAACTGTTCACTATTTATGCTTTTCTTTGCTTTTCTTTTTACACATTTTAACAGAAACAGTTTTGTGAACGTCTTATCAGTGTTTATGTATACTCTGGGAGAACGTTTTTAAGATCCAAATAAACATGTCCTTGAACTCGCGGTGTCTTTCTTGTGGTCACGCAGTACTTTTCATTTTTAATAGCTTTAGAAGGAAACGGATGGACATTCTGCAGTAAAAGAAGCTTTCCTTCAAGTCTATCTAATCTTCTTATCTCCAATCCATTGTTGAATATCCCCATCCTTTTGTGAATAAACCACAAGCGGTTGGAGAAGAATACGTTTTCTGGAAAAGTATTGAAGGAAGGCAAAACAAGGGTTTAAAAGCAGCCTAAGGCTCCGTTTAGGGGAAAGGAAAAGTGCTCCCTCTCATGATAAAGCAATAAAAATGTCACCAGCCCTTTCTTTTCCAATCACACTTGTGGTTTCTAACAAAAGCAAGGGAGATACAACAATGCAAAAGAGATAAGAAGATTAAATCGAACTTGAAGCAAACTTTTCTTTCTTGTTGGATGTCCGGCAATTTTCTTCTAAAGCTGAATGAGATGAATAGCATCGCCTGACCACAACAAAGCACCGTCAGACCAGAACAAACACTGTAAAAAAAAAAAAAAAAACGGACTAAATTACGGAAATACTACTGACAATCTAGACGCCAGTAGTATTTCCTTTTTGGAACTTTTTCCCGGTAAATTACAGAAAATTTTCCGTTTTTTTGGAATTTAACTTAAATGTTTCTGTAATTTACCGGGAAAAGTTCCGTTAAAATACGAAATAGTACTGGCGTCTAGATTGTCAGTAGTTTTTCCGTATATTTTAGTCCGTTAGTCCGTTTTTTTTTGTTTTTTTTTTTTTTTTTTTTTTTACAGTGATGAGACAGGGCTACTTCAGTCAGGCGAAAAGAACTGCTTCTTAATGCTAATCTTAAAGAACCGCTTCCTAATGCTAATCCTATGGAAGACATTTTTTAAGATATCTCGTTTGCATTTCAATATTTTTAAATGATCTTTTTGCATTAGATAGCTGAGGACGATGTGTACAAAGGTCGGTTTTTTACTTTTTGATTTTGTTTGCAGATTTTTTTATGAGAATACTTTCACTTTCAAAATCGGTTCCGAAAGTGAAACCGATCTTCTTTCGGAACCGATTTTGAAAGTATCATATACGGCAGATGTAGAGATCGATCTCAGCTAGCAAATGCAAAAAAAAAAAAAAAAAAAAAAAAAAAAACTTATTTTAAAATATTGTAATGCAAACGAGATATCTTTAAAATTTTTTTCCCATTGGATTACTGTTAGTGAACGGGTGTTTTCGCCTGACTGAAGTAACCTCTTAAAACCCTAAATCTGCCCTTCCCCGCCGTGCGATTTAATGGGAAAATATTCTGTTCTTGGAAATTATTACTATCTTGTGATTATAAAATAGAAAGGGTTGATATTCTTATTGTATTTTTATCGTTCTGTAGCAAAAATTATCGCTAAACAAATACATTTTAGCTAATATGCGACAGGAAAAATACGATAGCTATATTAAGTAAAATAATGCTATAAAGTGATAAAATATCATTCATTAAGATTGACGATCGTTTCGTCGCACCAACGGCGACATTTTCAAAATCATACACGATAGAAAATATTTTCACATAATTTAAAAAAAATAAACATAGTAAATAATGTCACGAGACATGATGCATAATGAAATATTGCAAACATAAAATAAATTAAAATTAAATTAGTTATTTGTGAACGTGGATTAGTTTTCATATAATTTAACAAAACAATAACATGGTAAATAATGAAACTTAAAACTTAAAACCAGAATCAAAGAACATATGGCAGACATCAAATACGACAGAAGAACCACAGCTTTGGCCAGATTATGCAACGAAGAACCGTTACGGATCGATTTTAAAAATAGCAAGTTAATTTACACATCAAGATTTTATTTACCATCCATAATCCGAGAATCAATAGAGATATTTTTACGCAACAAGAATATTTGCAATGATTCAGTGTCCCTAGATTTACCTAAAATTTGGAAAGAGATGCTATATAATTTTAGTACCAATAGTAAAAATTAATCCACACTCGCAAATAGCCAAGATAATTTTATATTTTATGTTTTGCAATATTTTTCATTATGCATGTTGTCTCGTGACATTATTTACCATGTTATTGTTTTGTTAAATTATATGAAAACTAATCCACGTTCACAAATAACTAATTTAATTTTAATTTATTTTATGTTTGCAATATTTCATTATGCATCATGTCTCGTGACATTATTTACTATGTTTATTATTTTTAAATTATGTGAAAATATTTTCTATCGTGTATGATTTTGAAAATGTTGCCGTTGGTGCGACGAAACGATCGTCAATCTTAATAAATGATATTTTATCACTTTATAGCATTATTTTACTTTATCTGCTTATAAGTGATCATTATACATGTTTTTATAACGATAGCTATAGTTAAGGGATTTTTTTTTTGTTTTTTTACAGTTATTAGAATTAAATAATAAACTTAATATTATTTATTATCGTCGATTACGATTCACCTTAATTCTAAATTTATATACAGGGGGTATCTGAAATGATGACCAGAGCTACAAGAGGTAAAAATACTCGTTAAGACGTTTTTGTGTAGAAAACCACTTATACTATTTTTAACACTTTCCAACAAAGTTGAAAAGTGTTTATGAATTCGGCTTGTCTGTTCGTCTGTACGCACTCTAACTCATGTAAATATACTCGGATTTTCATGCAATTGAAATATGTTGATGAAGCTTAACATGTCATGTTCGGTATTGTATACGAAGTGTGTAAGATTAATAGTTAATTTACAGGGACTCCCAAATTCCATTACATTGTTCACGAAAAATGCGGGTGCGAACAGATGCAGAGCTGCCAACCTTCCTTTTTTATCAGTTCAAATATACATATTTCGAACCAGAAATTTTATTTAATAAACGAAATCAAATAAATACCACATAGAAAAAGGATACATTTTATTAAACAAATTTTCTGGTTCAAAACATTTTTTTTCTTTTGGCTTGAAAAAAAAAGCAAAATGTTGGCAGCTATGTTTTTTTGCCTATAGCAACAATTTTTGTAGTGGCGTATATTATCACCATTTCTGTCCATCAGTTGAGTTACACCCAGTACATATTTATTTATTTATTTATTTATTTATTACGTTTAAAATTTATTTAAGTGCAATCTATTTAAGCTAATTTTATAAATATATTAATTTTATACATATATCAAAGTTAAAAATAAATATATAACCAAGATTCTGCTAATTCGGGACCCCTGACTGATTGAGACCCATTGCTTGGGCCCCGCTGTCCCAGCTGTAAAGATGGTACTGTCAACGGTACAAAAATTCTGATGTAAAACGTCGCAGTGCTGCATATGCATCGATTCCGAAACCGGCCATCGACCAGTTTTCTCTCATAAATATCCTTAACATAAACAACTATAGATAAACTCTATCGCGTACATCTAAAGGGGGGCGCAAAAGCCTCCAAAAGATTTCGAGAAACCTCTCATGTCATTCTTATGCCTTAATTTGCACAATTCATCATCTGACGTCATTAGCAACCTTATCAAGTCCCGAGTCTCTGTGGCGTGATTTCGCAGTTTTTTTAAGTATTCGAGAAAACAACAGTCCAAAATTCAACGATAGATGGTACAATACGCCATTAATCTTTACAACCCACTAGTGAAGAAATTCAAATTCGCACCATTCTCGTCACCCGAAATTATCTTCCTTTCCAGGTACTGGACCACCATTGTTGTCGTTGCGCCATTTTGTTGATTTTGCGCGATCTTGATGAAACCCAGATAGATTACGGACAGGGGATAAATTCAGGATTTGTTTCGCTTCGTGGCATCACAACGTTCGCTCAACGGCGGGAAGATTTGAGCTAATCGCTTATCTAAAGAAGGATAAGTTGCCTTCTGGCTCTTCGCTTGTTTGGTTTCGGTTTTGGTAGAGAGACTGGTTGTTTTTTACGCATCTTTTTTCAAACATGACAAGCTACGTCGCAACTTCTTACAGTAAGTAGATAGTTTGTGTTTTTATTTCGTGTGATTTTTTTTTAAACTTATGTTTGTGATAGATATATGAAAAACTTTCAAGTATTGAATTTATTTTAGGTTTCTATTTTATTTTATACTCGTCTAAAAACTTTAATTTTATACTCGTTAAAAACCAATCATTATTGATTTATCGTCCATTCCGATGAAATGATTTATCGCCCATTTCATTTTCGGCATTCGCTTTAAAGAAGTCCGGTTGCAAGAAAATTTTCGGAACCCTAAATGACTTTGAAAAATAAATGGTATTTTAGTGTCATTGGATATGGGAATGCTAAAGTTTTTGGAGCTTACATTTATATATACATATATATCTATTACCGCAGTTTTTTAGTCTCTTTGAGGGCCTTTATATAAGCACGGTGTCCAAATGCAATGCAATCCCCCCCCCCCCCCCTCGCACACACACACACACGCCATTAGGTTACTGGATGATAGAGAAGGGGTGCTAGAGGTGTATCTTGAGGCCTCTGTCTTTTAAGGCTGTTAGTCAGTCATCCCTCGAACTCCGAACTAATGTTAAATCTATGGGCGTAGGATGCATTCAAATATTTAAAATATCTCCTCAGGAAAATAATATTTTAAACTTTTTTCTCTCTACTCATCTTAAAAGATGCCTGTATTTTTCTTAGTTGTCAAAATATTTCTAAAATCTATGCTCAATTTAATATTGTATGTGTTAAAATTTGGCAGGCTGTGAATAAGGTTTTAACACTTCATATAAAATTAAGTGTGTATTTTAGAAATATTTTGACAACTAAAAAAAGAGACATCCGGCCCCAAGTTGGCTCGTCGCGAGACTGGGGGGAAGCGGATTATTCATTTCACCTGTTTGAAATGGGTAATTTTTTATAATAGGTGCTTTAACTTCCAGAACAGAACAAACAAACAAACAAAAAAAAAAAAACAATGTATTTAAATATTTTTAAAACGGTAACAGATGCACAACGATAAAAAAAAAAAATAACAGTAAAATAGTTTTTTTACAAAAAAATGGTTTTTACAAAAGTTTTTTTACATTCGATGGTCATCTTGAAAATATCCCTTAATTTTTCCCCTAAGCGGAAAGAAAAAAAATTAACATTATTTAATCTATCCTTTTAGGATTTTATAATTGATTTCTCAACGTACAATCATACATTAATTAATATTTAACTTTTTATTGATAAAAACGTATATATATATTTAATATTATCCTCTTCATTTTCTATTAATAATTTATTTTCTAATTTTACGTTGCTAAAATGTTTCATTGTTGCAGTTTCACAGCACTTTGACATATTTAATTGGCTGATAATTAAATACAGTGTAACCTCCGAATAACGATTACCCGTGGGACCGGTGAAAAGTGACCGCTCTTCAGAGGTGGGTGTTATTCAGAGGTTTCATCTAAAATATATCAAAATTGCATACATTTAAATAGAAATACACGCAGTCATTTTAATTAATCCTCATTCTTTTAATATAATAAGAAAATCAGTGATTTGTAGTTGCTTTGATTTTTTGCTGCAAATGTCTTTTTCCAAAGAAAAAAAATATGACTTGATTTGCTATACAACTCATCATCATTATGATTTAATGAGAAATTTTGGATTTTGTTCTTCAAATCTTCGGTATATGTGTTAAAACTGGAAATTTTGGGTGATTTTATTATATATTTCCTCTTTCTCTCGTTTAGCATCCACCATTTACTGTTTGGAATCAAATGTGGTAGTAACTGCCAAATTTTTTACCAGAGATACAAACAAGCTGCTCTTTATGTTAGTTATGTCTGCCGTTCTAAGAATATTATATAAAATTTCCCCATTATTATTAATGTCTTCATTTTCTGTTTGTTCACATATCAAGTAAATTTTGCTTCATCTGCTTCACATTTCGGTTTGCTAATAAATATGAAATTGTACTAGGAGCGGTAAAAAAAAATTCTCGTGACTTTTGAGTGGCCGTTGTTCAGACTTCCTTATTTAGAGGTTCGAACTAATGTTAATGCTATGGAACGCGTTTGGTTCCATGAACATGTGGCCGGTGTTCGGAGGTTTTCGTTGTTTAGAGGTGGCCGTTCAAGGAGGTTTCACTGTACATTGTTTTGTCAACTTCCATACAATTGTAGGAGTTACAGAGAATATTTGGCGTTTGATCACCTGAAGAAGTCTAATGGTGGGTTGGAAGTCTAATGGAAGTCCTGGGCGGGCTAATTAGAAAATGCCTTAACATTAATATATTAATAATTAAGTTTTCGAAAAATATTAAAATGTTGTATTATCATCGGAAATACACCTTTGTACGTAATTTCTCTTACGTCAGGAAGTGGCTTAAAAAACGGTTGCAAAGTTCCATCTTTGCATACAAAAACCAGATTGAGTTAAATAAAAGAGCGCAAAAGTGAATAAATAAAATTATAATAACATATGTTATTGTTTAGTACTTTGACACATGAAAAAAAGAGTAACCCTGAAGATGACTGCAGTGTAGCTGAAACATGTTATTTTTTAGATTTTTAACTTTTAAAGTGTATGGATATTTTAAAAGTTTTATCTTTAAGTAAACTTCTTAGTGTATGTGTCAACGTTCAAGATTAAAACCAGTGCGTTTAAATAATTCAAAATGGTGACATTTACGAAACGATTTAAGGGGACTGGGAAAGCCCTATCTCCGTCATATTAAATTCACCAACTTTATGTATCTTTTTTCTCAGAAATGGTGAAAGATAGGGGTCTAGATTTTTTAGAATAGTTAAACATGATTTACGTATTTTAATAGACTATTTTCTTTCTAAGTGAAACTCAAAATTAATTATTAATTCTTTTTTGAAAGTCAATTTTAAATTAGTATTTTTGGTAAGATTTCACTGCCTAAAATAAATAATTTCAACAAATCATTAAATCCCTCTGTTAAAGTGTACAATATAACATAATATACGTAATAAATAAAAATCTGAATTCTTAAGTTTAATAGAAATTGAAAAAAAGGAACATAAACATGAAAAATCCAACTTTTGAGAAAAAGTCGATTAAAGATTCAAATGGCCATTAAGCTGTGAAGTACTCTTAGAAAGAATGAATAATTTCAACGCTTATTTTTTTTTATGTATAATATGTGTGACACATCGTTGGAAAGATAAAAGTTTAAACTATTTAATGATATAAAAAAGTAAAAATCGATTTTTTTAATTGAATTTGGCTTTCCCGGTCCCGTTAAGAAAGATATGTAAATAAATAAAATAATTATAGTATCTGTTATTATTTAATGTTTAATAATTATTATGTCATAAAACACCTCATAATCTCAATGAAAAGCGCGGTGATAAACAGGATTATATCATTTGATACGCTTTATTTAACACGAGATACATAATGTTTCTCGCTTTTACATCTAAGACGAAATCTTGTTACGGTTGAAAAACACCTCGTTAAAGCTTATCCCAAATCGATTAAAAAAGATACAACGAAAGTTAAGTCTTCTTGAATTAATACTTTTAAAATCCTGTGTTCTATAAGAGGGGAAAAAAAAGCGATAAACGTAGGTACGGATTTTTCTAGATGGAGTTCGGTTGAAATTTTTAGTTTAGTGTCAAATTTATAAAAAATTAAAACGATTAAAACTTCTTATATGAGTATTTAATTTTTTAATGCTGCGGATAATGGCTATTTAGTGATCATTATTTTGTTTACGATGTTATAATTGATTTCGTGCAATAGTCGATGTTTACTAGTTATTAGTATAGAATGATTTCTTATAAGAATGTAATGAAAATAATACACCAGATGTCGCAGGGCTCGAAATGGAAAAATCCACGAAACGGAACGCTATTTCACAATTATTGTCGACTATTTTTCTTTTTTTTAAGTACAGTAAAGTCCCGGTTACCCGAGTCTCGCTTAACCGAGTTATTTCTTCTGATGGACTGATAGCTTCTATTATTATGAAACAGCCATTATAAATGAAGTGTTAGGAGAAGATGAAAGAGCAGTCGTAAAAAGTTTGAACTCTGATTTTCTGGTCAGAATGGGGGAAAAAAATTACCATAATTTAAACAAGTTGGAAATTGCTCGCCAAACGTGGCAAATGAGGTGCGTTCGTACTATAACTAGTTTTATAATTATTTTTTGCACCCCATATTGTACTGAATGTATATTTTTTTGCACTTCATAAGTGCATAGTCTGTAACATCATTAAAATGTACTTGCAATAATTTTTTCCCCATTCCCCGTAATGTAACGGAACACTTTTAACTGTCCCTGTAATTAAACTATACATCCGATTTTCATAAAATTTGAAAGGGCTTGACAAAATTGTGCAACAATTATATATTTAAAATTTCAGACCATTCGGACTGCTGTGACATCATTAAAATGCACTTGCAATAATTTTCCCCATTGGCCGTAATGTAAAGAAAAACTTTTGACTGTCCCTGTAATTAAACTATACATCCGATTTTCATAAAATTTGAAATGGCTCGACAAACTTTTGCATCAATCATATATTTAAAATTTCAGACCATTCGGTTGGGTAGTTTTTGCTCTGTTATATGCGGACAGACGGACAGACGGACGGACAGACAGACGGACTGAACGACGACTATAGGTGCTACGTATTTATATAATTACGAACGCACCTAAAAAGACAAAAAAATTCTTGCAATTGCATTAAAAATCGTAGCAATTACATTTAAAAAAAAAAAAAAAAAAAAAAAAAAAAAAACAGTGAAATATTTCACGGCATTTCTAAGGTTCTTAACAATTACAATTATTAAAATACGTGAAATTATTTAAGGCGATTCTCAAGTTCACTGCTCAACAAGCGTAAAACTTTCTGGCACATTTACTAACTCATTTTTAAATGTAAAAGGCACAAAATTGGCAAGGCTGACTATTGAAGGGATTTCGAATCGAATTGAGTTTTCCGTTTTTTTTAATAAATAAATTACTTATCGAGTTATAAGCGATTTTGGGTCACGTAACAATCGGTTTTCCTTCTTTCGTCCGCAAATTCGGTTCAAAATGCCGACTTTAACTGTATTTTCTGAAAGATCTTTTACATTTACCAAAGAATGGAAAACGTCTTTTGATTGCATTTTTTCTGAATGACAACACCTGCCAATTTCATGCATTTCCGAAGAAAAATCAATTAAAAAAAGATTGCATGTAATATAATTATTTGTAATTTGAGCTTGGAATAATGCGATAGTGCCTTTTTAATTATTTTTATCATGTCTATATAGCAGACTCTTAATATACACACACTACTACACATTGCTTAACATTATACATGACTAATGCATTAATGTAATTGCAGATTATCGTTTTGCTGTAATTATCTTGTTGTTTACACTGTCGTGGCTGAATGCGTTCGCACGAATTTCTTAAAAAGGGTGTAATACATTTTCTAGAAATAAATCAGTGATTAGAAAGGAAAAGATTATATTAATAAAAACCATATGAAGTAAAATAAAATTTCGTAAGTTACATTGTTAGGTAGGTTTCGTAAGAAATACTACCTATTGCAGTCGTTACCATGGTGCGACTTTTGAAAAATTCCTTCATAACTTTTAAATATAGGACCCCAGGAACCCAAAACCACCCCCACCTAAAAAGTTTATATATATATATATATATATATATATATATATATATATATATGTGTGTGTGTGTGTGTGTGTGTATGTATGTATGTACTAAATTTTGTCCGCACGATAAAAGTCGCAATAATGCACGGATCGTCTTCAAACTCGCCAACAACTTTGAGATGGCTAATATCTCGGCGGGGATTGAAAATGGGTAAAATCGGACCAAGGGAATGGAAATGGGGAGGGTTCAAAAATTTGAATACCGTCTTAACATGATTCCGATAAAATCAGCTCTTACACAACAATGACAGAAAAAAATAAATAATTTTCGTTATTGCAGTTGCCAACAATTAAAAAAAAAAAAAAACCAATAAAATTCTCACCACAACAATTGCTTTTCTTTTGCGAGAATTTCACGTGAAAAATTAAATAAAATAAATAGTTTGACGAATTGAAAACAAATTGAATATTACGTCATAAGTTTTCTAGAGCAAGATTTCCGTATGAAAACTCAAAATGAAATAAATAGTTTGACGAATTAAAAAACAACAACAAAATATTGCGTCATATTGGAAATAAAATGGACATCAGCAAGTGAATATGTAACGTCATGTGAGTTTGAAGAAATGTATTAAAACATGATAAAAACCCGATGGAAATATATTAACTTATTTATCACTTTGAGGTTCTCTGAATTTGCTTTAGCTATTTTTTAAACCTATTCCATATGCATGCGTGTGTGTATTCGTGTATAATTAGAATTTTCACAAAATGTTTAGCTCCCTAGAGCTCATTCTTAGTGGAGGAACTGGGTTTATCTTTAATCTTGATTTAAATTTTGTTGGTTAATTTAGTACTTAACTTCGAAATCTACCTCCGCCTGTAGGCCCGAGCCGGCAGGAATTTTTTTACTTGTTGCCGTGATTTTAAAATGCAATTCATCACAAAGTGAAAATTTATGTTAAGGTTTGCAGATGTTCTCTGCAGGGAAGATTCATCAGAAATTATCTGTAAACTATGAAAAAAAAGGCGATTGTTTGTTAATCTACGAAAAATTAATACAGTAGCGAACAAAAATATACTATACCTTCTTCTCAGTCACCCACGATTCTAAAAAACGTCCCTTATCTTTAGTATCCTCAGAAAACAATTCATTTTAAAGATTTAACCCTTTATTTCCCGAATTTTAAATAAGAAATTTACTCCTCTTTAATAATTATCTTCGTTAACGTTTGAGGATATCCAAAACATCTTATATAATAAAATTTTAGATAGATTTTTTTAAATAAAACTTATTTAATAAATCGGTAGTTAGAGTTTTATTGTAAAATATTTACAAGAATAATTGGATTCATTAACAAAAAATACTGTTAGGGATAGTTCACAATTCTTACAAGAACAATGTAAATAAATGTATTGTGATCCTAATCTGTAACTGAGAAGTGTTTCGTAGTTGCAAATTTTTCGTAAAAATCTATATATATATTACGCTATCGTACGCGGCACAGAAATCGTGATCATTTGTTAATTCTTTAATAGCAACGAATGAAACGCATCTCATTGATTATTCAACAGCATTTAATGCATCTCCATACCTATAAGGGGGTTACCATAGGGGGGGGGCCTGTTTTGTCGCCAAATGACACCAAGTTTGTCGCAAACTTGGCAATATATCGTCAAATTTGGCGACCAAAAGTAGTCGTCAGAAGTGACGCCAACTTGCCGATATCTCTAATATTTCGCCGAATTCCCACAGACTTCCATTGTAAACCAATAGGGTTTACTTGCTTACAGAAAATCAACAAATTGAGATATTTTAATGCAACAAAAACTAATATTAGCTTAAGGGATTATATTAATTATATTTAAGGGAGTCCAAGTAAATTAAATTATGTAAAAAAGTATTCCCAAACATAAATTTTAAGGGAGACCAAACTGGTCGCCAAAGGCGGCTAGTTTAATAGAATAATTGGATTCATAAACAAAAAATAGTGTTATGGAAACAACTGGGAAATGTTTTGCAAGTTGCAAATTTTTCGGATAACATTTTTTAATGGGGGAAAAGCTAAATCCATGTAAATGGTTGAGAAAATAACCACATTCAAAAATTTTTTAGCTTCTACTGCTTCGCTGTTTTAACTGAATGTCATCCAACAAAGTATTTTGTATGAAAAGTACCATATACAGTAGAACCTCTTTTATCCAAACTCTTTTAACAGAAACTCTGGGTTAACGGAAATCCACTTTTAAAGCTTTTTTCTTTTCTATCACATTCCTTGTGAGCAAAATCCATTTTAAAAGCTTTTTTTTTTTTTTTTTTTTAACCATCATATTCCTTGTGTGCCAGCGGTCCTTTCTGAACTACTGGTACATATAAATATTTTCAATCCCCTTTCTTAGAGTTCCTTTGAATTTACCTTGAGCTCCCATAAGCTGCAGAATGGAACAAAAAAACCAACAAATTAGCAAGTCTGAAGCTTTTGAATGTTTTTTAAAAGGTTTGGCATGGCTGCAGCAGCAGAAAGACTGTGATACTGGTGAACTAATAATATCAAAAAATTCCGCGATAGAACCTCAAGGCAAAGGCAATCGAAACTGCGACAAACAAAACATTTTTTCAAACCCTTGTGATATATGAAAAAAGTACTTAATTTCAAAATTAAAATTCAGGTATTTTATCCTTGTTTCTACTTGCTATTGCTTTATTTTTATGAAGCACTTGTTACCATAATAAAAAATATTGCATATATTTCTCCTTAATCTTACAACTGAAGCCTTCTCCATTATCCGAAAATTTCGATTTTCCGAAAGAGGGTCGGTCCCAATTTCTTCGAATAATCGAGGTTCTACTGTACTTTTATTAGTAGACGTATTAAATAAATTTTATATTGCCTTTTCTTTAATGGGATTAAAAAGTCCCGCCGGAGCATAAAGGGTTAATGAAGCATTCATAAAAACAAAATTTCTTTTGCTGCCACTGATCTTCTAAAACATTTCCGAGTTGTTTTCATTAATCAGTTTTCTCAAATCGAAATATCGATTTTTAAGATGCTGCCAATTTTCAATTAAACACTTACAGCTGTGGAATTGAATTTATTGAGTAAAAAAATAATATTCAATTTAGTTAATGTTAAACATGTTAATTTATCATGTTTTCATGTAAAACATGTGTCTTAAACATGAAAATTTTTACTTGAGAATTGCTAGCATCGAATTCCGGGTTGGGATATTATGTTGGTTTCTATCAGGAGACACACATTAAAACTACTACCCATTAATACACATTAAGAACTATCTAGAAACGTTTCCAAAAATGAGCGGCAGCAAAAGAAACTTTGTTTTTATAAATGCTTCTTTAACCCTTTATCTACTGACGGTACTTATAAATACCGTTAAAATAACCTGTTATAAAATTCATTTAATACATCGATTACTTGTAATACAGTTTAGAATGAGTTATAGATACATTACTTTATCTTGTTCCAAAAGCATTATGGGTTACACAAAACAAAAATATTATTAGAAGGATGATTTTTTTTTTTTTTTTTTTTTTTTTTTGCCTTTGCATCTTTTTAGCTTTTTGGCGTTGGGAGGGGGGGGGGGGGATTTTTCATTTCGGAAATATTTATATTGTAAAGACATTATAATTGTACATTTCCTAATCCTACAAAATACTAAGAAAAATATTTAAAATAAAAGATTTGAGTGGGGGTTATAAATATTGCACAAAATCCCTATAAATTCAAATTTAATTAATGCTTTTAAATTCTTCAATCCTTCTAAAATCCTTCTAAAATTTATTAAATGATTATGTAAATCTTCTAATGTAGTTTACACAATTCTCTAAAACTGCTTCGGAAGATAAAATTTTCAAGAATTCATAATTCAGTACATAAAGGGTTAAATCTTGAAAGTATGTTGGTTTCTGAGGTTTCTAAAGATAAAAACCTTTTTCGAAATCATGGGTAAATAAATATCGGAAGAGGTTTTATAAAACTCTATAATTTCTGGTTATATTATGTTTTCCTAGATTAAAGAACATTCATCTTTCTTAATAATGGAAATTAACATATGAAAATTGTTTATTCCACCTTTTTTTTTTTTTTTTTTTTTTTCAATTCCTACTATTAGTTCACACTCTCCCTATATTTATTTATTTATTTATTTATATATCTTGTTCAAATTTTCAATCGTTAATAAAATACTCATTATTCATCCTATCAAGTTGAAATAAATTTTTTTAAACCTGTACTGGATGGCAATTGATGTTAATACAGTTTTTTCAAATATTCATTCATTAATTAAATTTTAATTAATTTATTTTATTTTTACATGTTAGACAGAATGGCGTCCATTGCTTACTAAACAGCATTTAATGCATATCCATACCTATAAGAGGGGTTACCATAGGGGGGACCCTGTTCTGTCGCCAAATACCGCCAAGTTTGTCGCCAACTTGGCGATCAAAATGAGCCGCTAAAAGTGATGCCAACTTGGCGATATCTCTAATATTTCGCCAAATTCCCATAGACTTCCATTGTAAACCTACTTGCTTATAGAAAATCAACAAATTGAGATATTTTAATGCAACAAAAACTAATATTAGCTTAAGGAAATTTATTAAATTTTTCTTTGATGATCTAAGAAGGAATTGACATTAAAAACAAAATTTTTATATTACTTGTTTCATTTTTAACATAAGTTCGAAAGTTCAATTTTATTTTACTTTACATTATAATAAAAAATCACTACATGTTTTCTTTCGTGTTATATATTTTTTATCATGTTAGTTATAATTATTGTTTTTAATCTTGCTTCCGGCGAAATACGATGGGAAATCATTGATAAAAAAGTCATTAATAAATGTCACATAGAAAAGGTCATTTCTAAATTACGATATCGGTTGTAATTTTTCAATAAATGATAAGGGAATTGTTTTTGCAGCATTTCGCTACCATAGCAATGTAAATATTTTCTAAAAGGGATAAAGATTAGTTATTATGCTTTTATCTTTCAATTATCATACGCGGGTAAGAGATATTACAATTCTATAGTAAATGAATTTTAAGTGATAAATGTTTTGTTTTATTTTTCGATTTGTTACCAAAGCGATTGATAATGCAATTTCTTTTAAACTTTAAGAGGAAATTCAGGTCTATTTTTTTAGGAAGCATGTGGGTATTTTACTTGGCACACAAAACATTTTTTTATTATTATCAACTTAAAAAAAAAAAAAAAAATTAGACATAATTGTGTAAAAGTAAAATACAAATAATTTTATCCAAAACATTTAAAAAGCAAATTATTTTTTCGTAAAATTAAAAAAAAAAAAAAAGTCCAATTTTAACCACCTCATTTAAAACGCTACCAGTATTTTATTTTAAAAAAGTTTCATCTGACTATATTGACCTAATGCAAGTCAGTAATGGTATTTTGAAAAGATGTAAGGATCGATTTTTTTTAATAGTAATAATTTTAGAGGGAAAAACTAAATACAAGCGGAAAAAGCAGAGAAAATGACTAGTTCTTGTATATCTGGATTTTTTTTTTTTTTTTTTTTTTTTTTTTTTTTAAACAAGAGTTATCAAATGTAAGTAAGTACAAGTAATAAGCCTTAATTAAGTCCACTAATAACCATATCACAATATATATATTGCAAACGGAAAAGTCAAAACATACATTAAAATATTTATTTGCTTAAAAGACGTTATTAAAAACACATTAAATATAGTAATATATGGTATAGAAGCATGTCAATACAGTATAGCCCCGATTATCCGCGAAATTGGGTGGCAAGGGCACTGCAGATAACAAAAATCGCGGATAACCCCCAAAAAACTGAAAATGGGATGCAAGCACGAAAAAAAAAAAAAAAAAATTCAGCATAAAAACTATGTTTCAGTGTACAAAAAACATAATAAAACGTATATATATGCACAGTAAAGTAGAAACTTTTGCTTTACGTCTAAATTACTAAAATAAAAAATAGTAAACAAGAAACAATGCCTTACGTACTGTACAAAAAGTGTCGAGTTACACCTTTTTAAAAAAAATCAGTCAGTTGTTTTTGCTTTTGAAACACCTTTTCTAGCTCAAAAATGAAGCTATTCCTCATATGCTCCCCTGGAATTTATCAGTCTTATAATTGTTAAATATTTTAATTGTTGTGTTTACGTTTTGTTAATAAAACCAAGAAGCAGTGTTGATTTCAGGGGGTGGCCCGGGGGGGACATTCCCCCCCGGAGCAATGAGATGTCCCCCCCGGAAGATTTGAGATTTTGTGTTTTCAATGGTCAAAAAGTGCAATTTCCCCCCCGGAACTCTATAATGTCCCCCCCCCGGAGCCACAGAAATCCCTCCCGGAGAAAAGTGTCTGAATTCAACACTGCCAAGAAGAGACATCAAGACTTTATATCTGATATTTTGAACATGGCAACCGAATCTAGAAATATTCTTCTATTACTTTCGAATACATGAATTTTTATGTTTATATTTATTAGTAAGGCTTATTGTATTTTCCTTGCCGTTGGCTTGAATAATAAAAAAAAAATAATAATAATAAATTCGCTTCGCGGATAAACCGCACCGCGGATCATCCTCTCGCAGATAATCGGGGCTCTACTGTATAGGTCAGGGATGGCGAACCTTTTTGAGTATGTCTGCCAAAAATTTCAAAATTATTCTGTACCAACATTCTAATGTGCCAGAAACATTTTAACTTAGATAAAATCTAATAATTAATTTTTATAGAATTTTTGCTCGAATATTTTTACACTTACACTAAATTCGATCCCTAAGTTATTTATTATGCTGTATCTATTTACTCAATAATATAACCATATCGCAAAGAATTCCGTGTTGATAACCTATAAATGAGTTTTCCTTTTACTGTATACTTCCGAATCGGAACATTTTAGTAGTAGAAACAGGTTCACTAGATACATATTATTTACAGTAACAGTTAAAATTCAATTTTCAAAATTATAATCTAAATATAATAAAACCTAAAATGACTTAAAACCCTAAACCTAAATAAAATAAAACCTAATTTGAAGTAGAAGCATGTCAATTGGGTATATTACTATGCAAATTATATCTAAAAATTCAATTTCAAAAACCTTTGAAATTCCATAAAGAAACAAAAATATTTGGAAAACACTATATGTTGAATGGTTTGGCGAGAAATTGATGCTACAAAACGCTTTCGTTGATATTTATAATACCTTAATTCATTCAAATTACGGATTCATTTACGGATTATTTTAAAGTAAATTATATACCTGTTACTCAAACTATACTTTTTGTTAAAAAACATAAAATGGATTGTTCTCCATAAACTGAATATAATCTAGAATCTTTTTCGCGTGCCAGAGAAGTTTTCTCACGTGCCAAGTTCGGCACGCGTGCCATAGGTTCGCCATCCCTGGTATAGGTTTTTAATTTACTTTTAATGTGTTTTTAGTAAAGTCTTTTAAGCAAAAGAATATTTTAATATATGTTTTGACTTTTCCGTTATGAATATATATTGTGATATAAAAGTTATCAAAATATTAAAAATCCGACGCTTAAATCTCTTATATATTTCAATAAAAAAAAAAAAAAAAAATTCAAGTCTATTTATTCATATTTAGAATTTTGAAGACATCAAAAGTCAGACAAAAACGTGAACTGAGATAAATGAGTTTAAAGATTTCTTTTAAAGAGTAAATATGATATTAGATGTTTGTTAAATCAGAAAAGTTTTGATTGAAAGGATTTAATTAGTTCTACAATTGACACGATTGCAAAACATATCAACTAAAAGTTTTCTCTTTGTCTGATAAGCTTCTTCACTGACTGCAATAATTTGTTAAAAACTTTATCACATATGCTTTTAACCCTTTACAGTTATTTGGGATAATAGTTTCCCACCGTAGGTTAATTTTAACATGATTGCTTTCTAAAGGATTGGTGTGATTTATTGTACGATTTTTATGCACGTTAATGTATCTCAGCATTCGTACTCATGTCTCAACAGGGTTGGGTACTGGTATAGTCTATTTTTTCTCCTTAAAAAGTGCTGCGTTTGATACGATGCGCATGCTACTTGTATTACACACTATGTTTACGAGACCACCAGAAATTAAACTGCTTCTTCTCTCGTACTGGTTCGTAGTTTTGTGACTGATGAAAAAAAGATTTTTGAAACGTGTTGCATTACCGTCGTTTTTATCGTGTATTTAATAAGTGTCTTTCTTTGGTATTATGAGACAAAACTTTAGAAGTCATTATTTTTTTTTTTTTAGGTTAAAAAAATATTAGTAAAAATACTATCAAAAACAGACTTTAAAAGTAGTTTGAGCATTAACGGTTTAAGACTATGCAAATAACGTCCCCATTTAGTTTTTCCTGTACATTTCAAGAAATTTTTTTTTTACTATTTTCAACTTGAGTTTGGACTGAACATTGCATGTAAGTTATTACTTCCTTTGATGTTCATCACTATATAAATTACATCTGTAATAAATAAATAAATAAATAAATAATAAAATAAAAATGCTTGACTGCCTTCTTGAAATATCAGAAAATAGTAAACGGAAAAGTTCACTCAATTGGTAAACATAGGTATTTTTCTTTAATTAAAATGAGAGCTGCTATCATATTTGAAACATTTCTAATCTATGATTTCAAATACAACAAAACCTCGATTATCCGAAGTAATTGGGACCGACCCTCTTTCGGAAAATCGAAATTTTGAGATGATGGAGATCAATTTTAAGATTAAAGATAAGTATATGCAATATTTCTTATTATGGTAAAAAGTGATTAATAAAAATAAAGCAATAGCAAATAGAAACAAGAATAAATTACCATAATTTTAATTTTGAAATTAAGTACCTTTTACATATATCAGAAGGGTTTGAAAAAATGTTTTGTTTGTCGCAGTTTCGATTGCCTTTGCTTTGAAGCTCTATCACGGAGTTTTTTTTTAATTATTAGTTCACCAGTATCACAGTCTTTCTGCTGCTCCAGCCATGCCAAACTTTTTGCAAAACATTCAAAAGCTTCATAATTGCTAATTTGTTCGTTTTCTTCGTTTACTCCGCTGTTTACGAGAGCTCAAGTTAAATTCAAAGGAACTCTAAGAAAGGGGGTAGAAAATATTTATACATACTCGTAGTTCGGAAAGGATCGCTTGCACACAAGGAATATAATAGTTAAAAAGAAAAGCTTTCAAAAAGGATTTTGCACACAAGGATTGTGATAGTAAAAAAAGAAGAAAAAAGCTTTAAAAATAGATTTCGGATAACCGAGAGTTTCGGTTAAAAGAGTTTCGGATAAAAGAGGTTCTGCTGTAACTACATTTTTCAAGATTACATTTTACAGCGAAATATGAAAATACCCAATTTTGGAGTATTTATCCGAGGCTTGAGTAAACACACAGGAATGAACTCCAAATGGCTCCCCTATGATGTGATAAACAATAACTCATCTACAGGGAGTACAGTAGCAAGCACTGCTACCGGGTATGTCATCAAAGCCATCACCGGTTCAGATGTTCACATAGCCGCTACCCCTCCCAAATCGCTGGTCATATATCATCATGTGCAATAACGCAGATAATTTGTAAAAAAAAAAAAAATTGTATTTCTTTCTTCATGTTTGCAATGTTAAGACGTGAAAGGCTAATTATTTCTTGAAAAAGAAATTCAACGTTAAATAAATAAATCAATCAGAAACGTACTTTGATCATTAAGCAATTGAAATGTCACGTATGGCGAATATGTTTTCAAATTTGGTATTAACAAATTATTTCGAATAAGAGAAGGAAAAAAGAAATCTGTCTACTGTAATAAATGATTTATTTGGAAAAATCCATTATTCTTGATTTTTTTTTTTCTTCTTGTTTGTAATGTTTAAAAATCAAAATTCTTTAAAACGTAAATAAAAGTAAAACATGAAATCAGTCAAAGACATATTTTCCTTATTCATATATTAAAATATCACGCAACGAAAAGGATGCTTTCAAATTTGGTGTTAACAATTTTTTCCAAATTAAGAGACTTTTTTAAATGTATGCTGCAATAATGATTTATTTATTTATTAATTATTTTTTTTTATTAAAAACTATGCTTTTTTTCAATAGGAGTAAAAAAAAATTATTGTTCACATTATAAACGATGAACTATTTTTTTATTACAGGGCAACCACGGCCTGGTCGTAGAATGTCGGAGGTTAAAACTCAATACGTCATGGACGCTGTTAAAAATATTCTTAGTAATACGGTAAGTCTTGGTCTTGAATATATTTTCCAACATCTTATAACTCTTTGTGTGAAATATCTGTCGCAATCACTACACATGAAATAAAATTTGTTTAAACGTATAATTCATATTAACCTTTTATCTACCGGCGGTACTTATAAATACCATTAAAATAACTTGCTATAAAATTCATTTAATACATTGGTTAGTTTAGAATGAGTTACAGATGCATTACTTTATCTTGTACCAAAAGCATTATGGGTTACACAAAACCAAAATATTTTTAAAAGGAGGATTTCTTTTTACCTTTGCATCTTTTCAGCTTTCTCGGCGTTGGGGCGTGAGAGGGGGGGGGGGGGGGGTTGTCAATACGGAAATATTTCTATATTTTTATTGTAAGAACATTATATTTGTTCATTTCCTAATTCTACAAAATACTAAGAAAAATATTTAAAATAAAAGATTTGAGTGGGGGTTATAAATATTGCACAAAATCGCTAAAAATTCAAATTTAATGAATCCTTCTAAGATGCTTCAGCCAGGGTTGGCAAGGTTTTGGACACAACGGTAAAAACCACGGTAAAATCCATGGTTTAAACCGTACTGTCCAAAACCCTTCTGTCTAAAACTGTCTTAAACTGTCCAAAACTATATTTTGTAGTAAAATTGTATTTATCAGAACAATGCTAAAAGTTAAAAAAATTGGCAAAAAGATTACAATAGAAAAATACCAATTTAGTATTAACAACCTAATTACCATACGTTATACTACCTAACAATTTAGTAGTAACAACCTAATTGCCCTACGTAACAAAGTAATTACATTAAAAAGATATTAAATTTAATTATGTATCATAATTTTAATGTTATTCATTTAAATAATAGTAGTTAATAGAAGTACTAACGATTTTTATGACGAATACATTCTGATTCTGTTACTGAAAGTCCCGAGAGTTGTTACTGGAAATAATTGATTGGAGTTCAGGTTCAGCATACTGATTAAACCAGCTTACTGCTGGCAAATATGTATATGTGTATATTAAGAAATAGTAAAAATAAAAATGATTTTGTTTGATTATGAGATATTTAGTTATTGACTATATTATTATAACACTGTATTATATGACTATTATTATAACAACACTATTTAACTCTTAAGAAATAGAATGTTCACTAGAATTAGATTAAATTCATAATAAAAAATACATATTTTAAAAAATAACTTCTACATTTTAAATTAAATATTTGTGTTTTCTTTCATTATCCTATAATCTAGAAAAGATAATTTACAATGAAACATTATTTAAAAGAAATTTCTTTGTAACATTTTCTTGCACAAAAATTGAAACAAAAGCAAATCTCCCCTCCCTATACTACATGTGTGGTATTATACAGAATTTCTTATTATTATAACACAATTTTAACAGAAATAGAACTTTTTATGTTACACAGATATTAGAAAAAATTGAACTTTTTTTAATTTACCATAGAATTAAATTGAATGTTAGTAAAATATATTGTGATATAATTATATTTATTCATATGTTTAATAAATGTGAAGTGGTAACATGTGGAATGTTGCTTTTTTAAGGTTTTGGACACTTTAGTACAGTTTTGGACGCTTTAGTACAGTTTTAGACACTTTAGTACAGTTTTGGACAGTAAAACCCACATGTCCTGTCCAAAACTAGTTTTGGGCGTCCAAAACCCCAACCCTGGCTTCAGCCCTTCTAAAATTTATTAACTGATTATGTAAATATTCTAATGAAGTTTAAGTAATTTACGAAAAATGCTTTAGAAGATAAAACTTTTATGAATTCATAATTCAGTACATAAAGGGTTAATTGGTAATTTTTACACTCTTTTATTTAACTCATTGTTTTGTATGTAAATGTAGAATTTTGCAATCAATTTTTAACCTACTTCCTGATAACTTATATAAATTATGTACAAAGGTGTGTTTACGACGACAATGCAACATTTTAATATTTTTACAACTTAATTATAAATTAATACATTAATTTTAAGGCATTTTCCAATTAGCCTGGCCACCAGGGTTCGTAAATATCATTATAAAAAAAATCCGATATTTCGATATATATCTGATATATTTGGTATATATCCGATATTTTCAAAATAGCCAACTTATTGGTGATGATGAATATTTTCAGGCCTATTATAAATTAGAAACTAAAACATAATGCATTTAGCATGGAAACTTACAAACAAAAACCAATATTCAAAATGTCTTTATTATTATTATTATTATTATTATTATTATTATTATTATTATTCTCTTAAGTAACAAAATTTAAGATCAACTAATTGGAAACAGACACAATTTGTTTTTTACACTTACAAAAAGCAAACTATATGATTTAGTTTCAAGTATTAAGAAAATTTTGTGTTTTATGCAGCAAAATTTTAAATACAATTTGTTTGTATTGAAAAATATGAACATAAATGTAAGCTTGTCTGCTTTTTCTTTCTTTAACCTGTTGTGCAGTTCAAACTGAACAAAACTAAAAAAGATTCATTCTGGTGAAACTGTAAATAAGTTATCGAAATTAGACAGCGTATCTTTTAATAGCTGTCCTAAGTTAATATTGTCCCATATCATTATTGGTTCTATATTTAAAAATTCAACTTCCAATGTAAAGCTGGGATCTTTCTTTTGGAGGGGGTAGGGGGGAGATGGAGGGAGGGGACTAAAACGGCTGTTACTAGAGCAAAAGTTCTTTATCTGCAGAACAACACAGTCAATAACAGTTAAGGGGAAAATTCCATTTTTACATACAAAAAAAAAAAAAAAAAAAAAAAAAAAAAAGTAGTACCTGTCTTATCATTGAGTATTATTTTGTCTTAACAATTACTTTTGTTACTATCTACATGGAGTAATTTTAGCAATAATGATAATAATAAAAGTTTGCTTAATTCCCTTTGCACCGTTGGCGATTTTTTTATTTTAAACTTATATTTCACTCATTAAATTTCAAATATAGGCTACTTTTCTGAACGAACCATGTGTGATAAGATACAAAAAATATTAGAAAGTTGTATGGTCATTAAAATATCGCATTACAACAGGATTTGACAGATATTGTTAAATCCTGTTGTAATGCTATATTTTCCAAACGTCTCTAAAAACTCTTCCTTAGTCTATTGTCATATGAATACGAAATGAATAGTAGAGAAATTAACTACATTCGTTAGACTTGAGACTATGACATATTCGTTAAACTTCCGTAAATCTATTTGAATAGCTACTATTAACATAACGCAAAAGTATTTTTTCCCCTCAAAATTGGAATAAAATCGGACCTGAAATGGTTAAGCTAAATAAAAGAATGTAAAAAGAATTTTATCCTAGATACAATCCGGAAAATTCACCCTTTCTTTTTACACTTTACACAGCTGTAAAATATTTCCTCCTGTACTTCACTGTTATCAGTTGACGAGTACTCAAAAATTGCAACAGTTATCTCTGTTTTAAACCCGAGTTTTGGTTTTAAAATATTTACGATCATTTTTACTACGATGCAGTGAACTTATGTAATACCTGATAACACATCATCTAGCTGATAACGAAAAGAGTACAAAAATTATGTAAATTATCTTTAAAACATTCAGTTTTAACCTTTCAGAAATATTATTTAAATGAACATAAATGTCACAGAGATTGGATGATAATAAAGAGTGTACATGTTAATAATTAAGAGTTGAAATAATGAAATTTTAATTCGTGAATTAATAAATTTTGAAATAACGCAAAAGCGATGAATAAATCATAATGGTCATTAGAATGCAAACTAATTAATAAAATGTTGTTTGGGTATCCAAACCGGAAGAATAAAATTTCAACCGGAAACTGACCGAAACCCGAAACATTTAAAGTCAATCCGACTCGCAACAAAAAACATTAGCGTCAACCCGTCCCGAAATGCGGGTCGGTTCGGGTTCGGGTAAAATCGGGTTAGCCGAACCAATGCAGGACTCTAAAGCAATCCCCATAATCAATTAGAAATAAGAATTATTCAAAAGCCACGATAAAAAGCTACTAGTTCAATATTTTATATTTAATTTTAGTTTATATTTATATTTTATAATTTCAATTATTAATTTTATTTATTTTTTATCTTTTTAGGGTACAGACCAGCCATTTTATGTGGCAGATTTTTCAGATGTTGTGTACAAATATCGGTATTGGAAGAACAAACTACCGAGAGTAGAACCATTTTACGGTAAGTTAGTGTTCGCTCATGCGTAATTACTAATTTCACAGTTTTTCACTTTAACATAAATTAAATGTTTTTTAAACATTTAAAGGTAAAATATCCAAGCTCAAATTGGCCAATATTTCGTAGGCTATAAAATTAATTAAATGCTTTTTAAACATTTTGGAATACATTTGCTGCTTCCAAATAAAAACACCTAAGCTCGAATCGATCAATATTTCGTAGGAAGAAAAACCCAAAACTAATTAAATGCTCTTGAAACTCTTTTGAAAAAAATTTAATGCTTCCAAAGAAAAACATCTAAGCTCGAATCGACCAATATTTCGTAGGCCATAAAAAAGGTAAAAATACTTAAATGCTGCTTAAACATTTTGGAAAACGTTTACTGCTTTCAAAGAGAAAACATCCAAGCTCGAACTGACCAATATTTTGTAGGCATAAAAAAGGCAAAAATATTTTTTTTTTTTAAATTTTTGGGAAACGTCAAATGCTTTCAAAGAGAAAATATCTAAACTGGAATTGCCCAGTATTTCATAGGCCATAAAAAAGGCAAAAATAATTAAATGCTCTTTAAATATTTTGGAAAGCGTTAACTTCTTTCAAAGAGAAAACATTCAAGCTGGAATTGACCAATATTTCCTAGTCCATAAAATGCAAAAATAATTAAATTCTATTTAAACATTTTGGAAAACGTTAACTGCTTTCAAAGAGAAAACATTCAAGCTGGAATTCACCAATATTTCGTAGGCCATAAAAAGGGAAAAAATAATTAAATGCTGTCTAAACATTTAGGAAAACATTTACTGCTTTCAAAGAGAAAGCATCTAAGCTGGAATTTGCCAATATTTCATTTGCCATAAAAAAAAGAGAAAAATAGTTAAATGCTTTAAACATATTTGGGAAACGTTTACTGTTTTCAAAGAGAAAACACGTAAACACGAATTGGCCAATATTCCGAAGGCCATAAAAATGGGCAAAAAATAATGCATCTTTTGTGATATTGCCCTTTAAAAATTTTATTTTTATTTGTCAAATCATTTGGTAACAGCAATGTTAAAATCTTTGCCAAATATATTTTTCAAAATAATTTTGAATGCTTATAAGAAGATTTGTTAATTGTTAATTGAAGAATATTTAAATGGATGAAGCTGTTTAATAAATATTAAATTATTGTTTAAAATATTGTGGCGTACTTATAAATTGATTCGTTTAATTATATAATTGTTTAACCTCTTTTGTTTTTCTCTCCATTTCAGCTGTTAAATGTAACTCAGATCCCATGCTACTTCGTTTGATGGTTGCCCTGGGAATGCGATTCGATTGTGCCAGCAAGGTAAAAAAATAAATCTCCTATATCCCTTTCTTTCCCTTCAGCTCATCCATTATACAATTTAATTAATTTTTCAACTACAACTTGTTTTAACTTCAGCAGTGAAATTACGCTTGCAATTATTGAATATGAATTATCACTTTGCTAACTAAGCGTAAACAAACAGAGTGAAAAATGTCCAAGCCGGGAATCGAACCCAGGCCCCTGGAAACTGCTCTCCCACTAAGCCACGAGGACGATGCCCAGTACCGACTTATGTGAGTGAGAGATGCCAACTGGGCATCGTCTCGTGGCTTAGTGGTATAGAGTACTGGAGCGCTATTCTAGGGGCCTGGGTTCGATTACCGGATTGGACATTTTTCACTCTGCTGGTTTATGCTTAGTTAGCAAAGTGATAATTCATATTCATCGGTTATAGTTTTTAAAAGAAGTTCTAAGAATTTACTATGTTTAAAAGTTTTTCCATTATGTATTTAAAAAAATATCAAGTTATTTAGTTAAGTTAAATTAACTAAGTTATTTTTTCAATCTGTCAAATTTTAAACTTGACTGAAATTTTAAGTTTCACAAAATTCAATTTAACTTTTCGTAAAACATTTACATGTGAAAAGAAATGTTTATATAAACACACATTTAAAAAAGTTAAATTAATTTTTTTATAAATATTGTACATGTGGAAAGAAATGTTTATATAAACACGCATTTAAAAATAATATATATATGTAAATGAAAAGCATAATTTTGTGTCACGGTCCACCCTAAAAAGTATACAAAAAGAATTCCTTGAGAAGTTATATAAATTTTAAATATGACTAAAATTTCAATTTTTTAAAATTAGTTTAAAATTTTCACAAAGATTATACATATGAAAAGAAATGTTTACATAATCAAACATTTGAACAAAATTACAAATATATTTATGAATAAAAAAACATAATTTTGTGTCCCGACCCACATCGAAGAGTTTACAAAAAGAATAATTCTTTGAGAAGTTATCTAAAATTTTATACTTGACTAAAATTTTATTTTTTTTTTATAAAGATTCTACGTATGAAAACAAATTTCTGTATAAACACAGTTTACATAAATAAGTATAATTATGTGTCCCAGTCCACTTTAAAGAGTATAAAAAAGAATAGTTCTTTGAAAAGATATACCACATTTTAAACATGACTAAAATTAAAAAAAGTTTAATTTATTTAAATTTTCATTAAAGATTTTACATGTAAAAAGGAATTTTTATGAAGCACACATTTAAAAAATATAATAAAGTACTTATAAATAAAAAAAGCATAATAATGTGCCCTCTTAAAAAATAAAGAGAAACTTAAGAGAAATTTAGAATTCAACTAATTACTTTTTACATATCTGATTACACAATGACTTTTGTTTTATTTTGCTTGTCTTTTCTTTTTGCATTCTTTTAACTAACTTAACTCTTAATGACTCAACAACTCTCATTTGAAAAATATTTACTCCGATGTTAGAATACATCGTTTTAAACATGTAAAACAATAATCTATCTATATTATAAAGGACAAACATATCTGTGCGTAACGCATACGTCATTCTGCGAATGGCAACACTTTGAAATTTAAAATGAAATTTCGGTTTTACAATTTTTTGCTACGGCAAATTTTTAAACTTCTAAACATCGCACAGTTTAAACTTTACACTGTCGTATAGGGAAAAAAATTTACTTTTAAATGCAATTTGTTTGATAGCTCTATCTCAATTTATTTTTGAGATATTAATTTTTTTATAGCTTTTAGTACCAATTTTGTAATTGTGGCAACTGAAGTTCTCCATTTCTATTAAAAGTAAAGGGAAATTAGTCATGGTTTATTTATTTTTATTGATTATATCCTTATTGATGCCATTTTCATATTACAAATAAAAGTAACATTTTTCTAATTTTTGAACAGAAAATGACGTCAGCTATTACCAAAAAAAAAAAACAAAAAAACAAAAAAAAAAAAACAAAAAAAAAACAAAAAAAAAAACAAAAACAAAAAAAAAAAAAAAAAAAACAAAAAAAAAAAAAAACAGGCATTCTCCTTTATAAATCAAAAGATTGAAGAAGATATTTCAATATTTTTACATTACGCTGATACTGAGTTTGAGACGCTAGGCAAAATGATTGAGTGAGTAAAATGATGACATATTTAAAACAAAACGATCTTTTTCTTTGATAAAACTAAATATTTGACCAATACTAAATGGCCAATACTATGGCAACTAAAGGCAAATTTCTGAATGGTAAGTTTTTGTGGATACTGATTTTAGAACTTAAAGTTTGTGCGAATGTTCACATGAAAAGTTGTATCGGACAAACGTGACTTTAAGTTTGGAAATACATTCATTAATAATGTATTGTGCGTTAAAATACTTTTAAACTGTGATTTGAGTGGTGCATATGTAAATTTTGAGAATGTGAAAATAACGTACAGCTTAGATTTTATGGGGGGGGGGGGAGGGGGAGGAATTTTATGATGTGACAAAGCGAAAACCTTTTTACTGATTTTACATTCCGTAAAAACAATCATAAGAGCCTCAATCGATAACTTCAACATAATTGCTGATCTTGATTACGTATTCTAATACAGTTTAATTTTTCAATAATTTAAGCAGTTGAAGTTTGTGGAAATAATATTTTGGCAATTTTAGGTTTAAAATATTGTTTGTTTTAAGAGTTAGACAATCAATGCAAGATGAATTTTTTATTGTAATTATTTTTGTAGGCTTATTATAAATTCGATCTAACAGTTCTATTCTAAACATTTTAATTCGTCGAATTTCGACGGGCTCCAACTCGTATATTTAAAAGACAAGGCTGTTTTTTTAGTCATCAACCCTGAGCTCTCTACTGAACCAATTTTGATAAGTATTTTTTTAATGAAAGCTGTTTATTTTCAGGTGTGCCCGTAACAAGCTATTTTTTGATTTATTTCCATTTTTATATTATATTTTTAATTTAAGTTTTTTGTGAAATTTATTCAAAATCGCGGCAATCGGATTACTTTCATTGTTGAAGAGAAAAGAGAAATAATGCGGTTTATTAATAATTATTCACTATCCTCCCTCGGCGACCAGTTTGGTCTCATTTTTCTATAAGCCGGGCGCATGAGATAAATCGCCAAACATTGTTCCCGTCGTATATTTTCGTATTTCATTAATTTCATTTAAAATACATAACTTTAATTTAAAACTGAAATATTTAAAATTTATTACCCTCAATTATTTCTTTAAAAAACGTAAAGAAAATAAAAAAGAAAAGTAATAAATAATACCATTAACCATAACATTTAATTTCAACATCAAATCATTGTTTTAATTTACTACGCGAAAATTCGTTTATGACAATCGCATGCAATGGACTATTATAATACTAGTAACATGATGGCAATAGAACAATATTTTGCGATTTATCCCCTGAATATGGTGCTTATAGCAGTTATCGTTCAATTTACAGGGACACTCAAAAGAATTCGGATATAATTACTGAAATTTGGTTTTCAAATGTGCGTTTAAACAAATTGTTGACTTAGACATCATCTTTTAACTTATTAAACAGTGTATTTTTGTTATAGTCAGGGCTGTAGTGGAGGGTATATGGAGGTATACGCCGTATATCTTCTGGATTTTTTAAAGACGTTTCGTATACCTTCTGTTTCTCAAATAAAGCTATAACGTGTACTCTAGGCATGACATTCATGACTTTAGCATATAACCTCTGCCTCTAGCGTATACCTTCTGTTTTTTTTTTACGACTACAACACTGGTTGTATGTATTCTGAATGTGTTGGAAAGTGCTTCATAATCTATCCTTGATTTTCCGTTCTTGATTTATTTTTAACACTTTCCATCAAAGTTGAAAAGTGTTTATGCATTCGGTTTGTCTGGCCGTCTGTCCGCGCTCTAACTCCCGTAAATATACTCGGATTTTCATGAACTTGATAAAGGTTATTTAGGGTCACCAAAGCATGTTTGGTATTTTATATGAAGTATGTAGGATTAATCGTTCCTTTACAGGGGCACTCAAAAGTATTCCTTTACATAATGATATATGGGGAAAAATCGTTAGCAGTGTATTTTAATGACATTACGCTTTTTCAAATGTATTGAAACTGATAAAAATCACTGAATTTCACTACGATCACGTTAGAACAGGGCATTCATAGCATTTTTTACTCATTTACAGGGACACACAAAAGAAATCGGTTTCAGTACAGTACTGTCTTTGAATAATAATTGCTGAAGTGTACGGTTTAAAATTCAGTATGCGTTTTTTAATTTAATTGATTTTTTACATCTTACTCGTTATATATAAATTGTACACCTCAAACACAGCGCTGCACAAAAGTATTCACGTACCGTTCTCCTTATTAGAGGAAATTGCTGAAGGTAAATTTTCAACTGAAATATACGTATCTCTTAAGTGAACTCAATTTTGGCATGCATGTTCTTAATAAATTCAAATCTATATATCCTATACAGGGCTGCTGAAAAAATTCGCATAATTTTCCGATTGTGGATGGGAACAGCTGAAATTGGTTTTTGAAATGTATTATTCTTTTCCATATGGTGGAATTGCACGTAATACAGTAGAACCTCGATTATCCGAAGTAATGGGGACCGACCATCTGTCGGAAAATCGAAATTTTCGGATAATCGAGAAGGCTTCCATTTTAAGATTAGGGTGAAATATATGCAATATTTCTTATTATGGTAACAAATGCTTAATAAAAATAAAGCAATAGCAAAATAGAAACAAAAATAAATTACCTGAATTTTAATTTTGAAATTAAGTACCTTTTACATATATCGCAAGAGTTTGGAAAAATGTTTTGTTTGTCGCAGTTGGCATTTCCTTTGCTTTGAAGCTCTATCACGGAGTTTTTAAATATCATTAGTTCACCATCAGTATCACAGTCTTTCTGCTGCTCAGCCATGCCAAACATTTTTCAAAACATTCAAAAGCTTCAGAATTGCTAAGTTGTTCGTTTTCTTCGTTCCACTCCGCAGCTTACGGGAGCTCAAGTTAAATTCAAAGGAACTCTAAGAAATGGGATCGAAAATATTTATATGTACTCGTAGTTTGAAAAGGACCGCTTCCGCACAAGGAATATGATAGTTTAAAAAAAAAAAAGTGTTCAAAAAAGATTTTTCATTTAAGGAATGTGATAGAAAAAGAATAAAAGCTTTAAAAATGGATTTCGGTTAACCGAGAGTTTCGGTTTAAATAGTTTCGGATAAAAGAGGTTCTACTGTATTTTAATTTTTTTAAACGGTGCAGTTTTGTTACATTATTCTGAATGTGTTGGAAAGTGTTTCATAATCCATGCTTGTTTTTCGTTTATGTTTTATTGTTTTTTATTTGTTATTGAAATACCTTAATGCTTTTTCCTTAATCAGGGTGAAATTGATGCCGTTTTCTCTGCTGGTGCTGAACCCTCCGACATCATCTATGCCCACCCCTTCAAAGCCAACTCTTTCCTCAGGTATGCAGCGTCCGTGGGGGTGGATCTCATGACATTTGACAGCGAAGGAGAACTGCACAAGATCAAAAAAGTCTTTCCACATGCGAGGTAAATAAATACAGACGATGAAATTATAATTTCACAATTGTCAGTTATCAACGCAAATCAACAAAAAGGAAATCCAGGTAGCAAAAAAAATTATCATATACAAACTACAGTAAAACCTCCCTAAAGCGATCACGTTCCATTCCAATAAAAATTGGTCACTCCGAGAGGTGGTCTGTTAATGGAGGTTATGTTTAAATCTAGATTTTAATTGTTAAGAAAAGGTAAGAACTTAAGAAAAGGTTAATGTTACTAAAATTTATTTATCACATTAGGAAAAATATGAAAATTTACGTATCAAAACAAAAGTTAATTACATAAGTTAATGACTGCAGAGTTTAAAAAATGAATACATCGACGTTTGTTGTGATTTTAAGGCTTTATCTTTTATAACTGTTGTTTTCAAGTCCTTTCGAAGTTCAGTCAATGAATTCTTTTTTTTTTTTTTGAACGGGAACAAATAATGACGATTTTATTAATTTATCTATTTCTTTGAGAGTATCCTGACAGAATACGGCAGGGGAGTTTATTGACCGCCATTCTTAATTTGTCATCAGAGTTAAATTCGTGGTCGAAAAAGGCAGGATGGGGTTTAAACACTATAAAGTTACAGAAAAAAAAAAAAAATCTAAACTTAGTTTAGACGTTTGATGGATAATGCTCTCTCTGGAACTATTTTTCTAATAAAACCTTCTTCAAGCGACCAGAAAAAAAAAACAGACTTTGTTTCATTTTCTTCAAAGAAATCAGTTGTTCATGGAGGGAGTTCAACTGGGATGGTCTCTGAATGGAGGTAAAATTAGTATTATACCTATGGGAATAAATTTCGTTCCATGCAAAAATGGTCGTTCATGGAGGTGGTCGCATAATGGAGGTGGTCAATCAGGGAGGTTTCACTGTATAATGATTTAGGGGTCTTAGAACTCTTGAAACTGGAAAAAATGAAAAATAAAGACCATTTTCAACATTTAATATCTTAAAACGTATTTGATTTTAAGACACAAGTTTAATTGAAATGAAAGATAGAAGTATGTTCTTTCATTTCATGTATTTGAAAATTGCAAGGTGCAGATATAGCATTTACAGGGGTCTCCAAACTGTAAGACTTTTGACGAGCAGAAAATTGGCATAACAGATTACGCGCAGGATTACAAAATAAATTTTGCAACTAGAATAAAAGTTTTGGTGCCTACGCGTACTTCAGATTGTAATAATTACCCTGAACGTAAGTAAATTTGCATTTAAAGCATTTTCATATTTTTAACACAAAGTTATATTTAGTTAGCTAAAGCAAAATTTAGAAAATTTCAACAGTATAATCACCTAAAAAAATATTTCTTTGAACAATAAAAAGGAAATTTTAGGTTCAGTTTATACAGACTAACATGAAACATAAATTTTAAAATTTTCATGAAAAAATATTCAGAAGTTTTTGAGATATCATGCGCGTTATGCCCCAAAACGTCATTTGGAGAAAAATGACTTCAAAGTTTCGGAAACGCCGCTTCAGCTATTGAGCGGATATAATTCTAAAAGCCATAACTTCTGTTCGAATAGGAATTTCAAGGAAACAATTATATCGAAATGTTCAGAAAAGAAAGGAGTTTAACATCTAAAAAAAATTAAAATTTCGAAAATTTTAAAGCTTTAAAGAGTCCTGAGACCACTTAAGAAAAAGCTTATTCTGGACTGTTGAGTTATTTATTTATATTTACTATGAGAACTAATAACAACACATCGCGCACTTGCAAGAAATGTGACACAACTCCAAAAGTTTAATTTTTCTTATTATTACACTACTGAAAATCCCTTGTTTATCAATTAAAACATTTTTCTCGGCTAATAGTTGGTTGTATTTATGTCGGCCAATTATCTGCACATGGGATATGGGCCCTAAGGGGTGGAGTGCCTTCCGTGGAGGTCTTTCTAAGGGAACCTAACCCGTATTAACGCTTGGAGAACCAAGGTTCGAAGAAAACCACGAAAACTCCGAACGATTAGGCCGACGGGCGCGATTGGGTTTGAACCCAGCACTTCCCGTCTACCAGCTTCGAGAGCAGAACCTCTCGGCCACTGGTGGGGCCTCGGCTAATAAAAAACCTCCTAAAAAAAAAAAAAAAAAAAAAAATTTCAAAATTAAAGCTACAATTAAAGATTGACCGAAACAGATTTTTAAGACTGAAACAGAAACCGAATTTCGGTAATTTTCCTATTTTTGGCCGGAAATGTCCAAAAAACACTTAAGTAGTTAATACGTACATAAAATACATAAATATTAATTAATTATGCGTGTTTATTAAATATACATAATTATTAATTAATTATACGTGTTGTCCAAGTTGGCTCTCTGTGTCTCTGACCGAAACTTTTTATTTTCATATAAAATAAAATGTGATTAATTCCTTCTACGACACAGGATGATTTTCTAATTATACGATTTTCATCTAATTAAAAAAAGTTTTAGGTATACATACCTCGATTTATCTTTTATAATGTGCTAGAACTTTCTCAAAGAGTATTCGAAACACTTCGGTTTCAAACCAAAAAATTTCTATTACTGTTGAGTCTGCCGCTTTTAATGAGCACGTGAAAAGCATCTTCAAAGTTTAGTTTATATGTCTTGCTTGCTTTATAATTTGCACTCACGTCTTGAGTCAATTATGACTGATAATTATAAATAGTGAAGTTCATTGTAATAAATAGTGTCTCATTTGAGCCGATACAGCTCAAATCAATGATTAATGCTGAAACTTTCTAAAGGAAGAAACGAGATTTTTGGAATACAGATAGTTTCGGTCCGGCCGAATATTCGGCCGCATCTTCGTCGAAAATTCGTTTTCGGGAAACTCAGGTTTTCGGTCGAAGCTGAATTTTCGGTCCATCTATTGTTATATTTATTTCTGCCCTGGGCTTGGGGGTTACACCTAACCATAAGCCAAAAGCGGGTTCCCAGGGTGGGTGCTTGCTTACTTACTTATATTTATTGCTTTCGATGCCTATTTATTTATTTATTAACTATTTGGGAAAATGGTTACTGTCCTCTGTCAGGGTAGGAAATCAAAAGCATATCTGAAGCTTTTTATTGGTTTAATCCGCATTTTATTCGTTTTCTGATTGGTCTATCCAGTAATCTGTATGTTCCCTTTACTTTCAACAGAGATGGATACGTCTGTTGCCACTATGACAAAAAAGTAACAAAAACTACAACAAAAAAAGTAATAACTCAGAAACAAATTGAGATACAGCTTTCAAACAAATTGTATTTAAAAGTACATTTTTGTCTCTATACGACGGTGTAAAAGTAATATTGTGGGATGTTTAGAAGTTTAAGAATGAAATTTCATTTAAAATTGGTCGTCAGATTTCTACGATGGAAAAGCCTTTTCCCGAACAGCCAATGAAATGCTTGGATAATACGTAAGTTTCAGGTGGATAATACGTAATTTTCAGGTGGATAATACGTAAGTTTTAAGAAATCTGACGGGTCGCAGGCAATTTTTGTCGCTTGCAATTTTTACGTGTAATAACACTATTAATGTTTAATTCATGGCGTATGTGATGTTAATGTAGGATCAACTCCGTGCAATTTTTTATGTCTTAAATTTTAGTCTTCGAAAAAATCATTTTCCAAATGGTCATTGTAATTTGTTAAATTACTTTTTATAGTATTTATTTATTTATTTATTTAATGTATGTTTTTTGCAGGCTGGTCCTCCGCATCGAAATTCCCAACGTCCCTGCCGCTTTTCCACTCGGCCGAAAATTTGGCTGCGAGATGAAAAGCACACAACAGTTGCTGCAGCTAGCCAAGAATCTCGATTTAAACATCGTGGGTGTAAGGTGAGCGAAATGCCACAGCATAACACGTAATAAAGTTTGAAAAAAGTGAATTTTTTGTGAAGAAAATGTAAATCATTTTCAAATTCATTGATTTAATTTATGTTTTAATTTTAAGAAAAGTAAGGTTTTAAACCTGGTCAAAAGCAATTTTGAACGATCAAAATTTTTAACGTTAAGCTTTTAATGATACATTATAATAATTTTATTTCCGAAATTTGCGTTATCATACCAAATAGAACAATATAATCAAAAAATTCTACGTATTGCGTTTCATCAAAAAGTTCATGAAATAATATTCGAACTTTGGTGGCGACATCTAGCTTTAAATATCGTAAACAATAACACGTGTTTGACATTTTGCCCACAGATGGCAGCACTATTTATTAAAGCCATTGATAAGTTACTATTATCTTTATAGCCTAAAACTTCCATTTTACTACGTTAAAATTCTATTTTTTTTTATATATATATATAATTATACATTTATTCAAATACATGTCGATGGCATTTCTCTTTAAATACTGATTTATTTGCTATGTTCGATACTTCCATGTTCTAAGCTGAAATTTTATTCATCAATCGGTTTTATTTTCTCTTGCTTACTTAGTCTTAACTCTTAACTGTTATACGACATTTTTTTTTTTCAAAAAATATTTATAATTTATTTTTTTATCTTCCAGTTTCCACGTCGGCAGCTTATGTGAACAACCCTCTGCATTTGCCAGAGCCATCGGTATGGCTCGCCAAGTATTCGATTACGCCGAAAATTTGGGATTCCACTTCACTCTGCTGGACATCGGAGGAGGTTATCCCGGAGCTTCCAAAACATACGATGTCTTTGATAAGGTAAGTTAATAAATCTAAACTAGTTTTACAAAGTCGTAAAAGTCAATATGTTGTTATTACTTAAAAAATGCTTTAGTTTAGAAGAGAAATTTTATTGAAGTCCCATGTGCTTGTGCTTCAGAATTTTAAATATTACAAAAGAGGAAGAATTATTGAGAAATATGAAAGAGTAGAAGTGCAATAAAAAAAAAAAAAAATAGATTGTATGAAATAATTGCAAGAATTGCAATGAACAAAAAAACAAACAAATAAAAGATGGCTGTTACAATCTATTGCTTTTCTCCCAATTTATAAATATTACAAAAGGAATATTCCGCTCTTAACATTATGTTTATGAGAACAGAACTTTTCTGCAGCTAATATTGTTAAAAAATATATTGTTAAGGTAGTTGTTCAAAATGCATCGATTATTTTCATATGTTTTTCCACCATAAAAAATTTAGTGTGCCGCGGATGCTGAATCATGGGTTTAAGTGTGCCGTGAAATAAAAAAAGTTTTAGAAACACTGCTCTACACTACTTTTTAACACTTTCTAAGATAGTTGTAAAATGTTTATGATTTTTTTGCCATCTCTCCGTCTGTCGTTCCAACTGCCCGCGCTCTAACTTGTACAAATAGAATCGCATTGCTATATAATATGCGTTATTAAGGATTACTGTTGCATGTCCGATCTCGAAAATGAAATGTGTAGCATTTACATGGATATTAAAAAGAATTTCGTTACATGATCGCCTATGGGAAAAAATCATTTGCATTGCATTTTAATCATGTTACAGTATTTCAAACATATTGAAATTGATGTACAGTATAACCTTGAAAATCCGGCATCGTCGGGACGGAGAATAAGCCGGATTTCTTAAAGAATTGTCAAAAGTATTCTGATATTCTTAATTGTGACTTTATTCATAATTTAGCTTTATAGCCAAGTGATATTTATGTTAGAAAAAAGAAAATTAAATATTTAAAAAAAAAAAGTTACTTTAACCCTTTATCTACTGATTATTATAAGTACCATTAAAATAACTTGTTATAAAATTCTTTTAGTACATAGATTAGTTGTAATAGAGTTTAGAAGGAGTTATAGATAGATTACTTTATCTTGTTCCAAAAGTATTATGGGTTACACTAAACAAAAATATTTTTAAAAGAATGATTCCTTTTGCCTTTGCATCTTTTCAGCTTTCTTGGCGTTGGAAGGGGGGAAGGGGGGTTCAATTCGGAAGTATTTCTGTATTTCTATTGTAAGAACATTATATTTGTACATTTTCTAATTCTACAAAATACTAAGAAAAATATTTAAAATAAAAGACTTGGGTGGTTCTATAAATATTGCACAAAATCCCTATAAATTCAAATTTAATTAATCTTTCTAAATCCTTCAATCCTTCTAAAATTTATTAAATGATTGTGTAAATCTTCTAATGTAGTTTAAACAATTCACGAAAAATGCATTTTCATGAATTCATAATTCAGTACATAAAGGGTTAATTGATATTTTCTATGTTGCAAATAATAATAATAAACAGTGAAGTCATTTTTTTCTCGTGTAATTTCCGAAAAATCGTTGTCATTTTTATTTGCTTCAATTTTTTCGGCCGTTCTTTAACACTATTTTCTTGAATTTTACACAAAAGAAGAATATCGAGTTCGAAAACACAGTCTTGTTTCTGTAAAACAGATGTTAAATTTCCAGTCAGATTTATGCATTTTTCCAACCGATACCTTTTTTTTTTTCTGCTAGCGCCAAGTCTTCGTTCAATCGAGCTACTACAGTAGAACTTCAATTATCCGAATCAATTGGGACCGGACCCCATTCGGATAATCAAAAATTCGGATAATTAGATTTTTTCCGAAAAAGGGGTCTATTTTAATTAATTACTGTATGTATGTTGAAAATGGGAGAAAAATCTATTTTTAAAGAAAAAGAGCTTTTAATTAATTAATTAATTAAGTGAAAAGACAACACTTTTACATGTTAAGCGTACTTACAAGTGCTGTACATTAGTACAGAATATACGCACCGTGCTGTAAATGAAAGTCATTGCTTGCTGAACATCTCGGTCAAAGTAAGCTGTTTGAGAGTCTTCATCGGTTTTCGGGCAGCCATGTCGGGCATCTGTGTGACAGTGAGAAGTTGCATGTGGTCACACTTGGGCCGACGCTCCATCCACTTCAACGCAGTTTCTTCAAGGCCGGCAAATGCTTCATTCTGATGTTCCCGTGTCTGCTTCAACTTCGCCATTCAGGTCATCTTATTCCTCGACACTTTCTTCTCACACACTTTCAATAAGTTCATCCTCATTTAGAATTTGAATTCGCAGTACGTTTCCGTCTTTATTTTTTTTTCTGAAATTCTGAAATCGATTCGGATAATCAGCGATTCGGATAGTCGGAGTTCGGATAATTGGAGTTCTACTGTACCAGCGTAATCCGCGGTTTTATTTAGTACAGCGTCAGCGATCTGGCTGCCCGCCAATCCATCGCTTTTAGCCAATCATCGCCAATCATCGCCAATCATCGCAAGTTTTTAATTCATAAACAATCGCTATTTTTCTTTCTGCCGTAAGTTGGAAGTGTAAAAAAAAAGGGGGGGGGGGGTTGAAAGGTGACTTTGATGGCCGGATTTTCGATTTCTATATGGGACAGTATCACAAAATACGAAAATTGCAGTCCGCACAATAAATGTCTATTAAATGTTAGATAATGCAATTTTCTTTTTTACATTCTAATAAAAAATATTCTTAAAAGTATTTTCAAGAGATATTATATTCATAATAGCACAAAAATAAAGCAATTAAAAGACTTGAGGCTGTTCTCAACTGCTCAGCTCAATAAGCGCAAAACGTTTTGACACATTACAAATTCATTTTTTGACGGTAAAATATAAAATTGTAAAGCCTGACCATGGAAGCGATTTGGAATTGAACTGTGTTTTCCATTTTTTGATCCATCAATTACCTATTGAGTTATAAGCGATTCTGATCACGTGACACGGCATTTTTCTCCCCTTACTGACTGGATTTTCTTCTTTCGTTCGGAAGTTCAGTTTAAAATGCCAAATTTGACAGTTTTTCTGAAAGATCTATTGCGTTTACAAGAAAACGGATAAAACAGATCGATGACATAGTTTCTGAATAACAATACCTTCTAGTTTCATGCGTTTCCGAACAGAAATGAATTTAAACTTATGTCAGAAAGTGTCCCTTTGGATTTGAGAACAGCCTTAAAGTTTCAGATTGTCATTTTCCTGGCATGTCACACTGTGATGTGTGCAAAGTAAAAGGCTTTCTGCTATACTGTACAAATATGTTTTTATAGTTTTTTTAATTTCTAATTTTCAATTATACCTTATATAACACATATAGGAGGAAGGTAAAAAGTTCTGAATTTTAGAAATAATTTTCCATAATTAAAATAGGATTGTCACTGAAAATGAATGTCAGTTTCCTGGCCTGCTCATTTTAGTTCTTTATGAGGTATAAAGATAGCGTTGCAGAGTAATTCTTCTTTTTCTTGACATATTTCAAGTCGGGAGTAGCAAAATCATTGCTACCAGCAAGATCCTTTAGATATTTCTTTGAAAATAATGTGTTTAACGGCTTTGTAAAAATTGAATAGACTTTTATGTCATTTTCCTGGCTTCAATAATTTACAAATAAAACTGAACATTACACTGAATTTGAGGTACTATAGAGGAAACATGTTCCTTTAAACTAAATTAAAATGTTAGATCTAAAATAAACAAAAAAAAAAAAAAAAAAAAAAAGAATGTGAAAAATGTTTTAGAATGAAATTGTCATTATTCTGGCATACCTATGCCAAGAAAATGACATATAATTATAATTACTTAAAAAGGAACTCAAGCTCATCAAACTTTAACAATTTTGCGTGTAAATTCCTTTATTCAGCTGCTCAAAAAACATTTTTAAAAGAATCAGAAGCTTTGAAACGATTTAAATTTTCAAAAAATTTTGTTTTCAAAATCGCACATTTCGTGATATTCACACATATACAGTGTGTACAAGATGCTTACTGTAAAATGGGGCGTGCCCGTGGATAGCATTTATCGTTCATTTATAGGGACACACAAAATAATTCGGTTTCAGTACTATCGATGAGCCATAATTGCTGAGAGTGCGTTTTCAGTTGTGGTGCACGTTTTTAAATTTAACCAAATTTTTGCCTATTACTTGGCTTATATTAATTTTACAGATCATATTAGAGTTGCACAAAAAAAATAACAATAATAATAAAAGATAAAAATAAAACCAGATTTGATTTCCGTTTATTGACGGGAATTGCTGAAAAGGAATTTTCAACTGTCTTACACATTTTCTAACTGAACTAAATTTTAGCATACATTGTAGTATATACAGAGATCTTTAAATTATATACAGGGCTTCACAAAAGAATTTGAATACTTTCCTGATCGTAAAAGGCAAATGCTGAAATTTGTTTTTCAAATGTGCTATGCGTTTTCCAAATTGTTTACTCAGAAATCATGTTTTACCTTATTAAACGAGAAAATTTTGTTATGTATTCTGAATGCGTTGCGAAACGTTTCATAGTCTATGCCTGACGCATGATTTTCCTTTCTTGTTCTCATTTAATTATGCTAAAAAATTTCAAAGATGCAGATGTTACAAAATACAGGCTTCCCCCGACTTGCGTAAGTAATACGTTCCGTAAAGTTTTTCGTAACTTGAATTTTACGTAAGTCGGATTTGTAAGTTTCTTAGGTAAAATTTTGTAAGAAACTGCAATATTTATTATGTATATATATTATTTACACCGTATTATTTTATAAATAAAGTATCATGCGACAGTATTTACTCGTATATAAACTATAAACGTATGAAAAAATATAAAAATAAACTTAAAGAACACTTTTCAAATATCTTGTGGATTTATAAATCTAACATTGATGAATTGATTTATAACAATTTTGAATCTACGTCAAACGACCCTAAAAATAAGAAATAGTTAAAGAAGCCTAATTTAACCTATTCTCCATGAATTTCTGATGGCAAGACAAATGAATAGCACTTACAAAATAAAATAGTCCTTGATAAGCATAAACTGTATTTATTATGAATTAGATGACTACTATGAATAACTAACAATAAAGATTAAGTTGTTTTGTTATAGATTTGATCGTATATACCAATAAAAATATAACTGTATAAACTATATTACGGTTGTGGTTTATATCTATATATTTTATTTATAAAATAAATATCAAAAGTATGCAACTGCGTATCGAACGCGCTAATATGTTCACAAATGTAATTTTCGAGATTTATTACGTAACTGCGAATTTACCTAAGTCGGGAGATGCCTGTAAATTCCTTTCATTTCAAGTGATCTTCGTAGTCTTTTCCTAATATAACGTGCTTTCTTTTTCGCTAGATGTGCTATTACATCAACGGAGCGTTAGCAGAGCACTTTCCTGAAGATTGTGGCGTACGTATCATTGCAGAACCCGGCTGCTACATGGTGTGCTCCGCTTACAACCTCTGCACGAAAGTGTTGGGCCGAAGAATACAAGAAACAGAAGCGCAGGATGATGGTAAGCTTCAGTTAATATTCTCTTTGTTTACCCGACTGCCAAAAAAGGTTATGCGTTTCACGCGTATCTGGGTATGTGGATTTCTTTATACCCTCGAAACATCCCAACAGCGGGATGGATTTTAATGAATGAGGTCTCTATCGATTCGTCTTACCCTTCCGATGGTTATAGGCTAGGTTTTGTTTTTATAAATACAAAACGGCGGTTGAGACGAAAAAACATTTTTACGCACCATATTGAGTTGCATATCATTGGATAGGTCTTTCAAAATAAAGACGATGTTTCATTGACTATTTTACAGTCAGAAGCTCCGTTTAAATATTACGCAACCTGGAAGTTGTGTAGGTAGGATCTCTAGCTTTACTGTAACTCTAACCTTCATAGACATCTAAAGGCCTCATCAAAACAATGTTTATAGATAGGAACCAACAATTAAACACAACTTAAAAGTCATCGATACAAGTAAATAAAAAAAATAATAATAGGTAAGTAATGTAAAAAATAGTTTCACATTGGTGAGAAATAATTAATTAGTTCGCTTTTTACGCAGTCGGGTTTTTTATTTTTTAAATTTAATTTTTACTTGTTTTCATTATTTCCCTGAGAATTTTGCAGATTTATTTTTACTACATGTATACGAAGTTATAAATAAATACTGATAAGAAATAAGAAAAGTTATACTTTAAAATGGCTACAAATGGGACAGAATTTATTAAATAAATTTCTTCGTTAGTTAAACACTAAAAAGAATCACTTTGCCTTTCTTACGAATTACATAAACGCTAGATATAGCAAATAGATACTATCTAATGGCACAGTCTGTCGATGTGGCGTCTCCTGCACGTCACAAATGGTTTAGTTGTAATTCTACAACTCAAAATGTCATTCCGTCACATATGGAATTGCCCTACAGTGAACAGAAGAGCCTACACTAGTCACTCAAAAAGACCCGGATGATAATGTTAATCCTATGGGGAAGTTATTTTCAAATATCTCGCTTAAATTTTGATATTTTCGAATGATTTTTTTTTTTTTTTTTTTTTTTTTTTTTTTTGCATAGGATAGCTAAAGACGATCTACAACCGGGCTAGTTTTTACTTTTTTGATTTTGGTTTCATATTTTTTATAAAAAATTACTTTTACTTTCGGAACAGATTTGAACCGGTTCTGAAATTGAAACTATCCTAATAAAAAAAAAAAAAAACTATAACCAAAATCGAAAAAGTAAAAACTAGCCCGGTTGTAGATCGTCCTCAGCTATCCTATGCACAAAAAAAAAAAAAAAAAAAATCATTCGAAAATAACAAAATTCAAGCGAGATATTTGAAAATAACTCTTCCCCATAGGATTAACATTATCATCCGGGTCTTTTTGAGTGACTAGTGTAGGCTCTGAAGTGTGTTATCTTGCATTCGCTTTATTATCACTCTCAAGTCTCAAGTGACCGTCATTTAGTCACTCCACTGAGAAATCACCATGACTGCTGCTTTATGACGAATCACCATGTGAAATTAAAATGAAATCACTTTGTGACTCTCGTGTAGCAATCACTTGGAGATTCCTCTGTAAATTCACCATGATAAACGTTTTGTGACAAGTCCCCCAGTGACAGCAAAATGAAGTCATCTGGTGACTTGCCAAAAAGGAGCACTCATTGTGACTTCACTGTAGTTTCCAAAGGTTGGTTACCTGAGGCTCACCATGTGACTTAATTTTGGCGTTATTTGGTTACTTATCACAATACAACGCTCATGATGTCTTCAAATGAGAATCACATGGTGCAACTTCCTTGTTACGTCACCTGGTAACTCGCCCCAAAGGTACAATCATGCCAAATTAATGTATTGTAACTGAAATTTTGGTAGAAAAACATGAATTGCAGTCAAAAAGTTTGATTGATTTTTTTTTTTTTTTTTGAAAGCGTGATTTCCAATATGAACACTAAATACAGTAGAACCTCTTTTATTCGAAACTCTTTTAACCTTTGGTTAACCCTTTATGTACAGAATTATGAATTCATGAAAATTTTACCTTCTAAAGCATTTGTCATGAATTGTTTAAACTACATTAAAAGATTTACATAATCATTTAATAAATTTTAGAAGGATTTTAGAAGAATTGAAGGATTTAGAAGGATTCATTAAATTCGAATTTACAAGGATTTTATGCAATATTGATCAACCCACTCAAATCTTTTATTTTAAATATCTTTCTTAGTATTTTGTAGAATTAGGAAATGTGCAAATAGAATGTTCTTACAATAGAAATATTTTCGAATTGGAAAATTACCCCCCCCCCCCTCCCAACGCCAAGAAAGCTGAAAAGATGCAAAGGCAAAAGAAATCATCCTTTTAAAAATATTTTTGTTTTGTGTAACCTATAATGCTTTTGGAACAAGATAAAGTAACGTATCTATAACTTATTCTAAACTGTATTAGAACGAATTGATGCATTAAATGAATTTTATAACAAGTTATTTTAATGGTACTTATAAGTATCGTCAGTAGATAAAGGGTTAACCGAAATCTATTTTTAAAACTTTTTTTTTTTTTTTTACCATCACATTCCTTGTATGCAAGCTGTCCTTTCCGAACCACGAGTACAGATAAATATTTCGGATCCCGTTTCTTAGAATTCCTTTGAATTTAACTTGAGCTCCCGTAAACTGCAGAGTGAAATAAAACAACTGGAGGAACGTCCGAAATGTGTGAATGTGGTTTAGCAAGCGAAGAAAATGAACAAATTAGCAATTCTGAAGCTTTTGAATGTTTTGGAAAAGGTTTGGCATGGCTGGAGTAGCAGAAAAACTGTCATACTGGTGAACTAATAGTATAAAAAAAACTTCGTGATAGAGCTGCAAAGCAAAGCGACAAACAAAACTTTGTTTCAAACCCTTATGAAATATGCAAAAGGCACTTAATTTCAAAATTAAAATTCAGGTAATTTATTCTTGTTTCTATTTCACTATTGCTTTATTTCTTTTATTAAGCACTTGTTATCATAATAAGAAAAACCGCATATATTTGTCCTTAATCTTAAAATTGAAGCATTCTCGATTATCCGAAAATTTCGATTATCCGTAAGACCGTCGGTCTCAATTACTTCGGATAATCGAGGTTCTACTTTACTTAAAAATAAAAGAGTGTTTTATATATATATATATATATATATATATAACTTTTATTTTCTCTTCTTCTCCCAAATTTAAAACGAATTTTCCATTTCAGATGGTTACGGCAAAAAGAAAAAAATATTTTACTACCTCAATGATGGCATTTACGGATCATTTGCTTATGGATTTGAAAAATATGGATTCCAGATTACACCACTATTGGTAAGTTATATCTCTTTATTCCCCTTATTTCGTCGTTTTCCAAACATCAATTTTAGACTTGGGAGTTATCATATATATTATACCTATTGCCAACATCCTTTTTGGGTGCGTTCGTAATTATATAAATACGTAGCACCTATAGTCGTCGTTCAGTCCGTCCGTCTGTCGGTCTGTCTATTCGTCTGTCCATCCGCATATAATAGAGCAAAAACTACCAAACCGAATGGTCTGAAATTTTAAATATATAATTGTTGCAAAATTTTGCCGAGTCATTTCAAATTTTATGATAATCGGATGTATAGGTTAATTACAGGGATAGTCAAAAGTTCTCCGTTACATTACGGCCAATGGGAAAAAATTATTGCAAGTGCATTTCAACGATGTTACAGCCTTCCGAATGGTCTGAAAATTTAAATATATAATTGTTGCAAAATTTTGTCGAGTCATTTTAAATTTTATGAAAATCGGATGTATAGTTTAATGACAGGGACAGTCAAAAGTTTTCCGTTACATTAAGGCCAATGGGAAAAAATTATTTCAAGTGCATTTTAATGATGTTACAGCCTTTCGAACAGAATGAAATTGATATGCACTTATAAAGTGCATTAAAATAAACATTCATTACAATATGCGGTGCAAAAAAAATTTATAAAACTAGTTATAGTACGAACGCACCTCATTTGCCACGTTTGGCGAGCAATTTCCAACTTGTTTATCAACTAATATGTAGCGTACAACGATGAATGAGGTATCATTGGATAGGCTTTTTTTGCCCACATTTGAGATTGCATACTGAATTTTCGTTATAGTTTTTGGTTAACTTGGGATTACACGCGCAGGGTATGACATACGCAGGGTGCGCACTATTACTACATTTCTCACCACTATTTTTCGAAAAGTAATCTTTAAATTATTTTATCGCAGAATTTGTGAGCAATGTCAGCGATTAATGGTCTTAGGGCTCTTAAAGCCTCAAAATTTCCGACATTTTAAATTTTTTTTAGATGATAAACTCCTATTTTTTCTGAACCTTTTGAAATAATTGTTTCCTTGAAATTCCCATTAAAAGAGAAGTTTTGGCTTTTAGAATTATACTTTCTCAATAGCTGAAACGGCGTTTCCGAAACTTTGAAGTCATTTTTCTCCAAATGACGTTTTTGGGCATAACGCGCAGGATATCGCAAAAACTTCTGAATATTTTTTCGTGAAATTTTCAATATATATGTTTCATCTTAATCTGTATAAACTGAACCAAAAATTTCCGTTTTATACATTTTATTGATCAAAAAAACTATTTTTTTTTAAGGTGATTATACAGTTGAAATAAAGCTTTGAATCGACGAATAAATGGAGATAATATCTCTTAGGGGTGTTCCATAAATGATATCACACTTTTTTTCAATATTTTTTACCCCCTCCCCCCCTTTGTCACAAAGTGTCACACTTCACCATACCCCCTCCCCCTCCCCTTGTCACATGTCACGCTATATTACATAAACATATACTTGCAGTTCAGAAACAAAGCACTACGTTATAAATCCTATTTCAAACTTTATTTTTAAACTTTAACTACGTGTTTAAACGACATTTGTGAGCATGACAATAAAAATGATTCATGTACTTATTTTGTATGAAATAAGATTAAGGTTTATAACAAAAACATAATTAATATACAACATAATAGTAATAAAATATTAATACGAAAGAGCAGTTGAAAACAGTCGCATTTTGGAATTTGAAATGGAATTTAATATATTTGGCTTTAAATCTACTTTATAAACACAAAATACTTTAATTTCAAAATAGCTTCAAAATTTAATCTGCTCATTTTTAATGCTTTTATTTTAACCAAAATGTGTGATGTCACATTTCTTCTTACCCCCTCCCACCCCCTTGTCACAAACTGTCACAATTTCACGAAACCCCCTCCCCCCTACAAGAGTGACATCATTTGTGGAAGGCACCTTAGAGCGGGAGGTGACTGCACAAACCATCACCTTACCGAGTTGGCGGCTGAAATCCCAGGACTCGATTAGCATATTAAAATGCATTTGGTCTGCCAAGTCATATCTTGGCGGAAACCACCAGCAGATCCGATTTTAGTGGTGGATCGGTAGGTTTATCATTGTGTTTTCCTGTACTCAAATTTCTGAAAACGGGGAGGATTGGGAGCAGGAAAACACAATGTTAAACCTCCCAGGCAACCGCTAAAATCGGGTTAAGGTGTTTTCCACCAAGATATGACTTGGCAGACCAGTTTTATTTTAATATGCGAATCGAGTTGTATTTAATTTTTGAAATTCAGCCGTCAACTGTTAATGAGGTGATGTTCGTGCAGCCACCTCCAAGTCTATCTTGAAATGCTAATGCTTTGACAAGGGTCAGCTAGGGTCAGCTAGGTGGGGAGGCCTACCAAATGGCTTAAGCACTCACAAGCCCCACCCAGCGGTTTCCATCTACTACCGCCGTCACCACACACACACACACAAAAATAAATAAATAAATAAATAAAAAATAACTATAATAATAATAAATAAAAGGCCGAAGGGACCTACAGGAAAGCCAATTGAGAATATTAAGATTTAATACAATATATACACGATGGAAAGCCCAATTTTTACTGGGCGTTTACGAGAGAAATTTAGATATTTGTAATTAATAAGATCATGAGATAATAGATAATAGGATTTTTAAACTTGTTGGAGCGGCAAAAGCTCAATTACTCTGCAAAGCTGGGCGTTCTGCAAAAATATAATAAAAGCTACGTATATGTATACTAAATTAGAAAGAGATTCATAATTTTAAAAATAATGTAGAATATAAAAAATAGGTAAAATAGTGAATAATTATGATGAATATTATATAATTATATACACACAGAAAAGTTCAAAAGTCTATTGTTCTTGCAACAGTTCAATTATAGTTCAATCGTGTTGTTTGTGGCTAAGAGTTTATTTTGAATTGGTGGTATCTGTCTATTTGTTAAGATACGTTCTCATCATCATCTATAAATGGCAAAACATTTTGAAACAAATAATGGTTGTTTTCTAAAACTTTCATACATTCAATTATCTTTTGACAAAATGATGGATTTGACCAAACCACTGATAACCACTGAGACAAAGAAATTTTTGGAGATTTTCTTATATGGTAATATGATGTAAGGGTACAGTTAAAGATATAATGCAATGATGTAGCTCGCTGACCGCATATTTGACTGTATCTTTTGTGTTTAATACATTCTAAAATATTTATCTTAATTTTTTTTTTCTTCTTTCAGAGCAAATTTGAACTAGCCAGCAGGCCAGTCTGCCTCAGCAAACTGTGGGGCGCAACGTGCTGCAGTTCCGACTGCATCCTCGACGACTGCCTGTTGCCGGAGCTGGAGGTCGGAGACTGTCTCCTCTTCGACAATATGGGTGCCTACACCCAGTGTCTCACGACACACTTCAATGGATTTTCCCTGCCAGTCACACATTACATATTCCCACCGCAATCAACGTACGTATTTATTTGACTATCTCTACACTGTAGACAAAATACAATATATCAAACATATAGCAATTACGTTGTATATGCAATACTGTGTAATTACGTATCCAACGTTACTTGGAGTCCCATTACCTGCGATTTATTCTGTTGAGCTGATTCAAATATCAGACCAGATGTCATAATGAACGAGGTTCTCTGAGTAAGAAAGGCCCGCCCAGATTCGCCCAGTTGGCAGAGCATTGGCAGGTTACGCCAAGAGATCCCTGGTTCGAATCCTGGCATGGACACATTTTCACTCAGTTGGGAAATTACAACTCGTGCTATTTATTTACCAAATAGAATAACTGCGTTAAAATTAATATCGTGTATTTGCGTATTCAGCGTTTCTTGGACATCCATTACCTGCGATTTATTCTGTTGATTTGATTCAGATATCGGACCAGATGTCATAATGAACAGGGTTCTCTGGATGAGAAAGGTCCGACAGATTTGTACAGGATAGCTCAGTTGGCAGAGCATTGGCAGCTTACGCCAAGACTTCCTTGGTTCGAATCCTAGCCAGGAGAATTTTTCATTCACTTGGAAAAATTATTCGTATGATTCTTAATCTGTATAAGCAGATAAAACAACGTTATTTGTACCAGAACCTTTCAACTTATACTAGACTAGTTTCGGAAGTATTCAGCGTACGTGCAACGAATGATGAAAGTTTTCCTCATATAATGCGGGAGAGAAGCGAATTTGGGGGATAGCGTTATTGACCAATAGGATTACAGGGAATTACGGGGACAACCAATAGGAAAATTGTATGGGGAATAGAACTGGTAATGTAAAAAAATGTTAGTAGAAATTAAGAAAAAGAGGTTTTTACACAATATTTCCAAGAGAAATCAGGTAAATATTTCCGCAATCATAGACAATTACTAACAAAATTAAACTTTCGTAAATATTTGTGTTACAAAAATAATTTTTTTTTTCTGTCCCCTCCTTTTTTTCACAGTGTAAATCGAAACTTGTTTAACGACATTTTATATGAACTTGAAATGTATCAACATTATTGCTATCTTTACTATAATATTCTTGTTATTATTTCAGATATCGAAACAACGAGAAACTGCCTCCCTATGAAGATTTCTGTCGTGAACTGGGTTCCAGTCGCCTCAAGACATTCGTCAAAATCCAAGAATTCATCTGCCATGATGACTCCAACGACGATCTCTTCCGCAAAGGATGAACGATCACATAATGTATCACAAGTTTTTAATTGTTCATTCATCATTCACGTTTAACCAGTTTCGTCCTTTGTTTTTGTTCGGAGCAAGAGAGCGCACAGGAGGTGACATTATCTACTAAAGTAATTTTGCGAGTACGGTTACAGGATCCATTTTAGAGTACGGAGAAACTAATGGATGCAAGAAGCAGATATCTGGCTGTTGCCATTCTGGACTGATAAAAAAAAATCTTCTTTAGCGATTCTGCATCTTGTTTTGTTATTCTGAAAATAAATAAATTTTATTTTCCAGATATTTGTGATTTTCTGTTTAATTTTTAATTTTATTACATAGTGGAGACAAAATAAACCACGCGGATGCTCCCTTCCTCCTCATAAACTAAATGAAAGGAGAAGACAAGAAAGAAAAATTATGCGTCAAGCATAAATTATGAAACACTTTCCAACACATTCAGAATACTGTAACGAAACTTCACCTGTTGACCCTCCAGCCGCGGGCGACTTTTTTTAAATTAAGATTGTTTGATTCCCACCACTTTTTTGAAGTAGAAGTAGTCACTTTATTTAAGTACAGATTAAATAATGCGAGAATGAGCCGAATTATACGCTTTTAAAAAAGTGGTGGGATCCAAGTAATCTGAATTTTTAAAAAGTAGCCCACTGGAACGCGAAAATAGCGTTTCCCGCGGCTCGAGGGTTAATAAGGGGGAAGATGATGTCTAAGTAAACAATTTGAAAAAAGCATAACACATTTGACAACCCGATTTCAGCAATTACAACCTATAGTTGGAAAAATATCCAAATTCTTTTGTGCAGCCCTGTATATGAACTATAGAATTGTATATAAACTACATACTATATAAAAAATTTTGTTCAGTTAGGAAATGCGTAACACGGTTGAAAATTTTCCTGCAGCAATTTTCGGCAATAAGTGGAAAGATACACGAATTCTTTTGTGCAGCTCTGTATATGAGCTATAGAATTGCGTATAAAATACATTTGTATGCAAAAAAATTGTTCCGTTAGGAAATGCGTAACACAGTTGAAAATTCCGCTTCAGCAATTTCCATCAGTAAGTGGAAATATACACGAATTCTTTTGTGCAGCCCTGTGTATGAGCTATAGAATTGTATATAAACTACATAGAATGCAAAAATTTGTTCAGTTAGGAAATGCATAACACAGTGGAAAATTCCGCTTCAGTAATTTCCGTCAATAAGTGGAAATATATACGAATTCTTTTGTGCACCCTGTATATGAACTATATAATTGTATATAAACTACATAGTATGTAAAATTTTTTTCAGTTAGGAAATGCGTACACAGTTAAAAATTCCCCTTTAGCAATTTTCGTCAATAAGTGGAAATATGCACGAATTCTTTTGTGCAGCCCTGAATATGAGCTATAGAATTATATATAAACTACATAGCATGCAAAAATTTAGCTCAGTTAGGAAATGCATAACATAGTTGAAAATTCCCCTTCAGCAATTTCCGTCAATAAGCGGAAATATACACGAATTCTTTTGTGCAGCCCTGTATATGATCTAAAGATTTTATATACAAGTAACATGCAAAATATTAGTTACATTTAAAAACGCATACCCCAATTAAAAACGCACTTCAAGCCAGTGTTGAATTCAGAGGGTGGTCCGGGGATGACATTCCGCCACCCCACCCCCCCGGAGCAATGAGAAGCCACCCCCCCGGAGCAATGAGAAGCCACCCCGCCTGGAAGATATGAGATTTTGTGTTTTCAATGGTCAAAAAGTGGTCAGTGGTCAATTCTCATCCCACCCCCGGTGCCGCAAAAATCCCTCCCGGAGAAAAGTGTCTAAATTCAACACTGCTTCAAGCAATTATAGCTCATAGACAGAACTGTAGCTGAATTGCTTTATGTGGCCCTTTATCTATTGACGGTACTTATAAATACCATTAAAATAACTTTTTGTAAAATTCATTTAACCCTTTATGTATTGAATTATGAATTCATGAAAATTTTATCTTTTAAAGCATTTTTCGTGCATTTTTGAAATTACATTAGAAGATTTACATAATCATTTAATAAATTTTAGAAGGATTGTAAGATTTAGAAGGATTAATTATATTTGAATTTATAGGGATTTTGTGCAATATTTATAACCCCACTCAAATCTTTTATTTTGAATATTTTTCTTAGTATTTTGTAGAATTAAGAAATGTACAAATATAATGCTAGATTAATATTAACACAATTATATATAATGTTCTTACAATGGAAATATTTTCGAATTGAAAAATCCCCCCCCCCTCCCCCGCGCTAACGCCAAGAAAGCTGAAAAGATGCAAAGGCAAAAGAAACCATCCTTTTAAAAATATTTTTATTTGGTGTAACCCATAATGCTTTGGGACAAGATAAAGTAATGCATCTATAACTCCTTCTAAACTGTATTACTACTAATCGATGTATTAAATAAATTTTACAACAAGTTATTTTAATGGTACTTATAAGTACCACCGGTAGATAAAGGGTTAATACATCGATTAGTTGAAATACAGTGTAGAGTGAGTTACTGATACATTGCTTTATCTTGTTCCAAAGGCATTATTAGTTACACAAAACAAAAATATTTTTAAAAGGGTAATTTCTTTTGCTTTTGGATCTTTTCAGCTTTCTTGGCAGGGGGGGGGGGGGGGGGATTTTTCAATTCGGAAATATTTCCATATTTATATTGTAAGAACATTATATTTGTACATTTCCTAATTCTACAAAAATACTAAGAAAAATATTTAAAATAAAAGATTTGAGTGGGGCTATAAATATTGCACAAAATCCCTACAAATTCAAATTTAATAAATCTTTCTAAATCCGTCAATCCTTCTAAAATTTATTAAATGATTATGTGAATCTTCTAATGTAGTTTAAACAATTCACGAAACATATTTCAGAAGATAAAAGTTTCGTGAATTCATAATTCAGTATATAAAGGATTAAAGGGGCAGTCACTCCCTATCCTCCCCCAAATGACGCCCTTGCACTTCATTACAAAAATACACGAAATTACCGTAACAGCTAAATGTATTTTTAAATTTTGGAGATAAAAAAATAGTTTCTTTTAAATGCCTCGCATCTGCAAATGTTGATTTTCTAAAATACGCTTCCGCTTTAGAATTCTTGCTTGTCATACAAGAATTTTGCATCATTCCTTCTTTTATCAGTTCCGCTTTATTCGATTTTATCTCCATTAAAATCAGCGTTATCTATCCTAATGTTCTTTGCTGAATTTCTTAACATATTTATGAGCACGAATAAAAGTAAGATTAAGTCGGATGTGCCAATCCCAAAACTTAAAACTATTTCATACTGGTTGTTCACTTTAAACGGTGTCCAATGGCTAATTCCTAAACCATAAGGCACAGACCTATAGTTCCAATTACCGTATTTTATGGAAGAAACGCCCCGGCGTTTACGAGTTTAAAAGTTAATTTTTTTCCAAGTGCGGCGTTTACGCCATGTGCGGCGTTTATAATTTTTTAAATACCAACTGAGTTTCCTTAATTTAAAAATTCATAAAAATATTTAAAATATGATTTCAATATTTTAAATAAAACTTCAGACATCTTAAGGTATTAAAAACGAGGCATCTTACACTGCTCAGAAAACTTTGATTAAAGTTAGGTCAATGTGACGCTGTCGACAAAAGTAGCGTTCCGACGGATGCGGCGTTTACGTCGGGTGCGGCGTTTCTTCCATAAAATACGGTACAACGGTTCGGAAATTGTACGTCAAACGTGACAAATGAGGTGCGTTCCTACTATAACTAGTTTTATAGATATTCAGATCTTGGTGCAATAGCTGTTACACTCTTACGCAAAATGCATGAATACAAAATTTATTACGATTCTCTATATTAATCCATTTATGCCTAGCGTCCCATTTTAGGGACGTTTCGAACTTTAATATTTTTTTATAATTTTCTTCTTCTTTACAACATGAAAACTGTATGAAGTAATTATCTATAAATGTCTTTATCTATTACCGAGAGATGACAGCATAAGATGAATACTTATTTGCTTAAATGAAGGTCTTTTTTCGATGTTTATAAATTTTTCATTTTTCAAGAGAGCGAAATATAAAAAGTAAGTTGTATTTTTTGTATCAAGAATTCAAATAAATAAGTCATAATCTTAGCTTGTAGACTTCTTTCAAATACGTATTTTTTTTAATTTGCGAAATTACATGTTCAAGCCTACTTTTTATGCATGTTTTTTAAGTACAAATTATAGGGTGCTAGGCGCAAATGGATACATATTCAGTGATGCCGCTGTACTTGAAAAAACCTGGGTCCCCGGGACCCAGGATTTCCAAAAATCTGGGTCCCTTTTTTACAAAAGCGGGTCCCCATCAACAATAATTTATATTTTAAAGGAATAAATGAAAGTTGTTTATTAAGATAAATGAAATGCATTAATTATTGTTTTAACAATAATTAAATAATGAATTAAAACCAGCATTATTTGCACTCAAATAAGATATTTTTAAAAAATATTAAGAGAAATTTTCTTTACTTTTTTAAAAGTAAAAATGCAAGATACAATTTTAATTGTAAAATAATGTTTATTTGAGAGTAGAAGATACCAAGTTCCACTAACAAGTATCACTAATGTTCGCATTCTTTTAAAAAGAGGCAAGGCGGGTTTATTGAAAAATATATTTTTGCTGAAAAAAAGAACACTTATGTTAAGTAAAGGTGTACTTTTCGTTGAATGAATGGGTGCTTTCATTATTATACTTCCCATTGAATTATTTGTCAGCATAGATCTGAATCAGACATTTTCCTTGGAAGGGAAATTTATATCTAAATCACTAATAAGCATCAAATCTTAAATGTTCTGAAGGCGGGAGACATTTCAGTGCAGTAAGAACGAGGGGGGGGGGGGGGTGATTTTTACTGGTCCACCTAATGAATATAAATATTATCAAAGTACACTGAAATCATGCTGTATTTTTAAGAATCTCATAAAAAAGAAATTAAATCCCATTTTATGAATTTTCTACCTATAACTTTAGTTTGCACATCTTTTTTGGTGCTTTGACTAAATTCACGTTTTTTCCGCGTTACTTTGACGAAATTCGCGTTTTTCCGCGATCCTTTTGTTGAAATTCGCTATTTTTCGCGAGTCTGTCACGAAAATCGTGTTTTTTTTCCGCGATACTTTGACAAAATTCGGCTTTATTCCGCGATTTTTTGACGAAATTTGCTATTTTTTCGCAATCTTTTGTCGAAATACACTATTTTGTCTCAGCCCTTTTACGAAAATAGCGTTTTTTCCGCTATATTTTCACGAAATTTGTGCTTTTTTCGCGATCCTTTGACGAAAATCGGCTTTTTACGTTATTTTTTGACGACATTTGTTATTTTTGGGGGATCCTTTGATGAAAAACAACTATTTTTTCGCGATCCTTTGACGAAAATCGGCTTTTTTTCGCGATTTTTTGACGAAATTTGCGCTTTTTTCGCGATCCCTTGACAAAATTCGGCTTTTTTCCGCGATGTTTTGACGAAATTCGCTATTTTTTCGCGATCTTTTAACGAAATACGCTAATTTGTCGCGGCCCTTTTACGAAAATCGCGTTTTTCGCAATATTTTGATGAAATTTGCGCTTATTTCAGCGATATTTTCATGAAATTTGCGCTTATTTCTGCGATTTTTTGACGAAATTCGCTTTTTATTTCGCGATGCTTTGACGAAATACGCTATTTTTTTTCGCGGCCCTTTTACGAAAATCGCTGCTTTTGCGCGATATTTTGATGAGATTTGCGTTTTTTTCGCGATTCTTTGACGAAAATCGTCTGTTTTCCCCGATTTTTTCACGAGCCATTTTTTTGCGTCCCTTATCCGATTTTTCGCGTAATTTACGCGCTATAGCGCGTCCGCGGCATCCCTGATATTTCTATTAGTCATTTAGGGGATAGTTATTGATGTAAAGTCCTTTTCAAGATGATTTTGAAATAAATTGTTTTCATTGTTTTCATTAAATTGTCAAATACGATTATTCTTAATTTATTATTATTTATACTTATAATGTTATTAGTCTTTGTAAAGAAAAAAAAATATTTTTTTAATAGTTCATAAAAATTGTAATTATAGTATATAATATACAATTTAAAAGCTTTATATAAATTTATATAAATTTAGACAAAACATATAATTTTGCATTTTTCCACATATGGATATTCCCATATTTAGTACGTTTAAATTTTATCAAATAAATACAAAAATATTTTAGCGTAATTTTTTTTAGTATTTTTCCAGTTCATTTTGCAACATTTTAAAGTGATTTTACCACCAAATTTGAGAAAACAAAAATTAGGCATAAATGAGTTAAATTCAGTAATTCAATTCAGTAATACAATAATAGGACTCCATCTTAAAAAGGGAGTATTCCATGGTAACTTAGAATCTTTGCCTATCATGGGATATCATTGAATTAATTACGTAGGATAGGGTTTAATAGAATGAAGAAAACTTTTATTAATATCATTTTAAGTTTTGATTCGATTTTAATAAAATTTGAAATGACTCGACAAAATTCTGCCACGATTATACTATATATTAAATTTCAAACCATTCGGTTGGGTAAGTATTTGCTCTGTTATATGCGGACAGACGAACGGACCAAACGACGACTAAGGTGCTACGTATTTATATAATTATGAACGCACCTAAAAATACACGAACTTACCACAACAGCTAAATGTATTTTTGACTTTGACATATCCCCCTCACCCTTTTCTTATAATTAAAAATTCCTATAATTTTTTCCTGGTTATTGGTGGGTCTTTTTTAGGTGCGTTCGTAATTATATAAATACGTAGCACCTATATTCGTCGTTCAGTCCGTCTGTCCGCATATAACAGAGCAAAAACTACCCAAGCGAATGGTCTAAAATTTTAAATATGTAATTGTTGTAAAATTTTGTCGAGTCATTTCAAATTTATGAAAATCGGATGGATAGTTTAATTACAGGGATAGTGAAAAGTTTTCCGTTTCATTACGGCCAATGGGAATAAATTATTGCAAGTGCAATTCAATGATGTTACAGCCTTTCAAACAGAATGAAATGGGTATGCACTTATTTAAATGCACTAAAATATACATTCAGTACAATATGCGGTGCAAAAAATATTTATAAAACTAGTTATAGTACGAACACACCTCATTTGCCACGTTTGACGAGAAATTTCCAACTTGTTTCACAACTCTTTTGATTATTTATTGAATAAGCCATCTATTATTTCTGTTCACTTATGCGATATGTAACACTAACAATTTTTACATGTGAAACTACTTAAATTTAGAATGTCTTGAACATATTTAACATTTAAAAATATTTAAAATATCTAAACCAAATACTATCAACTTTATACAACTTATAAATCTTAAATAGCATTAGAAAAAAAAACGGAGACATACTAAATATCTATGGCGCTAATACAGGCCTCCTACACAGTAAATAAATATGTATGATGACACATACATTTTAAATTTCGAAAGCAGATAATACATGGCAGTCAATTAATGACAATGATGAAGGCCAAACAGAGAAATATATTTTGATGTGGAATAATGGCTACTTAAAATTGATAAAGAAGAGAAATAGTTCTTGTGTTGTATGTTATCCACAGAAAGAAAATTTAATATTCAAAGATTTTGCATTAACTCTTAATAAGTTACTAAAATGAATTATAAAATGCGTCAATGTTATCAATTTTAATGCTAAACGTGAGAGTTTCTGCAATAAAATTATGATGATAAAAATGCAGATCGTATGACACTGTTCTTTAACATTGGGGTAAATTGGAACGGAAGAATAAAACTCTCTTTTTGGATATTCAAGGTGAAAATGCTTAACATCATTGAGTTTACAGAGCAACGTTAAAAACACATTTGTGACTGAAAATTCACCTCTTTGAAAAGTTTAAAGAAATGTGAAATTATTCTTAAGTGTTCTTCCATGTAGATAAGAGTTTACTTTTTAAATAATAAGAGATGGTGTTACACAGTGCAAATGGGGGGGGGGGGGGGTCGGGATTTTACAGATGCTTCTGTGGGGCGTAGTCAAAAAAAGATTGAGAACCACTGATTTAGACATTATATTTCATCTTAATAAATAGGGAAATTTTGTTGCTGTATTCTGAATCTGTTGGAACGTGTTACATAATCTATACTGGATGCATGATTTTTCGTTCTTGTTTTCATTAAAATTGGGGGGGGGGGGGGGAATTATTGCAACCTATAAAATTTTTAACAGAAATCGAGTTCTAGAAACTTTAACTTTAAAAATCCGAAATTACAGCTCTCTGCGCCAAGAAGTTTTGAGTTGTGCTTAAATAGTTATACGCTTTGTAGATTGTTTTTACAACTATTAAAAATGAATTTAACATTAAACGTTCACAAATTTAAATTTGCATAAGTCCTAAGCTATTTCACCGAATGACTTTTCGTTTACTGATGTAAAATTTTCTGAAAAATCCAAATATGATGTCAAAATTAAGCGTTTTAGTGGGTTACTAATTTTTAAAGTATAAACAAACAAGCCCAAAATGCATTTCTTGAAAACGACTGAAAGAAATCTCATTGACTAGCATCCTTAAATGGTATAACTTTCCATAAACTGTTTGGAATAATTGCTTTTGTTTTTTTCTGCTGTTACGTGTGTTTACATTCTAGAGTGCCTTCAAAAACAAATCTTTTGACAAATTCTTAGAGATTTCATTAAGAGATAAATTTTTATTTCAAACATTGTTTCTTGTCAGGATGGGAAATGAAAAGCATATCTGAAGGTTTTCACTGGTATAATCCGCAATTTATTCGTTTTCAGATTGGTCTATACAGTAATCTGTATTTCCCTTTAATTTCAACAACGATGGATACTTTCTGTTGCCATTATGACAAAAAAGTAATAAAAACTACAAAAAAAAAAAAATTAATAACTCAGAAACAAATTGAGATACAGCTTTCAAACAAATTGCATTTAAAAGTACATTTTTTTCTCTATCCGACGGTGTAAAAAGTAATATTGGCGGATGTTTAGAAGTTTAAGAATGAAATTTCACTTAAAATTGGCCGTCAGATTTCTTGGAAATCTGACGATGGAAAAGCCTTTTCCCGAACAGCCAATGAAATGCTTGGATATTTACGTAAGTTTCAGGTGGATAATACTTAAGTTTCATGAAATCTGACGGGTCGCAGGCGATATTTTTGGCTTGCAATTTTTACGTGTAATAACACTATTAATGTTTAATTCATGGCGTACGTAATGTATGATCAACTCCGTGCGATTTTTTATGTCTTAAATTTTAGTCTTCAAAAAAATCGTTTTCCAAATGGTTGTTGTAATTTGATAAATTGCTTTTTTTTTTTTAAATATCAGCTCTTTTACTTTTTTAAAAATTAAACTACTGTTGATATACTCTATTACATGGTAAATACATGGAAATATTAATAAAGAGCAACTGAGACATGTACTTAAAATAGTGAAGCTTCAACTGTAACCGCTTTCGCTGGGGTTTATTGCTGCCGAGGCAAATTTCCACCAGTAAATTTAAATAGAAATGTTCTCATTATTTAAACACCTTATTAATGGAATATTTCAGTCATAAATAATGGCAAAAACTGAAATTTATTTTTACTGGTCGAAGTTTACTTCGGCGTCAGTTAGGTTCTGTGTTTCCGACATATTGTGACAACCAAGACAACCTCCTCTCAGTGTCAGTGAAAAGATTATAATACCCGGGCAAACTACCACCAGTAAAAACAAATAGAAAATTTAAACCGAGAATTTTTTTGTGAAAAAGCGGCTAAAATAACGCAACATTTTCTATTCAAAATTTACTGGTGGAAGTTTGCTCCGGCGGTAATCAGAAACTGTTGATCCGATGTAAAAAAATCAGCGGTCATCTTGTAACAATCTCTTCAGTTACTTCACTCGCAACTAGTAGACGGTACACTATATGTCTCCTCCTCTTTGTTCACAACTCCATTGGTAAGTAATTTGTTGAATAAGCCGAAAACTTAAAGATTTAACACTAAAATTGACCGAGCTGTGAAACTTTTATTTGCATAACTTATGCCAGTTTTCTGCATCTGAATACAGATGAGTTGCGCCATGCTTCGAGCGATCGTACACAAAGTTCTAAAGTATTAAAAGTATTTACTTCGCGTGTACAGTCGTGGGAAAAAAAAAAAGTAAACACCCCCTACTAACTCCTCAACAAATCATCATAGAAGAAAGTTACTGGTACCGAACGATTGGAAATAAAGTCTACTTTTAAAGGATGTATATAAAATTTTCTTAGGGGGTCATCTACATATTAAAACGAATCCTAACTTCATTTTTTTCAATGGCAATACCCAATTTTAACGAGATATTTCAAATCTTCGGTTCAAACTATGCCTAGACACCAAATTTCAATTCATTTGAATGATAAGTTTTTGAATTATAAACATTCAAAATTGAGTGCTTCTAATGTTAAATTATATTTGCATATTTTTATTTATATCTCCCGAAATTATGCTCCTAATGTGCTAATTTTTTTTTGTGGTAATAATACTAATATACCCAAACATAAATAAGCTGAATTTGCAATTTTTATAATTTTATGATATGAATTATGAAATTAATATTCGAAAAAATTATGAATAGCAACCTACAATTTTTTTGATGGATTTAGATTTATTAAGTCCTGCTTTATGGAAATTCAAAAAGTTCACATTTTTCTTCCAAGTAGTTTTCAAATTATGCTTAAAAAACGGCAAAATGATGGTTTAAGGGGCCGTCTATGATGGAAGTGAGTAGACATTTTGAAATTTATTCTGCCGTACTGTAATCTAACACGTTTCATTGACTCCTTGAGTGGCGCTTAAGGTGCATTGATCAAGGAAGCGGCTCTCTCGGTTAACAATCCAGTACAGAACTTCAATTTGGATACAGCCCTTAAAATACGGTCGTTTTAAAATAATTAATTTCTCGGAAACTTATGGTACGAATTGCATAAAAATTCGTTTTTAGGCTAATTGAAAGGTGTAGAGTTCATTTATGCTGTCAGCATTGGGTACTGCTATTGAAAAAAACAAAGTTAGGGTTCGTTTTAATATGTAGGTGGCCCCCTAAGCAAATTTTATATACATCATTTAAAAGTAGACTTTATTTCCAATCGTTCGGTACCAGTAACTTTCTTCTACGATAATTTGTTGAGGAGTTAGTAGGGGGTGTTTACTTTTTTTTTTTTCACGACTGTACATTTCTGCATTGCATCTGAAGGGACTCACTTCGAGTAATTAAACTTTAATTTTTATTAATTAGGTTTTAGATTAGATAATATAATAGCATTTTAAAATATGTATCATTTTGTAAATAATTGCGACTGTTGCTTTTCATTGTTTCATTTAACAAAAGTTCTGGTATTTTTTAACTTATATTTTTTGTACAAGTTGTATATTTTTCTTCAATGGGTCAGAAAGAAAACAGATTTCAAACTTATATTGTAATGTTAATTTTACTGTCAAGTATTATTTTTTTTACAACTGACGATTATTTATATTTCTAATAAATTTGTGAATGACCCCTATTTCGCAGCAAAAAAAATGCTTCAACTTTAAACAGCTATTACTTGATCAGGTTTAATCGTAGAAGAATGGGACTTTTTTTGGTCTTCGTGTAATTCTTAGTGTAATAGGATATTTTCTTAAATATAATTTATAGGACCGTGGGACCATACAAAAATTTTAATTTCTTAATTTTTCAAGAAATGCTTTCATTGACCCAAATCGTTTTTAAAATGCTTCTTTACCTCATTTAAAACATTTTTGTAATTAGAACTATAAGTGTATACCTAACGGTTTAGGAATTAGCCATTGGACACCGTTGAGAGTGGACACTCTGTATACCTCATTTCATTGCTTGAAATAATAAAATTTCTCAATTATATTCCATTTGTGTCGGAAAGTGTTTCATAATTTACGCCTAATACACGAATCTTCGTTTTTGTTAATATTATACAATTGAAAAACGAGATATTATATTTAAAAATATAACATTTCTATCTTTAACCGCATATTTGTTTTCCCAGGCTACAGAACGTCGATGCATATTCTAAAGAAAACATATCACTTAAAATTTCTTTTTATCTTTATGACAGTATTTTTCCACCTGTTCGTTTCATTTTGGCCCTCCAGATAAAAGGCTTTAAACATTGCTACGAAAATAAGGATTTTTTAAGATAAAAAATAACATAAAAATTATCTTGAGAACATATCCTTATAAATTGAAGAAACATTTCAGCAGGAACATCAATCAAGGAAATTCTCTTCTTGTATAAGCCATTTCCAAAAAGTTCAACTTTACATTTCAATCATGAAATACTTGGCAATCCTCCTGGTAGCTGGTGTTTTGGTCTGCTCAGTCACAGGTAAGTTATGCAACGAATAATCAAAAGTTTTATTTATTAACTTTAAACCTGCTTCTAAAAAGCAAGTTACTTATGTTGAATAGAAATGTTGACATATAAGTTGTAAAGTTATATTAAAATATATGTTGTAAAGTTATATTAAAGTGTAGTAAAGTTATGTTAAGTTATGTTAAAGTTATGTTGACATATAAAGGATGGACCGAAACAGGTTTTTAAGAACGAAACCGAAACCGAATTTCGATAATCTTCCTATTTTCGGCCGAAAATGAAAGCAAAAACGAATATATATATAAAAAATGTAATAATTAATACATACATAAATATACACAATTATTAATTAATTATACGTGCTGCCCAAGTTGGCTTTATGTGGCTCTGACCAAAACTTTTTATTTTCATATAAAATAAAATGTAATTAATTCATCAACTACACAGAATGATTTTCTAATTATGCGAATTTCGTCTAATTAAAAAATAGTTTAGGTATACATACCTCGATTTGTCTTTTATAATGATTTTTGTAGATGATCATCTGTTCTACTAGAACTTTCTGAAAGAGTATTCGAAACACTTCCGCAGTTTCAAACTAAAAGTTTTCTATTACTGTTAAATCTACAGCTTTTAATGAGCACGTGAAAAGCGTCTTCAAAGTTTAGTCCTATATGCATTGCTTGCTTTATAATGTGCACTCACGTCTTGAGTCAGTCATGACTAATAATTATAAAAAGTGAAGTTTATAGCAACAGCTCAAATCAACGAGTAATTTGAAAATTTCCGAAGGAAGAAACGAGATTTTTGGCATACAAATACAGTGAAATGCGTTTAACACGAAAACGCTTAACATGAAAAATCGGTTAACACGAAATGATATAGCGGTCCGGACAGTATACTATACAATTTAATACATCTTTTTATGGGGGTGGGGGGGGGATTAAATTTATAATATGTTTAATTCAGTGTATGATTGGAAAACTCGATATTTTTTTATTCTATAGAAAAATCCTAATAAAAAGGCATTGTAAATTACTGTTTACAAACTAAGTTAAGTACAATTATTGTCTTTGTAAAGTCATAATGTTACGTCAGATACACAAAATGTTACGTCAGTTACACGTGTAAATGCCATTTTTTTCTTTTTTATTATTCAGAAATAAATTAAACAAGTTACTGTTATAATTTGGCATTACTTAGTGTTGTGGAGAACATTAAATCGCTTTTCTTAACTGAATAGTTTTGATAATTTTTACACTTCAATGAAGGCAAAAAAAATGTTTGAATATTTTATATTAAGTCAGTTAGAGAATTTTGAATTGCAATTTTTTGGGACTCAAAAAGAGATTGAAATAATCTGCAGGTATTTGGGTATTAACCCTTTGCTGCATACTGCCCACCACAGTGGACAAAAATGATACTTTTTCTCCTATCCAAACTATTTCATTTACAGTTCCTATTCAGAGTTCATGATACTCTGTGACTTCTATGTTTTCAGTAGAAAGATCTAGTTAGCACCAAAAGTCGGAGGATATCTTAGCAAATAGAAAACAGCAAATTTAATGTTAGATGTTTGCCAATTTTAATGCATGCAACAAAGGGTTAAGACGTTAGTAAGAAATATTTTAAATAGTAAAAATTTGTTCTAATTTTATTAGTAAATTTTCTTCGTAGATTTGAAAACATAATTCGATGATTAAAATGTTACGTCAGTTACGATGGAATTGCCCTTAAATATTCACTAAAAACAAAGGAGTACCAGAGCTGAACTCCGGCGCAAATTAAGCCCTGGTTAATTTGCCGTGTCGTGAAATTAAGTAATAAACATACCTTTCTAACGCTGCAACAAATTATAGCAGAAGAAAGTTACTGATGCCAAAGGATTGGAAATAAAGTTTACTTTTAAATGATGTATATAAAATTTGCTTAGGGTGGCCATCTGCAAATCAAAACCAGACCAAACTTTGTTTTTTTTTCAGTGACAACACCCAATTTTGATAATACATTTTAAATCTTCGGTTCAAACTATGCCTAGATACGAAATTTTAAGTCATTTGGATGATAAGTTTTTGAATTATAAACATTTAAAATTTAGAACTTCTAATGTTAAATTACATTTTCATATTTTTATTAATATCTCCTGAAATTATAAACGTAATGTGATAATTTTTGTGTGGTTGTAATACTAAAAAACTCAAACATAAATACATTGAATTTGTAATTTTTATAATTTTATAATATGAATTATGAAATTAATATTTGAAGAAAATATGAATAGGAGGTGTTTACTTTCTTTATACACTATATGAGCAAAAATGACCGGTCACTTGCGATTTTAGACGTTTTCTTAAAAATCTAGAAAAATAAATGAGGAATTATCCTGAAACTCCAGGTGTGTAAACAGAATAGTACAGGTCATATATTTCCGTGAAGATTTTTTCCCAAAACCCCATAGGGAACCGCCAACAAATTGAAAAAGAACGAATATCTTTTGGATAACCCTGTCAAAACTAAGGTAGCAAAACCGTTCAAACTGTAGGTAATGATTAAGTGGCTTATTGTAGTAATTTGTGTTCATTTTTACGAGGATAACATGTATACTAGAAGAGAAATTCAGGTTTTCATTAAAACAGTGTCCAATTTCTCCAAGTTTTTTCTTTATAATTTGCAGATTTCTTAGAAAGAAGTTCTTATAAAAAAATATAGCAAACAATATTATACACAATACCCTGCAATCAGAATTAAAATATAGTAAAAATTGTATGAAAAATGAGCAGGTTTACTAAATAATGTTTCACTGCACATGTCCGAATGCAATCAAAATATAATGCACATAATATGTTAGCTAAATGTATAGAGCAACTTTTGTAAAAGTCTCAAAATCAAAGCTTGAAAATACTGAAAATTAACGTTGATAGAATAAGCTCAAAATGTGTTATTCCCAAAATGAAGCAAAAATATAAGGGCTGCTGTACATATATCCATTGATTAGTGCCAATATAGCATACATAATATTCCATGTATTACTGTATTTGGATTCATCTTTTTGCTTCCTTTTGGGGAATAACGGATTTTAAGCTTATTCTATCAACCATAATTTTCAGACTTTTCAAGCTGTGTTCTTGAGACTTTCACAAATGTTGCTCCATACATTTAGCTAACACATTATGTAAATTATATTTTGATTACATTTGGACATGCGCAGTGAATCATTATCTAGTAAACCTGCTCATTTTTCATACAATTTGTATTATTTTTTTTATTCTGATTGCAGGCTGTTGTAAACAGTATTGTTTGTCATATTTTCTGAGAAGAACTTTTTTTAATATTAAGAACTCTACAAATTATAAGCACAAAACTTGGCAAAATTTGGGACTCTTTTTATAAAAACTTTAATTTCTCTACTAGTATGCATGCTATTCTCAAAAAAATGAACACAGTTTATTACAATAAGCCCATAATCTACAGTTTGAACGTTTTTGCTACATTAGTTTTGACAGGGTTATCCAATAATATTCGTTTTTCTCAATTTGTTGACGGTCCCCTATGGGGTTTCGGGAAAAAATCTTCACGGAAATATATGACCTGTACTATTCTGTTTATACACCTGGAATTTCAGGATTATTCTTCACGTATTTTTCTAGATATTTAAGAAAGCGTCTGAAATCGCAAGTGACCGGTCATCTTTGGCAATATAGTGTATATACTAATAGAAGTGACTTAGTCATTCGGCAGCATTTCAACAAGCGAATATCGAACTTCAATTTGAATACAGCCACTAAAATATGTTAGTTTTATGGGTTTTTTTTATAGTTTTTTCCCCGCGACTGTACATTTAGTTTACATGTAAAACACCTCATAAGGTTATCCCCTTAAGGCGGTTTTCAAATCCCCTGTTCAACAACGTGAAACTTTCTGACACATTTACTGGCTCCTTTTTAAACGTAGAGGCATAAAATTGACAGACCCGACTACTGAAGAGATTTTGAATCGAAATGATGAGTTTTCCATTTTTTGATAAATAAATTACTTATCAAGTTATAAGCAATTGTGGTCACGTGACGACATATTTTTATGCCTTTTCGCGGTATAACGTTCGGAAATTCGGTTCAAAACGCCAACTTTGACAGAATTTTCTGAATGATCTTCTATCTTTACCAAAAAAATGGAAAAGTCTTTCGATTATATAATTTTTTATTAAGAACATCTGCCGATTTCATGCGTTTTCGAACAAAAATTAAATAAAACATGCAGATGAAATGTGCGTGTTTTTAGAATCTGCAGACGGGATTGTCGAGCGTAGCTAGTAGGGGATAGAGCTCCCTAGTTTATATAAAAATTATTATGTGGATGGATGTTCCTTAATTTGTGACTGATTTGCACAAAATTTGACATACATATGTTTTAGAATAAGAATAAAATTACTGATTATTAAAAAAAATGATCCGACCACTCTTTATCCCGTTTTTAAAACCACCTGAAATAATTTATCTTTATACAAATCTTTGTTTGTTCAAAATCCTCTTTTTCCTATTGCCCACAAAAATAAACTGTATATAGATAATATTTTTATAAGCCAATAAAAATTCAGCCTCACTTTCTAGATTTTCGCCTGCGCATTTTTCGTATATAAAATTCAAAAAGTTTCTATAAGGGGGTTAAAATGGCTTAGTACCTTCCTTTAAATGTATTTGGAGTTAAAAGTCTATTATACTATACACATTTTAATTTCAAGAAAAACATTCAGGAAAAAAAATTAAAAATGATTTCTAAAATGTTACGTCATTTTATGAGACGCTTTCATTGTGGTTTTAAACTGACTATAAATAAACAATTAAATTTAAAAAATCAAAAACCCGACTGCGCAAAAAGCGAACTAATTAATTATTTCTCATTAATGTGAAACAATTTTTTTTTTATAATTCCTACTATTAGCTCACACTCTCGCTATATATATCTTGTTCAAATTTTCAATCGTTAATAAAATACTTATTATTCATCCAATCAAGCTCAAATATTTTTTTTTAATTTAGTGGATGACACTTGATGTTAATCCAGTTTTTCTCAAATATTAATTCATTAATTAAATTAAATTAATTAATTTTCCATAATCGAGAGAGCCCTCTTCTTGATCAAGGCATTTTAAGCGCCATTCAATAGGAAAGAAAAATGGGAGAAAAAAAATTCTCTTATTGGCCTAAGTAGGAATTGACTTAAAATATATATTTTTTTTAATATTACTTGTTTATATTATTTACCTATTTTCTTTATTTACTTGTATTGATGACTTTTAAGTTGTGTTTAATTGTTAGTTCCTATCTATAAACACTGTTTTGATGAGGTCTATGGATGTCTATGATAGTTAGAGTTGCAGTAAAGCTAGAGATCCTACATACGCAACTTCCAGGTTGTATAATATTTTAATGGAGCTTCTGACTGTAAAACAGTCAATGAAACATCGTCTTCATTTTGAAAGACCTATCCAATGATATGCCACTTAATAGGGTGCGTAATTTTTTTTCGTCTTTACCGCCATTTTGAATTTATAGAAACAAAACCTAGCCTATAACCATCGGGCCGTTAAGACAAATTGATAGAGACCTCATTTATTAAAATCCATCCAGCCGTTGGAATGTTTCGAGGGTGTAAAGAAATCCACATACACAGATACGCGTGAAACACATAACTCTTCTTTTCAGTCGGGTAACAAATGGTTGCTATATTGTATTCCCTATTCCGCTTGTATACTACATCTATATCTTATAGCTATATCTTACGGCTATGCCTTAGCTATACCTCATAGCTACGTGTTGTAATAATCGTGTAAATGTTACTTTAAATGTATTACAGTTAGTATTTCGCCAAGAGTGTCAGAAATAAAAACTGTATCGGAAAAAAAAAAAAATCAAAAATAGCCATAAACTGAAATTATTTTCTTTATAGTTTTTTCTTCTTTCTAGTCTTGTCTTACTTTTGATTGTAAAATTTATGTATACTTGATACTTTAAAGTCATAAATATACTTTTATTTATTTTTTAATATATTTTCTTTACAAATCGATTACATTTATACATATATCAATTGCATATTTTAGATTTTAGATTGACTTTATTCACAAACGGCATTTTTAATTGCCAATTTGAGATGAGTTTGCCTCGGGACAAAGTTCCCACAAATTTATTTACTATATTTAATCGTCTAGGAAATAAAAACATAAAAGCAAACATTTAATGCAAATATAAACGTTGCACTAGTATATATTTAAAAGTATTTTTGCACAGAGGCTGGTTTAGTAATGCCTTGTAATCAGGGCTTAATTTCTAACAAAAAAAGTAAGGAACCCTAATATTATGTGGTACCGGTACTACAACTGTACCGTTTTCTCTACCCCCTGTCACTCCAATCTGCATATTTATATTTCGTACATTATTTGCAAAATTTAAAGCATTTTTTTTTCCTTAAGCAAAATAAAAATTTTAAATATATCTATCAGCATATACTTAGCTGTCAACTATTCCACTTTTTAGTTATCAATCCTTCCAAATAGTAATCTTTGCCTAGTTTTATTGTTAATTAATTGCAGAATTCTGCGATTAAATATGGTAAGGATTATGAAAATTATCGGAAATAGTGTTAACACAAAAAAGGCATAGTTCGTAGCTATGCATTTTTATGAAAAAATGCATGAAATTTACAGAAATTGATATTTATATGTTGAAGAATGGAACAATGTTTTTCAATTTTCTATAAAAGATGCATATCTTAAACTTTAATCAACTCCTTCCGCATAACAATATTTTGTGGTGAGTCCCTGAAAATCAGATTAAATTAAAAATTTGACACCGTTGTCGGAAAGATTCTATGCTTTTATAGAAAAGGGGAAAACACTGCTCGATTGCTTTCTATCAGACTAACAATACATTTCAATTATATTTACTTACAAATGAAGGTTACTGCGCAAATGTGCTGAGCACAGATTTAGGCTAATGTCAGATGAACGCCTATTTTCACGCTTTTTGTTTTAACAAGAATGAGAAACACATGGTAGCGAAGGTGTAGGACGTCTGTAGGAAGGAAAAAAGCGTGCAAATATACGTTTGTCTGACATTAGCCTTAGCATCGACGGCGTTCATGATGCAACATAAATATAAAAATAACTAAGGTGATTTTTATAATCGTACGCAATAGAAGACAGAATCAAACAAACAAAACATCAAGCTGGTGCTCGTTGACTAAAAACAGAAAATATTCTTTTCAGGTTAGATATCTAAATAATAAAAAAAAATGCCAGACATAAATTTGCAAATATCACTAGAATAGAAAAACACGATTTCTGTTTTCTCTTCATTTTGATCAAAATAGCATTAAAATGATTTGAAATAGAATATATTGAATGGGAATATGTAGAATAGGAATTGAATGGAATATATAGAACAGCAAAAGTTTTTTTTTTTCTATACGTGAATAAATGAAATTTTGAATGTAAGGCAGATTGAGCTTGACTCATTCCAAGCCCAAAAAATTAATATAAAATTGAGTCCGTTTTATCTCCATCTCCTACGTGTGCGACACATTACGTCACATATAAATGTTTTGATAAAAAAGAATGCAAAAGCTTCGAGATGTCAAGGAAAGCAAAGAGTATGGGCTCCGGAGCCCTGTATTTATGAGCTCCGGTGAATTCTGACCAATATTTAAATATTTACTAAAAACAGAGAAGTACCGGAGCTGGGCTCAGGCGCAAATTAAGCCCTGCGACGTAAACTACTGTAGATAGTCGTAATTATAAAAATTATATTGATGAAACGCTGCAGAAAGCAATAGATGATGTTCTAAAACATATATTAAGCGAAAGAAACGCAGCTGAGAAATAATAAATTCCAATCACTACTTTATAGAATAAGCTAAAAGGTTCTAAAAAAATTAAACCTCCAAGATTATTTCTTCTAAAATAAATTATGTTTTTTCAGTGCTTGAATTAACCCTTTCCGGCACAGAACAATTCTGTTCGTAAAATGATAAATGATTGATTGACACCGGAATTTACAAACGACTTTTTTAGAAATTAATAACTCGTTTCTTTAAACTTTCATTCTAAAAGCAAAATATTATTATAATATTCTTGGTGCCGTTTGTAAGTTTAAAATTAAAATCATGTGGTCACTGCGCCGGAAGGGATTAAGTGAATATATCTAAATTTTGTTTCTTGAAAAACATTAATTTTCCCATATCTTAATTGTTAATTGTTTTTACATGTCCTGCATAATAGTAATAATTTTTTATTAAAATTTCCTTTTTCTGTTCATTTTCATACAAAATTTATTTTTTAATAACGAAATTAAGTATTTTTTTCATTACGTTTTATTACTCTCTTATAATAGAGAGGTTTCATTGTCTTAAAAAGTTTTTTAAGCTTATTTAATGAACTTTTTGTCATAAAACAAAGTCCCCCCAAGCCCAGGTGACTTTGTCCCACTTTTTAAAAAAATAATTAAAAAAAAACTATTCTTTAAAAATACAAACTTTGAATTTAAAAATTTACAATTGATATCTTGAAACAAGAAAAAAAAATAGCTTTGTTTAAATGAAGATTTCTATAATGTTGGGTCTTTAAAGAAAACAAGATGCAAAAAATGAGACTAAGCCACGCCCACCAGAGATCAAGATCTAGTCTCATAAATTACGCGAACAAAAAATTTTATAAATCTTATTAAATTTCCGTGCATACTTGTAGTGTAAGTCACATAGGTGCAAACTGCTTACGATGCTTGACTACCAGTATTTGAGAACGGAAAAATGCGACTTATTTTATCGGTGATATACCATTAATTGCATAAGGCGAAGACAATTTTTCGAAAATAACGGTGGCCAAAAAGCCTAACAGTTGCCTAACAAAAGCCTATGCAATTTACACTACAAAAACCCATGGAACTAGTCTAAAGGAAATTTTGTAGCATGGATCTCGGAAAACTTCACAGCTGTCGATCGAAGAATTATCCTGTTTATTTTGCATAATTCTGGCAAACGTGCCTGCATGCATACCCATGACTTTTAAAAATCGGAAAATTTTGGAATTATGGTACAACTCCAGAAAGGTTTCACCCTTGTTGTCAGCACTTATTTATTGGATGACAAGAGCCCTAATAGTAGAGCCAGTCCATGTGACTTCACAAACGGTCACGTATAACAACAATCACAATGGTGACCAAATTGTGCAATCCTTCATTTGTCGCTTTATAATACTCATACGACTCCACTGTGAAGTCAAAACTCGCGATTTTAGAGTTATTTGCATATTGTCAGAAAATTGGCATACATGCACTTTTGAGGCTAACGAAAAAGACAGGCTGCCGCACTGCCTTTCGCACTAGACCGCTAGACTGTTTTCGTGCACCTAAATTCGTGCGCTCAACCATCTCGTGGCTCAAGCTCTCTAAAAGAAGGATCATGTGTGACGGATCGCGGCAGCCTGTCCTTTTCCATTAGCCATGATACACTTTGCAGTGACGTCACGGGAATTCACTTAGCTTTGCATCACGTGACTGCAACGAAGCAGTAAAAATTGCACATGTGTCCCATTGCTTCCGCATTTTGGTCACATTCGGGTCAAAGAGTTATTACACTGAAAAAAATGAAGAACTCAAAAATGAGTAAATCGATGTACTCATATCGAATTGAGTATGCTTGGATCAAATGTGAACCTTACTTTCTCAATTATGAAATATCACATGTTATCAAAATGAAACGAAACGATAACTGTGTGTTTTGTAACAGTTTATTTCATTCATGGCAGCATACAATATATTCATTAATAGGAAAACAATGCAATATACCTTGGAAATCAGAGAATGATATTGCATTTTTATTCCTCAGAGGTAATTATATCTTGCGTCTCCTTTATAATGCCTAAGATTACATTGCATTGTTGTTGTTATGAGTGCTCAGTCAATGTGAATCAAAAATGAGTACATAACAGTTCATATTTGACTACATCCATGAGATATAAAATAGTACATGGCGGTTGAGTCATATTTGAACACATCCATGAAATCAAAAATGAGTACATTTTTTTTTTTTAATTTTAAGTACATTTGGATCGAGGCTATTTTGAGTATGTACGAGTAATATTGTGTACTTTTTGTTCAGTTTTTGGAACCCATTTTTTTTTTCAATGTAGTATTTTTTCTATAGGAAGGTTTTCAGTGCAATTTTCATTCAATTTTCCTACACCTCAACTAATTACCTCTTTTTTTTATTTTATTTTGTAGCACGTTCAGTATGTGACACTGAGAAGGGAGAAGAATTCACGACATGCGGCTCAGCTTGCCCAGATACTTGCGACAACTACAATGAAATCCGTCCTTGTACACTGCAGTGCGTTATTGGATGCCAATGTCCAAGGGGAACCGTAAGGAGAGAATCTGACGGCCACTGTGTAGACACAAAAGACTGTTAAATGACATCACAAATAAAAAAATAAAAAAGCAATTTAACAAATTACAACGACTATTTGGAAAATGATTTTTTAAAGACTAAAATTTAAGACATAAAAAATCGCACGGAGTTGATCATTCATTACGTACGCCATGAATTAAACATTAACATTCCTGGACCCATCATGAACAAATTTTAAAAGAAATTTCAGTTTTACAATTTTCGGTACTGTAAATTTTTAAACTTCTACGGAGCTGGTCATACATTACGTACGCCATGGATTAAACATTAATATTCCTGGACCAATTTTAAATGAAATTTCATACATTACGTACGCCATGGATTACATTTTTGGGTACTGTAAATTTTTAAACTTCTACAGAGCTGGTCATACATTACGTACGCCATGGATTAAACATTAATATTCCTGGACCAATTTTAAATGAAATTTCATTCTTAAACTTCTAAACATCCCACAATATTACTTTTTACATCGTCGTATAGAGAAAAAAGGGTACTTTTAAATGCAATTTGTTTGAAAGCTGTATCTCAATTTATTTCTGAGTTATTAATTTGTTTTTGTAGTTTTAATTACTTTTTTGTCATAGTGGCAACAGAAGTATCCATCTCTGTTGAAAGTAAAGGGAAAATACAGATTACTGTATAGACCAATCAGAAAACGAATAAAATGCAGATTCAACTAATAAAATGCTTCAGATATGTTTTTGATTTCCTACCCTGACCGAGGACAATAGGCATTTGTCCAAATGGTTAAAAAATAGAAATTTTTGATATGCATAGAAACATTGCAAATAAGTGCCTTGAAATGCAGACAAGCTCACCATTTAGTAATCATGTAGCAGTGGAATGGCGCCAATTTATATATCACCCTTTATTTTTAAAGTGCTTTTGTTTTTGCTTATAAAGGTCTAGGCAAAACATTTGGAGAGGGAGAAGGAGAATGTTTAAAATGCATTTTTGTTGTCGTTCTTCTTCAAAAAGCTAATGTTATTTTGCGACACCTTACTTTTCAAAACTCAAGTAAGGTGTCACAAAATAACATTGACTTTTGAAAAACCAAACCAGTATTAAAATATTTTTATTGTGATAGCAGGCTGTTTACTGATTCAGATTTTTGAATAACGAAGCTATCTACCTATATATGTCAGAGTCCCTGCCTGCCCCGCAACCCTGTCCGCCAATCTTTGAGAAAGCCAAAAAATAACATTAACTTTTGAAAAACCAAACCAGTAGTAAAATATTTTTATTTTGATAGCAGGCTGTTTACTGATTCAGATTTTTGAATGGCGAAGCTATCTATCTATATATGTCAAAGTCCCTGCCTGCCCCGCAATCCTGTCCGCCAATCTTTGAGAAAGTTACAAAATAACATTAACTTTTGAAAAACCAAACCAGTAGTAAAATATTTTTATTTTGATAGCAGGCTGTTTACTGATTCAGATTTTTGAATGGCGAAGCTATCTACCTATATATGTCAAAGTCCCTGCCTGCCCCGCAACCCTGTCCGCCAATCTTTGAGAAAGCCAAAAAATAACATTAACTTTTGAAAAACCAAACCAGTAGTAAAATATTTTTATTTTGATAGCAGGCTGTTTACTGATTCAGATTTTTGAATGGCGAAGCTATCTATCTATATATGTCAAAGTCCCTGCCTGCCCCGCAATCCTGTCCGCCAATCTTTGAGAAAGTTACAAAATAACATTAACTTTTGAAAAACCAAACCAGTAGTAAAATATTTTTATTTTGATAGCAGGCTGTTTACTGATTCAGATTTTTGAATGGCGAAGCTATCTATCTATATATGTCAAAGTCCCTGCCTGCCCCGCAATCCTGTCCGCCAATCTTTGAGAAAGTTACAAAATAACATTAACTTTTGAAAAAACAAACCAGTAGTAAAATATTTTTATGCTGAAAGCAGGCTGTTCACTGTTTCACTGATCCAGATTACTGAATCGCGAAACTGTCTATATATATCAAAGTCCCTGCTTGCCCCACAGTCCTGTCCGCCAATCAGTGTTGAATTCAGACCTTTACCTCCGGGGGGGAAATTTTGATCCCTGGGGGGGACACTAGTATTCCAACATGAAATTTTCTCTGATTTCATTACTATACTAAAACCTGCTAAAGCGGAAGCTGCCCCATGCGATCAGAAAAAGTTTCCGTCTTAACAAGTATCCCTCCAGTCGGGATTTTGAAAATCTTCTGTTTCCATAGATTATGCTATAAGTTTCTATTTTTTAATTTCAAATTGAAAATTTAAAAAACTTTTAAAAATTCTATTTAATTTAAGATACTCTTGTACTTTATTGTGCCCAAACCATTATTGAAAAGATAAAAAATAAGTGTGGCATTCTTAGGTTACTGCCCCGTAGCACTAGCCCCGTAGCAGAAATTTCTCCAAGTGTCTGTGACAGATAATTCAGGGGCAAAAGATAATCTGCAGGTGAAATATTTTTATAAATGAAGTGTTAATTAATCAAACAGTCACTTACCTGTAGTGTTTTTAGGCATTTTATAAATTTTTATTAATAATAGTCTTAACTTTTTGTATTAAGTAATAAAGAGCTAAATATAATACGAAGCAAAATAAAAGTTCGATGAAAAAGAATCTGCAAAAGAGAAAAGAAAATCTGCGACGCCCGTCTCGAACTTTCTGCTACCGGGGTCACTCCTAAATATAACTTATATAAGTTATGGTCATTTGTTTTTCATTTAATCTCATTATATCCTACAGTTTAACTTGCCATACAGGATTTGAATATCCCATTTCATAAAAGTTTTGAATCAACATTGCTACAATTTACCTCTGAAATATTTCTATTAATATACAGTTATTCATGAAACAGCACCGAAAAATGGCAATAAATCACAATTAAATAATAAACTTCGTTACAAGAATAACAAACAGAGTTTAGATACTTAATAATACAATAACAAATTTTTATTATTTGATATTTACTTATTATTTAATAATAATGCTTTCAAACACAGACGCGGACAGTATTAAATGGAATAGGGAGATTTTTCTCCCTTTTTTCATGGGGCGGAGAATATAGTTGGGCAACGCCCTACTACGTTAAAACCTTTAATTGTAGATGAAATTTATATTTCTTTCCTCTTAATTTTTTAATTATTTTGTAACGTCCGCAATATTTTCAAACTTATGAAAGATAAAAGTTATGTAACATTTCAAAATTTAAAATTGAAACCCCATTTGTATACTTCTATCTGCGTCTATGTTTAAGTATAACTTCTTAATATTAATGAACCGTAACATTCATGTCCACTAAAGAAATAGAGATTTCATTCTTTTTTTAAATACTTTAATTTTATAAAATATTAATAGCAATTTAAATAAATAATACCATATAATGTGTTTGTACTAAATAGTAATTATAATATTCTATATGTAAAACCATCAAATCTACCTTGTGTATAAAACTAATCCTTACTTCTTATAAAGCACTGTTTTTGATAAATCACATAAGTTCAGTATTAAATTTGTAATTGCTCACCTTTAAACTAAGCGAATGCGTCTTGGTTTCGAAGATGCATAATGTGTGATCACTGCATCGATGAATTCATCTGTTGGCTCCTCATCACCTTCGATAGATACTTTAATACACGATTGTAAAGTATCCTGCCCCATGCGATTTCTGAGTTTTGTCATAATTCTATTCATTGTACTAAATGACCTTTCTACACTCACTGTTGAAATTGGTACACACAATACACACTCGGCAAGTTTTTTCAAAACTTCGTATAAAATATCAGCTTTTAAAATGAAAGAAGCGACATCTGTACTGGTATCATCTAAATTACTGTGTGCAACGTACTTAAAAGAACGGAGATCTGCCACTGCTGCATCCTCTTCCTGAATTCGAAAAAGATGGCACAGCTCCTTACACTGCTTTTCATTTATTTTTACAAATTCTCCAAAGCTTCGAAAAAATGCACATAGTTCTATTAAGCGCAGTGCTTTATCATTAAATCTTTCTTTAACTTGATGAATAATTTTTTCTATAAAAGTTTTTGCACTTTTTAAGCAATTTTTTTTTCGTGTCATTAAAAGTTATGCTCTTAATTTCTGATGCATCACTCTCGAGACCTTTAATTTTAATGTGCAATTCGTTATTATCATTGTCACTATCACAAAAGTTGGCAATTTCTTGCAAGTGATCAACTGTCCCAGAAACAAGTTGAGGAAGAAATGAAATGCTAAGAGTTTTCTTTTGAAGAATTTTGCTTAAATTCGATACAGCATTAAGTGTTTCATCTATAACGACTAAACTGATTATAAAACTAATATTAATCATTTCCAAGAGAATACCACCAGCTAAACTTGCTAAATCAGCACCATCCTTGTGTATGTGTTCGCATGCAATCATAATCGATTTAAAGGATAAAAATACAGCATGAACAGTACGGTAATTGCTAAGCCATCATATATCCGTTGCCTCAGGTATGATTTGAACGGGTTCTTCTAAAGCTTTCTGTATTTCGTGCAAAATTTTTCTTCTCTTAGAACTATGAAAAAGTTTATAAATATCTTTAACTGTGTGAAAAAATCGTTTAATCATTATAGTCTTGTTTCTTGAATTAGTGACAGCTAATGATAGAAAATGGGATCTGCAATAAATGTAAGGCACTTCGCATTGTTTAGCTTCTGAAATACGAGAACGAACACCAGTTATACTACCACTAAAGTTCGCTGCACCATCAAAAGAACATGAAACCAATTTATCATATGACATATTTCTTTTTTTTAAAGCATCTATAGATAAAAATATTGATTCAGCATCAGTTCTTTCTAAGTATATTATGCACAAAAATCTTTCTCTTACTTCGCAAACTGGATCATGGACGACGTGTCACACCATTAGTGATAATTCACTTTGATTGTTTATGTTCGTCGACTCATCTCCCATTATAGAATAATACTTACCATTAAGTATTTTGTCATCTGCTTTGTCTAAGATTGTGCCTATTGAGCTTAATATTTCAGAAGCAGTTGATTTACTTATGTAAGTCGATCTTTCACTTTGAGACTTAACCCAGTCGCGAAGAGTTTCATTTTCTCTCATTAAAATTCTTTGAACTAAGGGTTCATATTTTGTAGTGTGGGGTATCTCCTCTTTAGCTAAAAAATACACACTCCTAATTAATGAAGATAAAGCTTGTCTATTTTTATCCCTTTCGTCTTCGCTGTATTGGATTATTTGTGTGTGTATAGGAGCATTTAAATTCTGTAATCTTTCATTTCCATAAAAACAGATTTGCAATGTTTGTCTGATTTTGAGTATTTTTCAAGTTTTCCTGTACTGCCAGTTGCTTTCCTAAAATTTGTGAAGGGCACTGATATGAATACTCCACTTGTTTTTTGGAATACCTCTACATCATTTTTTAAATGCTTTTCACACAGCTTGCAAAATGCACCACCACGAGTTCGATCAAAATACAGCCATTCATATTTATCTTCCCACTGTTTTTGATATTTGAACTTGCGTCCAACATTTTTATCTTCCGGTTGAGGTTGTCCACTAACAGTACTACACGAAGGTATCGAGAGTGGAACTATCGCATTGCAGGTTTCACTTTCATTCAAAATTAGTTGAGAATTATTATTTTGATTTTCAACAGATGACTGTACTAAAGGTTCTTCACTACGTCTTCTTTTTTTAATTTGGATATAAGAAAATAATTTCGACTATTTTGACATAATTCAATATCAAAAATAATTCCTATCTAATATTCAATTTAAGCTGTAATTTTTATCTGTAACAATCAATACAGAAAAGCGCAATAGATTAACCAGACACAGTGTCGTCTAGAACTAGCGTCACCTAATTGCTTATTGGTAGTCTTTGAAAATGAAATTTCACTAGCATTCTACAATAAAATAAGAAAAATAAAATATTTTATGTTAGCGAACAAGTAAATACCAGATGTAATTTATAAGGTTTGCATAGAAATATTTAGACATTTTCAGTAACTAAATCTTTTTAAAACTATTAAGTATATGAAAACATTTCTGTGCCTTTAATTCAGTTGTCCATACCCGCTCAAAATCTATTATAATAATGTTTTTGACAGCATAATCAATTTATCATTTGATAAATGAATTTGGTTTTTCCAAGAGAAAATTACATTTAGATGTAGCAGTTATTTGTGTAATATGGGATAAACAAATGGATTATTACTGAAAGGATTATCTTTCAAGATATTTTATGAGTGAACGGAATAATAACAATATATCATATTTTCATTAAGAAACGCACAAATTTAGAATTTCACAATAAGGAAGTAATAATATTTATTTTATGGGCTAGTACTTTGTAACAGAAAAAAGTTTTATTTATGATACATGAAATTAATATTATAACCCCAAAAATATAATGAATAATATTTCACTGGATAGGAAAAGCTTATTTAGATAAATTATTAGCGTGTTATGATACATTCAATGAATTATTATGTTTATTGTTAAGATTGAATAATGGATAGTAAGCGAAAAAATACATTTTATGGTATAATTTAAATACATTTTAGAGAAATTGAGAGTCTAATTAAAAATATCTAAATAATTTAATAATTGATGCAATTAGAGTAAGTAAACCAAAAATATGTGATTTGACATCACACCTGTCAATAATGGAATCTTCTCCTAATCAGAAAACTTTTACGGTCCTAATGAAAGCAATTGTAGTATATTAAAAGCCGCAAATATAAAATTGAAAGAGGTGGAAGAAAAATTCCGTTACAGACACATTTCCGTCTTAGAAAGTATCACGCAGTGCACTATTTTTGCTGGAACCATATTTTTTTTTTTTAAGAGAGGATTCCGCTATAGGCAGGTTCTGTTTCCCAGACTTTACCGCATTTAATTTTTTCGAAAATGTTAATGAAATAAATTTATACCAGTTATTTTATAATTTTACAAAAAAAAAAAAAAAAAAAAATTGGAATTAGTATTTAACAAAAATTTCTTACAGTTTAATCTCATATATGGCACCAAAATTAAAATTTAAGTTTTACTACCGGTATGCTTTAAATAAATATTATGCAAGTATTAGCGGTATGCTAATTAATAATTATGTAATTTGTTTTTTCTTCTTCTTCTTTAAAATCTTATAACTGCTATTGTACACAAAAATATGACACGCACCTATTGTGCAAAAAGTTAGCTGAAAGGTTAAATATTAATAAACAGAATAAACATTAATTTCGTAATTTTTTTTTAACTTGTTCGATTTTTCGAATAGCTTGTAAGACTTACTTATACAAAGCTGTTATATGTCGTAAAAACTGAACCTATCTGTAACGGAATAATATCTTAGAAGGAACATTTCCTTGTAATTGATGACAAAAATGCTAGGCAAGTATATCTGTTAAGACAGAATTTTTTAGCGGTACCTTACGATTCCATCTTAACAGGTTTTTCGGGAGGATTCGAAGGAAAATGTCACTACTAGGAAAAATAAGGAGAAAGTCAAAAATTTCCTCCGGGGGGGACATTTTTGAATCCGGGGGGGACATTCCCCCCCGGGCCACCCCCTGAAATCAACACTGCCGCCAATCTTTGCTAAAGTGAATTTTTTTTACAATTTACCTTGGCCGGTAGAATATATTTTACCAGCAAGAAGAATAATCTACATATCAACTAACAATAAAGTAGATCAAATGTTTGTTACACAATAGAAAAACGCCACGAAATTTGAGTACTTATATTCTATCTAAATTTTATTGTCTGAGCGAAGCGAAGGCTAATACTCAGCGAAATATTACTGTCCGGACACATTACAGCTACGATGGATATTAACGCCATGTCCTACTAAAAAAAAAGCCTAATAAAAACCTTTCGTCAAGCATAACTCACAAAATATTTGTCGAATTTCGTTTCTGGTTGCACCAGAAGGTACCTATGAGGGCCACCTACTGAATGCTCCAAACCGAGTTCCAAACCGTTTAAAAATCATATTAAAATAAAAAGAAAAGTGCCCAGTTAAACTGATGGCATTGAGCTCACAGGCTATTCACATTAATTGTACATTATACTCTTATTTCAAAGAATAATGCCCCTCAAAAATAAATGAAGGGGGATTAGCCCCCGTTTCCCCCCTTTATACTTAACCAATGAACCTCCAAATCTAAGTAGGGAAGTTCCTTAACATAATAAACTGCAGATGTAAGAGTTTATATATCCCAAAGAAATGACGTAATTGAACGGAACTAACTGAAAATGAGTCACTGCGCAGGATCTCTCCACACTGGTGAAAGAAAAGGGGTGCTCGTCATATCATTTACTAAGGTGGAAGTACGTTTATGAATATAGTGAGCTTCGTAAAAGTCTAGATCAAAAACTGAGTTACATTTTTGAATAATTTTTGCCTCTGGATAATTGAACTGGTGGTTGGAATTCCAACAATGTTTCGCTATTGTAGATTTCTCAATTTCCTGCTTTCTAACGTAATTCTGGTGTTCTTTCAGCCTAATTCTAAGTGCACGCTTCGTCTGCCCAATGTAAGAGAGGCCGCACTCACAAAAAATTCTGTAAATGTCCCAGGTATTACGATCGTCAATAGGATCTTTAAGATTGGAGAAAGAAATTTTATTGGTTGGAGAGAAAACAACTTTAAAACTAAACCTATTGAGAATACGAGAAATTTGTGTACTGATTTTAGGAAAATAAGGTAAGACAACAACATTTTAAATTCTTTATTTGATGGAACAGAATCGGTGATTATCTGAGGTTTAGATAAAATTCGGTTGATGATATTCAAACTAAATCCACGATCGATAGCAACTGCTTTTATATAGTTAATTTCAGTATTAAATAAATCAGAATTTGAACAAATTTTACGTGTACGGAAAATAAAAGTATTGAAAGCTGCAAATTTTTGATATGTGGGGGATGATTGGACTTATAATGAGGGGGTAAGCTTACAGCAAAAGGTTTACGGTAAACTGTCGTCAAAAACTCACAATCATTACGAAATTACCAGGACATCCAGAAAAGCTAGATGTTGTTGAGTTTCAATTTCAAAAGTAAACTGTATACATGGATCAATTGAATTAAATAAATCAAGAACAGCATTAATATTATGTTTAGACAAATCAAGCAAAGCAAAGGAATCATCTACCTAGCGTGTATAAAATGGAAATTGTATTAATTCAAATAATTTAACTTCAAAATAATGCATGTAAATATCACTCAAAACAGGGCTTCAAGGGTTACCCATAGCTAAACCTTCCGACATTTTATAAAACTTCCCTTGAAACACAAAAGTATTTTGTGATAAATAAACGCTGGTTAAATAAGGTTCTCAATTTCATATTGAAAATAATGAAATTCATTTAATCTTTTTCTTAAACAATCTAAAGCACCTTGTACAGGAACATTTGTAAAAAGAGATTTGACATCGAACGAAACCATAGTGTAGCCTGTTGGATTGAAATTACGAATTCTATTAGCAAATTGAACTGAGTTTTTTGACATATAAATATTGCTAACCATGAGAGGGGAAAACTTGGAAACTAAATGTTTTACAAGCTTATAGGAGGCAGTACCAATATTGGAAACGATGGGGCGAAACGGAATATCAGGTTTATGAAACTTAGGTAAAGTATATAAACTGGCACAATTTGCCACAGAAGGTATGAGAGAGTACTTGCTAGAATCAGTAATAAGGGGGGAGGAATTCACAGCAGATTTTAGGTTTTTAAGTTCAGAGGTGGATGGATCTTTTTTAATATTAATGTAAGGCCCTTCATTTATTAATTTCATAACATTTTGAACATAATCAGTTTTATTTAGTACTATAATTTGGCCTCCTTTGCCCGCTTTAGTATAATGATATCTGGATTAGATTTCAATCCATAAGCCAGCTCCCGGGGCTATAGCCGAGGAATTCTTTGAACCCATTTAATAATTTTCTTTTTGTCTCACTGAGGAAGGGGATCGAAGTATCCTCGAAACGATCGTATGAGTATTTTTATCGTTTTGTACGTTATTTGTGCGTAAAAATCGTTGTTTAAGATTTTACCTTTTTATTACAATTTCGCACAAAGTTTATTCTACGCTTATAATAAACTGGTATACAAAATTAAAGCAAATCAGATAATTCTGCATGAAAGAAAACATATCGCTAAATTATGGAGGGGGTCTAACGCCCCCTTTCCCCCCTTTATATTTAACTAATGAACTTCCAAATCTAATCAGAAAAGCTCCTTATCAGAATGAACATAGAAAAAAAATAAAATTAATTGGATTATTCTGCATGAAAATCCACTTATCTAAATTAAGGGGAGAGGATATGCCCCCCTTTCCCCCTTTTATACTTAACCAATGAACCTCCAAATCTAATGAAAGAAGCGCCATATCGGAATAAACCTGTATATCAAATTTGGAGCAAATCGAATAATTCTGCATGAAAAAAAATAATCTAAATTAAGGGGGGACTAGCCCCTGCCCCCTCTTTATACTTAACCAATAAATCTCCAAATTTAATCAAGGCAGCTCCTTAACATAATAAACAGGGATACCAAATTTGGAGCAAATCGAATAACTCTGCATAAAAAACCCATTTATTTAAATTGGGGGGTCTAGCCCTTCTTTCCCCCCTTTATACTTAACTAATGAACCCCCAAATCTAATCAAGGCATCTCCTTAACATAATAAGCCGTTATACCAAATTTGGAGCAAATCGAATAATTCTGCATGAAAAATCCATCTACCTAAATTAAGGGGGGTCAGCCTCCATTTCTCCCCTTTATACTTAACAAAAGAACCTCCAAATTTAATCAGGGAAGCAAATTAACATAATAAACCGGTATACCAAATTTGGAGCAAATCGAATAATTCTGCATGAAAAACCCTTTAATCTAAATTAAGTGAGGGGTCTAACCCCCTTCCTCCCCATTTATGTTTCACTAATGAACCTCCAAATCTATTCAAGGCAGCTTCTTAACATAATAAGCCGGTATACCAAATTTGGAGCAAATCGAATAATTCTGCATGAAAAACTTGTCTATCTAAATTAATGGGGGGGTCAGCCCCCTTTCCACCCTTTGTACTTAAGTAATGAACCTCCAAATTTAATCAGGGAAGCTCCTTAACATAATAAACCGGTATACCAAATTTGGAGCCAATCTAATAATTTTGCATGAAAAACCCATCTATCTAAATTAAGGGGGGACCCCCCTCCCCCCCCCTTTATACTTAAGTATTGAACCTCCAAATTTAATCAGGGAAGATTCTTAACATAATAAACCGGTATACCAAATTTGGAGCAAATCGAATAATTCTGCATGAAAAACCCATCGATCTAAATTAAGGGGGGGCTAAGCCCCCTTCCCCCCGTTTATACATAAGTTATGAACCTCCAAATTTAATCAGGGAAGCTCTTTAATGTAATAAACCGATATAACAAATTTGGAGCAAATCGAATAATTTTGTATGAAAAAAAATCTATCTAAATTAAGGGGGGGGGGTCAGCGGTCAGCCCCCTTCCCCCTTTATAATTAAGTAATGAACCTCCAAATTTAATCAGGGAAGCTCCTTAACATAATAAACCGGTATACCAAATTTGGAGCAAATCGAATAATTCTGCATGAAAAACCCTTTAATCTAAATTAAGTGGGGGGGGGGTCAACCCCCTTCCTCCCCATTTATACTTCACTAATGAACCTGCAAATCTAATCAAGGTAGCTTCTTAACATAAGCCGGTATACCAAATTTGGAGCAAATCGAATAATTCTGCATGAAAAACTTGTCTATCTAAATTAACGGGGGGGGGTCAGCCCCCTTTCCCTCCCTTTATACTTAAGTAATGAACCTCCAAATTTAATCAGGGAAGCTCCTTAACATAATAAACCGGTATACCAAATTTGGAGCAAATCGAATAATTTTGCATGAAAAACCCATCTATCTAAATTAAGGGGGGGGGAAGCCCCCTTCCCCCCATTATTCTAAATTATTGAACCTCCAAATTTAATCAGGGAAGCTCCTTAACGCAATAAACCGGTATACCAAATTTGGAGCAAATCGAATAATTCTGTATGAAAAACACATCTATCTAAATTAAGGGGTGGGGGTCAGCCCCCCTTTCCCCCTTTATACTTAAGTAATGAATCTCCAAATTTAATCAGGGAAGCTCCTTAACATAATAAACCGGTATACAAAATTTGAAGCAAATCGAATCATTCTGCATGAAAAACCCATTTATCTAAATTAAGGGTGGGAACTAGCCCCCCTGTCACCCCTTTATACTTAACCAGTGAACCCCCAATACTAATCAGGGAAGCGTCTTATCAGGATGAACCTAGAAATAAAATTTGAAGCGAATCGGATGTTTCTATCAAGAGTTATCGTGATACATACATACGTACGTACATTCATACATGCATACATACATACAGAACAGGCGGGCACATTAGCTCTCAGGCTTTGATAGCCTGTGAGCTAAAAATGAATCTTTAAAATATCATCCTTGTGCTGTGATTGACAATAATACTTATGAAACTGTTAGCTGAAATAAGCAAGATCGAAATGGATTGTTTTAACTTACCGTAATTATCTCCAGCTAATCAAAAAGTAAATGTTTACATTTCTAATAAAAATATTCATAAAATGGCTTCTCTTATAAGAGACAGCTGACAACAATGTGACAACAGGGGCACCAACATTCAAACAAAAATATTATATCTTGTGCGAATTTTAAAACACATTTCCGCCTAAAATGGTGCAATATACATTCAGTACAATATGCGGTGCAGAAAATATTTATAAAATTAGTTATGTTACGAATGCACCTCATTTTCTACGTTTGACGAGCAATTTCCAACTTGTTTTAATTGCTATTTTCCCAGTGGTTGATCAGGCAAATGAAGTCAGTCGAAAATATAATAAACCGGTATACCAAATTCGGAGCAAATCGAATGATTCTGCATGAAAAACCCATTTATCTGAATTAAGGGGTTGGACTAACCCCGTTTTTCTCCCTTTATCCTTAACCAATGAACTCCCAAAACTAATCAGGGAAGCGCCTTATCACAATGAACCTAGAAAAAAATGTTGAAGCAAATCGGATGTTTCTATCAAGAGTTATCGCGTTACGTACATACATACATACATACGTACGTACATACATACAGAACGGGCGGGTACATTAGCTCTCAGGCTTTGATAGCCTGTGAGCTAAAAAGAAAAGTGCCCAGCTAAACTGATGGCATTGAGCTCACAGGCTATTCACACTAATTGTATATTATACTCTTATTTTAAAGAATAATGCCCCTCAAAAAAATAAGTGAAGGGGAATTAGCCCCCGTTTCCCCCTTTATACTTAACCAGTGAACCTCCAAAACGAATCAGGAAAGCTCCTTAACATAATAAACCAGTATACCAAATTTGGAGCAAAGGGAATAATTCTGCATGAAAAACCCGTTTATATAAATTAAGGGGGGTGGACTAGCCCCACTTCCCCCTTTAACCTTAACCAATGAGCCCCCAAAACTAATCAGGGAAGTTCCTTAACACAATAAACCGGTATACCAACTTCGGAGGAAATCGAATCATTCTGCATGAAAAACGCATTTATCTAAATTAAGAGGGGCGGGCCAACCTCCAATTTCCCCCTTTATCCTTAACCAGTGAACCCCCAAAACTAATCAGGGAAGTTCCTTAACATAATAAACCGGTATACTTAATTTGGAGCAAATCGAATGATTCTGCATTAAAAACCCAATTATCTGAATTAAGGGCGGTGGACTAACCCCGTTTTCCCCCCTTTATCCTTAACCAATGAACCCCCAAAACTAATCAGGGAAGTTCCTTAACACAATAAACCTGTATACCAACTTCGGAGCAAATCGAATGATTCTGCATGAAAAACCCATTTATCTGAATTAAGGGGGTGGACTAACCCCCCTTTATCCTTAACCAATGAACTCCCAAAACTAATCAGGGAAGTTCCTTACCATAATAAACCGGTATACCAAATTCGGAGCAAATCGAATGATTTTTCATGAAAAACCCATTTATCTGAATTAAGGGGGTGGACTAACCCCGTTTCCCCCCCCCCTTTATCCTTAACCAATGAACTCCCAAAACTAATCAGGGAAGTTCCTTAACATAATAAACCGGTATACCAAATTCGGAGTAAATCGAATGATTCTGCATGAAAAACCCATTTATCTGAATTAAGGGGTTGGACTAACCCCGTTTTTCCCCCTTTATCCTTAACCAATGAACTCCCAAAACTAATCAGGGAAGCGCCTTATCACAATGAACCTAGAAAAAATTTTTGAAGCAAATCTGATGTTTCTATCAAAAGTTATCGCGTTACGTACATACATACATACATACGTACGTACATACATACAGAACGGGCGGGCACATTAGCTCTCAGGCTTTGATAGCCTGTGAGCTAAAAACTGATAAAAAAGCACAATTTATCTGCATACGTCATAGAAATTTGGTGTGCGTCACTTTCACCGGTGTATGTTTTCGTAGACAACTGGTTTGAACACATGGCGCAAATAAAAAAAATATGCACGCAGTAATATTGAATAGATCAGTTTCAACCAAGTGATCACAAACCTTGGAACAATCCGTGGCAACCAGTTTTGGTGGGCAAACAAATAATAATACAGTACTCCGTACCACGGTGACCGTTTTTAGCCTGTTGTATAAAATCTGGCCTGTTGTATGACATACAACTGGCTAAATCCGGCTAAAAAGTCAGGCAAAAAGATAGTTGTCAGTCTATCGACTGGAAATTAACAAATTTTTTTATTACTCGTATAACGAAATTTAGAAACGATTGTGGATGATTAAAACAAAAGACATGAGTGTTTATTGCTCCGGGAGATTATCTTTCTCTTGATGTCTGTCTGTATATCATACAGCATGCAATTTTCTTGTAAATGATGATATTATTATGCAGTAAAACCTCCATAACGGACACACCCGATTAGTTGACACCTCTATTTAGCGGGCATTTTTTCGATTACCAAACCTTAAATAACTGTACATTTTTTACTCTCAGTAGCGGACACCTCCAAATAGAGGACAAATTCTGCTCTCCTGAGGTGTTCGCTATTCAGAACTTTTACTGGTAAAACCTCCATGACGGACACACCCGATTAGCGGATACCTCTATTTAGCGGACATTTTTTCGATTACCATCACTTAAATAAATGTACATGTTTTACTCTCAGTAGCAGACACCTCCAAATAGAGGACAATTCTGCATTCTCGAGGTGTCCACCATTCAGAGATTTTACTGTATATATTATTAATAGTTATTTTACAGGGCCGCACAAAAGAATAAGAATATATGAAAAGAATACAACTAAATTCGGGATTGGTAGATCGTTGATGGTAATGTAATTTTAGGATGTTGTTACAGTCATCCGCAGCATGTTTTTAGAGTTTCGTTCATCTAACGAAACCCTACCTGTCTCACTCCTTTGTCTGTCTGTCTGTCTGTCCGTCTGTCACAGAGCCCGTTCTCAGAAACTATATATGTCGGAGACTTGAAAATTTGCATACTTATAGCTGAACACCACACATCAAACGGAAAATAATAAAATTTTGAAAAAGTCTAATATTTAACCCTCTGGGCTCTAACTTGTGTATTTTAAACAATTTTTCTAACTCAGCGCCTAATTAAGTTGGAGACATGACATTTTGCATACTTATAGCTGAACACCTCACATCAAACGACAAATAATAAAATTTTGAAAAAAGGTCTAATATTTAACCCTCTGGTCTCTAACTTGTGTATTTTAAACAATTTTTCTAACTCAGCCCTTAATTAAGTTGGAGACTTGAAAATTTGCATACTTATAGCTGAACACCTCACATCAAACGACAAATAATAAAATTTTGAAAAAGGTCTAATATTTAACCCTCTGGGCTCTAACTTATGTATTTTAAGCAATTTTTCTAACTCAGCCCCTAATTAAGTTGGAGACATGAAAGTTTTCATACTTATAGCTCAACAACTGCGATAACACGATAAATCGTAAATTTTCGAAAAAGTCATATTTAACCCTGTGGGCTCTAACTTGTGTATTTTAAACAATTTTTCTAACTCGGCGCCTAATTAAGTTGGAGACATGAAATTTTACATACTTATAGCTGAACACCTCGCATCAAACGACAAATAATAAAATTTTGTAAAAGGTCTAATATTTAACCCTCTGGACTCTAACTTGTGTATCTTAAACAATTTTTCTAACTCAGCCCCTAATTAAGTTGGAGACATGAAATTTTGCATACTTATAGCTGAACACCTTACATCAAACGACAAATAATAAAATTTTGAAAAAGTCTAATATTTAACCTGTAATATTTTGCCTCGCGCAATTTTTAAATTTAAACTGTTTTGCAATATTATTTTTTGTTCATTTTGCATAAAAAATGTAATGTGACGAAATTTCTTCTATTTAAGACTTCTAACGCATGTTAATGAATTTATTTTACAATATCCTTTCTCTTTTAAAATTCACATGTAAATATAGTTTTTATGGCGTAATTTCCAATAAGTGCCTGCTTTTTATACCTAATTATTTAATTCTAATTTGAAGGGTTTTTTTTTTTCTGTTTATAATAGTAACGTGTAAATATTTTTTTTGAAGCAAACAATAATATTTGCACTGTTTATACAGTTGGCAACAGTTTAAATAATACCATTTTCTAAAATATGTAAAAAATATCTGTCGAAATGCTGAATATTTGAATTTAAAATAGAAATAAAACCTCAAAAAATGAGTCAGATTAAAAAAATTAATGGAATCTGCACACCGGGATCTTCTATTTAATAAAATGATCTAAAAATGATTAAATTCCCATGTATAGTTTTTGCTCCTATAAAACTTTTTTAATGGAACGATTTATCCAACTTTAGCATTAAATATCTCTTAAAATAATTCTTCTATTTGAAAACTGTATGCAGCAGCGTGTCTATCAAACATTTCTCTATAATACCACCGATTTTCATATTTTTGTATACAATAGTTTTCTTAATATTAACGAAGAAAGATCTCCAGTCACAAAAAATTCAAAACCGGCGGCGGCGGTGACAGCGTTAGTTACTTTTTTTAGAATAGCGAGATATATAAAAAAGAAAACTTGTCTATCTGTTTGTTTGTAATTCTATAAAAATACACAATTTGGAAGCCAAAATTGTGAAAAGGTACGTACATGTGTATTAAAACATGGCCGAGGCAACTAAAGTAATCTGGAATCGAAATAATTTATAGTTAATTTTTAATTAATAAAAACCACTAATTTAACAGCAATTTCTTTTCAAATTTAAACATTTTTCGTTATAGCAGTTGCCAACAATTAAAATACACATTAAAATTATTACTACAACATTTAATTTTCTACTGCAAGATTTCCACGTGAAAAATGAAAATGAAATAAATAGTTTGCGAAATTAAAAAAAAAAAAAAGTGAATAGTACATCATAACTTTTCTATTCCAAGATATTCACGTGAAAAATGAAAATGAAATAAATAGTTTGACGAATTTAAATGAAAGTGAACATAACTTCATAACTTTTCTATTTCAAGGTTTCCACACGAAAGAGGAGAATATTACGTCATATTGTAAATATAAGGGACGTGGTGGATATAGTATAACGTCATATGAGTGTGAAAATGTATTGAAGCATGATAAAAAGCCGATTAGGGAAATATTGGCGTATTTTAATATTATTGCTCCAATTATAAATTGAAATAAGTTCATTTATAGCTGTATTCTTTTGCGTCTGTTATATACATTTATACATTTTTATATAGCGTTTTCATATGATTCATTCATACAACATTTCGACTGCTTTTTTTAATGCTTGTTTTGTGTTGTATGTTAAATTTTGAAATTGATTTTTCAGAACAAACATCCTTCAAATTCTGGGCAATGCTGGGCAGTTTAGTTTGTAGCAAATAAATGGCTTTTGTATCTGTACATCTAATGCTAATATTATAAAGCCTTATAATATTATAAAGTGTATAATATTATTAATGCTTGTACGTTTGTGAGGTGTTATCTCTGAAACTACATAGCCAACTTAAAAAAATGTTGGTGGCCATCTCTGCTCCGAAAAAAAGACTGTATTTTATGTCAGTGCAAGAACCTACATCGCTGCAGGAGCAAAAAAGTTCTAAAGTTGCGATTTCTGCGATATTGATTGGGTTAGAAACTTTAAATTTGGTGTGGTAGTTACTTTTAAGATGTAAATACTCGTAATGAACGCTCTCTAAAAGGTTCAATTTGACGGATAAACGTAAAAAATTTCTACAAAGGTTTTAAACTATGATTTATTTGGAATACTGAAATTTTTGGGATACTGTTGGGGTTAGAAACTAGAACTTTGGCATGGTAGTAATTTATAAGATGTAAATGCACGTTGTAGGACGAATTCTAAAAAATCAAAAGACTATACAAAGCGGAAAAAGATCTAAATATGATCTAAGTAACGAAGTAAATGGAATTGTTAGGAATATAAACATGAAATTTGACATGGCTGTATTTATCATGACGTAAATTCTCTCAATAGAACAATTTCTCAAAAAGTCGCTATATAAAACAGTGCAGAAACAAAAAACTTTCGAAAATGTTCTATTTCTGTGTTACTGCTGAGCCCAAAATCTTGAAATTTTGCTTCGGGTTAGTTTTAAAATATACAATTGTGTCTATGAATGGTTTCTAAAAAGTTTAAAATTTAAAAAGATGAAATTAACGGAAAGCGATTTCAATTACCATTAATTTGGAATTATTAGGTATAGCAACTTTAAATATTTCATAATGCTGCATTTCCTCCGCCAAACATGCAATTTAAATGCAACAAAACGGATAGATACCCACCTAGCATTAAATAAATTGTGTAAATATTGAATAAAGAACTGTATGAAACAGTGAGTAGGTTGCCCGAAAGTACTTGTTAAAGTGTTCCTTCTCTAGGCTTTTCTCTCTCTCGCCAAGGCCACTAACAGAGGGAAGTGCCGTTTTAAATGTGATATGAATTTTTTATCTGATTCATTTTTCTAGACATTTTATCATAAGGTCATATTCTCAATTATCATTAGTAGATTTTTTATATATTAACTTATTCTGGTGAAATTTCATAATTGGGTTCATATTGGCATATGTGAGCTTGCATGATTTGCGGAAAAAGTATGTATGAATTTGTAAATTACTTCAAATGACACTTTGACAGCTCAAAAGTTATGCAGACGATATATTTAGATCTTGTGTCATACTTTATGTTGCAATCATTGCCGATTTCTTTTATTTAACTCATGCTAAATACAGCTCAACTTGTGCAGAATATGTTTGAAAACAAAACAATATAGCGTATGTAGTGGTCAGCATACACTCATCATTTAAATTCGATCGAGCATATCTAAAACACACTCTAACGAAGCATTGCATGCCACTGTTGATGTATTCGGTACTTTGATACTATATCAGATTTTGAGGAGAGAATCCCTTAACTGTTATCGACAACCTCATTGCATCCGTGGAAAACAGATATTGTACAATATTAACTATTCCGGGGGAGCACACACCAAATAAAGTATAGTCCATTCTTTTTAAACATCATATATTTGTCATTTAAAGTTACTCAAATTGGTGCGGAGCGTCAGATTATGCTCTTGACATCATTTTATACAGTTAAAATTCCGATATAAGATAATTTAGTGTTTCATTTTCTATTTTACTTTTAATATATTGCGTACTTTCAATTTTATATCCATGCATGGCTGTCTTGCATGGTTTGATTTCCATTTTTTTTAAACAGTGTATACGAATTTATATGTAAGATTTTGTAACTCTACGATTCGTTTATTTTCATCATTTCAATTTAAATCGCAGTAAATGGATGATTAAAGATAACATCTCATTTTCTTTGCTTCCACATATTATTATTAAATCTATGTTCTCAGCAATATCGCTCAGACTAATCCCTCTGAGGGAAGTCCTAGTTTTATTTCTTCAAAATATTTAGGATGTTTAGATATAAGTAACACAAGATGTACACATAAATACATATCGTATTTATGATCTCTTTATCCTATATTTTACATTTCCCTGCTACAGAATTATAGTTGTATATAACTTACACTCATCAATAGGCAATCCGTTGCATTTCATCATCATTACATCATCTACTGCGTCTTCTTGGATTGATGAATGAACAGCTGTTTTAGATATGTTCCTTGTTCAAACATAGCTGTGCTAACATGGATTAGTTGAACCAATTCCATCAGCTTTAAAATTTGAGTAATCCTTTCGATTTCATTTTGTTGCAGAATTAATGGACTTAATGCACGCGATCTGCGGTCGAGATTAAAACTCGTCCACTTGGCCGAATTTATATTTGAGGGCGTAAGCTTCAAAACTTACCAAATCCAGAAAATCAAATTTTGGGAAATCGCGAAAAACTTTTGACTGCGCCCATTGGTTTTCATTGTATTAATCCAAGATTTTACAATGCCAGAAATACACGATAAAACTAGATTTTTTGCATAATGAAAGTGTTTTTTCGATGCAGGTTCACCAATAGGATAGATTGATAGAGAAAACTCGATTTTTTTAAATTTTGGATAAGGTGAGTTTTGAAACTCGTGTCTTCATTTGAATATTAGCATAACACTCTATGGAGTATTAGTGTTATTAATATGTGTATTTGTTACAAATACCGTGAAGAAATTAATTGTTGTAGCAGTAGATGCTTAAATACACTGCTCAAAACAATTAGGATATTGCAGTTTTAGGTGGATTTTGTATCTGGTAAACTGTTTAGCTGATTGATACATGGTCGACAGACATAGTAGGTTGTATGAGAATAAATTACACATGTTTGGCAGAAAAAAATGCATTTTATTGCGCATTTGTGTACTAAAGGAAAAAAACACAATTTGTGCATATGAGAAAAAAAGAATAAGAAAAGGTGTTTTCTTCAAAGAAAATCATTTTCAGTAGGGGGTATGGTTTCCACGGGCGGCCAGCAACGTTGAACACCTTTGAGGCATGGACTCAATGAGGCTATTAATGACGAGTTAGGGTATTCTGCCCCACTCTTCCAGAAGAGCTCTTTCCAGTTCTTGAAGAGTTTGTGGGGGTTGTTGGCGGCCAGAAACTCGTCTTCCTAGAGCGTCCCAAACGTGCTCGATTGGATTCATGTCTGGAGAACACGCTGGCCATTCCATTCGAACGATTCCTTCCTCGAAAAGGAAGGAAGGTTTGCTCCACCAGGTTTGCACGATGTGGCCTGCAGTTATCGTCCATTAAAATGAAGTTATCTCCGATTGCTGCAGCGTAAGGGACTACAATAGGTCTGAGGATCTCATCCCTATATCGGCGACCAGTCAGAGCTCCATCTCGAATGATGTAGAGGTCAGTGCGCCCGTCAATGGAGATGCCATCATACACCAACACTCCTCCACCGCCAAATCTGACACTTTCGTGCACGAACGCAGAATTATTCCTACTGCCACGGTCCCTTCAGATGAAAATACGCCTATTATCCGGATGCACAGAAAAACGGGACTCGTCAGAAAACAGAATATTGCTCCATTCATTTCTCCTCCAGTTGACATGCTCGGTTGCCCACTCCCTGCGGTCGCGACGATGCCTTGATGTTAATCTAACACATACCATCGGTCGGCGAGCATACAGACCTACAGCATGGAGCCGGTTTCGGACAGTCTGAGTTGAAATCGTGGTGCCTGTAGCCGAGCGAAGGCGTTGTTGGAGAAGAGTAGCGTTCATGGTTCGGTGTCTCCGAGCTGTTAACGCTAAATACCGATCTTCATTGGGCGTTGTTGCCCGTCTACGACCTTGCCCTGGTCTTCGGCCTGCACATCCACTCGCCAAAAAATGGTTCCAGATCCTGGAAATGACACTTTGTGACACTCCAATGGCTTGCGCTACTTCGGCTTGAGTTTGGCCCCCTTCTAACCTACCAACAATTCTCAAAGCTTCTGAATCTGTCAAATGACTTCGCTGATACATCGTACTCATCGAAACAAAGCAATCACTGAATGCCGATCATCCTTGTCTTCATTCTCTTTTATCCAGTTGAAAGTCAAATTTCATTCGCTGCCGCTGAAGCGACGTTTTTGACGTCGAACTCAAAATTTGCATACTCCACAGTTTGAAAACCAGAAAAATTTGCATTTGTGATTCTCTTCTTCTATTTTCGGCAAAAAAAAATTAGTTTATATCTTTATTTTATGTAAAACTTCAAATATCCTTTAATTGTTTTGAGCAGTGTACATTGTAATTTAAATTCAAAACATCGTTCTGTATCCGAAAACATTTGGTAAAATTTTATAATTTCGGTTTAATTTTATGCACTTAACCTCACAGAGCTTTGACTCAACATGGGTCGAAGCTAAAATTAGTATTTTATAATTAGTCTGCGGTGATATTTGCTGCTGCGCATACTGAAATTCTGTACGATCAAAATACCGCCAGCTCTGAGCTCTGACGCTACGTACATAGAATGCATTGTTATATAAACAAGAAAAAAAAAGTCATGTTTCCAGCATAGATAATGATACACGTTCCACCCCATTCAGAATGCACAAATGTTCACAGTTTATTAAGGTAAAAGATGACGTCCAAATAAACAAAATGAAATGAAATCACTCTCTCGCGGAGAGGTTAAGCATAGGAACTTTTCTCCACGACGAGAAATGTTTATTGAAAATTCATATTTTATGTTACAGATGTTGAATATTACATAAGAAATCAAAGTAAAAGTACTACAAAGTTAGTTTTTACAATACTAGGGGGCTCCGCTCATCAACGCCCCGCGTAATCGCTTTGCGATTCCATGCGGTATCGCGAAGCAATCCCTATTTTCTAGCTAATTCCAGATTATTGTTTGTGCTTAAAAATAATGTATATATTTCAATTAAGCTCTATTCATAAGCTAACATTAGTTTTTGTTGCATTGAAATATCTCAATTTGTTGATTTTCTGCAAGCAAGTAAACCCTATTGTATTCCCATGGGAGTCTATGGAAATTTGGCGAAATGCTGGAAACAGCGCCATGTCGACGTCACATTTGGCGACTAATTTTGGTCGCCAAATTTGGCGATATATCGCCAAGTTGGTGAAAAATTGGCGACAGAGCCGTGTACCCCACCCCTCTGCCTTGGTAACCGCTCTTATAGCGTCAGAAAGCTCTGACCAATCAGATGCGTTTCGCGGTATCTACGCAGATTTTCATTGGCCCATTTCCAAAGCGTTACTTTTTTTTTACATAGAAGTATAAGTTTAGTATAACAACATTTCTTAGCACAAAAAACAAACAATGGAAGAGACATTTTTACACTCTTGAAAGCTACTGGCCAATTAATTAAAATAAGACTATGTGTCACATCAGACTTCAACATTTATCTGTACCTGTATTTATAACATTTATCTCAACATTTATATTATCTGTATTTCATCTGTTAAATACAGGGTTAGCCTAAATGATTCATCGGGTTTCAAAACACTGTGTATTACGGCGGAGCGTAAAAATCATTTTTCCGAAATTCTTTTCTCGCTAGCGCGGAAAAGTTGTGGAATGGTCCCAGAAATATACTCACAAAATTTCAAAAAAATCAATAAATAACTTCCGGTTCCAATTTAGAGTCTAAATATGCAATTTTAGCCGAAAATGTTGTAAATGTTCATATTTAAGTAATATTTTTAGCTTCCGACTTTTTCTTCGCGCTAGTGCGGAACAATTGAAAGAATATACAAGGAACATAATTCCAAAATTTTAGAGCAATTAATAAATATCTTTCGTTTCCACTTTGGGGTCTAAATGTGTAAAATTAGCCGAAAATGATGTAAATTTTCACATTTTAGTGATTTTTTAAATTTCCGATTTTCTATTCCCGCCAGCACGGAAAAGTTGGGAAAATATACAAGAAAGATAAGTGCAAAATTTTAGAATGATCAATAAATATCTTCCAGTTCCCCTTTGGGGATCTAAATTTAAGAAATTATGCAAAAGTGAAGAAAATTTAGGGGTTGAAATATAGAAAAAAATGGAAAACATTTGCATAAAAATTTATTTATGGAAGCTTTAGACTATTCTTCATGTGTTCGTTCGACAAGTGAGTATGGTAATCAGAGGTTCCGTTAGTTGGTAATTCTGGCAGTCTATGAGATTCATGTAAGATTTAGCTTTAAAGTTAAGTGCAGGAATATGGAACACACGAACTCCTGCTCTCGTTTTTCCCCTTGCTTTCAAAATTGTACGTAGCGCAAGTTCTCACACATTCTGGTTAATTTGACAAGCATTGCAAGGATTATTGATTCAGGATGACAAAAGTAACCATTTCTTTGGATGACGCGATCCACAACTAGCTTCAGTTCAGATGATCTGCAAGATAACGTAAAGATTGAATTGTTTTGCAAAGATTTCGTGCTTCATCTGTGCAATTGGCATGCGATTTGATTGTGAGTTTATCATTGAATGAGTTTATCATAAAAGTTTACGCACCTACGTGGTTATCAATCAAATCGCATGCTAATTGCACAGATGGAGCACGAAATCTTTTTAAAGTTCATATTGTGTATTTTGTGATTGAATCAAGGTGGAATATTGCATTTCGTCTCATGAAAACCAGTTGGAAATTGCACGTCAAACGTGACAAATGATGTGCATTTGTACAATAACTAGTTTTATAAATATTTTTTGCACCGCATATTGTACTGAATGTATATTTTTGTATACTCCATAAGTGCATGTCAATGTCATTCTGTTCGAAAGGCTGTAACATCATTAAAATGAACTTGAAATAATTTTTTTTCCATTGGCCGTCATGTAACGGAAAACTTTTGACTGCCCCTGTCATTAAACTATACATCCGATTTTTATAAAATTTGAAATGACTCGACAAAATTTTGCAGCAATTATATATTTAAAATTTCAAACCATTCGGTTGGGTAGTTTTTACTCTGTTATATGCGGACGGGCGGGTAGACAGACGGACCGAACGACGACTATAGGTGTTACGTATTTATATAATTACGAAATCACCTAAAAAGGACATAGTTTTTTCATTATCATCAATTAAAGGACATATTTTTCTCAGTCAGAATGTTCACTGAACGCTGCAGGGCCGAAACTAAGGGGGGGGGGGCAGAGGGGACATGTGCCCCGGCGCCAGAACGAAGGGTGCCAAATGAAGTACTATACCTTTGGAATGGATCGTTTTCTTCTGATGGACTGATGTCGTCCATTATTATGAAACAGCCATGATAAATGAAGTGTTAGGTGAAGATGAAAGAACAGTCGTAAAAAGTTAAAACTCTGATTTTCTGCTCAGAATGCTTAAAGCGGAAACTCGGTTTAGCGAGACTCGGATAATCGGGACTCTACTGTATATTTCATTTTAAAAATGATTTTTAGACTAATTTTGTTGGTGTTCGGGGGTGGGGGGTCATGACCCCCGTGACCTACCCCTTGGATCCGCCATTGTAGATTACGTAGTTCACTATTATATCTTTTATGATTACATATTTTAAATTTTAAAATAAGTCGGCTATTAGAAAATTAGATTCTCTTTGTAAATATACTTTGCGGAAGGGGGGGGGGGGGCAAAATTCATGTTTGCCCCGAGTGCAAAAAAGGTTAGTTTCGGCCTTGAACGCTAAGATTCATGAAGTAGAAGTAGAAGTAGAAGGACTGATTTTTTTCTCCCTCTTTATGACGATATTTTTCCACCTGCTCGTTTATTATTTCCTCTTCAAACAGAAATTTCAGCATTACTACAAAAATAATGATCTTTTATGATAAAAAAAAGCATTAAACAGATTTTGCGGGCATATCTTTATAAATTAAAGCGTTATTTCAAAGAGAACATCAGCCAAAGGAGTACTCTGTTTTCTCGCATTTAAGCCATGAAAACTTTGACAACCTTCGTCTTAGCCGCTGCTTTGGTGACCGCCTACTCTATCACAGGTAAGTTAAGCAGTAAACGAGTATTTTTACCGGGGTATAAAAATCTAGGCGCCAGCAGGCAGTCTCTCACCACTAAATTTTATTAGTTTACTACCCGCTGGCGCCTGGACTTTTACATCCCTGATTTTTACTCATTTATATCAGTGACACACCGTAGTTTTATTGATAACTAGCTAACTGCCCGTAATTTTAAGAATGTTTGTTTTGAAAAACCAATTTCAAAATTTAACATACACTGGTAAAAATATCGTGAAAAATTACCTCTGTTTTTCAAGGCTATCTATTTTTTGACCAATGAGAACGCTTCATAGGTGTTTATGTAGCGTTCTCATTGGTCAGAAAATAGAGAGCCTTTAAAAACAGAGGTAATTTTTCGCGATATTTTTAACAGTGTACAACATTAAAAAAAAAAAAAATACGGTCGAAGTGTTGTACACACGAATCAAATGAAAACCCAGTATAAAAATGTGTAAATTTATATAACAGACGCAAAATAATACAGCTTATAAATGAACTTATTTCCATTCATCATTGGAGCAATAATGTTAAAGTACGCCAATATTTCCATAATCGAGTTCTTATCATGCTTCAATACATTTTTTCATGCTTATATGACGTTATATATTCACCACGTCTTTTATATTTCCATATGACGTAATATTCCATTTTTTTTATTCGTCAAATTAATTAATTATATAATTTTTCACATGGAAATCATAAAACAGAAAAATTATGGCGAATCATCCACTTTTGTTTTTAATTAGTCAAACTATTTATTTTATTTTCCCTTTTCACGTGGAAATCTTACAGTAGAAAAGTGATGACGTAATATTCCCTTTTTTAAATTCGTCAAACCATTTATTTCATTTTTTTACGAGGAAATCTTGCAATGGAAAAGTAATTGTTGTGGTAAGAATTTTATTGTGGATTTTTAGTTGTTGGCAACAGCTATAACGAAAAATGTTTAAATTTGATTGGAAATTGCTTTTAAATTTGTGTTTTTTTATTAATTAAAAATGAATTATAAGTTATTTCGATTCTGGATTACTTTAGTTGCATCGGCCGCGTTTTAATACACCCTGTACGTAACATTTCACAATTCTGGCTTCCAAACTGTGGATTTGTATAGCATTACAGACAAATTTTCATTTTTATATATTAGATTTTGCGATACACATACAAACCTTTAAAAACAATCCAAGTAGTCTGGAAAATATCAAAGGAGTCCAAGAATGTTAAATCACTTGCCATATTTTTTTGTCAGGTATATCGCGACCTCCAGTGCAGCTTAATTTTTAATACCTTAATTGGAGAGAAAATAAGTATAAAACTAAAAATAGTTTAAAAAAATAAAAATGCAATTTAACAAATTACAACGATCATTTGGAAAATGATTTTTTCAAAGACTAAAATTTAAGACATAAAAAATCGCACGGAGTTGATCATACATTAGGTACGCCATGAATTACATGTTTCGGTACGGTAAATTTTTAAACTTCTACGGAGCTGGTCATACATTACGCACGCTATGGATTAAACATTAATATTCCTGGACCAATTTTAAATGAAATTTCATTCTTAAACTTCTAAACATCCCACAATATTACTTTTTACACCGTCGTATAGAGAAAAAAAATGTACTTTTAAAGCAATTTGTTTGAAAGCTGTATCTCAATTTCTTTCTGAGTTATTAATTTTTTTTTGTAGTGTTTATTATTTTTTGGCATAGTGGCAACAGAAGTATCAATCTCTGTTGAAAGTAAAGGGAACATACAGATTACTGTATAGTCCAATCAGAAAACGAATAAAAGGCGGATTCAACTAATAAAAAGCTTCAGATATGTTTTTGATTTCCTACCCTGACCGAGGACAATAACTATTTTTCCAAATGGTTAATAACAAAAACCCTCTCTTTTATAAACATTCGATGTTCATCTTGAAAACCATGCATAATTTTTTTTTGCGTACAATTTATGTTTTCTCCACAAAAAACTTCGTTACAGTATATTAATTTGGCATGGTCACCGAACTCGAATATGCAAAATTCATTGCTTTTTTTACGCTTAGCAGGAAAACGCAAGCAAAGTAAATCCTTCTATATATATATAAAAAGTTTTGATTTGGAAATGGACCAATGTAAAATCTGCGTAGATATTCCCGGCAGATCGGCATCCAATTTGAATGCTTAAGCCATGGCCTTTCTTCGTTAATATTAAAAAACTGTTGCATACAAAAATATGAAAATCGGTAGTATTATACAGAAATGTTCGATAAACACGCTGGTGCAGACAGTTTTCAAATCAAAGAATTATTTTAAGAGATATTTAATGCCAAAGTTGGACAAAATCGTTCCGTTAAAAAAGTTTTATGGGAGCAAAAACTGTACACAGGAATTTAATCATTTTTAGATCATTTTATGCGTCAGAATTTCCCGTTGTGCAGACTGCATTTAGTTTTTTAATTTGACTCATTTTTTGAGGTTTTATTTCTATTTTAAATTCAAATTTTCAGCATTTCGAGAGATATTTTTTACATATTTTAGAAAACTGAATTAATTTAAACTGTAGCCAACTGTATAAACAGCGCAAACACTAATGTTTGCTTCAAATTAAAAATTTATTTTACACGTGACTATTATAAACAGAAAATATAAAAAGCAGGAACTCTTTGAAAATTACGTCATAAAAACTATATTTACACGTGAATTTTAAAAGAGAAAGAATATTGTAAAATAATAAATTCATTAACATGCGTTAGAAGTCTTAAATATGAGAATTTACGTCCCATTTACGTCACATTACACTTATTACGTATAATGAACAAAATATAATATTGCAAAACAGTTTAAATTTAAAAATTGCACGAGACATTTATTTGATATTTTAAGATGATCATAATATATCATTTCTAACAAAAGTATTTTTACGTGAATATTAAAAATAGAAAGAAAAGTTTGGTGAAAATTACGTCAGATTATAAATGTCAGATTCAAATTATAAATCAATCTTCCGAAATCTTTTTAAAGCCGATCAAATTAGCGTGCTGTTAGAGTCTGCGGTGTCTGAACGGGGGTTGACGAGCGTAGCTCGTATGGGGCAGAGCCCCCTAGTTTGCTAAAAATATATATATAATTTTTGGTCTGTTTCTTTTTCAAAATAGAGAAACAAGAAAGAAAAAAACAAGATGGAAATTGCAAATCAAACGTGGCAAGTGAGGTGCGTTCGTACTATAACTAGTTTTTTAATATTTTTTGCACTGCATATTGTACTGAATGCATATTTTAGTGGTCTTTATAAGTGCATATCTATTTCATTCTGTTCGAAAGACTATAACATCATTAAAATGCACTTGAAGTAATTTTTTCCCATTGGCCGTAATGTAATGGAAAACTTTTGACTGTCCCTGTAATTAAACTATACATCCAATTTTCATAAAATTTGAAATGACTCTAGAAAATTATGCAACAATTATATATTTTACTAGGGGGCTCTGCCCCCTACGAGCTACGCTCGCCAACCCCCGTTCAGGCACACCAAAATCCAAAAAGCACGCTAATTTGATCGGCTTTAAAAATATTGAATTAAAATTAAAAAAAAACAAAAACAGTAGCGATCTTTCTATAAAAGGGTTTCCATTCCTGTACCTTGGATTGGGGATTTTTAAGACCAAATATGCTGCTGTTAAGATCGGCTGCTGTATGCTGCTGTTAAGGCTGCCGGATATGCTTTATATTATATGTTCCGGCTGCCGGATATGCTGCTGTTAAGATCACGAGCTACGCTCGTGAACCCCCGTTCAGACACCGCAGACTCTAACAGCACGCTAGTTTGATCGGCTTTAAAAAGATTTCGGTAGATTGAATTATAATTTGAATCTGACAATTATAATCTGACGTAATTTTCACCAAACTTTTCTTTCTCTTTTTAACATTCACGTAAAAATACCTTTGTTAAAAATGAAATATCATGATCATCTTAAAATATTCACGTGAAAATACTTTTATTGTTAGAAGGAAATATTATTTGAGCTGTCTTGGAATTCACGATAATAGTTGCAAAGATTATTTCAAAATATCTCGCGCAAATATATTTTTTTAATTTAAATAGTTTTGCCATATTTTTTGGCCATTTTAAATATGACGTAATTTCCTCCATTTACAAGTTTTAACGCATAATAATGATTTTTTTTATTTTAGTATTTTGTTTCTTTTTTAAAATTCAAGTGTAAATATGGTTCTTATGACGTAATTTTCCTGCTTTTAACATGTAACCATTTAATTCTAATTTTAAAGATTTTTTTCTGTTTATAATAGTCACGTGTAAATAAATTTTTAATTTGAAGTAAACATTATTGTTTGCGCTGTCTATACAATTGGCAATAGCTTAAATTAACAACATTTCCTAAAATATATAAAAAATATTTCTCGAAATGCTGAAAATTTGAATTTAAAATAGAAATAAAACCTCAAAAAATGAGTCAAATAAAAAAATAAATCCAATCTGCACACCGCGAACTTATAACGTATAAAATAATCTAAAAATGATTAAATTCTCATGTATAGTTTTTGCTCCAATAAAACTTTTTTAATGGAACGATTTTGTCGAAATTTCACATTAAATATCTCTTAAAATGATTCTTCGATTTGAAAACTGTCTGCATCAGCGTGTTTATCAAACATTTCTCTATAATACCACCGATTTTCATAATTTTGTATGCAACAGTTTTTTTAATATTAACGAAGAAAGGCCATGCTTAAGCATTCAAATTGGATGCCGATCTACGGGGAATATCTACGCAGATTTTCATTGGTCCATTTCGAAATCAAAACTTTTTTTCAATTCCTACTATTAGTTCACACTCTCCCTATATTTATTTATATATATATATATACTAGGGGGCTCTGCCCCCTACGAGCTACGCTCGTGAACCCCCGTTCAGACACCGCAGACTCTAACAGCACGCTAGTTTGATCGGCTTTAAAAAGATTTCGGTAGATTGAATTATAATTTGAATCTGACAATTATAATCTGACGTAATTTTCACCAAACTTTTCTTTCTCTTTTTAACATTCACGTAAAAATACCTTTGTTAAAAATGAAATATCATGATCATCTTAAAATATCAAAGAAATGTCTCACGCAATTTCTTAATTTAAACTGTTTTGCAATATTATTTTTTGTTCATTTTACGTAATAAGTGTAATGTGACGTAAATGTGACGCAAATTCTCCTATTTAAGATTATGTTAAATGTTAAGCATGTTAATGAATTTATTATTTTACAATATTCTTTCTCTTTTAAAATTCACGTGTAACTATAAATTTTATGACGTAATTTTCAATGAGTTCCTGCTTTTTATATTTTCTGTTTATAATAGTCACGTGTAAAATAAATTTTTTATTTGAAGCAAACATTATTGTTTGCGCTGTTTATACAGTTGGCAACAGTTTAAATTAATACAATTTTCTAAATTTTGTAAAAAATATCTCTCGAAATGCTGAAAATTTGAATTTAAAATAGAAATAAAACCTCAAAAAATGAGTCAAATTAAAATACTAAATGCAGTCTGCGCACCGAGAAATTCTGACGCATAAAATGATCCAATGATGATTAAATTCCTATGTACAGTTTTTGCTCCTATAAAACTTTTTTAATGAAACGATTTTGTCCAACTTTGGCATTAAATATCTCTTAAAATAATTCTTCGTTTTGAAAACTGTCTGCATCAGCGTGTTTATCAAACATTTCTCTATAGTACTACCGATTTTCATATTTTTGCATGCAACAGTTTTTTTAATATTAACGAAGAAAGGCCATGATTATTTATTCAAATTGGATGCCGATCTGCCGGGAATATCTACGCAGATTTTCATTGGTCCATTTCCAAATCAAAACTTTTTTTTATGTATAGAAGGATTTATTTATTTATATATTTATATATCTTGTTCAAATTTTCAATCGGTTATAAAATACTCATTATTCATCCTATCAAGTTGAAATAAATTTCTTTAAACTTGTACTGGATGGCAATTGATGTTAATACAACTTTTTCAAATATTAATTAATTAATTAAATTTTAATTAATTAATTTTAGTTTTGCATGGGAAACAAAATGGCGGCCATTGGTTATTGAAGATCAATGAAAGTATTTTCAATAAGGGGGGTAAGGGGGAAAGTATTTCCATAGGGGGGACCCTGTTCTGTCGCCAAATACCGCCAAGTTTGTCGTCAACTTGGCGATGTGGTGCCAAATTTGGCGGTCAAAATGAGTCGCCAAAAGTGACGTAACTTGGCGATATCTCTAATATTTCGCCAAATTCCCATAGACTTCCACTATAAACCTACTTGTTTATAGAAAATCAACAAATTGAGATATTTTAATGCAACAAAAACTAATATTAGCTTAAGGGATTATATTAAATTTTTCCTTGATGACTCAAGTAGGAATTGACTTTAAAAACAAAAATTTTATATTACTTGTTTATATATAGAAGGATATCATACAGCACGATAGTTCTGTATGGTAGAGCTCAGCCGCATCTTTTACGTTTTGAAACATGATGATAAGACAACAACTCGATTACAATTCAAACCAGAAAACATTCAGTGATAAATAATGGCTTCTTGGAAAGCTCTTAATTTAGCGATGTGCATCGAAGGTCGGGTCAAAAAATATCTAATATTAAGGGAATGGCACTCATTTAAACTTTCCGTAGCTCTATACTTTCCATAATTTAACATTATAAAAATATCTCCTTTTTAATTTTCTAATTAAATCTTTTCTTTTGTGTTGCTACACCCTAAAAAATAGCACAATAATTAAAAACAAGTTGGAAATTGCTCGTCAAACGTGGCAAATGAGGTACGTTCGTACTATAACTAGTTTTATAATTATTTTTTGCACTCCATATTGTACTGAATGTATATTTTCTTGCACGTCATAAGTGCATAGTCTGTAACATCATTAAAATGCACTTGCAATATTTTTTTTTTTTTCCAATTCCCCGTAATGTAACAGGACACTTTTAACTGTCCCTGTAATTAAACTATGCATCCGATTTTCATAAAATCTGAAATGGTTCGACAAAATTTTGCAATAATTATATATTTAAAATTTCAGAACATTCGGAAGGCTGTAACACCATTAAAATGCACTTGCAATAATTTTTCCCATTGGCCCTAATGTAACGGAAAACTTTTGACTGTCCCTATAATTAAACTATACATCCGATTTTCATAAAATTTGAAATGGCTCGACAAAATATTGCAACAATTATGTATTTAAAATTTCAAACCATTCGGAAGGCTGTAACACCATTAAAATGCACTTACAATAATTTTTCCCATTGGCCGTAATGTAAAGAAAAACTTTTGGCTGTCCCTGTAATTAAACTATACAACCGATTTTCATAAAATTTTAAGTGGCTCGACAAAATTTTGCAACAATCATATATTTAAAATTTTAGAACATTCGGTTGGGTAGTTTTTGCTCTGTTATATGCGGACAGACAGACAGACGGACTGAACGACGATTATAGGTGCTACGTATTTATATAATTACGAACGCACCTAAAAGGGATAATACGAGTACTTTGTTTTTATAAGTCAATAAAAATTCAAATTTCAATAAAAATTCAGAAATTTTCGGTAAATGCTAGGTCATTTGGTTTAAATTTCTAAATATCGCACATTTTCAATTTTTACACAATCGTGGGGGGGGGGGGGGGTGTTGCTTTCAAATGCAATTTGTTTGAAAACTGTATCTCAATTTACTCATTTTTTATGGCTTTTAATTTAATTTTTAAGCACGATTTCTTTTAAATGTATTTCTATTGCATGCGGGCTCTATTATGGAAGAATAATGATCCGTTATCACTTAAAGCAATACAAATAGTTTCAATAATAAAAATGTCTCCAGCTAATATTCCGTAGCAAACATATAAAATGAATAATGAAATAAAATAAATTAAACAAAACTTTAACATCTATGTAATCGCAAAATTTTCAAACTTTAGACCGTTGAATACCAGGGAAGATGTACTTCCAAATATAATTTGTTTTAAAACTGCATATCATTTTACGTATTATGAGTATTAAGCACTTTTAAAATTAGTGTTAAAATTTCTAAAAAGGTATAACCAATTTCAAAATAGAAAAAAAAAGAGAAATGTAAACATTTTTTCGTGAAATAAAGAATAAATAAATAAAAATGGGAATTATAGTATAATAATATACAGGGTGTCCGGTCTCAACGGTGTCCAATGGCTAATTCCTAAACCGTTAGTCATAGACATATAGTTCCAATTAGAAAAATGATTTAAATCAGATAAAGAAATATTTTAAAAGCGATTTGGGTCAATAAAAACATTTCTTAAAAAATTACGAAATTTAAATTTTTATACGGTCCCCCGGTCCCATAAGTTGTATTTAGTAAATTTTTCCTATTACACTGACAAGTAAGACAAAAAAAAAAGTCCCATTCATATAACACTAAAATTGTGCGAGTTATGAAACTTTAAAAATGCATGACTTATGCCACTTTTCTGCTCTGAAAACAAATGAGTTCGGCTTGGCTTTGAGGGGTCACATTCCAAGTGCTTAAAGTATTCGAAGATCTCATTTCATGTGTATCTGCGCTTTGAAAAAAATCATACAAGTATTACGATTAAGTTAACATCTATTACGTTCCAGATTGGCTGAAATAACATATGTTTTATTTTGTCAGGATTTGAGACTGTTTCTTTTATGATTTCTTTTAATAAAATTATGTTATTTTTTATAAGTTTTTATGTTACTTCAACAATCTTATGTATGTTTTTCCAGTTCAAAATTTGTATTCGAACTTTAACCAACTTTCAAATATCCGAACGAGATTACATTTTACAAACTGGCGCAAATCCGATAACAATCTAATATTATTATGATTTTCGGTGGTTACCATTTATACTTATTTTATAGAATAACACAAAAAATTTCGGATAGATTACCGCCAAGAAGTTTATGAAAAAGTTTTAGATTAGATAATACAAGATGGAGATTGTTGGGTTTTTAACTTTTATGTATTTTTTAGCACTCAATCCGAAAACTGCCTTAATTTTTAACCATCGTGTCAGGATATTTCGCAAATCATAAATTGTCGAATTTAAAGAATAACAAAAATCGGATACTATAAAGTAGAGGAGATGGTTGTATTTTTTAACTTTTGATAATTGATTTTTACGTACTTTTTAGCACTAAATCTGAAAATCACTTTCATTTTTAACCATCGCGTTAGAATTTTTTCGCAAATGTGTAAGTTAAAACATAGCGAAAATCTCATACTATAAAACATATGTAAAACGTTTTTTATTTTATTTTATTCAATAATTTATTCGATATTTTTGCTTATCTTGGGATTCTTACAGCTGGGTGGTGTGATGAGATGGGGGAGGAGATTAAATTTTAACTTTGAACTTTTTAACTTTGAAATTTACAATTTGCAAAAAACCCTGATGTAATGGCTAAAAATGAAGTTCAATTCCGGATTCAGCGGTACAGAATATATAAGAATCAATTATCAAAAGCTAAAAAACATGAAATAACCCAACATTTGCAGGCTAGTGTAATCTAATAATGTTTTAAAATACGTATAATTTTGTAAAGAATTGAGGCTGTTAATTTAGCATAATTTTATTTAACAAAAATTCTGTTTTTTTTTTCTTCTCAAATGTTTATTACAAATTGTATATTTTGCATTAATATGTCAGAATGACTAGAGATTTCAAATTTATATTGCAATGTTAATTTTACTCTCAACCATTTTTTAATACATCTGACGAAATTATATTTCAACTAAATTTGTTAATGACCCCCAATTTGCAGCAAAAAATATGCTCCAACTTTAAACAGGTATTACTCGGTCAATTTTAATCGTAGAACAACGGGACTTTTTTCGTATTACTTGTCAGTGTAAAAGGAAAATTTTACTGAATATAACTTATAGGACCGGAGGACCGTATAAAAATTTAAATTTCGTAATTTTTTAAGAAATGTTTTTATTGACCCAAATCGCTTTAAAAATACTTCTTTACCTCATTTAAAACATATTTGCAATTGGAACTATATGTCTATGACTAACGGTTTAGGAATTAGCCATTGGACACCGTTGAGACTGTACACTCTGTATATAATATAGTATAATAATATAATATAGTATATATATAATATAGTATAATCTATACTCCTATTATAAAGAGGTAAAAATTGTTTATTTGTAGGAGGTAAGCTCTGGAACTACCGAACCGATTCCAAAAGTAATGGTATCAAAATGATGGTGTTAGTCCAACTTAGAACATAGGCTATATCTTAAGTCCGTGCCACTGACCAAAAGGGCGTGCAGGAGCAAAAAACGTTCTAAAAATGCAATTTTTGTGTTACTGGATGGCCTAGAAACATGAAATTTGGAATATTAGTTACTTATAAAATATAAATTATGTCTAAGAACAGTTCTTAAACAATTCGAAATTAAAAAGGGGTGAAAATGCACAAAAAGCGTTCTAAAAAACGTTCTAAATGGTAGTTTCTACATAATCTCAGGAAATACCTAACCGATTAAAAAAATATTGGTGTCAAAATGATGGTGACGACGCTTGCTCCAAGATGGACTATATTTTATGTCGCTGCCACTACCCCAAAGGGGGTGCAGGAGCAAAAAACGTTCTAAAAATACGATTTATGTGTTACTGAAGGGCCTAGAAATATGAAATTTGAAATATTAGCAACTTATTAGATATAAAGGATTTCTAAGAACAGTTCTTAAACAATTCGAAATTAAAAAGGGGTGAAAATGCACAAAAAACGTTCTAAATGGTAGTTTCTACATAATCTCAGGAAATACCTAACCGATTAAAAAAATATTGGTGTCAAAATGATGGTGATGACGCTTGCTCCAAGATGGACTGTATTTTATGTCGCTGCTACTACCCCAAAGGAGGTGCAGGAGCAAAAAACGTTCTAAAAATGCGATTTATGTGTTACTGAAGGGCCTAGAAATATGAAATTTGAAATATTAGCAACTTATTAGATATAAAAGATTTCTAAGAACAGTTCTTAAACAATTCGAAATTTAAAAGGGGTGAAAATGCGCGAAAAGCGTTCTAAAAACGTTCTACATGATGGTTTCCACACAATCTCAGGAAATACCAAACCGATTTAAAAAATAAAGACGTCAAAATCATGGTGACAACCCTTGCTCCAACACAGGCTATGTTTTATGTCGGTGCCACTACCCCAAAGGGGTTGCAGGAGAAAAACGTTCTAAACTGCGGTTTTTGTGTTACGGAAGGGCCTAGAATCGTGAAATTTGGAATGGTAGTTAGTTATAAGATATCAATGATCTCTAAGGACATTTCCTAAAAAAATCGAAATTTAAAAGGTAGTCAAAAAGCGTTGTAAAAAGCGTTCTACATTGCGATTTCTATGCAATCTCAGGAAGTATTGAACCGATTTCAAATATAACGGTGTAAAAATGATGGTGACAGATCTTCCTCCAAGATAGGCTATATTTTATATCTGTTTCCACTACCCAAAGGAGATGCAAGAGCAAAATGCGCGAAAAGCGTTCTAAAAACGTTCTAAATGCCGATTTGTCAGCAATATCTCAGGAAGAATCAAACTGATTTCAAAAGTAATGGTAGGAAATTGATGCTGACAGCCTCTTCTCTAACATAGACGCTAATTTATGTCGGTATCACTATCACCTAGACGTTGCAGGAGAAAAAAGCGTTCTAAATTTCTATTTTTGTGATCGATAGGGGCTAGCAACTTAAAATTAGGGAAGGTACATATTTATTAGATATAAATTATCCTTAAGAACAGTTTCGAAAAAATTAGAAATTTAAAAAGGGGTGAAAATGCGCGAAAAGCGTTCTAAAAACGTTCTAAATTGCGATTTCGACTCAATCTCAGAAATACCAAAGCTATTTCAAAAGTAATGGTTGCAAATTAATGGTGACAGTCCCTGCTATAACATAGGTTATATTTTATGTTGTTGTCACTACCATCTGAGGGTTGCAAAAGCAAAACGTGTTCTAATTGGCGTTTTTTGCGCAACTAAGGGGTCTAACACTTTGAAGTATGGCATGGTATTTACTTACAAGATGCAACTGCTTTCTAAGAGCAGTCGAAAGAAAATTCTAAATTTAAAAAGATGAAGTGAGCGAAAAGCGTTATAAATTACAATTTTTATGCAATCTTATCAAATACCAGACCGATTAAAAAAATAATGAATACAAATTGTTGGTGATAGAACCTGCTCAAACATAAACTATATTTTATGTCTGCGCCACTACCACCAGAGGGTTGCAGGAGCTAAAAACTTCCTAAATTGCGATTTCTGTGATACTGAGGAGGCTAGAAACTTTAAATATGGCAGGGTAGTTACTTATAAAATATAAATGCCTTCGAAGGACTGTCGAAAATAAATTTGAATTAAAAAGGGATGAAGCGAAGAGGAGGTGCGAAAAGCATTCTAAAAAAGTCCTAAATTACGATTTCTATGCAATTTCAGGGGCTATAAACCGATTATAAATGTAATAGTTGCGAATCAATGGTAACAGTCTCTAATCCGACACAGGCTATATTTTATGCCGATGATTCTACCACCTGGGGTTCACAGGAACAACAAACGTTCTAAAAAAGGCCATTAAAAGCTTTCTAAATTACGTTTCTGTGGAATATTAGGAAAAAACAAACCGATTTCAAAATTAATGTTGGCAAATTAATGGTGACAGTTCCTATTTCGACATATCCCTTTATGTTGAGAGAGGTGGTAGGATTTGGAATTTGACATGATAGTTAATTTTAAGATGTAAGGAGATGGTTTCTAAAAAATACAAAACTTCAAATGAATACTGAAATGAGCGTATTAATTGAGTATAAAAGTTTCAAAATATTTTCTAAATTATCATTTATTTAGTTTTATTTCGTTTTATTAATTTATGTCTCATTTCTGCCTAATGCAGTGCAATAATGATGCTTAATCAAACTGTGTTTTAAATAGTAATTTTTGAATTATTCCTAAAAGTAATAAGTACCTTTTAATAAAAAAAAACTTTTAATAAAATAAAATATTACCTTTTAATAAAATAAAAATTTAGTTAATACCTTTTAATAAAAATTAGACATATAAATATCACTTTGCATATTTCAAATATTACGCGAGCATAGCCGCGGAGTTTGCTAGTAATATATAATATTATAGTATAATAACATAAATAAATGAAAAAATAAAGATGTTTAGTGTATTTTTAAATTAATTCTTAGTTCTATAACTTTACATTTTCGACATTTTCTATCTTGCTTTGGCTCATTTTCATCCTTTGAAATTTTCATAGTATCAAATAGAAAGAAGGGCTAAGAAATAAAAACTTGGGAATAAAACATAATTTTACTCATTCATCTTCACGAAGCAACTTAATCTAAACTAGAAAAAGTCATCTGCTTACAGAGTGTCATCTACAAATATTAGATCATAGATTTTTTTTTATTACTAATATTTATCCAAGGAGGCTGGGCAAAATCAAATTTAAGTTTTTTGCGTGCATCGATAGAATTATTGACTTATATTTGGAGCAAGTTTAAACAAGAAACACCGATTTTCATATAACTTTTTCTTAAAAATGACGCGCTTAAAATTTTTCACAAAGCCACTATAAGGCAGAATGACTAAGCAAGAAAAATTTCATTTGATAAACATTTATTTTAATTCACAAATCTGAAATGTTTCTTCTAGATTTGCCAAATGACGTCATTTTTATCCAATTTTGTCAAAATGATTTCATGTGGTTATCAGCAGTTTCTAATAAAAAAGTGAAATCTTAAAAGAACGCAATGCTTTTTATAAATTGTAATATAACTAAATAATAACTCGGAAGATCTTTAAACTACTTTAATGTATAAGAACTCAAGCGTGCGATATGTACAGCATGGTTACAAGCTTAGAATATCCACAATAACAAAGCTAGCCTCGAACCCAGAGTTCCCGATAAGTTCTTTTCAAACTGTTGCCAGATGCATTACATCACACCTCCCCCTTTAAAAGCCCTCTTCAATAAGTCTTGAAGGAGCACGAACAGTTCTGCCGCTACGAGTCTTAAATGGACTGGCCTGCTTAGTCTCTGGAACTGCAGCATTAGGAGAATAGGTGATGCTAACAGGATCATTCATAGATGTTGTATCCTGGGAGCTGTCTTTCTCGGATGTATCATCAGAAACGGCGTTCTCTTTCACTGGGGTGTCGTTATCCTCCCATCTGAAGGATTTTGGAACAGTACAAGGATGCAGATATATACGATTCCTTCTTAGGATACCTCGAGGAGTTTCAACCATGTATGACCTAGGAGCTTCATGAGCACTTTTTACCTTTCCATACGTCCTCATGTCGGAGATTCATACCTGCTGACCGACGTCTAATTCTGGTAGTTGTCTAGCTCGATGATGATGATTGAACTAATACTTTTGCTTCTCGATCCTTTCCTGTTCCTTTCTGAATAAAGATTTCTCGTCTAATACTTTAGGCTTTAACTTATCATTCACTATAGGAATAGGCGTTCGTAAGCGTCTTCACATCAAGAGTTCTGCTGGACTAATCCCATTTTCTAGTGGGGTTGATCTTAACGCAAGTAGCATAAGATATGGATCATCGTTTTCCGCTTTCAAGTAATGTAACTTAAAATTTTTTACCATCGACTCTATGAAACCGTTGCTTTGAGCATGTTTCGGACTGGATGTTATTATAGAGAACTTATAAAGGTTGGCAAATTTTTTGTATTTAGAATCAACAATTCTTTGCGAAAACTGGGTACCATTGTCACTTCTCACCACTTCAGGAATACCGTGACGTGCAAAAATGGATTTCATGTGATTAACGACTGCCTCGGAAGTAAGATGATCTAATTTTGCCACCTCAATATATCTAGAATAATAATCCGCCATTATAAGATAACAGTTACCACTAACTTTGAGAAGGTCAGCTCCGACTGTTTGCCAAGGTCTGTTTGGAAATTCTGATGGGAGTAAAGGCGAGTAATAGATGGGAGTAAAAGGTATACTTTTGTTGCTGAATACACTTCTGACAGTTTGAGACTAAATTCTCAATTTCTGACGATAATCCTGGCCACCAAACAGACTCACGAGCTCTAGCTCTCCACTTTGTTATCCCAAGGTGACCATCATATATTCTATTTAATATTTCTTCACGTAATTTCAAAGGTATAATAATTCTCGCATCTTTCATCAACAAATCATTTTGTACAGAAATTGAATGCCGATGTTCCCAGTATTTTAAACATTCTTCTGGCAGTTCATTTTTTCCTGGCCAACCATCTCTTGAAAATTTAATCAGTAATTTGCAGATTGAGTCTTCTTTTTGCAACGCCCATATTTCAGCTAATCTAGAATCTGATGAAGGAAAGTTTTCTATAATCATTTACACATAAGCAGTTATTTCTTCGGTTAATTCTTCCTTTCCATTTTCCGGTAAAGGGCTTCTGGATAACGCATCTGCAATGACAAGCTTTTTCCCTAGAGTATATTTGATGGTATAGGAATATCTCATCATTCGCAGTTTCATACGCTGGAGTCTAGGAGTTAGATTGTCTAACGGTTTCGACATTAGAATGGGTACGAGAGGTTTATGATCTGTTTCTATGTGAACTTGTAGGCCAACAATAAAATCATGAAACCTTTCACAAGCCCACACAATAGCTAACGCTTCTTTCTCTATTTGTGCGTACCTTTTCTCTGTATCGGACAATTTCCGCGATGCATAGAAAACTGGACGTAAATGACCATTATCCTTTTGACACAAAACTGAACCAAGGCCGTAAGATGATGCATCGGCTGATATAAAGGCTTCTTTCTTTGGATCATATAATGCTCATTCAGGAGTATGACAAACTTTCTGCTTGATGTCTTCAAATGCCATTATTTGAGATTTTTCCCAAATCCATTCAACGTTATTCTTCATTAACTCGTAAAGAGGTTTTGCAACATCAGCAAAATTGGGAACGAATTTATTCAAAATTCCAGCCATTCCTAAAAAACTTTTTAATTCAGTCACATTCCTAGGTGTTGGAATTCTGAAAATAGCTTTTGTTTCTTCAGGATCAGGTTTTATTCCCTTTTCAGAAATTATATGACCAAGAAAATGTATGGAATCTTTTGTAAACTGGCATTTTTCAGCGTTCAAAGTCCACCCAGCCGCTTGAAGTTTTGCAAGAACTTCATTTAGTCGTTTATTGTGCTCTTCCTCAGTAGAACCAAAAATTACAAATTCATCCATAAGACCCACTATGCCAGGACCTTCTTGAATAGTTTCGCAAATTCTTTTTTGGAACACTTCAGGAGCTGTCTTAATTCCAAACGGTAAACGATTAAACATAAATCTTCCAAAAGGTGTAATAAAAGTTAACTTTGCAGAAGCTGGATCGAGACTTATTTGCCAAAAACCTGCATTTGCATCAATATTACTAAACACTTTAGCATTACTAAATTGACTTAAAGTATAGTCAACTGAGGCCATGGGGAAATATTCTCTTTCAATGTTCTCATTCAGAACTGATAAATCAACACAAATTCTTATGTCACCTGACTTTTTTGGAACAATAACCATAGCCGCACACCATTCTGTGGCTTCGTCTACTGGTTCAATAATTCTATTCCTTGTCATTTCATCTAACGATTTTTTAAATTTACCCCTTAAAGCTAATGGAACTCGCCGTGGCACAGAAATTGCGTAAGGCTTAGCATCATTCTTTAATTTTATTTGATACGGCTTCTCAACCTTTCCAATTCCGCTAAATAATTTTGGAAATTTCTTGACAGGATCTAGTTTTGATTTCAATTCAAATATTCTCTGGATAAGATTCAAATTCTCACTAGCTGTACAGCTTAGCAATGGGTTCTGTAAATTATTTATTACATACACATCATCTTCAAAACTAAAACTTTTGTTCTTTAATTTAACGCGAATTATCCCAGCTATCTTCAGATATTTACCATCTGGACAGCAAATGACTTTACTTGATCCCTTTAATTTTATATGTTTCATTTTCGAATCATAAATAGCCTTAGGAACGACCGTCACATCTGCTCCTGTATCGATCTTAAATTCTAGAGGAGTCTTTTCAATCAATACTTTAGCATTCCAACGGTTATCCGATATTCTAACAGGGTTATTTTTATCTGAAGTATTCATTATGTAACCTAAAAAATCAGAATTCGTCGATTTTGTTTTTTCAACTTCGTTAACCTGCATTTTTGATTTACAAACTTTAACATAATGACCAACCTTCTTGCACCGGTTACAAATCGCTTTACGCGCAGGGCATTCGGATTTCGTATGTTTGTTTTGTTTTCCACACCAAAAACATACTTCTTTGTTCTTATCCGAATTGAAAGAATCAGATTTTTTATTTTGTTTGTATTTCTTATTCTGTGGTATCGCTACTCTGTTAGCTACCTTAAAAGACGTAGTATCACTACTCAAAACTTGTTGTTGACTTTTAATTGTTTCAGCCTGACGAGCTGTTGTAATCGCTTTTTCAAGTGTAAGTTTCATATCTAGTTGCAGATTTTCAGAAACCTTCTTATCGCGAATACCGCAAACAATTCTATCTCTAATCATTTCTTCCTGAAAAGAGGTAGGGAATTCGCAAGTTTGCACTAATGTGTATAACGATGTGATAAACTGTTCTACCGATTCACCTTCTTCTTGTGTTCTCGTGTAGAATTTATATCTTTCGTATATAGCATTGCGTGTAGGAATTAAATGCGTTTGAAATTTATTCTTTACAATGTCAAAATTTTTAATATCGTCTGTACTTAAATTAAAAGATGACAATATTTCTTCGGCTTGAGAGCCCATTAAATAAACCAAAGAGTTTACCTGTTCTTCCGGTTATTTCGTTTTCAAACCTGATGCAGATCTGAAACGTTCGAATCTGTCAATCCATTTTTGCCAGTCGTCAGGGCGAAAGGAAAATTGTTCTGGCGCAGGTATTTGATACATCTTTCTTTAAAAAGAAACACTGCCACCATGTAATATAACTAAATAATAACTCGGAAGATCTTTAAACTACTAATTTAATGTATAAGAACTCAAGCGTGCGATATGTACAGCATAGTTACAAGCTTAGAATATCCACAATAACAAAGCTAGCCTCGAACCCAGAGTTCCCGATAAGTTCTTTTCAAACTGTTGCCAGATGCATTACATCACATAAATGAATTTTGGAAATGTGTATTTTAACTTAATAAACGTTTAACCTACGTGATAATATTGTTTATAACTTGAAATTTAGTATACAATCAAATTTATGTTATAGTTTTGTCGAAATGTATAATGAAACTAGATTTACACTTCCAACAAAAAATAATCGTAAGATCTCGTGCAATTTAAATGCAACGCAGTGGGTTGCTATGTCAACTAGTTTTATTAAAAGATGAACACTGGGACAATAAAAAATTTTCGTTACGCCATAGTAACTAAAAGGTTAAAAATAACTACCTTATAAGATGCCTTGTAAAGAAAGAGCCAAAAAATGGAAGTTTAGGAAGTGGCAAAAATAAAACAAAGAAAATCGTTCTGTATATTATAAAGATTGGAATAAACGGAAGAGAGAAAAACATAATGTTTCAAAGAAAAGATGGGAGACCAAAAAATGGCAGGGAAAAAAATAAGGAAAAGCTTTTAGCTTCTGATAAGCTCTGTCAACGAAATTTTTTTTTTGGAATTTTCCCAGCTTAAATCTAAATGGTACCGGCGGTATATCGTTAAGCTGCGCTATAGCTGCAAACGTACAGATAATAAAAGGCAAGTGGAAAACCCAAAAAGGCGCTAAAGGTATTGTACAAGTTTAGTGATAGACCGCCAATATTATTACAAAAAAATTCTTGAATTTTTAAAAACGGTCCATCGGGTCTCAAAGCAAAATCTTGTAAAATAGATACGGTACTTTTCGGTTAGCCGGGCGCCAGTGTTATATATACATACTTATATACATACATATATGTATATAACGAAATAATTAATGGATTAAGTCGAACAATCACGTCGTGCTTTTTACGACATATTATTGGATTAGTACCTCAATTTATTCAGCCCTTGGTGAGGTTGTATAGCAGTCGTACCACTTAGTGCAAGCATCGCTATTGAAGGTGTCAACACTGTGGAAATTTAGCAGCTGTGGACCGATGATACGATTGGTAAAGTACAGTCAAACACTCATTTATTCATGATGAAGACAAGACAGATTAGGCCGCATGAGTGGTAAAAAAGGTTTATGAAGAAATCTGGGGTTTTCCCAATTAAAACATGGAAACGTAGTCATAGGAAACTGTTTATTCCATCAGAACATACCAACATTAAACAATTCCCAGAGGATGAGAAATCAGAGCCATCCCGCTTGAGCATGAACTAGTTATTCATGCGAAAGAGGTGTTAAATAACGAATTAATATTCTACGCGACTTAGGACACCAGGAACAATCAAGGAAACAATCAAACAGCACAAAAAATCTACTTCTGAGCTCATGCTCGAGGTATTTATTAGAATGCGCGGAAGAAATCCGATTGAAATGGAAACTTCAGGCTAACCAAACAAAATCACGAACGAGACTCGAAGTGAAACTGCCATCCGTCACTCAGCCAATGGAGAGCGATCGAGAAACGTCACAGAAAAGAATCCCGGCGCTGCTAATGGAAGGATTTCGATGTGAAAAAGCTGTCTCCCAGCTGGCGGGAAAATGAAATGAAATAGAATAAAAATGTAAAAATGGCTTTTATAAATATTCGAAAAATAAGTAACTGCGTTCAGAAATTTACAGTTTGGTATACGAAAAAATTAATGAAGGGATTAAAAGTTTAGATTACGTTTTTGAATAAAACTATTATTAAGATACGCGTTTTAAACTTATAGGAATTTAACTAGAAATAAATAATAGAGCGTATTAAAAAAAAGGAAATAATGAATATGCCGGCAATTTAGAATAATTTAAATGAATAGTAAACGTAAAATTTTTTTATAACATGTATATATACATATATATTTACATATATATATATATGTGTGTATATACAATATGTGTATATGTATATATATGTATATTTACTTATATATATATGGATAGTTACTGTCAAATATGAATAAAAAGCCACTATCAAATTTAGAGGTCTCTGATGAAAATAAAGCACAGTTCCATATCAAAAAGCTTCTAGCAGAAACAATAGTAACAAGGGCGCTTAGCAAACGAATTTTTTTTTTTTTTTTTTTTTTTTTTTTTTTTTTTTTTTTTTTTTTTTGAGCTGAAATCAAATATTACAAAGATAAAAAATATGAACTTAAAAAATATATTACAATTCAATAGGCATACAAGTAAAAATTACATAAATACATTTAATACAATTAAAAAGCAAACGTTTCGAGCTAAATTTTAGCCCCTCATCAGTGCAACAAATAACATTCAAATGACAGAAAACTATATATCATGTTTACAGTTAAAAATTACTAGCAGTTAAAATTAAATAAAGTATAAAAATTTCAAAACAATGCTGAGTATTCAGGAGGAAGTGCACATGATTTATTTATCGGCGACGTTTGCTTACGAGTGAATACACCTTCCAGAAAAACTCTACTTTTAATATTATTGCAACCGGATCTGATAACTTTCATATTTTCGAAATCTGGGATATGGTCAGTATCTAAAGAATGCTGTACAATTTTAGACTGTAGGTTTTCAGATTTGTAGGCACGTTTATGTTCGGCAAGGCAAATGGCGCAAGTACGACCAGTTTCGCCGATATATACAGAGTCGCAATCTTTACATGGGATACTGTAAATTGAACCGATTCTTAGTAAGGAGGCAATTTTTGGTTTAGATTTGCAAAGTTCGGTTCAATTTACAGTATCCCATGTAAGGATTGCGACTCTGTATATATCGGCGAAACTGGTCGTACTTGCGCCATTCGCCTTGCCGAACATGAACGTGCCTACAAATCTGGAAGCCTACAGTCTAAAATTGTATTATACAATATATACCACATATTGGAGGGACGGCAAATTGTATCCACACTGTCCCACTGAAAAAATTGTCTTAAACTTTCTTTATAAAAAATCTTCTTTTCTGCAGTTCTATTTAAATGAATCCCCAAAATTCTTAAGTGACTTTAAATAGTATTTTTAAAGAAACGCCAACCAGACATTAAAGTTTAGACTTCGTGTAACCTGTTCAAAATGCCTTCAGCTACTCTACTTTTATGTTTCTTGGCGATTGATTTAATATGAGAACGCATCCTTGTTTCTGTTCTCTAATATTTGGTCACCTTTTTTTTAATGAATTGTATTTGTATTACTTTTTGACATTCAAAAGGAAGGTGAGGGGGGGGGGGGGGGTTGCTTAAATTTAGCACATACGTTTTTACACAGATAAGAAAACTCTTCAGAAAAAAAAAAAGAAGATTTCAATGGGATATTTAGAACAGCCCATAGGTAACCAAAATAAAAACATCAAGTAAAAAATATCAGTCGCCTAAGTGCTTTATGGATGCCCCGGCGTATTATACTGTACATTAACATCGCATTATCATCTCAAAAAACACACACGTATGAATTTAGCAAGTTGGTGGCGGGATGTAAAAGAGAAACCACAACTACTCAACAAGATCATACAATGCATGAGGTTTATAGAAACAAACGAGTACATCTTTTCAAATCCAGAGCCATTCTAGTCCGACTCCATCACTAGGGTGTAGCATGGAGGGAGAAACGGGTTATTAGCGGGTGCCAGAAACTTCTATCACTTTTGAATTTTTATCTTGTGCATCTCTCCAAACTCTTGTATGCGCAAATTGTAAATAGTAGGTGTGTTGTAATGTGTTTCTAATTGTGATGTTCAATATTGTGTGTTTAATGTACTGTGAAATCCCTGAAAAATGCAAATAATTATGCAATCACATTCAAATGATCCACATGTAATCACTACACACAGTCATGTAAATAGTAGGTGTTTGATATTGTGTTGTAATGTGTTTCTAATTGTCATGTTAAATATTGTGTGTTAAATGTACAGTGACGTATATATATCCAAGAAAATTGTAAACAATTATGCAATCACATCAGGTGAAATGATCCTCATGTAATCACTACATACAGTCATATATTTCGATGTGAAATCTTCGGTTCGCCCAGAAAAATTGGGTAACCAATTGTGATTGTAATTGTAAATCTCATAGTAACCGAAATAAATCTCAGCAGCTTGATCAGGGACCCGACGCTCCCTCTCAGACTCTGATTGAGAGTCGGGAGGAGTGGATGTGGTCCACCCCTCGGGATTGCACTAACACTCTAAAGCGAAAGCTGAGTTCCCGAGGTGGTCATCGCTGTCGCTGTGAAATGGATTGTCATTGATCTGTATTCAAGTATGCTAGAAATTTCTCTTTTGAGAGAAATTTAATTGTACGTACGCTAAAGATACTTTTGTGATCCATACGTATTTGCTACTACTGTTCTTATTGTTTTTCAAAATGATTTTGTGAACGTAAACAAAAGGAAATTTTTTTTAAGAAAATTGAAAATAAAGGAAAATAAATAATAAAATAGAATAATAGAAATTGGGTGGCCTGGGAGAACAAATTATTGGGTGGGTTCGAACCCCATGGGCCCGTATAAATTGGCGTCCCTGTCCTGGTCCGGACATTTTTCGACCCAGTTGGAAATTTACATCTCCTATGATTTATTTACCAATTTAAATAATTGTATTAAAATTAATCTATTGCAAGTTGAGTTAAATAAAAGAATGTAAAAATTGTAGAAAAGCATTTGAAACAAATCTTATTCTGATAAAACCTCGTACTAAGTGTTCAAATTACACAGTACTCATAATGTATTATTTACTAGCTCCATAAATTTGAATGCAAAATTGCCAACCATCTATTTTATGCAGTGCTCAAAGCTCACATATACAGAGCCCAGTCAAATTCCAAATACTGATTATGTATTAAGTGCAACTAGATTTTTAAAGTACATTTTGAAGGGAAAAAATTACGCAGCATACTCAAAAAAATTAGGTAACTTAACTTCTTATTTATTTGTTTATTGAATGGCAGTAATCACTTGAACATCGTTCTTGTAAAAATGAGAATATTTTTATTTTACTTCCTTAAAAGCTGAGTCTCTTTAAGGAGATGAATTTTAAAGATTCTTATTCAGGCGTTATTATTCATCATGTAATAGATAAAACTGCATTTCCTATTCTTTTATATACTTCAATTAAGGTACACGAACCGATAGTGGCCACTTAAGGACATTTATCTAATTATTATCAAAGTGTTAGTGAATTCCAAAAACTCCCTAAAGTAAAACCTCCCTAAACCGACAACGTTCCGTTCCCTTAAAAATTGGTCGCTCGAGAGGAGGTCTCTTAATGGAGGTCCTGTTTAAATCTAGATTTTAATTGTTGAAAAAAGGTAACAATGTTTCTAAACAAATGTATAAACACATGTATAATAATCACTTATAAACAGATAAAGTTAAAAAATGCTATAAAAAGTGATAGAAAATCTTTATTAAGATTGACGATCGTTTCGTTGCACAAACGGCAATATTTTCAAAATCATTCAACGATAGAAAATATTTTCACATAATTTAAAAACAATAAACATAGTAAACAATGTCACGCGACATGATGCATAATGAAAAACATTGTAAACATAAAATTAATTTAAAAGATTAGATTAGCTATTGGTGAGCGTGGATTAATTTTCAAAACAATAACATGGTACATGGATCAGATACGTAGACGATATTTTCATCATTTGGCAACATGCAGATACCTTGCTCAATAACTTTTTAAACCAGATTAATAGCCTTGATTCTAAAATTAAATTTACATTGGAAATAGAACAAAATGGTACGCTATCTTACTTAGATGTATTACTAATCAAGACGCACCATGGAATAGAACGCACTGTTTACAGAAAACCCATAGCCAGTCAATCCATTATCCCTCATAATGCTCAAGCACCTTTTTCATACAAAGTTTCTGCACTTAGACATTCTATTCATAGAGCTTTCACAGTTTGTACCCCCGTGCAGTTAAATAACGAAATAAATAAAATATATGATATTGCAAGAAACAATGGATACAAAGAAAGTACCATAGAAAAATTAATTAAGAGCTTAAAGAATAACAAGAAAAGAAATTTCAATCCACAAAATTCCATGTTATCCACTTTACAATATTTTCCTGGTTTCTTCGAACGTCTGAAATATAAACTCAATAAATACAATATCTCCCTAGTCGCAAAACCTTCTATGAAATTAAGAAATATAGTATGCAAGAAAATAGATCCAATTGAGTTAAACCAGTTATCGGGAGTATACGAAATACCTTTCACCAAAGAAAATGGAACCAAGCAGTTTTATATAGGTATGACAACTAGAAAACTTAAAACTAGAATCAAAGAACATATAGCAGACATCAAATACAACAGAAGAACCACAGCTTTGGCCAGATTATACAGCGAAGAACCTTTACAGATCGATTTTAAAAATAGCAAGTCAATTTATACATCAAGATTTTATTTACCATCCATAATCCGAGAATCAATAGAGATATTTTTACGCAACAAGAATATTTGCAATGATTCAGTGTCCATAGAATTACCTAAAATTTGGAAAGAGATGCTATGTAATTTTAGTAACAATAGTAGAAATTAATCCACGCTCGCAAATAGCCAAGATAATTTTATTTTTATTTTATATTTTGCAATGCTTTTCATTATGCATGTTGTCTCGTGACATTGTTTACCATGTTATTGTTTTGAAAATTAATCCACGCTCACCAATAGCTCACTAATCTTTTAAATTAATTTTATGTTTACAATGTTTTTCATTATGCATCATGTCGCGTGACATTGTTTACTATGTTTATTGTTTTTAAATTATGTGAAAATATGTCGCCCGTTGGCGTGGTCAGTAAGCGGAGGCTTCTGTCACCCCGAGGGCCCGGGTTCGAGTCCCTGGGTAAGACATGGATGTAATTGTGAATGTCCCATTGTAGTTGTATAATATATGTAATGGAAAAATAAAAAAAAATGTTGTGATTTGTTGCTGTTTCTATGTTATAATAAGGATCATTCGAGGCGACAGCCATAGTAGCTATAGGCCTCAAAGCGTTCTCCACCTCGATGGACTTCAAATGTCAAATGCCAAAATGTGAAAATATTTTCTATCGTTGAATGATTTTGAAAATGTTGCCGTTTGTGCAACGAAACGATCGTCAATCTTAATAAAGATTTTCTATCACTTTTTATAGCATTTTTTAACTTTAAATGTTTCTAAAATTTATTTTTCACATTAGGAAAAAATATGGAAATTTAAGTATCAAAACAAAAGTTAATTACATAATTTAATTACTGCAGATTTAAAAAAAAATGAATATATTGACATTTGATTTGATTTTACGGTTTTATATTCTATAACTTTTATTTCCAAGTGCTTTCGAAATTCAGTAAATAAATGCAATTTTTTTTTTTTTTTTTTTTTTTTGGACGGGAACAAATTATGACGATTTCATTAATTTATCTATTTCTTTGAGAGTTTCCTGACAGAATATGGCGGGCAAGTTTATTAACCGCCATCTTTACTTTGTCATCAGAGTTAAATTCATTGCCTAAAAGGGCGCAAGGGGTTTAAACACTTAAAAGTTACTGGAATAAATAAAAATTCTAAACTTAGTTTAGAAGTTTGATTAAAAATGCGCTATCCGGAATTATTATTCTAATAAAACCTACTTCAATAAACAAGAAAAAAACGGAATTTGTTTCATTTTCTTCAAAGAAATGGGTCGCTCATGGAGGGAGTTCAACTGGGGTGATCTCTAAATAGAGGTAAAATTAGTATTGAGCCTATCGGAATAAATTTCGTTCCATAAAAAAAAATGGTCGTTCAGGGAGGTGGTCGCACAGAGAGGTTTATGTCATGTAATAGACAAAACTGCATTTCTTATTCTTGTACGAGGGTTACTCTGAAATTATTGAGATACGCGCAGACGAGAATTTACAAAATAAAAATAACGGTTTAATTTTAAAATACAAAGTATTTTAACACAGCAGACGATTTTTTACTGACTTACTTCAACTTGTTTAGCGTAGAATAAATTTTAAACAGAAGAGAAAATGGAGTTGACGCGAGAACATTTTCGCGCTATGATTTTCTACGATTTTAAAGCAGGATTAAATCAAGAAGAATGCGTTCAACGGTTGAAATTAGCATTTGGTGATGAATCTCCAGCTTGTGCTACTGTATTCAGATGGTTTAAAGAATTTAACAGAGGTTGCAATTTTCTTCAGGATGAAGAACACACAGGATGGCCACCGTCGGCAGTAATCCCGGATAATGTGTCTGCCATACGAAAAATGTTAATGGATGATAATCGCTGTACCTATCAAATGATACAGAAGGAACTTACCATTGGATCCGCAGCCATACACAAAATTATTCATGAAGAATTGCATATGAAAAAAGTAGTTTGCCGTTGGGTTCCCCATAATCTAACTGAGCACCAAAAAGAGGAGCGTGTCAGAATCAGTAAAGAAACTCTTAAATTGCTAAATGATGGTGGCCACCGCATCATTTCTAAAATTGTAACGGGTGATGAAATGTACATACCGTTTTTTGACGTTCCAACACGTCAAGAAAGCAAAGTATGGGTCTTTGAAGATGATACCACGCCGACAATGGTGAAAAGACAACGCGCACTGAAAAAAGTGATGTATGCTGTTTTCTTCAGAAGTACGGGGTTGGTCAAAGCCATCAAGTTGGAAGGACAGAAGACAGTAACAGCAAACTGGTATACCACTACATATCTTCCAGAAATTCTACAAGAAGTGAATGTTTGGGGACTAATGCTTCACCATGACAATGCATCTTCACACACAGCCGGATTAACAGTTGAGTTTCTTAAACAAAAACGAATTAAAGTGATAGAACATCCACCGTATTCACCTGATCTAACTATGTGTGACTTTTGGTTATTCTTTAATCTAAAAAAGAACTTACGTGGACGTCGTTTTCATTCAGAAGAAGGGATAGATGTGGCTATAAATGCATTTTTTCATCTATTCCAAAAAATGAATGGCTTGAGGCATTTAATCTGTGAAAAATTCGTCTACAAAAGTGCATTGATGCTAGAGGAGACTATTTTTAACACACCTAAAATTTTGTAAGTATCTATATTATAAAGGACAAACATATCTGTGCGTAACGCATACATCATTTTGCGAATGGCAATACTTTAAAATTTGAAATAAAATTTTGGCTTTACAATTTTCTCTACAGCAAATTTTTAAACTTCTAAACATCGCACATTTTAAATTTTTACACCGTTGTATAAGGAAAAAAATGCTCTTTTAAATTCAATTTGTTTGAAAGCTGTATCTCAATTTATTTTTGAGATATTAATTTTTTTATACTTTTCAGTATCAATTTTGTAATTGTGGCAACTGAAGTACTCCATTTCTATTAAAAGTAAGGGGAATTTATTTTTATTGATTATATCCTTATTGATGCCATTTTCACATTACAAATAAAAGTAACCTTTTTCTCATTTTTGAATTGAAAATGACGCCAGCCACTAAAAAATAAAACGCATTCTTCTTCATAAATCAAAAGATTGAAAAAGATATTTCAATATTTTTACATTACGCTGATACTGAGTTTGAGACGCTAGGCAAAATGATTCATATTTAAATGATTCATATTTAAAAATGATGTCATATTTAAAACAAAAAGATGATTTTATTTGATAAAATTAAATATTTGACCGATACTAAATGGCAACTAAAGGCAAATTTCTGAATGGTAAATTTTCGCGAGTACTGAGAATAGAAATTAAAGTTTGTGCAAGTGTTTACACGAAAAGCTGTATCGGACAAACGCGACTTTAAGTTTGAAAATACATTCATTAATAATGTATTGCGCGTTAAAATACTTTTAAATTGTGAATTTCAGTGGTGCATATGTAAATGTTGAGGATGTGAAAATAACATACAGTTTAGATTTTATGGGGGAAAATTTTATGATGTTACAAAGCGAAAATCTTTTTACTGATTTTTCATCCCGTAAAAACAAACATAAGAGCCTCAATCGATAACTTCAACATAATCACTCATCTTGATTACGTATTCTAATACAGTTTAGTTTTTCAATAATTTAAGCAGTTGAAGTTTGTGGAAATAATATTTTGGTAATTTTAGGTTAAAAACATTATTTATTTTAAGAGTGAGACAACCAATGAAAGATGAATTTTTTATTCTAATTATTTTTGTAGGTTTATTATAAATTCGATCTGATAGTTCCATTCTAAACATTTTAATTCGTCGAATTTCGACGGGTTCCAACTCGTAACTTTAAAAACCTAGTTGTAGCTCAAAAATTTCAGAGTGACCCTCGTATATACGTCAATTAAGGTAAACGCACCAGTAGTGGGCCACTTAAGGACGTTTATGTAATTATTATTAAAGTGTTAGTGAATTCTAAAAACTATATAATTTTTTAGCTTAGTCCTAATCCTAACCTTCATGTATCAGAATAAACATTCAAAGTTTCAAAATATATTCTTCGGAAAAAATTAAAAGTAAACCAGTTGAATGTGCCAATCCCAAAACTTTCTTCTATCTTATATATCTTAATATTTCAAAATGTCGTTACAAATGTTAATATTTCATTTTCATTAGTTCAATACTATATCAACTTTGACTTTCATCTTAAATTTCTGATTCAGTCAATTATTCGGAGTAATGAAATAAATTTAAAAAATCCAAAAACAAGACTGCGTAAAAAACGAACTAATTAATTATTTCCCATCAATGTGAAACTATTTTTTATATTACTTAACTATTTTTTTTTATTTACTTGTATTGATGACTTTTAAGTTGTGTTTAATTGTTAGTTCCTATCTTTCAACACTGTTTTGATGAGGCCTATCGATGTCTGTGAAGGTTAGAGTTGCACTAAAGCTAGAGATCCTATCTACACAATTTCCAGGTTGTATAATATTTAAACTTAGCTTCTGACCGGTAAAATAGTCAATGAAACATAGTCTTCATTTTGAAAGACTAAATTTTGCTTAGCGATAATTTAAAGAGTTTTTTAGGCGCATTTTGTTTGATTAGGAGTTCTTTCTTGGAAACATTTTCATAAGACATCTATTAGTCCAAGAGCTGTTAAACATTTTAGGGAAGGTATTTGAGGCACCCTGAAAATTTGTGCAACACTTCTTTTGTAATGCCTGAATACAAAATCGAATGTCTGGCTGAAGGATCGTGGCCCAAAACCTGTGCCAGACAAAAAATGGCACTTGACACGTGTCTGGCACAGTTTTTGTGCCGACTAAAGTGTCTGTCATTTTCAAAATATTTTTTTCTAAGCATAAATATTATTGTGCCTCAATCTCAGCGTGCCTCAAATACCTTTTTTGGGTAGTCAAAAAATGGCACTTGACACGTGTCTGGCACAGTTTTTGGGCCGACTAAAATGTCTGTCATTTTCAAAATATTTTTTTCTAAGTATAAATATTATTCTGTTTCAATCTCAGCGTGCCTCAAATACTTTTTTGGGGTAGTGTCAAAAAATGACACCTGACACGTGTCTGGCACAGTTTTTGGGCCGACTAAAATGTCTGTCATTTTCAAAATATTTTTTTCTAAGTATAAATATTATTCTGTTTCAATCTCAGCGTGCCTCAAATACTTTTTTGGGGTAGTGTCAAAAAATGACACCTGACACGTGTCTGGCACAGTTTTTGGGCCGACTAAAATGTCTGTCATTTTCAAAATATTTTTTCTAAGTATAAATATTATTCTGTTTCAATCTCAGCGTGCCTCAAATACTTTTTTGGGGTAGTGTCAAAAAATGACACCTGACACGTGTCTGGCACAGTTTTTGGGCCGACTAAAATGTCTGTCATTTTCAAAATAATTTTTTCTAAGTATGAATATTATTCTGTTTCAATCTCAGCGTGCCTCAAATACTTTTTTGGGTAGTGTCAAAAAATGACACCTGACACGTGTCTGGCACAGGTTTTGGGCCACGATCCTTCAGCCAGACATTCGATTTTGTATTCAGGCATTACAAAAGAAGTGCTGCGCAAATTTTCAGGGTGCCTCAAATACCTACTCAAAAATGTTCAACAGCTCTCCTACTATATGGTGTAAGAGTATAAAGAGTCTGTACGTATCCTGGATACGCCAAATTTTAACTTTCTGAACGTACTATATTGTAAGAAAAGTATTGTAATTAAGATCTGTGTTGTGTGTGTAAGTTAGGCTTAAAACTAGATTGGGCAGTGATGTAAAATATCCAGGTATTTATCTTTAAGGGTAAATACCCACTTTGGGTATTTACCTGGGTCTTTATTCTTCAATTAGCTATATGAAAAGTTTATATCGCTATTAGTTATGATGGATTACTGAAAAAGAAATAAAAATTTAGAGCTTTAGACTTCTCTCAACTCTTAAATATCAAAGAAACTCTACATTTTACATTTGAATATTGAATTTAACTGTATTTTTTTTAAAATTATAATGAAGAATGTAAAAAATCTACTTTTTTTATTCAGAAGAATTTTATTACAAAGATAATTTTAATTAAATTTTTGCGACAGGTGCGCTTAATATGCGCGATACCACTTCAGCTAATGTATTAGTACTAAGTAGGTTACTACAATAAAGGGGACATACTTAATCTCTAATCGTTCTCACAAGACTTTTCTTTCCCGGACACACTCTTTTTCTCCACCGATCACTACGTACAGCTTGAGTTGAGTGTTATCTAATTTCATATGATGACGAATTTCATAACTAAAGTTTAAACTACCAAGTATCTCTTTTAAGGTGCAGTTGTCCAAAAGAAAAAATACGCTCTAAAAGGGGGGGGGGGTGAAAAGTTCAAAGAGTGGCAGGCATTTTCACTCTTTTTCGAATGAATTTTATAAAAGTACACTCCTTAAAGAGTGGAATTTTCCACTCTCTAGAAAGGAGTGAAATATGTCACTCCGTTGTCGAGAGTGAAATATGTCAGTCCGTTGTCTAGAGTGAAATATGTCAGTCCGTTGTGGAGAGTGAAATATCTCACTCCACTGACGCAAGTGAAAGCCTGGCATTATACATTTTTAAAAATTTCCGTTCAACTTTGAACAAATACTTGGAGTAAAATAATGAAAAAGCTCCAAAATATGTCACTTCATAATTTTGAAAAACTCCATTTCATAATGTAACCTTGGAAATTACGTACTAAAACGGACTCGTTTTCAAGAGTGAATAGTCACTCCTCTGAAAGAGTGACTTTTCACTCTAAGCAGCACTGAGTATTGTATGGGTATTAATAATGAGCCAATCAGAACAGTCTTGTCTACGACGCTTTTTTAAGATAAGATAAAGACGCCCACCATTTTAAAATTAAAATATACGGATATTATTAAAGTGATTATTTATGGAACTTTTCATTTTCATATAAAATTAAATGTAATTAATTCATAAAGGATATAGAATGATAGAAAATTCTCAAAGAGCATTCGAAACAGTTTTGCGGTTTCAAACTTATATTACTGTTATCTGCAGTTTTACCGATCGCACGAAAAAGTATCTTCAAAGTAGAGTCATATATGCGTTGCTTGCATTTTTTTTTACTCCCGTCTCCAGTTTGTCATGACTGATAATTATACACAGTGAAGTTCAAGGCATTAAATAAAGATCTCATTTGAGCCGATACAGCTCAAATCAAAGGGTAGTATTGAAAATTTCTAAAGGAAGAAATGAGATTTCTGGAATATAGATAGTTTCGGTCCGGCCAAATTTTCGGCAGCATTTTCGTCGAAAACGAATTTCTGTCGATCTCTAATTGTACACCTTATACAATTTTATTCTGGCATGTTTTATGAAATTAGCCTAAGTATTCGCTAAGAGATTACTTCATTTACGCGAAAGCGACAACATCCGATCCCTAATGAAATTTTATAAAATATCTCCTAAAAGGCAAGGGCCAATGACGTATGCAAACGACACATTTTATAAAATTTCATTAGTGAGGGGGTGTTGTCACTTTCGCGTAAGTGAAGTAACCTCTTAGCGAGTACTTAGGCTAATTTCGAAAACATTTCAGAATAAAACTGTATCAGGTGCTCTTTATCTGTGCACAATTAAATCAAAAGAACCCCCCACCCCCACCTCCATCAAAAAAGTTTTGAAAATTTGCCAATGCCCTATTTAACTAAGCAATAATGCGTAAAATTTGTTTTTATCGTCAATTTGAATGTACCTGAGCAAAAGTTCCTGTAATGCTATGTACCTAGAACAAAACAAACTAAAAGTAAAAGGAGGGGGGTTCATTTTTAATGAACTGTTATTCAAAAACCAGTTAAGTCTCACTCATAAAATTTACAATTTAACTTTATATTACAAAGATGTTTATTATCCTAAATTTTCAGAATTTTTTAGTCGGTCGCTTTTGAGATATTAATTAGGGAAAATTGCCAAAAACACACATAACACAGTTTTTGATGAGCTCTACAAAAAAAAAAAAGGAAAAAGTTTTCAGGATTGAAATTTATAAAAAACAAGTAGTTCTATGAGATATCTGAGTGAGAAAAAATATTTAAGGTGAGCCTGATCTCCTTCATAAAAAATAATGGCAGCGAAATGTGGTGTTTGACCTTTTATTTCTCCGGTTTTTAAGCATGTTTTTGGCCTAGATCCTTAAGTCTAATGACTATTTTATACGAACATAAAATGTCGACCAATTTATGCTGAACACTTTGGTTTTTCATTCATTTTCATAGGTATAAAAATAAAGCAGTTACAGCATTTTCCGTAAAACACATTTTTCGCCCAAAAATGGCTGCGTAGCTTGTTAAAAATGACCACCTCCAAAAAACTATATGATAAAAAAAAAATTTAATAATGATTTGTAACTCAGAAAACTATGAAGGAAACTTGGTTAAGATATTATGAAAATTAAAAATGTCGAGCGACACAACCTGGGTGATTTGAAATGGATTGACCTGAAGGATGTTGAGTTATATCCATGGAGGTATGAAAAAAGGTTCCTCCTCGGTCATATCGCTCTACACCTAACACAATTACGCTAAACTTTCATTGGCCTATTATTTTTCTGTCACCAGACAGCGCTGCAAAATGCATGGCTGGAGAACTTGCTTTGTGAATGATTACTTTCATGGTTTAATATTTTTATTAATTGGAGCAATAATGTTAAAATACGTCAATATTTCCATAATCAGGTTTTTTTTTTTATCATGCTTCAATACGTTTTTTCACACTCATATGACGTTATATTATATTCACCACGTCCTTTATATTTCCAATATGACGTAATGTTTTCCTCTTTCACGTGGAAACCTTGAAATAGAAAAGTTATGAAGTTATATCCACTTTCATTTAAATTCGTCAAACTATTTATTTCATTTTCATTTTTCATGTGAATATCTTGCAATAGAAAAGTTATGACGTAATATTCACTTTTTTTAAATTCGGCAAACTATTTATTTCATTTTCATTTTTCACGGGGAAATCTTGCAGTAGAAAATGAATTGTTGTAGTAAGAATTTTATTGTGTATTTTAATTGTTGGGAACTGCTATAATGAAAAACGTTTAAATTTGATAAGAAATTGCTGTTAAATTGGTGGTTTTTTATTAATTAAAAATTAACTATAAATTATTTCGATTCCGGATTACTCTAGTTGCCTCGGCCGTGTTTTAATACACATGTACGTATCTTTTCACAATTTAGGCTTCCAAACTGTCGATTTGTACAGAATTACAAACAGACTGATAGACAAATTTTCATTTTTATATATTAGATTATATACAAACATAAATAACTTATCTAATACGTGTTAGCAGATGCATTTTTAAATATATATATATATATATATATATATCAACCCGTATAAACTTATTCTGTTTTATTTTGATAGTTATTTGACAAAAAATCTCACTTTTTTAACCCCGAATTGCGTGCTTTTTACAAAAGCGCTAAAGTCCATATAACAGCGAAGTACCATGAAAAGCATTAAATGCATGGAAATAAGGTACTTAGAATGCGACATTTACGATCAAACATTATTCGCATTCAATCTTATAGTTTGGCGATAGATTTTTGGTCGACGGGATAACTAACAAGGGAACCACTTTTGGTGTTGCTCGCTCCTAGCATCGAGACCTGGTGCGTTTTGTAGCCCTATACATAAAAGTTAGAGAACCGATAAAATTTCTCTGTTAAAATCATATTTTATATACTTTTTTATACTTCTATTTTTTTATTATTACATTTTTATTTGTTTATTTCACACCAAATGTGAGTTAAGTCGCCAAATATGGCGCTACAATTTTCCCGACCGCTTTATCCAAAGAGTAAATATACAGTACATATTACTAGTATACATATTGCGATTTTTTTTTAAATAATTGATAGCATAAGAAACAAATATTAGGTTTTTATATCTTTTTCTATGCAGACGATAAATATATAAGTAATAAATATAATTCTATAAAAGCTTCGAAGATCATTGAAAACTATTTTTTAGTGAAATAGAAAATAAGCAAACAATTTTCCTTTGAAATCGAATGGAATAAAGTTTCGAATGTTTAAAATGAAATAATGCTGTATAAAGTGGCCTTTTGGTAAAAGTAATCATAAAGTAAATTATTTTTACACAATTCAGAAAAATTACTGTTGCTAAATATATCGGACATTGCAATTTCTAGCCAGCATTACAAATTCAGCTATGACATTTGGCTAGGGTTGCCGTAAAGCTCTACTTTTGAAAATAAACGCCAACTGTTTCCCCGCCAAAAATATGAATATAACGTTGCAATTTTTCAAAATCAAATTCGTGAGTTTTTGAAGGAATTTTCGAACTTTTTAAAATATTTTATACTTATTATTAACTAATTTTTATTTTTAAATGCTTTTTTTTAAAAAAAAATTCAATGTTAATAGTCCGATAAGTGTTCTCGAAAATTGCCTTTTTCGAAAGTTATGCTGCTGTAAAATCAAGAAATATTATTTTAACAGAAAAATTTTATCGATTCTCAAATTTCATAATATAACACATTAAAATGCACTAGGTGTCAATGCTAGGTGCGAGCAACACCAAAAGTGGTTCCCTTGTAAGTAGTACCAAATACTGTACTGTAATTTAACTTCAATTTAACTTAATCTTCTCTATTCTACTATTTTAAGATTTTTAACTTCTAAACATCACACATTTTAAATTTTTATACCGTCGTATTGGGGAGAAAAAGGACTTTTAAGTGCAATTTGTTTGAAAACTTCATCTAAATTTATTTTTGAAATATTAATTTTTTTGTAGTTTTTAGCGCCATTTGTTTAATTTTGGCAACTCAAGTACTCCATTTCTGTAGAAAGTAGGGGAAAAATAGTTGGAAAATAGTAATTATACCTTTTCGCTGCCCTTTTCCCTTAACAACTTAAAAAAAATGTAATTAAAATATGTGCTATTTTGAAAAAATATAAATGAATGATTTCTTTTTCAAAATTTAATTTTAAGTATCTATATTAATATTACAAACAAATGAGGGCATATGAATCATGACATAGCATTTTTTTTTTTTTTTTTTTTTTTTTTTTCGTAGAGTTTCTTGAATGACGACATCTTTTTTTTTTGGATCTGTGTATTATTCAGTGATAGTGACGTCCTATGCGTACTTTACTGTAGAAGTTGTTTAAGACTTTATCGTAAATGAAGTGGATGCGGATGACGTCATTCTGTACAAAATAAAAGAGTGTGTTTTAAGTCTTAAAACTGAAATATGTTTTGTACTATCCATATTTATATATTTTATTTTCATCGAGGGTGACACTAAATTCTGAAAAAACAGACTTCCCGTTTTCTAGTTTTTTTTTCAATCTTTGTGCAGTTTCGCCTCAAAAAGTGAGATTTGTTGCAAAAAGATATAAATAGCTATGAAAACAAACCTGATGAACGTTCATGCTTATTTTTACAAGTAAATATGGCACAGATGTCATATACGCACCGAGGTACCTAATTGGCGCCAAAGTGGCGTTACTTTGCCTGACATGGTAACAAGTGGCGGCTCGTGACTGTCATATTTTAGGGCACTAAATGCATGGCGGACATTATTATTCTTTTCTTACCATTATTTTTTGAAAGAAAAAGATTACCTTGTTTAATGGTCAAATATTCTGTCAACAAATATGGCAAAGATTTCTTTTAAAGTAATAGTGATAAGAGAAGAATAAATTTGGCAGCTATAGATTTAGTGCCCCCCAAAATGCCAGTCACGAGCCACCACTGATGTAACCATATATAACGCCATTATAAATTATTTTGTTCTAAAATTATATCATTTATTGATTGTTATTTCCTTTTAAAAATAATAGAAAATGTTTTGTTTATCATTTTATTTTGTTTTCATATTGAAATAAAAAATAGCGTACTATTATAGCACGCTATATGTAACTGGTATTCGAAACGACGTTTTCGCCAAATTGGCATAAAAAAATCACGCCAAACCCGATGCGTTTATGGCATCTGTGCCATGAATATAAACACTTTATTTATATATATAATATCATTGCTTTTTATATACAATTTACTTTTGTTTGTGTATAAAAACAGGTAAGTGGTTTGTTAACACAAAATAAATTGCATAAATCTTTAAAAAAATTGCTTGAGTATATGAAACAATGAATAAGTTGCACGAAAATACGCATAAAAAGCTTACTTGTCTCACCAAACCCATTTTCTCTACCTCGCCAAGGCCCTTATACAGGAAAAGTGCCAATTTCATTTTTAAAGACTAAAAACAAATTAATATAAATGGAAATTGTTTTTTTAAAAATCATGCTTTCATTAAAATTCACAAAAATTTAGAAAATATATGTTTTTTAAATGCACTAAATATTAGAAAAAAGTCTTGAAAAAAACCTTAAATGCTCGGAGTTTAAATTTAATTCGGTGAGTTCAATTATGGAAGATAAATGGATTTAAATGGGAATTTTGCCAAGTTAGCCAGCTATCTCCAAGTTGGCTTCATATATAGAAACTTTTTTGTCGCCAAATTTGGCGATATGTCGCCACGTTGTTCAAAGTTTGGCGTTATCGTGTAGCCCTGTCATTAGTACTTTTCAACAAATACTCATTGTTGAAGCTAATGCTGATTTCTCTATAGAAAATCAAACGTAACCATTAACTAATTCACCCCCCCCCCCAGAACCCCCCCACACCCCCGTTGCCCCCTTAGGGATCGAATTATTAAAAATCAATGTCCAATTCATATATTGCCCTTAGGAATACATATATATTCCAAATTTTAAAACTCTATGTCAACAGGTAGTGGGTGAAAAATGAATCACAAGATTTGACTGCCACAGACAGATATAATTGTAAGTTAAAAGAAAGCATGTAAAAAAAAGAAGAAGAAATGATGCTATAAAGCAAAATATTTTATTACACATCATATAATTGTTTCTAATTTTCACACGCGAAATATAAAATATGCTTTTGGCGATTAGGCGATTAAAAATTGCTATTGAGAGATTACCGCAAAATCTCAAATCAAAGTTTTTATGCCTTTTGTTCTTTTAAATGGAAAAACAAACAGATTTATTTTCCTGTTTGATTAAATTTAAATATGTTTTTTGGCACTTTAATACTACTGCGTGAGTATTATTTTTTTATTTGCTCCTTGTGTTCAAACCAGTTGTCTACGATATCAACCGGTGAAAGTGACGCACACCAAATTTCTGTGACGTATGCATATAAATTGTGCATTTTTATCAGTTTTTTCTGTATAATTTTTAAACGGTTTGGAACTTATTTTTCATAGTAGGTGCATTCAGTAGGCGACCCTCATAGGTGCCTTCTGGTGCAATCAGAAACGAAATCCGACAAATATTTTTTGAGTTATGCTTGACGAAAGGTTTTTATTAAGTTGGACATGGAGTTAATATCCATCGTAGCTGTATGTGTCGCCTTCGCTTCGTTCAGACAATTATATTTATCTTGAAATTTATGTCATTTCATTTATCTTATAATATAATACGAGCAAAAATTGAGTGTGTGTATATATACATAAATCTTATCTTAAAACGGCTCTAACGATTTTGACTAAATTTTGTATTTTACCATTTTCGGGCTCGAGAAGACCTTTGGGCTAGGTCATATGTTCGAGAAAATTCGATTAGGGGGTCATTTTGGGTCATAATGGGTCAGCGTCAAGCTAATTATATCTAAGAAACGGCTCCATCGATTTTGACTAAATTTTATATCCAACCGTTTTGAGGCACGAGAAAACTATTGGGCTAGGTCACATGTTCGAGAAATTTCGATTAGTGGTTCATTTTTGGTCGCTGTGGGTCAAGCTAATTTTATCTAAAAAACGGTTCGAACGATTTTGACTAAATTTTGTAATCTACTGTTTTGGATTACGAGAAGACCAATGCGCTAAATCACATGTTAGAGAAAATTTGATTAGTGGGTCTTTTTTGTGTCACTGTGGGTCAAGCTAAGTTTATCTAGAAAACGGATCTAACGATTTTGACGAAATTTTGCTTTCTATCGTTTTCGGGCACGAGAATACCATTGGGCTTGGTCGCATGTTAAAAAAAATTCGATTAGTGGGTCATTTTGCGTCACAATGGGTCATATGTCAAGCTAATTGAATCTAAAAAAGGCTCAAAACATTTTGACAAAATTTTGTGATATACCGCTTCAGGTCATAAGATGACCATTGGGCTAAGTCACATGTTCGAGAAAAATCGATTAGTGGGTCATTTTGGGTCATTGTGGGTCAAGCTAATTGTATCTAAAAACGAATCTCTATTTTGGCAAAATTTTGTATTATAGCGTTTCTGGGCATGAGAAGATCATTGGGCTAAGTCGCATGCTCGAAAAAATTCGATTTGTGGGTCATTTTTGGGTCACAGTGGGTCAAGCTAATTGTATCTAAAAAAGTTTCAAAACATTTTGACAAAATTTTGTATTATATCGTTTCTGAGCATGAGAAGACCATTGGGCTAAGTCACATGTTCGAGAAAATTTGATTAGTGGGTCATTTTGGGCTCACTGTAGGTTAAGCTAATTGTATCTAAAAACGGCTCAAACGATTTTGATAAAAAAATTTTATTACATTGTTTCACAGCACGAGAAGACCATTGGGATAGGTCACGTGTTCGATAAATTTAGATTACTGGGTCTCTTTTGGGTTACCGTAGGTCAAGCTAATTTTATCTATAAAACGACCTCAACAATTTTGACTAAATTTTGTATTCTATCGTTTTCGGTTTCGAAAAGAGCATTGGTTAGGTCGCATGTTCGAAAAAATTCGGTTAGTGGGTTATTTTGGGTCACTATGTCTCAGTATCATGCCAATTGTATCTAAACATCAAGAATGATACGGTGAGAATAAAATATCGAATTGAACACAAGACTAATTTTGACCGAGCTAAGCTCGGTCATCCCTGCTAGTTTTGCTATAATTTGGGCAAAAATTACTGTAATCGATTAACATTTCACATATATGTGAAAATATTGAATATAGTATTTATTTCGTTTAATTTTTTTTTTTTTAAATAATCTATTTCTAACATTTTGATCATAATAACGAACAAAATTAAAGAGAGAAAATTTTATTTTCATTTTCGGTACATTTTTCTGAAATATATCCCACAGGCAAGGGGTTAAACAAAAATGATTTAGTTTAGCATATTACAAATTGAGATTGGCATCACTTCCGTTGTTGTTTTGTTTATTTTTTTTTAACGTGATTTTACTTGGGAAACTTTTGATTGGAAAAGTTTTGTATACTTGATGCTGTAAAGTGATAAATATATATTTTTATTTCTTAATATATTTTCTTTACAAATCAATGGCAATTATATATGTATTAACTTCATATTTTAGATTTTACATTGACTTTATTCTAGAGGTCTGCACGGGCCTCGGGTGGGCCGGGCCGTCAAAATGAAGGCAAACTTTCAAACGGGCCGGGTCTTGCAAACTCATAGTAGTTTAAAATATACTATAAAATTTTCCTATAAATATTTATGCAGTATTCTTTAAAAGAATCTAAATTATATGTTGTGAAAAATCGTAAATTTTTGTAGAAATTGTGAGTAAGGCCGGACTGATTTAATTGATTTTTGCATAGTCCGGGCCGAACACCGACCTGAAAATTTCGGTTAGTGCAGACCTCTACTTTATTCACAAGCGGCATTTTTAATGACAATTTGGGATGAGTTTGTCTCGGGATAAAGTCACTACAAATTTAGTTTATTATATTTAATCTATCTGAAAATAAAAACATAAAAGCATCTGTTCGTCAATCGATCATCCACTGCGTTATTTTCATTACGTTTTATTACTCTATCATAATTGTGAGATTGCATTGTCTTAGTTTAATAGGTAAAGTCATTCCAAGGTCAAGTAACTTCGTCTCATTTTTTAAAAAGTAATTAAAAAATTATTTTTTAAAAATACAAAATATGAATTTTAAAATTACAATTGATATCTTGAAACTAGAAAAGAAGAATTAGAAATTGTTTAAATGAAAATTTCAATAATGTTTGGATTTTTAAAGACAACAAGATGCAAAAAATGAGACAAAGGTACTGAACTGAGGTTGACGGTACTGAACAAACAACTTTTGATCACGGAGATCAAGATCCTATCTAATAAATTACGCGAACAAAACATTTTTGAAGAGCGTGATAGTCAGCACGCCTGTCTGCCACGCTACAGGCAGCGAATTCTGCTCCCGGCTGGCCAAGGTTCACTCAACCTTTCATCCCTTCGGGGTCTATAAAATGAGTACCAAGCTTGCTTGGGTACTAAACACCGAAGGTCTCGCGTTGGGTTGACCACCTGGCCGGGGTACATGCTGCATAGCATCTCGGGGCCCAGGGTCAGGTAAACAAAGTTGGGCACTGTAGGCTTTTGATCCTTCATGGATCGTACAGCCACAGGTTTAGTTTTAGTTTTAGAACAAAACATTTTATAAAAATAATTTTGTAGCATGTGTCTCGGAAAAATCCAAAGCTTGTGGTCATATAATTATTCTGCTTATTTTGCAAAATTCTGGCAAACGTACCCATGACTTTCAAAAATGTGATAATTTTGGAATTGTGGTACAACTCCAGAAAAGTTTCACCTTTGTTGTTAATAAGTGAAACCACCCTGTGTGACCACCTCCCTGAACGACCATTTTTTCATGGAACGAAATATATTCCCATAGTCTCCATACTAATTTTACCTCTATTCAGAGACCATCCAGTTGAACTCCCTCCATAAGCGACCCATTTCTTTGAAGAAAATGAAACAAATCCCGTTTTTTCCTGATCGCTTGAAGAAGGTTTTATTAGAATAATAATTCCGGAGAGCGCATTATTCATCAAACTTCTAAACTAAGTTTGGAATTTTTATTTATTATGGTAACTTCTAAGTGTTTAAACCCCTTTGTGTCTTTTTAGGCAATGAATTTAATTCTGATGATAAAGTAAGGACGACTGTCAACTCCCTGCCCTATTCTGTCAGGAAACTCTCAAAGAAATAGATAAATTAATGAAATAGTCATAATTTGTTCCCGTCCGAAAAAATATTGAATTTATTTACGGAACTTCGAAAGAAATTTGAAATAAAAGTTATAGAAGATAAAACCGTAAAATCAAAGCAAACTTCAATATATTCATTTTTTAAACTCTGCACTAAGTAACTTATGTAATTAACTTTTGTTTTGATACTTAAATTTTCATATTTTTTCCTAACGTGAAAAATAAATTTTAGTAACATTAAATGTTACCTTTTCTCAACAATTAAAATCTAGATTTAAACATAACCTCCATTAAGAAACCACCTCTCGGAGCGACCAATTTTTATTGGAACGGAACGTGGTCGCTTTAGGGAGGTTTTACTGTACTTATTTATTGGGTGACAAGAGCCCTAATAGCAAAGCCAGTCCGTGTGACATCACAAATGGTCACGTATAACAACAATCGTAACGATACCCAAAATGTTATATCCTTAATTTTTCCCTTACGATCCTCACGTGACTCCAATGTGAAGTCAAAAGGGCCGATTTTTGAGTTATTTGCGCATCGACAGAAAATGACATATCTACACTTTTGAGGCTAACGAAAAAAACAGGCTGCCGCAGTACCTTTCGCACGCGACCGATAGAATCACGTGATACTCTTTTCGAGCAAATACATTCGTGTGTTTAACCATCACGTGGCTCAAGCTGTCTGAAAAAGGGATACATGTGACGGATTGCGGCAGCCTGTCCTTTTTCATTAGCTATGATACACTTTACAGTGACGTCACGGGTACTCATTTTGTTTTGCATCACGTAACGGCAAAGTAGTAAGAATCGCACATATGTGTCACGTTGCTTTCGCGTTTTGTCACATTCGGGTCAATGTGTTATTACACTGAAAAAAAAAGTACTTAAAAAATGTGAAAATCGATGTACTCGTATCGAGTTGAGTATGTTTAGATCAAAAGTGAACTTGCGCTTTTTCAATTTTGAAACATCACATGTTATCAAACTCAAACGAAACGATAATTTTGCATCTTGTGATGGTTTATTTCATTCATGGCGGCATAAAATATGTTCATTAATAGGAAAACAATGCAATATACCCTGAAAATCAAAGAATAATATTACATTTTTATTTCTCGGAAGGAACTATATCTTGCGTCTCCTTTATAATGCGTACAATTACATTGCGTTGTTTTTATGAGTGCTTCGTGAATGTCAATCAAAAGTGAGTGCATAACAGTTCATATTATCCATGAGATCAAAAATGAGTACATGTGTTTCTCAATGTTGAGTATGGATGGATATTGGATCGGAGCTATTTTGAGTATGAGACGTGTTTAAAATTGAGTACTTTTTACTCAATTTTGAGAACCCATTTTTTTTTTTCAGTGTATGCAAGTTTTCTGCGCAATCATTGAATTTTCTGCACCTCAACTAATTAACGTTTTTTATTTTGTAGCACGTGACTGTGAAAGTGAGAAGGGAGAAGTATTCATGCGATGTGGCACAGCTTGCCCAAACACTTGCGACAATTACTATGAAATCCGTGTTTGCGCACATCAGTGCGTTGTGGGATGCTTTTGCCCAAGAGGAACCGTAAGGAGAGAATCTGACGACCACTGTGTAGACAGAGAAGACTGTTAAATGACATCACAAATAAAATAAAAGCATCTTGGTATAAACTGTTGCAAATTGTTGATTTTTGTTCTATCTATTTCATTATCAGAATTGTTTTACACATGCAGAAATAGACAAAAAAAAGGAACCTTTTGATATGCATAAAAGCATGTTGCAAATAAGTACATTGAAATGCAGACAAGCTCACCATTTAGTAATCATGTACCAGTGGAATGGTGCCAATTTATGTGTCACCCTTTATTTTTAAAATGCTTTTGTTTTTGCTTATAAAGGTCTAGGAAAAACATTTGAGGAGGAGGTGGGGAGAATGTTTAAAATGCATTGTTTTTTAGGGTTCCGTACTTAAAAAGTAAAAACGGAACCATTATAAGATCACTCCTGTGTCTGTCTATCTGTCACAGCTATTTTACTCGTAAATTATGAACATGGAAAGTTCAAATTGAGGGAAATAATAAAGAGTATTGACCCACATATTTACAGATTTTTAAACATTTACAAATATTTTTAGGAAAAATGTAGAGGGGCTAATTAAGTTACTTGAGAAAAAAAATCTTTTCGTTGTATATCGTGTAGGTAGACCATGGGACGAAGCATCAAAAAGTGGCTAAAAACCAGTTTTCGTTTACCAACTCCGGGAACTAAGAAATTTTGCATACAATACAATTATACAATACTTATTAACTAAAAAATGCAAAGTTCACCAAAAAATATTTGCACATTAATTTTTTATACCAATTTAAAGTAGTACCCTACACAGCTGACATTATAAAGCTAATGTTCAGTGTTTTGGCTAGTATAAACACTTTTAAATAAGAAGGAAATCAAATTTATTGAATTGTCATCATTTACTAATAAATACTATTAAATACTGACAATAAAATATTATTTTTAATATTAGTATTGTATGAAATATTTGCTGTTTAACCCCTTGGGGGCAAGTAATTGCGTTTTTGTAATGTCGAATTCACACCGGAATCTGCAAAAATATTTATTGCAAAATAAGGAAAAGCAACTTTACGTCTTTTTTTCCATCAAAGTTAGAAAAGTAAAATTTAATAAAATTTTTCTGGTGCAAATCTTCATTAATTGTAGGTGGGATAAAATATATCCCACCGTCTCTCAAGGGGTTAAGAAGTTGAATATTTCTGAATATATTTTACATAAATGTAGCTTAAATAATAGGTTAAATGAAACTTGAAAGTAAAAATAACATAATTAAAATAGTCTAGTCTTTCAGAATGTATGTTTTAATACCTAATGAAGTAATAAATAAAAAAATTAAGGATTTGTCCTCATATGTTGACACCTATATCAACTGTTGAAAAGAGCAATTTTGACTCTTAAATTAGACAATCCCTTTAACTATTAAGCTTTTGAGGTAAAAACATTTCTAACACAACTAAAAATTTTTTTTTGAATACTTCTAATTAAAAAATAAAAGGTTTAAGTAACACAAGATTCTTTTTAACATAACATTAAGTAAACATAAAAACAGTAAAGAGACTTTGATATAATGCACTTACCTCTTAATAAAATGCTTAAGAAGTTAGAGGAAAAACTAGACAAACAATATCTAAATGATTTTAGAAAATTGGTAATGCTTAAATACTTGTCTTAAATAAAAACTTTACTTTATGTGTAACATTATTTTGGTACTTTTTGGTTAGCCGGGCGCCAGTGTTATATTTACATACATATATATGCATATATATATATGTACACACATATATATACATACATATGTATATATATATACACATATTGTGTATATACAGTGACCTCTCACTTATACGACTCTCATTTATACGACTCTCTCAGTTATACGCCGAATTCTCTCGGTCCCGTCCTCGCTTTATGGGAAATAATGCTAAACTTCTCTCAGTTATACGACTGCTTCTCTCAGTTATACGACTGCTTCTCTCAGTTATACGACTGCTTCTCCCACTTATACGATGCTTTAAACGGTTCAGGCGATTTTACATTTCTCACTCTAGAATTAATTTTTATAATCCTTAAAGTAAAAATCATTCACGTTTTCTTACATTTATCCTTTCATTATTGTTAAAGTGTTTATGAATAATGAATAACATTTCTTATCTACCTTCGTTTGTTATTAACAATGAAATCTATGGCGGGAGGGTGATTGTATGGAATTCTCTTGTGTCTGCCATTTAACAAAAGCCAAATGACTACCTGCAGATCACGTTTCTGTATGGCACTGGTGGAGAAATCAGGCTTTTTGCAAAATGCATTTTCCTGGAAAATTTTAACAGCTTTAAGGAATGCGTCGTCTGTTAGGAATGAGGTTGTTTTAAGAAAAATAGACTTTTATTTTAAACTTAATAAATCGAAAATGGCAGTTCTTGAACATCACTAGAAAAAAATACTAAAGCGAGAACATATTGGAAGCACATCCCAAGCTATTATCATGCCAAAAGACCTATGCGCGTACAGCCCGCACGGCGAAGGGGAAAAAACGCGTACGTAGCAAATCGCTAGAAGCTTCCGTACTAGACGCGTGAAAGGTTATTCATTTCGCTGTAATTTTTTCAGTTTGCTGCATGTCGATACCTAAACTGAAAATGTCCAAACGTAAAGCATTAAGCATACAATTCAAAGTTGAAACCATTAAGGAATATGATAAAAAAATACTACAATCAAAGAAGGCATTAGCTGCTCTCTTCAATCTGCCAGAATCGACACTAAAAGAAATTCTGAAAAATAAAAATGTCATTATAAATGCATCTAAAAATGTCAATTCAAAGAGATCCAGGATACAATGTGGCAGATTTAAAAAATTGACATCAGCATTAATCGCGTGGTTTAACCAAATGCGAGCTTCAAATTTACCGATAGATGGTGTGATTTTAAAAGAAAAGGCTCGCACTCTTACTGAGAAGTATGGAATCGAGAATTTTTCAGCGTCTTGCGGTGATTCGAGAAGCTAAAAAAAGACATCGACTTTTGCATCGCCGCATCACAGGAGAAAGCGCATGTGTTAATGGAAATGATGGTAGACAATGGTTGCAAAATCTACTTATGTTAATTAAGGATTAAGGTATCTAAAGACATTTTTAACTGTGATGAAACGGACTGTTTTTCAAGCTGATGCCAGCTAAGACATTATCATACAAAGAAAAACCATGTCAAGGGGGTCCTAGGGGGCAGAAAAAGTAAAGAAATATTAACTATCCTTTTTTGCACAAATAGTGATGGTTCAGAAAAAATAGAACCTTTAGTAATAGGAAAATCAAGAAAATCTCGATACTTTAAGAATAAAAAATAATTGCCATGTGGCTACAGAAATTTAAAAAAAGCATGGATGACATCAGAGATTTCCATTGATTTTTTAAAAGAGATGGATGATAAATTTCAATAACAACAAAGAAAGGTTTTACTTCTAATGGACGATGTAAAAGATCTGCTGTTTCTGCAGCAAATTAAATTATAAAATTTGTTTTAGGAAATTCAGTTTTCCCACAAGACCAAAATGCTAGTTCAACGAATGAACCTGATATTGAGAGCGTATGGAATCCTTTAATAACGAAGACTCGAATAAAATGTTTATGGATGAAGGTATTAATTTCAAAGATTATGTAGAATGTGATGATAAACGTCTTCTGTCAGAAATGAGAACTGCTGAAGAAATCTTTGAGGATATTAATAATGAAGACGTGAGCAAGGAGGATGACCAAGATGAGAGCAATGTTCCTGCTGCTGTAAATTTTTCAAAAGCAAGTACCGCTTTAAATAAATTAAAGAATTATGTCCATCAAAATGATTATTCCCAAACTAGCTTAAAAGCTTTATTAGATTTAGAGAAAGACATTTTCTACTTCCATCTACGACAGAAACAAACTAATATCATTTCATTTTTTGAGAAAATCTGATCTGTAAATTTTTAAAATAAACATAGTGGTAAATGAACAATTTTGTGAACTTTTTAAACATATTTTATGTTTAATTTTTTAACACATTTTACAAATTTTGTTAAAATATGTTCTTAGTACTCAAAACATATCGTTTTTAGTATAGGTAAAATAATTAATACCTATAAAGTTTGAAACTTGTATTATAAGGTGGTCTCTCACTTATACGACTCTCTCAGTTATACGACTTTTTTCTACGGTCCCTTGAAAGTCGTATAAGTGAGAGGTCACTGTATATGTATATATATAACTAGCGCACAGCTAACCGAAAAGTACCATTTTTTTTTTTTTTTTTTTTTTTTAAGAAAGAATCATCTATATTATGCAAACTATCAATATCTTCTATGTCTGAATCAACTTCAAAAGTATCACTGCAAAATTCATTTTGTTCATTGGAATTTTGGAATTTTCACAATTAGCACATGAACATAATTCTGAACAAGAAATTCCATTTGATTTGCATGAGTATTTACTTGATAAACAAGCAGTCTTTTGGCATGTGCACAAAATGTTTTTTAGTAAACTATTTGGCACACAAGGAATTGTGTTCCAACAAATGCTTATATTTTCCCCATTAATAATCCATCCATGTTCAGCAGGATTAGGGACAGTCATTATGTTCTGAAAACACCGACGATGAATGCATGCTTGATAGTTTGCCCTTTTAATATGGCATACTAAAGCATCATAATTTGGTGGTAAGGCAACATCAATTTTAAACTTCAGTTTGAACAATGCGTATCTTGCATCATTTACTGAAGTTTTAGTAGGTTGGCCATAAAGTTCGCAAACAAATAGTTCAAGAGTTTGGATGAGAGCACTTGATAAAGTCCAAGAAGTTCCCAACTCTTTAAATGCATCAATATAAACATTTTTACTTTTCATTATATTAAATGCTTTAATTTTACCCTTGCCTTTAAAGGCACTACAGCTGTCACAACCTGTAAAAATGTGAAGGCCTACTAAACTATCACAAATATCTGGACCTAAAATTGTAGCGATAGATGAAATATTATGACATTCTAAATTACTCACAGTACCCAAAAGCAAATATAATTCTGTTGTTAAAAATTTATTCATACAAAGCGAGAGGATGAAAACATCTGTGTCCGAACTTTTAATAATAACATCTTTGAAATATATCGAAGCATTTTCTGCATGCAACAGCATTCTTGTATCTGCTTCCTCATGATCAGAATGCAGTTCGGGCATATCTCTTACTGTCAAATGATTATCTTCACTGCTTATCATGTGACACTTTTTACCATGTGTAACAATCAGCGATACACTTTTCAGCATTGTGGGATCTACTGAGGACCATTCCTTAAAAAGAAACTCAACCAAAGCTGCCTTATTTGACCCATTTGCTAGAAATTTTTTAAACTGATTAGGTGTTTTTTGTGTTGAACTTCCTATTTTAATAATAGTTTCACCTGCTGTAGCCCTCCTTTGTCGCTCGCTGCATTTAATGCTGATAATAGGATAAGTGTCAGTTACAAAGTGAATTACTTTAGATTTGTAGCTAACACCCATATTAATAATATATTTCAGTACTTGTAAAGCAAGATCTCCAAAAGTATTTGGGATATTCTGCATTTGTTGCAAAACTCCCATACCGTCCAAAATCAGGGCATTATTTTCAGGGATCTGACTTGGAATTTGGTATTGATCCACTGATTTCAGCACAGAATGCACCAGTGCTGCCTTATTTGTTTTTACGATAGAACCATCAGGGTTTGCAATAGATGGAGGATACGCAGTTAAATTATATGTCATGTCATCTTTTATATCAGGTGATGATGCTTGCCCCATTACAATTATGCGAGCAAGAATGTTGCTTGTATCTTTCAAGATCGCAGTTTCCAATTTAGTTTTTGGATTAAGCTGCCTGTTAGTATCAGAAAAGGTTAGCAACTTTTGTTGAGCAATTTTTGAATAAATGTTTAATTCACTTGCATTAAACAGACGTTCATCACAATACAATTTGTATGCATCATTACCGCAAACTTTTGCTCTAAGAAGATCTTTTTGTATAATATTTGAAGCAAGAACACCACTAGAGATGTTAATTAATCCTTCTTCTGCCCATGTAAAAGGGTTAATCATAGATGCTATAGTTCCAAGGATATTGTTAACCATAACTTCATCTTTCAGATTTTGTGTTCTGTCAAGGTCCCTTTTTATTCTCTTTTTTGAATTTTTTCCAGCCAGATACTCATAAGAATGACTGATTTGGGCTCGCAAATGATGCAAAAGCATCCAACAGTGGACAGCATTTGGATTTCTAGTAATTCCTGTTAAGCCACCCTTGGTCTTCGAGTCTCTGTCTGCAGTCTGCTCAATCACCTGGTCCATAGCAGTGCCAGAAAACACATATATATTCTGCCGCTGAGCTACAAAATTTCCTTCGCACAACCTTTCATGCACAAATGGATGAGTTTTCTCTAAATTTAACATTTCAAATAGGTAGACAGGCAGATAACGAGCATAATTAACCCTGTCATATGCAAAGAACCATGGTATAATTTCTTCAATACTGGCGATGTGCAAATCCCAGTCTGCAGTTCTTGTAGCTCACACAAATCTTAGGAGTGAACCAACCATGTCTAGATAAGAAACCCAAAATGCAAAAGTTGAACTATTTGCACAGTTCTGGTTCACAAATCCATCAAACTCTTCTGTCATTTTAGAAATCATCTTCGGTAGTTCAGACTCTATTAAGTTACCAGCTATATATAAATCATGCAGAGTTTTAATATTTTCTAAATATTGTTGGTATTGGTCATGAGGGAGGGAATCAAAAAATGCCATCCATAACAAAGAACTCAATGTCTCAAATACCAGTTTGTGTGCACGAATGGAACGGTTATAATGTTTCCCTGTCATCACACCATTTATAGATCCTTCTGCAACAATGTTCGATTCCACCATTATACCAGACAATTCAGCATCTTTAAAACGTTTTCCTTTATTGCTAAAAAGGCCATTGAAGTGTGGAATTCACCTAGACGTATTACAAGTCTTTGCTTAAATACAATTTCCTTCGACCGTATTGCTTGTGCTTTAGCATATATTGCTTGATCAAAAACAAACTACTTGATCCAATTCTAATTTATCGGCCATATCTACACTTTTTCTTAAAATCGCATTTACTGTTGAAATCTGAGTGGGATTAGCTTCCAGTACTGGAAGATAGCCTATTATGTTCTGAGCTGGAATACTTTTCTCTTTTAAAATAGTTACATTGAAACCAGTCCAACCGGGTAAATTTATTTTATTTACAACAGGTATTTTGCATAAAATAAAAGGAGCATCTAGAAGTTTTGCATTTGCAGATTTAGTGTACATACTACCTTTACAAATTTTAATATCCATCATTATATTTGGATTGCACCGTTTACCTAAATGATAAGGTAAAACTTTAGGTGGACTTTAGGTGGATCTAAAGTCCTCCTTTTTGATTTTTTGCCAGATCGTATTAAAGAATCAATAAAAGAAAAATTTACCTCTGTTTTTTGTTGTATAATAATCCCATTTGTACTGTGAGTGGTACCATGTCCTGTTGTCATTTCTTCTGAAAAATCAATATTATCCCAAACAAATGTAGAAAATTTTTTACACTCAATGCCAGGGGGTAAAGAATTAACAGAATTTAATTGCATTTCTGTGAGTGCTGTATCATACTCGAGCAATGCTGAATGTGAAATGCAATGTCCTAAACCATTTAAGATGTCGGTGATTTTTGAACAACCAGTGATATGTTTGATTGCCATAACTAGAGACAAATGTTTAGGAGTTTGTTTTCGCTCAGCTGATGCTAAATAAATTATATCCTGAGCAATGGAAAAAATTTTACTTTTAGTACTATCGGATCTAGCTACAAAATGTTCAAATTCAACATCATCTGTTTCTCCTGTACACCAGGCAAGAAAATTAAAAAGCAGTGTGGGGACCATTTTTTCTACAGCATCGGGTTTTAAATCATCAGCAGTGGGAGGCCAGATACAATCTAAGGATGGGGATTGTGAGATCTGTTGTTGCAAAATTAAAGCCGATTTATATATAACTCCTTTTGCCTCATTATCATAACTACGTGATACCTTTTCATTTTCAGACATAAATAAGGACATGTCTTCTGATTCAGTTGATTCTGTCTCATTTAAATTTACAAAAACTGCAGCTGCATCATCAGTATTGCTGTTCAAAACAAGCTCAGAAATATTTTGTTGTTTTGCTTTGACAAACACAAGCAGGGGGTAGTCGCGCTGTAGCCACTGTTTCAACTGTCTGTTGCTTACTACATCAGTCACTCCTGATGGATTATTTTGCAAAATAATTTCCTTCAAAATTTTGGACAATTTGTTCATTTGAAGTACTTCTGCATTATTTATGATTCTGGGTTCAATAATAGTTTCACAAAATAACTTATATGCATCCTTGTATAATGGATTGGAATTATCATCTTCGTTGACATTTTTTAGAAATTTTGTATATCTGCGATAACAACTTTTGTAATATTTTGCTTCTTTTGCAATTAAATCTACATCATGAATTTTAGCTAAAATATGTTCATCTTTTTTCTTAACAGCAGCTTCAAGCAATGTATTACTGGCATTAAAAGTCAAGCATTGCGAAAGTTTTTCTCTATTACGCTTTCATGAAACATTTGCATATACAAATTTTTCTTTCTCGCACAATAAACATTTATTCGGGAAAATACCTGCGACGTTAGAACTTTCAATAAGAGATTGACGGGGCCTTTTTGTTGATTCATCCGAAACAATGTTTTTTTGTTTTTGTTTTTCAGCTTTTAATATTCGAGTTTTGTCCGTGAATCGAGCATAACATTTTTTATGGAAGCCCAGATTTGAATTTGTGTCGATTGGAAACAAATTACTTAATGATTCTGACACAAGCCTTTCTGTGCCATCTAAAGTTATCCATTTATCTTTACATAAAATTATTTTTTCTTTTGCCTTTTCGACATAGGTAGAATTTCACCGTTTTCATTTTCAAGAATATGTAAACAGCATTTCATATTCGCCGACATTGCGAAGCCGGCGATAAAATGTTTGTTTACGTTCGTATGCGGAGCTGTTCTGCTCTCATTGGCTGACAGATAACAGTAATTTTTATAATATGTTTCATACTTACTTGTGCATTGAATTTTCATATTTAAATCTCATCTTTAAATAAGAAAGAAATTTTAAATGTATAATCGCAACAAAACTTCGTACTTTTTTATATGCGATACTGAATAATATCATTTATTGGAGCGCCATCTAGTGTGAAAATAGTTCATTTGTTTCGGGAATTTTAATACGCAAAAAGAGTTTTTTATTACATAACTGTAAAATAATGTGCAAGTAATTTCTGGAGAACTTTGCGGATTTGTGAAAATCAGTTCTTTATTTACTAGTACACCAAAAATAACTTAGTTCCAAGACTTGGTAAACGGACTTGAACAATTTCTCCACTCGTCCCATGGTCTAAGGGTATCTTGTGAAAGCTTTTGTAACGCTGAACTCAAAAATATATTTCATTTAATTTTAGGTATTATATTTTCAGAGATATCGCCGAAAATTTAGCGCAAAAATATGTTCCCTCCTATCTATTTTCAAATCTACTGAAACTAAAATTACGAAAAAACTAGTTGGATGTGCCAATCCCAAAACTTTCTTCTATCTTATACATCTTAATATTTCAAAACCTAGTTACACATGTTAATATTTCAATATTATTAGTTCAATACTATACCAACTTTGATTTTCATCTTAAATTTCTGCTCAAGTCAATTAAACGGGGCAAAAACGAGTTAATCTATATCAGGATATTTGTTAAAATTATTAATTTTTCCTTATTCTGTCGTTATCAGCTGTTTGCGAATAGCCGGCATAGCAGGAAGCGAGTTCCCGCCGCTGCATGAGCCGCCGATGCACAATAGAACTACGAAAAATCAAGAAAAGTATACAAAAATCGCTAGCACGGAGCCCCTTTACCGCGCAATATTTCCAAATTCAAGGAGAACCTGTTAACCAAAGCCAAAAACAAGCACAAACATTTTGGTTCAATTGTATGCATAATTTTATACGCTGTTCGATGGTACAATAATGAAAATGGCACAGAGATCGGAGTTATAGCGCCCCCTTCTTTCGGAATTTTTTCAAGTTCAGGGAGGACTTGTTTGCCATAGCCAGAAACATGCACAAAAAATTTGGTTCAGTTATATGGATAACTTCATACACTTTTCGATGGTACAATAATGAAAATGGTACAGACATCGATATTATAGTGCTCCCTTCCGGCAGAATTTTTCCAAATTCAGGGAGGACCTTCGTGACATCACCAAAAATAAACACATAAAATTTGTTTCAATTCTATGCATAACTTCATACACTTTTCGGCGGTACAATATTCAAAATGGCACAAAAATTGTACAAAAATCGCTATTACAGGGCCCTCTACGAGCGATTTTTTTTACAAATTAAGGGAGGACCTCCTTGCCATAGCCAAGAACTTAAAATATTTTTTTGGTGCAATTCTATGCATAACTTCATACACTTTTCGATGGTGCAATATTCAAAATCGCACAAAAATCGCTATTACAGCGCCCCCTAACGGCGAATTTTTTGCAAATTCATGGAGGACCTGCTTGCCATATCCAAAAACTTAAAATAAAAATGTGGTTTAATTCTATGCATAACTTCATACACTTTTGGACGGTACAATATTCAAAATCGCACAAAAATCGCTATTACAGCGACCCCTACCGGCGAATGTTTTCCAAATTCAGGGAGGACCTGCTTGCCATAGCCAAAAACTTAAAATAAAAATTTGGTTCAATTCTATGCATAACTTCAAACACTTTTCGATGGTACAATATTCAAAATCGCACAAAAAACGCATTTACAACGCCCCCTACCGGCGAATTTTTTCCAAATTCAGGGAGGACCTGCTTGTCATATCCAAAACCTTAAACTAAAAATTTGGTTCAATTCTATGCATAACTCCATACACTTTTGGATGGTACAATATTCAAAATCGCACAAAAATTGTTATATTAGCGCCCCCTACCGGCGATTTTTTTCCAAATTCCGGGAGGACCTGCTTGCCATAGCCAAAAACTTATAATAAAATTTTGGTTTAATTCTATACATAACTTCATACACTTTTTGATGGTAAAATGGCGACAGACAGACGGACAGACGGACGGACGGACAGACGGACACACAGACAGACAGACATTTTCTATAAACATGTTTTTTGGAATCCCTGACCCCTAAAACATGCAAATCCGTCGAAAACCGGAAGTCGGAAAAAATTTCGATTACAATACTTTCTTCTATTTAAGATAGAAGAAAGTAATTAGAGTTAGTAGAGGTTAATTTAAACCTTGCAGGAAAATTATAGGGATTACCCTAGGTCACATAGTTTTTTGAGAAAAGCGCATTTTTCCGTTACACACAAATTTCGATTTGCGGGCATTCAGCAATGATGTTGAGGAACGCTGGAGGTACCTATCGTAGCAGAAGTATGAAAGCATTGTGGACAATGATTTTTGAAAAAAAAATGGTAATTAGCCGAGATATTAACCCTTAAAGACACGGACGGTTTGGACATACATAATGACCGGGACGGTGTACCGAACGTACCATCGGCTTTTAAAGCCTAGCTAACAACTTTTAATGACACATTTGTGTAATACAATATCCAGTAGCCGTATAAAAGCAATAAACGTCAAATTGTTAAAATTAGACTAATTTAATTAGAATTAATCATATAAATACTCGCTTCCGTGTCTTTAAAAGTTAATAAAAAATCTATATACAAAACCGCGCACGGACCATGTCGGCGTTGCTACTTTGCGACTTCCTTTCGAAGCGGAGCTTTGCAAAATGCCAACTTTGAACAAGGGTTTTGTTTTAGCTACACTGTAAAAAGAAAAGATTATTACGACGCTGAATTTAGCTTTATGAAATGCCAAATCAAGTTTAAATATGCACTATTTTTATTGTCAGTGCCGAATTAAGTTCATCATAAACAGATTAGGGTAAAATTTAAATAAGAGCTTTACAGAATATCAATATTTGATATTATTTTGGCTTCATCTGTCTTTGAACGTTTACGGTATACCCATTCATACTTTTCTGGTATATATACAGCTATACCAAACCCTATGTTGTGTAGTTTTTACAAAGTTTTATTTTTCTTTTAGTAACGATTTTTTTAATAATGCAGTTAATAATTCATATATTTATTCTACGAAACCCTCTGAGTGCGAGTAATACTCCCACCATGTGCGTACCGTACCCAAGGGGGGGGGGCGCTGATGGGCCTACAGCCCCCCCCCCCCCGAAATTTTCGAAAGTGATATGAAAAAGTGCTGATTTTTCGTCTTTCTTTTTTGGCATTTTTTTTACTTTTTTTTCAATCATACAGCTGGCTAGACATTCTCATTAGTCCCATTTTAGTCCACATTGTCAACAAAGAAGAGAAAGGGGGGGGGATGACGGGGTTATCCCCCCCCCTCTCCTTCTCTCAAAATAGTCGAAAAATTAAATGAAAAAGTGTTTTTTCCTTACTTTTTAAAGAAAAATCTCTAATTTTTTCTTTTGCCATACAGCAAAATAGCTCGTTAACACCATATTAGTCCAGGTTATATTAGTTAGGGGGCTGATGGAAGGAGGCTCTCCGCTCAGAATGGTCGAAAATGAAATGAAAAAATAGTGCTGAATTTTTTCTGTCTGTTTAAGATAAAATTGTATTTTCCCCCTATCGTTCAACAGACTATGCGCTTTCTTCGATTTAGTTCCATATTAGCCCATATTGACACCAAAGAAGAGAAAGGGGGTTGATGAAGTTACAGTTCCCCCCCCCCCCCCAACCAGAAATTGTCGAAAAATTAAATGAAAAATTGTTTTTTACCTTACTTTTTTAAGATAAATCTAATTGTTTTTCTGTCACTCAGCAAAATAGCCATTCTGGTTAACACCATATTAGTCCACATTGACATCACAGCATACCCAAAGATTGGGAGGGGGTGATGGAATTACAGCCCCCTCCTCTCGAAATAGCCGAAAATGAAATGAAAAAATAGTGCTGATTTTTTTCTGTCTATTTGAGATAAATTTACATATTCTCCCCTATCATTTAACAGACTAGTCGCTGCCTTCGCTGTAGTTCCATATTAGTATACAGTGGCACCACATTATACCCAAAAAGGTAGATGGGGACTAATGAAGTTACAGCCCTTTCCCAAAAAATCAAACATGAAATGAAACAGTTGCTGATATTTTCTTTTTTGTTTGAGATAAATTTGTATTTTTCGCCTATCATTCAACAGACTAGCCGCTCTCTTCTCTTTAGTTCCATACTAGTGCACAGTGACACCACATTATACCCAAAGAGGTGAAAGGGGCTAATGGGATGCCCCTTCCTAAATAGTCGAAAATGAAATGAAAAAAAGGCTGATTTTTTTCTTCTTGTTTGAGATAAATTTATTTTTCTTCTGCCATACAGCGAAATAGCCATTCTCGTTAACACCATATTAGTCCACATTGACATCTCAGCATACCCAAAGATGGGGAGGGGGCTGATGGAATTACAGCCCCCTTCTCCCGAAATAGACGAAAATGAAATAAAATATATTGCTTTTTTCCTTTCTGTTTGAGATAAATTTGTATTTTTTTCTCCTATCATTCAACAGACTAGCCACTCTCTTCTCTTTAGTTCCATAGTAGTGCACAGTGACACCACATTATACCCAAAAAAGTAGAAAGGGGTTAATGGGGTTACAGCTACTCCCAAAATAGTCGAAAATGAAATGAAAAAAGTGCTGATATTTTTCTTTTGTTTGAGATAAATTTGTAATGCAATTGTTTTCTGCAATACAACGAACTAGACGTTCTGGTAGTCTCATATCAGCACACAGTTACACCACAATATACCCAATGAGGGGAAGGGGCTGATGGGTTTACAGGCCCCTTTTCGAAATAATCAAAAATGAAATGATAAAAAAAACTCCTGTTTTTTTTTCTTTCTTTTGAGATTAATTTTTAATTATTTTTCTGCAACGCAGCTATTCTGGTTAGTCCGATATATTAGTGCACAGTGATGCCCCAGCATACACCAAAGGAGTCGATGGGGACGGGGGTTATGAGGTTACAGCTTCATTCCACCTCTGAAGAGATCGCAGTGAAATGAAAAAAGGGCTGATATTTCTTCTTTTTCAGATAAATTTGTTTTATTTTCTCTGGCATTCCATGAATTTGCTTTTCTCGTTAATCCAATATCCTCCTCAGTCCTGCGACCAAATTTACTTGAGACCACAAAATCCATTTTCAAATGACTGAAAAATAGCTCCATCTCTGTTTTACTCGATAAATGAAAACATATATGCTCAGTTCAAGAGACCTACAAATAAATTCGACAAATCTAAAAATAAATAAGTGCGAGTAGTATTGCGTATTATACCACATTATACCCAAAGAGGTGAAAGGGGCTAATGGGATGCCCCTTATAGTAGTAAACGTATTGCTAGTGATAATGGATATCAGGTAAAATTAATTAACAAATTGATTCAGAGCTCCTTTGATACTTCTAAAAATAAAAATAAAACTATTAATGAAGTTACTATGAAAAGGGTTGTAGCAAATTATTTCCTGGGTTTCTTTGAACATATAAAAAATCATTTAAGAAATTTTGGCTTATGTTTGATCGCGAAGCCGCCACCGAAATTAAAGATGCTTTTAAATACTAAAATTGATCCCATTAATAGAGACGACCTCTCAGGAGTTTATATGATTCTATTTATTAGGGAGGGAGTAATCAAAAATCATTTTATAGGTTTAACCCAACGAAAATTCAATATCAGATGTAAAGAACACATAGTGGAGATAAAATACAATAGAGGTAATACCGCTTTATCCCGGCTAAATCAAATACAGAACATTAACATACTTTTTAACGAGAATAAAATCGTCTACAGGCTACAGGTCTAATTTTTATTTACAATTATTCATAAGAGAGTCCATTGAAATTTATTTAAGAGGTTCAGGAGTTTGTAACGATACATTATCTTTTCGTATCCCGAATTTATGGGTTGAATGGTTGGATAAATTACGGCGTCGCGACATAGAGGGAACAGGAGCAATTGCGAAAATACAGGGCGCGTTACACGATTACTTGTTTATATTCGATGAATTTTTCCATTTTTCATTATGCATTTGTAATTTTCTATTATACATTCTGACAACGACTCAGAAAATGAGTTTAAATATGTAAATAAAGAGTTTTTAATTTACTTTTAATGTGTTTTTATAACGTCTTTTAAGCAAATAAATATTTTAATATTACGATAAAATCTAAAAGTAGTTCAATTTAAGGATTTTTTTTAATTTCTCCCATAGTCGGCGGGCGCCAAGGTTGTCAATGCGGAAAGCATGTTAATGCACAGTAACACCATAGCTAATCTCAAGTCGATTTCGGCTAAATCGGAAATCCGGTGCTGAAGAGTTGACTGTAAAAGTAGCTTATTAACTTTCATTTTTCAGTCGCATCTCCATGCCACATCGAAATATGGGAGCGCGGAGGGTTGAAGGGACTAAACCTCTTTTATCTGCCAAAATGGTCGGAGTTAAATGGTAAAAAAATTTACTTTTTACTTTTTAGATCAATTCAATTATATATATATTTGTCATGCATCGCACTTGTCTTTCTTGTTAGTCCCATATTTGTGCGTAGTGACCAGTGGTGTAGTCGTAAAAAAACAGAGGGTATACGTTCTAAGCAGAGGGTATACGCTCAAGGCTGAGGGTATATCCTAGTGTATATATACTATAGATTTCTTGAGAAACAGGGAGTATACGGTGTTCCTTAAAAAAATCCAGAGGGTATACTGCGTATACCCTCCACTACATCCCTGGTAGTGACACTATTAGCTAATCTCTTCAGAATTTTGGCTAAGTCGGAAGTCAGGCACTATATATGCGCGGAAAGGCTGACTGTGAATGAAATTCATTTACTTTTGTTTTTAATACTCGATTACTTCCTCGTATCTGTAAGATACACAGTGACTTCTTGTTTGACTGCAAAGACATCTTTGGAGTTCGGTAACGTCCCCGCCCCCTCCCCCCCACACACTTATCTTCCTATTCTGTCTTAACTTTGCAGTAAGTATTTTTCATCTGGAACGGTTTAAAGTCCTTATTATTACTTGTGAAATGCAAAAATAAACAAAGTCTTTATTTTATATATGTGTATAAAAATATTTTGTGTATTGTTACAATATTAATTTATTGTTAAACAAGAACCGTAGCCAGAATTTAGTTTCGGGGGTTGAAGAACAATTTTATAGATTTTAAGTTATAACGACTTTCTTTTAAAGGAAAGTATAAAAAAAAAACAACAGTAACACTTCTCAAGATATTTCGATGTGAGACGGTCTCAGGATCGGACCCGTGCCCTTCCCCAAGATTTAATTCTGAGTAAAAAAAAAAAAAAAATCTGAAATTCACAGCAAATTTTCTGAAAGGTTACAGCAGAGGGAGGGGGGAGGAGAGGGAATCCCTTCCTGCCGCTAATTATTTTTGTTGTAGTTTGGGTTAACTCTGTTTTCACTTCAGGTCAGTTTCAGGCTGAAAGTAGATTCCTGCAAGTTGAGTTCGGGTTAACCAGATTTCTAAAAAGTTAGTTCAGTATATTATTTTAGTTTAAAAACTATACATATAATAATAAACACAGATATTTGTATGTGTTTTAACGCGATCCTTTGATGAAATTCAGATTTTTATCACGACGCTTTGACGAAATTTGCATTTTCCCGCGATCTTTTGACGAAATTAGCTTTTTTCCGCGACCCTTTGACGAAATTAGCTTTTTTTCGTGATCCTTTGTCGAAATTTGTGTTTTTTCCGCGGCTTTTTGAAGAAATTCGCTTTTTTTCTCGTCTTTTTGATGAAATCCGCGTTGGCTCTTTGGCGAAAATGGTTGCGTTTTTTTGTTTTTTCGCTACTGTTTGATGAAATTCTCATCTTTCCGCAGTCTTTTGCCGAAATTCACGTTTTTCTGTGACTCTTCTATGTGACCTTGCTTTTTCTTTTTTTTTTGCGATCCTTTAACGAAATTCGTGTTTTTGCCGTTCTTTTTGACGGAATGCGTGTTTTTTAGCGATCCTTTGTCAAAATTTGCGTTTTTTCTGCGGTCCTTTGAAGAAATTTGTGTTTTTTCTGAGGTCCTTTGCCGAAATTCGCGTTTTTTAACGCAATCCTTCGTCGAAATTCGCGCTTTTTCCGCGGAATTTTGACGAAATTCGCGTTTTTTTCTCGTTTTTTATGAAATTTGTGTTTTTCTGCGACCTTTTGACGAAATTCACGTTTTTCCGTGTCCCTTTGACGAAATTCGTGTTTTTTGCGATCCTTTTCGAAATTAGCTTTTTTTCGCAGCCCTTTGATGGAATATGCGTGTTTTAGCGATCTTTTTTCGTCGCGTTTTTTCGCGGCCTTTTGATGAAATTCGCATTTTTTCTGCGGCCCTTTAAAGAAATTCGCATTTTCTTCGAGATCCTTTGTCAAAATTTGCTTTATTCCGCGGGTTTTTGACGAAATTAGTGGGTTCTTTTGCGGCTTTTTGACGAAATGCATTTTTTCTCGCAGCCTTTTGACGAAATTCACGTTTTCCTGTGGGCTTTCTTTGTGACCCTGTTTTTTTCTTTTTTTTGCGATCCTTTAACGAATTTCGCGTTTTTCCGCTTCCTTTTGACGGAGTGCGTGTTTTTTTAGTGATCCTTTGTCGAAATTCACGTTTTTTCTGTGGTCATTTGCCGAAATTCGCGTTTTTTTAAATGCAATCCTTCGTCGAAATTTGCGTTTTTTCTGCGGCTCTTTGACGAAATTTGAGTTCTTTTCTCGTCTTTTTTGATGAAATTTGCGTTTTTTCTGCGACCTTTTGACGAAATTCACTTTTTTCTGCGTCCCTTTGACGAAATTCGCTTTTTTCCGCTTCCCTTTGACGGAATGCGTGTTTTTTTAGCGATCCTTTGTCGAAAATCGCGTTTTTTCTGTGGTCATTTGCCGAAATTCGCGTTTTTTATGCAATCTTTCGTCGAAATTTGCGTTTTTTCCGCGGCTCTTTGACGAAATTTGCTTTCTTGTCTCGTCTTTTTTGAAGAAATTTGTGTTATTCTGCGGCCTTTTGACAAAATTCACGTTTTTCTGTGTCCCTTTGACGAAATTCGCGTTTTTCTGAGGCCCTTTGGTTAAATTCGCGTTTTTTCTGTGGTCATTTGACGAAATTCGCGTTTTTTTTCGCAATCCTTCGTCGAAATTTGAGTTTTTCCGCGGCTTTTTGACGAAATTTGCGTTTTTCTGCGGACTTTTGACGAAATTCACGTTTATCCGTGTCCCTTTGACGAAATTCGCGTTTTTTGCGATCCCTTACGAAATTAGCTTCTTTTTCGCAGCCCTTTGACGGAATGCGTGTTTTTAGCGATTTTTTTTCGAAATTCGCGTTTTTTCCGCGACCTTTTGACGACATTCGGGTTTTTTCTGTGACATTTGACGAAATTAGCGTTTCCTTTGGGATAATTTGATGAAATTTGACTTTTTCTTCGCGATCCTTTGACAAACTTCGCATTTTATCCACACCCTATGACAAAATTCCGGTTTTTTCCTTTATCCTTTAAAGAAATTGGAGATTGTTTTGCGAACGATTGAAGAAATTGATTTATTTCGGCGACCATTTGTCAAAAATCGCGATATTTTTTTAAGTCCGAATTTTTAAAATTTTCGGAAAATTCCGAACAAAGTCACCCCAGCCCCTCTCATTTCTCCCCTCTGGCTACGGCTTTATTGACAAAAATAATTTCTGTTTATAACACAATTCAACGTGTTTCGCAAGATTTAGAACGTTATGAAAATTTAGGTCACCCCCCCTCCCCGAAATAAAATCCTGGGTACGCCACTGCTCCCACTTGATTTATTTATTATTAAAGTTAAAATCATGCGTTTGGAAAAGCAAGGTGTCACAAAATAACATTAACTTTTGAAAAATCAAACCAGTAGTATAATTATTTTTATGCTGAAAGCAGGCTGTTCACTGTTCCACTGATTCAGATTACTGAATGGCGAAGCTAGCTATACAGGGTGTCCCCGAATTCATAGGCCAAACTATAAGGGAATGTAAAGTATACATAAAGAAGCAATTTTGGCGTAGCAATGTGGGGTCGGAAGTGAAAAGTTTTGGCAAAAAAACAAGAAATGCGGAGGAAATGAAAACAAGCGTTTTATTGACATAACAATTACAGTAAGTACTCAAATGTGCCACCACCAATATCGATACTTACCTGGCAGTGTCTAGCAAGTGATTGGCGTGCCCTTTCGAAGGTTCCATATGTCTCATCTATGAGACACCAGTTGACTCTGATGAGGACCTCATTGCAAGACTTCAATCGTTGCTACAAATGTTCGTGAAACACTTAAAGTGCTATTACACGAGGGGTCAAAGTCGCTTCAAATTCCAAGCGTGTCCATGTTATTCTGTGGCACCATGGGAGTCGCTTCGAAAGCAAGCAACTTTTTTCTATCGGAGAGTCTTTGACACCTGAAACGGAGCGAGTCGCCAGTAACAGCCAATCAAATGCTTGGAAATCGGACGATGGAAAAGCCTTTTCCGGAACAGCCAATGAAATGCTTGGATAATACGTAAGTTTCAGGAAATCTGACGAGTCGCATGCGATTTTTGCAGCTTGCAATTTTTTCGTGTAATAACGCTATTAGAATCTGCGAAACGGTACGTCAATCACTTGCTAGACGCTGCTAGTGGCACATATGAGCACTTACTGTAATTGCTAAGGCAACAGTGGACGTTCAAAAACATTTTCTACAGTTTTTGCTCAATTGTTTTGAAATTTAATACACATAGAATTTGTACAATAATTAAGAAAATTTCTTAATTTCATTAAAAATTATAAAAATGCAAATGAGTAATTAATTAATAATATGCTAATTAGTGATACAAATTTAAAATGCCCCATGCTCATTAAATTTTGTTTCAGAAACTTGTAATTTTTTTTTAGGGATAGCTTTATGATATTATATCAAAAATTGGTATACATTTTAAAATTATACAAAGTACCTTGGCAGAAAAAAATTTATAAACATATAACATTGTTCATTTCGGATAAAATTCAATGATAAAATATTACTTTTTTACCTTTATATGAAATAATGTACACATATTAATAGCAAGTTTTGTAATAAAGTATATAAACAACAATATTACCAAGAAACTGGTAACTATGAAAACTGGTATAAAATTAAGACGCATGGAGCATTTTGAACTTACTCATTCGGCGAAAATTCCTATTTTGAGAAAACTGGATTTAAAGTTTTATTTTAAGTGTAGATTTACGATTGTTTACGTTAGAAAAACAGCTGCATCTCTCCAAAAAATTGTCGGATTTGAATAACTTTTTTTAATTTGAAAGTAGACGATTGTCAGAACATTTTTTTCCAAAAAACAAAAAAATTGATTTTTCAATGTTTTTTGCGTTTTTGAACGTCCATTGTCGCCTTAAGTCAATAAAGCTCTTGTTTTCATTTTCTCCGAATTTCTCGTTTTCGCCAAAACTTTTCATTTACAACCTCACATTTATATACCAAAATTACTTCTTTATCTGTACTTGAACTTCCCTTACAACTTGGCCATGAATTTGGGATACCCTGTATATTAGGGTGGATCGAAAAGTATACGAAAAAATCTTTTTTTCGAAATTACTTTCGGCGCGGGGTGCAAAAGTTGCCTTTTATGTAGTCTAGTTTACACATATTTTTTTTTTTTTTATTGAAATCCATTCATATCTTCCGGTGCCCCAAGCGACCCAAATATAGTTAAAAATTGAAATTTTTATGAAAATTTATATATTTTTTTAGTTAAAAATTTTTAATTAGTTTTGGCGCGGGGTGCGAAAGTTGTCTTTTAAGTACATTAGTTTAAAAATTGTCATTTTTAAGAAAATGTTAATACATGGAAATTATTCCAGAGAGAAACATTCGCCTTGCATACAATATTTCAAATGAAAATCAATTTTCAAAGTAATTGCTTAAAAGTGGTTTAGTCGGTAGAATGTCAGTGCGCTATACTGATGGCCTGGGTTCGATTCCCGGCTTGGAATCCTTTTTCACTTTGGGCCTTTTAAGCAATTACTTTGAAATTTGATTTTCATTTGAAATAAGAAGATGTATTAAAAATTTTTAATGTACGAAAATTGTTTGCAAATCTGGCAATCTGTTTAGTTAATAAAGAATAAACTTATAAATAATAATAATTTTATAATAATACATGAAGTATAAATTAAAAAATAAAAGCATTAGATCATACAAATTACAAAAATTGAACTTATGTAGAAATTTTTTTTCTTCTTTGATTTTGAAGATTTGCATATTTCTGAAGATTGTAATAATTTTTGGTGTTAGAATGCTTGATATGATTTCTTGATGTTATTCTATTCAGTATGAAATCTTGTCTCTTTTTTTGTTCAGATATGCTTTCTGATGCCTCAGACACTAGGGGAATGCATCTTTCAACCGCGTGGGTACGGCAGGGATACTTTGACCATTCCTCCGTTTTACCTACTTTCGCCTCAATTTATTCGCAAGGCACATTCAAAAGAGGTGGTTCAAAACGCCCAACTCGTTTGACAGTTAATAACTCCATAATAATCCTTTGTTTTGAAGTGTATTTTTGGTTCTTGAAAAATCCTTATTTCTGGTGTTCCTCTATTTTCATTTCTAGCACAAATTAGATTTTGTATTGCTGAAGACCTGATATCCTCTCTGTTATCTGAGAGCATTGACAATAACAAATTTTCAGGATGACAAAAGAAGCTATATCGTTCAATGACATCGTCTACTATCTTTCTTAGATTGGGTTCAAAATATCTAGAAAACAGAATAAGTTTCCAAATATGCCGCGCTCCTTTTATTATGAAGGGCTTTGTTTTGATAAGGAACCATACAGGGGCATATACCTCCAAAATATATGTTGTAAGAATAATAAGATTCTTAAATGAATTTTCTGTGGCCACATACAACCTTAAAATTCTACCTGCAGTTGTCAGCCATTTTGAGTGAACAACTTGACCAGGTTTTTTTTTTTAATGCCGGGTCAAAACCACATTCAACAGGTGATATTGCTATGCAAATATCATATAACTATTGCTGATCATTCCTGAGAATCATTCTATCTATGTTATCTGGCATATTCTCCACACTTATTCAAGGAAAAAAAAAAACAAAAAAAAACAAGTAGCTCCTCGCAGGTTTTGATTGCTGTACCAATTGGCCCACAAAAATCTATAGAACCAATTGTAGCACCATGTAAAGAACTTAGTAAATGTCGTAGAGGCTCACTTATATCATTCACATAAAGCAAACAATGACTACTGTAAGAGTCTATTGATTTCAGATCCATCAGGGTAATAACTCATCCTTTGTACCTAATATTTACAGTTGTTCTGCTGCTTCCAATTACTCTAAGCCTATATAATTGTATGTTATTTGATAAAAAAATATATTGCTTTTTTATGGCTTGCTTCTTTATTTAGCTTCTCCTGTTACAACTGAAAAGTGCCAATATACTCAGAGTAAAGTTCCTTTACAAGAGTATAATGTTCTTCCTTTGTGGTTTTTGTGTAAAACTTCCGCCCTCCATCACTTGCACTTCTGTGCAGTCTTTTCTAAGGACAAACATATCTGTGCGTAACGCATACGTCATTCTGCGAATGGCAACACTTTCAAATTTGAAATGAAATTTCGGTTTTGCAATTCTTGCTACTGCAAATTTTTAAACTTCTAAACATCGCACAGTTTCAATTTTTACACCGTCGTATAGGGAAAAAAATGTACTTTTAAATGCAATTTGTTTGAAAGCTCTATCTCAATTTATTCTTCAGATATTAATTTTGTTATAGTTTTTAGTACCAATTTTCTAATTGTGGCAACTGAAGTACTCCATTTCTATAAAAGTAAAGGGAAAATAGCATGGAGGAATGAGATAGATGGAGGTGCAGTAAGGTGGTTGGAGGCGACGCCAAAAAAGTAACCCTAAAATCCGCTACAGAAAGCCCAAACAAAACCACGTGCTTTGACACGCCTATCAATTCAAACCGGTTTAAACCTGTATTTCTTTGCTTTCATTTTTTACCGTCGGAAATTGTTATTCAAGATATGATTAAAATTTCGATAAAAAAAGACTTATGTGCTGTTATAGGATGTAGTACTAGATCAGGCGCGGATCCTCGGGGGGGGGCGACCCCCCCCCCCCCCCAAATCCACCGATTATCGCGAATTTCGACAAATGGTCTCCGAAAAAGAAACAATTTCGTGAAAAGTTCGCAGGTCAAAGGGTCGCAAAAAAACGCGAATTTCGTCAAAAGATCGCGCAAAAAACGCCAATTTCCTCAAAGGATCGAGAAAAAACGCGAATTTCGTCAAAAGATCGCGAAAAAAACGTGAATTTTGTCAGAGAAGCGCGGAAAAATGCGATTTTCGTCAAAAAATAGCGTATTTCATCAAAGGACCACGAAAAAAACGCAAATTTCGTCAAAAGATCACCGAAAAAACGCGAATTTTGTCAAAAGATCGCAGAAAAAACGCGAATTTCGTCAAAGGATCGCAGAAAAAATCGCGAATTTCGACAAAAAATTGCGGAAAAACGCTAATTTCGCGAAAGAATCGCGCAAAAAACGCTAATTTCATCAACAGATCTCTGAAAAAAGGCGAATTTCTTCAAAGAATCGCGAAAAAAGTACGCAAATTTCGCCAAAGACTCGCTGAAAAAACGCGAATTTCGTCAAAGGGCCGCGGAAAAAACGCACAATTAGCACAGGGAAGAGATTCCCCTAGGCGCGCATTCACAGAGGGCGGGGGGGGGTTCGATCGGGGCAAAGAAGGGAAGAACCAATTTACTAAGTTGGTTTATAAGAAATCAACACACCATGCGCATATTAACTGACTGGGATTAGGATATAATCCTTTTTTGTTCATTCATCAAATACCCTTGAAATTTACCAATGTGGGTGGCAATAACAGTACATTTTTTACACATTAGTGGCTCTCTTCAGAAAACATTAAGATGCTTGAATTTTTCAAAGGACCTTTCTTTTTCTTGTTTCTTTCTTTCTTTGGAAATTGTATGAATCCCATTCTTTTCTCAAACAATAAAGCGCTCCTCAAAAATATTGTTATACAGAAATTAGAACTGTAGTTTCTTTGAAAGAACGAAAAAGTTTCAACACTTTAAAGGGATCCGCATAACGTTGTCAATTTATGTTGTAGAGATTCAACAAAAGGTACACGAAGTGGCATCGTCCCCCACCTCAACCCATAGTGTCAAAAATTATGTCGCCATATGCCTTTTGACTGAACATAATCCTATTTTGTTCACTAATTGCCGAAACGTCAGTGAGGTTTATCATTGATACCCGAAAAGTGTTTGGTTTTCGTTTGCTTGTCTGTGTGTTCCGCGAAAACTGCCGTTAAAAACGTTGGATTTATATCATGAGGGGGCGACCTCCCGCTCGAACCCTCCCCCCGTGGATGCACTCCTCCTGGTGCTAATTGTGTGTTTTTTTCGCGGCCCTTTGACGAAATTCGCGTATTTTTTTCGCGATTCTTTGATGAAATTCGCATTTTTTCTGAGATCTGTTGGCGAAATTAGCGTTTTTTGCACGATTCTTTCGCGAAATTAGCGTTTTTTCCGCAATTGTTTGGCGAAATTAGTGTTTTTTCCGTAATTATTTGGCGAAATTCGCGTTTTTTCAGCGATCCTTTGACAAAATTCGCGTTTTTTTCTGCGACCCTTTGACAAAATTCACGTTTTTTCTGCGACCCTTTGACAAAATTCGCGTTTTTTTCTGCGACCCTTTGACGAAATTCGCGTTTTTTCCGCGCTTCTTTGACCAAATTCGCGTTTTTGCGCGATCCTTTGACCTGCGAACGATTGATGAAATCGATTTTTTTCGGCAACCATTTGTCACAATTCGCGATAATCGATGGATTTATATTTTTTGATCCAAGGGGGAGGGGGGCGATTCGCGCCTGTGAAAAGGTATAAACACCACTTAGATGACACATTTTGACTTTCAAGGATGTTAAGGCCCTTCAAATTTCTGAAGCGGATCCTCTTTCAGAAATCTGATATTAAAAAATGGATGTGATTGTTATGTTTTTCAGCTACGGTAATTGGTTCTTATGTATTTTTTAGTGCTCAATCCAAAAATGACCTTCATTTTTTACCATACCTTCACGTCAGGATTTTTCACAAATCGCAAATTTTTAAATAGTCGAAATATTGCGAAAATCTGCTACTATAAAATAGACGTAACTTTTTTTCATAATAACTTATTCATTTTTTTTTTGCTTATACTATGGATTTTTACAGTTAAACATGTAAAATATTGTGTATTTAAAATCCTTATAATTTTATTCCATGCGTGGAAGTTTCTTTGAACCGCTCATGCTCTGCTTCGCGCTTTTCTTTTAATCTTCTCTATGGGGTTCATCTCGGTATCCTCTTTTATTTTGGCGGTTGATACAGCTGGGAAAATTGTGGCAGATGTATTTAAATCATTTACCTTCTTTTGTTAATGCTTTGACAAATTGCTTTGAGAGATTTTCGCTATTTTTAGCCCCCGGTACGGTATGCTATTTCTTTCTCCCAGCTTATTTTGTGACATCTCCAAAAAATAACGTTACCTTACAGAAGCCAGCCGTGAAACAAAGCAGTACGATTAAATACTCTATGGCAATTTTTTTTAACTTCTAAGCATCGCACATTTTCAATGTTTATACCGTCGTATTCGGAAAAAAAGTACTTTTTAATGCAATTTGTTTGAAAACTGCATCTCCATTTATTTTTGAAATATTAATTTTTTTTTTTTTTTTTTGTAGTTTTTAGAGCCATTTGCTTAATATTGGCAACGGAAGAACTCCATTTCTGTAGAAAGTGAAAGAAAAATAACAATTATATCTTTTTGTTGCCATTTTCCCATAAAAACTGAAAAAAAAAAGTTAAAATACGTGCTATTTTCAAAAAATATGAATGAAAGATTTCTGATAAAACAGGGAGCTATTAGAAACTAAATTTCATTTTAAATATCTATAATAATAATACAAACAAATGAAGGCTTGTGAATCTTTAGATGACCGATTTTTTGTCGAGTTTTTTGAATGACGAAATCTCTTTTTTTTTTGTGTGTGTGTGTATTATCCAGCGATAGTGACGTCTTAAGCGTACTTTACTGTAGATGTTCTTTAACACTGGATCGCAAATGATGAATTCTTCAGCGGATGTGGATGGCGTCACTTTATGTAAAATAAAATCGCATGTTATAAGTCTTAAAACTGCACTACAGTAGAGCCCCCGATTATCGGAGTTTCCGCTTTCACCGAGTTATTTTCTTCTGATGGACTGATGGCTTCCATTTTTTTTCAAAAAAAAATTATGGCCATCCCCCCCCCCCCCCCCCGCATTTTGACCAGAAAATCAGAGTTCTAACTTTTTACGACTGCTCTTTCATCTTCACCTAACACTTCATTTATAACGACTGTCTCATAATAATGGAAGCCATCAGTCCATCAGAAGAAAATGATTCATTCCAAAGGTATAAGTTCGATTAACTCGGATAATCGGGACTTTACTGTATATATTTATATACATATATTTTTTTGTCATCGGGGGCGACACTAAATTCTGACAAGCAGAATTCCTGTTTTCTAGTTTTACTTTTTAACTTTGAAATTTACGATTTGCGAAAATCGTAACGTGATGGTTAAAAATGAAAGTCATTTTCGTATCCAGTGCTAAAAAATACATCAAAATCCATTACGAAAAGTTAAAAAACACAATCATCGCAGGTGAGTGTTATTAATGTTGTTCACTATAACTAAAAGAACAAAAAATAAGATAAATAATTACCATAGTACAAGAGTAAAAAGAAAAAAAAAAAAGACATTTAATAAATAAATTCTGTTATAACGTTTTTAATTTTACGACCTAACAAGTAGCAATAAACCATATTTTGAGAGGGCGGGATTATATAATAAGAGTGTTGGATAACAGAGTGTTTCGGTTAATCGGACGTCGGATAATCAAAAGTCTGTAATATTTTCAAATCGCATTAATTATTTCATATTCATTTAAAAATTAACTGCAAGGAATGATTTGAGCAACAGAAATTATGACTGCGTTGATTATATGTCACTCGGGATCGCCCCCCCCCCCCAAAAAAAAAACGATTCTCTGGATCCGCCCCTGTACTAGATCAGAATGTATCAAAGATACTAATCTATCACTTCACAGAATTATTTGATTATTTTATTATATGTATTTCAAATATAAATATCAGAAGAGTCTTTTAAGATTTTACTTGAAAAGGTAACATTCTTTCGTTATTGTCCTAAAATCGTTTGCACTCGAAAATCTAGATTTTCAATTAGTGTTTGTAATTTAAGTTTTCATATATAATTTTAAAAGAATGCTTTCATTATTATATTTTATCTATTTACATTCAATTATTAATATGCTGTTAAAAACAAATAAAGACGTTTAATTAAATTAGTAGCGATTGATAGAGTAAAAAATGATGGCCTATTTGAAGCGCAATTATAAAATTTCATTCCATCAAAGAAACTCCATTAATTAGTTTGAATTACTTGAGTTTTGAAACATTATTATTTGCAAAAAAATAAGTTCACCTGATAGGAAAATTTTAGCTGTAAGAATGAAATTATTATCAATAAATGCTTAGCTCGCATTTGAGTAATTGGACTTGACCTTTCGATACAAAGTTTTATTTTTCACAAAATTGTTATGCATTTCTCAAGAATAACTTTTTCTTTTCAGAAAATTGACACACACACACACACACGAAAAAAAAAAAATCCATCTATACCAATCCCAAAACTTTCTTCTATCTCTTACATGTTAATACTTCAAAATTCGCTAGCACACTGCCAAAATTAAATGGCAGTCTATACCCATCATGAGGATTCTAAAGATACGAAATTCCGTGCATTAGTTCTTGAGATATGACTATCACTGAAATCGTGTAAATCCAGCAAACTGCAGCCTAGCAGCACCACCTATTTGGTGCTTTACACCAAAACCTATGATACACCAAAACCACCAAAACCTATGATACACCAAAACCACTAAACAACAACATATGTCAACGTTAAACTGAATCTGAAGTTTGGGGAGAATCCGTGCACTAGTTTTTGAGATAGAGCCATTGCGAAAATCATGAAAATTCTACCGTAGCAACGCCACCTATTGGACGATTAACACCAAAATATAGTCAGCAACAACTTGTGTTAACATCTAACTCTGAAGTTAGAGGAAAATTTGTACATTAGTTCTTGATAGACTATTGCGGAAATCGTGAAAAATGCAGCACAGCAACGCCACCTGATGGGCGATTTATACCAACACGCAATCAGTACCAAGTCATATCAAGGACTAACTGAATCTGAAATTTGAGGAAAATCCGTACATCAGTTTTTGAAATAGAGCTATTGCGAAAATCGTGTAAATCCCAGAAAATGCAGCATAGCAGTGCCACCTGTTGGGCGATTTACAGCAAAACGTAATCAGCACCAACTCATATTAAGGACCAACTGAAACTGAAGTTTGATAAAAATCCGTATATTAGTTCTTGAGATACAACTACTGCTGAAATCGCGAAAAATGCAGCATAGCAGCGCCACCTGTTGGGTGATTTACACCAAAAACTAATCAGCACCAATTTATATTAGGGACTACATGAATATAAATTTTTATTAAATTCCGTGCAATAGTTCTTGTGATAGAGCGCCCACAAAATTTGTGTGACATACTGACAAGTACTTTAGATACAGTAGTGTATCTGAATCTTTTGTGTGTCCTTGTAAATGAACGATAAATGCTATGCACATCATATTTCACCGCAAGTACATTGTAGTAAATCTGAGTAATTTATGTCTATTCCATTATATTTCAGCAACACAATATCGCTGTAAACAGCCCCCCCCCCCATATATAATTATATAACGGAATTCTTTTGTGCGCTCTGTAAATGAATAATAAATGCTTTGCAAACCCCATATTCTACGAAATGCATGTTTTACTGCACTTTATAAATGCATATCAATTTCTTTATGTTTTAAATTGTCTAGCATCATTAAAATGCACTTGAAACGATTTTTCCCATTGAGCGTAATGTAACAAAATACTTTTAACCGCCCATGCAAATGAACTATAAGTGCCACACTTTTTTTTTTCAATAGCGATCACGCTATAGTAAACGTCAATAACATATAAAAATTGTAGGGTGATCCCAGTATATTTACAAGAGTTAGAGCTCGGCCAGAAGGCCATACAAACCGAAGACAAACATTTTTCATCTATGTTGGAAAGGGTTAAAGAAAGAAAACTTTTAATAATACAATTTTTAGTTTTTATCAGATGTTTTCAATATTTTATTTAATCTTATTTTGACATTTATTTATTTCTAATTTTACAATTCCAATTATTTTAAAAGCAAGCATTTATTTTAATAAATAGCAACACAACAAAGGCCTTTTAAAAAATGTACCATTTTTCTTAAAATATACTTCAGCTGTGATTCATCTCTTTGAATTCGTCTTATTAATACAAAATCCCTTCCACGTGCTTGTTTGTTTGAGCTTTCTTGGACGTTTAAATTTGAGCGATAAATGGTTTCATATTGCAAACCTTTTTTAAGGCATACTGCAACTCCATCTATCTCTTTCCTCCATGGAAAATAGTCATGGTTTGTTTATTTTTATTGATTATATCCTTATTGATGCCATTTTCACATTACAAATAAAAGTAATTTTTTTCTAATTTTTGAACAGAAAATGACTTTAGCCATTAAAAAAACACGCATTCTTCTTCATAAATCAAAAGACTGAAGAAGATATTTCAATATTTTTACATTACGCTGATACTGAGTTTGAGATCCTAAGCAAAATGATTCAGTGAGTAAAAATGATGTCATATTTAAAACAAAAAATGATCATTTTCTTTAATAAAACTAAATATTTGACCAATACTAAATGGCCAATACCATGGCAACTAAAGGCAAATTTCTGAATGGTAAATTTTCGCGGGTACTGAGATTAGAACTTAAATTTTATGCGAATGTTCTCATGAAAAGTTGTATCGGACAAACGTGACTTTAAGCTTGGAAATACATTCATTAATAATGTATTACGCGTTAAAATACTTTTAAATTGTGAATTTGAGTAGTGCGTATGTAAATTTTGAGAATGTGAATAATAACATACAGTTTAGATTTTATGGGGGAAAATTTTATGATGTGACAAAGCGAAATCCTTTTAAGAGACTCAATCGAAAACTTCAACATAATTACTCATCTTGATTACGTATTCAAATACAGTTTAATTTTTCAATAATTTAAGCAGTTGAAGTTTTTGGAAATAATATTTTGGTAACTTTAGGTTAAAAACATTATTTGTTTTAAGAGTTACATAACCAATGCAAGATGAATTTTTTATTGTAATTATTTTTGTAGGTTTATTATAAATTCGATCTAACAGTTCCATTCTAAACATTTTAATTCGTCGAATTTCGACGGGTTCCAACTCGTATAGTATAAAAAATAGTTTTATTCATTTAATAATAAACGATAAACAATTTTTCATATTTTATAGAGAGTACTTTTTACGCTATACAAATGATTCCTTATTTTTTTCTTCCTATTTTCCTAATGATTCTCTAATTTTTACTTATATTTTTTTGTTCAAAATTTGCATAAAAATCGACTTTCGGCAAATACTTAAGTGTCTTGGGACACCGGAAGAAATTTATCGAATTCGAAAATTTTTGCATGTATGTTAGTATGTTTAAAAGGCAACTTTCGTACCCCGCACCAAAAGTAATTTAATTAAAAAAATTAAAAAACAAAAAATATATAATTTTTCATAAAAATTTCAATTTTTAACTTCATTTGGGCACTTGGGGCACCAGAAGATATGAATGGATTTCAATAGAAAAAAAATATGTAAACTAATATACATAAAATACACCTTTTGCACCCTGCGTCAAAAACAATAAAAAAATTTAAAAAACAAAAAAAAATTGTACTCTTTTATAAAATATTCAATTTTTATCTATTTTTGGTGCACTTGAAGATATAAATGGATTTTAATAAAAAAAAGCACATATAAACTAGGGGGCTCTGCCCCCTGCAAGCTACGCTCGCCAACCCCCGTTCAGGCACCGCAGAATCTAAAAACACGCTAATTTGATCGGTTGAAAAAATAATATAGAAGATTGAATTATACTGAAAAAAGCTGTGCAGATCTCCATGTAAACGGGTTTCCATTCAATTTCCTTTGATTTCAAAAATTTAAGGCCGAATCAGTTGCTGTTAAGACATCCAATGGTTGTTTTCGTGTTTGATTAAAGAGGATCAGTTAAACGTTTGAAAAGAAGCTAAAATAAAAGGAATTAAGTGTACAGAGTCTTTGTCTCCCGGTATTTTAAAACAATTTCTATAACAATAGCCTAAGTCATGTGACTACCACCAAGAGTTCCGGGCGAACCACTTCGCTTTTTATATTCCTAGTGCCAGTTTGGTACTTTAATATTAGCCAGGTACATGTGATAAGTCGCCAAATATTATTCTATCGCCATCATTTCATCTATATTATAATAGTCCAAGTCATGTAACTGCCATAAATAAATACGCTCTAATCCCTTCGCTTTTCATATGAAAGTGTTGGGTTTAAAGGCGAGCGAACATTTTTTATGCGCATTATATCTGCGCACTGCCAGTCTTTTCCCCCGGCGCACTTAGTCTGCATGCGAACGATAGAAGAGTGTAGACGTAAAAAATTATTCTGTGTGAAGTTATTATGAAAAAGTAATCTGTGTGAGAAATTTATCTTTAAATTAATTGTTTTGTGTTTGTGCAGTGTTTTTCGTTTAATAAACTGTTTGTTCTGTCAATATCCACGGACTTAGTGAAAATTAATATTAGTGAAAGAACAACAAAATGGTAGCAGTTCGCGGTTGATATTCTAAATCGAAATTAGTTTTGTTAAAAGAAACCATGGGCAAGTTAAACGTCCCCGAATTAAACGGAACTAATTATTTTATATGGAGTCTAAAAATTAAAGCTGCTTTAAGCCTTAAAAGGTTGGATACTTTCATATCCGAAGTAAAAGCAGAAGGGCTGAGTGAGAAGGATTCTGCCGAATGGGACCAAAAAAATAGCGATGCCGTCGCATATATAAAGCTGTCATTGTCTGATGAACAGGCGCTACAGTTTGCAGCAGAAGAAAATGCGAAATTATTATGGGAAAAATAAGATCGACTTTTACCGGTCAAGCAGAAGATAGAAGAATAGATGCCGGCAACGAGTTAAAGAACTTAGAAATAAAGTCAAATGAATCTGCAAATGATTATATAGCCAGAGCTCGAGGCATCTCAACAAAATGTCAAACACTTGGATTGGCTATAACAGATAGAGAACTTGTATTCTACACGGTACATAGGCGTAACCAGCATTTTGAACGGGGGGGTGCCCAGACTTTTTAACCTGAACATGTTGGATACAAACAATATCTTACATAGTAAAACCTGCTAAAACGAATCCCATAAAATCGATCGAATTTCCGTTTTAGGCAGTTTTCCATCTTAGTAGGTATAATTGTGTGGCATTTCTTTAAAAAAGGGCTCAAACGCGATTTTTGTTTGCGTGAGGAGGATTGAGAAGGGGTTCAAAACATTAAAACTAAATCTACTGGTAAAAAAAAAAAAAAAAAAAAAAAAAAAAGATATGTAAATGTCCTTGCAGCAGTGATATAAGACAGTGACTAAGTGTGGTCACAACTGTAAAACCTTTTGGCACCCTAACTTCTTATAAAGATTAAAAAATGCCTTTAATCATGCGGGAAACTTCTATAGGCACAGGGGAACACTGCATGAAATCTAAAATTATCTCAGTCAAACTCTTGTAGATGAAATTTTGACGGATGATAAATCTCAGATAATACATGCGGTACATCAGTACATGCGCACGAAATTTTTTCAGAATGTGACTCCATGACTTCTTAGGGATCACCGGAGGGACCCAAGAAATTTTGGAGGAAAGTCTATATGAAGACTTTTTTGCTAGTGATAGAGATGGCCGTTTGCGTTGACAAGAGATTTTAAACACCAGGTCCTATTAAAAAAAACTCCAATTCGAGTAAACGAAGAGTATGTTTATTTCATGATGAAAGTCGAAGGGAGAGGTACAGGGGGAAAGCCATAAGGAGCCTCTTTTAGGACGTCATCACGAGGCTAGAGAGAAAGCCGGAATCCTTCAATATACAGTTACAACTTTCTTGCTTGGCGGACTACAATATCGCCAATCTAAAAGTATTTTTGCGCCATGCACAGGAGGCAAAGAGAAACATTGGCTGGTATGTTCGCCAAAAACATACGGTAGGCTTCTACCATATTAATAGTGTAGGGGGGGGGGGCAGATTGTGGGCTGCATACATTCCTGAGTCCTGATAGACGGAGACTAATCTATACATTGATACAGCTGCGGTTAAATGTAAAAAATAAAAAGTGTATCTGGAAAGGGCATAGTAACAGACCGAATTCGTTAGGCTAAAAAGCATGAGAATGTATTTTTCTAGACCAGATGTTAGATCAAAGATGAACCGCTTTACCACAAAAATGCAGTATTGCCATACATCTGAACAAAAGGGTGTGAAGCGAAGATAATTCTAATAAATAGATTGCATGTAAAGGGATTTTAACTGATGAGTTACATTCATGCCCAAATAAGGAAATGACCGAAGTTAAAATGCTTTTGAAACTAACAGACAGCCGTAACGAATTTTGTACAAGGTTAAATCATATGTGTGAAAGAATCAGAAAGTGAAAATGAAGAGTGATTCACTGATTTTATTTTATTAAAGAGATAAGTAACTAGAATAATTTAATTTAAATGTGCAGGGCCATTAATACAATCGCTTTAGTTTTTAAATGTTGAATTTAATTTGGGGGCTGCACTGTTTGACTATATTGCACTAAAATAAATAAATTCTTAAACAGAATTTTAATTGAAACTGCTGGGGGGGGGGGACGGAATGTAAACATATATAACGAGATAATCGTTATATATATCACCTGGGACACCGCAAAAAAAAAAAAATTGTTGACCCGTGTGCATGGGCAAAACAGCAAGAAAAATAGTTACACATATAAATATATTTTCAAAACATAAAAGTTTTTTTTTTTTTTTAAAAAAACAAGTTGCTGTCATGAAAACAAAAAAAAATCTCTTTCATCAATAGTTCAACAGTCCTAAGAGATTTTATGAATTAATATTTTCTAAATTAAGTTTATGGATCTCCACCTTCAGTAAAATTTTCTTCAAAATTGCATACCATGGTATATTTTTTTTTTAACTGAGTCGACTCTGACAGCAAATATTTAAGCAGCATATAACTAAGCCATTGGCTGCGCGTCATCAAAATATTGACCCTGATTCGGATCATTTTATGAAAAAGCACAAGTACTAACAATAAAAAATATATAATATATAAACACAAATGCAACACTAGAAGTAAGGAATAAATACTAATAAGTGAAATGTGTAATTGTAAACTAATAAGCAATTGTAATATGATTTAAGAGAAATTGGACATGATTAAAAAAAAGTAATGTTTATGCATGCAGCATAGGATGACAAAAAAAGAGGTGCCTGAAGCACGCCCATGAAAAAGGTGTCACCCTGAATCTTGTGTAGACCACAAGTATTATGGCGTCGGCTTAGGGCTTCAGCCTTAGATGGGGAGGGAGTTTTGAGACTCATACAGTGCCCGCTTATATGAGTCCCTGCTCCTCCGAAGACGCTAGCGGTCCTCTAAAGGAGCACACGTCGGTTTACAAGCAAAAATTGATTTATGTGAATTGGAACACCAATTCCAAGGGGTTGTCTCTCAACACAATGAAGTTTTGGACCCTAAGGGCAATAATTTTGAACGGGAACAAAACATTCGAAAGGGAGAATTAAAAAATAAAAAAATATATATATATATTTCACATATATATCAAATCAAAAAGGGGTAGACAATCCTAGAGTGAAGAGAGACATAAAAAAGGAAAAAGTCATAATCAGGTTAAATAATGCAAAAGTCATATACTTAGAAGGTAACTAACTGGTTGCCAAGAAAATGTTATCAAATTACATGTGAAAAAAAATTTTTTTTTAAATAGCTGCAATTATTAAATGTGTTAGTTATCACTGTTACCTGAAATGTAATCGTAAAAGAATGAAATGTAAAATAAATGTTAAACTGTAAATAATAGTTAAGTGTATGTAAATAACATAAAAGTGTACAGTGAAATGAAAAGAGTGTAAAGTGATTCAAAATATTGTTCACAAGAGATCTTCGAAGAAAACAGTCATGGGCCAGCCATAATGTTGTCAAAGTTCTGTTGTAAACAACATACATACAACCTAGCCTCTGGTTGTACACTTAGCTTCACAATACATGTCATAGGAAAAAAAATGTAAACAAAAGTATATTATTTTCTGTTTCTTAAATTATATGTATGTGATTGATAAACATTAGGGAAGTTGTGATTGTTTAAGTGACTTGTAGCATCAAATAAATGTCCATATCGAGGTGGTGCAAGAAGTAACCTATCAATGTGTACACGAAATGCTGTATTATCAGCAGCATACAATCTCTTGATCGAGAATGACACAGGTGAATGTTTGAAAGTTACAATATATGGTCCAGTGTATTTAGGTTTGAATTTATAAACAGATTTTAAGTACACAATATCTTTGAGACAAATGGTTCTTAATTTAGCTTTTTGACCGTAATGTCTATATCTTTTATCCTGTGCTTTTTTAATGCTAATGTAAGCCTTGTCATATATTTTGTGTAAATCTTCAAGTAGTTTATGTATTTCAGTATGTTTATCTAGAAAAGGTTGATTGCTATGCTGATCAAAAGTGTCAAAAATTAATGAAAGTTCACGTCCAAAGTGCAGAAGATTAGGAGTGAATAATGTAGTTGAATGTTTTGAACCATTATAGAGCGACTTGTGTATAAATATTGCATTTTCAAATGAGTGACCTTCTTGCAAAAGTATATTAACAGAGTATTTGATAGATTTATTTATTCTCTCCGAAAGAGCATTGCTTTGTGGCCTCGAAACAGAGCTATGAAGTACCTTAATACCTAGAGTATCATTAAAAATGTTGTATATTTGAGATGTATATTGGGGTCCTAAGTCTGATAAGACAACAGAAGGTCTCCCAAAGGTGGTTATGTAAGAGAATAAACATTTAACGACTTTAGCTGCAGATGTATCATTAAGTGGAAAAAGTTCAACATGCCTTGAAAAGTGATCTGTAATAGTTAAAATATGTTTACCATTAGAAAAAGGTCCAACGAGATCTGTACTAATAGTATGGCCAGGATATCTGGGCGTGTAGGTGGGTTGTAAGGGTGCAGGAGGGGTTTGATGATGTTTACATTGAAGGCATTTGACACATGAAGCTACAAAGTTTAACGTGTCAACATACATGCCTTTCCAAAAGTATCTTGATGATAGGAACTCATAGGTTTTATTAAAACCAAAGTGGGATAAATGAGAGATTGTTAAAACTTTGCTTTTAAGAGAGTTAGGAACAACAATGTGATATGAAAAAGTGTTATTAAGATTGTTTTCTTTTTTTAACATTAAAACTTTCGAATCAGGGTGTATGAAGTAATTGGGATATTTTTGAGAAGGTCCTTTCTTTAGAATATCTTTGTAAACAGTGGACAAGGTGGTGTCATTTTTTTGTTCAGTGCAGAAAGTTTCATTTGAAATTTCCAATAAAGGGTCTGGATTTGTTTGTTTACCAGATACCAGATAGTTTACATATTTCTTAGTGGCACTTGAACATGAATTATTACTGTCTGGTGTATCATAGTCAACAATAGGTAATGGTTGAGGGTCATGGATAAGTTCAGGGTTAGTATCCAGAGTTTGTTGATTGTTTTCAAAAGTACAGAGAGATAAATAGTCAGCAAGAACATTTTTCTTACCAGGGATATGTTTGAATGTGTATGAGTACTCTGAAAGCTCCATGAGCCAACGAGAGATAATATCAGCTGGATTAGTAGTCTTGTTATATTTTTCTAAGGGTTTACTGTCAGAAAGAATTACAAATTGTCTGTTATATAAATAATATTTGAAAGCGGTAACAGATTTATAAATTGCCATGAGTTCTAATTTAAGTGCAGGGTATTTTTTTTCTGATGGCTTAAGAGATTTAGAAAAATATGCTACTGGTAAAAGTTGTTGATCATGTTCTTGTAATAAAACACCAGAAATAGCAACATTTGACGCATCTGTATTTAAATAAAATGTCTTGTTCCAATCAGGTAATCTAACCATGGGAGAACTAAAGAAAATTTTCTGTATTGTGTCCACTATTTCTTGATGTTTAACTGTCCATTTAAATTTAACTTTTGGAGTAGTTAGGTTTATCAGTGGTTGTACTAACTCAGAAAAGGATGGAATTAGACTCTTATAAAATGTAATGACACCAATGAGTGTTTTTAGTTGCCGTTTAGTTGTAGGTGTGGGAAAAAATGTTATTTTTATGATATTTGACTGAATTGGGGAAACAGACTGATTTTCTACATGAAATCCCAAATAGTCAATACTAGATTTATGAAAAGTACACTTGCTAGGAGACAGGGTCAAGTTATATTTGGTTAAGATAGAGAGAATTTTTTTTAATTTACTACACATTTCATCAAAAGAGTTTGCACCTACAATGAAATCATCCTGATATGTATATACACCATCTAATTGTAATTCATCAAGCAAAGAGTCCATTAAAGCTTGGAAAATAGAAGCACTGTTCTTTAATCCGAACACTAATCTCTTGTATCTAAAAGAACCAAACATAGTAGTAAATGTCAACTGATTTTGGAATTTTGCTGGCAAATCAATTTGATGATATGCCTGATGAAAGTCAAGAGAAGAAAAATATCGATACTGAGAAAGATTTGAAATGATGGTTTGAATTTTAGGTAGGGGGTAAGATGACCCTTGAATTACAGTATTTACCATTCGAAGATCTAAGGCGAGACGAAATTTTTGTTTACCAGTTCCGTCTGGTTTCTTTTTTACTAAAAGCATGGGGCAAGCCCATTCTGAACAGTGGCGTTCAATAATTTTGGCATCAAGCAGATCTTTAATTTGTTCTAAAGTACCTTTTTGCAAAGATTGAGGAAGGGGAAATGGAAGAGTTTTTATAGGGTAATCATTAATAAATTTCAAATCAGGTACAATCTTATCAGTATGTCCAAGTGTATTTAATGATTTTGAAAAGGCAGGGTAGTAATTAAGTAACAGTTTAGTCATTGTATTTGCTTCATTAGAACTTAAATGTGTAAGATCAAAATCGGTAGCTGCCAAATCCTCTTTCCTCTTTTTTAATGTTTCATTAGATGCCTTGATAAAATTTAGGAAGTGTTGGTCTGAGTTATGATGCTTGTCCAAATTATCAGAGGGGTACTCAAGAATTTCCTCAACTTCAGATAACTGTCCAATTTTTGTGTGTTTAGGGAGATGAATGGTAGTGTCAGAATTATTTTTAATTGAAATAGAAAAGAAATGATTTAATTGTACAGGCTTCTTTTTGCGTTTAGATTTCTTATCCATTTGAATAATGGCATCATGACTTATTACTTCTTTTTTATCTGCCAAATAATTTATGTCATGTTTGATATTATTGTTTGTGTAAACTGAGCACCATGTTTGCTCTTGGGGTTCTAGAATTATTTTACGGGTTAAGAAAACTTTTTGATTTGTCACCACATCACATAAGGTGTTACATTGATTACTTTCACTGACTTTGGACTTAGTGTGTGATGTTTCTAGTGGAATAGTCAAATTGTTGTTAATGTGAATGCATTTATTGAAAGTATCAATGATAATGTTAAATTTACTAATGAAATCAAAATCAAGAATGCCTTCAAAACTGGAGGATTCAGGAATATCCACTATATAAAAATGGTGCGAGAAAGATTTTTTTTCTAACTTAATGGATGCTCTAATACATGAAGAAAAAGAAACATCCGAATTGACGGTTTTAATATTTATGGCTGTTGATAGTCTCTTGTATTTTAATACAGGTTTAAGTTCATTAAATAAATTTTGTGAAAGTAACGAAATGCTACTTCCAGAGTCAGCCAATAGGGTGATTTTATGGTTTGCAATAGTGGCCTTTACAAGAGGGAGTGATGGAGAATGCGTATTAACGCTACAAATAATGTGAACATTGTTATCGCCTTCATTTTCTGTTTGAGTTGTGATATTTCTTGCGATTTTAATGTGATCTGAAGCTTGTGACCCGGTTGAGTTAACTAACCTTTCTTTAGAGATTTTTGGTAATGTAGGGTCAATAGAAAATGTTGCTGATGTTAAGTCAGATGGTTGAGACACAAAATCATCAGCATAAAAATTGTGTCTCTGTTCTAGTTTTCCTGAACCTGGTAATTGTTGCGTCTGTTAAAATTTTCCCTTCTCTGTGTATTAACTCTTTTCCATTCAAAACACTGATGGGCATGGTGGCCATTGCGGAAACAGAGTTGACATGTCACAACTTTTCTTTGTGGAAATTTGTGAGGGGAAAAACGTTTTGGGAAATTTCGCGTTTTGAAATTTTTCCTATAGCGCATCGCATTTGCGTTATACTTTGGGCTACCTTACATATCATTTTTTTTAGTTTCAGTTTTGGGTCGAGGCGGTGCGAGTGTCAACGCATTAATTTTTTCCGAGAGTTCTTTCAATTGTTCTTCAATGTTATTTTGAGATTTGCTGACAGAGGGTACGGAATGTAGAATCTTTTCGTTATGCAGAATTTCGTGGAACGTCTGTGCTCTTTCAACAGCAGCACGATATTCATTGACGCCTTCTTCTTGTAACTTTATTCGTATGTTAGCTGGCACAGCTTCCATAAATTTCATAAGTTTAATCGTGTTACGGGCATTTTCGTCTTTAATATCTGAATAGACAGTTGCGGCTAACACGTTTAATCTGTGTGCCAAATTTTTAATTGACTCTGCTGGCAGAAGAGATAAGCTCGAAAGTTCAACGCCAGCCACGCACTTGCTTGGGGGTGAGAAAAATGCAGCAAATTCTTTCTCAAGTGCATCTAGATCATTGATTTTTTGAATTTCCGGATTCTGTGCATAAAATTTTTGAGCGGGACCAATTAACTTCCCTACAAGTACAGCAATGGTAGTCTGAGGGCTGTATTTGTTAATTTCAGCGACCGACCTAATTTGGTTAAAAAAAAATTTAAGCAAATCCGGATCTCCATCAAATTGGTTAATGTTGATTTGAACTTGTTTAGCGGACATGGTCAACGGTTTACCTAACACAAATTCTCTAATCAAAAATTGTTACTGAAATTCTGCATACATATCTAAATATAACACACATATAACAGATAAAAATGTAAATGAAATAAAATAATGAAATAAAATAGTATAATAATCACATTAAAAAAGTAACACACAACTTAAAAATAAACAAAAGGTCTTTTTTAAAAAAAAAAACTTTTATAGAAAGAAATAGAGAAAAAAAAATATCCAGGGACAAAAATTGTGTTTCTCAAAGTAAAAAAAATACCGTTGCTTATTTTAAGCAAAAGAAAGAGAAACAGAAGAATATTTCGCAATAGCTCCTATTTTTTTTTTTTTTTTTTAGTGGATTAAAATGTACGCCTTTCAAAGTAAAACTGGTAGGAGCAAGCAACTGAAATAAAAACTTATTTTATCCTTTTTAACAGAGAAAAAAAAATTTGCTATCTGTCCTTGTTTCTCTAAAAGGACAGAAATTAAAAAAATTTCTCAAATTAAAATATTTTCAAGCCGAAAGGCAAACTAGAAAAAAATATATGGGACAAAATATAATCTCCGTTAACTCTTTTTGAGAGAAAAAAAAATTTAATATATTAATATGCATTAAAAGTTAAGCAAAGGTGAATGTATATCATAATAACTAAAGATATTGGAACATTCAATGCAATGGGAAAAAAAACTACTTATATTATATTTATAAATATTATAATAGACAACACAAAATATCAAAAATAGCAATATCACTGTGTTTTCGTATCCTGTACAAAAACACAATAATATTAATAAAATCAATTATGAAGTACTTGTGAGTACTTATGGAGTAAGAAAGCGTACAAATGGAATGAAACAACTTTAAAAATTTTAAAACAAGGTTTCCAGAATTAACTGAAAAGAAAATTAGGCGAAAGGAAAGCAATTAAATGGGAGGAATGAAAATATGCTTTCGTACTCTAAAAATGTGCCATTTTAAGTAAATCTAGCACTATTGAAACTTTTTTTTTTACTAATGCACTTTCATTTTTTTTTTATTGATAACTTTTGTTTTCATTAGAGCATATATATCTGACTCTCGACGATTTCCTTTTTTTTTTATTTGTGTACAACGGAGAATTTATGGAGCACAACTTCAGGAGTCATTTGAATGATTTTTTTTGATTGACTCCTTTGATTAGAATGACTCAACACTCGCGCACACTAGAATATTCACAAACAAGCACATTTTGCACATTCTGACTGTAGCATCAGATAAGTTGACGCACAACACACATAGCACACTTGAGCAGCTCGCAGGACAAATTGGGGTGGATATTTTAATCAAGAGTGATCACGAAAAAAAAACACTGAGGCATTTCTTTCACAAACAGTGGTGTCGTATGGTAAAAAGATAACCAAAGACACTTTACAGAATATTGAGGAGGCTGGCTGTGTAAATAGAAATGAGAGCGAGAGTCGTGATTCAATCGCTGACTCGCTCGGACGTTCTTTTCAACGAACACATGTATTTTCAGGGTGTTTTTTTTTTTTTTTTTTTTTTTTGCTTTGAAATCAGTGTTTCACTGCACTTAACTGATGAATTCACACGAAATTTGTATCTTTTTTCACACACCAAAGGTTTCTCAACGCGGAACTTGTCGAAGTTGTGACATCACTAATATTGCTATTAAAAGGAAACATTTGCAGTTGATTTCTAATTTTAATAGACTCTTTCACACGAACACTTTCACAAGCATGATGCGATGATGGGCCGGGGGAATGGTCCGAGAGATAAGTTTGCACGCGGGCAGATTTCTTCGGCGACGGGAGGATGTAAGGCAGGCAGATACTTCATCGGCGAAGAGCAGTCGTCCAGGGCGAAAAGTTCACTCCATGATGAAATCCAAGCAGCCGGCAAGCGAAGATACGCAGCACCTCTGGGAAGCGAAGTAAATCAGCGTGTCGTTGTTTTTTTTTTTTTAGGTGACGGGGCAAGATCCTCGAAGCTCACAGCAACGGAGCGGTGCTACCGCTGGGAGGAATCCATCGCTCCAAGAAGTCCAAAAAGAAAAAAAAGGATTGGAAGCAAGTACCTCTCCCTTACATTTTTTTTTTTTGTTAATGGAGAAAAAAACTGGTCACGCGACCAATTTATATGAAGACTTTTTTGCTAGTGATAGAGATGGCCGTTTGCGTTGACAAGAGATTTTAAACACCAGGTCCTATTAAAAAAAACTCCAATTCGAGTAAACGAAGAGTATGTTTATTTCATGATGAAAGTCGAAGGGAGAGGTACAGGGGGAAAGCCATGAGGAGCCTCTTTTAAGACGTCATCACGAGGCTAGAGAGAAAGCCGGAATCCTTGAATATACAGTTACAACTTTCTTGCTTGGCGGACTACAATATCGCCAATCTAAAAGTATTTTTGCGCCATGCACAGGAGGCAAAGAGAAACATTGGCTGGTATGTTCGCCAAAAACATACGGTAGGCTTCTACCATATTAATTGTGTAGGGGGGGGGGGCAGATTGTGGGCTGCATACATTCCTGAGTCCTGATAGACGGAGACTAATCTGTACATTGATACAGCTGCGGTTAAATGTAAAAAATATCTGGAAAGGGCATAGTAACAGACCGAATTCGTTAGGCTAAAAAGCATGAGAATGTATTTTTCTAGACCAGATGTTAGATCAAAGATGAACCGCTTTACCACAAAAATGCAGAATTGCCATACATCTGAACAAAAGGGTGTGAAGCGAAGATAATTCTAATAAATAGATTGCATGTAAAGGGATTTTAACTGATGAGTTATATTCATGCCCAAATAAGGAAATGACCGAAGTTAAAATGCTTTTGAAACTAACAGACAGCCGTAACGAATTTTGTACAAGGTTAAATCGTATGTGTGAAAGAATCAGAAAGTGAAAATGAAGAGTGATTCACTGATTTTATTTTATTAAAGAGATAAGTAACTAGAATAATTTAATTTAAATGTGCAGGGCCATTAATACAATCGCTTTAGTTTTTAAATGTTGAATTTAATTTAGGGGCTGCACTGTTTGACTATATTGCACTAAAATAAATAAATTCTTAAACAGAATTTTAATTGAAACTGCTGGGGGGGGGGGGGACGGAATGTAAACATATATAACGAGATAATCGTTATAGTCTATATAAATAATTATTATAATATTATAAATAATTACAATATTCATTAATAGCGTAATTTCCTGCCTATAATCCGCGGCTCAAACAATCATGTTTCGGCCCAGAAATTTTATTTCATTATTTAAGTTAAATATTTATCGCGATTTAATAAGTTACGTTTTATGAAACAAGATTTCTGGATGTAAACCTAATTGTTTGATCCGCAGATTATAGGCCGGAAATTACGGTAATTCAGGTTTTTTACCCCAGAGTGTGTCGAATATATTAGGTAAAGCAGGTCATGATAATATACACTAAATTTTATCAAGATGATAAAAATTATACTATCATGATGCGACTGTAATAATAAAGATAGGTGCTTGTATGTCTCTGAGTGTGTGTACGCGCGCGCGCGCGCTGAGCTCTGAAAAAATAATGCAGCCTGCACCTGTAAGATTTGACAGGACCTGTATGCCTGAACTCATGCATATGAAACCCAATTTCTGGAATTTTTCAATTAATTTTTGATGCGAATTTTTTCGCATTTTGCGTCAATTTTTTCAAATAAGTAAAAAAGAATCCGATTTCAATATTTTACCCAGTAAACTTTGTCTTCTTTTCAATAAAGTGTTTTCGAGATTCTTACTGCGATTTTTCAATTTTTAACAATTTTTTAATGTTATCTTTAGAAGTTTTTTTTTTCGCATTTCGCGGAGATTTTTTTTTTTTTTTTACATTCCTAAAACGAATCCGGTTTAAATCTTTTACCCAATTAGTTAATTTTGTTCCCTGTGGTTTTATAATCTTTTCCGAATTTTTAATGCACTTTCTAGCGGGGGTTTTCGTGCTTTGAGGCGATTTTTTGACATTTTATGAAACAGAAAAAACTCTCTGGTAATTTTTGCAATTGCCGTGATTAAATTCGAATTGAATAATGTCAATTCAGCTCTTATAAGAAAGCTGAAAATTTAATTTTGCTCGAAATAAAAAAAATGCAATAATTCAAGATTCGCTTGTTTCGAGACAGAAGAGGTCGTAGCAAGCTCGGGAGAACGTTACCAAGGGGGTCCCCCCCCCCCCAGTCCTAGATTTGTTTAATTCTATGTTCGTTTTAAAAAAAACAACCACTTCTCTAGTAATGAAGTTTTCTTTCAGGGACAGGGTTTGAAATAACGCGCGGGATTGAGCGATTTGTGCACAGAAAAGGAAAGTCTCTCATAATAAAAAATGCTGTGCAGTATTTCTCCCTTCAAATTCTTTCGCAGTCCTGTGATTCTTCAGTAAGTATTTTAAAAAAAAATTGGGTCCGCGATTTTTATTTCTTTTATGGAATTTCTCAGAATCAATTCGTGAATTAGTCCCGGAAAAATCTGAGAATTTCTTCAAACGATCGTGGAAAAATATCGGGAATTTCAATAAAAGAGTGCAGAAAGTAATCGCCAATTTCGTTTAAAGATTGCGCAAAAAAATTACGAATTGACAAAATTTTTTTTCAAATTTCGTCAAAATGTTGCGGAAAAGAGTAGAGAATTTTATTAATTGATACGAAAGATATCGAGAATTTTTCCGAACGGTCGCGCGATACTATCCCGAATTTCGACAAATGATCTCCCTGTAAAAATATCAGTTTCGTCAATCGGTCGCAACAGAAAATAAATTTCGTCAAAGGATCGCGGTAAAAACGAGAATTTCGTGAACGGATTGCAGAAAGAAAGCGCGAATTTAGTCAAAAGATTACGGAAAGAAAAAGCGAATTTCATCAAAAGATCGTATAAAGAAAAGGCGAATTTCATCGAAGGATCGCGTGCTAAAGAAATGCCTATTCCGTCAAAATATTGCGGTAAAAAAATGCGCATTTCGTCAAAGGATAGCGGTCAAAAACACGAATTTTGTCAAAGGTAAGTGGCGAAAAGTGCGGATTTCGACAAAAAATCGCGTAGAAAGACGTGAATTTCGTCACACGATTTTGGGGGAAAATTGTAAATATCATGAAATGATCACAGACTAAAATCGCGAATTTGTCAAAATTTACTGCACTGGGCTAAACCGTTGAAACGGGGTTCCTTTTCCTACTTTCAAAAGAACGCCGCAAAACGAGAAAAAACTCTAAAAATCGTATACAAATTTTCAGAGGAAAAAAATTACTATATTGACTTGAAAAACTGCAACCTCCTTTCAAGAATGTCAAAAAATGGCCACGAAACACTAAGTTCAACCAACCAACCAACCTGCAGATTAGTTTGAATTTTCTGTGCTATTATTTTTCACTTACAAAGGAGGCAGGGTATGTGCCCCCCCCCCCCCTTTACCTCGGCTAATCGAAATTTGGAATTATCGTTTCACATTTGCATCCCTTTTCAAATTTTTTTTTTTGCTTCTTTCTTGACTTTAAACTACCAAAGCAAAGAGACAAATAGACAATATCCTCGTCAAGAACTTGCGTTAATTTCTCATGAAATTGCAGAAACATGATGCAATAGAAAGAACGGCGTTAAAAACATCTCCCACAGACAAAGGACATCAAAGTGGGATTATAAAACCGCCTTTTCGAATTACTATGGCTAATAGAGATTCTTGCAAATATTCTAGTTTTAAAAAAGATAAACGACATAATTTTCGTTAAAAAAAAAGAAAGAAAAAAAAGAATGTGGGTTTCTTTTTTTATCACATTTTAAAACTTAGCCGTTTAGTTTTCTGAACAAAACTAATTGAACTCTGCTTTCACTTCTTCTTCTCTTTTCTTTTGTAGATTTCGATTTTTTTAAATATTGGGCTCGACTCTGCGGAAACGGGGGGGGGTGGCAGGGCACCCCCCCCCCTGGTTACGCCTATGCCGGTACGAGGTCTGAAAGGAACGTTCTCGAAAGTAAGAGATATTTTAAAAACTCAACGTGAGAAATGTATGGATGAAGTACTAGAAATTCTTCGGGAAGAAGAACTGACGAATACCGCTCGTTCTGAAGGGACCGCCGCTGAAGTATTCTACTCAAGGAAAAACAAAAGTCCGAGACTTTGTTACATCTGCAGACGTCCGAATCACATAGCCAAGGATTGTTTTTACAGGAATAATATTTCAAGAAATGATAGGTCCAATGGAAATCGACAAAGAAGAAAAACGCACCACGATGTAAATTATCCAGTTAAGGACAGAAACAATTCGGTACTTACTATTTCATCGGAACAATGTGAACTATGTGATAATATATGGTTATTAGACAGCGGGGCTAGCTCGCATATGTGTAAAGATAAAATATGGTTCAGGAATCTAATTCCTGAAGAAAAGGATATCTATCAAGCAGGTAAAAATTCCAAAATAATTTCGAAGGGTACAGGTACGGTATCATGTAATACGGTAAGTAAAAATGATTCTATACATTTAACAATAAACAATGTTAATTTTGTACCAGATTTGAGATATAATTTATTATCTGTTACTGCTTTAATGGATAAGGGTTGTAGAATTATTTCTGAAAATAACTGTGTGCTAATTTTTGACAAATATAATAAATTTCTAACTAAAGCATTTAAAAATGATAATCGATTAGAGATTAAACTTCAACCTGCCTATAATTCTGAGTGTAGTTTTACTGATAAGAGTGCTAGTAATTATGAACTGTGGCATAACAGATTGTGTCATTTAAATTCAAAATATATGTTAAAAATGAAAGAGTAGGGTAGATGTGCCAGTAATGCCGACCGCCGCGGCGAGCGGCCCATCTTCGTCCGCAGCCCTTTATTCTTCCACTTATTCCGACTCTTTTGCGGAAGCGAGATTCCCAGGTGCCCAGCCACGTCCCGAATGAAAGACTCTCTAGCGAAAGCCAGATTGAAAAAAAAAAAAAAAAAAAAAAAAATCAAAAATTGAAACCGGACAAATTTAAAAGGGAAATTACACAAATTAAAGACACCGAAAAGCGGGAAGGGTTGGGCTCGGGGCGATGAAGCTACCGAAAGACTCCTAGCCGCTCCTAGCTTATTATTAGTCTCGGCGGCGGATGGGGGTGGGCGGGGGGGTCAACCGCCGCGGCGGATGGGGGTGGGCGGGGGGTCAACCGCCGCGGCGGTTGGGGGTGGGCGGGGGGGTCAACCGCCGCGGCGAGCGGCCCATCTTCGTCCGCAGCCCTTTATTCTTCCACCCTTAAGGAATTTCTTTAAAAATTATTTTTTTATTAATAGTTATAATTATTATATTCCAGTTTTTTCAATATTATATTAATCTATCAACAATATTTAACCATTCTTATAGCCTCATTTTCCCATATGAATAGAAATTTAACTTTAAATAACAGAAATATATCAAAACACCCAAAAGCCCAGTAATGGACACCCTCTGGCCCAGTAGTGGACACCCTCTGTTCCAGTAATGGACACCCCATAAAAAGTAATAAATATAATTGTTTTTATGACTGTATTTAGAACCAGAATTTAATGAATACATACTAATGAAACAAAATAGTTATTTTTAAATAAATTTAACAATTAGGATACCAGTAATTAATAAAATATTTGTGATAATCATTTACTGTTTGCATCAATTATTCTAATTATCAGAAGATCGATGTTTTAATTATTTTAGATGGATAGTTTAAAATACTAAATGTCAGACAATTACAGCTATCAAATTATTGAAACAGTGGGGGATTTAAAAGGTAATTTAAAAAAAAGTTTTCGAATATTAGTATTCAGTTTTGTTTTCTCTCATTATTTTTAACAATTAATCTTCCAGAGACTACTTGATATATCATTTATAATAATTAATATTACAAATATGAAAGAAATGATATTGTGAGTTGAATATTTTAAATACTAAATAAAATAATTTCAAAATAAAACTGTAGAACTGATGTTTGAGGCCCCTGATCTGCAGATTTACTAGTTTCATGAATATTACCCATAACTTTCATTAATAGTAGTATTACTTTTTTTTTTTAATAAGGAAACATTTAAGACAGAAAATGGATTTTTAATAGCTTCTGTAACATTGTTTTTATTTAAACGGAGAGAGATTAAGCCCTATGAGCCCCTCTTTGACTGTGCTCTTAAACAGTATTTTCTGCTTCCCGACTGGTTTGATTGCCAGATTATAAAATATGTGAGGTATATATATGTACTACATTAAAAAAAAAATAATAAAATAAAATATCGAAATTTTATTAATCACATAAAATAACTTAAAAGCAGCTATTTATAAAAGTTTTGGTGTTATTACATTTTGGTAAGTATAATTAAAAAATTAAATTTGATTATTTAGGTTTGCAGTTAAGCCAAAGTATTTTATGCACTATAAACATTACTAAAATTACATTTTTAGCAATGTCTACATGGGGTGTCCATTACTGGAAAATGACTAATTAACCATCCCAGTAATGGACACCCCTCTTAAAACCTTAAAAAGAAATGAAATTTTGTAAATAGCCATTAGTATATAAAATTCAAAGTTTTCTATTGCTACTCAAACAAAAACATTCAAATTTTGCAAGAAAAGAAATAATATATAAATTAATTAAACGAAGCCAGCTCTTAACCTCTTCATTAAGATTTTCACAGAAAAACAGCAAAACTTTGAAACATTATTTTCTGCTTCCTGATTGGTTTGATTAAAAGTGTCAACAATAACATAGTTTTATAAAACATACAAGGGGGAATTATAAAAAAAATAATGAAAAGCTAAATATTTATTAGTTATTTTTTTTTATGAATCAAAAACATCAAGGGGTGTCCATTACTGGAAGGGTGTCCATTACTGGCACATCTACCCTATATAGATCTTAAAGATGTAAATGTGTCTGATTTTAAGTGTGATACATGTGACATAAGTAAAATAACCAGGAAAAGTCATCCAAATATTGATATTGACCAAAGTTCTGATATTATGCAGTTGTTTCATTTGGATTTATGTGGCCCGATACAACCCGAATCGCTTGGTGGGGCAAAATATTTTATGGTACTAGTGGATGATTTTTCTGGAATGTATTTTACTTATTTCCTCAAAAGTAAAAATGAAGCATTTGATGTATTTTATAAATTTAAAGCTAAATATGAAAATCTTATGGGTAAAAGAATTAAAAAAGTGAGAAGTGACAATGGGCTCGAATTCGTAAATACGGAATTTGACAATTATCTTGCTAATGCAGGTATTTTTCACGAAAAAACTGTCCCATATAACAGCGAAAGCAATGGAAAGGCTGAAAGAGCGAATAGAGTTCTATTAGAAACGGCTAGGTCTTTATTATATGAAAGCGAACTTCCCACCAAATTCTGGGCAGAAGCTATCAATTGCAGTACACAGGTATCTAATATAACACCCCGTAAAGGAAAAGAAAAACTCCCCTTAGAAATTTGGACAGGTAAAAAGCCCAATTTAAATTATGTAAGAAAATTTGGTTGTTTAGCTTATTTTCATATTCCTAAAATATTGAGAAATAAATTCGATGTACCAGGAAGAAGTGGAATTATGTTAGGATATGCTAGAGATAGGAGGGGATATCGTATTTATGATGTAAAAAATAAGAAAGTGATTGAGGAACGTTCTGTTAAGTTCAATGAAACTATAAAGGGAAGTAGATATTTTGGATTAAGTAAATTTTCCGAGTGTTGGGATATTGAACCGCTAATAAATAAAAATTTTTCGGAAGAGAATGAAATTCGTGAAAATCAAAAGAATAAATCTCTCAATTTAGAAATTTCTGACACAAGTGAAATAAAAAACGGTTGCGCAACCCCATTAACAAAACTTAATTTGTCTCCAGCTAGACATGAAGGCGCGGAGAAAAGGAATCGAAACAACAAAATAAAAGACCGAAGTGAAAATATGACTGAAGTTCGAAGGTCAGAAAGATTGAAAAGTAAATATTCGTCAGCTAATTTAACTGATAATGTCCCGAGCAATTATTTAGAGGCAATAAATAGTGTGAATTCACGTGATTGGGGAATAGCTATGAAAAATGAATTGGATTCTTTAATTAAGCATAATGTTTGGGAAATCGTTGATATGCCAGAAAAAACGAAATTGATTAAAAGTAAATGGGTCTATGCTTTAAAAGAGGGCGACAGTAAGGAAATAAAATATAAAGCCAGATTAGTGGCAGCTGGATTTAATCAAATTAAAAACAAAGATTATACTGAATCGTATTCACCTGTTGTAAATATTGAGTCATTTAGATTACTAATTGCACTTGCAGCTAAATTAAGTTTGATTGTTAAGTTTTTGATGTAAAAACAGCATATTTATACAGTGATTTGGAAGAAACTTTATATATGTCACCACCACCTGGATATGAAAAACTGATAGGGGTTAATAAAGTTTGTAAACTGAAAAAGAGTATTTATGGATTACCCCAATCGGGTAGAAATTGGTATTTAAAAATAAAAGAGGAACTTGGTAATATTGGATTAAATCAATTAGCTTCTGATAACTGTGTATTCATTAAAGTTGAAAATGATAACATTTTTATATTATGTATGTATGTAGACGATTTAGCTATATTTTGTAATAACCAAATAATGTATGAAAATATTGTTTCTAAAATTAAAAATGTATTCGAATTGTACGAAAATAAGAATTCTAAATTTTTAGGTATAGAAATTGAAAAACATGAAAAGGGTATAAGTTTGTCACAAGTTGAATATATTGAATCATTGTTGGTAAAACATAATTTAGAAAACTGTAAATCTGTGAAAACACCTATTGTTAAAGGTGAAGATAGAAGTTTTCCTCCAACAAATGAATTGTTTGACATAACTATGTATCAGGAAATTATTGGTGAGCTTTTATATTTAGCCAATAGAACACGCCCTGATATATCATTTGTCACAACTTATTTGTCTCAATTTAATCACAAACCAGAGAAAAGGCATTACATTTTGGCTAAAAGAGTATTAAGATATTTAAAAGGTACAAAAGACAAAAAATTATTTTACAGCAACGAATTTGGGTGTTTAAATAGTAGTTCAGATGCTAGTTGGGGAAATGGAGAAAATGGAAGGTCTTTTCCAGGAGGAGTTGTATTGTTAGGAAAGTCATTAGTATCTTGGAAATGTCGTAAACAAAAAAGTGTTAGTCTTTCTACATGTGAAGCAGAATTATTTTCTATTTCAGAAATTTGTAAGGATGTAATATGGACTGTAAACTTATTGTCTGAGTTAAATTGTAACCAATTTATAAAAGATGCCATAATTTTAAGCACTGATAGCCAAGCAGCAATACAGTGGATTAAATGTACAAAATCCTCAAATAAATCTAGGCACATGAACTTAAGATTTCATTTTGTCAGGGATTTATTGTCAGAAGGTATTATTTCATTGGAATATGTTCAAAGTGAACATATTATTTCTGATTTCCTTACTAAAGGTGTAAATGAAGATAAGTTGTTATATTCTATGGAAAGTATTTCATTATTATGATATGTGTAATTATTGTATGTAATTTGTGTGTAATTTTTGTATGTATATGTATATGTGTTTTTTGGAATTGTTTAAAGAGAAAAAAAAATGTATCTCTCGCAGGAGGGGTGTGTTGGGTTTAAAGGCGAGCGAACATTTTTTATGCGAATTATACCTGCGCACTGCCAGTCTTTTCCCCCGGCGCACTCAGTCTGCGTGCGAACGATAGAAGAGTGTAGACGTAAAAAATTATTCTGTGTGAAGTTATTATGAAAAAGTAATCTGTGTGAGAAATTTATCTTTAAATTAATTGTTTTGTGTTTGTGCAGTGTTTTTCGTTTAATAAACTGTTTGTTCTGTCAATATCCACGGACTTAGTGAAAATTAATATTAGTGAAAGAACAACAGAAAGTTTGGCCCAGATATCATATACGGCCCCATATTGGCGCGATTTTTTTCCGACGCTAATTTGGGGAAAAGATCAACAGCATAAACAACAACATCCGGCTTATCAAATCAAGCAAAATAACGATACTATGGCGGCAGTTAAGTACCCGTTGCGTATATGACATTGGCGTTAGAAAAAAATAGCGCCAATATGGGACCGTATGTGGCATCTGTGCCGAAAGTTTTCCATTTCGTTTAAAAAAAATCAATTTTTTTTTCCGAATAATACTACATGAAAGCATTGTCGCAAAGAATTCTTGGTACTGTTACGCTAGCCGGGTGCAAATCTCGCCAATAACTATTTTTTAACTCGCCAGTTAGCATTTTTTTTTTCGAGTGGTAAATTAAAACATTGCTTTGAAGTTGAAATTAAATGTCATCGTTAATTACATCATTTAATATTTGACCAGATGCCATATACGCACCCGGTTTGGCGTGATTTTTTTTACGAAAATTTGGCGAAATCCTCATTTTCGAATACCAGTTACATATGTATTTTTCGTACTACTTAGTTATCCCGTCGAACAAAAATCTATCACCAAACTATAAGATTAAATGCCAATAATTGTTGATAAATGTCACATTCACTTGACTTTAAGCAAGTTACACGTCTTTACGTCATCAAGTGATTTTTATTTCGACGTTTTATGGTACAGATGTCATATTCGCCCCATATTGGCGCGATTTTTTTCTGTCGCCAATATCATATAGGCAACGGGTACTTAACTTGCGCCAAAGTGTCGTTATTTTCGTTGATGTGGTAACCCGGATTATGTTGTTTATGCTGTTGATGTTTTCGCCAAATTGGCAAACGAAAAAAATCGCGCCAATACGGGCGAATATGACATCTGTACCCAATTTATTTGTATATTTATTAATGTTATACCATTTTCTTTGTTCTTTCGTTATTTAAAATAAAAATTATGTCAATTTGTATAATTTGGCGAGTGGTTTGGAGATTTATATAATTTAGCGGAATGGGTCGATGGAATAACTAAGTAGTACCGTATTTTTTAATTATTTTCTATTATTTTTTATTTTTAAAGGAAAATAACCAAAAAAATAATTAACTATAGAACAAAACAATTTATGTAATTAAAAAAAGAAAATAAAGTAAATAAACACTTATTATTAAATAAACAACAATAGCCGGGTTACCATGTCAACCAAAATAATGCCATTTTGGCGCCAATTAGGTACCCCGGTGCGTATATGACATCTGTGCCTAATATTTTTCTTTTCATTTCGTTTAAGAAAAATAAAGAAGTGAAAGCCATTTATTTTAAATGTTTCTGTTTGTATTAAATAAAATGATAATGAAATACAAATTGAATTATGAATAAAAGTAACATGATACATTTCTTAGCATACATTTAAGGGAGGCCAAACTTCTCGCCAAATTAGTATAAATAGTAACCTTTTCTAAAATCTGAAAAAAAAATATCTGTTTGATTAAAATTTGAGTTGCCATCTTTAGAAAAATGTATATAAAATTAGAAAAAAATTAATATTTCGAAAACTAATTCGAATTTAAAAATTCTAATACCTGTTTTGAAATCTGCGGATCAATATTGATTTTTGATGTTAATTTCATCGCAAAGTAGTCCATATTTTATGAGAAATCGCCGTGAAACATAATCAGTTGTTTAATCAGTCGATTCAAAGAATCGTTACATTTCAGCCGTTTCATATATTCGTTTCATAAATTAGTTTCATTAGGATTTTATATATACGAGGTAGAACCCGCCGAATTTCGACGAAAGAAAATGTTTACAAAGGAACTGTTGCATCAAATTTATAATACATCAACAACAATAATTAGAATAAAAAATCCATCTTACACTTGTCAATTTAACTCTCCAAAGACATATTTTAACCTAAGATTAACAAAATACTTTTTTCATAAACTTCAACTGTTAAAATTATTGAAAAATTAAACTTACTTCATACACGTCATCAGTAAAATATAATCAAGATAAGTAATTTTGATTAAGTTATTAATTGATGCTTGGTATTACGGAATGAAAAATCCGCAAAAGTTATTTCACCTTGACATAATCATAGAATTTTTCTACCTTTACATCTAAACCAAATCAAGTCATTTTCCACGTTTCACATCCATATTAACCATTTAAAAACATTTTAATGCGCAATAGGTTATTAATAAATATTTTTTCAAGCTTGAAGTCGCGTTTGTCAACTATTACAACTTTTCATGTTAAAATTCTTACTCGTGATTTCAGGTCTTAGTATAATCTCTGTGCCTGCGCGTAAAAATTCCAGAAATTTATAACTTTTCAACTTATTCAAGGGAAAATATCTCGTTTTATCAAATAAAATTATCGTTTACTTTTAAATATGACGTCATTTTCAGTCGCTGAAATATTTTGCCTATTGACTCAAACTCAATATCAGCGAAATGAAAAAATAGTGAAATATAACATCATCATCAGGGAAATTGTGTCTTTTTTAAAGCGTAACGTCCTTTTCTATTCAAATTTTTAAAAATATATTTTTAATTGTAATGAGAAACTGGCATCAGTAAGAATATAACCAATAAAGATAACTAATCCACTTTTAATAGAAATGAAGTACTTCAGTTGCCACGATTAGAAAATTGGTATTAAAAACTATAAAAAAATTAATATCTCAAAAATAAATTGAGATACAGCTTTCAAACAAATTGCATTTAAAAGCGCATTTTTTTCTGCACACGACGGTGTAAACATTTAAAATGTGGGATGTTTAGAAGTTTAAAAATTTGCAGTAGCGAAAATTGCAAAAGCGAAATTTCATTTCAAATTTCAAAGTGTTGCCATTCGCAGAATGACGTGTGCGTTACGCACAGATATGTTTGTCCTTTATAATATAGATAGATAGGGTAGATTTATCATCATCACACACATTTTTACAAATAATATTTGAAATAATATATATACATTAAATTCTGATTATTAATAATTTTTTGAGTGTTACATATTTCGAAACATGCAATACAAAGCCCAACATTACAGTCAGCGGCGCAAAAGCCAAATTCAAACAGCAATATTCAAAGACTTCACACCGAAATGCCAGTTAAATTTTTCTGGTTTTAGAAGTTTTTTCCAGAAATAAATCCCCAACCCGGAAATATGACGGGAGCGAGAAATAACGAACAGCTCGTTATATTGACGGGAGCGAGAATTAAGGGGTTAAGGCTGTTCTCAAATCCAAAAGAGCAACTTTATGACATAAGTTTAAATTTATTTTTGTTCGGAAATGCATGAAACTAGTAGGTGTTGTTGTTCAGAAACTATGTAATCGAGCTGTTTTTTTCCATTTTCTTTTTTGCAAACGCAGTAAATCTTTCAGAAAATAGTGTCAAAGTTGACGTTTTGAACAGAAGTTCCCGAAGGAAGCAGAAAAACCAGTCTCCGAAGAGAGAAAAATGTCTTTGTCACGTGACCAAAATCGCTTATAGCTCAATAGGTAATTTACTGATCAAAAAATGGAAAACACAGTTCCATTCCAAATCAGTTCCATAGTCAGGCCTTCCCGTTCTATATCTTTCCGTTAAAAAATGAATTTGTAAATGTGTCAAAACGTAATCCGGAAAATTTCGTAAGTTAATATTTTCAGTCAATCTGTCCAAATATAATTTTCCGAAATAAAATCGGTTCGGACTAACGGGGTTCTACAGTACTTGACAAAAATGAAATAAAATTTTATTTTATACATATTAATGACTAATTAAGAGAGAAAAAAACTATATGAAAGTTTTATTTTTATTTTTATGTGAGAATGATACGATGCGAAAGCAACTACACTTTTGCGATATGAAAATCTTTGAAGCATTTACTATGTAGGGGTACTACACATAGTAAGCACTTACTACACATAGTTTCGACTGCTATAATATCTGTATCTTGACTTCCTGAATTTTATTACATTCTTTCTAATACGTACAGTCGTGGAAAAAAAAAAGTAAACACCCCCTAGTAACTCCTCAACAAATTATCGTAGAAGAAAGTTACTGGTACCGAACGATTGGAAATAAAGTCTACTTTTAAATGATGTATATAAAATTTGCTTAGGGGTCCATCTACATATTAAAACGAACCATGACTTCATTTTTTTTCAATGGCAATACCCAATTCTGACAGCATAAATGAACTCTACGCCCTTCAATTAGCCTAAAAACAAATTTTTATGAAATTCGTACCATAAGTTTCCGAGAAATTAATTATTTTAAAACGAGCGTATTTTAAGAGCTGTATCCAAATTGAAGTTCGTTACTCGATTGTTAACCGAGAGAGCCCCCTTCTTGATCAAGGCACCTTATGAAACCTGTTGGATAACAGGACAGCAGAAGAAATTTCAAAATATCTACTCACTTCTATCATAGACGGCCCCTTAAACCATCATTTTGCCTTTTTTTAAGCATAATTTGAAAACTATTTGGAAGAAAAATGTGAAATTTCGGATTTTCATAAAGCAGGACTTAATAAATCTAAATCCATCAAAAAATTGTAGGTTGCAATTCATAATTTTTTCGAATATTAATTTTATAATTCATAATTCATATCATAAAATTAGAAAAATTACAAATTCAGCATATTTATGTTTGGGCACATTAGCATTATTGCTACACAAAAAATTAGCAAATTAGGAGCATAATTTCAGGAGATATAAATAAAAATATGAAAATGTAATTTAACATTAGAAGCACTAAATTTTGAATGTTTATAATTCAAAAACTTATCATTCAAATGACTTGAAATTTGGTGTCTAGGCCTAGTTTGAACCAAAGATTTGAAATATCTCGTTAAAATTGGGTATTGCCATTGAAAAAAATGAAGTTTGGGTTCGTTTTAATATGTAGATGCCCCCCCTAAGCAAACTTTATATACATCATTTAGAAGTAGACTTTATTTCCAATCGTTCGGTACTTGTAACTTCCGTCTACGATAATTTGTTGAAGAGTTAGTAGGGGGTGATTATTTTTTTTTTCTACGACTGTACATCTATGAGCATAATCCGAGATTTATCAATAAAAATTTCCAAAACATTCAGTACTATTTCATTCATATTTCTAATTTTTTACAACTCGAATCAATTAACATTTTTTTTTCTTAAAAATAAAAGTCATATATACAATATGTGATAGCAAATTTGTTGAACAAAATATTCACAGCGAAATGAAAAAAATCACAAACATAATGTTGCGAAAACGCAACGTCAGTCGTTAATGCGTTAAAACTTGTCCGCTGGCCGCACTTATATTTGGATATTAAAGTAGTGTTGAAATCAGGGGATGGCCCGGGGGGATATCTCCCCCCCCCCCGGAGCAATGCGATGTCCCCCCGGTAGATTTGAGATTTTGTGTTTTCAATGGTCAAAAAGTGCAATTTCACCCCCGGAACTCTATAATCCCCCCCCGGGAGCCAAAGAAATCCCTCCCGGAGAAAAGTGTCTAAATTCAACATTGAAAGCATAACGCTCTATGGAGTATCAGTGTTATTAATGTGTATTTGTTAACAATACCGCAAAGAAATTCATTGTTGTAGCAGTAGATGCTTAAGGGGTTCCGGGACACATTTTAAAATAATTTTTATTTATTGAGTTGAAATTTTTTTGTGATGGTTAACCTTATCATTTGTAAACAAAATCACATGATAAAACTTCTCATAATTAAAAAAAAAATTAAATTTAAAATTTATTAAAAAATTGGGGTAATTTTAAATCGTTATAACACAAAATATTATTTATAGAACTTAATTTTTTTTCATTTAAATAAATTGAAATATATAAGTTTTAATTTTGATTCAGCATTTTAAAAAATATTAATTTATAAAAAAATTAAAAATATTTAACGAAAAATTTTTTTGAAAAGTGGTGCAACTTTTTAAAAAAAAATCATATTTTCAAAAGTAATTTTTTTTTCAAATATGCTGAATCACAATTAAAGTAAAACAATTGAAAAAGATATGTTCCAAGTTTGAACCTTTTATCTTTAACGGTTCTCGAGTTATGAGAATTTAAATACGAGAAATGGTGAAAAAACCTATCATGAAGAAAAACGCATTTTTACAAGTCGTTTCCATGACAGCCATTGCTTGAAAGTTAGATTTTGAAAACAAACCAAAACAAAAAGAATAATATTTTTTGTTCTAATTCAGATAGAAACATGATTTAAATGGCAATTTAAGCAGGAAAAAAAAGAGAAATTTCTAATGAAATAAAATGTTTTTGCAAAATTTGAAGATTTTTGTGTCCCGGACCCCCTTAATACATTGTAATAGGGGAGAGTAGCCGAATTTTGGACCACTTCACTTATTTTCAGGTACAACTCACTTCATTTTTGGATTATCTTCAAAATATCAATACACGTGGTCAATCTATTCATCTACTAGCTAAAAAAAATCTTTAGAACAATTTATTTTTGAAAATCTTAAGTTTTATTTTAATTTGAAAAAATTGTCAAAAGTGGTCCAAATACAGCGACTGGTCGCCTAAGTTGGACCCCCCCCCCCCCCCCCCAGTCTCCTAAATTGGACCAAACAATATTAGGCTGTTTTAATAAGTAGGGAATATAACTAATTTTATTAAAAGCAAAGTTTGCGATTAATGAAACAATCAAACAAAACAACAGCAATGAAATATAATGAAATCAAATGTCTGAAAGTAAGAGTAATTGTTATAAATCAAAATGTATTCAAAATATAAATCAAATTTATAAGTAATTAAGAATAGAAATTATGGAACTAATTATCAGTTACTTGAATATCACGTAAGAAATGATGCAAGGCTTACACATGAATTTGTTTTGTTCATTTTTTATTCCAGCGCACACAACATGGAAACATATTTGGCGATCTTAAAACTGAATCATTTCTGCTATTTTATTTTTCTTACAAATTAGGCAAAACCATTCATCACTGTCTTAATTTTTCTTTTTACATTCTGAATCATTAGATTTTTTTTTTTGGCAACAGCTGTTTTCTTTACCTTATGTCTGTAGTTATTCCCTTCCTTCATTTCCTTTCCAATTGAATTACGCCTATCTTTTAAAACTTGATGTTCCATTTGCTTTTGTGCTTTGAGAGCTTCCTTTGTGCCTTTTTTTTCTTTTTTTTTGTTTCAAAGTTTACTTTGAATGGCGAAGATGTTTTCAAATTTATGATCGTATATGTGGTCCGATTAAGGCAAAGATTGCAGGTCGCCTAAGGGTGACCTCACAAAATCGACCAAAGGCTTTGCGTGAAGTGTGTGTTTCTCGTGGAGAGCCAGGAAGAAAGGAAAACGCTAATGTTAAGTCTATGCGGGCGTTATTTTTAAATTTCTCGCTTTCATTTTAATATTTTTGAACGATTTTTTTTAAAAGGGAACAGCATAAGATGGAGAGAAAGAGAAAAGTTAAGAAAAGTTTAATAATTATTGTTGGTTTGATCTGTATATTAAATTAGAGACAGTTTAAAAAAAAATAATCCCTTGGTTCATTTTCTATCATATAATCTTTAAAAATTATTTTCCGAAATATTGTGGATTTGACATTGTGATACTGTGAAGCATGAAAAAATAAAAATAAACAATTTGTTTATGAAGAAACAATCGTTTATAAACAAATATATATTTGTTTATAAACAAAATAAAATAAGTAAAATAAACTAGTATACTAGTTTATACATCGATCTACGATAATAGTAAAATCTATTCATCGTTGTCCGGTCATCCAAGGCTGTCGTATTGATGGCTGGTGACTTCCCCAACATGGTTTATTAATGAGAAATTGCAGACTCAGGTATCCGCCGGAGTAGCTCAGTGGTTAGAGCAGCAGTCTTGTATACTGTGGTCCCGGGTTCGATTCCTGGCTCTGGCTAATTTTTCACTCCAGTTGGGTTTATTGTATGTACGTCTGTATATTTATATATACCTTTAACTGTTGAATGCAGGCTTTATTTATGTGCGTATGTGTGTTTTAATGCATATTGTAGCATGTGTGTTTTATTATATTTATCTTGTTATTCTGCATTCCATAGCTTGTACACATTACAGGGTGTCCCAGAAAGTTTGAAACACACTTTTTGTAAATTGCCAGTGTTCAAAATAAGGTAGGAAGTAAGATTATATTAATGAAATAATCCTACTAGATATTTTCTATTAGTTACTTTATTGGGAAATTTATACGACCCCTCCTTCCTTCCCCACAGACAAAATTGTTAATTAGAAAATGTAGATATTTTCTGTAGCAAAATCATCACAAAAAACCACATATCTGTATCTTTAAAATTGAACGAGTTATGCTTAATTTAAAAATGATAATCTATAATCTATAATAATAAAGAAAGAAGTTTGTGTGTGAGTGAGTGAGTGTGTCGATGGTGTTCTGAAGAGACAACAGCACGTAGAGCTACAAAATTTGGGGAAAAGGTACGTCTATATATGAAGTTTTGCACCTCGAAGCCCGATTTTCAATTTTTTGATTAGATTTTTTTTATTTAATATTTTATGCGATTTTTAGCGTTTTTTTATGTTTCGAGGCGATTTTTCCATATAAGTGAGAAGAATATGGTTTCTTTCTTTTAACCCAACATAGTAGATTTTGTTCTCTTTTCAAAAAAGTTTATTCGGAATACGTGCAGCGATTTTTGAATTTTTAGCGAATTTTTTATGCAATTATTGAACAGCATTTCCATACCTATAAGGGGTGTTACCGTAGGGGGGATCCAGTTCTGTCGCCAAATGTCGACAAGTTTGTCGCCAATTTGTCGACCAAAATGAGTCGCCAAAAGTGACGCCAACTCGGCGATATCACTAATATTTCGCCAAATTCTCATAGACTTCAACTGTAATACAATAGGTTTTACTTGCTTACAGAAAATCAACAAATTGAGATATTTTAATGCAACAAAAACTAATATTAACTTAAGGGATTATATTAATTCGATTTTTCCACACTAGGGAAAAGAATACGGTTTCTTTCTTTTAACCCAATATAGTAAATTTTGCTCTCTTTTCAAAAAAGTTTATCCGGAATTCGTACAGCGATGTTTGAATTTTTAGCGAATTTTTTATACGATTATTGAACAGCATGTTATGCATTTCCATACTTATAAGGGGGTTACAGTAGGGGGGATCCAGTTCTGTCGCCAAATAACGCCAAGTTTGTCGCCAACTTGGCTATATATCGCCAAATTTGGCGATCAAAATTAGTCGCCAAAAGTGACGCCAACTTGGGGATATCTCTAATATTTCGCCAAATTCCCATAGACTTCCACTGTAAAACAATAGGGTTTACATGCTTACGGAAAATCAACAAATTGAGCTATTTTAATGCAATAAAAACTAATATTAACTTAAGGTATTATATTAATTATATTTAAGGGAGTCCGAGTAAATTAATTACGAATAAAAGTAACATGATCTAATGCTTAGCATGATTTCCAAAACATAAATTTTAAGAGAGCCCACAGTTCAAAGGAATTAGATTTGAAACTTTTATCCAATTATAGTAAATTTTGACTTTCGTGATTTTTGAACTTTTTGTGATTTTTAATGCGATTTTTACATTTCTTCGCGATCTGCTGCAATTTTTTGACTTCCCATTTTTGACCTAAAGTACATTCTGCCCTCATTTCAATAAAGTTTATTCGGATTTCGTATAGCAATTTTCGATTTTTTTGGGAATTTTGTATGTGATTTTTAGTGTATTTTAGCAATTTGCTACTATTTTTCCACATTAGTGAAAAGAATCAACTTGCAATCTTCGAACACAATATATAGTTTTTTTTTTCTCTTTTCAAAATTTGAGAAGCGATTTAAAAGTTTTTCGCAATATCTTATTGTGATTTTCAGAGCTTTTTCGTAATTCCTGTTGTTTTTTGACGTACCCGGGCAACGCCGGGCAAGTTCGCTAGTAATAAAAAAAGAAGTTTGTGTGTGTGTGAGTGAGTGAGTGTGTCGACGGTGTTCTGAAGAGACCACTGGACGTAGAGCCACAAAATTTGGGGAAAAGGTACGTCTATATATGAAGTTTTGCACCTCGAAGCCCGATTTTCGATTAGATTTTTTTATGCGATTTTTAGCGCTTTTTAGGTGCGTTCGTAATTATATAAATACGTAGCACCTATAGTCGTCGTTCAGTCCGTCCGTCCGCATATAACAGAGCAAAAACTACCCAACCGAATGGTCTGAAATTTTAAATATATGATTGTTGCAAAATTTTGTCGAGTCATTTCAAATTTTATGAAAAACGGATGCATAGTTTAATTACAGGGGCATTCAAAAGTTTTTCTTTACATTACGGCCAATGGGAGAAAATTATTGCAAGTGCATTTCAATGATGTTACAGTCTTCCGAATGGTCTGAAATTTTAAATATATAAGTGTTGCAAAATTTTGTCAAGCCATTTCAGATTTTATGAAAATTGGATGTATAGTTTAATTACAGGGACAGTCAAAAGTTTTCCGTTACATTACAGGCAATGGGAAAAAATTATTGCAAGTGCATTTTAATGATGTTACAGACTATGCACTTATGAAGTGCAAAAAATATACATTCAGTACAATACGGGGTGCAAAAAATATTTATAAAACTAGTTATAGTACGAACGTAATTCATTTGCCACGTTTGACGAGCAATTTCCTACTTGTTTATGTTTAGAGGCGATTTTTCCATATAAGTGAGAAGAATATGGTTTCTTTCTTTTAACCCAATATAGTAAATTTTGTTCTCTTTTCAAAAAAGTTTATTCGGAATTCGTGCAGCGATTTTTGAATTTTTAGCGAATTTTTTATGCAATTATTGAACAACATTTAATGCATTTCCATACCTAAAAGGAGGTTGCCGTAGAGGGACATAGTTCTGGCGCCAAATGCAGCCAAGTTTGTCGCCAACTTGGCGGTATATCGCCAAATTTGGCGACCAAAACGTTTCGCCAAAAGTGACGCCAACTTGGCGATATCTCTAATATTTCGCCAAATTCCCATCGACTTCCATTGTAAACCAATATAGATTACTTTCTTACAGAAAATCAACAAACTGAGATATTTTAAAGCAACAAAAACTAATATTAACTTAAGGCTGTTCTCAACTGCTCTGCTCAACAAGCGCAAAACGTTCTGACATATTTACAAATTCATTTTTTAACGGAAAGATATAAAAATAGAAAGCCTGACCATGGAAGCGATTTGGAATCGAACTGTTTTTTCCATATTTTGATCGATCAATTACATATTGAGTTATCAGCGATTTTGATCACCTGACACGGCATTCTTCTCCCCTTACAGACTGGATTTTCTTCTTTCGATCGGAAGTTCGGTTCAAAATGCCAACTTTGACAGTATTTTCTGAAAATTCTATTGCGCTTACAAGAAAACGGAAAAAACAGCTCGATGGCATAGTTTCTGAATAACAATACCTTCTAGTATGTTGCGTTTCCGAACAAAAATGAATTAAAACTTATGTCAGAAAGTTGACCCTTTGGATTTGAGAACAGCCTTAAGGGATTATATTAATTCGATTTTTCCAAATTAGGAAAAAGAATACGGTTTCTTTCTTTTAATCCAATATAGTAAATTTTGTTCTCTTTTCAAAAAGATTTATTCGGAATTCGTGCAGCGATTTTTAAATTTTTAGCGAAATTTTTATGCGATTATTGAACAGCATGTAATGCATGCCATACCTTATAAGGGGGTTACCGTAGGGGGGGGGGGATCCAGTTCTTTCGCCAAATAACACCAAGTTTGTCGCCAACTTTGCGATATATCGCAAAATTTGGCGACCAAAATGAGTCGCCAAAAGTGATGCCTACTTGGCGATATCTCTAATATTTCTCCAAATTCCGATAGACTTCCACTGTAAAACAATAGGGTTTACTTGCTTACAGAAAATCAACAAATTGAGATATTTTAATGCAACAAAAACTAATATTAACTTAAGGGATTATATTAATTATATTTAAGGGAGTCCAAGTAAATTAATTACGAATAAAAGTAACATGAAGCTTAGCATGATTTCCAAAACATAAATTTTAAGAGAGCCCACAGGTCAAAGGAATTAGATTTGAAACTTTTATCCAATTATAGTAAATTTTGACTTTCGTGATTTTTGAACTTTTTGTGATTTTTAATGCGCTTTTTACGTTTCTTCGCGATCTGCTGCAATTTTTTGACATTCCATTTTTGTCCTAAAGTACATTCCGCCCTCATTTCAATAAAGTTTATTCGGATTTCGTATAGCAATTTTCGAATTTTTCGGGAATTTTGTATGTGATTTTTAGTGTATTTTAGCGATTTGCTACTATTTTTCCACATTAGTGAAAGGAATCAACTTGCAATCTTCGAACATAATATATATATATTTTTTCTCTTTTCAGAATTTGAGAAGCGATTTAAAATTTTTTCGCGATATCTTATTGTGATTTTCAGAGCTTTTTCGTAATTCCTGCTGTTTTTTGACGTACCCGGGCAAGTTTGCTAGTTATGAATAAAGATCATACATATCAAATTAGAAATGTAAATTTGTGCGATATTGTAAGAAAGAGGAAGCATGGGCCATAATAATACACATACAATTAACCAAAGGTACCAATACTTGCAATGATATTAGCATCGAAATATTTACAGAAATGTTATGAGAAGAGCTGTTATGTATTGTATTTGAGAGAAAACACTTTAAAAATGCTTTACATTTTTTAATGGGATTTAAAGCTACATTCAAAGGCGTAGCGTTAGGGGGGGGGGGGTCGATCATTTTACTACCAGTATAATTGTATGCTAATTTTTGCTTTGTTTATTCGCATAACGTTCATTGAATAAATAAAGCCAAATTTTCTATATAATAGAGCTGGTAGTAAAATGATCGACCCCCCCCCCCCTACCGCTACGGCACTGGCTACATTTGTCTCTTTAGATAATCTCTGCCTGCATAATGCTTTATGTATTTGTAAATTTTTTTCATAGTTGTTAACATACTTTTGTATCTAATAAACGCCAACATGTTATAAGAAGAACTGGAGTAAAGAGCAAACACTGAAAATGCTTTGTGAATTACATGGTCCCCATTTTCACCGATGACATATAACTTTAAATGCAAAAGTGGCATAAGCTTTCTGTTTTTTTCCTTCATTCAGTTCATTTTAAAGATGCATGGATCCTGTTTTTATAAGGCTCATCTTATAGCAGAAAGAGAAAAATTCTGACTGATTTTGTCTAGAGGGATCGTATAAAAATTAAAAAGTAACTACTTGAAAAGGAATGGGAGAACCATTTTGCTTACAAAATCTTATTTTAATCATTTTTGTAATTTACATAGCTACTTACCTCCAAAAGGTAAAAAACGAAAACATGTTTCAATCTTTTTTAGGACATCCTGTATAATCTGAAAAATGTTTCATTTTAAAATTTGTGCAGAAATATGCATATTCTTTTAAAAGGATTTTAATTGTAGGACATTGTTGTTAAGAAACATCATGTAGAAATTGACCCAGCTATAAATTATGAAAAAAATAAACAGGCAGGGTTGAACTTTTAGCTTTTATAATGAGACAGGCCTCAATTTTTTTACCTATGTACAGGAGAAGTGCAGACAATTCATTTACAGGCATTACAAAGTTAATACCGCATTCAAGACCATAGCCAGAAAAATATTTCGGGGCCCAGAATTTTATTTTTGCCTTATTTTAGATTTGATTTTTACTAACTGAAGAGAGGCAAGTGTTAAGATCAAATAGACGTATCATTTTTATCATATAGCAGCATATTGGCATTTTTTTGTGGTCACACGGTGTTTTTCATCTTTAATGGCTTTAAAAGGAAACTGACACGCATCATGCAAGAGGGCAACCTTTCCTTCAAGTCGAGACTTAATCTTCTTATCTCCTTTGCATTGTTGAATCTCCTGTCCTTTTATGAATAAACCACAGAAGGGTTTCCTGGAAAAAAGTTGAATGATGGCAAAATAAGCATCTAAACCCAGCCTTACTGATGTATTTTGTACATTTCTTTTTGGTGCTAAAAGTAAGGAGTAAAAAACATACGCTCTTTTTTTTTAGATCCTATATGTCAGGTTCCGAGAAACATCTGTTATTAGAACTGATGTTCTATATTATTTTTGTCTTAATATATTATATACTGTATGGGCTGTGTACTGGAATTTCAAAATAACAGTCTTTCCTTATCTAAAACTGGACCTAAGCCCGTGAAAATGTATAGATGGTATGAAGGGGAAAAGAGATAGTTGGGTGGGGGTGTGCCCAACCTTTTGAGATGTCTGTGGAAGATGGGAAGACAAAAGAATTCCACGAACGAAGAAAAGCGTTTGAAATGGGAGCTAGGTAGAAAACTTCGAGTTTTACAGAAAACAGGAATACAGGTTTACCTGGAAGTTAGTGACCTACGTCATCAATGACGTAGGTCACTAACTCGGTAACTTGGCGATATTTTCAGCTTGGCTCTCGAGTGGCGCAAACAAGGTAACTAACCTACCAGGTAAACACGAGGGGAGCGGACTCGTTGATGACTGATTGTCTGAGTTTCTTATAAAACTTAATCAATATTTCCACGTCCTCCTTAATTTCAGGTAAGAATGCTTATTAACATAATTATATCATTGTTTTCCTTGCATTTATAATGTATGTTTTGTTAATTTCTTTAATCACCCTGCACGTGGTGCTGTTTGCCAATTTTCTTCAATATATTTTTTTAATTTAATGTTTAGCTTATTTTATTACTATTATTAATTTCTTACATGGATTACTAAGGAAATTTTAATTTAGATTTTCTTTCTTTCGTCTGTTGCTAATGTTTTTAATCTGTTTATTAAGTGTTAGGTACTAGAATTTTTTCCAGTCTACGTATAATTAATTGCTAATTTTTACTAATAATGTGACTAATCTTTATATATCTTTTAGATTTTATTGTAAATTATATTATTTTTCGTGGATGAGTGACAATTTTATCCAGATATTTTGTTACATGTTACTAAAAATCTTAAAATTTGTATTGTCAATGAAATCAGCTACTTTTAATGTCATTTTTGTTCTTTTTAAGATTGATGCGAAAACTAGGACACATCAATATCAGAGACATAAGGGGAGAGGAGTATAATGGTGTGTAAAGCTTTGTGCTCTTAAATTTTCTTTGTGGTATAACATCATTTGTTAAATATAAAACAGTAATGTGAAACTATAATACAAGTTTAAAAATTTATATTTGTATGAGCAAAATTCCCACTCTTTCGTAAAGTGCTTGTAAATCCTTATTTTTATTTTGTCATTTCTAAAAGCCCTTTATTTTTCACTAGATGTCTTTGATAGTGCTGTTGCACTTTTTAATCTTTTTACTGTATTTAATGTTTATTGGAATCTTGCGAGTTTTAAAAAACGGAAAAGAATTCCTCATATGTTTGAAACTATAGCATTAAATTTTCATACAATATATGTTATGTTCTTTTTCTGAACTGTATATGCTGGTAGATGGTTTCCAAGGCTACAGGCTTAAAAACTGACAGGTTGTACATGCAAGCATAAGTAAGTGTTAGTATTCCCCACCCATATTTCATTTATTCATTATGTATTGTCTTGTGCATGTTGCTAACGAGTGGAAAACACAAATGTATAAAGAGAAAAACATACAAGATACGGAGTGTCTATTTCAACGTAAGATACGGCTGCCTTAATGATCATTCTATTTAACCGTCATGCGCAGTTTGTTGCTGCGCCTGACGGTTACCTCTGGCATCTTGGCGGTATAGCTTGGCTTGGCATAATCGCTTTTTCTCAGGTGTGGGAAAATGCATCATTTTACTCGCCACTGGCGAGTGAATTTTCTAACAGGGCGAGTGACTTTTCAGGTTGTCTTTGAAAACTGCAAACTATAGAGGTATGCCAAAAACGTTTTTTTGTTTAGTATAGCTAGCTATATTTTTCAACTTTCCTAATCATTGCAATGTAAACATGGTATGAAGTTCTACTTTATATTAAACTTTCATCTCTTGTTTATATTTCTTAATTTTATAGGAAAAAAAATATATATGAAAATGCATTGTAGTAATAGTAACCAACTATTTTTGAGTTGTGTAATTTTATAAACTGTACGTTGCATTTTACTGGCTGGTAAGATTTTCTAGAAATTCTCCACCCCTGCTTTTTCTACAATACAAGTAACCCCTTTGAACACCTTATATCTTGGTGTTGCGATTTTTCATTTCTCCAGCTCAGCAATGTGTAGCTTTGTTGCTGTTTTGTTTGCGTTGCTTCTCATCTCATTCTTCTGTTTTTGCTTAGCTTAGATATTATAGAAACTTCAATAAAGTAAGTTTTAAAATATTTATTGTTTATGGTAGTAGTATATGAAACGCTGTTGAAAAAAAATGACTTTTCCAAACTTAACATCGATCAAAGTGATTGTTGTGTAACAGAAAAAAATAGCAAACGTGACAGAAAATGCGGCATTTATAAATGCTGTTTTTGCTTCTTTAAAAAAATTAATTATACTACCGTGGTTATCTAGTAGTAATGCGCAAAGTTTGTGCAACTTTTTTAAAGCAGTTTTTTAGATATAAGAAAAAAATTTGCATTATCGCAGCATCACTTTTAAAATAAGCATGGACTGTATTTTTAATTTTTTATTAAATTTGTGTTCTTTCAAACTTTTTCTTTTCAGTGACAGTTCCTGTTTTCCTCTTCCTCCATCATCAGTATTATAGCAACTGCAAGTATATTAATTGAATGAATATTGTCTTTGCTGTATGGTTTGATGTTTCACATCATATCATTGACAATACTTTCTCCTATAGGTGTTGACTGAGGAAATGAAAAAAAATCTAGAGTTAGGAATGGCGACTTTATTCTAAACAACATTCTACTTCAGCATTACTTAAAAAAGGTATAATTTTATTTAATGATTTTGTTTATTAAGTAATTGGCTGTTGTCATTTTTTATATTGCTTTTCTCTATTAAAAAAGTTCAAAGTGAAAAATGTTTCGTGCAAAAGCCCCCGCCCTAGAATTTCATTGAATATTTCATTAAGTCTATATTTGTTTTGTCCTGTTTATAAATAATATTTACAATAATTAAAATATTTATGCCTAAAGGATATATAATACAGAATTCTGGTGAAACGAGCTTATTTTCAGAGATTTCCTTGTTATAATACAAGTTACCAGACTCCCCCCCCCCCCCAAGTTTAAAAAAGGGCAGTGTTTTATACTTAAGGGCATTTTATTTATTTAAAAACATAAAATTAAATAAATAAATATTCAAAAAAATATTTTCACTAAACTTTACAGTCAGTTAAAATAAATAATTGGAAATAAAATATCTAATTAATAATTTTATAGTTTTAATTTATGTACTGTTGTTTATTTAATTTTTAATAAATTATAACATTATTTTTTATTATGAGGAAAAATTTGGATAACTACAAAGTAAGTTTGGTTTATATTCTAGGACTGTGGGGGGGGGGGGGGGGGGCTCACTCAAAGGGCTGAAATAACTTGATAGAATTTTATGTTGCAGTGCAGTGATGATGCCTGCCGACCAGTAAATTCTCATCATCACTGGTCCTTGGGACTAGTGCCTTTTTTTTTTTTTTTTTTAAATTCTAATGCTGCTTAAGGGCCCTTTTTAGATTCCAAAGTGTACTTTTTTAGGCATTTTTTGGATTTTCCAAGCCACTTTTAATATTTAAAATTCAGGGGACTCTTTTCAAGACAACAATGAGGAAGTATTTATTTTGCAAACAAATTTTTTTAAATAAAAACGAATAAGACTAATTTTTTGGATGAGGGGCAAGGAGGGTACTATTTTGTAAATCAAAGGGCAGGAAGGATGCAGCACCCCCTGAAGCTGTCTAGAGAAAACTCTGATGTTACAATTTTTTTTTACCATTAATATATCAATATAATGCCTCGTCTTCAGCTGATTATGTCATGACTGGGCATTTTATTACCTTTGAAAACAAAGATAAAAAAAACAATACCCAAAATGTTTCGACAAAATAAGATGCACTAAAAAAAAAAAAAAAAAATGATTCTTAATGAACATGAATAATGCGTATATTTCAAATCTGGGAAATTTGTTTTCAGCGTGTCATTAAGGGGGAAAAAATGCTTTTACAAAATAACACACTCATTCATCTTTTTTTTTTACACATGAAGATACCCTTCTCTTGTTTTTATACATTGTTTTGGACCCTTCGCAAAATTATTAATCCCCAAACAAGACCCTTCACAAAACATTTTATCCCAAAACAGGACCCTTCACAAAATTATTTGTCTCTTAAATAGACCTTTCACAGAATTTTTTCACTTTCAAATTGAACTTTTCACAAATTTAGTCATTTAAAAATAAAATCTGGCCTGTAAGTAAGCAGTTGAACTCACCAAAGAGCATATTACTTAGCTTTTTATACAGGAAGGATAGAACATGAAGACATCAATAATTTAAGATTTAAAAAATTATTACTAGAATTTTCACAAAAATAAGAAAAACTTCACAATTTCACAAAAACAGGACCCTGTGAGAAAAGTCTGGACAGACCCCTGCTTTATGTCTCTAGATTTTCTTTGATAATGTAATTTTGATCAAATTTTATATATTATTTTGATGTCTTATGATAGTAAGCTTGGTTCACCACTGTTAATTGGCAGAAATTTTGCTACTGGGAGATCAAATTGAAAAATTGGGTTGTGTTAGAATATGGTTTGGTAAATCTTGTACAGTAGACTCCCTGAAATCCGCATATCATCACAGATGTAAACAATGAAATTTTCAGTTCAGATGTAACAACAAAATTGCAGAATTTTTTTACTTTTATATCATTCTGTGTGTATTTTAATATGTAATTCTCGATAATATGACTGAACTGATAGTTTTTTCCAAAGGAAGTATAAATTTTCTTCTAAAAAAAATTAAGATTTTGCTGATATCACTGGTATTACAATCTTTTTACCAAATATATTTACGTATTAATCAAGCTTCTTTGATTATTAATACTGGCTAAACTTAAATAAAACTTCCTTACTTTATGATTTTGATATGAATTAATATGGTATCTAATTTATAGGAAAGTTTATTGTTGAAAGTTCATCAAGAAAAATGTGTTTCATCTTTATTATGCATATTTAACTGTGTATTATTACTTACTTACTTGACCTTTACTTTTAATAATTTAATCATTTTTTAAATTATCTTACTATTTATCATTTTAGTTAATTACTTTACTTAATTATTTTAATATTTGACTATGTTACAGGCATTAATTATAATTTTTATTGCATTATTACATTCAAATAACTGTTTTAAAAAAAGGTAAACAAAGCACCAGAAATCTGCAAAATTCTAAAATCCGCACAACCTCTGGTCCCAAGCTGTGCAGATTTGAGGGAGTCTTCTACTGTATTTCATATGTATGGGTAAGTAGATTCATGTATTGTTGGATGGAAGAGCTAACTTTGATTCACTCTCAATTCTAGAAAAAGTAACTGCCATCGTAATTGTTTTTACTGTGACCTTTTGACTTTTCAAAATATGAAAACTGGTAATTTTATAGAGAAATGTTAAGAAACAAGCTGAACTAGACGACAGTTTTTAAATCAAAGAATTATTTTAAGTGCTATTTAAAATTAAAATTGTTTGGTTAAAGTTTTATAGGATCAAAAACTAAGCATAACAATCTAACCATCTTACGCTGGCACATACTTGCCTATTTTGTAGTGTGCAAGTGCAGATGCAATCTTTTTTTTTTATTATTATTATTTATCTATTTTTTTATTCAAAATTTACTATTTCAATAGATTTATTTCATATTTTGAAAAAATCCTTTTACCACTTATTATTGCCAATTATTAAAAAAACATAAATAATATTTCCAAACATCTTTCAGCGGAAAAATATAGTTACATGTGAATATTACAACAGAAAGAAAACTTTAAAATAATTAAGCTGTTAGAGAGGATGTATTTTTTATTAAAAAAGAGTCATAAATGTACCTAATCAATACATAAAAATGTGTATTTTCACTTTTTATATTTTCACATTATTTTTGTAACTACAATTCAAAGTACATAATTTTTTTTTTTTTTAATATTGCATTAAATTTGTCTTTTGTTCTTTGCTGCTACCACATGCCAATGACTCATTATAAAGTTAATAAAAATTAGGAAAAAGCATACCCCTAATGTTTGATAATATGAATCTCTCCGTACAACTTAATAGAAATTGAGTTAGGACTAAATAAATGTGTGCTAGGAAGCAGATATGCAAAAAATTTGTTTAGACATGTTCATGAACATGTCAAACAAGTAGGCTAAATTATAAGAACATCATTATTTTTACCCGACTACGGCAAAGCCAAAGGAGGGTTATGATTTTGACAGGCTATGTATGTATGTATGTATGTATGTATGTATGTATGTATGTATGTATGTTCATCTGTTCCCTCGTAACTTCTAAACCACTAATCAGAATTCGACAAATGACATATCATTAGAAGCGTCTTAATTGTCCGCTGGTTATAGGCTATATAGATTTTCACCAAATTCAATGTGGCGCCTTCTAGCGGACAAAATATACAGAGTAAAAAAATAAAGTTAAGCTAGATATGCCGTGTTTGGTATCATTTTAAAGCGCTTCACTTGTACATTTCGAATATATATATATTACTAGCATTTGCTTGTGACTTTACTTGCATTTATGGGCTAATTGCATATAATTCACATCTTTTCGTTCTTAATTTCTTTGGTACTTAGTAATCAGAATAAGACCACTGCAGTGCCATTAGAAGGGTCTTGATCTTGATATTCTGTTGGTTGTGAGCTATAAAGTTTGTCACCAAATTTACTATTATGCCCTCTAGCGGACAAAAAGTATAAAATAAAAATATATGTAATGTGTTTGGTATTACTTGAAAGAGCTTCACCAGTATTTATATGCTTATACATAATTACAAGACTGCTTTGAAGATGTTTAAAAAAAATGAGCGATAAGAGTAAAGCGCGGATCACGGGAACTGTAATGTAGAGCAGCGTGAACGTTAATAGAATAATTTAATGCACTAATGTAAACGACATAAGCTGGGAGTACCTCCACGCGGTGAAGGCGGAAACAGTTTGATAACTGGCTAAAACTCCCATAAAAATGTCCTCTGCATTATATGCCTTCGGGCTTATGTTGTTATATGTGCGTGTGTATCTATTTGCCTATTCGTTGTCACGTTGTGTACCCGGTAACGCAGGGAAGCAACCACAGCCATCCTACTTCGATACACTGTTTAAATTTTGTCGGATTAAATAAATAAAAATAATTTTGCTGGTATTGCACCAAAAGTACCAGGTTTATATAGTCTACGAAATAGCAGTAAAAGTTAGTAGTATAGTATAGTTAGTAAGTATAGAAATAAGAAGTAGTATAATAAGTATAGGTCTATAAACAAAAACAATTTAGTTTGAGTTAGGTTAGTAAATCTAGTGTAAATAAATAGAGCTATAAATATTAACATTTAGTTTCATTATTTTAGGTATAAAATAAAAGCTTTTAAAAAATGGCTTTATCAAGGAAAACAAAAAAAGCTTCACGCATTTCTGAGACAAGAAAAAATGAATCCCCAGATATTACTGAATTTAGAAGAATAAAAGACAAAGATTATCAGAAAAATCGTAGGAAAACGCAGTCCGAACATTCTAAAGTGGAAAATCGTTGGAATGCTAAAAAACGGGCTGATAATCTTCGTGAGAAAGAAACTTCTAAAAAAAAAATCATACGTTTACATAAAGCAAAAAACTACATTGCTCAGATAAGATCGCAAGAATCTCAAAATTCTCGATCACAGCGACTTTATTCGTTAAAGACACATGCTTCCGAAACCCGAAGCTTAGAAACTCCCACTTCAAAAATACTTCGACTCAAGTCAATGAAAGATCATGCTTCTCAAGTACGTAATCTAGAATCTCCGTCGACTCGACAAACACGTTTGGAAAATATGTGTAATCATGCCTCTCAAATGCGTGATCAAGAGTCTCCGTCGACTAGACAATCACGTTTGGAAAATATGTGTAATCATGCCTCTCAAATGCGTGCTCAAGAGTCTCCGTCGACTAGACAAACACGTTTGGAAAATATGTGTAATCATGCCTCTCAAATGCGTGATCAAGAGTCTCCGTCGACTAGACAATCACGTTTGGAAAATATGTGTAATCATGCCTCTCAAATGCGTGCTCAAGAGTCTCCGTCGACTAGACAATCACGATTGGAAAATATGTGTAATCATGCCTCTCAAATGCGTGCTCAAGAGTCTCCGTCGACTAGACAATCACGTTTGGAAAATATGTGTAATCATGCCTCTCAAATGCGTGATCAAGAGTCTCCGTCGACTAGACAATCACGTTTGGAAAACATGCGTAATCATGCCTCTGAAATGCGTGATCTAGAATCCCCGTCTACTAGGCAATCACGACTTGAGTCGATGAGCAATCATGCTTCAGAAATTCGTGCTAACGAAACTCCAACATCAAGAGAGATACGACTTCAATCCATGCAGATAAATACATCTAGAACCTACCGAGCTCGAAGAATTTTGTTCGAAACAGACAAGGACGAGTTTGATAGGGCAATTTCGGAGGTATCGGACAAAACATGTTATATTTGTAAAAAAACACTATACAAAAATCAAGTAAAAAATATAACATCTAATAATCTTTTCCCGCCTAACACTCCACAAAGAATAACAGCCTGTAATCGATGTGCCAATTCTATAAGTCGTAATAAAGTTCCGTCAACGGCTTTTTGGAATAAAATGACAGTTCCGGAACCTCCTCAACAATTAGTAGCTTTATCTGAAGTTGAAATAAGGCTTGTATCAAGGATTATACCGTTTGTTAAAATAATAAAACTGGGAGGACATTTCGGACAAAAAGGGTTTAAAGGGCAGGCTGTGTTGTTTGCTCAACAAGTTGAAGAAATCACGGAACAACTACCACTGGCGATTGAACAGTGCGGTCTCACTGTTGTCATCGAAACATTAGAAAATGTTGATAGGGTCAGGGAATATAGAGTGAATTTAGACAACCTACGTGCAGCTTTAAATTGGCTTGTAAACAACAATCATCTCTATAGAGGCGTTACTCTTAACTTTGAACACCTACAAAATTCAATGAATGATGAGCATATAATTGAAATACCGCCAACAACAGTTAATCATAACCGAGAGCCACATCAACATTTTAAAGTTATTAATTCAGACCGAAAAATTCTTAGAGGTTCTTTTAATCAAGGAAGTGACATGTTTTCTTCCGACAGTAGGGGGAAACAATGCACTGCAAATGCAGCAGTTGCTATAGCTTATTCTTCCACCAAAGATCTGTCGCAATGGGACGCTTCGGACATTGATCGGGTGTTAATATTTGGTGATGCATATTACTCCCAGTGTCTAAGGAGCTTGCCAATACAACCAAATTATTTAAACACCGAAGAATTGCTCCCGGAGTTAGTCATCGCAAATATGTCTTATACACTTGATTTTGACATAGATTGTATAACAGGACTAATTAACCCAACAGTAGATGTGCTAGAAGGATATTTTTCGAGCTTATTAGAAGGTCTACGGCACTTTTTCCTGACTATTGAGAAGAATGCAGGCATAATCACCGCAGAAACAGAGATATCAATCTCTGTAATTAAACATGATACGTCGTATTACCTGTTTGATTCCCATTCAAGGGGACCTAAAGGATTTGTCGCATCAACTAGAGGTTGTGCAATGTTAATGATGTTCAGTACTATTGAATCTCTCGCTGAGCACCTACCTGTTGTCCTTATGACAAGAGGACGCAGAAACCTCCAGTATTGCATAACGTCTGTAAACGTATCTGTCAACAACATGACACCATCAAACGTATGTCCACATGAAACCACCGATAGCGAACATGACTCCGTTAATGGTCATTGCAACGATGACATCACTGCCAGATCCTTAACTAATAATGGCCAAATAAACGTCACAATGTTGATGGCTAACGAGTACCAGATACCTAATTTAATTGATGTCATAAATAATCCTGTAGGTAACGATACACCCCTCCCAGTATACGATATTCGGAGAAAGACAGCTCCTCCTATAAGCCTCCTTGTAGAAAAAAGAGCTGAGGAATTAGCATGGGTTAGACTCTTCCCTGATGGAAATAATGGATTACATGAAGAAAGGCAACACAAAATAACCCCATTGGACTACTTTCAGACTAGAGTTATGGGAAGCGACAAACGATTTCAAAAAATAGAATACCTATTTTATGCTCTGTCTGCAGTAGAATTGTTAAGAGCACGCCAGAATGTATCTGTTTGTGGAAGACTTCGACAAGATGGGATACAGCCGGAGGATCTTATACAAAATATACATTTATGTATGAGAAACATACGAGGGACTTCTTCCTACTGGCACAGGGCTTTTACAGAGCTAATGGCCATGGTCAGAAACTTAGGGCCACCCCATTTCTATCTTACATTATCCTGTAATGATTTGAATTGGCGGGACATGTTAAAAGCTCTCTTGGTGGCAGATGGTAGGCCTGATTTTCCTATCGACGATCTGACTTATGATGAAAAGCTAAGATTAGTGGAATCGTATCCAGTAACCCTGTCGCGCCAGTTTATGTTCAGGTTTAATGCTCTTATGCGAGTATTAAAAAGCAAATCGAATTATATATTGGGTCATGAACTGGTTGATTTCTGGTGGCGGGTTGAATTTCAATTAAGGGGATCTCCACATATACATATGATTGTTTGGTGTAAAGATATGCCCGATTTCAATTCGCCAGAAGGAATTAATCTGCTTGAAAATATAATTACCTGCGAAATACCTGAAAACGATTCAGAATTAAAAGATCTTGTCACCAGACTTCAAACTCACAGACACACACATACATGTTACAGTTATAGAAGTCCAAATTCATGTAGATTTGGGTTTCCAAAACGAAGCTCAGAAAGAACAGTAATATTGGATGACAACCAAGCTACTTCAAATGGTGGAAAATTTTATATATTAAAGAGACGCTCGGAAGAATCTATGATTAATAATTACAATGCAACACTACTACGATTGTGGGGTGCTAATATTGACATACAGCCTGTGGTTTCAGCTCTTGGCGTTGCGTATTATATCGCTAAATATATCGCGAAATCGGAACCAGCGAACCTGCAAACCGCAATAGCAGAAGCGCTTTATAGAGTTAGAGAAAGAGGAGGAAATTTTGGCCAGCAGATATTTGCCGTTCAGAATTGTTTGATGAATCATCGTCAAGTGTCAGCGCCGGAGTGTGCATACAGGCTGTGCCACCTGAAGTTACGCGACAGCTCCAGGAAGTCAACATTCGTTAACACATGCAAGCCTGAGCTCAGGTACAGGATGTTACGTTTTGATTCGGATACAGTTGAGCCTTGCAAAAATATATTCGAACGATATGAAAGTCGACCACGGAACTTAGAAGAATTGAGTCTCGGTGAGTTCGCTGTCAATTATGAGCCGATAAGTTCTATTACTTATCAAGACGATGACGATGGAGATGCTGATGCCTATGAGCAAGAAACTGAAAACCAAGAGCCAATAATAAATTTGCTGAATAGAATGGGTAGAATGAAGAAACGATCACGGCCAGCAGTTCTACGAACTCGATATTACACCGCTGACTCCGACCCTGAAGCGTACTATTACAGTTTGCTAGTTACGCATTGTCCCTTCCGTAGTGAATGTGAGCTGTTAGAGGGGTACGACAATGCTAAAGATGCTTTCTTGGCGAAACGTGGTCTTTTAAGACCACTTCATTCTGGGTATGATAATGAGCTATTATCTCGTTGGGAAAACGAAATACAAGATGCCCTTCGACGACTAGCTGCTGAACAAGCAGTCGACATGTGTGCCAATAATAGCGCCACGAATCAGACTTCAATATTACAAAATCCATTTCATCACATTAATATTCAAGAAGATGATTTTGAAGACAATATGGTAGTAAACATTATGTCTGATGAGGATTTTTTGAGGGGAGTCAATTCCTTAAACTACGATCAAAAACAGTTGTTCACCAAAGTATGTGACAAATTACGAACAAATACTGATGACCAACAAAGATCACTCCTAATGTTCATTACTGGCGGAGCTGGAAGCGGCAAAAGTTTCACTCTAAAACTGCTGGTTGAACAAATTCGAAGACTATCCTCAAATACAAGTGTCATAGTCACGGCACCAACTGGTGTTGCTGCCCGACTAGTCGGAGGATGCACTTTACACAGTACTTTTGTATTGCCTATTGAAAAGGGCCGAACAGTTACCTTGAGGCCGCTGACCGGAGATCGTCTGCAAAGGGAAAGAAATAAATGGAGAAATATCAAGTGGGTTATAATAGACGAGGTCTCAATGGTGCCCTATTCTACACTAAGAAATATTCACCTGAGGCTACAAGAGCTTAAACAGAACGACCGAGTCTTCGGAGGTGTCAACGTTCTAGCTTTTGGCGATCTCATGCAGCTACCCCCGGTTGCTGCTACACTTGGGGGCGCGTATTGCTTCAAGCAGCCGGAACATCATGTACATGAACCACACTTGTGGAGGATGTTTGATTTCTGTGAATTGAGCCAAAATATGCGCCAAGCCAACGATAACACTTTCGTTGATCTTTTGAACAATATCAGAGTAGGCAAACTGACCTTAGAACAACTGGCCACGTTAGACACAAGAAAAATAACTAATGAAACAAACGATTATGATGAAATAGTACATATATATCCCACTTTGAAACAGGTAGAGGCATATAACACCAAGATGTCGGAACGTTTAACATTACTTACTAAAATGTACACCATCACAGCAATAGATACATCTACTGAATCGAAGACATACGGACAGACCCCGAAACCTGAGCATTTACCTAGTGACCCCAATAAGACTGGGGGTATAATAAACAGTATCGAACTGGGAATCGGCTCCAGAGTAATGCTTCGTAGAAATTTGAATGTAAACCAGGGTTTAGTAAACGGAGCGATGGGAGTGGTGAAGGCCTTTGAATGGCCTGCTCTTCGGCGCGATCAGTTGGAACAGGGAGAACAGCCAAGCGCTGTTCTCATACAATTTGACGACGCATCCATAAAAGCCGATATTAACGGACTTGTCAGAATCGAGCCTTGCCTCACTGAATTTGACGGCTTGAGGGGGTCTGGGAAAATTCAGCGTAAAATGCTCCCGCTGATTCTTTCTTGGGGTTGTACTGTACATAAATTACAAGGTTGTACTCTGGATAAAGCAGTTATCGATCTAGGAAAGTCATTGTTTGCTAAAGGACAGGCCTATGTCGCTCTCAGTAGAGTCAAAACCATAGAGGGTTTGTTTATAAGTGCCTTGGATCATAATAAGTTGCTTAAAAATCCACATGACAGTCAATCGTTAGCAGAATTAGATAGATTAAGAAATCTTCCTAGGTCATCTTAATACATGAAACCTTCAATCTACATTACACATTTACACATTACACTAACGACCTCATCCACTAATCGGTCCATTACCCATTTGCTGCCATCGACGGATATGTGCGTCACTACTACCAAATACTGGAAGCGTCATACGTCAAAAAATAAAGTTAAGATAAATATGCCGTGTTTGGTATCATTCAAAAGCGCTTTACTTGTACATTTTGAATATATCTATATATTACTAGCATTTGCTTGTGACTTTACCTGTATTCATGGGGTACTTTTATACTTTTTCAGCGTAGTTTTTTGTCGTAGTTGGGTTTTAGTTTTTTTACTTTATCTTGTTATTTTACAAACATGCAATAAATGTTGAGTGTTTATCAGTCCGGAACTCACTAAGTATGAAGATAGATGGGTCATGGGTGCCTGCAAGCAGGGCAATTACCCCGCCTTGGATTATCAAATTTAATTAAACAGGTTTTCTTTTTTTCTCATGATTTTTGAAAGAAAGGAAAAATTTTTTGTTTAGTGATTTAAAATTATTAACACAAAGACAATTTTTAGTTTTGATTTCCTCTATGTTTTTGTATTTTAAACCCCATCACTTTTTATGTGATGTAGTTTGTATTTCTATTCTTGTACTTTTTATTGTTTTTTAAATAAAGTTTGTTGAATTCATAAGGTTCTGGAATAAAGAACCGCAGACTGACTTAGGCCACATGGACACACACTTTTTATAAGCACGCTTAATATAAACCTCCAGGCCCACATTGTTTAACATTTTCTGTAGTTTCCCATGACAGTGAAAGGATGAAGTAGAGAGGATAGAGGTGTCCTTCAGAAGTCTATTGAAATTATATGGAGTATAGACTGGTCATGGGTGCCTGCAAGGGAGGACAATTACCCCGCCTTCGATTATCAAATTTAATTAACCAAGTTTTCTTTTTTAGGGTTTCGTTCATCTGACGAAACCGTATTCGTCTCGCTCCTCTGTCCGTCACAGAGCCCGTTGTCAGAAACTACACATGTTGGAGATTTGAAATTTTGCATACTTATAGATAAACACCACACATCATACGACAAATCATAAAATTTTGAAAAAGTCGTACATTTAACCCTTTGGGCTCCCACATGTGTATTTTAAACAATTCTTTCTAAGTGAGTCCCTAATTAGGTTGCAGGCATGAAATTTTGCGTACTTATAGATGGACACCTCAGATCAAACGACAAATCATAAAATTTTGAAAAAGTCATTCATTTAACCCTTTGGGCTCCCACATGTGTAATTTAAACAATTCTTTCTATGTGAACCTCTAATTACATTGGAGGCGTGAAATTTTGCATACTTATAGCTGAATACCTCACATCAAAGGACAAATCATAAAATTTCGAAAAAGTCGTACATTTAATCCTTTGGGCTCCCCCATGTGTATTTCAAACAATTCTTTCTATGTGAGCCTCTAATTAGGTTGGAGGCGAGAAATTTTACAAACTTATAGCTGAACACCTCACATCAAATGACAAACTGTAAAATTTTGAAAAAGTCGTACATTTAACCCTTTGGGCTCCCACATGTGTATTTTAAACAATTCTTTCTAAGTGAACCCTAATTAGGTTGGAGGAGTGAAACATTGCATACTTATAGCTGAATACCTCACATCAAACGACAAATCATAAAATTTTCAAAAAGTTGTATATTTAACCCTTTGGGCTCCCACGTGTGTATTCTAAACAATTCTTTTTAAGTGAGCACCTAATTAGGTTGCAGGCATGAAATTTTGCGTACTTATAGATGGACACCTCAGATCAAACGACAAATTGAAAAAGTCATACATTTAACCCTTTGGGCTCCACATGTGTATTTTAAACAATTCTTTCTATGTGAAGCTATAATTACATTGGAGGCGTGAAAATTTGCATACTTATAGCTGAATACCTCACATCAAAGGACAAATCATAAAATTTTGAAAAAGTCGTACATTTAACCCTTTGGGCTCCCCCATGTGTATTTCAAACAATTCTTTTTATGTGAGCCTCTAATTAGGTTGGAGGCGTGAAATTTTACAAACTTATAGCTGAACACCTCACATCAAACGACAAACTATAAAATTTTGAAAAAGTCGTACATTTAACAATTTGGGTTCCCACATGTGTATTTTAAACAATTCTTTCTAAGTGAACCCTAATTAGGTTGGAGGCGTGAAATTTTGCATACTTATAGCTGAATACCTCACATCAAATGACAAATCATAAATTTTCAAAAAGTCGTACATTTAACCCTTTGGGCTCCCACAAGTGTATTTTAAACAATTCTTTTTAAGTGAGCCTCTATTTAGCTTGGAGGTGTGAAATTTTGCATAATTATAGCTGAACACCTCACATCAAATGACAAACCATAAAATTTTGAAAAAGTCGTACATTTAACCTTTTGGGCTCCCACATGTGTACTTTAAACAATTCTTTCTAAGTGACACCCTATTTACGTTGGAGGTGTGAAATTTTCATACTTATAGCTGAACACCTCACATCAAATGACAAACCATAAAATTTTGAAAAGTCGTACATTTAACCCCTGGGGCTCCCACATGTGTATTTTAAACAATTCTTTCTAAGTGAGCTCCTAATTAGGTTGGAGGCGTGAAATTTTGCATACTTATAGCTGAGCACCTCACATCAAACGACAAATCATAAAATTTTCAAAAAGTCGTACATTTGACCCTTTGATCTCCAACGTGTATTTTAAACAATTCCTTCTAAGTGAGCCCCTAATTAGGTTGGAGGCGTGAAATTCTGCATACTTATAGCTGAGCATCACACATCAAACGGCAAATCATAAAATTTTGAAAAAGTCGTACATTTAAGCTTTTGGTTCCTACATGTGTATTTTAAACAATTCTTTCTAAGTGGCACTCTATTTAGGTTGGAGGCGTGAAATTTTGCATACTAGCTGAACACCATCATGCGACAAATCATAAAAATTTGAAAAAGTCGTACATTTAACCCTTTTGGCTCCCACATGCGTGTTTTAAGCAATTCTTCCTAACTGAGCCCCTTATTAAATTGGAGATTTGAAATTTTGCGTGCTTATTATAGCAGAACACCTGAGGCCAGGTGACAAATTATAAAATCTTGAAAAAGTCTTACGTTTAACCCTTTGAGCTACCACATATGTATTTTAAGCAATTCTTTCTAAGAGAGCCCCTAATTAAGTTGGATACATGAATTTTTGCGTACGTATAGCTGAATACCTCAGACCACACGACAAATCATAAAAATTTCAAAAAGTCTTATATTATTTACTCCTCCGGGCTCTAACGTATATTTTAAGCAATTTTTCTAACCTCCGCCCTTTTCACGCGGGGAGCACTTTTCCAACTTTTGCCGACACCCCTTTGACCATTCTTTCATATTATGCACCATAGCCTTACATATTTGAGTTCCACTTTTTACCGCCAGGGGCGCCTACTTATCTCAGGTGCTATGGGCCCAATCCCTTCGACTAATATATATACGGATAATATGTAAAACGGAGTTTCGTTCGGATAGGGATTTGTTTAGAAAAGAGTGCGACCCTGGTTGAGAAATGTGGAACTAACAGATTTTTCAAAAGGATAAAGTGTTTTGAAATGAATATTAAACGAAACCCTCTGTGCGATCTGTGACCACACTTACCCACTTGTTTCTCATGATTTTGAAAAAAAGGAAAAATTTTTTGTTGAGTGCTTTAATATTATTAACGCTAAGACAATAAGGAACTAAGAATTTTCCCTGAATCCCCTGTGGAAGACAATTAGGTAGATTTCGTATGAAATACTACCTATTGGGATCGTTCCTATGTTGGAATTTCTGAAAAATTTTTGCAGATCTACACCCATCATGACTCCTAGAACCCAAAACCACCCCCAGTAAAAAACTTTATATATATATATATATATATATATATCACTTTCTTCTGGACACGATAACTTTCGTAATTCTGCACCAATCTCTTCCAAATTGATACATAAAATCAAAGGGCATAAAATCTCGGTCAAGTTCGTTAATGGGCAAAATCGGACCAAGGGGATGGAAATGGGGAGGGGTTTTGTGAAAACCGAAAACCCCCCATAACTTCTTCATTTTTGTACATATCAAATCAGTTTAAAGTTTTTATTACTTCTAAAAATAGGGCCAAAATTTTATGTGTCACAGATTTTTGATAAAGTTAAAAATGGGCTCAAGGGGCGCAAAAAATAGGGGTTTTGGAAGAAAAAAAATCATAACTTCGTCAATTCTCAAGATATCAATTCCAGTTAATTTTATTATAAATCTCCTTAATATTATCTACAACTTTTATATTCACAAGTTTTTGATAGGACCAATTCGTACCGCAAAAAAAATTAAAAACGAAAACAAAAGGGGGGTTTGAAGAAGTAAAAAATCCATAACTCCGTCAATTCAAAAGATATAAATTCCCCATGAATTTATCATATATTTTCTTAATATTGTCTACAACATCTATATAGACAAGTTTTGGATAGGACCAATTCTTACAGAAAAAACAAATTAAAAATACATAGCGGTTGAAGAAAAAACCCATCTAAGTAAGGGCGTATTCAAATCCAAACTGCGTATTTTCTGACTCATTTTACAATTCATTTTTGCTCTCAAAGGCTTCCAAATGGTGCGTTTTCTTACTCAGAAACTATATAATGTACCGTAATGGTCGATTTTTGGATAGAGGCAGAATATATTTTTAAAAATGCTGTTAAAGTGGGCATTTTGAACCGAATTTCCCGAAACGGATTGTGTTGGAAAAATCATTGCATTAAGGATGCACTCAAATCCAAACTGCTTGTTTTTTGACTCATTTTTAAATTCATTTTTGCTCTCAAACGCATTTAATTGGTAGATTCGCTTATTCAGAAACTATATAATGTACCGCAATGATAGATTTTTTGATAGAGGCAGAATATATTTCAAAAAATTATGTCAAAGTGGGCATTTTGAACGGAATTTCCGGAAGCAATTGTGTTATCACTTTCTTCTGGACACGATAACTTCCGCAATTCTGCACAAATGTCTTCCAAACTGATACATAAAATCAAGGGACATAAAATCTCTGTCAAGTTCGTTAATGGGCAAAAGCGGACAAAGGGGATGGAAATAGGGAGGGGTTTTGTGAAAACCGAAAAAAACCCATAGCTTCTTAATTTTTGTACATATCAAATCAGTTTAAAGTTTTTATTACTTCTAAAAATAGCGCCAAAAATTCATGCATCACAGATAAAATTTAAAATAGGCACAAGGGGCGCAAAAAATAGGGTTTTTGGGAGAAAAAAATTCCTTACTTCGTCAATTCTCAAGATATCAAATCCAATAATTTTATTATACATCTCCTTAATATTATCTACAACTTTTATATTCACAAGTTTTTGATAGGACCAATTCGTGCCGGGAAAAAAAAAACACGAAAACAAAAAAGGGGTGTTGAAGAAGAAATTTTTCATAACTTCGTCAATTCACAAGATATAAAATCTTCATGAATTTATCATATATCTTTTTAATATTGTCTTCAACATTTATGTAGACAAGTTTTTGATAGGGCCAATTCTTAAAGCAAAAACAAACTAAAAATACATAGCGGTTAAAGAAAAAAGTCATCTTATTAAGGGTGCATTCAAATCCAAACTGTCTATTTTCTTACTCATTTTTAAATTCAGTTTTGCTCTCAAACGCATCCAATTGCTAGATTCTCTTATTCAGAAACTATATAATGTACAGTAATGATCGATTTTTTGATAGAGGCAGAATATATTTCAAAAAATGATGTCAAATTGGACGTTTTGAACAGAATTTCCCGAAGCGATTGTGTCGGAAACGAAAAATATTGCCCTACTGAGAAAATAATTGTTTATTAATCAAGTTTTAATTAATTGAAAGAAAAATAAAAACACAGGTCGCTTATAAATCTTTCCAAAAATTACGTCAGCATGTTTCATATTTTTTTTTTTTTTTTTTTATTAAAAATTAATCTGAAAATGTGCCAGAAAATTTCGAGTTGTTGAGTATGGAAAAATATTTTTTTAATGTCGCCTTAACATGATTCTGATAAAACCAGCTATTTTATAAAAAGGAAATAAAAACTCGTCAAAAGAGACAGATAAAACTGTTAAAGTGGATTTATATCTAATAATGATTTAGTTTTTGTTGGTGAAATTAGTATACTTAACTTCGAAATCTACCTCTGCCTGTAGGCCGGGCCGGCAGGGATTTTTTTTTTAGTTATGATTTCCTCTATATGTTTTTGTATTTTTAACCCCATCACTTTTTATGTGATGTAGTTTGTATTTCTATTTTTGTGCTTTTTATTGTCTTTTAAATAAAGATTGATGAATTCACAAGGTTCTGGAATAAAGAACCACAGACTGGCATAAGTTGGCATTACACGTTGGCATAAGTTGTTGTAAGTGAGATTTTGGTGTAAATCGTGCAACAGGTGGTGCGGCTATGCTGCATTTTTCAGGATTTATTCGATTTTAGACATAAATAGATCCTTATTAGGGTTGTGTGTATACTGCCGAACGTGCTTCACTTTTATGCTTTTTGAGTTGTGAGTTTTGGTGGCGGACATATAAGAGGGTAGGTGTCGAAATAAATTATTTGTTTGAAAAATGCAGTACTTATATCTCTCTTTTAAATGCACACAATTTGACAAACCTATACCTGTAGAATCCTCATGATGAGCATAAATTGTCATTTAATTTAAGCATTGTGATGGCGTATTTTGTAGAATTAACATGCATGTGTGTGCAGGGCCGGACTGGCACAGTTTGGCCCACCCCGCTAGATTTAAGCGTTGGCCCACCAATCGACAACCCCATTGTTAAAATGTTTGAATACTGACTTCCCTTCGTACATTGATTAATGTTTGTTTATAATATGAATATAGTACCTTAAAATTGATTAGTTTGTTTTATACCCTCACTACTAACTAATTAGAATGTCAGATGTATGGACAATTCTTTTGAATTTGAGGCAACTCCATCTATTATCTTATCATAATCGTAATTTGGTTGATTATCTCCAGAACTACATGGTAGATTTTAATGAAATTAGGTATGTAAGTAGGTTGATAAAATTAAAAAAAAATAACCATTCAACAGTTCTCGCATAAGACTCATCAGCGTCAGAAGGTATAAAACAGAGCTTACAATTTGAATTAAAAAATGGGTTAATAGGGATATGTTCCCCTATTACAGTTACACAGCTCCCACAATGTGAATTCACACTGGAAATCAGGCAGTTTATTAATCCCTGTGGCAGTTAGTCTCACTCCTCCAGCAACGCTGTTTTCAAGCACTCAGTAGTTCTGGAAGGTGGAAAGTGAGTTCCAATCGTCCTCCCCAGAGCGTTCTAGACATGCTCTATAGGGTCTGGAGATCTGACGGACCAACCCATCAAGTGAATATCCTCACTTTGCAGAAATTCGTCGACCAGATGAGCTCTATCTGGGCGCGTGTTGTAGTCCCTTAAAATGAAATCAGGGCCAACTGCATCCCTAAAAAGGCAAACATAATGTACAAAGGTATCATCATTACACCTCAGACCAGTGACAGAGCCTTTGCCAAACATAGAGAGGGGTGTGCGCTCATCCAACAAACTGCATCCCTAAAAAGGCAAACATAATGTACAAAGGTATCATCATTACACCTCAGACCAGTGACAGAGCCTTTGCCAAACATAGAGAGGGGTGTGCGCTCATCCAACATGATGCCTGCCCAGACCATCAAACCTCCGCTGTCATAGAGGTCTCTTTCTCGGACGTTGGGAGGCATGTATTGGATCCCTGGTTTTCTCCAGATGAAAGTATACGTCGAGAATTAGAGTGTAGGCTGAACCGAGACTCATCAATGAATAGAACAGTCCCTTAATGATCCCTCGTCCAAAGTCGATTATCTCTGTATCATGATAAACGGGTTTTCCCGTGCGCAGAAGTGAGCTGACTCAAGCAACCCTCTGTCATGCAGTCTTCTGCAAACAGTAACCCTTGAAACTCGGCTTCCTGTAGCCGCATGAAAGTCACGAGAGGCCTGGGAGGATGCTGCACTCATGTTATCCCTCGCTGTAATAGATAAATAGCGATCTTCACTGGCCGTCGTGGCTCTTGGACAACCTTGTCCAGGTTTTCTCTCTATGGATTTAATATCCTTAAACTGTTTCCATAAGTTTGATACGACGTTGGGCGTTACATTGAAGTCCCCAGGAATCTGCACTTGAGACTGCTTTGTTTCCAGTCTCCCCGCTATTCTCCACCTCATTACAGCATTCAAACGTTGGTTGTTACTCATTTTTACTGTTTGCTTTTGAATTTTACCGTATGCAGCAAAAAAACACTAAGATATTCGGCGAGGTGTGCGAGCGAACAAAACGTGAAAATTGCCACGCTCACTTACAAATCCTGTTCTACTCGTAACTCGCTCCACCCATACACACATGTACGCTTACGTGTTCGACACTGAATAAATGTTCGATAAATAAATGTTCGACACGTCTTTGTTTTGGATAAATACGACCATAGGCATTCCACTCACACAATAATTCTAATGCCAAGGTAGGCACTTTTTACATTTCTTATTAACTTTACAGCGATCCTCATCATCTTTACACTGTTAAAAATAAAGTGCGATGTTTCACCACGAAAATGGTTAAAAGTCGCTGAAATTTAGCTGCAACCAAGATATAGGTGATAAGTTTCACCAGTTTATTGGTGCTTTCATAAATACCATTATATTAGTGAAATGTTAAACCATGATTCAGGTTTTTTATAAATCCAATTTTCTGGTGAAAGGTTGAACCATAAATCAGGATTTTTTTAATCCAATTTTATAGTGAAAGGTTGAACCATAAATCAGGGTTTTTTTAAATCGAATTTTCTGGTAAAAGGTTGAACCACAAATCAGGATTGTTTTTAAATCCAATTTTCTGGTGAAAGGTTTAACCATGATTCAGAGTTTTTTTAAATAACATTTTCTGGTGAAATGTTAAATCATAATTCAAGGTTTTCTCTATTCCAATTTTGGTTGAACCACGATTCAGGATTTTCTCTCATCTTTATGAGGAAAGGTTACACCGGATTGTAGTTTTCTTTTTTTTTCCCCCTCACTTTGGTTTTCAATTTATCATTTTATTGTATAATAAACAAAATTTCAGATTATGCGAGATTATATTGCAGTAGGGAAAGCATATATATATATTTTTTCATTAAACCGAACATTATTAAATTTTTAATTATTGATTCGATTGTCTTTGAAACATATTTAAAAAACAGATGTAAACCAGTTTGATCTAATTTGATTTCACAAAGTAACTGCATTTTTTTTTTTCTTCTCACAAATATTACCATTCTGTCATTGTACTTTTTGGAATATTTCTCTGCACTCACTTACACTTAGTCCATTTAGTGCTTGCTTATTCACAAAAAAATATTAAAAAAATAATAATAATTTTCTTAGATTTAAATGCATACCCAGTTTTTATTATATTTTAATTTAAACAATGGCTGAATGAATTTCTTCAACCAATATTAATTTTTGCACAGGTTTGAAAAAGTTTTTTCCACAATGCAGTTAGCTGCTGCTTTCATGATCTGTAATTGTTTTTTTTTTTTTTTTAATTGTTGTGAATCTATAGATGGGCGATTCCATGGAGAGTTTCACACACATAACGCAGGCTTTAATTTGCATTTATTCAATTATTTATTAAATTTTAATGTTAATTCTGATTTTAAGTGGTATGGTAAATAAGTTATTGATATATTTTTAAATTTAAATGTGTGGCAATAAAACTCACAGAAGTATATCATTTAATTTCATTACTCAAAATGTGCTTTTTTTCTACTTCAGAAAAAAAAGCACAGTTTGAGTAATTAAATTATATATTTCTGTGAGTTTTACTTACACACATTTAAACTAAAAAATATGTTAATAACTTATTTACCATACCACCTAAAATCAGAATTAACATTAAAATATAATAAATAATTCAATAAATGCAAATTAAAGCCTGCGTTATGTGTGTGACTCTCCACATGGAATCGCCCAGATGCTGAAATTTTTATATTATACAGTTTTCAAATTTTTACCTTCTTTTCACAAAACAAAAAATAAAAGTATTTTAATTAGCAAAAAATATTTATAGACATTTCTGCATATACTTAATATAAAGGTACAATTGTTACACATATGAAAATTTCACATATTTTCACTATTTTAAGTTACATAATTTTTAATAGTACTATTTTTGAACAGTAAAATTGACTAAAAAAAAATTAATTTTTCTACTGTTGCTGACATATATCGACAGTAACAATCTAAGCAATCCACTTCCCCTTTTCCTCAAATTGAATTATTGTCACATAATTTTCATTTTTACGTCGTTAAAAGGGGGGGGGGGGTTGCAATGTGAAATGCAATTAAATTAAATCTGTATTTCAATTTACTGATTTTTCATAGTTTTAAAAATAATTTTCAAGCATGATTCTTTTAAAAATTTATACTGCACACAGCTCGATTATGCAAAATTAGCTCATTTGGATATAAAAACAACAACAACAACAAAAAAAAAAAAACTCAGAATTTGTTTCTGTTTAACATTCAATAATGAATATGACACTTTTCAATAAATAAAGACAAAACATAACGGATACATAATAAAAGTATATGCGTAAACACTGAAATAATCAGCATGAAAAAGGCAGCTATAAGTAGCAGAATCCATTTAACCTCTAATATCAGCTAATACAAAAGTATTACTTTAAATTTTAAAGCTTTTTTTAAATACACAATGTACATCCATAGTATATTAAATACTTACTTTGAAGGGTTAATTTAATAACAGCAGTGTCGCCACCAAGCGACTAATTATTGTTACATATATATTTTTTCAGTATTCCTAAATGATAATCTATGATGACAATTTACTTATTTTTTAACAATACTCGTAGAGAAGAAAAATATTCACCAACAGCAGACTTGCAATAGCTGAAAAAAGAAATGATTACAGGCACAATTAAATAGCAACACATTTAAGTTGGTTTGCGGTATGCCGCTCCATTTATTGAAAATACAAATTATATAATCATTAGATTATATGTATAGTATGTCAGACTAATATTTATTGTAATATAATATCATTTTACATAGAGTTTCTCTCAGACAGTTTTAGGAGGGTGCTGCACTCTGTCTGACCATTCAGGTCATCAAATATTTAAATTCTTGAAGCTTAGTATATTCTGAATCAGGATTTCAGTCAGGTAAAATGGAAGAGATCCAAGCATCAGGTTAATTTCTCCACCTGTTTTAAATGAAAGAGTAAATATTTTAAGACATAAAATTGTTTCTTGTGCAGACATAACAATAAAAGTCAAATTTCACACAGGGGAAATAATCAAAAAATTAAACAGCATATAATTCAAATCTCTTTTACAAGGAAATCTTCAGCATGTGAAAAATCAATCAGTGTTCAAAATCATTGATGGTCCACTGGTCAGAGAAAACCAAAAATGATATTGGACATTGGACCACTAATTTGAAAATTTTAGTAGTCAGCAGGATCAATAACTTGTTCCCCCTTCTCTCACAGGGTCACACTCACAGGTAAACTTAAGTTTTCCCGTCTCAGAGAAAACCACAACCAAGCAAAAATCACACAATTTTATTTATTTAAAAAAAATAAATAAAACTGCATTAAACGTAAACCTTAGTCAATTGAAATATTGGAAATATCTAAATAATTTTATAGTTTTTCTTTATGTACTGTTTATTTAATTTTTAGTCATAATTTTACATTTTATTATGTTGAAAATTTTGGATAACTGCAAAGTAAGTTTGTAAGAAAAGACTGCAGAATTCTCCAATTGTTAGGTAGAAGAAGAATATTGTGAAATTCTTGAATCAAATGTGGAAAAATATTGCAAAAAGTGTCAGCTGGTTGAGGAAAAAAATTCGTCAGTTGTGATTAACAAAAACTGACGTTTGCCATTTGGCTGCAATAGGGTGTCAACGATTTTAATCAGTTGATTTAAATCAACGATTAAATCATGATTTTAATCAACTGATTTTTTTTTTTTAAATCATTGATTAAAAACACAAATTTTCTAAATTTTAAAACGACATATAAAATTATTAAAATCTAAGATGAACAGAAGTAGAAAACCAAAATAATAAGTGGCATTTTTAGAAAAGACGATACTCTTCGTTTTATGATTTTGAATTTTTATGAGCGAATGTTATTAATCATGGTCAAATGTTTATAAAATTGAATTAAGACACTCTATTCATTCAAGGAATGCAGTAATTCCCTCACAAAACAAAATAATCATGAATGTAAATGATGTTATATCAAATACAGGGTGTAAAAAAATCATGATTTAAAAAAAAAAAAAAAAAAAAAAAAAAAAAAAAAAAAAAAAATCTGATTTTTTTTTATTTAAATCGGATTTTTTTTATTTTTTTCTCTGTGTTAGAATATTAAACATCTACCAAGAATTAAGCATTTCAAAAATGAATAACCCTCCAATAACATAATCTGTTTTTTTTTTTTTTGCTTTAATTAATAAAATTTTAATTATGTAATTATAGAAATAAAAAAAAACTGCAAATTAAAAATTTCTTTAGTAGCATATAACATTAGGTGCACTAATATTTTGTAATAATTATATAAACCAATATTAAATACTCCTTATATTTTAAAGTTATTGATAAATTGCAAATTTATGATACAGATTAAATTTAGTGATTATTAAACAATTAACTGTTTAATTAAGAACACAATCTACATTTTTGAAAAAGTGGTTGAAAAAAAGGTGATAAATAATCGTTTGATAAATTCATAAAGCGGCCAATAATTTTACACAGGTTCTAAAGCATATTTATGTCAAATTGATCAAAAATTGTAGCAATGTATACAGCAAACTCACACATAATTTATAAATAGATTACAAAAATTGTATTTTGAAATTTAAATCAGATTGTTTCCCCACAACATTAAAATATCTGAATAGCTACTAAATATTATAATATTTTGAAGTTATTTAACATTTAGTTAGATGTTTTTTTTAATGTATAATACTTCTTTTTACACAGTTTAACATTGTTATAATTAACAATAACAAATATTACAGTTTTTACAAGTGATTTAGTGATAATTTTCATTACTGATTATAATGCTTTTTTAATCTATTTCAAAAAATCAGAAAATATGTGATTTTATCATCTGATTTAAATCAGTTGATTAAAATCACTGACACTCTATTGCTATGTTTATTGTATATAAAAGAATGAATAATTTGATTATTAAAAGGAAATTCTGACATTGTAAGTTATATTAGATTATATGTTTAAATTATATGTTTCCCCATGTTAGACCATCATTCCCTCACACATTGCTATTATCTCAAATATCTACCACTAATGAGCAGTAGCAGTCTAGCATCCTTCACAGAGAAGAAGCTATTTTGAGCACTTGTCAGTCCAGCAACATAAATTGGTGGTGTAAGATTTTGTTAATTTTACAGAATTTTTTTTTAGTCAGTATATCCGGAAGCGTTTTTATTAGCAGTCATTCCCTCACACAGAATATTCATTTTTTTGTAAATATCAAAAATTTTAATTTTATCATACATTATATATTAAGTGTTTCTCTTAAAGGAAACAGTTTGGATTTCTTCATAATTTTGCATTCCCCCCCCCTACAACTAGTAAAAATGTCTTATTTCATCATTCCCTCACATTTTTTATTTTATTTTTTCCACAAATTTTTATTTTATATTTTTGTTAAGTCAAATTTTTAAAACAATTTCTGTTGCTATTAAAATCTTCAATAATTGTCTGATTTCTTACCATTTATCTAATTTTTATGAAAATTTACATATGCATCATTCAAGTCAGACTGCTGGCCAAATTTGCAAGTATTGTAGAGAACAACCCAATTCACAATACCTGTAGAAACTATCCAAATTATGTTCATCTCAGATTTGAATACTTTTATGTCATTTTAAACATTTAGAAAATTTTTGATTTTAATCAATGATTTTAAAAAAAAAATCACTTTATTAAAATCATGATTCAAATCGCTGATTTAAATCATTGACATCCTGATCAAATATAAAGACAATAATAGAAAAAAAATCTGGATACATGTAACTTTTAAAAACTATGCTTAAAATTCATATAAATCTTTTTTTTATTATTTTGTTTGTATAAATTACTTTAAACATGGTAACTAATGTTTAAGATACTGATAGAGATATATATTATAAGTTTTTAAAAGTAATAAGTTGCATTTTTAGAAAAGGCGATACTCTTCGTTTTATGAATTTGAATTTTTATGAGAGAATGTGATTATTTATGGTCAAATGTTTATAAAATTGAATAAGGCACTCTATTCATTCAAGGAATGCAGTAATTCCCTCACAAAACAAAATTATCATGAATGTAAATGATGTTACATCAAATATAAAGACAATAATAGAAAAAAAAAATTCTGGATACATGTAACTTTTTAAAAACAATGCTTAAAATTCATATAAATCTCTTTTTTTTATTATCTTGTTTGTATAAATTACTTTAAACATGGTAACTAATGTTTAAGATATTGATAGAGATATATATTATAAGTTTTTAAAAGCAATAAGTTGCATTTTTAGAAAAAGCGATACTCTTCGTTTTATGAATTTGAATTTTTATGAGAGAGAATGTTATTATTCATCGTCAAATGTTTATAAAATTGAATTAAGGCACTCTATTCATTCAAGGAATGCAGTAATTCCCTCACAAAACAAAATTATCATGAATGTAAATGATGTTACATCAAATATAAAGACAATAATAGAAAAAAAAAAAATCTGGATACATGTAACTTTTTCAAAACAATGCTTAAAATTCATATAAATCTCTTTTTTTTATTATTTTGTTTGTATAAATTACTTTAAACATGGTAACTAATGTTTAAGATACTGATAGAGATATATATTATAAGTTTTTAAAAGTAATAAGTTGCATTTTTAGAAAAGGCGATACTCTTCGTTTTATGAATTTGAATTTTTATGAGCGAATGTTGTTATTCATCGTCAAATGTTTATAAAATTGAATTATGGTACTCTATTCATTCAAGGAATGCAGTAATTCCCTCAGAAAACAAAATTATCATGAATGTAAATGATGTTACATCAAATATAAAGACAGTAGAAAAAAAAATCTGGATACATTTAACTTTTTAAAAACAATGCTTAAAATTCATATAAATCTCTTTTTTTTATTATTTTGTTTGTATAAATTACTTTAAACATGGTAACTAATGTTTAAGATACTGATAGAGATATATATTATAAGTTTTTAAAAGTAAAAAGTTGCATGTTTAGAAAAGGCGATACTCTTCGTTTTATGAATTTGAATTTTTATGAGAGAATGTTATTATTCATGATCAAATGTTTATAAAATTGAGTTAAGACACTCTATTCATTCAAGGAATGCACTATTTCACTCACAAAATAGAATTTATACCACACATTAAAACAATAATTCAAACGGATTTCGCTTTGGATATAATGCAGATCGGAAATACTTTAGGCTTAAGCAAAATATTCAGCATTTGCCGGTAAAAGAAATACGTTGATACGAAATTTTGTTTACGAGAGTTACAGTAAAACATTATTATGTGTATAACAGTAAAATAAACAATCACTAGTGCACTTACTTCGAGTATTTCATGGATTGACATGGCGAAAAACTAAACATGGATACCAGTATCCACGTTTCTGCTTGAGATATCCAAGTTTTGATTCGGCATCGGCAGAGCGGAAGACGCCATTAAAGTTTATCTATTGTTGCCACTCAACGATAACAAATGTTGAACCATAATTTCGGATATAGTGCATCCGACATGTAATTATCTTTTCCAGACATTTTTACTTGAACGAAAAACATGGTGAAACCTCCTCCTTAATCCAGTTTTCTGGAGAAAAGTTAAACCTTTATTTTTAACAGTGTAATGAGTTCTTCTGAATCGCTCGTTTTTTTGCTGTAAGCGGCGAAGAGCTTGCTACGTCGAGATTGCTGCTGCAATAGCGACGGATTATAATGAGTATAGTGCCGAGCTTCTTCAGCAAGTTCATTTAAAAATTTAACCTCACTGAAGCAGCGAGGATCGAACCACGCAATGTCTTTCATGGGCAAGTCATTTCCAGTAAATCGTGTATTCAACTGCTGAATAGTTGTGTATAAAATGACATTATAAACGCTTCCCTTAAATAAGTCAGATGGGGATCCGATAATACTTCTTGCCTCATCGTGAGAATATTCACCACATCGACGTTTTGCTATATATTCTTTTTTTCGATGGGAAACTCTCAATTTCAATGGTTTACTCCTTTTCTATTAGTTGTTTCCGAAGATGTTCCGCAAATTCAGAAGTATTTTTCATAGCCATATCAAAATTATGTCGTTTCTGTAGGACATTGGATTTCAGGGTTTGGATTTTGTTAGCAGGAGTTAAGTATCCCAGGCCGCTTATCTATGCAGATACTTCGATGTTGGCATAGATATATTGAATAGGTCGCTTAAAATGGTTGCTATTAATATATGCTGAAACTTGCAGGGTCAATCCATTTCAAGTGGTCCAGAAAATCATTTATTCGTTGCTTGACCATTTTTAAAAAATCTGAAATTTTTTGTACAACAACCCTAACATGATGGAAGTTCAAAATGACTATTATTTTAATTTTATTAATTTTTGTTTGTGCATGGCGGCCATCTTTGTTTCATCGTCTGCAGCAATTTTCTCACAAGAAGGGTTTACGGAATTGTAAATAATTCATCGTTTATTTATCCAATTCAAGTGCGGATTAAAGCAATTTGTACAGAATACATTGGGCTAAAAATATGGTAATAGAGTAGTTTCCGAAACTAACTGCTTATTGGTAGAATTTAAGCATAAAATTTCAGTTTTTTTCCAAAATTTGTCCATTTACAAGAGGAAATTTTTCTAGCAAGGAGTACTGTCAACATGACATAATTTTTTTTTACAAATAGGCCAAAAATACTTGTAATCACACGCCGTGTTCCAGATCTAGACTTGCTTTCTCTTCGCTAAAAAAAATCCCAAATTTTTCTAAAATGACAAAAATCGCACATTTCAGGCTTTGATATCTCTGGTGGGGCACGAGATAAAAATCTGAAATTTTTTTAATAAGAGTATTGTATGGTAGTGTTATGCACTAGAAATTTCAGGATGGAGATTTGGCTACAAGTTGAGATATGGCAAGGGCAACATGCCAAAACAATACTGCCAAACTATTGTTTTGTTGTAGTCACAGCTAAGTATTTATCTCAGAGTGTCATTTAAATTTGTTTTTGATTATCTTTAAATAATAGTAACAGAAAATAAAGCCCTTTGCAAAGCTTAGCAATTAATTTAAAAAATAATTATGCCTAAGGTCATACATTTTGTATGGTTTCAGTAATTTTTGTTGTAAGTAATTTTAGTAACTAAAAGAAACGTCAGCACTTTTACATAAAGAAAAAAAAATATTTTTATACAAGACCTGAGACAAAAACAACATAGGGAAAAAGAAAAGCTGTTAATGTTGTCATACTTGTTGAGAAATGATCAAACGTGTCAAAACACATTCTTGCTTGTTGGTTCAAAAACCACAATTTTGATCTTTCTCAAAATTTTATTTGTAGGAACCAAGTCTTGTCATCTCTTGATAATTTGATTGAAGATCTTGGCCCTGCTGGCTCATAGAAATGTACTTTGAAATCACTATGTGCAAGTCCCAATTCATTAATAATTCCTAGCTTACTTCTTATGCCAAAATTTGATTTTTCTGATGTATAAATTTTGAAAAGGCTTTGGGTACCTTTACTTTCTGAAAATTACTTGAGGCTGATTCATGGTAACATCGCATAATGTTTCATTTACAGGAACATACTTATGGTAGGAACAAGTTTCAGGGACTGGCAAGCAGCATTAAAATTGTGGTACCCTGGTACCAAGAAAAATTAAATTTCATATTTTTTTTTAGATTTTTTTTTTTAATTTTTGTTAAAAAGAAAAAAACTTTAAAAAATGTATTTTTTTTTTGGCCCACCTCGCTACCAAGAAAAGTTGAGTTTCATAATTATTTTTTTTTAGTTTTATTGAAAAGAAAGAAAAGTAAAAAAATGTATTTTTTTGGCCCACTACACCCGTTTGGCCCACCCCGCGATCGCGGGGTAGCGGGGTGGGCCAGTCCGCCCCTGTGTGTGTGTGTCATTTATGATGACCGAGGGATATAGGCCCAAACGGGGAGTCCTTCTGAAGGAACCTAAACTGTATTTGCGCAAGGATATGCAAGGCCTGAACAAGACCACGAAAAGCTCCGAACTATTAAGCCGACTTGTGCGTCTGGTTGCAAACCAGGGATGATTCTGTTCCGAATTTTCTGAAATTTTAAGGCATTCGGTTCCAAAAATTAAAAAAATCAGTCATCAGTCCGAATATTCGGACATAAAAAGATCGCGAATTTCGGCAAATGGTCACCAAAGAAAATCAGTTTCGTCAATATTCTCAAGAAAAAAGCGTCAATTTCGTCAAAGGATCGCGGGAAAAACACGAATTTCGTCAAAGAATCGCGAAAAAAATGAAAATTTCGTCGAAAGATCGCGAAAAATGTAAATTTCGTGAAAAGCTCGTGAATAAATGCAAATTTCGCCAAAAAGATCGCTAAAAGAACACAAATTTCGTCAAAAGATCGCGAAAAAACCTCAAATTTCGCCGGAAGATCGCGAAAAAACGCGAATTTCGTTAAAGGATCGTGGAAAATGCGAATTTCATCAAAGGGCTGCGGGAAAAACGCATACTTAGTGTCGGGAGGGTAATCCGCCTCCTTTGCCCCTCTGCTGAAACCTTTCAGAAAGTTTAATGTGAATTTCAGAAAAAAAATTTCTACTCAAAATTACCCCTGTTGCGAACCCACCACCTCCCGATTAAAGGCGAATACCATATATGTATGGTCAAGTGCAATTTTTTGTACACATAGTTTCATTTTGGGCAAAATTTTTTGTCTAAGCAGCGAGTTTGTGATAGATCTAGTGAGGTAAGTTATGAAACATTAGCTTGGCGATAAAGGCAGGATCGCCATAATACTTCGAGGTTCGCTAATCAAATTTTGTATCTTGTAGTTGGTTGGTTGTGTTTATGACGGTCAATTATCAACACGAGGGATATGGGCCCAAAGGGAGGAGAGTGCCTTCCGTGGTGGTCTTTCTAAGGGAACCTAACCCGTATTAACGCAAGGCAATCCAAGGTTCGAAGAAAAAGACGGAAAACTCCGAACGATTAGGCCGACGGGCGTGATTGGGTTCGAACCCAACCCCTCCCGTCTACCAGCTTCGAGAACAGAACCTCTCGGCCACTTTATATCTTGTATGTTACCACTCTCAGAAAAAAGGTATCCTATTCAGATCAGTACCGCCTAGTTCTAGAATGTAGGTTTGTAGAATGTCAGCGTTTGGTCGGCGCGTGAATAGTTCTAGAATGTCAGCGTTTAGACAAAAATTTCGGCGAACATGCGCAAACAAAATGAACTGAGGGTAAAACAATCTTTCCCGGCAAAGCGAATAGCCGCGAAGCGTTGAGCCTTCGTCCAACGACATATGCTTAAAGAGCCGTAACTACGCAGGTAAGGCGAGATCAGCGTTGATTTCAGGGGGGGGACATCTCATTGCTCCGGGGGGGAATGTCCCCCCCCCCGGAGCAATGAGATATCCCCCGGAAGATTTGAGATTTTGCGTTTTCAATGGTCAAAAATTGCAATTCCCCTCCCCCGGAACTGTATAGTGCCCCCCCCCGGAGCTGCAGAAATCCCTTCCGGAGAAAAGTATCTGAATTCAACACTGGGCGAGATGGTCCGCGTGCACCCGCTAGCATTTGTGTCCCATGGACAAAACCACGTGAAGTCGCTAGGAATAACCACTGTCATCAAGGAACATGCGCTTCCCCTCGCATGCTACATGACCTGAGCACCATGCACCATTGAATGTCTGATCATCACGAACAACAAAACTCCCAGCTTCAAGAGGGGAACGGTTCTGAGTTTGACCCTAGCCTCAGGTTGTCCGCCCATTCAAAAGGAGACCGGCCTGAGACTGTAAACCCGAGGTTCCCCGGTGCGCAGTTTCCGAGCACTCAGATGCTTCTCCCCCGTGCAATGTGCCCCCTATCAGGAAACCGTAGATGCTACGTAGTGATCCCGGAAGTCCACGGAGCTGACCGACCCACCAGCCAGTGTAACAGTTCATCGGGAAAGCAGTAGAGCTTCCTTTCTTATCAGTTAGAAGTTCTTTGGGTAAATTACCGGTACCCACGTGACTTTTTTCAGCCTCGAACCCAGATTGGAATATAGTCCATTAGTTGCGTTAAATCACAGCCTCGAACCCAAAGGGGAGAATAGGGTCAATATCCTTGTGCTACCTGGGCAAGAGATCCTGCATTGCGTTCCTGCGCACCGTGTCGACACTAGAGAGTTTCTGAGTCTTGCTCTACAGGGTACACAATGCTTCACTATTCGCCGGCCGCTATCTAGGAGGCTGGGATTCGTACATATCCAGCCACGACCAACGGCAAAACAAGACCAGTTCATGACTTACCAATCACCGTGTAAAGATGATCCACTTCGTGTGACGTTTTAAAAGTCATGAACTGGCCTTGTGTATCGTTGGTCGCGATCCGGCGCCTCCGTCAAGTTGAAAGCTCTTCCGGCCTCCAGGTTCTCTCCCCCACTCAAGGGGTCGATTACGGACAACCGGGAGGGGACGAACTTCGTACTAACAAGGACTTATCTTAAAGAGATTAGGTATGAGAGAAGTGACATATGCGGTATCATATTTGGGATAGGATTATGGTACTTCGTTAGTTTAAATCTTACGCTCGTTCGTAGGATAGGCGCACTTACGATCTATCTTAGGGCACTGCAATCTCATTGATTCTGATTGTGAAAAAAAAAAAATGCCTAGGTTTGCAATAGTCTGAACATCAAATATCGCCATTCTTATATAGGGTCATGCACAGACTTCTCATATAAGTAGACTCAGAACTGGTCACCTTTTCTTAAGGCATACATCTCTGCCCACCGTTACGTGATGGTGGGTATGGGTGCAAGAAGTCCATCCAAGACAAGACTGAAAAGTTTTCCGAGTACTATTAAAATAACCAAATGAAAGTGGGTTAGAAGTTTTCTATGCGTTGCATTTTGGCTAAAAATTGATCTCCTGCAGTAAAAGAAAGTGATTAAAAGTTCTTGATGGTAAAATTGCTATTATTTAAGTATATAAAGTGGAATTTAGTATCAATCAAAAATCTCTACAAGACTGAAATCAGTCCTGAGACTGAAGGTCTTGTACCCATGATCATGGGCAGGGGAAGCGCGCCAAACCGATTTTTCTCCTACAAAAGTCTACTCGTAATTTCCCCTCCGGATTCTGGCCGAAAGTTTATTGCGTCAGCATTTCTCTTGAGTTGCTGCACTTTTGCTTTACTTTATATTTTCCGGCCGTGTGTACTTTTAACACAAATAAACTCCTGCAGTAGTTAACAGCACGACAGCTCGACAGCTCGTAGTTTCACTTTCGCTTCTATATTTACGGTTATTTTATTGCGAGAATGTAATCTGAAAGTTCATTTATTATAGGAACCGATTTTAATTTCTCGAAAGAATTCACAAGCCGCCATTGTATGGTGCACCATTGTTCAGGTCCGAATGGATGATTCCTTTTCATTTTCCGATTCCAAAAACTGATTAACATCGTCTTCCGTTGACGCAGGAAACGCAGTCAACGAAAAGATAGGAAGCTGTAACCCATCACTTGTTCTAGATCTCGATCAATTTTTCACAATCATCTTGATCTTGTTTACAGCGCTTTTATAAGAGAATGGAGACATAGGCACAGAGCCCATCACGGGCTCTGTGCCTATGTCTCCATTCTCTTATTCTATGTCTCCATAAGTTTTTGTCCAAAATATCGCAACTCACAATACAGAACTTACCATACATGCATAGGCGTAGCGTCGGGGAGGAGGTGGCGCATGTGCCCCCCCCCCCCCCCCGTTTGGTACAATTCTTTTTTGCATTACTTTTGGTGCAATTCTTTTTTGCAACCAACCAAATCCATTCTTAGAGGGGTAGAGCTTGGGCGACTGCCCGTGATAATAATAATAAAAAAAAAAAAAACCTCACCCAGCGCGCCATGGCTAGTAAAAGCCGCAATTGTCCCTGCCTTTAGTCTCCCAAATTATTTTTCTCGTCCTTTTACCATTTCTAAGTAGGCACCAACTGAAAAATTCCGCCTATGGCCTTTTACTAAAGTTACTTTTTTTAATATCCAGATCCAGCCTCAAAGGGCGTGAGGGCCGGCCAATGACACTAAAGACTAAGGGGTGAAATATATGCAAGATAAAATAGTAACCCTCTTTTTTTTTCTTTTTTAACAGTATAATATTTGTAGAGGGGCAGGGATGGACATTCATAAACTCATTTCCATTTCGAGTAGCGTTCTCTCTTTTCCTAATTCGAAGCAGCTTGATTTAACCTTTTCGAGGGCGGTGTCCTTAAAAAAGGACACATAATTTTAATTCCAAAACTGACAAACGGCACCAAGAATATTTAATTAAAATTTTCCTATTGTAATATACGTAAAAATAAGCAAGCTCGTATTTTCTAATAAATTCATTTATAAATTCCGGTGTCAGTCCATTATTTCACCAGTTTATAAACAGCATTACTGCGCGCCAGTAAGGGTTAAAGCGGATTACTAAATGGATCCGTCTTATAATTGTCAGCCTTCGAATTCGGAAATCACAAGACCAACTTTGATGTTATTTTATAAAAAAAAAGTCTGAATTTTTTAGAAAAAAAACTTTATTCTAAACAAAATCATAAGACGAAATGCAATATTTCAGTTTGATTGTAACTTTATTCTATTTCATAGACTCGATAAATATACATAGATGTCGGATAATCGGGAATCTACTGTACCATGATTATGTTTTAAGAAAAGGGTTTCTAGTGTGATATTTGCTTTCAAATCGTTGTAAACTTCAAAAAAAAAAAAAAAAAAAAAACTCCTTGTTATTAAAAACAAGTCTAATATACTGATGATAAAACAATTTTATTTTTGTAAGATGGATTAATGTATCCATTATCATAGAGATTTAAAAAAAGGAAGCATTATTAGATTAAATTTTTTTTATTAAAAGTAACTAATATTAACCTCATTGTAATCCCTGATAATTTTAGGAAGAAATGTTTCTTATAATATTCTTATATCAAGATGAAATACTCTGACTCATTTTTAACTGTAAAGACATTAAATTTACAGGCTTGACTATTGAAGCGATTTTGAATCGAATAGCGTTTTCCATTTTTTTTTAAATAAATAAATTACTTCTCTAGTTATAAGCGATTTTTATCACGTGACGGCAGGTTTTTCCCCTTTACCAGTGCTATTGCGTCTTGAAATTCGATTCAAAACACCAACTTTGACAGTATTTTCTGAAAGATGTTTCGACTTTAACAAAAAATGGAAATAGCCTTTCGATTGCATAATTTCTGAATAAGAACACAAATATATTTTTTTTTTTGGGGGGGGGGGGGGGAGTTGTGCAAAATTGAAAATTTATTCCGGGCACAGTTTTTACTTCGCACGGCCCTGGTGCCCCCCCCCCCCATTCAAAGTTTCTGGTCACGCTAAGCTTATGCATACATGCTTAAACAAGTAAAACATGTAAACAAACATTAGCTTGAGAATTTCCAAGCAAGTATTTACAGATTTTGATTCTGTTTCTCAGTGCTGTAATTACCGCACGATTCTTTCGCGACATGAAAAACCAGGTTCCCCGAATTTTTCTCTCGCCTCTTACACCTCTGTGCGCCCTCCGAGAAAAATGTAGTCCCAACTAACAACACACACAGACAGACGTTTACCAACATTAATAGTATAGACTAGCTGGCTTCGCCCGCTAGTGGGCTCCTCCTTTTTTGTAAAATCTCGAAGCGAACGAACCTCGAACCGTGTCCCTGCTGACTACGGCACCGTATACCAGGGGTGCTGCGCACGCACTGCGCGGCCCCTCCTTTAAAACGAATCTGTAATGTATACGTAAATCTCGAACCGAGTCACCGCTGCCTACGGCACAGTATAGCAGGCGTGCTGCGCGCGCACGCACTGCAAAAATCTTATAATCCACATTCCAGGGCTTTCCAAGGATATATCACATGAGGGTGTCTACAAAATTTAGAAAAATGCTCCCCTTGGGCAGAAAATTGGGGGGTATGGACACTGGAGTTGCATATTATGATTAAGCGGTCACAGGCTTTTCGTACGATATATCACATGAGGGGCGTCGGCTAAATTTAGAAATGTAGCCCCCTGGGGGGGAATGGACACCGGAGGTCCATAACATGATTCAGTGGTCACAGGCTTTTCCAACGATATATCACATGAGTGGTGTCGGCAAAGTTTAGGAAAGTGCTCCCCGGTAAGGAAAATGGGGGGGGGGGGACACCAGTGGTGCATAACATGAATAAGTGGTCACAGCCCTTTCTAACGATATGTCACATGACGTGTATCATTAACATTTCAAAAAGTGCACTCCCCGGGTGGGCAAAATACGCTTCCCCTCCCCCTATTTTTGATGCGGCCTCATTTTTTAAATTTTTGTTATGTGTTATGATCTATTTTAAAGTTTCAAACAGATCGCCTTGTTATAATTCCTAATTTCTTTCACCCTCCTCCCCCTCCCCCCACCCCGAAATATGATGCGCTATTATTTTTTATCATGTTTTATAAACTATCTTAAAGTTTAAAACAGATCGTCTTGTTTGATTTCCTAATTTTAACAAAATCGTGTTCTGTTAGTTCCACATTCCACCACTACTGTATTCTTAACAAAACTGTACCTGAACTAAACTCTGTTAAACAACTTATCAGTAGACATGTTACTCGAGGGGCTTGCGGTCTTAAGCAAGAGTTTAAGATATTTGCTGAAATTATTATTCTAAAATAGTGGTAGCTAAACTTTTGACATTTTTATATTTAATAAGTAGCATTTATCTCAGGACTCCATAAAAAAAACCGCACCTAAACGGTAAGAAACGCTATGGTTTAAAAAAAAAATTCTAGCATCCTCCCCCCCCCCCCCCCTTACCTGAAATTTCACGTGCCATTCTTTTAAAAACTTTTCTTACGTGTTATAAACTATCTTAAAGTTTCAAACAGTTTCTTGTTTAGATTGCCTACTTAAAATGAAATCGCAGTCTGTTAGTTCCACATTCCACCAACAGGTAGCACACTCTATTTTTAACAAAGGTGTATCTGAAAGCAAAACCTTTAAACAAACTATCCGTAGATGCATTCGTCAGGCGGTGTCGGTCTTAACCAAGAATTTAAGATATTAGCTGAAATTACTATTTTAAAATAGTGGTAAGAAATGATCCAATTAATGATGTAATGATAGCTGATATAATTAGTCATCACAACCTTTTTACCAGATACTTTTTCTTCTTCAACTCCCCCATTTTTTCTTATTTATTTATTTATTTATTTTATTTATTTATTTATTTTTTTTTTTTTTTGCTGTAAAAATTGGCCCTATCAAAAACTTGTCAACATAAAAGTTGTAGATAGTATTAAGAAGATTTATAATAAGTTAAAGTGAATTTGATATCTTAAGAATTGATGAAGTTATGATTTTTTTCTAAATAAAATCCTGTTTTTTTCGCCCCTTGAGCCCATTTTTAATTTTATCAAAAATTTGTGATACATAATTTTTTTTAACATAAAAATTTTAACATAATTTTTTTTTTACATAAAAATCCTTTCCCTAGAAGTAATAATAACTTTAAACTGATTTGATATGTATTATAACTAAGAAGCTATGGTTTTTTTTTTTTTTTTTTTTACCTTTTCACAAAAACCCCTCCCTATTTCCACCCCTTTGGTCCAATTTTGCCCATTAACGAACTTGACCAAGATTTTCTGCCCATTGATTTTATATATCAGTTAGGAAGATATTTATGCAGAATTGTTTAAGTTATCGTGTCCATAAAAAAGTGATATAGATACACAGATAAAGATTTGAACTGTGGGTGGTTTTGGGTTCTTGGGGTCATGTATCTGCAAAAAATTTTCAGAAATTCCAACATAGGGGAGAATGTAATAGGTAGTATTTCTTACGAAATCTACCTAAAAAGGAATAATTCGCAGCTATACATTTTTATGAAAAAATGAAAGAAATTTACAGAAATTAATATTTATATTCTGAAGAATCTAACAATTTTTTTCAATTTCCTATAAAAGGTGCATATCTTAAATTGTAGTCGATTACTTCCGCATAACAATCTTTTGTGATGAGCCCCTGAAAATTAGATTAAATTAGATATTTGACACTATTATCGGAAAGATTTGATGCTTTTATAGAAAAAGGGGAAACACTGCTCAGTTGCTTTCTATCAGAATATGGCAATTATTTCTACTTAGAAATGAAAAGGATTTCGTAAATGTGCAGAGCAGAGCTTTAGCAAGGGCAGCGTTCATGATACAAAATAAATAGAAAAATCACTAACGTGATTTTTATTCTCGTGCGCAATAGAAGACAAAAAAACCTCGAACAAACAAAATCTTGCTACCTAATAACAGAATATATTCTTTTCAAATTAGATAGTAAATTAAAAAAAAAAAAAATAAAATTATCCTACTGTCACAAAAGAAAATCGAACTGAAAGCAAATTCATTGTTCAGTCTCTTGAGTGGCGTTGTATCAATGCGCGCTGACATAAATTTGCAAATATTATTAGAATAGAAAAATAGGATTTCTGTTTTCCCTTCATTTTCATTCTGATCAAAATAGCATTAACATGATTTGAAATAGGATAGAATACGTAATTTTGAAGGAGGAATTTTTTTTTTCTATATTTGAATAAATAAAATTTTTAAACAGAGCTGGGCTCCGGCGCAAATTAATCCCTGGTTCCATCTCTAGCAATTTCTTCACAATTAGTTGTTTGATTGTTTTTTCTCACTTTTTTTTTTTTTTTTTTTTTTTTTTTTTTTTTTTTAGCCTCCACTACATCCTGCTTTGGCGTTCTTAGATACATCATAACTGGAAATTGCATGAGCTATTACATTTTCACTTTCACTTGAGCTAGATGATGAAACTGCATGATCATCTGGGACAATAAATTCAGAACCGCTAGATCAATGGTTCCCAACGTGGGGCGTATGCCCCACAGGGGGCAATATGACTTTTCAGGGGGGCAATTTCAAATTTCTTATTAACAAAATTTCTGTCATTTTTTTTTCCTAATGAGAGGCCCTAGTCTAAAAATAGAAATAATAGATGAAAAAATTTGAAAATAACTGTATAAAAATTAATTTTTGAAACTTCAAAATACACTGACACCGGAATAGTTATGAGATTTTTTTTACATATATTATATATATATATGTTATATATATATATAAATATATATTACATATATTTTTTTTTACACACTTTTATCTATTAAAAAGGACACTTAAATTTTTGTGGTTGTAATATTATTTTAGTAAAACACACCTCTTTTTATATTATGATTTTTTTAACTTTTACATCTATTCATAATACAATATACTCCGTGAAGGAACTTCCACATATGAAATTTTGTAGGATATATCTAAAATTGACTATTTGGACATGTTTAACCTAAAAAATAGCCCCACCAGTGGCCGAGAGGTTCTGCTCTCGAAGCTGGTAGACGGGAGGTGCTGGGTTCGATCCCAATTGCGCCCGTCGGCCTAATCGTTCGGAGTTTTCGTGGTTTTCTTCGGACCTTGGATTTCCAAGTGTAAATACGGGTTAGGTACCCTTAGAAAGACCCCACGAAGGGCACTCCTCCCCCCTTTAGGGTCTATATCCCTCGTGTTGATAATTGGCCGTCAAAAATCAACCAACCTAAAAAATGTTTTGAATTAGCTAAATGAGCTACTACTTTTATGAAATTAGAAAGTAAGCTTCTTATGGTTCTTCTGCAAACCACATACACAATATATAAACATGATTCATGACATATCCATTTTAAAATTTAAAATCGGAGAAAACATGGTGTCCAAATAATAATAATGGAAAAAAGAAAGCCCGCTATCAAAGAAGCATGTTATGAGGAGAAAGAAAAATAGTTACTTAAAATGGCATAAAAGCGCGAATCCTGAAATGTTACTTGTGAATTATGTTATCCAGACAGTCTTGGTAATAAACAAATATCACTTTTTCGTAATGAAGTACTAAAATCCATTATAAAATGTACCAATTCTATCAGATGTAATACAAAATGTGAGAGAGATTTCAAGAAATTTTACGAAGATTAAAATGTAGACTATTTATCACTTTTAAATTTGAGGTAAGATGAAAAAATAAATAAAACTTTTGAAGATGTAAAGAAGAAGATCCATGAACTCATTGAATAATAGAGTTATGATAAAAACATACTTGCAATAAAAAATATGATTTCGATAAATTAAAGAATATGAAATCACTTATCAGTGTTAATGCTATTTTCAAATTCTTCCAGGAAAACAGAAGTTTATTTTTGATATAAAATTAAGATTTATATGATAGAGAAGTGAAGAGGGGACATCATGATTTTACAGATGCTTAGGTGGGGTGCGGCCAAAAAAAGGTTGGGAACCACTGCGCTAGATGTATCACCTGCTTCTTTCTCTATAACATTATTATAGGTTTCAGACCCAGAATTGGAATCAGACATCTCTTGCATCAATTTTCAGCTTTTAGATTTTACTTAACTGTTTATTTACAAATGGCATATTGTTGAATTTACAAAATATTAAAAACAATTAAGTTAGCAACAAAGAATGAGATTGAAAATTTACATTAAAAACCTGGGTAGTTACTTGCTTTTAATATTGTAACATAGTCTTTTTAAGTCAAAAACTCATAGGTTGCCTGCAACTAAAAAGATTTATAGCAACAAGTATAATGCAATGATTATTCCATCTAGTGGAAGAGTCATAAATTAAAAATAAAGCTTATTTTAAGAATTATTGCAGGTGTCCCATCCCACCCTAGTCTCCCATACATAAATTGATGTCTAACTTAAACACATATAAAGCAGAATGAGTTATATTTAAAGCATTCATTTGGACAATTTATTAAAATATTATCAGGATATGAAGACAATATTTGTTCTTAAAAATAATTTTTCTCACTGTGCTTCTCTGAAAAAAAAAAAAATTAAAAAAAAATGATTAATCATTTAGTGGAACATAGTAAGCCAACGAAATAACTACCAGTTTTACTTATAATTGATGTGCATAAGACACATACTAGCAATTTAGAACTCATTGAATGAACTAGAGCCAGTCATGTGCATATTCTTGCCAAAGCTTGTTCCAGAAAAGGTGGAACTGAGTGAAATAAAGAATGGGGGATTTTCTCTTGAGTCACACTCAGATTAAGGTCCATGTAACTAAGAAGCAGTTTGTTAGTAAAATGATTTAGTTACCTCACAAAATGCATCATATTTTTTTTTGTTTAGTTAAGTTCATGCGACCACACAGACAAAAAAAGATGTTTATGTGTGGCCTATAACTGATGATATAAGTCTTTTATACTATACAGAGATACAGGAAAGGTGTGTAAAATGGAAGAACTCAGACATGGACAGATTTGTTTCTTATGTGGATCAGCATAATTATCACAGAACTGCAAAAAATCATGTAAAAAAGCGAACTTGTTTATATTTCACTTTGCCCTATATTGGGGGAGGGGGGGGGGGTAAAGTGATAATTTTTTACTATTATGTTACATCTTTAATAATACATCACAGAAACTCAAGAATAAAAATTCGAAAAAAAAAAAAAAAAAGTCAATTATTATAAATTGTGTAGTGTAAAATTTCATATAAAATTTCGGAAAATTGCAATTGTCTTTAAGTACTTCACTATGCCCCCACATTTCCCAACTACAATTTCTATTTTATACAAGCAGTTCCATAAAAAAGCAACTTTTTAAATTAAAGAAAAAAAATATATATTATCATTTGATACGAGTTTTTACTGCTTTTAAATTGTGTCACATTCTAATATGAGAATGGAGAAACCTTTATCATAAATAATTCAAACAGCTAAAAATATATACATAATACATAAATTAAGTATAATTAATATATATGTATGTGATCAAATATTGATTTTTCTTCTAAGCGATATCAGTTTTAAATTCATTTAATAAATGTGAAATGAGATTTAATAACAAACGCAATATGGAAATGTAAATAAAAACATATCTTGGTTTTATCTGGTCGAATTCGAATAAAACAGTCGATTTGGAACAAAACGAATTTATTAATTTTACATAAACAAAATACGTTTGCGCCAAAATAGCGATTCCTAACAGTATCTATCAACCCTACTACCTTACTGCTGCAGCCCAGTTGTCATATAGATTATGGCAACTTCTCGAGGTAACTAACCTACCGGGTAAACCTGTATTCCTATAATGTAACGGACTCAGAAAACTTCGGAGGGGTTACGTTGAGAAGAAGCGAAGGGGTTCCTGAAAAGGCAATCTCGTCTGCTGAGATGGTCAGTTTGGAGCGTAGTGCGCAAGGTGGGACGTGAGTTCCTTGGATCGCTCTGAGAGAGTGCGTTGGGTTGAGAGAGAGAGAGGATAGCGTAGGCCACAGACAATTAATAGGTCCCAGACGAATAACTCGGAGCTGTAGATTGCAGCGCCGTCTATTGAGGGTCGGTAAAACACACTCCGCCCTGGGACGATTTGGCGAGTGCGAGGCGTCATCAAGGCAGGAAATCTGGCTATTAGCAACGGAAGACATGCACGTGTTTTCATGTCATCAAATCCCTACAAATGTAAGTTTTTTCAATTATTTATTGTATTATTTCACTTTTAATTAGAATGTTTATAGATTTTTTTTGTACTAGCAATTGTTGTATTTTTTTTTCAGTTCGTATTTTGAAAAGAAGCTCATGTTTTTAAAGTCAAGTTACGTGTCAAAAGTTTATCTTTTGTTCCCTTCAAATGTAAGTTTTTCAATTATTTATTGTGTTATTTCGCTTTTAATTTGAGTGTTTATAGATTTTTTTGTGCTAGTAATTGTTGTATTTTTGTTCCGTTCATGTTTTTAAATTATACAAATCAGTGTTAAATTCAGACTCTTTTCTCCGGGAGGGATTTTTGTAGCTCCGGGGGGAGACATTATAGAGTTCCGGGGGTGAAATTGCACTTTTTGACCATTGAAAACACAATCTCAAATCTTTCGGGGGGGGGGGGGACATCTCACTGCTCCGGAGGGGGGAGAATGTCCACCCCGGCCAACCCCCTAAATTCAACACTGATACAAATTATTAGCAAACGACAAAGTTGACTTGCAAAAAATTGAATTTTTTATTTAATGTAACACTCTTATTTTATTTATGAATGATTTAAGATCTCTAAGTATGCTTTTTTTTTTTTTTTGTCCTTAATAACTTCAATATACTAAACAAAGTTTGCAGTGTAAAGCAATTTTAGGTACTTTTAGTACATAACAACAAAATTTCTCATTAAAGTGAAGTGTATTGACATTCATCCAGGTTATAAGTGAAATCTGATTTTGAATGTTATGTCTATACACTGTTTCCATTTTTTAAAAATATGGGTTTTTTAAATCAATCAAATTATTAGCAAACGACAAAAATGACTAGCAGATAAATGAAATTTTTATTTAAAATGTAACTCATTTACGAATGATTAAGGATCTCCAAATATGCTTTTTTTAAAGCAAAGTTTGTAATATAGAGCAACGTTTGGCACATTTAGTGCATAGCAACAAAATTTGTTGTAAAAGGAGTATAAGTGAAGTTTTAACATTTATCCAGGTTATATGTAAAATTTTATTTTGAATGTTATGTCTGTACGCTGTTTCCATGTTTTAAGTACAGGTTTTTTAAATAAATCAAATTATTAGCAAACGACAAAAATTGACTAGCAGAAAAATGAAATTTCTATTTAATGTAACTCTCATTTCATTTACGAATGATTAAGGATCTCCAAATATGTTTTTTTTAAGCAAAGTTTGTAATATAGAGCAGCGTTTGGCACATTTAGTGCATAGCAACAAAATTTGTTGTAAAAGAAGTATAAGTGTATCCAGGTTATAAGTGAAATTTGATTTTGAATATTATGTCTATGCACTGTTTCCATTTTTTAATGTATGTGTGCATATCATGCATTTCCAAACAAAAATGAATTAAAACTTATGTCATAAAGTTGTTCTTTTGGATTTGAGAACAGCCTTAAATATTTCATTTTTCTACAAGTCAACTTTTGTCGTTTGCTAATAATTTGATTAATTTAAAAAACCTGTACTTAAAAAAATGGAAACACTGTACAGACATAATATTCAAAATAAGATTTTACCTATAACCTGGATGAATCTTGAAACTTCACTTATACTTCTTAAATAAAACTTAACTTCTTTTACAACAGATTTTGTTGCAAAAGTAATTGTTAGGGTAAGTATAGCATGTATGTTTTGGCACTAAAAGTGCCAAACATTGCTCTATATTACAAACTTTGTTTATATTAAAATAAAAAGCATATTTAGATATCCTTAAACATTCGTAAAAGAAATGAGAGTTATATTAAATAAAATTTTCTGTTTTGTACTAGTCAATTTTTGTTGTATGCTAATCATTTGATTAATTTAAATATTTAAAAAACCTGTACTTAAAAGACATAATATTCAAAATAAAACTTCACTTATACTTCTTTTACAATAAATTTTGTTGCTATCCGCTAAATGTGCCAAACATTGCTCTATATTAGACTTTGTTTATATTGATGTTATTAAAGAAAAAAAAAACCATATTTAGAGATCCTTAATCATTCCTAAATGAAATGAGTGTTACATTAAATAAAATTTTCTTTCTTCTGCTAGTCAACTTTTGTCATTTGCTAATAATTTGATTAATTTAAAAAACCTGTACTTAAAAATGGAAACAGTGTATCGAAATAATATCCAAAATAAAATTTCACATATAACCTGGGTGAATCTGAAAACTTCACTAATACTTCTTTTACAACAAATTTTGCTGTGATGCGCTAAATGTGCCAAACATTGCTCTTTAATACAAGCTTTATTTATTAAAGGGGAAAAAAAGTAGGGTAGATGTGCCAGTAATGGACACCCTTCCAGTAATGGACACCCCTTGATGTTTTTGGCTCATAAAAAAATAACTAATAAATATTTAGCTTTAATTATTTTTTTTATAATTCCCCCTTGTATGTTTTATAAAACAATGTTATTGTTGACACTTTTAATCAAACCAATCAGGAAGCAGAAAATAATGTTTCAAAGTTTTGCTGTTTTTCTGTGAAAATCTTAATGAAGAGGTTAAGAGCTGGCTTCGTTTAATTAATTTATATATTATTTATTTTCTTGCAAAATTTGAATGTTTTTGTTTGAGTAGCAATAGAAAACTTTGAATTTTATATACTAATGGCTATTTACAAAATTTCATTTCTTTTTAAGGTTTTAAGAGGGGTGTCCATTACTGGGATGGTTAATTAGTCATTTTCCAGTAATGGACACCCCATGTAGACATTGCTAAAAATGCAATTTTAGTAATGTTTATAGTGCATAAAATACTTTGGCTTAACTGCAAACCTAAATAATCAAATTTAATTTTTAAATTATACTTACTAAAATGTAATAACACCAAAACTTTTATAAATAGCTGCTTTTAAGTTATTTTATGTGATTAATAAAATTTCGATATTTTATTTTATTTATTTTTTTTTTATGTAGTACATATATATACCTCACATATTTTATAATCTGGCAATCAAACCAGTCGGGAAGCAGAAAATACTGTTTAAGAGCACAGTCAAAGAGGGGCTCATAGGGCTTAATCTCTCTCCGTTTAAATAAAAACAATGTTACAGAAGCTATTAAAAATCCATTTTCTGTCTTAAATGTTTCCTTATTAAAAAAAAAAAGTAATACTACTATTAATGAAAGTTATGGGTAATATTCATGAAATTAGTAAATCTGCTGATCAGGGGCCTCAAACATCAGTTCTACAGTTTTATTTTGAAATTATTTTATTTAGTATTTAAAATATTCAACTCACAATATCATTTCTTTCATATTTGTAATATTAATTATTATAAATGATATATCAAGTAATCTCTGAAAGATTGTTAAAAATAGTGACACAAAACTAAACATCAATATTCCAAAACATTTTTTTTTTTTTTTTTTTTTTACCTTTTAAATCCACCACTGTTTCAATAATTTGATAGCTGTAATTGTCTGACATTTAGTATTTTAAACTATCCATCTAAAATAATTAAAACATCGATCTTCTGATAATTAGAATAATTGATGCAAACAGTAAATGATTATCACAAATATTTTATTAATTACTGGTATCCTAATTGTTAAATTTATTTAAAAATAACTATTTTGTTTCATTAGTATGTATTCATTAAATTCTGGTTCTAAATACAGTCATAAAAACAATTATATTTATTACTTTTTATGGGGTGTCCATTACTGGAACAGAGGGTGTCCACTACTGGGCCAGAGGGTGTCCATTACTGGGCTTTTGGGTGTTTTGATATATTTCTGTTATTTAAAATTAAATTTCTATTCATATGGGGAAATGAGGCTATAAGAATGGTTAAATATTGTTGATAGATTAATATAATATTGAAAAAACTGGAATATAATAATTATAACTATTAATAAAAAAATAATTTTTAAAGAAATTCCTTAAGGGTGTCCATTACTGGCACATCTACCCTATATTTAGATATCCTTTAATCATTTGTAAATGAAATGGGAGTTGCAATACTTTTTTCGATGCAGGTTTTTATTTTTGGGGTCCATTTTGTGAAGAGTAGAAGTTATTTTTGAGAATTTTATTATATTTTTGTGAAAAATAACATTTTGTAATGAAAGTTGAAATCAGGTTACTCAAATTCGAACTAAGAATTTATGAACAAAAACATTCTTTAAATCTCTTTGCTAAAGTTTTTGTTTTTCGTGACCTGGTTTTATTTACAAATTACACATTTTAAAACAGTTTTTATGAAAAAGAATGTTACGTAGGGGGCCTGTTTTATTAAGTTCCTTTTTGTGAAGAGGCCCATTTTATTAAATTTATTTTTATGAGGAGGTCTATTTTATTAAATAGATTTTTGTGAAAGTGTCCTAAATAGGCCCCAAATTTTCCCTGGATCGACCCCTGCAAATTAAATTTCGAACTGAAGTTAGTTTAAAAAATATATATAATGTTTAACAATTATTTATTTGTGATTATTATTTTAAAATCTGACTCAATATGCAAGTTTATGTGCGTGTACAAACACACACTCATAGGGCTGTGTTACTCTAAGTTGGCTTCATATACGAATCAGCGATTCTTTTTTTAAAACACAATTACTAGGTACTTTGCCAAAATACTGCTTGGTACACCACTATTGCTTAAATCCCTTGGAGGGCGGTGTGATATATTTTATCCTGCTTAATTTTAATGAAGTTTTGTAGTTTGTACCAAACTTTTTGAATGAAATACCAAACTATTTTAATTGTTTGTACCAAACTATTTTAAGCTCAGGATGTTCGAGAAACGGTATGGTACAAAGGCTTAGAAGAAGAAAAAACAGCAGAAAAAAACAAACTATATACCAAGTGAATTCATACAGCTCATAGTATGTTTGCATTTCACCATCAATAGAGCGGAAATTTTCAAATTTTGGATTTATCCACTTCAAATTACGAAACAAACTTGGAGTACAAAAGGTGTCAAATGTATTTTTAGCTCACAGGCTATCAAAGCCTGAGAGCTAATGTGCCCGCCCGTTCTGTATGTATGTACGTAACGCGATAACTCTTGATAGAAACATCCAATTTACTTCAAAAATTTTTTCTAAGTACATTGTGATAAAGTGCTTCCCTGATTAGTTTTGGGAGTTCATTGGTTAAGGATAAAGGGAGGAAAACGGGGTTAGTCCAACCCCTTAATTCAGATAAATGGGTTTTTCATGCAGAATCGTTTGATTTGCTCCGAATTTGGTATACAGGTTTATTATGATAAGGAACTTCCCTGATTAGTTTTGGGGATTCATTGGTTAAGGATAAAGGGGTTTCTCCTCCCCCCCCCCCCCCTTAATTCAGATAAATGGGTTTTTCATGCAGAATTTGATTTGCTCTGAATTTGATATACCGGTTTATTATGTTAAGGAACTTCCCTGATTAGTTTTGGGGGTTTATTGGTTAAGGATAAAAGGGGGTTAGCCCACCCCCCTTAATTTAGATAAATGGGTTTTTCATGTAGAATGATTCAATTTGCTCCGAATTTGGTATACCGGTTTATTATGTTAAGGAACTTCCCTGATTAGTTTTGGGGGTTCATTGGTTAAGAATAAAGGAGGGAAAGCACCACCACCACTAAAACAGAAAAAAAAAACTTCTAAAATAAACAATTTTTTAGTACCTGAAATAATTGAAATCATCTAAATTTTTAATTTATATTTAAAAATAAAAATCTTACTTGGTTAATTGTTTTTACATGTCTTGCATAACTCATTTTTGAATAAAATTTCCTTTTCATACAAAGTGTTTTTTTTTCATCTCGAAATTTCTTTTCATCTCAAATCTCTTTCATCTGTTTTATTATTCTATCACAAGAGTGGGTTTGTATTATCTTCCAAGTTTTTACGGCTTTTTATTTTTTTATTTATGAGACAAATGCATCCCAAGTCAGGGGTGGCTTTATGTCCCATTTTTAAAATACTGTATTTTTTTAAACTATTCCTTAAAAATATTAAATGTAATTTTAAAATTTACAAATGATAGGGAAGACGGGGTACAATGAAACATTACTTGTAAAATCAATCAAATTTGTCATAGAGAGTTGCAGTTTATATACTGGTATACAACTATATGTTCCAATTACTGATGTGATTTGGATACATTCACACTTCTACAACAGTAGCAATAGAAGATTATTGCTTTTACACCATTGAAAGTAACTTTCTTTACTAAAAGTAATTTTGTTTGTTTTTCCTTGTTGTTATATGTAATAATTGTTTTTTTTATGCATTGTTATCTTTGGGTTGTTGTCTTCATACCTCCAAAACCAAACTAAAAAAAATAAATATTAGAAGTTTGAAAATAAATTTTTACTTAGTAACCTCAGTGTGGGGTACAATGAAACACTTGCAGACGGGGTACAATGAAACATGTTTTATTATAGTAATAAAAGTAGTAAATATAATATATTAGAAGTAAGAGTAGGAAAACAGAAAAAAAAAAAAAAGTTTTGTTCTAACCAGGTCAGTAAAAAATGCTCTTGTTAAGCAATTAAAAAATAGAAAGAGAAAAAAAAGCTAAGAAGGGATTGTTTTGAAAACAAACTCTGCCTGCTACAGACTCTGATGATGATCCAGATTTTTTTTTCCAGGCCCAGCTGGTCATCGAGGTACTAAGAATGAGATATCCACACACAACTTGTATAGCACAAGCAGTATCCATATAAATGGAAATATATACTGTTGGAGAAAACATGCATTTAAATGAAGTCAAATGTGAAGTACTTGATATAAAAAGACTCCAACCCAGTCTTAATATATATATATATATATTTAGAAACTTACATTAAAAAAAAAAAAAAAAAAAAAAAAAAAAAAAAACCTCATTGTGTTGAAACTACCATCCAATATTCCTTCAGGAGCAACTGAAATATAAGCAGAAATGCTAATTTTTGAAACTGACTTGAGCCAATTTAATATAAAATGAAAGGTATTTCTTAAACTAATAGAATTTTCTTATTTTTCATCTTAGACTATAATATTTTTATCAAGTTCCTTATTAATCAAGTTTTGTTTTTGTATTTATCTCATTTTTAATAAAATAAACTATACTGGGTGAAAATTGCTTCCATCATTTGGAGTGTTTCATTGTACCCCGGCATACGGGATACAATGAAACACTGTAAGACATTTACTTTTTGTTATTTTTCAAGCATAAAGATATTGTTTAGAACCTAATAAAAATTTATTTACATGGGGAAAATACAAGATTAAAAATATGCATTAATTATATTTTTGTGCATGCAAAATTTTGGATAGGAAAAAAAAAAATTAGTAAATTTTGTTTCATTGTACCCCGTCTTCCCTATACTGAAACTAAAAAACAGATTTAAAAAATTATTGAAAATTTCAATAATTTTTGGATCTTTAAAGACAAAAAGAGGCAAAGAGGGAGACAGTCACTTTGGTTGACTGTGTGTGTGTGTGTGTGGGGGGGGGGGGTTGCATGTCTTTTTTTTTTTTTTTTTCAGTCAAAAGTGCAAATAAATCGCAAAATTTCTTATTTATTTATCGCATGCATTCTAAATATTATTTTTTATGTTACAGGTTTTATGAAATATCAAAAAGATCTAGATGTTCAGAGTTTCAGAATGTTGTTAACACAGATGGGAGCTGGATTTAAAGATTTCCACCAATCTTATAATTTAAGCTTCTTTGTTGAGGATTTTATTTTTGGAAAAGATTTAATTTTTTGTAATGTAAATTAGATATGCTTTTATATAATAAATTGAGCAGCAAAACATAAAATAGTGTTTATTTGCTTGTATATCTCTGTAATTGTTTGTATGATTGTTTTTTATTTCTCTGTAGTTAAGCATAGCTGCCAATTTTTAAGTTCTTTTTGTTACCATTATTTACAAATAATAATCTTTTCGATTAAATAAAGCCAAGATTACTATTTTATTTGTAAATGGTTTTAACAGAAAACTAGGCATCCATAATACTTATTCACTACTGAGAGATAAAAAATATGATTTTGTTTTTCAGAAAGAAAATAAGGATAAAAAATTTCTAAATAAGGTAACATGATTGATATTTGCAACAATAATTTGTAATTTTTTTTCATAAAATGATTAGTTGCCTTTTTGTCATTTATGATTTTTTTTTTTTTTTTAATAAGCTGTATAAAAAGTGAGACAAACTTTTAAATGAATTACTTTAGATAGGTAAGTACCTATAAATTTTAAGAAATATGAGTAATTTGAAAGTCTGCATAAATATTTAATAACATAATAATAAAGTAAACTTATGTAACTTTGCATTTTTAATAGTGGTTATACTTAAGAGTAAAAATTTGAAAGATCTGAAAATATATATACATGATTTTTAGGAAATTTTAAGAAACACAAATATGAACATTGGCAAGTCTCCAGAAAGATATATTAATAAAAGGCAACATCAACGGGGGAAAAAAAAAAAAAAAAAACTTAATAATGGTTAGAGAAGTGAATATTTAAAAGAAATTAAAAATATATAACGAAATTGTATAATGCATGCTTTTTTTTTCTCTCCCAAGAGTATTAAAAAAAAAAAAAAAAAAAAAAAAAAGCCTTCTATTTGCAATTTTGTGATTTTGAAAATTACTTATCTTTTTTGTTTATTAGATTTTTTTTTTAATTTCATACAAATGTTGATAATTCACAAGAAACATCTTTTGTGAAATGAAAATTTTGTGGTGTAATAGAGTAGATAAGAAGAATGAGAAATATTTTTAAAGGCAGAATAATGATTGCCATTTAATTTCAGAATTTTTGTGATGAAGTTGATTATTATTCAGATATTGTGTTAGCATAAAGTTGACGGATTCTTTTCCTTGAGGGATAAAAAATAGGGTTTTGTTTTTCAGACATAAAATAAAGATGTGATATTCCTAAATGAGATAAAGGGATTTATCTGCAGCAATAATTTATAATACATTATTAACTTGTTTTCTTCATAAAATATCTTTTTGTTATTTAAGAAAACCTGTTTTTTAAATTAGTTGTTTAAAAAGTGAGACAAACTTTTAAACAAATTTCTGTGGATAGTAAACTATCATCAAATTTTGAGAAATATAAGTAAAAAAATAAATATTCTAAAGTCTTCATAAAGATTTATAAATACATATATATATATGTAGCTTTATAATTTTAATAATGGTTATAGAAGCGAATTTTTTCAAAAATTGAAATGGTATGATAATGAACGAAATCATACAACTTTTTTTTTTTTGCCAAATTTTAAGAACACGAGCAAAAAAAAATGAATATTTGGAAGTCTGCACAAAGATTTATGAATTTAAAAAACTAATTTTAATAATGGTTTTAAAATTAAAGATATTAAAGAATTGAAAATATATAATGAAGTTATACAATGGATGACCCTCCCCCCCCCCCCCCCCCCTTCCCCAAGAGTAAAAGACGGAAAAAAAAAATCTTCCATTTCAAATTGAAGATTTTAATTGAAAAAATTATATAATTTTAATATTTTCTTTCTAATAGCATATAAATTTACTGATAATTCACATTAAATAAACATTTTTTTATGAAATTACAATTTTGTGGTCAAAAAAGGTATATAAAAAGAATGAGAGACATTTCATAACGGCAAAATAATAATTGCCTTATTTAATTGTAGAATTTCTGTGATGAAATAGGGTAAAGATTACTATTTGGAGATTTATGCGTTAAAAATAAACTGACAGCCATAATTCTTATTCCACCACTAAAGGATAAAGTTTATTTTGTTTTTCAGAATGAAAATCAAGATGAGAAATTTCAAAATAAGGTAATAGGGACAATAAAAAATACAACATTAATTAAAACTAGAATTGATCTGCAATGTTAATTTAAAATTTAAAAAAATCTTGATTTTTCCTCTTACAAAATTTGTACCTTTTTGTTTTTTAAATTTAAGAAAAATTTTTTCTTAATTAACAATTAACTTTTAAAAGAGTGAGACAACTCTCCATAAATATTTATTGAGAATTAAAAAAAGAAAAAGAAAAAAAATCCTATGAAACTGTAGAATTTTAATAATAGTTAGAAATGAACATTTTAAAGAATAGAATATATATATTAATGAAATAAATTATACAAGGATATTTTTCCTCACCCTCTCTCAAGGGTAAAAGAAAATATTTTACGTAATTTAACAATTTACCGATATTTCATATTAAGTGAATAGTTTTATGAAGGGGAAAAAGTATCTATTTTTTATTTAAAAATTATTTAATCATTAAAAATTTCAAGAAAAATCATCGCTGAGAGATTTTTGTTTTTTAAAACATTGATTCGAACAGTCAAAAACGCTGTTGCCGACTGCCGATAAAGTCGTCAGCAGCGGTAAATACTAATGTTTACAAACATTCCCTCACCACCCCCTTCCCTTTTTTTTCCCATTTCCCTTCTTCAAAAGTCGCCAAAAAAGCGATAAACTGCCAAATACTGCAGTCATATGGCAACCATGCTAGATGTTCTACCGCCCCCCTCTAGACGGCGCTAGTTTCTATGCGAATCCCATGTTAGAAGAAATTTCCATTGCAGCCAATGGGAGTTTCTCATCTGAATAAGATTATAATCTGTGGCGTAGGCTTAGAGCCCATGTGTTGGGAGATCGAAATTGATCTCCGGAAAGCTAATTTAACGTGTGTAGAGTGAGAGTGATTTAACGTAGTTTAGCAGTACACAGCCAGTATTTACTGTATTCAATTTAATGTTGAACCGGATCATCTATATCCGAGTTTGTAAGTGTAAATAGTCTTTTATTTGTTATTTGAGCTTTGAGGTAGGCGCTGCGGCTCCGGCCGGCATGACCTCAAATGATCACATATACCCAAACCAATGGAACAAAAAGAACCAGTTTACCACCAGAAACAAAGTGGGACAGCCCACACAACAAACTACGAACTGATAACCCCAACAAGAGGACAAAAACTACCCCGAAAAACACAAAAAAGACGCACCCTAAACAATAAACCAGGGGCAACCTAAAACGAAGGAGCCCAACAACTCATCCAGACAAGCAGCACCAAAAACAAAAAGACAACACAGCTATTAAGCAAGAGTGATGAAACAAGCGAAAAAGGATAAACGGAAAAAGGCGACTAAAAACGCCCGCTCCCGAGGAAGAGATTGATGAACAGACGAAAACAATGACGATTAGAGTTGATACATTCCCAAAAGTCAGTCCAGTCATCAGGAAAGAAATTAACAGATGCCATGGCATCCCGTAGCATCGTTCTTTCAGCATCAAAAGCCGGGCACTTGAAAACGTAATGGAATTCCGTCCCATCCTCCGTAGAACAAAGAGAGCACGTGGGAGAAATACTAAGCTTGAAAATATATAACTTCCTGTCAGTGACAGCCGTTTGCGTCCGGAAACGAGCAATAAAAACATCCTCTTTACGGTTATGCGTCCACTTATAAATATTCGGACCAAGATACGGCGAATCGACTGCATATTTACAATCATTCCACCAGCTCTGGAAGCTAGCATGAAGCTGATCCTTTAAATGCCTCTTTAAGTCTTCAGGGGCCACCCCACTATAAGTGCTAACCGCATACGGGCCATTTCTAGCCAGATTATCAGCTTTCTCATTAGGAAGGATACCAACATGGCCAGGGACCCAGATCAAGGTAATCCCACACACAGAACCACGGACGCTGCATAAAGACTGGAAAAGGTCTAAGATGACAGCTGGGGACCTATGGTTAATATGTATTAAAGCTTCAAGGGCAGACTTGTTATCCGACAAAATAAAGTAGTTGTAACTCTTGATAAGAAAGCGCTGGACAGCCAGATTAAGGGCTAGAGCTTCTGCAGTAAAAGTAGAGTTTAAATGATGGGTGAGGTAAGCACAGGATGTATCTTCAGTAATATTAACAGCAGCAATAGAAGTTTTAAAATCGTTCTTCGAAGCATCCGTGGCGATAAAACAAGAATTGGTAAGATGACGGAACTCATCCATGTACAGACTGAAACACTGGCTGATGGCAGTGGGAGGGAGATTTTTAGTTTGAAACGGCAACTCATCAACTATGATCTTACAGACATCTTTTAAGCTCCCGCAAGGCCAGTGAGAAGTAATCAGCATATCAGGAGTCACAATAGCATGGTCTGTAGTCCAAGAAAACCCATCAGGAAAATAATTGGAGCAGGGACGACCAAAATTAACAGCAGACGTACACCGGATGTAAAAGGAAGAGGTAAGATAGCTTCGTCGAAAACTAAGAGGAGCTTGGTTGGATTCACGATAAAGCTTGAAGATGGGAGTCCACTTGGGCAGGCCGGTCGCAAAACGGAGGGCCGCATTATACACCACATCCAGCTTCTTTAGAGAGGTCTTAGCTGCAACGCCGTACACAGGACACGCATAATCAATAACGCCCCGAATAAGGGAGTTGACCAAAGGAATGAGATGGACGGTTTTCGCTCCCCACTGAGGACTGGCAACAGCTTTTAATAAATTAAGGCGCTTCATACATTTTTTACATAAAAACTCAATATGCTGATTGAAAGACAGGTTGTGAGTAAAAATGACACCCAAGATCTTAGTAGTATTCTGCCACGGGATGTCTGATCCATGAAGACTGAAATTCTGCAGGGGAAGATCCTTTTGCCGAGAGAAATTTATTGCCGAGCATTTATCAGGCCGGAGCTCAAGCTTCCAATAAGTGCACCAAGCATTGATCCTGTTCAGCATCTCCTGAAGTTTCAAAAAAGCGTCTTCTAAGGAAAGATCTGAAAAGTAGAGAAGGATGTCGTCGGCATATACAATGATTTGGACCCCCGAATCAACAGCTTCGAATAAATCCCACAGGAAGATCATGAACAAGATGGGCGAAAGGACGCTGCCCTGCGGCACACCACGAAAAGAGTTCACCAGATGAGAGAAAACACCTCTCCACTTAACCTTGATCTTCCTAATCTCGATCCACTTTAAGATCCACAAGGCCGTTCTTCCAGCAATGCCCAGGCTAGCCATCTTGTAAATAAGAGCATCCCTCCATACAGAGTCATACGCCGCGTGGATGTCAAGCTTGAGAGCGATGATGTACTTCCTCTCCAATCTGGCACGCTTAATGTCTAAGTAAAACAGCTTCAAAGCCTTCGTGCAGTCGCTATTGGGGAGAAAACCAAAGTGTCGATCATTGAAAAGGTGTCTAGGCATAACCCAGTCGAGGATTCTCTTGAGGAGGATGCGCTCCATAATCTTGCACCCCACAGCCGTGAGAGCGATGGGCCGGTAACTGCTAAGAAACCCTTTAGGTTTCCCAACCTTCCAGATAGGCAGGATCACCGCCGTTCTCCAGCAATCCGGAACACTACCCGACATGAAACTATCATTAAAAAGCCGAAGCAACTTTTGTTTGTTTCCAATTGTAAGAGCTTTATAAACTCGAGCCGGAATTCCGTCTTCGCCAGGGGTGGTATTCTTCGCGTCCTGAATTGCACGGTTCAGCTCTTCGAACGTGATCGGGCTGTTCCAGTGCTCATCCGAACTGCTGAGATCAAAAGGGATACTACAGAACTCACGGGTGCTTCGAAATTGCTCGGCAAAAGCATTGGCTTGGTCAGACCTGTCGAGAAGCTCTTCAGTCTCGTCCATCAAATAGAAATTTGACTCCTCAGAGCTACTCCTCTTGGCTAAAGCCTTGATGATTCCATAGATAGTACCTTTGGCGGCCTTTTCACATATATCGCCCCAGTAATTGCGAGCCTGATAATTCATGTAGCGCTTGAGCTGAGCAGCATAAGACTTATACGATTTCCAGCAATCCCTCGATAAGTTTATTCTGGCTAATCTCAGGAATTTCCGCTTTTGGCCGAGGAGCCACGCGCAACGCGAGTCCCACCAAGGGGGGTTATCTCGACGCTGCACCCTATGCTTGAAAGAATTATGGGAAAGAACCTCTCGAAAGCTCTTATGGAGGTACTCAAATGAGGTGACGTCATGAACATCCAGGGTCCGATTAAGGCAAGACTCGACTCCATCCCAATTAGTAGAAGTATGCAGGTAGTTCGTAGTCACATGGTTAATTTTATGGATGATAGGCCAGTGATCAGAGTCAAACAGATCAGGGTGAACGTATGTGTCAGTTTGCCGAAAAAAATCAGGGCTTGAAAAAGAGAGGTCAATCAATGATGCAGAGCCAGAATGAGTGACGTGAGTTGGATGATTTGTATTAAGAATGCAAACATTATTGTTGAGAAGCCAGTTTAGAATCTCTTCAGAGCCCGAAGTGTTACAAGAACTGCCCCAGGCATGATGCTTTTGATTAAAGTCACCGAGAATCAGGAAGGGATGCGAAATCTTATTGGTAAGCTGCTGGAGCCACGATTCACTAACTCTACCCTCGGGAGCGTAAACATTGACGATAGTCACCCACCGTCTTGCCATCCAAACCCTAACCCCAAGGACCTCCACACCCTGGGTGCTAAGAGAGCCCAAATCGAGCATTACAGAGGTAAGCCTCCTACTCACAGCAGTGAGCAGACCACCACCCCTGCCAGCTCTGTCCTGACGATAGATCACCATACCCGGATAGGCAAAGGAATCATCCACTCTAAGAAAAGATTCTTGAAAAACAAAAACATCGGCCTTCGAAAAGGGGGAACACTTCAACCAATGGACTTTATTTTTAATGCCTCTCAAGTTCCACTGGATCACAGCAAAGGGGATCGAAAACTGCACCATAAATAAAACGACAAAGAACACCTGGGAAACACACAAACAACAAAAAGTCCAAACAGGCGAACACCAAAAAGGGCAGCACAAAAAAGGAGAAAAACAAAGAAGGAGGGGGCGCTAAACCTGTTCCATGTCGTCGCCACCAGACTCTTCTTCAGAGCCCGATTTCAGAACAAACTCGTTCCCGCTCGTTTTACTGTAAACCTGTTCCCGACAGTTCGCTAAGGATAGCCGCTGGACCGTCACCTTTTGTTTTTTTATTTTCTTCGGCCGATCGGAGGGAGAGCTGCCAACCGTATCTTTAGAAGCACCAGCAGACCGTGTATTGGCCGCACAGGCCGCCGTGAAAGACTTAACCAATCCTTCCATGGTTTGTATAAATAAGTTCGTTTGTTGTTGTAACACATTAAGGATGCACTCTTGAGTACGCTGAAAAAAGAGCTCCATCGTTTGCTCGAGATCAGCTTTAGTTACATATGTGGGGTTCAAGGTTACTTCAGAGTTCATTTTAACAGAATCAGCATACGTTTTTGGATTAGAAATCTTAGCATACGGTCTACGGGCTTCGGTGATTGATAAATGGTTATCAGATTTGTATTTTTGGAAATCCATTTCCCTTAGTCGGGCTGCACACTTCAGATCAGACGCCAGGTGGGAGGCTTGACAATTAGAGCAAGTAAGCTCGGCAGTACTGCATGTGGCAGACGCATGTTTACCCCCACACTTCCTGCAGGTGGTTTCATTCGGACATTTGCTGGTAGCATGGTTAAATTGCCAGCAGTTAAGACACTGGCGTGGTCTGTCATAAAAAAGTCTAATTCTTTCCGTCATATAAAACAACTTGATCCTTTCAGGAATAAATGTGCCGTAAATAGTCACTAAAACAGTTTCCGTTAATTTGGTAACACCATTATCCTTTCTGGTAAAACGCCGCAAATCCTTAACCTTCAGCTTATTTTCGGCTTGAATTTCCTTTCCCAACTCTTCGAGGCTAATACTTGTATCGATATTGTGTAAGACAAACCGTGACGTGATAGTTTCCTGTAGAATATACGCCTTGACCTGCACATTAAGTAATTTGTCAATACCAGAGACCGCCTGAGCGCATTGAGCATCAGACGTCTCGACTAACAATTTATCCATCCTGGTAAAACGAATTTTTAAAGGCGCATTTGGACCAACTATTTTATCAAAATCAGCTTTTAAAGCCACAGGCCTATTTCGAGGAATCTTACCCTCAGTCGCTTCAAGAAAGACGCAAACACTGGAGACTCCATTTGCGAACGCATAAGTAACCTGTTGCGAAGGACTACTAACTTCTTGCACATATATTTCTGGGTCACCAGCACTCGCATCTGTAATAGTAAAAATGGACGACATACTGAACGAAAAAAAAAACAACACAACCAGTCCTCGACCTGCGAGTCAGAGAAAAAAATAAAAATAAACAACTCTTAAACACAGCAAAAAGTAAACATTTACAAACGCGGAAAGCTTACCACGCCACACAGGGCTGGAGACCACGTTGAAACAAAAAGCAATAATGAAAAAAAGGGAAAAACTACAACCTGTAGCTCTAGAGACAAAACGGGGACACCACAACTTGAAGCACGGAGCCGGGCCGACAGCAACCTACCTCGACCACGAACACCTCGCGAAAAACCAAAATAATCCTGGGCTGAATCGTGCAGTACTCAAATAGTCTTTTGTTGTTGTGTAAATAGTGTGTAAATAAACTGTTAATTTAGTTAATTGAAAGCGTTGGTTTTCATTTAAACAATCTTCTCAGTGCGTGACCGATATCACGTAATCATATCGGTGGTGGCAGCATATAAATAATAAGGATTTTCTTCGAAGTTGTGCGGACTAAGAGGAAACTCCGACACTATATTTTTCACAAAGGAAAACATATGAGTAAAAATTTAAATGACTATCTATAATATGAATACAACTAGTATATAACATTGTAATTAAAGAATAATTCGGATTAAACAAATTGTATAAGATTTTCAACAGATCATAAATAGTTTTAAACTGGGAGAAACAAATTCCAAGAGCATTCTAGTATATAAAACAAAGTCAGTCAAGGAAAAATTTTTAATGGGTACGGTACCCATGGCTAAATTAATGTATTGTAAATATTTAGTGTAAGTAAATAATTTGCTCTTTTAATCTTGAAAACATATTCACCTCTTAATGAGATGAGTTTCTCAGATTCAGGACCACAAATGATCATACATCTTATAACTGCTTTATTTGGTGCATATTTCTTTTTGATCTGATAACAAACAAGAGCTCTGAATTCCCTTCTAGCTGCCATGTTACTTTTTATACAGAACACCATTAATATAAAATTTACCATGAAATTGTTATTTTCCTAAACATTGCAAATTATTAACTGCATTAGATATATACTACCTGCACACAATGCAGCTGAAGAGAAAAAGTCACAGGAAAAATAGTTTTTCACTGAAATAATGTAAAATGAAAGAAATCGTTAGGAGATGTGAAGTGAAATTAAACATTTCATTAATTTAAATCATCCCCTTTTCTACATGTAAAAATTATGCAAATCTTTGCTTTTTACTGATTTTCTTTCAAATGTATGGATATGAAAAATACATAAATTATGAAAGTAAATATGGTATACAAAACAAATGACCTTTCAAATGTTTTTAGTATTTATTACATTCAACCTGGTTTTTACATATAAAGATGGATTTTTTTTATGATAATACAGCATTTTAATATTTTAAAAACTCAATTATAAATTGATATATTAAATTTAAGGCATCTGTCTATTAGCCCACCACAGGAGGTAAATCGTCAAATATTCTCTGTAACTCATTACAACAGTATGCGAGTTGAAACAACAATGCATTTAATGACACACCAAAAATCACTTGCCAAAATATGTCACATAGCTATGAAACTTCAACAATGAAATATTTTAAAAGTTAAAAAATAGAAAATAAATTATAAATAAAAAATAAAGAGCACAATATTTTAGAAAAATACGTTTTTATCAATTCACCACTTCAACGTTTGCCCCGAGATAAGTCGGTGGCAAAAGCACTGTTTCCCTATATCTGCTACTTGTGAAGTGGTTAATAGTAATTAATTTACTATTACAAACTGAGAAATCAATTTAGAAATTCTAAAAGGATAGTTTAAAAAATGTTTATTTTTTTTTTCCTGTTGCCCTATCACATAAAAGAAACAGAGCAAAAAGTATATATTTTTTAATAAATTAACTTGCTTGCATTTTCTACAAACATAGAAAGAAAAAAAGTGAATTTTTCATAATCGAGTTCGGTACCCATGGCTAAATTAATGTATTGTAACAAAGTTTTGGGAAAAAACGTGATTTGCAGTCAAAAAATTAGGCATGATTTTCAAGATGAACATTGAATGCCTATAAAAGAGTGTTTTTAAAAACTATTTTTACTACGTTATTTATTTATTTGATGACAACAGATTTTCAGTTTTTCTTCTAAACCTCAAGTAATTAATTTTTGCTTTGTAGCATACTCAGAGTGTGACAGCGAGAAGGGAGAAGTATTCATGACCACGAAAAGCATCTTTGTACACTCAATTGTGTTACTGAATGTTTTTGCCCAAATGGAACCATAAGAAGAGAATCTCATGAACACTGTGTAAAACCAGAAGATTTCTAAATGATGTCATAAATAAAGTACCATATTGCTAATGGTATAAATCTATAAATAACTGCATAATGCAAATTTTGTACTATCCATTTTATAATCTTAATACTTTTAAGCATGCAATAGAATCTATATACAGGCATGAAAGTGGGAAATAGGAAAAAAGGAGGAAAATCTTTTCGGCCCATATGATGGCACCAAACTTTTAAAATTTAGACACATTTTAACAGTTATTTATGGGATAAAATGAAATATAATTGTATGTTGTTATTTTCTTTTCATAGCTTAGAAAGCATTAAAAACAAATTTAAACTTTTAAATCAAAAGTGTTGCATAAATAGAAGAAAATGTTCTAATCCAAAAAGAACATTATGAAACTTCCTTTTTCTTTTAAAGTCTAAAAAACTTTTACTCTGGTGAGATACTTTAATCAAAGTTATTTACACGACTTTCATATGATTATAAAATAAGCTTCCCTTTGATTTCATAGATCTTTTGCACAGCAATTCAGAAAAAAAAAACCCCCTCCAAGGATTTTAGTTAGACAAAATGTCTGATTATTAAATTTTCAAGATCCCCCCCCCCCCCCCCCTCCACCACCTTATATGCTTCCAATATTTTCTTTGCATTTTTGCATCAATCCAGAAAATGACCAAAATTATTTTTAAAAAGGTGGAATTCTACCTTTAGGAGGAACACTTTCATGCCTGTATATAACAAAGCACAAACATGTCCTTATGCCAGTATTGCTAAGCTTTAAAGCTACATTAGATGTCAAGACCCATGCTATTGCTTTTACAGTAGATCTTGACAACGCAATTCTATACAGGGTTCCCCCAATTCATGGGCCAAACTGTAAGTACACACAAAGAAGCAATTTTGGTATAGCAATGTGAGGCTGGAAATGAAAAATTTTGGCGAAAAACAAGAAATGAGGAGGAAAGGAAAACAAGCATTTTATTGACATAGCAATTACAGTAAGTGCTCAAATGTGCAACTACCGACATTGATCTGGCAGCCTCTAGCAAGGGATTGGTGTACCCTTTTGAAGGTTCCAGATGTCTCATCTATGAGACACCAGTTGACTCTGATGAGGACCTCATTGCAAGACTTTCAGTCACTGCTGCAAATGTTCGTGAAACACTGAAAATCTGCGAAAAGGTATGCCAGTCACTTGCTAGAATGCTGCCAGTGGCACATTTGAGCACTTATTGTAATTGTTATGCCAATAAAATACTCGTTTTCATTTCCTCCGTATTTCTTATTTTTCTCCAAAACTTTTCATTTCCGACACTACATCGCTATACCAAAATTGTTTCTTTATGTGTACTTACTTTCCCTTACAGTTTTTTCTCATGAATTCGGGGGCAACCTGTATAATGTAATTCTATATACAACACATAACTTGATCTAAACAATGAATTTTGCAGTTAAGGTTCCGCTGCACTGAAGCTCCCCGGTCGCGAAATTCCATGTTAGCCTATGGGAAAACTTTCAAGTGCGATGACTCATTACCTAATATAATTATTAAAATTCCGTCTTCACCATCAGAAAATAGACATCAGATGCCGATGATGTGCGTTTTTAAAAATTGTCTGCGTAAATTTTAAGTATTTTTAAGATGATAAAATTTAACCAAATCGAATTTTCAAAGTTTATAGGGATTTTTTATGCACTTAAAATTTATGGAGATAATTTTTAAAAACGCACATCATCGGCATCTGACGTCTACTTTCTGATGGTGAAGACGGAATTTTAATAATTATATTAGGTAATGAGTCATCGTGCTTGAAAGTTTTCCCATAGGCTAACATGGGATTTCACGATCCGGGAGTTTCAGTGCAGCGGAACCTTAAGGGGTAACTCTTTATTCACTTGAAAACAACCGCTCGGTAATGTTAAACCTATGGACAGGTTGTTTTCGAATTTCTCTTTTAAATTTGAATATTTTTAAACTATTTTTTTTTTTTTTTTTTTTTTTTTTTTTTTTTTTTTTGCATAGGATAGTTGAGGTCGATCTCTAATATGGCTATTGTATTTAGTACTTTTTCGATTTCAGTTACAGATTCTTTTAATAAAGGTACTTTCACTTTTGGAACCAGTTTTGAAAGTGAAAGTACCTTTATTAAAAAAAATCTGCGACCAAAATTGAAAAAGTACTAAATGGCCATATTAGTGATCGACCTCAGCTATCCCATGCAAAAAAAAAAAAAAAGGTTTAAAAACATTCAAATTTAAAAGAGAAAACTGAAAACAACTTGTCCATAGGTGGAATTACGGAGTAATTATGGTCATTATGGAGCAGGTGATTTCAAGTGAAAAAAAGAGTCCCCTTAAGAACCAGCAGCATTCTGTACTTTAGAAATACTGCTATTTTCCAAAGTGCTAATTTTGATACATTTTCATTGTTAAAACCTTACTTCGTAGTTTTTTAATGAAAGCATTGTTATTATTAAATTAAAAAAAAATTTGGAAATGTCTAATATAATGATTTTGTCCAGGCATATTTAGATCATGCTTTAAGATAATTTAATAATGTGTGAAATCATCTATATTATGCAGAAATTTATAATCTGCAAATTTATAATCTAAATTTCTGAAAAGTTACTGCAGAGGGGGAAGAATCCCTTCGCGACACCAATTATGCATTTTCCCCATGATTTTTTGACAAAATTTGCACTTTTCGCAATTTTTAGACGAAATATATGTTTTCTTGCAATTCTTTGATGAAATTTATGCATTTTTCGCAATCATTTGATTCCCCCTCCCCCCATTCTTTGATGAAATTAACGTTTTTTCTGCAGTTCTTGGACGAAATTTGCATTTTCCCTGTGATCCTTTGACGAAATTGAAGATTTTTTTAGCGGACAATTGATGAAATAGATTTTTTCGACAACCATTTTTCGAAATTCACGATGCTTTTCATGTCCTCTAATTAAATTCAATCCAAGAAATTGCTACTGCTACTTCTACTTTCAACTCTAGTAATTATCCTCTTCAGACCCCAGGTTTTATTTTTATATATTTTTTTACTTTAGTTGTGAATTTATGTTCGCAAAATGATAACTACGAAAGATTGATAAGCAAAAAAAAAATTTAAATTTATTTTTTGTACATAAAATTTGATATATCATATATGACACATGGGAATCTATAAGTACATTTTTTGACAATTTTTTAGGATATTTTCTTTTGTTTTGCATTGAAAAATTAATGAAAAATATTAAATAAGTATGCATTTAATAAATTTTTATTTTTAATGGACTCTCCATATGATAAACATTTTAACTTATAAAAAAATTATTTACTTTTCGTTTTTGTATATTTCCCTCATTGTTGCTGCAAGTCATTTTCAAATCCCATTTTATGTCTGAAAAAAGCACTATAAGAAACAAATTGATATTTTGCTTTAGTTTGGCTATCTTTTAAGTTGGTTGGTTGGTTGTATTGGGTTTTATGGCGCAAAATCCCCAACGGGACATGCTGCGCCAAACAAAAGCGAAAAAAAAAGAAGTGAGTAAACAAATGACACAAAGAAAAAAAAATATGAGTTGAAATAGAAAAGCCATCTGGATGGGTTACCCCATCCAGATGTAGTCATTAAACAAGGATAGAAATCAATGTAAAAAAGAAATCCAGTAAAACCAAGTAAACAAGTTATCTGGATGGGCCCTCCATCCAGATGTCGATAAGAAAGTCCCACACATGAAGCCCTTAAAAAAACTATATCTCAAAATAAAAACCAATGTGTTTTAAAAAAGTAAAGAGTGCCCCATGAGGTGTTTCCCCAATGAGGTTTGTCAAGATTGGTGAAGATGTGCTAAAATAAAATCTATATAAGTGCCGGAGGCCCGGACAGTCAGATAAAACATGATGGACGGTCAGGTTATCAAAATGACAATGTGGACACATGGGTGCATCCTCCCGAAGTAATAGATGTTTATGAGCAATTCTTGAATGTCCAATTCTCAGACGAGTCAGAATAACATCAGATTTTCTTGGATAAATCGGAAGCCAGGTTATGATTGTTGGTTTAATACGATGCAGTTTATTATTGTTTTCTAAATCCCAACTCTCTTGCCAATTATTCTGAATAAAGTGTTTTATAAGTAGTTTAATGTCTGAGAAAGGAACTTTATGGTGTAATGGGTTAAGAGCACGTTTTGCCGCCTCATCTGCTTTCTCATTACCAGGAATACCCATGTGTCCGGGTAACCAGCAAAATAAAATATTATAGCCGCGTCGTGTCAATTTATTATAAAAATCTAAGATGGATGAGACAAAAGGATGTTTTTTAAAAGATTTTATTGCGTCAATAGAACTATTTGAGTCAGTATAAATGATGAAGGATGTGTTATGGTGATGAGAAATGTGCAACATAGCTCTCTCTATCGCGATCAGTTCAGCTGTAAACACAGAAGTAGACGAATGCAGCCGGTAACTGAGACAAGTGTTTTCACAAAAAACACCGCAACCAACAATATCTCCCATTTTGGAACCGTCTGTATAAATGTCAGTGTAACTATTGAAATTTGATCTATGTGCAGCAAATAGTTGTTGGGAAATAATTGGAGCCAAATTATTTTTATCATATCCTTTAAAAGGGTGAAGAGAAGTAATATTAAGAGGTTTCCAAGGAGGTAGCACATGAGGATGACATGAGCTCACCTCGATATTACTCAGAGGGCTATTGTCAATAAAGTTTCTTATTCTTAAACCAAAAGATGGGATGCAAGATGGGCGATGCTGATAAAGCATGGCATTGTCAGTATTTAACAAGTGGGAATGAAGTGGATGACCATGATGCGAAAGGAGACAGTAATACAGAATCAATGAGAGTTTTTCACGAATCTGATAGAGTGACGGTTCATTACAATCAACATACAAGCTTAAAACTGGTGATGTACGAAATGCACCAGAGCAAACACGAAGTGCACTATGGTGCACAGTGTCAAGTTTATTAAGAACAGAATTACGTGCTGAACCGTAGACCTGGCAGGCATAGTCAATTTTTAAACGGATTACAGAACGATAAATTTTGAGGAGAGATGTACGGTCTGCTCCCCATGAAGTATTTGAAAGCACTTTAAGTAAATTAAGCGATTTTTCACATTTTGTCCTTAGTTGTAAAACATGTGGTAAAAAAGTCAGTTTTTTATCAAAATAAACGCCTAAATAACGAACGTTGTCTACAACAGGGATTTGAGAAGGGCCAATAAAGATTTCGGGATCTGGATGCAGACCCCTACATCTACAGAAATGCACACAGGAAGTTTTGTCATAGGAAATAATAAAACCATTTTTATTTGTCCAGTTAAGAATATTTTTGATTGCAATTTGCAGTTGTCTCTCAATAAAACGCATGTCTTGTCCCATACACATAATTCTGAAGTCATCAACGTATAAATCTCCCTTCACAGAAGGGGGTAGTTGATTCAGGATGTTATTTATTTTTATTGCAAAGAGGGTGACACTCAGGACACTGCCCTGAGGTACACCCTCTTCTTGTTCATAAAAACTAGATAAAATTCCACCAATCCGAACTTGAAAAAGTCGAATTGTGAGGAAGTTTTTGATAAAAATTGGAAGGTTCCCACGAAAGAGCAAGTTAAAAAGGTCACGAAGGATTCCATAACGCCAGGTTCTGTCATAAGCTTTCGCCATATCAAAAAATATGGACACCAAATGGTTACGTGTTAAAAAGGCTGTCCGGATGTGATCTTCCAAATGAATCAAATTATCGATAGTAGACCTACCACGTCGAAATCCACTTTGAAAAGCGGCAAGGCAATTGTTGGTTTCTAAAACATGTACAAGGCGGCAGTTGACCATTTTTTCAAGCAATTTGCAAAGACTGCTAGTAAGTGCGATCGGCCTGTAATTATTTGGATTGGTAGCATCTTTTCCTGGCTTAGGAAAAGGAATAACGATAGCCCTGCACCAAGCATTGGGAAAAAGCTGTTCTGTCCAAATCCTGTTATAAAAAGAAAGCAGATTGTTAAGTGAAGTATGTGAGAGATGTTTGAGCATGATGTAAGTGATGCCATCATGACCTGGAGCAGATAAGTGACTGTCTTGTAAACAATTTAAAAGCTCTGAAATAATAAATGGCTGATTGTATGAAAATGAGTTATGACTATTAAAATTAATTCTGGTCATTTCAGTCTGTCTTTTGTAAGATAAAAAAGGCTCCGGATATGCGTCTGATTTAGAAATAGATGCTAGGGTACTACCTATTGTCTCAGCAATGTTCTTAGGAGAAGTGATGGTGTGACCGTTATGTTTTAAAATAGAAACATGATTTTCAGAGTAAAGGCCCATATATTTTTTTACTTTTACCCAGAGTTCTTTGCTTGAAGTATTGGAGTTTATGCTTGATACATAATTAATCCAGGACTCCCGTTGGCTTTTGCGTCGCACTCGTCTAGCTTCTGCCTTTGCTTTTTTAAATGCTATATAGTTATTATTATTTGGGTATCTCCGAAAGAGACCCCAAGCCCTCTGTTGTTTTTTCTTTGCGCTTTGGCAATCGCTATTCCACCATGGTTTTCTGTTTTTATGGTTAGATGATGTTTTTGGAATGCTGGAATCAGCAGCATTGATAATACATTGAGTTATATTATCAAGTGCATTGTCAATATTCCCCGCAATCATGTTAGTGGTGATGTTTGCCAGTGATGTAAAAGATGGCCAGTTGGCTCTGTCATATATGTAATGTTTTGTATAGTTATTACAATCCGTAACAGGAGTAGTCAGTGTAATAAAAGTGGGAAAGTGGTCACTGCCATGTAGGTCACTTGAGACCCAGAAGTTCCAGAAAGGATAGAGATATGGTGAGCAAATTGCAAGATCTATTGCATGGAAAGTACGAGTCGGCTCGTGAAAATAAGTGTGATCACCATTATTGAGCAGACATAAGCCGTTGTCAGATATAAGTTTTTCAATAGTATCACCACGTAGATTAGAATCACGGTTGCCCCAGAGTTGGCTGTGTGCATTAAAATCTCCAACAATGACATATGGAGCAGGGAGTTGGAGAAGGAGATTATCAAGATGTGATGACTGAATAGTTTGGTTAGGAGGTAAATAAATTGTACATATTGTTATGAGTTGTTTTATATGTACACGGACTGCAACAGCTTGTAAGTTTGTGTTTAAATTAATATGAGTATGGGGTAAATTGCGAAGGATGAAAAGAGCCACTCCACCAGTGGCCCTTTCATTTCCAGTAAAATCTTTACGGTAGCTAGCAAAATTACATAATTTTGCATTGTCATTGGGTTTTAAATGGGTTTCCTGAAGTGCTAAACATAATGGATTATGGTCAGAGAGAATATTACGGATCTCGTCATGTTTATTATGGTATCCACGGCAGTTCCACGAAATAATATTAGTCATTTTTTTTCCTTAGATAAAATTAACTGCTTTATATTATTCGGAGACAGTGGACATACTATCCCCATCGTTAAAGTTTTCATCCGGTTCTGGGTGAAGAGCTAAAGCATCATCCTCTTCCATTTTATCATGTTTTGTATGGGTTTGATTTTGGGAAGTTTTACTTTTTTTCTTTTTGGTAGTATTATCAGATGAGACACTGGATTTAACTATTGGTAGTTTATGTTTTTCTGCATCAGTTCTATGGCCCGGTTTTAAAGGTGTTGGTTTAGTGATATTTTGAGAGCCTCTTTTATGGAGTGGAAGTTTCGAAAAATTAGGTTGTGCTGACTTAGAAGAGACAATTTCTGGTTGCGGTGATTTAGGAGGAACACTATTCGATGGCTTAGAAGAAACTGATTTCGGTGGCTTAGGAAGAACAGATTGTGTTGAACTATTTACCTTACCAGTATTATTAGACGGGTTAATTCCCTTTTGTTTTGGTTGGCAATTATTTTCAGTAGGGAAATCTGTTTGGGTTCCAATACTTTGATAAGTTTTATTCACAGTTTTAGTTAAGGCAGCAGCATATGAAAGACCGACTTTAGGTGCCCTGGATTCAACTATTTTCCTTGCTTCAGGGTACGACATATTTTCTTTTGTGCGTATTGTCTGTATTTCTTTTTCCATTTTCCATTGTTCACAGGATTTAGAATAGGATGGGTGTTCTTTTTTACAATTTACGCAATGAGGCGGTGCCTTACAGTCAGTACTTTCATGGCCAACTGTACTGCACCGGCCACATGTGATTTTACCACGGCAATTTGTTTTGGAATGCCCAAAACGTTGACATTGAAAGCAGCGTAGAGGATTTGGGATGTACGGTCTAACAGAACATGATAGATATCCTGCTTTTATTGACTTGGGTAAGTTGGGTGAGTTAAACGTGAGTATAATGTGCTTGGTGGGTATTTGTACTTGATTTGCTGGTATTTGTTCGTCTCGGCGGAAGAATTTTATTCGTCTGGCTGCAATAACATTTTGTTCTTTTAAATTATCTACTATTTCTGATTCTGTAACATGCAAGAGGTCGGGTTCAGAAATAACTCCACGAGATGTATTAAGTGTTCTATGCGGGCTTACAGAGATGGGGATATTTGCAAAATGTGTACATTTCATTAAGTTTGTGGCTTGTTTGCTATTGATTACTTCAATAAGAAGTTCACCAGATCTTATTTTTTTTATTGTCTTAGGTTCACCCATCAGTCCTTGGATAGATTTGTGGATCAAAAAGGGAGAGGTCTTGTCAAAACTGCCTTCTTGTCTTTTGATAACAAAGAATCTTTCAGTAAATGAATTGGTATTTGAGGCAATATCATCATCTTTATCATCACACAATTTGTTTTGGTTTGCATTCTCTCCACATGGGAGAGGATTTAAAGGAAGTAAAGTTTTTCCATCCATATTGAAATAAAAAAAACAATTCAGACCCCGGTCGCACCACCCACCACCGAGCCCAACAAGGGGATGCACATTCGTGCACCAGTGCTAACCAGGGCCCATACGGTCACAAGACACTCCTATGCCAGTCTCCACCCTTAACGAGATGGCTAGTAAGTGCTCGCTCGCTTGATCCCAAGCCAGTGACAAGTCAGCTGACCAGCCGATTGATGCATACGGGACCAATATGCACCTCCCGTCTACCTGAAGCAGGGGCCAAAGCAGCGTGTTGGTTTCCCTCAACTGCCAGGATCCCCCTTTCCAGGGACACGGGTCGCCACGTACGGCAAACACGTGGGTGGTTTACAATTCTCCATGAGTCGATATACAGGATGATATCGGCTCATACAGAATTGCCCTCACCTCCGAAGAGGAAACCACAATGAGAGTGAAACAAAGAGGAAAGAAAGACAAGAGAAAGGAGGAAAAGGAAAAAAGAAAGATCGCTCAGGAACCCGGGGTTGCGAAGCCCGTGAATACCTAAAGAAGGTATCCCCCTGGGGGGGCTATCTTTTAAGATTCCATTCACACCATTTTCATTTCTTAATCATTATTTATATACAGGAAAAAAAAATTTGTAAAGATGTGTATCCTATAGGATACTCCAGGCCTGAAAAGGTTATTGGCTCTCTCATTTTCAAAACAAAGTGATATATTTGTATATATAAACAACATTTAGTTATTAAGATATTCTCTAATGATGAGCCTGGAAGGCTTAAAAGTACTAAGAAGTCTTAAATAAAATGTATTTTTTAAACTTGTAACATCTTTTTCATTACATTAGTCGCCTATTAAGAAAGATTGTGGACCTTTTTAATGTTCACATTATTTACTTCACATAGTTAAAGTTTAAAAATAAAATTTTAAATATGATCTATAACGTAGTGCTTTGTTTCAGAACTACAAGTATATATTTATGTAATATAGCGTGTGTGACAAGAGGGGAGGGGGGTATGGTGAAGTGTGACACTTTGTGACAAAAGGGGGGAAGGGGGTCAAAAATATTGAAAAAAAAAAGTGACGTCATTTATGGACAGCCCCTTTCCTTATACCTGCAATCTCATGATTTTTGTTTATCAAGTTCATTTTTAAAATATTTGCAGAAATAGTTTATTTACCAATATTGATCTTGAAAAAGTCACTGATTGTACACATGAAACACGTAGATCTGTTTATTATAAGGTAATTATAAGCCTTTAAATGTACTGTTTTCCCTTTTAGCATCTATAATTTTAGTTTAATGATAATAAGTGATTCTTACATAATTTTCGAACTTTTAAAAAATAAATTTTTTAACTTAAAATATGTATTTTAATGTAAATGGAATTTTATAACATGAAGAACATTTGACATATTTTTAGAATTTTAATTATAGCTCTAAAACAAATAGTTTAGGAATTAGCTATTGGTCAAATGATAAGAAGTATACTGAACATAACTATTAATGAGAATTTAAACAACAAAATTACAAAAATATATAATGTACAAGATCACGTCATTTTTATTCAGTTTGAAAAAATATACAAAATGTCAGCATTTACATCATTTTCACTATTCAGAGATGAAAAACACATACAAAACACCTTCGCTTATAAAACAAAACTGGTTATTTTCAGTATCACAGATTTTTAAAAAATGCCATGAGTATTCACAATGTTTTAAAAGACATTATACATTTACAAAATCTTCACACCTCTTATATAAAATTACACACAGATGCTACTTGGGTTGCTGGAGAATAAAATTTCTTGATTTTTCCAGGTGTATTTTAAGAAGCAGTGTATGCCTACTGGCATGCTAGGGATAAAATATTGTATCACTCAAAAACACTAAAATTTTTTTTAAATGCAGATAACATTGGCTAAAATCTCCCTAAAAACTTGCTCTCAGGACTATAGTAAGAATTGGTTTCTTTAATAACTTAAGAACTCTCAAATAAATATTTTTCTAAACTGGAAAATTCTTGCTACACAATATTTGTGTACCAATTCATTTCAGCAACTGTATCACAAAACCACAAAACACCAGACTAATAAACTTTATTTTTTATAGACATTTCAGTTGGAAGATGATGTGTTGTTCCTGCAAATTAATAAATATTGCTGAAAAATGTGTATGAATGGGTTTTAAAAATTTTAAACTGCAAGCTTTTGAATTAGGGCAAGGGAGGAGAGGTTGAAATTTTGGAAGGATGGCAATTTAGATTAAATTCTTTTTTTTTTTCCCTTAATGTGTGCAATCTGCTAAAATGCAACAGACTTTCACTTTTGGTGCCAAAAAAATCACATTTACTTGAAGATAAAAATGAAATTTTATCAAATCCCTTGACTTTTTCATATTTTGGATAAAATATTCAAATTATCAGATTCATTACATTTACCAAATTTCCTGGATTTTCCAGGTAATATAGCAACCCTGATTTCAATGGGAATTTTCAAATGCATTAAATTCATGCAAAAATGCAGCACATTCAATTAGAGGTTATCTATTAATTATGTTATGCAAACTTCATGGTTTATTTACGTCTCCCTCCTACTATGTCACAGGTTGCCAAATTCAAGTGAAACAACCTCACCTGTTGTGATCTCATTTAGAAATCCTAAATAGATAGTTTAAATAATGCTTTTTTCCCCTCTTGTTGCCATACTTTAAAGAAATAGAGCAAAAATTAAATGACTTAATTTAAACTTTTTTTAAAATCTAGTTCTACCAAGTGTAAACCAAAGAGGTGAATTTTCTGTAATCAGAGCCCATGCCAAATTAACGTATTGTAACTCAAATTTTATGGAACAACATAAATTGCAGCCATAAAATGAGCCATGATTTTAAAAATACTGTTTATAAAAGTCTCTTTTTTTTTTTTTTTTTTTTTTTTTTTTTTTTTCTCAGGGGGAAAAAAACTAGTTTTACTTTTGTATATTTAGATGTAATGTCACAATTTTTATTCTCCCTTCTCTTGAAGTATGACCCAAATAACGGATGATCTCTTATTATGGAATTAACTGACTGGACTATTGTCCTGAAAATTAGGTAGATGTGATTAATCTCTTCAATTCTTGCCCAATTTCAAACTTTTTCCATAAATATATTCACTATGATATCAATATTGATTCTGCTTTCATACAAAAGAACAGAAGTTTGTTTATAGGTATTAAAAAAACCTTATTTTTTTTCTTCACTGCTAAAATCTCTTCATCACTGAAGAAGTTAATCACCTACTTACCACTCTTACAAACGCTAAAGAGAAAAACTGAGTTTGCCTTTTAAATTTTTAAGAGAAAGCACCTGTTTTTTGAATAAGAAGAAATCACCGAATTGTGATTTTTTTAATATATATATACTTGTGAAAAGTCTAGCAAAAATTTTGTGAATCTGTAATTAGCATGATATTGAGGTGTTTGTTCAGACAATTGAATTTTAAAAGGTTCTATTTCAGTGAATTAATATATATGAAAGCATTAAATATATAAATTTATATGCATATATATTTACATTACATGTATAACTAGATAATACTTCTTTGGTAATTACAGCTGTTTTGTGACATGTCTAATTTAATTTTAAGATGATGAAATTAGTAAAGAGTTCATTTTTGGTATGAAAGAGTGTTGTGAAGGGTGCTTTTTAAGATAAATATATTGTGAAAGGTCCTTTAAATAACCTAAATTATTCTTAATCAGATACCTGGAAATGAAAACCAGAAAACATGGGAGCATACTTGCTATTATTGTCAATACGAGAGACATAGGTTACATATTTTATAATAATATAAAAATGGCAATAAATAATGTTTTAAGATCATGAAACTTGCTTATCAATTTATATAAAATTAAACATATATATCAAATTTATCTCCATAATTAATGAAACAAAAAAAAATTATTCAGTGGAATTATCTTTTTATTACATGCAATATTTAACACAAACTGCACAAAAAAAAAAAAAAAAAAAAATTGCACAAGTTAAGCTTTGTTTTCCAAACTGTATACATTATGAAAATTTTCATGAAATAAAATATATCATAGATGTGTCGTACTTTTCCATAAGAAAAAGAGTAAATAAAAATAAGAGGAAGTAAAAACCAGAAAACATGGGAGCATACTTGCTATTATTGTTAATACCAGAGACATAGGAATTATCTTTTTATTACATGCAATATTTAACACAAACTGCACAATAAAAATAAAGTTGCAAAAGTTAAGCTTTGTTTTCCAAACTGTATACATTATGAAAATCTTCATGAAATAAAATATATCATAGATGTGTCGTATACCATAAGAAAAAGAGTAAATAAAAATAAAGACTAATTGTAAGATAAGATTGGAGAACGGAGTAATGTTATTTAAAAACTTGTTTATTCTAATGTTTGTTGAAATAATTTCAGTTAACTTAAAAAGCTAATATAAAATAACTAACCATGCAGTATAAATCCAGTCTTTTTCGACCTTTTCTCTTTAAACAAGAGAAACTAGCAATGCTGCCTACCCAACATACTCATTAAAGCTGGATTAACTGAAGGGTTCACAACCATAGCAGACCAAGTCCATAAAAAAAAAATAAATAAAAAAATAAATGAGATAGTCCATTTAGAAGGGGGATAAAATCTGTTTTAACCACTCCCACAGTGAACCAAATCTGTTTTCACATACTTTATCATATATGTCATCTGTTTACACACTTGGTTTACTGTGGGAGTGGATAAAATTGATTTTATGCACATTCTAACTGGACTATCTCATTTATTTTTTTCAAAATGGACTTGGTCTACTATAGTTGTGAGCCCTTTATACTAATATAAAAGCTCTTTCTTCTATTGCTTCGTTGTAATGGAAATATGAAAAATGCCATGGGCTCGAGCCTACCCTGCAGGAGCTTCACACCGCATTGGTTAAGAAACACTGCATTAGATCAAAGCAAATTTAGAAATAAATAACTAGTTTATTATAATGTTCATTGAAATAAATTTCCTGTATTAAAAAGAGAGAAGCAACGTTTACAAAACTCAAATGTAAGTAATTTTAAAAAGCATATAGCTATTTCGAAGCCTCTAAGGCTTCATCATCAGTGCTTATAAAGATCAAAAATAAAATAAAACTGTGGAATAAAAGAGGGGGGAGACAGAGGGGGGTCTTTTATCCCACAGTTTTATTTTATTTTTATCTTTAATTTATAAGCACTGATGATGAGGCCTTAGAGGCTTCGAAATAGCTATATGTTTTTCAAATTTACTTACATTTGTGTTTTGTAAAAGTTGTTTCTCTCTTTTTAATATATTGACGCAAAGTACAATCCTCTCCCCCTTTTATGAAATTTCCTGTAGTTGGAATTTGATACAAAATATACAATATAACAGAAAATGAAAGAAATTTAGTAAGGAGAATTAATTTGTGCTGAAGTTCATATATATATAAAACTCTTCTTATAACTGAAGAAATTACACAAATGAATTAAAATATGAGAGGGGAAATAAACACTTTTATGTTATAATTCAATGTATTTTAAAAAATAACATAAAATATGTAAAATCACGCATTATACTAACAACATGAGTAGATAAAATTAGTTTGATGTTCTTTGAAAAAACTGTCCCAATATTTGAAAAATTAATATAAAATAAGTAAATATTTAGCTTAAGTGAAAAATACTGCTATGTTCATTATTATTATTATTATTAAAAAATAAAATATTCTTTATAGGTAAGAAAATTTACAAACTGTCTTAAGTTGAACAGATGACCTTGATGTGATATTTAAAATGAAATGATAAAAAATATACACATGAAAAATGTACAAAAATATAAACATCAAGATTATGTTTTAGGAACAAACATAATACTAGCAGGGTCACTAAAATGTCCAAGCTTGTCATTTGAAATGCCTCGGATAGAAAAGTGATATTTAAAACCTTCAACAAATTGAGTTAAAGTGCATGACATAGGTAATGGCATTGGATTAACAGTTCCAATTCTTTTCCATAAAGCGCTCGATACAGGTACATTGGTTTTTTCTTGATAACCAAAGATTTCAAAGCCAGTCATTTTTATTTTCTTAGCTTGAAGAGGCATATCCCATTGTAAGACAATTCCTAAAAAGTAATTAATATTCTCAGTCAGGCAACTATAATAATGCTTTTTGAAAAGAGACAAAAAGACAAAAAAAAAAAGGTGACTAAAATGCAACAAAAAAGTGATGTGAACGGTACTTGACATAAGGATTTTTTGAATTAAAATATTTTTCTAAAGTAAAATAATTTATAAATATATGTTTTTAATAGAAGTATTGTCGGTACTAATAATTCCTTTTTATAATTGTCTATAAAGACCACATTTTTAAGCACCAAAGTAATTCATAATGGTATGAATTCAAAAAGTGCATGCCAGTTTTAACAGCATATTTAGCACAGTGAACAAAAGTGACAGGTCACAGAACTCCACCAATCTCAGCTATTTTTCCAGCTTACCTTGGTCATTATATCGCAGATTGACAATTGATGAAAGCAGTTTAGCCAGTCTCTTTTATTGACTGTGGTAATTATATTCTGATGTCAGAGCAAAAGGTGATAGAGTTAAGTTTACTTTGTTTAACCTCTTCGGTCCCTGGGTCCCCAAATGGGGACCTCTGTTTATTTCCTCATAAAAACTAAAATGTCTGAATTTTTTTTTTTACATTTTCACATCACTTCTTAATAGCTGAATGTTTTTTGCGTTCAAAGCAAACGAATAAATGGCAGCATCTAAGCTGATTCCCACATAAAATAAATGTTATTTTCATATGAGTTTGCAAAATGCCTAAAAATGCCCAAGATAGTGAGAAAATTTCATAAGTATTTAACTTAAATCTTTTTCAATAAAAAATTTTGAGGATTTGTAGCTTATTAACTTGTGTAAAGCTCTTAAATTTGTGATTGTTTTAATTTAGGTTAACAGTTATTAAATTGATGTTTTAAATCCATATTTTTGAGCCTAAATTACTAAGAGCCTAAAGGACCAATTTCAGAAAAGATATTTTTTCTGTCATGTAGAATGTCATTTTGTTTGGGAAAAACCAATGAATAAGCATTTGTATTATTATTTTAGCTTTGGAATTGAAGAGGATAAATATAGAAGCAACTTTTATAGCAAGAATATCCACAAATCCGAAACAGAAAAAATACTTTTAGTTACAGTTTCTGACTAAAAGTGACAATAAAAAAAAAGAAAATGATTAAAAGTGAGAAGAGAAGAGTAGTGTGTTCGCATGCATGCATATTTTATTTGTGAGACTGTCAAACATTACTGTTAAAAAAAGTATAAAAATCAGATATTGAAAGCGAGAGAGGAAGAGAATTTGTCTAACACAATATCCACTCACATTTTAGAAAACTTGATGAATATTTTTATTTATTGGGTAGCCAATTTTTTGGTAGATGACATGACATGTTAAAAAGATTCTAAAAACAGATATCAATTCATCTTTAGAAAAAGTATATATTGATTAAAATATAAGTATTTCTTGTTAGTTTTGTACTCTCTGGAATTCAAAGGCATTAAAATATAACAATACTGTAGTTTATCTAAAAAGTTCTTGTTTTTAAAGTGAATGGCAAGTGCTAATTGAGGAAGGACTAAGAATGGAAAATGCTGAAAATAACAAAAAAAACAAAAACCCTTTTTTTTTTTTTTTTTTTTTTTTTTTAACGAAAAAATGTCTTAGGGACCTTCCACAAATGATGTCATGCTTGGAGGGGGGAGGGGGATTCGTGAAATTGTGACAAGGGGGTGGGAGGGGTAAGAAGAAATGTGACATCACATATTTTGGTTAAAATAAAAACATTAAAAATCAGTAAATTAAATTTTGAAGTTATTTTGAAATTAAAGTATTTTGTTTTTATAAAGTAGATTTAAAGCCAAATGTATTAAATTCCATTTCAAATTCCAAAATACGACTGTTTTCAACTGCCCTTTTGTATAAATATTTTATTACTATTAATTATGTTTTTGTTATAAACCTTAATCTTATTTTATACAAAATAAGTACATGAATCATTTTTATAGTTATGCTCACAAATGTCGTTAAAACGCATAGTTAAAGTTTAAAAATAAAGTTTGAAATATGATCTATAACGTAGTGCTTTGTTTCTGAACTGCAAGTACATGTCTATGTAATATAGCGTGACATGTGATAATGGGGTGGGGGATGATATGGTAAAGTGTGACACTTTGTGACAAAGGGGGGGAGGGGGGTCAAAAAGATTGAAAAAAAGTGTGACATCATTTATGGACCGCCACTTATGGGCCAAGCTTAACAAACAGGAGAACACTTGAAGTGCTAACCCTATTAGTAATAAATCAAACAAGTCAGAAATTTTACATCAAACGTGGCAAATGAGGTGTTTCACCTTCTTCTTTTTTTTGCTCTCTTGAAAAATTTCCTCCTTTGGACTTTCAGTGTTTTCCATTCTTAGTCTTCAATTCATTGTGTTGCCACAGGAAAAAACTCTTAAATAATTTGAAACTAAGGCAACAAAAATCACAGTCTAAATGGTATGGAATTTTAATAAATTACAGTGAAACTCGTTTAAGATACGCCCGCTTAAGATACGATCCCGCTTAAGATACGAATTATCTTTGGTCCCTTGAAAAATGACTATTAAACCTGTGTAAAATTACCCGCTTAATATACGTACGCATAAGATACGATCCCGCTTAATATACGAAGGAAATTTGTCTCTTGATGTCAAAAATTCCGCTTAATATACGAAATGGTGCTTATGTAATATGTAAAGTAAAGAGAAAAGCACTTTCTTTGACGGAAAAATTGGATGCCTTAACCCCTTCGGGATGAGCGTCTTTTACAGAATTTTTAATCTTTTATCACCGTTTTTTTTTAAACAGAAATTTTTGCCTAATTGAATTGGGAAAATGCTCGGATTAAATAAGGCAAAATTTACAATAAAACTTTACTGGTGAGAATAATCACTGATTCTGAGCTTACATGGCACGTATACCGGCCGCTCGTCCCCAAGAGGTTAAAGAAATAACGACACCGAAATGTGATAAGCAAGACTGTCAAATCTGTGGGAATACACGACGAGTCAACACTTCGAGCTCTGTTATAAAATAGACAGAAACCTGAAGACAGTGCAAAGAAAATTAAGGTAGTAAAATTCGAAGAATTGGAGAAGATTTTATTTGAGTGGTTCACCCGAACCCGATCGACGAGAATCCCAACTAACGGATCATTGGCCTGCGAAATTGCTACACGTCTTGGAGTGGATTTCATGCCTTCATCATATACGGCATAATTTAATAGGAAGGTATGTAGAGAGTCGACAGCTGTGAATGTAGATGATGTCAATTGTTGGAAAAATAACGTGCTCGCGCCATAATTGAAAAAGTACTCAAGATTCGATATTTACAATGTCGACGAGATGGGTCTTTCTTTTTAAATTAATGCCTGGTAAAATAATGGCGGTTAAGCGTGAGAAATGTTCTGGAGACAAACTGAGCAAAGAACGTATCATTGTTCTCGTTGGATCAAATATGAACCGAACGGATAAATTAAAACCCCTCGTCATCGGTAAGTCTCGGAATCCTCGCTGCTTTAATAATGCTAGAAATCTGCCGTTCGATTTTGAAAGTCAAGCCAAAGCATGGATGACATGCGATATATTCGTTAAGTAGATCCGCAAAGTTCGATGAACAAATGAAAAAGGAGTCCAGGAAAGTATTGTAATACGCCGACAACTGTTTTGCCCATCCCAAGGATATCCCCAGCTTAGAAAACATCGAACTAGTCTTTTTACCAACCAATGCAATTGTACTCCCTGTAGGGAAAATCGGCTTTTCAAGGACAAACGTCCTATTTTTATTTTCCCTTGGTTACCATAGTTACTAACCTAAAATAACTACCGAGGAGTGACCAACGAAGGAATAAGGAAGAGAGGGCGTTTGTCCTGGAAAAGCCAACTTTTCCTACAGGGAGTATAGCGTGGTTCAATCCATGGATCAAGGCATAATTCATGTTCTAAAAATGAAATAACAAAAGAAGTGTCCTTGTACGTCATCTACACCAAATAGATCCTCGCGAAAAGGATCTGTCCTGCCCAACTTGTGAGCCTATTAACTTCTTGGATGCCATGCATTTCCTGAGTATGTCCTGGGAAGACATAACATCAACCACCATTGAGAACTGCTTCTGTAAAGCCTTTGACGTCGACGGCACTTAAAACGTTGACATTGCTGAAGAAAAGCAGTATCAAGAAGAATGCAAAGATTGGGACTCATTTGTCAAAACTGACGATCAGGTTGTAACAAATGAAGTTCGTTCTATCGCGGATATAATTGCGGATGTCAAAAGTTCCAATGAACCTAGGCCTTCAGAAGAAGCAGATGACGACGCGGATGAAGAAACGAATGTACCAGCCATACCATCATTCGCATCTGTAATGAGCTCGTTCAGCGTACTTCGACTGTACGCCTCTCCGATGGATGCTGGTCCCTCCGTCGAAGATTTTTTCTACCACAACAAAAGGCAGAAAATTTCGTGATAAAATCCCACCCTACGTTGCACCAAACCAAGGTCAACGACTATTTTTCAACAAACTAAAACTAAATCACGTACTTCAATTTTGATAATGTATCAAATAATTTTTGTATCTTGCATGCATTTATGTCTTTCTAAAAATAAATTATGAAAAATTATTATTTTTCTTCTTTAACACTAGAATGACGGCAAGGGGCCATTTTGGCCCGAACCAAATGAATAGATTACGGTTCAAACCAGAAATTTCTTTATAAAATCAGCTTAAAAGACTCAAAGAAAAAATGGGTTAATTAGAGAAGTTAAACACTTTTAAATAAATATTCTGGTGCTAAATATTTTTATAAAATTTCCCGTCTTTCTAGTGTTAAGTATGCAGTGTATTTCAGTTTCTGTTTTCTAAAGATTAACAAAAATTTCGTTTTATTGTTGTTGTTTTTTTTTAAATTTGGCAGTGAGTACTCCATAAAGGGATTTTAATTCCATTATTGTACAAACGATGACTCAATAAAATTTTGGAGTAAAAGAAAGTTATTCTTTATTTCAGAATCTTAAACTTAAATTTCCTAGAATATCTAGAAAATCGTTAGAAATGGGTCAAATGAGAGTTATAAATGGCTAAATACGTTAATAACAATGTGCACTGGCTTTATATGCATTATTACTCGAGAATCTATGAAATCTGGATATACGACCTAAGATACGATCCCGCATAAGATACGAAATGCTCTCGGTCCCTTGATTCGTATCTTAAACGAGTTTCACTGTATATTATATTATAAATATAGGTATTTTATGATTTCTCTTTTATCAGGAAGAAGTTACAGCTAAAAGAATAATACAGAGATTATTTGCTAGATTTAAAATAGATACAAAGTCTACATAGGTGTTCATCATTGTCAAAGTTTTAAAGATAATCAATTAAAAAAAACTTTAAAGCCACTTTTATCTGGGAGCACGGCAGTGCGTCCGCCAAGTTCGCACAAGCCGTAAGCTACCTTTTCCTGAACCATTTCGGCATACTTTTCACCCCCTCATAACGTCGTTTTAGGGAGAGATATAGAATTTTTTCTTTTATACACATGTTCGTATGATCAAACTGAACTAAGATTCCACGATTTCATGTTTCTGTATTTAGTAGTTTTCGAAATATTAAATTCCGAAAAAGCGCTTTTTTGTCACTGACTCACTTCGCATCACCAAATAACTAAGGTGATTACTAAGGTAAGTATTTCTAAACGTCGTAGAATCATGAAATTTCACAAGTAAGTCGGGTTTGTAGCACAATTAACCAGAAAAATCTGAAAACACAGAATTTCAGCCTCTAAACTCTTAAAACAGGGGTGTTGATTTGGCCGCAAACAGTTCCTTCACATTTAATTGTGCCAATGTTGGTCGCCAATACTCGATTACAGAGTTTTGAAGGGGTCACGTAATTTAAAACAGAATAAAACATTATATATATGCTTTTCCAAAGATGTTTGTTAAATAGAAAAAAATGAATATACCTAAACATTTTAATCAGTATAGGTTATGATATATTCACGATATTAAAACAATAAAACATTTAACAAAATATAACCGCAATTCGGTATGTTTCCGATATAGTAGCCTTGGCGAAATAGAGAAAATAGCCTTGACGAGAAAAGAAATTTGATAATAACGTATTTTCTGGCAACCTATCTAGTGTGTCATATACACAAACAATTTTTTCCATATGTATACAATTTATTTAATGTAAGGAACCCGTTTATTTATTTTTGTACACCAACATAAATAATTTGTATATAAAAAAATTTCTTTTATACGTGTATAAATAAAATGTTTATATGTATATACATATATATATAACATATATAAATTACATAAAAGTTCATCAGGTTTGTTTTCATAGTTGTTTATATCATTTGGCAACATATCTGAAGTCCGAATTGCGCCAAGATTTTTAAAAAACGCCAAGGTCCCTATAGTGGAAAAATATCCTAATTCTCATATGAAAGTTTAAAAATCTGCTTTTAATTAAATGAAATGTGTAACTAATAAAGCTGTCTTTAACGATGTGCGGCAGATGCGGTGTCCGAAGTCCGCTGCTAATGTTATTATATTGCATTATTAGCCTACTTACTGTTAATTTATTGTTAATTTTAAATCTGTAAAAGAAAGATTATAGTTATAGATCAGATATGTTGGTTGCCAAAACTCGATTACAGAAAATTAGCGTGAGTTATAAAGGTGTTACATGATTTCAAGCTGAATGAAATTTTATATGCTTTTACAAAAATCTTAAGGCAAATCTTTCAGTTTATCTGTCCATCTTTCTATCTTTTACTTCCTTAAAACAAATTTTATTAACGACTGGGAGGCGTCTGCACAGATCATCACCTCATCAAGTTGACGGCTGAAATTTTAGGATTAGTTAAATATCGATTAGCGTATTGAAATGTAACTGGTCTGCCAAGTCATATCTTTCTGGAAACCACCTACAGACCGGATTTTACCGGTTAATTGGTGGATTTTCCATTGTGTTTTCCTGCACCCATTCCTCCAGTTTCCATACTTTTGGATGCAGGAAAATACTATAGTAAACCTATCAGTCACCCGCTAAAATTAGGTCTTCATGTTGTTTCTACCAAGATATGACTTAACAGACCAGTTGCATTTTAATGTACTAATCTAGTTTTAACTAATCCCAATATTTCAGCTGTAGACTCGATGAGGTGATGGTGTGTGCAGACGCCTCCCGGTCTATTATAAATGTCAGAATTATAATCTCAATAGCACTCTGGTCAATCTGGCAAATATCCCTACTATTTATGGAACACTATTCCTTTAAGTGCGTTTTAGTGATGTTAAAGAACTTTATACATATGCATATAATACGTAATACATTTGCATCATACATATTATAGGTATGTGTATAATAAATAATACATATGCATCATTATGACGTCAGAACAAACGAAACATTTTTTGTCGCCAAATTTGAGAATTGACATGATATATTACCAAATTTGGTGACACTTCGCTAAATGTCACCAAGCTTGGCGAGTATTTGACGTTTGTGGCTATTTTTCAATGAGTTAATTATTAATGCGAGCCATCTATTTATATTTTTCCGCATATCATCTGAATAGTTAAATAATATAACGTACGAATATTTCCAAAGTGCCAATAGTTTCGTCACTGCTATTGTTAATAGATTGTACTGTTATTATACTTACTGTGACTATGTTGTTAATCTTTATTCTGCTGAAACTTCTGTATTATATAAATAGAATTTAAGGAAACTATTAAAGCACCGAAACTGACAATTCTCCTTATGATTATTATAATTTTATAATATGTAACCTGTTAATCGATATGTACCGTTAGAAGGAATCTTCTATAATCAGGTTCCTCACATTTTAGTTTTCAGGTTTCGAATAAAATTAGCTAAAAACTTAAAACCATGGCAAATTGGCTAGTTCTTCAACACAATTAGATGAGAAGAATAATAGATTTTCAAATGGATCATAGCAGTGTACCCGTAGACCTTCTATTCTTCCGTAATCGAGTCTATTGAAAAGGTTAGCATGAAACAAAAAGATATTAGCATCAATGTGGTTTAATGAAAATGCAGATATTATCAAAGGATTTAATAAGAATTTCACTTGTACCCAATCGTATCAGTTAAAATAATAATTGGCAGTAAGCCCAATTAGAAAAGATTACTTAATACGATTAAAAATTTCCGCATTAAAGAACGAATCGTAACGAATCGATAAGGAAACATGCATAAGTGAGTTAAGAGATATTTGTCATGAAAGAATGAAATACATAACAACACAAAATATATGATGTGCTTCCATGATCGTAAAGAGTTCTTGATTTCTCTATCAAAAGCTTCCGACTTGGCGAAAGAATGGGCAAGTAAATTAAATTATGAATAACAGTAACATGATGCAACGTTTAACATGCAATTAATAGAGTATATACTGCTTGCTAGAGGCGGCTAGTACTTTAATATAAAAAGAAATAAAGTATGAATCTGTAAAGCTCAATAAAACAAATTTAGGTATTTTTATGCTTAGCCGGGCGCAAGTGACAAATCGCCAAATACTGTCCCCAACTCTATTGTTCATATTACATTCATTTCATTTAAAAATATAAACTTTTCAGTCATCTCATTTAAAATAGATGCATTTCCCTCATTTTATTTAATAGAATATTTAACATAGAAATAAATAAATAAATAACAAATAATAACATAAACCAAAATATTTTATTTGAAAATCAAAGCATTGTTTCTAATTTACACATGTGAAAAATGAAAACTACTATTGGCGAAAAAACAAAATGCTAATTAGGAGATTTGCTCCCGGCTAACATAAAAGTACTGAAATTTAATTTTATTATATAAATATAGCTTAGAAAAAAAACTAGAAAAACATACAAAAAGTAGTGATATCCCAACAAAAAGTTTTCGGTTAAAAAAAAAAAAAAAGTGCCAAGTTCTCCTTAATGTTTCTGCCAGAAAAAGTAGTGATATCTGAAGTTCGCACAAGGGCACAAGTTAAAAGCCAAACATCCCAAATCTTTCATTGAAAATGGCTTCCTGCGACTTGGCCGTTAATGCCTTCGAGAGGGTTTTTCAAATTTTAAAGTATGTACAAATAAGCTACATGACAACTACATTTTTTGATTATTTTAGGCATTTTGTGGCACAAAGTACAGAAATAAAATACACATTTTAAAAAAGCATTTAAACCACTTCAGTCTATTTAAATGCTTAGAAGTTAAATATAACAAAATACTTCAGAAGATAATATCCCTAATTGCTAAAACATAATTAGTATCAGCTTTTAACGGTTTATAAATCGAGTACCTCTTAATGTATGCAAACAAACTATAATAAATGTTCAAACGAAAAAAATCTCTTTCGTCAATGCACAAGATTTCAATATTATACAATATAATATAATGTAACATATTGTGAGATTTGAAGAAAGTAAATTTTGTTTTATTTCTTAGGTTTTACGTTAATGACTTTAGCTTTAGACCGTACGAAAAGTCAATTAAACCACATGTGGACTAAATGATCTGTAATCAAAACTATTGTTTGTTGAAATTGAATGGTATTTATCAGAAATCTTTTACTTATAATGTCTTTATGTGAATTTGCCTCTTTGCATACTAATATTAATTTTAATATTTAAATAATTCATAAATGCGAAATTTCCAATCATTAATTTTGAAATGCTGTAGAAGGCATTAACAGCCAAGTCGCAGGAAGCCATTTTCAATGAAAGATTTGGGATGTTTGGCTTTTAACTTGTGCCCTTGTGCGAACTTCAGATATCACTACTTTTTCTGGCAGAAACATTAAGGAGAATTTGGCGCTTTTTTTTTTTTTTTTACCGAAAACTTTTTGTTGGGATTTAATTTATTATCAGCTTTATTTTATTTAATTATTGTTTATTATTTTTTTTTTGGAGGATGGAATTTAAGATTAGTGTATTTTAATGAAAATATTAAATATATTCATTATAAGTATATTCAATTACATAAAAATGATTAATAAAATAAAGTAAAACGGCATTGTTAAATGTGAATTAAGAATCATATCCTGTATATCACCCCCCCCCCTCCCCCTTCATCCTTCGTTTAACATACAAGATAATCTCATGAGTAAAATTTCTGGAAAACTGTTGTACTTGAAACTGTTTGATTTTCTGTATGGTAATAATAAAAGAATAGATTTTTATCTTTTTTTTTTTTTAACCAAACAATTTAATTTAAAAATTGCCACTTTCTTTTATTCTTGCCTTATTCTTATTTTGGGGTAGTTAGATTTAAAAAAAAAAAAATCCTGAAAATTTTAAATCAATTGAAAAATGTAAATATAACTTTTTTTGTGCTTTATTAAACCTCTTCTTTTATGTCTAGATAATTAGGTAAAGAATTCTTTAAAATTACAAAACAACTGAAAATGTAAATATTTTTTTCTCTCTCAATAGTGCTCTCTTTATATTCCTTTGTGAAATCAGATAAAGAATATTTCCGGAAATTTTTAAATCAATAAAAAAATGCAAATGTAACTTTTTTCTTATGCTTTATTAAAACATCATTTTTAACAGATGTAAAAAAAAAAAAAAAAAAAAAAAAGGAAAGAAAAAAAGGAGGAGGTATTAATTTGACGTTTTTTTTTTTTTGTTTTAGATAATTAGACAAAGAACATTTCCTGAAAATTTCAAATCAACTGAAATCAACTGTTGTATAACATTGCTCAGCAATAGAAAAACTCCTTGAGAAAAATACATTTAAAATTTTTTAAATATTTATTGTTTAGTAAAATAAATGCATATTAGTGCTATACAGGGGGTGTCTACACCAGCTCAGCTACAAATTTCCATGACTTTTGCAGGTTTTTCATGTCAATAATAAAATGATAAGTTGACAGACTGAATTGCCTAAGTAATCATACAAAACTGTACAAAAATTCATACAGAAAAGCTGATATTTAAAATTCCTGACTACAAAGAATGATAAAAAGAGAGTAGACAAAAGGAATTGCATGAGAGGTTGAAACACTCTTTACAGTATTTATGATGAACAAGTTAAATTTTTGTGGAACTGCAATTTCAAATTATATTAGTTTCATAACCAGAGAAAAATGCCTAGCTTTTTCTCATAAGTTTCAAATTTCTCTGATTTTTTCTCAGAAATTTCAAACTTCCCTGACTTTTCAAGGTCCAAAAAAATTTTCTTGACATTCCAGGTGGATAGACACCATGTATAAATCACTTCAATTTTTCATTATTTAACCAAATGCACTTTCAAAAATGTTTAAACAATCATTTAAGAAAAGAAAAAGCAAACAAACACATATAGAATAGACTCTCATATATCTCTTACGGTTAAAGCAAGAATTAAGGGAAAACCTAGGTTTAACCAGTTAAAGTGCGGGATTATCCAGACCTTGCGGATAAAGCCCGAAGAGTTCCCAACGCTTCCATCTTTAACCGGTTAAAGCTAGGTCTAACCAATCTTGGTCGGTTAAAGCCTGAAATTATTATAAAACATCTTTGTAGGAACATATTAAAACCTTGTAATCAGACAACCCGAGATTTCCTCGGGGATGCATTTTTCCGTTTTATTAACTCTCCTTTATTATTCCCCACAGTTATTTTTTATTGTAAATTTTGCCTGGCATTTTCCCGATAAAATTATTCAAAAATTTCTGTTTTGAAAAACGGTGATAAAAGATTAAATATTCTGTAAAAGACGCTCTTTCTGACAATGATTAAAATTTTCATTTCTCAACAACTTTCAGAAAAAATCACAGCGTCATTTAATGTTTTAAAGTATGTGCCTATATCAGAGTAAACACTGAACAATTCATTTCTAATTTACGGAAGTATGAATGCTTCACGTTCATAAAAAAGTAATATATATCACTGAATACAGCAACCTAGTTCTGCAACAATCTGAAAAACGCAGGAAACTCGTTAAAGCGGCAATCACTAAACGTCGTATGAGCGCTTACATGTTCATTAACCAAAAAAAAAAAAAAAAAAAATCACTGGATTCAGCAATTCTCGCTGTATAGCAACCTCAAAATTCACCAGTTCTCACTGTGTAGCAATCTCAAAATTCACCAGTTCTCGCTGCGTAGCAATCTCAAAATTTACAAAATTCATAAGGCCAGCAACAGCAAATATCAAAATGCCCAAAATTCCAGTGATGGACACTCTCTGTTCCAGTAATGGACACCCCACAAAAAATAATAGATATAATTGATTTTATAACTGTGTCTGATATCAGAATTTAATAATTTTGGGCTTTAACTGAGCAAGATTGGTTAGACCTAGCTTTAACCAGTTAAAGATGGAAGTATTGGGAACTCTTCAGGCTTTATCCACAAGGCCTGGGTAATCCTGCACTTTAACCAGTTAAACCTAAGTTTACCCTTGATTCTTGCTTTAGCCGTAACATATCTAACACTCATGGGACTAGGAATATGCAAATAATTGAAACTATCTGACAATCAAAAGGGCATATTATCACTAGCATTTTTAAATACAAGAACATTAAGCTACAATAAAAAAATGCTATCAATAAAATCAATGATTGCAAATATAACTATAAATTTTGAATAACATAAAACAACAAAAAAATTAAGATGAATTTAAGAAACAAAACCCATATATATATATTTTAATAGCAATAAATCACAACAAAATAGATTTAATTCTAGACAGATCACTAACCTCACAAAACTTTTACAACAGAATTATAATTATGCTAACCAAACATGAACATATCCCTCTCCTGGCTTGCAATTATTAAATTAAATAATTGATAAAAGTTAGTGGCAGGAACAACAAATTATTAGAAGTATAAAATAAACTACATAAAAATTTCCGTCAAAAATGACGGAAAATGAGATAGAATATAAAGATAGATACAACACATGTGCAAGAATATGAGTTTTTCTCGCTTGTTCCCCAGTGACAGATGAAAATAACATTTAAACACATTTAAAAAATGAAATACATTTATGAAAAACTATGCAAATGTATACACAAAAAATGCACTTTAAGGATAAATTAAAATTTTGCTACAAAACTTCAGGATTTTTTTTTTGTAAAAACTCTTTCATTATTTAATAGTACCTTCAACATAAATTTTTAACAGTTCTTCCTCTTTAGATCTTAAAATACTTACATACACTTGTCCATGTGAAAAAAAAACAGTTCTATTAAATACAGTCCAACTGCAGAAAATATTTGTCCTAGTGTCTTATTTATCGACATTACAAATGACAATATAACTGGAAATCTCAATCATATCAAGTCATTTCAAATAAAATAAATTTAATAATAAAAAAAACACATGCTTTTGTTAACACTCTCAAAAACGTAGGGGAAAAAATATATATATAAATGTACTTAAAAAAAAAAAGATGAAAAGTTATTCGTACCATTTTTGTCGACTGATATTTTTAATTTTGGTTTCGGAGGAATCTCGGCTGAATTCATAGTACTAATCGAAGAAGAAACAGGCAATGGAGCAGGATGCTGTGACGCCTAAAAATAAATTAAAAGTCTGCAATTTAGAGATTTTTAAAGTACAATATTAAAACAAATAATCATAGAAGCACTTCTGAAATATTTTAAAATTTAGAGTCATTCAAATCATATATTGATTAAATCCATTTCTGGTGGCAAACATTTGAAATTTTTTATTTTCCCTGGCTTTTCCAAGTCATTTTCTTAATTTTGAGATCTATAAGCATCTTTTTTAAGTGCATTTTCAGACTTTTTAAATTAAAAGCTAAGCAATTTAAAAAAAAATATTTTTCAGCTTAGTTTAAAAATACTACAATATTGATATTAAAAATGAGATAAAAATGTAAAATTTTATAAAGTAAAATAAATTTACAGCAATTATTACAAAATTATTTAAAGCCAAACAAAGGAAATTTACATTTAAGAATAGAATTAGATTAATTCACTTGAACATGAGTGCCAGAAATAAACTACAATACATATAGGGAATACTTTTAAATAGGACTTCCTTCAAGGGATAGAATTACAAAATACCTTACATGAATTTATATACACTTAAAATAAATTAGGGAAGCAAACAAACAGAGAAAGTCATGCATGGGTATAAAATTGGAAGAACACAAACATTAAAGGTAATAATTAAAAAAAGATACCAAAACATCTTGTATCTAAATTTCAAATCTTTGAAATGATGTCAAGGACATGAAAAGATGCTCCAATGCACCAATTTTGAGTACTAGCAAATGACAAAAAATGGTTGTTTGAAGAAAGTGAAGGATTTTTTATATGGTATGTAGACCCCTAGAATAGTTAAGACTGTTGTACATCTGTTTTTCATGGATGCAATGAGGTTGTTGATAAGCGTTTGGGAGATTCTGTTCTACTCTTCAAAATGTGATATCTCAAAGTCCTGAACAATCAGCAGAGGTATTGCTCTCGCTGCAAGGCATCGTCCAAGTGTGCTTTAGACACTCTCAATCAAATTTAAGGGGACCGGGAAAGCCACATCTTCGCCATGTTAAATTCACCAACTTTATGTACATTTTTCACAGAAATGGTAAAAGATAGAGGTCTAAATTTTTTTGAGTGGTTAGAATAACATGATTTACGTATTTTAACAGACCATTTTCTTTCTTAGTGAAACTCAAAATTAATAATTAATTATTTATTGAAAGTAATTTTTAAATTAGCATTTTTGGTAAGATTTCACTGCACAAAATAAATAATTCTCAACAAATCATTAAATCCCTGTGTTAAAGTATACAATATAACATAAGTATTAAAAAAATCTGGCTTCTTAAGTTTAATAGATATTGAAAAAAAGGAGCATAAACATGAAAAATCCAAGTTTTGAGAAAAAGTCAATTAAAGATTTAAATGGCCATTAAGCTGTGAAGTACTCTTAGAAAAAATGAATAATTTCAACACTTTTTTTTTAATATATAAACTTGTGCGACACATCGTGAGAAAGATCAAATTTTATACTATTTAATGATATAAAAAAGTAAAAATCGATTTTTGGTTGAATTTTGCTTTCCCGGTCCCCGTAAGTGGGGAGTGCATGCTGGCCACTACATATGCGGTATTGTTTCCACTTCAAACATATTCTCCACGAGTCAAGATATATTATGCCAAGCATTATCATGCATTAAAAGAAAGGGATTGGCAATGGCTGTACCATGAGAATATGAACCTGATTATGCAACTTTCTTTGAATAAGTAACTATTAAAGTATACAAACAATACGGATAAATCGACAATTGAGAAAATGACCTTTCCATAAAATCTCTAGATTAGTGAAACTGAAAAAAGAAAAATTAAACTAATAATTCTCTGTGTTAGGGGACTTGACAAGAAAGGAAAAAAATGAAACAAGAGAAGGAACAATTTCACAAGTACTTTCTGTCAACTAATAACTTATTCATTGTTTCATACACACAAGCATTTTCCCAGTATTTACACAATTTATTTATTATACAGAAGCTATTTATTTGTTATTATATCCAAACAAAAGTAAACTAGCACTACTCTTGCTTGACGCTAACCTTGCCCGTGCATCTGAAAATGGAATATTAGCTTTTTTATTTATTTATTTATTTATTTTTTAATGGAGAGGGATTACAACATAAATGTTTCATTTTGCATATCACATACTATTAGCAATATTGGTACTTTTATGTTAACCAGGCACAGGTGATAAATAGCCAAATATTGTTCCCATACCATATTCATATTGCATTCATTTAATTTAAAGTATAAACTTTTTACTGATTTCATTTAAAATAGTAAAATTAGAAAAAAATAAATTAGAAAAATAAGAAGTAATACCATAAACCAAAACATTTTATTCCAACATCAAAGAAATATTTCTAATTTACACATGCAAAATATAAAAGCTGTTATTAGCGATTTTAAAAAATTGCTATAGGTGAGATTTGCACCCATTCTCTTTTCTCTACCACTAAGTTACTGCAAGTTGTTTTTCTTTCAAGTAGAACAAAAATCCAGACTTATTTTCCAATATGATTAAAGTGAAACAGCTTTTATTGTATTCTAATATTAGAGCGTGCATAATTTTTTTGCCGCATGGCCTCCAATCTGGTTGTCTTTTAAAACCTTCGACTGATGAAAATCATATCTGCACTAAACTTTCGTGGCATATATGAGGCATTCTCACAAAATTTTAACTTTCAGGAATAAAAATCTGGTGAAATTAAACTTGATAAAATAACATTTTTAATTTATAGACGCATACCCTAAATAATAAAAAAAAAAAAATGCCCAGCAGCGACGATTTTTTATTTTTATTTAACTGAAGTTTAAGTTAAACTTGCGAGTTTAATTTTTCCTATCGTTTTACCTCTCTAACTTTTTATTTTCTGCTAAATTTTTACTTATAATGAATTGGCATAGTACCCACAAAACGTTCAAATAAGAAATAATAACAATGTAGTATTTTTAGTACAAAATTTTGGTATCACATTGTCTTAAAGGGATGTTATCAGGGTTCGTTGATATATATCAATGGATATATATCATGATATATATCCGATATTTATTTTTAAAATATCAAGATTTTTGATATTTTCAAATTCTTTACATTTATTTTCAAAATATCAAGATGTTTGATAGTTTGTATATTGATATTTATTTTCAAAATATCACCGTGCAAGGTAATTTTGATATTTTTCACATTCAAACCAAGTGTAAATGAAATTTTCACCGGTTATTGACTGTGTCATTCTGTAGATAATGAACTTTTGCCTCTGGCAGTGACTTTTTTAGGAAAAGAAGAAAACAAATCTTTTCCAAGCTTTAGGTTTCAAACTTTTATTTTTAAATGTAGAACTAATAATTATATTAGACAGTCAATTCAGAACAGCCATTGAAAGATAAAATGTAATTTTGATAATCATTTATATACAGCCAGGGTTCATTGATATATATCAATGGGTATATATCCAATATTTATTTTCAAAATATCAAGATCTTTAATATTTTCATATTACTTGATATTTATTTTCAATATATCAAGATGTTTCATATTTTCTGCATTTGATATTTATTTTCAAAATATGAATGTGCGCAAGATATTTTTGATATTTTCAGTCGTAATTTGTAATATTTCAGTGTAAATGAAATAAATTTTCAACTGTTATTGACTGTGAATCTGTAGATAAAGAACTTGTCTCTTCTGGATGTGACTTTTTTAGTCAAAAAAGAAAAATATATTTTTCAAACTTTAGATTTGAAGCATTTTTTTTTTTTAAATGTTGAACTAATAATTATGTAGGACATAATTAATTCAGAACAACCATTGAAATATAAACCGACTAATTTAAATAAGCAATTATATACAGCTTCATTAGAAAATAATCTTTTTTCAAGTTTTGGTTCAGTTGAGTTTGAACTATGCAGCATGTTAGGAAATATGAAATAAAACATTTTATACTTATATTTATGTTAAAATTTTTCACTTAAAAAAACTTTTTTTGTATTTAAAATTTTGTTTTGAAAATATCTGATTTTTTATACTTGGTCTTGATACTGAATCCTATAGTTAGTTTTTTTATAGGTGTAGAAATCAAATTGTTACTGTTTTCAATTATTTCATCTTCAATTTTGTTCTAAGTGAAAAAAAAAAAAAAAAAAAAAGAAAAGAAAAAGTCCTTCCGGCCGGTGCCGGGAGGAAGAGGTAGCTTTCATATTCCTTATTTTAAAAAAGCCAACTTATATTATTCAAACACAAGAAGCTCAATTTAGTGGAAACCGAATATAGTAGATTCAATACTAAATCATTATGAATGAGAATTTTGCGAAATTAGTCAGCTATATCCAAGCTGCTTTTATTTAAAGTAAATTATATTTGGCTGCCAAATTCGGCGATTTCTTAAAGTGCCAGCCATTTTAAGACAACATTGTGGATGAGGCTAACCAGTGAACTTGGTCGAGATCTTAGTAATTGCTGTGCACATGCTCACTTACATCAGAATAGATTGATATATACGAGTGCTTTCGGAGGCAAAAGATCAGATTTTTCAAAATGTCACCCACATTAGATATTGAAATTGCTATATCTGAGCCATTTTTTAAGATAAAGACAAACAAAAAATGCTCCTGAATCCTTATATCAAGGTCAAATACTTAAGAAAGAAACCTTTTTCAATTTCTAATTTTTTTTGCACCTCACTTTAAATATAATTTTTTTTAAAATTTAATGGCCGCCATTTTGAAACAAGATGGCTGACAAAGCTGGCCAGCGAACTTGGTCGAGATATTGATGTATACTATTCACATGCCTTCTTACATCGAAATAGGTGAATACGTGTGTTATCGTGTGACAAATACAAGATTGTTTCAAAATGTTAGCCATGCTAGAAATTCAAAGTGCTATAATTCAACCATTTTTTAAGATGTAAACAAAAGAACAAATTTTCAGAAACAAAAACTGCCCCGGAATCTTTGTATCAAGGCCAAACACATAAAAAAAATCTTTTTCATTTTCCAATTTTTTAATACCTCATTTTAAATTTTAAATTTAATTTTTTTTTAAATGGCAACCCTTTTGAAACAAGATGGCGAATGAAGCTGGCCAACGAACTCGGTCGAGACATTGGTATGTACTATGTACAGACCAAGTTACATCCAAATCGGTTCATAAATACGCCTGATATCGCGTGGCAAAAATCAGGTCGTTTTAAAATGTCAGCTACAATAGAAATTCAAAATGCTATAACTCAGCCATTTTTTTAGATATAGACGAAACAAAAACTGTTCCAGAATCTTTGTATTAAGGTCAAACACATCAGAAAAAAATCTTTTTCATTTTCCAATTTTTTGGTATGTCATTTTAAATTTAAAATGTTTTTAAATTTTTTAAATGGCCGCCATTTTGAAACAAGATGGCGGATGAAGCTGGACAACGAACTCGGTCGAGATATTTGTATGTACTATGTACACACCAAGGTACATCCAAATCGGTTCATAAATACTGTTATCACGAGACAAAAATCAGGACGTTTCAAAAAGTCAGCCACGCTAGAAATTCAAAATGCTATAACTCAGCCATTTTTTAAGATATAGACGAAATAAAAACTGCTCCCGAATCTTTTTATCAAGGTCAAACACATAAGAAAAAAATATTTTTTCAATTTTCAATTTTTTGATACCACATTTCAAATTTAAATTTTTCTTAAAAATTTAAATGGCCGCCATTTTTAAACAAGATGACGAATGAAGCTGGCCAACGAACTCGCTCGAGACATTGGTATGTACTATGTATAAACGAAGTTACATTCAAATCGGTTCATAAATACGCTTTTTATTGTGTGACAAAATTCAGGACGTTTCAAAATGTCAGCCACGCTAGAAATTCAAAATGCTATAACTCAGCCATTTTTTCAGATATAGACGAAACAAAAACTGCTCCGGAATCTTTGTATAAAGGTCAAATACATAAGAAAAATATATTTTTCCATTTTTAATTTTTTGGTACCACATTTCAAATTTTAAATTTTTTTAAAAATTTTAAATGGCCGCCATTTTGAAACAAAATGGCGGATAAAGCTGGCCAACGAACTCGGTTGAGACATTGGTATGTACTATGTACACACCGAATTACAGCCAAATCGGTTCATAAATACGAGAGTTACAGTGTGACAAAGGTCATATATATATATATATATATGTGGATATATATATATATATATATATGTCAACTTTTGAACGGAGGGTGGTTTCGGGGTCTGGGGGTCATGATCGATGAAAATATACCAAAATTTTTTGAAATGGCTTTCCTCCGAACAGCTGCAATAGGTAGCTTTTTGTAATGAAAGCTACCTAAAATGCATTTTTATATTATTTTTTGATTAAGTTTTCATGTTAAGTGCAATATATTTTAGTTTCTAATCTATATTATGCTCGAAAACATTTATTATCAGCGGTAAGTTGGCTGCTTTGAAAATATCGGATATATATCAAAATATCATGATATTTACGAACCCTGGATGTTAAAGAAGGGATGGTAAGGGAAAAAAGCGGACGATAAGAAAATTACCACTTATTTTTACGCAAATCATGTTGAGATTAAGTGATAGCCACAATGTTAATTGATTTTTAGCAACAGTTATTTACATTGGATTAAAAAAAAAATAATAATCATTTACAGTAGTACCCCGACTTACGTTCCCTCGATTTACGTCACCCCGCACTTACGTTGTCTGGCCTGAAAAAAAATTGCCCTTTTTCTTCGCAGAGACTAAGAAATCGTCTGAAAATTGTGATTCTGTATCGCTCCTAATTAATGAAATTGTCGAAAATGAAAGAGAACTCTATTTAGATATGGATGATAGATATGTTGTTGAACTCATAAATTCCCCTGATCCAGAATTAACCACCGACGAACTTATTGAATTAAAGAAAGTACTGTGGAAGGAATATATGAAGATTTTGAACCAACGGAAAAGATTATGACTATTGTAAAATCAACCAGGGCCGAAACTAAGGGGGTGCACAGGGGGCATGTGCCCCGGGCGCCAGAGCCAAAGGGTGCCAAATGAAAGATTATACCTTTGGAATCTATCATTTATTTCTGATGGACTGATGGCTTTCATTATTATGAAACAGCCATTATAATTGAAGTGTTAGTTGAAGATGAAAGAGCAGTAGTAAAAAGTTTGAACTCTGATTTTCTGGTCAGAATGGGAAGAAAAAAATGGCCATAATTAGGTAGATTTCGTAAGAAATACTACCTATTGCAGTCGTTACCATGGTGCGACTTTTGAAAAATTCCTTCATAACTTTTCATTATAGGACCCCAGGAACCCAAAACCACCCCCACCTAAAAAGTATATATATATATATATATATATGTATGTATGTATGTATGTACTAAATTTTGTTCGCACGATAAAAGACGCAATTATGCACGGATTGTCCTCAAACTCGCCAACAACTTTGATATGGCTAATATCTCGGCGGGGATTGAAAATGGGCGAAATCGGCCCAAGAGGGTGGAAATGGGGAGGGTTCAAAATTTTGAATACTGTCTTAACATGATTCTGATATAACCAGCTCTTACACAACAATGGCAGGAAAAAAATAAAAGTTTTTCGTTATAGCAGTTGCCAACAATTAAAAAAAAAAAAAAAAAAAAAAAAAAAATCAATAAAATTCTCACCACAACAATTACTTTTCTAATGTAAAATTTTCACATGTAAAATTAAATAGTTTGACAAATTGAAAACAAATTGAATATTACGTCATAAGTTTTCTACAGCAAGATTTCAGCATGAAAACTCAAAATAAAAAAATAGTTTGACGAATTAAAAAAATATGTATATTGCATCATATTGGAAATATAATGGATCTCAGCAGGTGAATATGTAACGCCATGTGAGTTTGAAGAAACGTATTAAAACATAATAAAAACCCGACTATGGAAATATTAACATATTTTAACACTTTAAGGTTCTCTGAATTTTTTGTAGCCATTTTTTAAACCTATTCCATATACATGTGTGTGTGTATTCGTGTATATTATAATTTTCACAAAAAGTTTAGCTCCCTACAGCTCACTCTTTGTGAAAAAACTGGGTTTATCTCTAATCTTGATTTAAGTTTTGTTGGAGAATTTAGTACTTAACTTCGAAATCTACCTCCGCCTGTAGGCCCGAGCCGGCAGAGATTTTTTTTTTTTTTTTTTTTTTCCATCAGAAGAAAATAACTTGGTTAAAGGGGGAACTCGGTTAAGCGGGACTCGGATAATCGGAACTCTACTGTATAAACAAACACTGTAAATAGCCAGTAATACAACCGAATTCTTTTATGTGAACGAACTATAATTGCAACAAACGTCACATTTAATTTACGTAGTTCAGTATTACATATTTTATGATTACATATTTTAAATTTTAAAATAAGTCGGCCATTAGAAAATTAGTAAAATTCTCTTTGTAAATATACTTTGAGGAAGAAAGGGGGGGTGGGGCAAATTTCATGTTTGCCCGGGTGCAAAAAAGGCTAGTTTCAGCCCTGAAATCAACCGATAACTAAACTTACTGAAGCTGTAATGATATTCTTGAAGATATTAATTCGCAGGAGCAGAGAGCAGCAATGACTATAAAAAGCTTAGAAAACTCATTCTGCTGTCACAAAGAGTTTCTAAAGTTTTAAAAAAATTGTCGGTTCAAACTTCATTACAAGATTTTTTTGCATCCTCAAAGACTCGAACGGGGTAGTTAGAAGAACAATAAACTGTAAATTAACAACATTGAGTTATTACAAATTCTTGTATTGGAAATGCATTTTTTGCTAATGTTAAATGTATGTAACAGAATCCCTATATAGAACAGAATCTGTTCATTAGATTTTGGTGAATTTTTATTACTTATCCTTTTTTGCTTATCTAAATATACCTCGACTTACATCATTTTCGACTTACGTCGCTAGTCTTGGAACGAATTGCTGACGTAAGTCGAGGTATTACTGTACCTCGAAAAGTGCAGGAATAAAACTTGGGGGCGATAAGACTACCAATAAAGCCACAATGCTTGAAATTGATATTTAAATGCTGATTTAAATTCTGCAGCAAATTTCCTGTCAAAGAATTTTAACCATTCTTTCTCTAGCATACTTCTGCATGAGAAAAAGTTGAAAAAAAATTCTGTGGCTGCATCTGAAGTGATTTCAGTATAATTTTAGCAAGAGGGACGGTAAGGAATCTAAAATCCAAGGACAGAGTTCAAAAAATAATAACAACCATAAAAATGTGTGCAGGTTAATTTTTTGCTACATATTTATATAAAACAATAGTCCCAGTTTCAGGAAAAATTACATAGAATTACTTTTATTGAAACAATTTTATACAGACAGCTACAAACTTAAAAATCAGCATCAGGGACACGAGACGGTAAGGAATTTCCTTATATATTTGGATCCCCAACATCGTCCAAAACTTATTTATCTCATCAATATTGTTATGCAGTCATGCAATGGAATGTTTTCCAGTATAAGAAAAAAAAAAAAAAAAAAAAAAAACAAGAATATGTACTAAAATAAAAATTATTATTCAGGGACTTAACCTTCTCACCACCGCGAACTGATGTATATGTTCGCTAAGCTGTAGGTTTCACTGCAACAGAAGCATTATTTAAATTAATATAATTCCACAGATAAAATCCAGTTTTGAAAAATTAAGTTGTGATTAATACTATCAAGGCTTATATGTCTATACATAATAAAACAAATTATATAATGTTGGAAAAAACATCATTTTTTACCATTTTTAATAAATTACAGAGAAAAAAAAAATTACAATGTTACCCTTTTGCTCGGCGGTCAGGGGGTTAAAAGTCAAAATTATGTAAGAATGCCTCATATATGGTTTATATGATATATATGATTATTTTATGCCTTGGTTTAATAGTACAGCAATTCAGAAACAAACTCCAAGGATTTGAGTAGATTAAAATGTCTAATTATTAAGTTTTCTAGCCCTCTGAGCAGTTTGGACGTATTTTTCCGTTTCCCAAAAACAACTTAATCTGCCGTAGACAAAAATATTTTAATCAGAATTGTATTTTAAAATGTAATATCAAATAAAGTCATATGAAATGCATTTTAGACACAAACAGGGAAAGAAAATTTACATTAAGATTATTTTTATAAGCATTTATATGAAAATTCAGGAAAGCCCTCAAGATGCTCGGAGGGCTAGACATCCCCCCCTCCCCCCATATGCATCTCATATTTTCTTTGCATTTTTGCATCAATCCAGAGAATGTCCAAATTTCCTTTTAAAAAAGTGAAATTCCTCCTTTAGGAGGAACTCTTTCATGCCTGATATATTAATCACTTAAAAAAAAAAAAAAAAAAAAATTAAACACTTTTGTTTTTCTTTTCATTTTCGAACGACAATAGGAAGATTACAGAAATTCAGTTTCGGTTTAAAAAACGCGTTTTGGTCAATCCATAATTAAAAGACTTACCCGAGCAGCAGAAGTTGACAAACTAGAAACAGCAGGAGAACCTAAATAAAATAAAGAAAAATATTCTTAAGTAAATAAATACATATATTCAACTTTTTTTTAAATACTTCACAAAAAATTTAAATTAAGAAAATCACAATAAAAAAATATAATTACTTGAGATTATAACACTTTTAGCATCAGGTACAGCAGGCTTTAACTTTGGAGGCTCTGCCATTTCTACATCATCTGTAAGATCAATACATTCTATAGGACCAGAAGGTTTTTTAGGTTTGACAGGTGTGATGGTTGTTCCACTTGCAAGCTGGTTTGGTTTTGCATTCTAAAAAATGAAATCATTTTGGAGAAATTTTTTAAAAAAAGAATCAAATAAAGTGAAAACTCCCTATGCGACCACCTCCATTAAGGGACCACCCCCTGAATGACCATTTTTTCATGGAACAAAATTTATCCCCCATAGGCTCAATAGTAATTTTACCTCCATTCAGAGACCATCCCAGTTTAACTCCCCCCATTTCTTTGAAGAAAATGAAACAAATTCAGTTTTTACCTGGTCGCTTGAAGAAGGTTTTTTTGAAAAATAATTCCAGAGAGCGCATTATTCATGAAACTTTTAAACTAAGTTTAGATTTTTTTTTTTCCCCGGTAACTTTTAAGTGCTTAAATCCCTTTCTGCCTTTTTAGAAAATGAATTTAACTCTGATAACAAATTAAGAATGACGGTCAATAAACTCCCCTGCCCTGTTCTGTCAGGAAAGTCAAAAAAAAAAAATAAAATGGATAATTATTGAAATCGTCATTATTTGTTCCTGCCAGAGAAAAAAATTGCATTTATGGTCATTATAGGTGACTAACATTTTTAAAATGAGTTGTTTCAACACATAAAAGGACGTCAGCAAATTTTTTCATTAAGGACATTTCACTAGTCAGAAAAGTAAAAAGTGCTTACATTTAATGCCAATTTTGTAAAAATAATTGAAGATAAAATACACATAAGAGCAGTTACACATTAAGCAGTTACGGAACGAAAGAAATAAGGCAGAGAGAATAATGAAAGAGAAAAAACAGGTAATAAACAAGGCAAAAAGAATAATGAAAGATAGGCAGAGAGAATAATTAAAGATAAAAAACAGGTAACGAACAAAACAAACTAGGCAGAGTGCAAACGGAAAGGCTGAGAGAATAATGAAAAACAGGCAGAGATAATAAAAAAGAAAAAAAATTATATATGGAAAAAGGAAAAAGACAAGAAATCTAAAACAACATTACTGAATAGAAAATGGTTTACTTTAAATATAAGTTTGGCCTATTTAAAGCACTAAAACAAAACATTTAAATTTTGTTCTTATTTTTTTATGATTTATAGTTAATTCTAGCAGAAAAATTTACGAAATTTTCATTCACTCATGACCCAAAATAGCCGAAAAGCTTTGGAATCTAAAATATTTGCATTAATTAGAAGTCATGCTCATGCACAGTGGGAGATTTAAAAGTTTGTTGTCTGTAGGCAGACATTATTTGCCACATACAAAATGCAGGCATGCATAGCATATATATGGGTTTTTATTAACAAAAAATACAGAACAGTCACCTTATTTTAATATATTTTTTAAAATAACAATGTTGAATAAAGATATTACAGTATGTCTACAGAAATTTAAAAAAAATGTTTCCTGATTTCCCTGACTAAATTTATCAGACCTCCCCACATTTCCATAATTAACAATACACATAGAGTATTTTTTCATGTATGCTGCTTCCTCGTATAACATACTTAGGGGCCATCCACAAATGATGTCATGCTTGGAAGGGGGGGGGGGGGTTCATGAAATTGTGACAGTTTGTGACAATACAAGAAGAAGTGTGACATCACACATTTTGGTTAAAATAAAAGCATTAAAAATCCGCAGATTAAATTTTAAAGTTATTTTGAAATTAAAGTATTCTGTGTTCATACAGTAAAGATAACATTTAAAGCCAAATATATTAAATTCCATTTCAAATTCCAAAATACTTCTGTTTTTAATTGTTCTTTCATATTCATATTTTATTACTATTGTATATTAATTATGTTTTTTGTTGTAAATCTTAATCTTGTTTAATATAACAAAATAAGTACACGAATAATTTTTATTATGCTCACAAATGTCATTAAAACAAATAAAAATTTCAAAATAAAAATTGAAATATTATCTGTAACATAGTACTTTGTTTTTGAACTGCAAGTATATGTTTATGTAATATAGCGTGGCATGTGACAAGAGGGGGGGGGGGGGGGGGGAGTGGGAAGGGTATGGTGAAGTGTGACCCTTTGTGACAAAGGGGTGGGGTGGGGGGTAAAAAATAGTGAAAAAAAGTGTGACATCATATATGGATGACCCCTTATCAATCTTGCTAATACCTCATTTGAGAGGGGGAAAAAAAAGAGAAAAACATAAAAATTGCCTAATATTCATAAAGTATTGGTTGACAATTTTATAAATCCAAACTCAAAATGTAGTACAACTTCATATAAGTGGCCAATGGATATATGGTGACCAGAAAATTTCCTCATTTTCTGAAAAATGTTCAATATTAAAACATATCTACGTTAGACACTCTTATAAGATAGCTAATTGCATCAAGCTGGCCACCTGGTCAGGTTATACTAATGTATCATATAAATTTTTCAAAAATAGGTAAATGTCTTTCAATATAAGAGCTATCCACAGAAAATGAGGACATCCGATCACCTTAATTTGTGTTAAACATCAAAAACTCATACCACGTGCCTATTAAAAAAAATATTGGGAAAGACTAATGAGCATGTGAAAAAATATAGCATATAAAATAGACAAATCAGTCTCATTGGCAAGGTGAAAATGCAAATATTTTCACATATAGACAAATTTCCCTGATTTTAAAGTATTTTCACAAAATTCCCTGACTTTTCCAAATTGATAAACCTCCCTGATTTTTCAATGATTCCCCGATTTCCAAATTCTGTAAACACCATGTATTAAGTTAAATTGCATTATTATGATAAAATTACGGTGATATTACACAGAATGAATGTAAAGGGTGACATAAAAATTTGCCACACAAAGCCAGGGCTTACTTAGTCGATTGATAAATCCCCACTTTTCATCACAAAATTCCCTGACTTTTCAATGATTCCCTGATTTTCCAGATTCTGTAGACACCATGTATTAAGTTAAATTGCATTATTATGATAAAAATACGGTGACATTACACAGAATGAATGTAAAGGGTGACAAAAAAATTTGCCACACAAAGCCAGGGCTTACTTAGTCTATTGATAAATCCCCACTGGTCATGCAACTAATTGTACTTTTTATCAAGAAACTCATAAAATAAACATATCAGAACTATAAGCACAGGTTTTAAAAAAAAAGGGTGCATTCTAAAATTACATTTTGAAATAATCCCGACACAGTCTCTGGAAGCCACTCTAAATCAATTCCAACACCAACTGTCTTTGTTTCAACCTGAAAATATTACACCATTAATAAAATATAAGCAAAAATTGGTATGAATTAAAAGAGCCATATAATAAAAGGTAGAATTTGAAAGAAATACATAAATGTATTACAATAATTAAAAATTTAGCATTGCATGTTTTATACAAAGTAGAAAACACATGCTGAAAATCTAACTTTACATAAATAATTAAATTCAATAACAATCAATGTAATTTCACAGTAAAACTTTTGGAGGATGTCAGTATAGACAAATATACATCATAACAGTATAAGAAAACATCTGTAAAGAAAAACAATATATAAAGAAATTTTATGAGAGAAAAACAGCAACCGTCTGTTAAGAAAGAAGAAAAGCAAAGATCAAAATTGGAAAAGGAGTTAAAAGGAGACATCATTTCTTCTAAACTTTCTATTGCTGTCATAGAAAATATCAGAAACTGGATTGGAAAAACAGAAGCATTAGAATAGGAACTGAGTCATCTCCAGTTTGCTGGCATTTAAATTTTCAGTAGTATACAGCCCTGAAGAATGGGAAGCGATGTTAGAAAACTTAGCAGAAGTCAGCATTAAAGCATGATTAAAAATAAATTTGGAAAAGACTAAGGTAATGTACAACTCATTTGCAACAAAAGAGAAGATTGTCTCTAACAACACAGAGATTAAGAAAGTGCAGGGTTATGTTTACCTTGGACAACAGCATCATGAACAAAATCAACAGAAAAATAAGAAAGGAATGAAAAGCTTTTGAAGAAGATCATCATAACTTTTCCCTGACTTTTCCAGATATTGAGATTTTGTGATGTTGTACACAAAAACTCTTAAAAGTTGTGGAATTTGAAAGTGGAACTTTAACAAGTGATTTTGAAGTAACAACTACTGAATAGTTAAACAAATTCTTGCAAAATTTACAAATTGTTGAACATTTTGCATGCTAAACATACACACTTTTAGCATCAGGTTCTATCCATTTTGTCCAATCAGGATGAAATTCTTATCACATCAGTCACAGTTAAATACAGATTGCTTCGACATATTTTAATGCAAATAATAAGTATTTAATAAATTAAGCAACATGTTTAATAAATGTTCAGTTAGAAAACAAAGATAAGAAGGCTGAAATATCTAATCAATTCTACAACATTCAGTACAAAGTTTCAGTGAAGCCAGAGTTGAAAATTTCTGAGTTAGAGCAAAATTTGATTTTCCTGGTGCTTCATTTTCAATTCCTTTTAGTTTTACAAGAAGTTTTTTCCAAATTTTTTGTTGGAAGTTTCAAGTTTTTGTAACTCCTTCATAGAGTTTTCACATTTCTCTGACTTTTTCAGTCTATCCTCTTCGGTCTCTCGGTCCGCATATGGGGACCTCTGTTCTTTTCCTTATAAAAACTAAAATGTCCGATTTTTACACATTTTCACATCACTTCTTAGTAACTGAATGTCTTTTGCGTTCAAAGCAAATGAATAAATGACAGCATTTAAGCTGATTCTCACATAAAATAATGTTATTTTCATCTGAGTTTTCAAAATGCCTAAAAATGTCCAAAAGACAGTATGACTAAGAAAATGAGAAATTTTCATAAGTATTTAACTTAAATCTTTTTCAATAAAAATTTTTTGAGGATTTGTAGATTATTTACTTGTTTAAAGCTCTTAAATTTGTGATTGCATTAATTTAGGTTAATGGTTATTAAATTGATGTTTTTAAGGGAGTTTGTAATTTCAAAGTTTGTAGTTTGTAGTTCAAAAATCCATATTTTTGAACCTAAATTACTAAGAGCCTAAAGGATCAATGACAGAAAAGATATCTTTTCTGTCATTTACGAAGTCATTTTGTTTGGAAAAAACCAATGAATAAGCATTTGTATTATTATTTTATCTTCGGAACTGAAGAGGTTACATAAATTTCCCTGACTTTTCCAGGTAGTTATTAGACACCCTGTCAAAAGAACAGCATTATTCTGAAGAGTAATATGTCTCTTTGCTTGTAAAGATAAGTGTTTAATCAATACATTTTGCCTCACTAACTTATGAAATTAAAACATACATATTAAAAACTGGATAGTGCAGATTTTATAAACAACACAGCAAAATACAGAAAGATGTATGTTAGGCATAAAAAAAAGACAGAAAAAAAAACCTGGATAAGAAACGATATAAAAGTTTTTGGCTTTGGAGAGTATTAAATGATTAAAAAGCAAATGGGCTGGACACATTGCAAGAAGACATGATAAGAGAAGAGATAGGGTACAAATACCCTAGAGTGGTATCTCAAAGATGTCAAATGACCAATAAAACGACCCTAAGTAAGATGGGAACACAATCAGAAAAGTGGCTAGATATAATTGCATTACCAAAGCACCAGACAGGAAACAATAGAAAAATCTGGGAGAGATGTACATGTGCATCCAGCAGTGAATTGAAAACAATTAACAAATATCTTGAGATGTATTTTGTTAAATGTATCTTAAAAAACATCTCCCACCCTGCAAAAGAGATTCACTAATAAAATACTATATTTACTCAAAATCTAAGACACATTATTTTTAAGCTGGAAAAAAAAAAAAAAATCTTTGTTAAAAATTCCTAAACTCACAAGAAAGTTTGAAACAACAAAAAATTATGAAACAAGCAAAATATAGAAATGCTATACTTTCTATATTCTTCAAGCTTTATCAAATTCATATTCATTACTCAAAGGCATCAAAAATTTCAATTTATGATTCTTCTTCAGTTCTTTCAGATGTGGTTTCATTGATAGCTTGCTCAAAGATAGCATTATCTCCAGTCTCATCTGTTGCATTACAAATGCCACACTTAACAAAGGGTTGCTTAGGAATGAACTTTCATGCATCTAAAATCCACAGCGTTACTACAGAGTGAAGGTGCAAACAACAATGAACGATAAACTCACACCAATGTATTCAACACAGTACATTGCTGATGATTTAACGTACTTTAAAATGCTATTATTTTTTAATAGTATTCTATTATTTATTTAATCACAGAATGTCTAATTTAAATATGGCAAATATTACCATGCAAAAATCTGTTAAACTGGCAACACCGATTCTACACACATTTGGCTTTCGAGTCACAGAATGTCTAATTTAAATATTGCAAATATTACTATGCAAAAATCTGTTAAATTGCCAACACTGATCTAACACATATTTGGCTTTTGAGTCGTCTTCATATTTGATTACATTGTAATCACAGTTGTAAACACAGTTTGCTTTTGGAAAAAAAGATCAATTATATCTTTCAATTATATTATAATAGTCAAAGTCATTTGACTGTCATAAATAATTATGGGTTGACCCTTTCACTTTTCATATGCAAAGCTTCCATTTTGATTAAAAAATCAAAATTATTTTTTCGAATAAATCTACATAAAAGTTGCTATGATCGCAAAGAATTCTTGGTACTTTTATGTTAGTCGGGCGCAATCTCACCAATAGCATTTTAAAACTCACCTGTTGGCATTTTTGATTTTTCACATGGTAAAATTAAAACAATGCTTTGATGTTCAAATTAAATGCCATGGTTGATGGTATTATTTATTATTTTTCTTTTCTTTTTTTAAAAAGAAATAAATGAAAGCCATGGATTTTAAATGTTTTGGTTTTAAATGAAAGTTTTGTATTTTAAACAAAATTAGTGAAAAGATTACATTTTAAATGAAATTAATAAAATACAAAAAAAATGTGACGTGAACAATGTTTGGTAATGTATCACATGCACCCGAGTAACATAAAAATACCAAGTTCTTGATTTCTTTATCAGAACATTCCTATTTGGGGAAGAATTGATCAAGTAAATTAAATTATGAATAAAAGTAACATGATACAATGCTTAGCATACATTTAAGGGATACCAAACTGACCGCCAAGGGCATCTAGTAATAACTAAAATGGATTCAGGGAAGATCAGGATGTAAATATATATATATATTTCCATAATGAGTTTTTATAACAATTGCAATATTTTCCTTACACTGTATGTGTATGGAAAGTAAAAATACGATTAAACTAGAACTTATTTTTTTCTGGAGGCACGAAAACAGAGCTAGCTATATATATGTACACACACACAGTATGGACCATTTATCTGGAAGCCAGTTATCCGGAATACCAGTTATCCAGAATGATTTTTCCAACTGACTGACTTCAAAATTTTTCCAAAAAAAAAAATTGCCAAACATTGCCAATTACACATGTGCACTGCTTGAAACAATACAACATGCATTATCTAACTTGATGCCAACATCTAGGATTTGAAATGGAAGCATATTTATTCATATAGTTGACAATTTAATTTTCATGCAAAGGAAATAGAAGAATTTTGTTTGTAAGGTATTCTCATAAAATGCCTCCTTTCAAACTCTGATTAGAATCTTTGATCTTGTTTGGGTATGACTCTGAGTCTGAGTAATCTAATGGTTAATTTGAAATCAGAAACAATGTTATAATCAGGGCTTAATTTGCGCCGGATCCCACCGGAGCTCAGCTCTGGCACTTCTCTGTTTTTAATAAATATTTAAGTATTGGTCCGAATTCACCGGAGCTCATAAGTACAGGGCTCTGGAGCCCAGTACAATAGCTTTTTTTTGTATCATGAACGTTGCCCATTTTAAGGCACATTTACGAAGTCATTTTCATTTGTAAGTAGATATAATTGCAATGTTTTGTTATTCTGATGGAAAGCAATCGAGAAGTGTTTCCTCTTTTTCTATAAAAGCATCGAATCTTTTTAATATAATCTGTCAAATTTTTCATTTAATCTGATTTTCAGACACTCAACACAAAAGATTGTAAAGCGGAAGGAATCGATTATAGTTTAAGATATGCACATGTTATAGGAAATTGAAAAACGTTGTTCTATTCTTCAGCAATTAAATATTAATTTCTGTAAATTTCATTTTTTTTTTCAGAAAAATGCATAGCTGGCGAACTATTCATTTTTTGTGTTGCCACTATTTCCGAATCATAATCCTTACCATATTTAATCCCAGAATTGTGCAAATAATTAACATTAAAATTAGGAAAAGATTTCTATTCGAAAGGAAAAAGTGGAATACTAAAAAGTGGAATAGTTTACATCTAAGTATATGCTGATAGATATATTTGAAATTTCTAATTTTCTGTAGAAAAAAAAATGCTTTAACTTTTGCAAATAGTGTATGGAATATAAATATGCAAATTAGAGTGACGGGGAAGGGGGGGGGGGCGCTACGGTTGTTAGTACTGCAGAATATTAGGGCTCCGGTACTTTTTTGTTAGAAATTAAGCCCGGGTTATAATTACTTATATTCTATCAATCAGAACAAATACATGTTGTTTTAATCCTCATCCAGTTATCCGGAATACACCTGGCCCCAACTATTCTGGATAAATGGTTCTGTACTGTATATATAAGAACGAGAAATATAATAGGAACTACTCTTGTATAGAACATACTTACTTATGCACAATCATACTATTGCATAAATTTTCTATACTCTTCTTACAATAATTATTGCATTGGGATATAAAATTACCATTGACATGTATTTATCAATAGATTTGTTTACTTAACTCTCCAATACACTCTTAATACCGGGTGCCCCAAAAATGACTGATGGATTTTAAAATTCAATAACTTGCAAACGGAGACAGATATTAAAAAATTTCTTGCAGGAGGGTTATGTATGATGTCAGGAGTTTTTTTACTGAGATTCTTGATTTTAGTTCGAATTTCAAACAATAGATGGCGCTGAGAGCAATAGGCGCTCAGTCCAGACCCGATTTTTGGTACTTCAGGATCCATTCAATACATTTTAATCTCCTTTTTCGCATGGAAGAAGAGAGAGGCTGAAAAATCGAGCCTGGATTTAGCAGTTATTGCTTGCAGCGCCATCTATTGATTCTATTTGTAACTAAAACTGAGAATCGTAGCATAAAAACTCCTGACTTCTTACATAAGACTCCTGCAAAAATTTTTTTAATATATGTCACCCTTTGCAAGTTATTAAATTTTTAAATCCATCAGTCATTTTTAGGACACCCGGTATGTAAACTGCATTGAGTTCTGTTCAGAGTTAATTATACCGAGTTGTCTAATTGCATAATCTAGAAAATTACAGAAAAATAACTCTAAATGCAAAAAATAAATAAATTTGTAAATAAACAATTTAAAATAATAAGAAATCAGACCTAAAACATGAAAATCGAATAACGAGTAAATAGACAAATGCTGCCAATAAGAACATTAATTCCTTTGGTGTTACTTGATTAGTACAGTAAAAGCTCAACTATCCGGAATGCTCGGGAAATGCCGATCGGATACTTGAAAAGTTCGGATAGTTGAGCGCTACGAAATCTGTCATGAAAGAAGGGGGGGGGGGGGGGCATTGATGTAACAATGAAACAGGAAAATGATTTTTAGCATATTTTCCTGCCATTAGGAAGTCGATCCAATATCTCTTTTTATTATTATTAAATTTGTATTTGATAAAGTTATTCTTTCCAAATAAAAAAAAATAATTTCTAAATTTATTTATTAATCTTTCATAAAGTTCTATTATTTATAATTTGACATCAGAAAAAGCACATGGAAGCTTGGAAAATTAACTTTGGTATGATTCACTTGTGTTACCTCAACTACCCCACCTCACAGTAATAATCAATCTTTTCTGCATAGCTAAAAAGGTTATCAGATGCAAGCTGATAACGCCCGACTTCTCCGATCAAGATAAAAACAAACTTAAAAATTTCTACAGATTTCTGTAGAAGTGGAGATTTCTTCAGATAATCTTAAGATTATTTTTAGTGGGGGAGCTATAGACAGTTCTTTATACTACATTTTTATTTTATAGCATTCACTGTTATGAACATACACATAGATCTGTTTTACGCCAAATCAGTCACTGAGATAATCTCAGAATGCTAACAGTAAACTTCCGAAAACAGTAGTAAAAATTTTTCAACTGTTTATGGGAAGAAAAAAATAAATGATCTGTCCGAATTTTTCCGGTTACTTGAATGCCTGATAACAGAGCTTTTACTGTACTTGATTTGAGTAGCAAGTATCAATGAGAAAAATTAGCGACTTCATGCGATGCGTGTCTATACACTGCAGCTGAAATTCGCAAACTATTGAGCAAAACATATTTTGCACAAAAGAATTAGGTTGCAGCTATGTAATTTGTAGAATGGAATGGCACATTTTCTCCCTGAAGTATAATTAAAAGTAGCAGTTTTCACTACTTTTATAAAATGCAACATCTCTAATAGTAAATAATCTTACTTTTCATAATTATTTATCTTCCTCAATCTATAATTAATATTTATTCATTTAAAATTCAACTTCAAATCTAGAAAACTCTTTTCAAAACATTAAAGTTTACTCTTAGTAAAAATATTCTATATTTTAATAATTTTTCTTATTTAAACTAAATTCTATCCTTTTCAATCATTCATTAAAATTTATTAAACTAAACAATTACAATAATCTGTGTTTACAAGGTTCTGCGTTTTTGTTTATTTTTCAAAAAGATCACGAGTCACGACAGATTGACATTCTCTCTAAGTTTAAAACAGCGAAAAAAAAAATATATATTTTTTAATATTGCGTGCTCAATCTATTATTAGATAGAGTATATTTTTCTGGTTATTTTGATATAAGTTGCAGAAAAATTCGTTAATAAATATAGAAAATATTTAATTTAACATTTTCTGCGTTTTTCTATTTTCAAATGTTGGCGCGCAACAGCTTTTCCGGCATTGTTAAAAGTACGATCTTGAAGTGCTTATCTAATCAGCAAACACATGGTAATCGACGCCATTTTAGTGTTTCTCTGCGATGTCTCTTGCAAAAGGTGTGCAGAGGATACTGCACTCCTGTAATTCTTAGAAGACACTCCTTTTGTGCTCGCTCCGGATTGGTTCAAATTTAAATCAAGCGTCATTTTCAGATTCCAGAGTGAATTTTGTCCGGAGATCGTCAAGCGACGCGATGGATTAAGCGAGTGAAGACTCTCTTTTACCGGGCTTCGGGGATTTTCCCCTGGTAGCTTCGAGGCGGCAGAGAGAGTTAGATGTGATGGAAGAAGAAGCAAGAATTTTTAAGAGTCTCATCAATGCAAAGGAGCAGGAAATGTTTGTGATGTCATCATAATCAGTGTTCGAAATTAGCGGTCGTTAGTCGTCAAATGCAACCAAATTATTGTATTTGACGACTACAAAATTATTCTCGGTCGTCAAATTTGACACCTAGCTTTCTAAAAAAATATTTATTATATTATTTTACCGGTGAAAATAATTAGTGTACCTTTTGATTTCATGTTACAAGATTTAAATGTAGATAAATGCATTACATGTTTTTAAAATTTTTACTAGATTCAATTGTGACTATCAACACTGTATAAAATTTGTTTTTGTTTTGCTAAGAAGTTATCAAGTTTTAAATTTATTTAACATGATTAAGGGTGTTCTCAAATCCAAAAGAGCAACTTCCTGACATAAGTTTTAATTTATTTTTTTTTCAAAAATGCATGAAACTAGCTGGTGTTGTTCAGAAACTATGTCATTGAGCTTTTTTTCCATTTTTTTTGCAAACGCAATAGATCTTTCAGAAAAAAGTATCAAAGTGGGCGTTTTGAACCGAATTTCCATGCGAAGGAAGAAAGAGCATTCAAGAGCAGGCTAAAAACGTGCTTGTCACATGATCAAATTCACTTATAACGCATGGTAATGAATGGATTAAAAAATGAAAAAAACAGTTCAATTCCAAATCACTTCCATGGCCAGGCTTTCCAATTTTATACCTTTCCGTTAAAAAATGAATTTGTAAATGTGTCAAAACGTTTTGCGCTTGTTTTGCAAAGCAGTTAAGAACAGCCTTAAGTGCACTTTTCTATTAATTTCTAAGTATAGCAATAATTAAAAAAGCTTTTCATCACTTTTAAGTTTCTTCAATTATTATAATCTTGGAAATTAAGAACTTCAATAATTTTAAATAAAAACAAGTATTGGTACTTTTCTAAAATGTAGCATAGAGTATCTACAGTAATGTCAAAAAGGAATTTTAGAAATTGCAACTAAAAATTTTAAATTGATGTCTAAGATTTTTACAGTAGTCGTCATTTGACGCCTACCTTTTATTTACCAATTTCTATCACTGATCATAATTTAAATTAAGGCATACTTCGGTGCTTTATGCCCAGCAATATTTTATGATATGGATTTTAGTTGTGATTTAAGCGATACTCGATTAACTTGCGGTGTTCCACATCTTGATGTTATTAATAATCTTCAATGTGAAATATTGGTATGAATTCTCCAGTGTACACTTGATTCTACAAATCTGATCTTAATCAACTATTACAGTAATACTTAATGAACATAAGTGCTAAATAAAATCCTGAACTTTAATTCTGAACTCTCAACATGTGAAAGACTCTTATTACTGTTGAACTTTTTAGAAATTCCTAAAATATTAAAATGAAAAGACAGTAGAATATTTGATGAATACATCTTAACAAATTAATATGAGGATAATCTGATTTATTATATGTTCAATAATAGAAATTACATAGATTCCCCCTCTTTTTTTTTTCCATTCTTAATGTGTCATTAGTTTGTACTTAAATAAATAGTTGGTGGTTTCATCTGTATACTGGTGATTTATTTTGTTCTATAATCAAACACACAAGAGTTGGGTGAGTAACTTGTTATTATTTTTTCTTTATTTGTCAGATCTCAACAATTAAATTTTACATAAATAGTAATTTTTTGATGGCTTTAACTCTAATTAATTTCATTTTAAATGCAATGCCACTCCACTTTACTTTCCGGCCATAATGTGTCTTTGGACGGAGGGATTTCTTGCTTTTAAGATTTTAACTTTACTTAATTTAATTATTTTAATACTTTAATTTTTGTCAATTTAAATATCTTATTTAATTAACTTAAAATCCCTTTCTCCAAGGCCACGTTACATCTACAAACTGCTGATGTATGGTATCAGGTTATACTACAAACTGAGGTAAAAAGTAGCAACTACTGTAGTTTCGCTACTTGTGGAGCATTTCTTCCTATCCTTGGTCTTTAGTTACATTGATACCATAAGTGTGGAATTGATCTAGGAAAAAATTGGGTCTTCTTTGGAGTCTCACTAAAAAAGAAATGACTGGCGGACTGAAAAGAGTTAGTACTAATAAAAATTTTTGGTTTTCAACTAAATAGATTTGATCTTTCAATACTAAGATTTTTTTTTTATCCCCACAGAATGGAACTCAAACATGTAAGTGACATAAAAATGTAGGCAAAAGTTAATTAGAAAACTATACTGAATAAAAAAGTGCTTATGGAGAAAAAAAGAAAATACAAATTGCAATTAAAATGCATATTACAGTAAATAATAAACATCTAATTCAAAAATAAATTACAACAAAAGACAATGCCCTTGTTTAATCAATTTCAATATTTTACTTTTGGGATATTTCTAAGTACAGTGGAACCTCAATTATCCAAGGTAAAGGACCGACCATCTTTCGAAAAATCGGAATGCTTCAATTTTAAGATTATGGAGAAATATATGCAATATTTCTTATTATGGTAACAAGTGCTTAATAAAAATGAAGCAATAGCAAAATAGAAACAAGAATAAATTACCTGAATTTTAATTTTGAAATTAAGTATCTTAAACATATATCACCAAGGTTTGAAAAAATGTTTTGTTTGTCACAATTTCGATTGCCTTTGCTTTGAAACTCTATCAGTGTTTTTTAATATTATTAATTCACCAGTATCACAGTCTTTTCTGCTGCCTTAGCCATGCCAAAGCACTCAAAAGCTTCAGAATTGCTAATTTGTTCTTTTTGTTGTTGTTGTTTTACTCCACAGCTTATGGGAGCTCAAGTTAAATTCAAAGGAACTCTAAGAAAGGGGATCGAAAATATTTATAAGTGCTCGTAGGTTGGAAAGGACCGCTTGCACACAAAGAATATGAAGGTTAAAAAAAAAAAAAAAAAAAAAAAAGCTTTCAAAATGGATTTTGCACACAAGGAATGTGATAGTAAAAAAAAAAATAAATAAATAAAAATAAAAAATCTTTAAAAGTGGATTTCGGTTAACCGAAAGTTTCGGATAAAAGAGGTTCTACTGTATCTCATAAAATTTTGAACTCTAACAAAATAAAAATATATACAAATAACAAACAAATAGCTTGTAAGTCCTATAATTTTTTAATGAAGTGTTAAAGGAAAACAAAAACCACTAATCATAAATATTTGTAACTTACTTTTGGCATAGCTCCCATTTGCCGCAAAAATTTAACATGATCTTTGTTCAGAGACTCAAACTGAAAAAGAAAAACAGATTTTCTATTTTCAAATATGATAGCAACATGAAAAGTTTAGGAATTGCATAAATATATTTTAGTAAAATAAAAAATACATAATTTATGCAAATTAAATTGGATTTAGTAAGCTTCTAGACATATTTACAGTAAAATACTACTCATATCTAATAATACAATATCCCACCCATAATGTCAAGACCATTTTTGTTTAGGTCAACAACTACTAAGCACGACAGAAAGAAACGTACAAGCAGATATACGAACTTTTTTTGTAAAATAAATTTTTTTCAAATAACCAGGAATCCAAAATATAGCTTCCAGGGTTACAGAACATACTGCCTATTGTACAGAGCACAGATGAAAATCATTCTTAATTAAAAACTCTAATGGATTATTTTACATTTAATATATTTTTTAGTTGCCCACTAACACCACCAAAAAGCATTATTATATGAAAAATATCAATTATACATTAAAATAAAGTTTTGAACCTTATTAAAATCAGTACTTTCATGTTAGCCTAATGCCAGGGATTAATAGCCAAAGAAATTGCCAAAGATTTTACTATTTACAACAACCTTTTTAATTATGGTTATTTAAGTGTTTAAGCACGTAGTTCAACACATCTACTAAATTTGTATTATATTTATTGATTAATAAAGTTGCAAAAATTTAACATGATCTTTGTTCAGAGACTCAAACTGAAAAAGAAAAACAGATTTTCTATTTTCAAATATGATAGCAACATGAAAAGTTTAGGAATTGCATAAATATATTTTAGTAAAATAAAAAATACATAATTTATGCAAATTAAATTGGATTTAGTAAGCTACTAGACATATTTACAGTAAAATACTACTCATGTCTAATAATACAATATCCCACCCATAATGTCAAGACCATTTTTATTTAGGTCAACAACTACTAAGCACGACAGAAAGAAACGTACAAGCAGATATACGAACTTTTTTTTTGTAAAATAAATTTTTTTCAAATAACCAGGAATCCAAAATATAGCTTCCAGGGTTACAGAGCATACTGCCTATTGTACAGAGCACAGATGAAAATCATTCTTAATTAAAAACTCTAATGGATTATTTTACATTTAATATATTTTTTAGTTGCCCACTAACACCACCAAAAAGCATTATTATATGAAAAATATCAATTATACATTAAAATAAAGTTTTGAACCTTATTAAAATCAGTACTTTCATGTTAGCCTAATGCCAGGGATTAATAGCCAAAGAAATTGCCAAAGATTTTACTATTTACAACAACCTTTTTAATTATGGTTATTTAAGTGTTTAAGCACGTAGTTCAACACATCTACTAAATTTGTATTATATTTATTGATTAATAAAGTGGCAAAAATTTAACATGATCTTTGTTCAGAGACTCAAACTGAAAAAGAAAAACAGATTTTCTATTTTCAAATATGATAGCAACATGAAAAGTTTAGGAATTGCATAAATATATTTTAGTAAAATAAAAAATACATAATTTATGCAAATTAAATTGGATTTAGTAAGCTTCTAGACATATTTACAGTAAAATACTACTCATATCTAATAATACAATATCCCACCCATAATGTCAAGACCATTTTTGTTTAGGTCAACAACTACTAAGCACGACAGAAAGAAACGTACAAGCAGATATACGAACTTTTTTTGTAAAATAAATTTTTTTCAAATAACCAGGAATCCAAAATATAGCTTCCAGGGTTACAGAACATACTGCCTATTGTACAGAGCACAGATGAAAATCATTCTTAATTAAAAACTCTAATGGATTATTTTACATTTAATATATTTTTTAGTTGCCCACTAACACCACCAAAAAGCATTATTATATGAAAAATATCAATTATACATTAAAATAAAGTTTTGAACCTTATTAAAATCAGTACTTTCATGTTAGCCTAATGCCAGGGATTAATAGCCAAAGAAATTGCCAAAGATTTTACTATTTACAACAACCTTTTTAATTATGGTTATTTAAGTGTTTAAGCACGTAGTTCAACACATCTACTAAATTTGTATTATATTTATTGATTAATAAAGTTGCAAAAATTTAACATGATCTTTGTTCAGAGACTCAAACTGAAAAAGAAAAACAGATTTTCTATTTTCAAATATGATAGCAACATGAAAAGTTTAGGAATTGCATAAATATATTTTAGTAAAATAAAAAATACATAATTTATGCAAATTAAATTGGATTTAGTAAGCTACTAGACATATTTACAGTAAAATACTACTCATGTCTAATAATACAATATCCCACCCATAATGTCAAGACCATTTTTATTTAGGTCAACAACTACTAAGCACGACAGAAAGAAACGTACAAGCAGATATACGAACTTTTTTTTTGTAAAATAAATTTTTTTCAAATAACCAGGAATCCAAAATATAGCTTCCAGGGTTACAGAGCATACTGCCTATTGTACAGAGCACAGATGAAAATCATTCTTAATTAAAAACTCTAATGGATTATTTTACATTTAATATATTTTTTAGTTGCCCACTAACACTACCAAAAAGCATTATTATATGAAAAATATCAATTATACATTAAAATAAAGTTTTGAACCTTATTAAAATCAGTACTTTCATGTTAGCCTAATGCCAGGGATTAATAGCCAAAGAAATTGCCAAAGATTTTACTATTTACAACAACCTTTTTAATTATGGTTATTTAAGTGTTTAAGCACGTAGTTCAACACATCTACTAAATTTGTATTATATTTATTGATTAATAAAGTGGCAAAAATTTAACATGATCTTTGTTCAGAGACTCAAACTGAAAAAGAAAAACAGATTTTCTATTTTCAAATATGATAGCAACATGAAAAGTTTAGGAATTGCATAAATATATTTTAGTAAAATAAAAAATACATAATTTATGCAAATTAAATTGGATTTAGTAAGCTTCTAGACATATTTACAGTAAAATACTACTCATATCTAATAATACAATATCCCACCCATAATGTCAAGACCATTTTTGTTTAGGTCAACAACTACTAAGCACGACAGAAAGAAACGTACAAGCAGATATACGAACTTTTTTTGTAAAATAAATTTTTTTCAAATAACCAGGAATCCAAAATATAGCTTCCAGGGTTACAGAACATACTGCCTATTGTACAGAGCACAGATGAAAATCATTCTTAATTAAAAACTCTAATGGATTATTTTACATTTAATATATTTTTTAGTTGCCCACTAACACCACCAAAAAGCATTATTATATGAAAAATATCAATTATACATTAAAATAAAGTTTTGAACCTTATTAAAATCAGTACTTTCATGTTAGCCTAATGCCAGGGATTAATAGCCAAAGAAATTGCCAAAGATTTTACTATTTACAACAACCTTTTTAATTATGGTTATTTAAGTGTTTAAGCACGTAGTTCAACACATCTACTAAATTTGTATTATATTTATTGATTAATAAAGTTGCAATTTTATTATAGAACATTAGCTGGAAATAAATGCTGAACTATTCATATTCTTTTAAACATGCAAACAGCTTAATCTTCTGTAATCGGCTGCAAGCAATAGAGATAGATTTATGCTTGAAAATTATATTTATATATTCTTGTTTTATAGTACAGATTCTGTTACCTTTCCAGCTACTCCTAAAATATCTTTTCAGAAAGATTGAGAGAGAATTTAGTATTTTCATTAAATCTAAACCCAATTCATTAGTACTGTAAAGTTTGAAAGGATATTAAGCTCTACGTTATTCTTCAATATTGATAACTTAGACAAGAAATCTTATAATAATTCAGTTATAACATAACAGTCCTTCTCAGTTATGGACAGAAATATTTAGATATAGTGAATACGGTATGTAAATCCAACTACAGATATGACTTTTATTTAAAAAGATTTAAAAAAAAAATTCTTTTATACCTATATATACAAACGAGGGGCAGTCAAAAAGTTGCCAGAATTTCATTGTAACTTTTTATTACCATAATGTAGGTTCATATTTACTTAATCGCCTACAAAGTAGGCTCCTCCATCAGAACACATACATTTGCTCCACTGCTCCTGCCATTGATGGAAATAATGATAAAAGTATTGTTTTGGTATCATCCTGAGCAGGGCCGAAACTAAGGGGAGACATGTGCCCCGGGCACCAGAACGAAGGGGTGCCAAATGAAGGATTATACCTTTGGAATGGATCATTTTCTTTTGATGGACTGATGGCTTCCATTATTATTATGAAGAAGCCATTATAAATGAAGTGTTAGGTGAAGATGAAAGAGCAGCCGTAAAAAGTTAGAACTCTGACTTTCTGCTCAGAATGGGGGGGGGGGGGATGGCCATTTTTTTTTTAAATTATGGCCATTTCCCCCCTTTCCCCATTCTGATCAGAAAATCAGAGTTCTAACTTTTTACGACTGGTCTTTCATCTTCACCTAACACTTCATTTATAATGGTTGTTTCATAATAATTGAAGCCACCAGTCCATCAGAAGAAAATAACTCGGTTAAAGCGGAAACTAGGTTAAGCGGGACTCGGATAATCAGGACTCTACTGTATATTTCATTTTTTAAATGATCTTTAGAATATTTTTGTTGGTGTTCAGAGGGGATCATGACCCCCGTGACCTCCCCCTTGGATCCACCATTGTAGATTATGTAGTTCAGTATTACATATTTTAAATTTTAAAATAAATCGGCTATTATAAAATTAGTAAAATTCTCTCTCTGTAAATGTACTTTGCGGAAGGCAGGGTGCCAAAATCCATGTTTGCCCCAGGTGCAAAAAAGGCTAGTTTCGACCCTGATCCCAAGTTCAGCCATCGCGTTGGTTTTTATGTCTTCTACGGTGTCAAAAAGGTTACTTTTTGAGGGCCATTTTGATCTTGGGGAAGAGCCAGAAATCCGATGGTGCTAAATCCAGTGAGTAAGGCGGCTCATGGAGGAGTGGAATGTTCTTTTCTACAGGCTTTAGATTGCCTCCCTCAGTCTTTTCACAACTTAGACGTAAAAAGGGCTGTTAACAATTTGTTCAGCTGGTACAAATTCATGATGCACCACACCTTCCATCGTCGAAAAATGCAATGAGCATCACTTTTATTTTAGATTTGACATGACATGATTTCTTTGGCCGAGGAGAGGAGATTGTATGACATTTTGTGTCCAAAATATAGTGATAGTAAACAAATAAATTAATTATATTGTGGAGATTTCTCAAGCAACACCTGCATCAGACTGAGTGTCCCCGTATTTTCCGCTTCGAGATTAAAAAGGAAACGAGCCTTAACGAAGCTGTGTGAAGTGGAAATGTAGAGGAAGTGAAGAGAATGAAATGAGTTTTACGATGCAAGGTTTTGTTAAAAAAGAACAGAACATATTTCGGTGAAATAAGATTGAATATTTACACGACGTAAGAAAATCTCAGAAATATTCAACGACGTCTTGAATTATAGACTTTAAGCTAATTAAAGAACAAGAAGAGTGTTTATATCTGTATTTTTTGTTTGTGTGTTCGTCTCAATAAATGTCAGTGTTCGTCCTAAAAGTGAGTTGTGAGTTATGTATGGAGTCTCACCCCATAAATTGGTGTCAGAGTGACAGTTAACCCACCAATATGATTAATTAGAGTTATTCATCCTACAGATTCAAGCCGGATATTATTTTAACGGTGAGTTCATTATTATTTTATTATGAAGTTAGTTGAGATACCTGAACTGGAAGTTGCATTTAAAAACGAACGAACGCATAAAATTAAATTGCTGCATAAATTCCTATTTGATGCTGACGGTGATCGATCTAATAGAAAGAGAATACGTGATTTTGCTGGTTTCGGTTTTCAAACCGACAGCACCGAATTCAAAAATAAAATAACTAAAGTTCAAACTGATTTTTCATTAAATGATCTGATTACAGTGTGCAATGTACTTTGTATTGATAATGAGGGATCTTTAAACGATCTCGCAACCCGATTAGTTATATACCTTTCAGACTTGACCTTACTACAAAATAATATTATACAAAATGAAAGTGACACTGACTCGGAACTCGAACTGCCTTCAAATAATATGACTTCAAGTAATAACACTGAATTATCAAATTTTGACAAACAGCAGCAATTTCCAGTTCAAAGTTTTATGCCATCGTCTATTAATTTTACTGATATTGAAAGTGTAATACCTCCTTTCGATGGTAGTTCTTTTAGTGATATACATGTATGGTTTAATAATTTTGAGGATGTTACTAATATGTTTAATTTATCTGACTTTCATAAATTCATATTTTGTAAAAGATCATTACGAGGAAAAGCCCAGTTATTAGCACAAACAGAATTTCATATCAATTCATATGACAAACTTAAACAACTCTTAATATCAGAATTTAGCACCACTTATAATTCTGCCGAGTTACATGATATATTAAATAAACGAAAATTGCAAGAAAATGAATCAATAGAAGAATATTTTCTTATCATGAAACAAATATGCTCGCGTGGTAAAATCGAGGATTCCGCATTAATGCAATACATCATAAACGGCATACCCGACCCCGTTTTCAGAAAATCAATGTTATATGGATGCCAATCCATTGTAGAATTCAAGCAAAAGCTCAAAATTTATGACAAAATTCGACATGACTTTGAGAACACTAAATTTCGTAAAGTCAAACCTGAAATGCCAGTGAAAGAGAAATCCTTTCGACCAAAATCTGATCTTTTTTGCTTTAATTGTGGTTTGTCGAATCATAAAAGTAGCCAATGCAGACATAAAGATAAAGGCCCTCGTTGTTTTAATTGTTCGAATTTTGGCCATAAATCGGCTCAATGTGATCAACCAAGGAGGCCTAGAGTTAAGTCAGAGCCCTCCAATGTTTCCACTGTCACGTCGAACACTTTCATGACCAAACAAGTCATTATTTCGTCTGTAAATGTTACATCATTGGTAGACACAGGTAGTCAAAGAAGTTTACTAAAGGAAAGTATTTATCGCAAACTCCCTACAATTTCGAACCTTGAACATTCAACTATCACATTAACTGGATTAGAAAATACTATAATCAAACCCCTAGGCTTTTTCTCTACGAACATTATGATAGATGATTTTAATTATACAACTAATGTTTATGTAGTCCCAGATTATTCCATATCTTTTGATCTTATTATTGGTACAGATATCATTCAACAAAGTATTTTAACAATTTCTGGAAATAATATTTCGATGCAAAAAATCGAGAAAAATGACGATACGTCCAATAATTTTTTGATTAATATTGCTCATGTGTTAGACGATCTTAATCTTGATTTATCTCATATTACCGATGAAACAATAAGTTTAAAAATTTCAGAACTTATTCAAAATTATTCTCCTAAAAAAATAAAGACAACTGATGTTAAATTATCAATTCATCTGGAAAACGAAGAACCTGTTACTTGTCCTCCCAGGCGCTTGGCGCAAATAAAGAAAAACTTCGTCGAAAAACAAATTTCTGAGTGGCTCGAAAAAGGAATTATTCGTAAAAGCACTAGTAATTTTTCATCACCTATTGTCCTAGTAAAAAAGAAAGATGGTTCATATAGATTGTGTGTTGACTATAGGAAGTTAAATTCTAAAACACATAAACAACGTTTCCCCCTCCCAGTAATTGATGACATTATTGATCAGTTGCATTCTGCAAAAGTATTTACTACTCTTGACCTTAAAAATGCATTTTTTCATGTCGAAATAGAAGAAAATAGTAGAAAATATACTTCTTTCATAACACATTCCGGTCAATTTGAATTCTTATATATGAATTATGGCCTTAGCGATGCACTGTTAGTGTTTCAAAGATATATTTATAACGTTTTTCGAGACCTCATTAATGAAAAAGTACTTATTGTCTATATGGATGACTTCATAATACCAGCTGAAAACGAAGTCGAAGGACTCCAGAAATTACAACGCGTCCTTACAACTGCATCCGAATATGGTTTAGAACTGAATCTCAAAAAATGCCACTTTCTACAACGAGAAATTGATTTTTTGGGTTACCACATTAAAAATGGTCAACTGCACCCATCCCCCTTAAAAACTAAAGCTGTCCTTAATTTCCCAGAACCTAAAAGTATAAAAGATGTACATTCATTTGTCGGATTAACTTCATATTTTCATAAATTCATTCAAGATTACTCTTTAATAGCTAAGCCTTTAACAGATCTTCTTAGAAATGACACTAAATTTCACTTTGGCGACCAGCAACGAAATGCATTTAATCAGCTGAAACACATCCTTTCTTCAGGTCCTGTTTTAAGCATTTATAACCCTAGTAACGAAACAGAAGTTCACTGTGATGCATCTATTGACGGTTACGGAGCAGTCCTCCTTCAAAAGTCTTCTATTGACAATCAATTTCACCCTGTCTATTTTATGAGCAAAAAAACCACAGATGCCAAATGTAAATATTCGAGTTATGAATTAGAAGTTTTAGCTGTCATAGAAGCCCTTAAAAAATTTCGCGTTTACATTCTAGGTATTCCTTTCAAGATAGTCACAGATTGCAACGCATTTACCCTTACTATGAATAAAAAAGATCTTTGCACCAAGATTGCTCGATGGGCTTTAATGTTAGCTGACTATAACTATACAATCGAACACAGACAAGGTACACGCATGCGCCATGTCGACGCTTTAAGTAGAAATCCAATATGTATGATCATTCAAGATAGTTTTACTACCAAAATCATACAATCACAGAACACTGACGAACATATACAGGCCATCAAAGAAATTTTGAAAACAAAGCCATATGACAACTATTTCCTTAAAAATAACGTTCTCTATAAAAATCATAAAGGTATCGATCTGATAGTTGTGCCGGATGAAATGCAGCTAAATGTCATTAAACACGTTCATGACAAAGGACATTTTGGCCGTAAACGCTGTGAAGAACTCCTTAACGAAGAATTTCTCATCCCTAATATGTCAAATAAAATTGATAAAATTATAGCAAATTGTGTAACATGCCTTTTGTATAATCGCAAACGTGGCAAACAAGAAGGTGAATTGCATCCCTTACCTAAAGAAGAGACTCCTCTCCAAACCTACCACATTGATCATTTAGGCCCTCTTGAAACAACCAACAAAAATTATAAACATATTTTGTCTTTAATAGACGCATTTACTAAATTTGTCTGGTTGTATCCATGTAAAAGTACTTCTGCTACCGAAGTTATATCAAAACTACGACAACAAAGTCATACTTTTGGCAATCCTTCCATCATCATTAGCGATAAAGGTCCTGCATTTACAAGCAAAGAATTTGCTGATTATTGTCAAGATGAAAATATAAAGCACGAGACAGTTACAACTGGCCTTCCCCGTGCCAATGGTCAAGTAGAGCGACTTAATTCCACCATAATTTCTGTAATCTCTAAAATGTCCAAAGACGAACCGACCAAATGGTTTAAACATGTTCCTAAAGTTCAACAAGTCATTAATTCAACTTACCAAAGAAGCATTAAGAGAACACCGTTTGAAATATTATTTGGTACAAAAATGAAACAGAAAGAAGATGTACAAATTATTGACCTCTTAAACAGTGCAGTCGAAGAACAATTTATGAAAGACAGAGAAGAGTTCCGTAAAGAAGCCAAGAAGAATATTCTGGAAATTCAACAAGAAAACCGCAAGCACTATAATTTACGACGTAAGAAACCCCGTAAGTACAAGCTTGGTGACCTTGTAGCAATTAAGAGAACCCAGCAAGGACAAGGTTTAAAGTTGAAATCTAAATTCTTAGGTCCGTATAAAGTAATCAAAGTGAAGTCTAACGACACCTACGACGTAACGAAAATCTCATCAACTGAAGGACCGATAAATACTAGCTCCTGTGCTGAATACATGAAACCTTGGCCTGACGAAAACTGAAACTTAAAAAAAAAAAAAAAAAAAAAAAAAATTTTAAATCTTTTCTTTCTGTGTGCTATAAACATTTTACAAGTCACTGCTTTCAAAGAAATCTCTATATGATGTTACGCTACTTCAACTATGATGTGCAGATTAATTTTTTTTTCTTTTCCCCTAAGAACAGTTACTGGTTTTTGTTTTTTGTTTTTCAGATTCTATTTTACCACATGTCGCTGCGGCAGCTCCAGATGTCAGGACGGCCGCTTGTGGAGATTTCAAAAGCAACACCTGCATCAGACTGAGTGTCCCCGTATTTTCCGCTTCGAGATTAAAAAGGAAACGAGCCTTAACGAAGCTGTGTGAAGTGGAAATGTAGAGGAAGTGAAGAGAACGAAATGAGTTTTACGACGCAAGGTTTTGTTAAAAAAGAACAGAACATATTTCGGTGAAATAAGATTGAATATTTACACGACGTAAGAAAATCTCAGAAATATTCAACGACGTCCTGAATTATAGACTTTAAGCTAATTAAAGAACGAGAAGAGTGTTTATATCTGTATTTTTTGTTTGTGTGTTCGTCCTAAAAGTGAGTTGTGAGTTATGTATGGAGTCTCACCCCATAATATTGTGATATTAAAGAGTTACAATGAAATTCTGTGAACTTTTTGACTGCCCTTGTACCCTTAGTTTAACTTTTACCCTTAGTTTATTGTAACAAAGTTTATATTCAAATTTTTGTTTTTCGCAGAGAACACTGTATTCCCAAGAAGAAGCTTATGCAAAAATAGCTAAATAATAATCATTTAAAAATCAACTAAAATAAAAATCTACTTGCACACAAAATTGCACTTCGTAATACATTTTACTGAATTGAAAACATAAGTTACTTTTCAGGATAAACCCAGTGAGAGATTCAAATGATTGCAAAAGAATTTTCTCTTTTTCATGAATTCAGAATTACAAATACCCTTATAAAATAAAATATGTTTTAGAACCAACAGAATAACAAATATCTCATGCAATATTTAGTGTTTTTGGTGCTAAGATGTTTATTATTTATTTATTTTAGCAACAAGGTAAGCTTAATCTTACAAATACATATGGTTTAGAAACATTTTAGATGAGATTTCAATGCTTTTAAAACTTACAATATTACAGTCGAGACCCGATTTAACAAATCGCAATTTAACGAATTTCTCAATTTAGCAAATTTTTTTATAGTCCCGATGAAAATGGAACAAAAATACTTCGATTTAACGAATTTATAATCCCGATTTAATGAATAATTTACGTTGTCAAAAAAAGGAAAAATTGAAGAAATTTTCTAATATGTATTATAAATTTTCAGTCCCTGATTGTTAATTTTCTAAATATGTATCTTGTGATGCAGAAATATCTACATGCGAAAATGCATGTTACACCGAGGTCATTAATAGCAGTTAGTAGTAGATTGGATGAAGAAGATGAAATAGAAATGAAGTATGTAACGTTCAAAAAAGCAATTAGCAGTTTGGATACTTTGAAACGGTAGTTGATGGCTCATGATGTTGGTGACACTGTTTTCACAGCTTCAGAAAAAAATCGATAAAGAAGTTTGGAATACAAAATCGAAACAAAGGAAAGAAACATCTATAAAAGATGTCTTATAATTTATCGATAAAATTTGAATAAATGAGATTTTTTCTGAATTACAATGTTTTTTTATTTATAGTAGTACATAAAAAAAGAATCAATTTTTTACAGAGTATTTTCTTAAAGCAACAAATGTTTAATATCATTATTAAGCTAAGTGACCATTGCTTTTCTTATTTATTGAAACTTTTTAACTTGTTCTGTTGTGTAAAAGTATTCTTTTTATTATCCCAATTTAGTGAATAAGCTCGATTTAACGAACAAAGTTACTGGTCCCGAATGATTCGTTAAATCAGGGTTCGACTGTATCTGTTTTACCAAAATTTTCAGCAATTTTTGTTTTGTATGTCATGGTTAAATTTACAACTTTACTTGCAGCAACACATAGAAAATTGTTTTGATTTGTAGGCAAAAGTCCTCAACTAGATTCTGAAGGCTTCTACAGTTGCAAACCTTTTTTCAACAGTTTCAAGAACGCTGGCACAAAATTATTAAAGTATTGAAGGCTTTTCAGAAGCAACACGAAAAGTTAAAAACCATAGCACATTTTAGAGCAAATATGAAAACTTAAAAAGAATTATTTATGATTTTTTTGTAATATAAATACATGTATAAATACAAAACTTTTAAAGATGCTATCATTTTTGTGCATGCACAAAAATATTTTTTGCCAATGCTCGAGTCTGGAAACACGTCTTTAAAAAGATGAGTAGCATGATCTGCGATCAACAGAAAACAATTGTGTTTGATAAAAATTTTTATAGATTGTCTCTGCTTTAATAATTTCTATTGAAGAATCAGATTTTAGGAATAAGCTCTTAAGTTGTGAGGTAGATCACTTTAAATTTGCACTTTTTGCATGACGTGTCTCTTTCAAATACTAGAATTACACATGGCATAGTAATAATAATGTGCAATATAAGTGTAATGATCAAATGACAAATTTTAACAGGCACGAAAGCGGGAAATAGGAAAAAAGGTGGAAAATCTTTTCCATGTATAGAATGACGCCAAACTCTTATAATTTAGACACATTTAAGTTATTTATAGAATAAAATGAAATATAACTGCACATATGATAGTTATTTTCTTTTCGTAAATTAGAAAGTATTAAAAACAAAAATAAATTTAAACTTTTAAGTCAAAAGTGTTGTCTAAATAGGACAAAACATTCTATTCCAAAAAGGACCTTATGGAAATCACCCTTCTCTTTTAAAGACTAAATAAAGTTTCACTCCTGAAAGATATTTTAATAACTTCATTTACATATGACTTTCATATACTTATAAGACCACCTTTGATTTGATCACCTTTTGCACAGCAATTCAGAAAGAAACTCCAAGGATTTGAGTAGACAAAATGTCTAATTATTAAATTTTAGAGGAACCCTCCTCCTAACCTTATATGCTTCCAATATTTTTGTTGCATTTTTGAATCAATCTAGAGGATGACCAAAATTGTTTTAAAAAACGTGGAATTCCTCCTTTAGGAGGAACTCTTTCATGCCTGTTTTAAACAAGCCCAGTTGTTTCATTGATTAAAACATTGATTATGAGCCCAGAAGCACAATTTTCCATGTTAATCAGCAGCAAACCAAAATTTATTCGCAACAGAATGATACTGGATCGAATCTACTTACTATCATAATAAACAATATTAACCCATAAAATAAGCAAAATTTACATTTACAAAAAGATTTAATAAACATAATAAATCTAGAGACAAGGTAAATTTTAGCAATTTTTTTAAAGACAAGCCTTTCTTTAAAAACTGTTAGGTTAATCTGCAATGCAAGCTGACGTGCTGCACTGTTTCTTCTACTGGGATTATGAATCTGCTTACAATCCATTACATTAAATTTCGAAACAAAAAGAATGAAAATCAAAATTATGCAGTTAATAAAACATGTTCAACCTTGCCAAAACAGAAGCTACACAAACAAAACATCCATGTGTTCAAATAGACTTCATTGGCTGTTTTCTTCTGGAAATAACATCATTCAACAATCACCCTTTTCTCCCTGTTGAAATGCAACACATGTCATTTAGATAGAAAAAAGATTTCCTTACAAAAGGGAAGTTTATGAAGGATAAAAATAATATACAGGGAGCCTATGAAATATTTCCTGCAATTGACAAAGTCATTAGATATTTTACTCACTTCAGCCAACTGAAAATCGGTTTTTGTAAGCAAATTTATCATGTTAACTAAGGAAAGAGAAATAATGCAATCAAAAGATTGAAGAATCAGGGAAGAATTTCCCCAAGCCAAATAGTTTCTATTTTATACAGAAAAATACATTTTCTTTTTCTAGATTTTAGGAAGTAATGAATACAATTTGTGTACTTTCAATGTACTTCTGGAGAAACTCCAGACATTCCAAGTACTTGGCAATCACGGAATTTTACATCCTACAGCCTATACAAGAGTTTTATAGTTCTACATTTTATTAAAATAAAGGTAGTAAAACAAATAACACTAGAATTAGCTAATATGATATGACGCTCAAATGAGTTATATATGAACATATGAAAATATTTACCGCTTTTTGCAACTTCACAACTTCTGCTTTTTTGGCTTCTATTTCTTCCACTAACGAAGCAATTTTATTATTTGCTTGAATAAGAGGGTTGACTTTTGAATCGTTCATAAAGTTTTTCACTTTCTCCTTCATATACTCATTGATTTCCTGTTATAACAAGGTAAATGTAAGGGGGAAAAAAGAACAAATTATAAAAAGCAATGTATAACATATATAACTGCAAACACTTTGAGTAAGAATTGTAAATTATTACAGTAAGAATTATTTGAAGTCCATTTCAGATATATTTGTGACCTATTATTAAATTTTATGTGATAATGTAAATATGAACATCTCTTATTATGTGCCAAGATAGGTTAATATTAAAAACAGTGGAAAGCAGATATCTAGATAAACGTTATTGACATGTTTGCATAGTAATTATATCATACAAGGTCTTACAAGGAGAGGGCCAACCTTGTTAATCACAGATTTTTATTATTTTAATACATGTTGTAGGGTAGAGGCCCCTTAGTGTCAGGTTCAACGGATTTTATCCAATGCTCCTTAGTTCTTGAGAAACCGGGGTGTCTAATATTAGTACACAACTTAAATACTTACTTTGCAACAACAGTGATAGGTTAGTCGTAGCTCAGTTGGTATAGTGTTTACCAGCTAATTCGCGGGCCCGGGTTCGATACTTGAATGCGCTACATTTGTTTTTCTCATTTTTTGTTTTATAAATTTACTTGTAAGTATAACTTAATAATATCATTGTCAATTAAAATTTTTAATATTGTATATCAATTATAATTTTAACCTATTTAATTTTTTACTTTTAACTAAATAGTTGTAATAAAACATCATAAAACTTTTTTTTTTTTGTAAATCACTTTTAAAATGTATTTCATATATTCTTTATCGATGCAATGATATCGAGCAATTGTGTCAATTCGTGATTTTAAAGAAACATCATTTACGCATTGCTTTAACAAAGGAAGTCAATGCGATAATACTATTATTCTGTTTTTAAAGTAACAAGCATAATTATATTAAAAATTAGCATCAGAATTAAATTACAACCGATTTTTTGCATATTAAAGATTTTTAAATTTGTAATAAGTATGCTTGCGCTTTCAATTATTTTGCTTTTCCCTTTATCTTCTTTCTGCTTTTATTTTTATTTTATTTGAATATTCCTTTTTTTTTTTATCATAACTAGATGGCACCACAACAGAATTTGTCACGATTTTGGAATTTTTATCATTCAATAATATATCCAATTTCTTTTTAAACCTCTGTAATGGATGAGAAATAACAGTTTACAAATAAGAAATGATAAATTTAAGTTTGTTAACATTATAATTAATGTATGATGTTAAAATTTTTAATTGAAATTATTAAATTATAATTACAACTATATTTATAAAACAAAAAATGAGAAAAATAAATGTAGCGCATTCAGGTATCGATCCCGGGCCCTCGGATCAGCTGGGGAACGCCATGCCAACTGAGCTACGACTAACCTGTCATTTTGGTTGCGAAGTAAGTATTTAAGTTGTGTACTAATATTAGACCCCCCTGGTTTTTCAAGAACTAAGGGGCATTGGATAAAATCCGTTGAACCTGACACTAAGGGGTGTCTACCCTACAACATATATTAAAATAATCAAAATCTGTGATTAACAAGGTTGGCCCTCTCCTTGTTAGCCACACACAGGGTTAAGTCAACCTGGACCAGAGTTGCTAAACTCTCAAAGCCAAAGATAAGGAGAAATCAGGAGACTTTTCAATAAACCAGATCTAACCAGAATCTGAGAGAAACATTAATCTTTTTTTAGTTCCCATGCGGCCATACAAAGGAAATATAATATGACTTTTGTGACAAATGTCATATCTAGATTTAATTCAGTATTTGATTTTTTTTTTTAATTAAAACTCTTTTTTCAGTAAAAGTTACATTTTTTTTAAAGCTTATCAGTTCCAAGCAGCAATATTTAGATGAGTAATTTGATACTCATGAAACTATAATGCCCTTTAAATAAATATTAGACAAGATAAAATTTCTGTCATTAAAAATCCCTCATTTCAAATTATTTTGGAGACTAGCCAAACAGATCTAAATTTTTTCGTACAAATGGAGAAATGTTCTTTTTTTAGTCCAAAAACTTATCATTATAATACAAAATATATTTCTGAAGCTATATATTTTCATTGTGTCACAGAGATGAAATATGCAGCTTTTAAATAAAGCCAAAAATGAAACCCTAAAACCGGTAAAACCAAATACTTGTGACTCGTTTTGAAAACCTCTCATCGTCCAATGATTTCAGCCCTTGTCCCTTGTGCTTGTCTTGTTTGGGCCAACTGATTTGAACAATAACCAGTTTCAATTGATGCATTTTTTACATTAAATACCACTCTTTTTACAGTTTTTTTCATAGCGAGTAACCAATAGGAAAATATACAAGTACAGTAGAGCCTCTTTTAACCGAAACTCCCAATTAACCAAAATCCATTTTTGGAGCTCTTTTTTTTTTTTTTTTTTTTTAACTGTCACATTCCTTGTGTGCAAAATTCATTTTGAGAGCTTTTTTTTTAAACTACCATATTCCTTGTGTGCAAGTGGTCCTTTCCGAACGACGAGTACATATAAATACTTTCGATCTCCTTTTTTAGAGTTCCTTTGAATTTAACTCGAGCTGCCGTAAGCTGCAGAGTGGAATGAAGAAAACAAATAAATTAGCAATTCTGTAGCTTTTGAATGTTTTGCAAAAGATTTGGCATGGCTGGAGCAGCAGAAAGACTGTGATACTGGTGAACTAATAATATTAAAAAACTCTGTGATAGAGCTTCAAAGGAAAGGCAATCAAAACTGTGACAAACATAACATTGTTTCAAACCCTTGTGATATAATGTAAAAGGTAGTTAATTTCAAAATTAAAATTCAGGTAATTTATTCTTGTTTCCATCTTGCTATTGCTTTATTTTTATTAAGCACTTGTTACCATAATACGAAATATTGCATACATTTCTCCTTAATCTTAAAATTGAAGCATTCTCGAGTATCCCAAAATTTCGATTTTTCAAAAGAGGGTCGGTCCCAATTACTTCGAATAATCGAGGTTCTACTGTATTGAATTTACTATGAATCAAATATATATACATATATATATATACTCAGGAACACTGAAAATAGCGCACCAAGAAGGGAGCATCGGATTGAAATGAAATTTAAGACAAATAATGATATAGTTCAGAAATTCACTTGATCCCAAAATCTAGACAATTAAACAAATACAGTGTGTACAATTAGACAAATACAGTGCAACTCCATTAGCGCATCGGACCGCCGTCTGCTGCAATACATGCTGCAATGCGATCTGGCATTGAGTTGATTAGATGTCTAATTGTTGTCCTGAGGCAGATGAGCCCACAAAACTTGAACAGCCACTTCCAAATCATGTGCAAAGTGACACGGCGGCATCTGGTGTTTCAGCTGGTTCCACACCTGGTCTATAAGAGGTAAGTCCGAGGAGTGGACCGGTCATGGAAGAATCTGAACATGAAGTAGGAAGTCTTGAGCAACTCGAGCTCTAGGCGGACGAGCGTTACCTTGCTGGAAAATTGTTTCTGGAATACAATGTAGAGAAGGTTTTACGTGAGGTCTAAGCATATTATCAACATACCGCTGGCCTGTTAAGGTTTCACTTACCACAATTAGAGGGAACCGGCTATCATAGGCTATGGCCCTCAGCCCATTATGCCTGGTGTGAGGGCAGTGTGTGGTGCGACAGTGTTGATAGGCTTGTACCTTTCAACAGGGCATCTCCTCACCCATACGCAATTAGCACATGTCCCCAAATCGAACGGTATTCATCACTAAACACCACGTTTTGCCAATCACTGGTTGTTTCGGGGACAGATAATAACTGCGTACGGGTTTGGGGGCGCCCTGGTGAACAGTACATGTCCACTAACGCTGTCGTGCGACGCACTTCCCGTGCAGCAGGCATAATGGTCTGGAAGGCATAATCTACGATGGCCGATCCTTTCTAATTGTGGTATGTGGAATCTTAATGGGCCAGCGGTATGTTGATGACATTCTTCGACCACATGTGAGACCAATAATTGGTCTTTCAGAAGCAATTTTCCTGCAAGATAATGCTCGTCCACATACAGCTCGAGTTGCTCAAGACTTCCTACCTCATGTTCAACCTCTTCCATGGCCGGCCCGCTTCCCGGACTTGTCCCCTATAGAGCATGTGTGGGACCAGCTGAAATGCCAGATGCCGTCGTGTCACTCTGCACATGATTCGGAGGTGGCTGTTCAAGATTTGTGTGACCATCTGCCTCAGGACAACATCAGACATCTAATCAACTTAATGCCGGGACGCGTTGCGGCATGTATTGCAGCAGGTGACAGTCCGACACGCTACTGAAATTGCACTGTATTAGTATAATTGTACACCTGTATTTGTTTAATTGTCTTGATTTTGAGATCAAGTGAATATCTCATCTATATAAGTATGTACATTAAATTTCATTTCAATCCAATGCTTCCTTCTCGGTGCGCTGTTTTCAATGTTCCTGAGTGTATATGAGGACCCCAGAAGCAGAGGGACACAAGTGACAGAATTTAGATTTGGAGTAAATTGAGTTCATTTATTGGAGTTTGGCTTTATTGGAACATCAATAGTAATTGACTGAATTAAAATATGAAGCTGACGCTTATTTCACAGCAGTCTTTGAACTCTTATTTCAATAACTGTTAAAGAAAAATGGAGTACAATATTTTTCAAAATTTAAGTAGGGATAAAAGAGTTAAGTAGTTTAAAGAACTTAAGTAGCTGACCTCTAGAATGCAGCACATAATTAGAAAACCACATATATTTCTTTCCCTCCAAACAAATAGCCTTATTTCCAGATAGCCTGTGCACTTAGATCAGTTTTTTTCAATTTTGTCACTTATACCCCCCCCCCCCCCCCCTGACTTCTGGGGTCCTCACATATAAATTTTATAAAGCTATCACTAAGCTACACCACTTCTGAAAAGAATTAATGTTCTAAAGTTTTCAAAATGAATAATTTAGCTAATTAAGACCAATTCTCAAATTTTGTTAGGAAAAATTGGTGTAATTAAGTCAATTTTAATTATTAATCATTCAAACAATGTCCTCTCGAAATTCTTAGACAACTGCTCAAGTTGTATCGCATGAATTCAAATTCAAGAAGTTTGACTCAATATTTTTCAAGATTATGAAAAGTAAATATAATATTTTAAGCTTATTGAAAATAAACATCGGCTGAATAGCCAATTGTCTCTTCAGAAAAACACATACCTGATTTTAATATATGTCGATTACGAAATTGCCTATAAATACAATTATAAAACATTATTGTACTATTAAAAGAGAAGTAATAGTATTTTAAATATCCTTGGGTCAGGATGATGTTAAAGAAATCGTAGTAAATATGAGAAAATTCGTTCAATAATTAATTTTATTGACTGAATGAAACTACTGAAGAAATAAGTCTAGCATGACTGTTTAGTATTTCAAATAAATGTTTACTCCATGAGTTAACATTATCGAAGATTTATAAAATAATATTTTATTAACTAAAAAAGAAAAGAAAAGGTACTTTTTGGTTAGCCAGGTGCCAGTGTTATATGTATATATACACATGGCTGTTTGTAACACTTGGTAAAATCCCCTGAAAAAAAAAAGGCTGAACTTTCATGGCGTCACGCAACCGCGACCTTTTGACGAAATTCCCGTTTCTTCCACGACCTTTTGACAAAATTCCCGTTTTTCTCCCACAATCTTCAGACAATATTACTGTTTTTTTCGGCGATCTTTAGACGAAATTCGCGTTTTTTCGGCGATCTTTTGACAGAATTCCCGTTTTTTCGGCGATCTTTTGACAAAATTCACGTTTTTCCGCAATCTTTTTTACAAAATTTGCGTTATTTCAGCAATCTTTTACAAAATTTGCATTTTTACTGTGATCTTTTTTACAAAATTCGCGTTTTTTCGGCAATCTTTTGACAAAATTCCCGTTTTTCCCACGATCTTTTGACAAAATTCCCGTTTTTTCCACGATTTTTTTTAAAAACAAAATTCCTGTTTTTCCGCGATTTTTTTGTTTTACAAAATTCCTGTTTTTTCCGCGATCTTTTTACAAAATTACCGTTTTTTCTGCGATCCCTTGACAAACTGTTTTTTTCTGCAATCCTTTGACAAAATTTTGTTTTTCCCGTGATTTGACGGAATTCCCGGCTTTTAGGTAGATTTCGTAAGAAATACTACCTATTGCAGTCGTTACCATGGTGCGACTTTTGAAAAATTCCTTCATAACTTTTCAACCCCAGGAACCCAAAACCACCCCCACCTAAAAAGTTTATATATATATATATATATATATATATATATATATATGTATGTATGTACTAAATTTTGTCCGCACGATAAAAGTCGCAATTATGCACAAATCATCTTCAAACTCGCCAACAACTTTGAGATGGCTAATATCTCGGCGGGGATTGAAAATGGGCGAAATCGGCCCAAGAGGGTGGAAATGGGGAGGATTCAAAATTTTGAATACTGTCTTAACATGATTCTGATAAAACCAGCTCTTACACAACAATGGCAGGAAAAAAATAAAATATTTCGTTATAGCAGTTGCCAACAATTAACAAAACCAACCAACAAAACAAATAATAAAATTCTCACCACAACAATTACTTTTCTTTTGCAAAATTTTCACGTGTAAAATTAAATAGTTTGACAAATTGAAAACAAATTGAATATTATGTCATAAGTTTCCTAGAGCAAGATTTCAGCATGAAAACTCAAAATAAATAGTTTGACAAATTAAAAAAATATGTATATTGCGTCATATTGGAAATATAATGGACCTCAGCAGGTGAATATGTAACGCCATGCAAGTTTGAAGAAACGTATTAAAACATGATAAAAACCTAACTATGGAAATATTAACATATTTTAACACTTTAAGGTTCTCTGAATTTTTTGTAGCCATTTTTTAAACCTATTCCATATATATGTGTGTTTGTATTTGTGTATATTACAATTTTCACAAAAAGTTTAGCTCCCTACAGCTCGCTCTTTGTGAAGAAACTGGGTTTTATCTCTAATCTTGATTTAAGTTTTGTTGGAGAATTTAGTACTTAACATCGAAATCTACCTCTGCCTGTAGGCCCGAGCCGGCAGGGATTTTTTTTTCTATGATCTTTTGACGAAATGCGCATTTCTTCTGCAATCTTTTGACGCAAATCGGTTTTTTCTGCGATCTTTTGACGCAAATCACGTTTTTTCCACGACCTTTTGACGAAATTCCAGTTTCTTTCGTGATCTTTTGACAAAATTCCCTTTATTTCTACGATCTTTTTTGAAAATAAGCGTTTATTCCGAAATCTTTTTGACGAAATTCGTGTTTTTTTGTGGTCCCTTGGCAGAACTCACGATTGTTTGACAGATTTCGCGTTTTTTCCGCGATCCTTTGACAAAATTTGCATTTTTTCCACCCTCCTTTGACAGAATTCGCATTTTTTACGCGATTCTTTGACATAGAATTCACTTTTTTTTGCGATCTTTTGACGAAATTAGTGTTTTCAAGCGATCTTTTGACAAAATTCCAAGTTTTTTCGTAATCCTTAGACGACATCTGCGTTTTTTCGCGATCTTTTGGCAGAATTCGTGTTTTTCGCGATGTTTTGACGAAATACGCGTTTTCCGCGATCATTTGACGAAAGTTGCTATTTTCCTGCAACCCTTTGACGAAATCAGCTGTTTTTTCGCGATTCTATGATGAAATTTGCAGGGGTTTTCCGCGATCCTTTGACGAAATTGCGTTTATCCTGCGATAGTTTTCGAAATTGGCTATTTTTTTTCTGCGACCGATTGACGAAATTGTTTTTTCGGCGATCACTTGTCGAAATTTGTGATTTTTTGTGCCCGAATTTTCAGACTGATAACCGATTTTTTTTAAATTTCGGAACAAATCATCAATGCGAGAAACGGCAAAAAATCGGAAAAAGGCAAAAAGCGGAAAATCACGGAAGAATCTCATGCCTGTGTAACTCCAGAATTTCCGGGGCACTTTTTATCAAATCCCCGAAATTCCGGGGATTCCCCGGAACACAAACAGGCATGTAGTATATATACAATATATGTATATATATAACACTGGCGCTCGGCTAACCAAAAAGTACCAAAAAAACTAAAGAAACAAATCTATCATGACTATGTTTGATTTAGTGATTTATTTGTTTTATTTCAAATTGATGTTTATTTCATGTGTTAGCATTATCAGAAATTTATAAAAGTTTACTAAAGTTCTTATTTAAATTTTCAGCTTTTTCTATATTTTGAAGAGAGAATCGCAAATTGAAGGACTTCAAAAGTTTAAAATGAAATTAGAAATGTTTAAAATAAAGACATAACACTATATAAATAACAATCAAATTATCATTAATGTTATTTTTTTAAATAAGCTACCAGCTTAATGCAAATAAAATATACATATAACATTAGTTATTGCCTTATAATTACCTGCACTGTCATTACACAATAGCTTTCATTTTCATCTGGTTCATAATCTTTAATTATGAGTTTTGCTGCAATATAAATAATCATATGTTACTAATAATAAGATACATAAAAATAAACAAGCATAGTATTAAATCAGACAAATATATTGAAATACGACTCAAACCTAACTGCACATTAAATTTAGAAACTGAAATTGACAAAATAAAATCGAATGGGATAAAGAAATAATATAAATAAACCTTTACCTCATAAATACTTTACCTGGCGATAAAATCTTCAGCTGCTGCACCATAACAGTGCTTTGCATGCTATTTGCTATTCACAAATGCAGTTAGATTTCAAACAGATATAACAATTACATGAATTATAATTTTTTCAAATGAAAAGGTGTCTAGGCCATAGGGTTTCAACAATTTTAATCATATGAATTTTTTAAAAATCATTGATTAAAATCATAAATTTTCTCACTGTTTAAAAATTGCATTAAAAAGTACGAAAATCTAAGATGAACATAATTTGGAGAGTTTCTGTAGGTATTTTGTCTTATGAATAAACAAAAGAAAGCTTTAAATAATTATTTCTAAGCTTAAACTTTTCCTTACACATGTAAAAAATTAAGTACAGTAAGTTTGTAAAAAGAAATTTTTCTGGCATAAAAAGCATTTAATTTAAAAGTGATATTAGAATCTAATGTATTTGCAATGTCATAATTTCTTTTAATTACTCAAATTAATCATTCTTTTACATAAAATAAGCACAGCAAGCATATTAAATTTCAGCAAAAATAACTAATTGGTATAAAAATGTTAACAGAAAAAGCTTCTTCAATAGAGGTTAATTTTTTTTGAACTTTTGAACTTATACACCACATAAAGAAATTTGCTAGAGATTGGGCAGCAAAACTTTTTTCTTAAAAAAAAAAAAAAAAAAAAAAAAAAACGAATTGTTGACGTTAATAATCCCTCTTGCTATTTAATATTTTGAGGATTTGAGATATAACTGGCTATTGTTATATTTCCTCTGTATGTGTGTATGAATAGGTGTAACTCATTTTCATTGTTTTTTCTAGGTGTGGCTTGTAAATAGTACCAAATTTACTGCAGAACTTTATTTAAAAATTTGGAAATCTGGTATATAAAAAAAAGTAATCCATGATCTTATCTCATACACCTGTGAAAAGAAAAAAACAATGTCTAACGTGGCAGAAACACATCAGCGTATTTACAAACAATGCAATTTTCATGAGCAAAAAATTGCACTTTTACCTGGTATCACATCCAATCACAATGGCTCCCCTCAAGTTTGCCTCAGAGCATCTTGCACGCCAGATAAGGAATAACTCCTCCTATTTTCTCCCTCCTTCATTTTTTGCTGCCATCGTTTTTACTCTATGTTCGTAATTCTTTTCAACATTAAAAGAATTACACACTTACATTTGGAAACAGCTCAAATAATCATAAACACAACAAAGCTCAAGCATAACATCTGCCGGATTGCTTTTTTGATAATGATGCGAATGATTTGATAGACACTAATCAAAGTTTGTCACCTGAAATTTTAAAACTATTTCACAGTGATATCGAAAACGAAGAAGATTTTGATGTTAAAATAAATAATGTTGATAGTGCAATTAATTAAAAGACAAATTATTTAAGTTCAAAATGTTTAGTTAATAATTTTAATTAATTGCTCTAAAACTGGTATTGTATTTTATTTTTTTATAATGAATGTGATATGCGGCGATATACTCGGTGTGGTGTTAAACTAGTTGTATAGATTTTTTTTTTTTTTTTTTAAAGTAACTGTGGCATTACGCATTATACTCAGTGCGGCGTTATTCCTGGAAAATATGAAAATTGAAATTGGAAAATTCAACATAAAGGAAACCCTAGGTCCAAATTTTTCTTGAGGGTCCATTCAGCCTAGTCATCAGCATACTTGCCCCAAATGAAGAGTTTGGGCCGATGTTCACAGGTTCATAAGGGTTTGAGCAGGGTAACTGTGCAAGGATTTCAGGGTTTACCTTAAACATGAAAAATAATTTGCGTCATTTTCTCTTCAGAAGTCCTCTTATAGCAATGTGGCCTAAACTGGTTAATGCTTAACAAAATCCCACACATATATTCGTGTAGGATGGCTCTCCAGGAAGTATTTGGCACACATAGTTGTGTGTAATGGCCGTCAATGTGTTAACAAGAACTTTTAAAAGGAAATGGTTGAATTCCTTACATAACGCAACAAAAACAAAAAATCATATAATATCAAGATGCAAAAAAAAAAAAAAATATATATATATATAAATAATAATAATAAAAAAATAATACTTTGCAATACCTAGAGGCAATTTTTCATCAATTTCCATTTCAGTTTCTGTATGGCTCACAGCATCAACAGGATTTTCAGTTTCACTTAGAATCATAGGAGTTTCTGCATCACTCATAACAGTGGCACAAACTTCTTTATTATTGACAGCAGCTTCTTTATCACTCAAGACTGGCACAGGAGCTTCTTTGTCTTCAACAACTTCCATAAAATCCTCACTATTTTCTTGAACTTCTTTAGGATCTTTAATAGCAGATACTGTGTTTTTAGGGGCATCAACTGAAACTGCGGAATCTTTTTCAACTTCAATAATATCGTCATCTCCCTCAATATCTACAAGAATTTGTGTATGTGTATCTTCTGCTGGATTTTCAGTCATTTCCACTTCCAAAGAAATTTCTGTAGCTTTTCCAACTTCCACCGAAGTCGCTTTATTTTCGTCAGCTTCCACTGGGACATCTTTATTTTTCTCAGGTTTCATTGAAACTTCTATTTTATCAGTTTCTACTGAAACTTCTTCAATTTTCTTAGCTACTACTGAAATATCTTTCATTTTCTCAACTACTACTAAAACTTTTTTAATTTTCGCTGCTTTTAAAAGACTCTCTTCCTTTTCCTCAGCTTTTACCAAACCTTCTTCCTTTTCCTCAGCTTTTACCAAACCTTCTTCCTTTTCCTCAGCTTTTACCAAATCCTCTTGCTTTTCCTCAGCTGATACTAAATGCTCTTCCTTTTCCTCAACCATTACCAAATCATCTTCATTCTCCTCAGCATTTACCAAATCCTTTTCCTCGGCTCTTACTAAATCCTCTTTCTTTTCCTCAGGTATTACCAAATTATCTTCCTTTTGCTCAGCATTTACCAAATCCTTTTCCTTTTCCTCAGCTCTTACTAAATCCTCTTCCTTTTCCTCAGCTATTACCAAATCATCTTCCTTTTCCTCAGCATTTACCAAATCCTTTTTCTGAACTTTTATCAAATCATCTTCCTTTTCCTCAGCTATTATCAAATTATCTTCCTTTTCCTCAGCATTTACCAAATCCTTTTCCTTAACTTTTACCAAATCATCTTCCTTTTCCTCAGTCTTTACCAAATCATCTTCCTTTTCTTCAGCTTTTACCAAACCCTCTTCTTTTTCCTCGGCTTTTGTTGAAATCTCTTTATTTTTTTCAACTTCCACTGAAACGTCTTTATTTTCCTTAGCTACCACTGAAACTTCTTCATTCTTTTCAACTTCCATTGAAGTTTCTTCATTTTTCTCAACTTCGACCAAAATTGCTTCATCTTTTTCAACATCCACCAAAATTTCTTTCTTTTTTTCAACTTCCATATTCTTTTCAGCTTCTCTTTCCACCAAAACATCATTTTTCTCAACTTCCATCAAAACCTCCATATTATTTTTAACTTCCACCAAAATTTCTTTCTTTTTTTCAACTTCCATATTCTTTCCAGCTTCCACCGAAACATTATTTTTCTCAACTGTCATCAAAACCTCCATATTTTTTTCAGCTTCTACTGAACCATTATTTTTCTCAACTTCCATCGAAACCTCCATATTTTTTTCAGCTTCTGCCGAAACATTATTTTTCTCAACTACCACTGAAGCCTCTTTATTTTTCTTAACATCTATCAAAATCTCTGTATTTTCTTCAACATCCATCAAAACCTCTGTATTTTTTTCAACATCCATCAAAACCTCTTTATTTTTCTCATCTTTCACTGAAACCTCTTTATTTTCCCCAACTTCCACTGAAATTTCATTATTTTTTTCAACTTCCGCTGAAATCTCTTGACTTTTTTCAACTTCTGCTGAAGTCTCCTGATTTTTTTCAACTTCCATCAAAACCTCTTTATTGTTTTCAGCTTCTACTGAAACTTCTGTACTTTTCTCAATATCCATTGCAACCTCTTTAGTTTTCTCGATTTCTTTTGGAAGTTCTGTATTTTTCATGGTTTCCAGAAGAGTGTTTGCATTTTTTTCATTTTCACTAGGATTTTCAGTATCTTTATTGGTTTCTATAAAATTTTCTGAAAAAAAAAAAAAAAAAATATATATATATACATATATTATTTGTCATATTTAGAAAATTTATAATGATCAGCAAAATATATTTTTAACACACATTGTTCTAACAATGAAGAGGAGAAAAATAAGACTTTTTTTGCAAATAAAGAATATTAAATCTTCCCAGATAAAACCATATATTTACATACAGTCACCAAAAATAATTTTCAAAAAAGTAAATTAAAAATAAATAAAATTATTTTCCTTTCTCTTTGTAAAATAAAACAAAAATAAAAATAATAATAACGATTAATCTATACTAATAAAAGTCAAGATTGTTCTGCATGCGTGCGTCTGTTGGTGATGGTTAGGAAAATCTACCGTACATATAAGTCTGAAAATTTGGATAAGCATAATCCACGGCAGGTCCTGATGCACATGAAACTCAGATCTTTAATTTTTTGATAATTAGCCGTGATATAATTAAACACCCATCAAAACAGCAATCTTTTTTTGGAAATCAGCAGAGGTACACTTGCGCAAGCCCAGAACCTGCTTTATGAATGGAAAAGAAGGAAGAACTGAAAACCCGTTTAAAAAAATATATATATAAGGGAGAGTGGGGATGTTTGGCCCATATTTTATGAGAATGCTTGTGTGTTTGACATACAATAGCATCTCAGTTTGCATCCTATAAATTGCTTATTACGTATTCTATCTTTTTACAGCATGATAATTTTTAAAGGCACTAGATGATTTTTTTTTAAATTATTTCCCATAACTCTACCCACTAAATCTTACAAATATATTATTTCCACTAAAAATTTCATTTAATGAAATATAACTTATTTCTGCATAATTTCTTTTACAAAATAAAAAGTCCTTCCGGCCAGTGCCGGGAGGAAGAGGTAGCTTTCATATTCCTTATTTTAAAAAAGCCAACTTATATTATTCAAACACACAAAGCTCAATTTAGTGGAAACCGAATATAGGAGATTCAATACTAATTTTTATCAATACTAAATCATTATGAATGATAATTTCGTGAAATCAGCCAGCTTTATCCAAGCTGCTTTTATTTAAAGTAACTTATATTTGGCTGCCAAATTCGGCGATTTCTTAAAGTGCCTGCCATTTTAAGACAACATGGTGGATGAGGCTAACCAGTGAACTTGGTCGAGACCTTAGTAATTGCTGTGCACATGCTCACTCACATCGGAATCGATTGATATATATGAGTGCTGTCGCAGGTAAAAAATCAGATTTTTCAAGATGTCATCCACATTAGATATTGAAATTGCTATATCTGAGCCATTTTTTAAGATAAAGACAAACAAAAAATGCTCCTGAATCCTTATATCAAGGTAAAATACTTAAGAAAGAAACCTTTTTCAATTTCTAATATTTTTGCACCTCACTTTAAATATAATTTTTTTTAATTTAATGGCCGCCATTTTGAAACAAGATGGCGGATGAAGCTGGACAGCGAACTTGGTCGAGATATTGATGTATACTATCCACATGCCTTCTTACATCGAAATAGGTGAATACGCGTGTTATCGCGTGACAAATACAAGATCGTTTCAAAATGTTAGCCATGCTAGAAATTCAAAGTGCTATAATTCAACCATTTTTTAAGATATAAACAAAAGAACAAATTTTCAGAAACAAAAACTGCTCCGGAATCTTCGTATCAAGGCCAAACACATAAAAAAAATCTTTTTCATTTTCCAATTTTTTAATACCTCATTTTAAATTTTTTTTTTTTTTTTTAAATGGCGACCTTTTTGAAACAAGATGGCGAATGAAGCTGGCCAACGAACTCGGTCGAGACATTGGTATGTACTATGTACAGACTGTTATCGCGTGACAAAAATCAGGTCGTTTTAAAATGTCAGCCACAATAGAAATTCAAAATGCTATAACTCAGCCATTTTTTTAGATATAGACGAAACAAAAACTGTTCCGGAATCTTTGTATTAAGGTTAAACACATACAAAAAAAATCTTTTTCATTTTCCAATTTTTTGGTATCTCATTTTAAAATTTAAATTTTTTAAATGGCCGCCATTTTCAAACAAGATGGCGGATGAAGCTGGACAACGAACTCGGTCGAGATATTTGTAAGTACTATGTACACACCAAGGTACATCCAAATCGGTTCATAAATACGCCCGTTATCACGTTTCAAAGTGTCAGCCACGCTAGAAATTCAAAATGCTATAACTCAGCCATTTTTTAAGATATAGACGAAACAAAAACTGCTCCCGAATCTTTTTATCAAGGTCAAACACATAAGATAAAAATATTTTTTTCAATTTTCAATTTTTTGGTACCACATTTCAAATTTAAATTTTTCTTAAAAATTTAAATGGCCGCCATTTTTAAACAAGATGGCGGATGGAGCTGACCAACGAACTCAGTCGAGACATTGGTATGTACTATGTATAAACGAAGTTACATCCAAATCGGTTCATAAATACGCCTTTTATCCTCCTGAGACCCCGCGTCCATTCTATTGGACATTTTTATTTTTTATGTGAAATACTTAATTTCAGTTGGAACTTGTAAATACTTGCTGTCCATTATACTAGATAGTCTAGTGCTGCTATATGTATGCAGAAATTATAAAAAAAAATTGCAACTAAATATGTATTTTAATCATTTGAATGTGGCATGCAACAGGAGAAAGACTGTTGAAGGTAAGCAGACAGTTTTAATGCTAATTATATATATATATTTAAAATATTCTGATATTAATGCTACAGACATCAAATGTTAAGTGTTGTATCAATGAAATGGCACCGCAGTTTAAGTAATCTAATGTATATTTTAGAAAATAAACAACTTTTTTTTAAATGTCCATTCTATTTGACATTGGGTCTTCATCAGTTATTTTTATTCATATTAGACTCTTTTTGTATACTGAAGAGATACATTAGTTTTTAATTAAAAATCAACACAGTTTTGAAACAAATAATAGATACAGAAGTAGGTAATATATATTCTTAAATAAATAATAAAAAAGTAAATATTATCATAGAAATGTATATTTTTACTGATAAAATTCTTGTTCTAAGTCAGTACATTGTTAAATTTTGGATTTCAGTGATTTTTTTTTTCTATGTAGTATTTGGTAAATATGGATAGTTAACACTTTATTATGTTTCATTCTTATTCATAACTATTTTTGGCATTATTTTTCTGTTAATATACTATTTATTATTTAATTAATAAATTTAATCATATTTAATTAGCAAAAAAACTTTAAGAAAATATAATTAAAGATAACGGTATAAGATTCTAAATAAATTCATTTTGATTTCTTTTAAATTTCTTCTTGGCATTTACTTGCCAATTGTGGTAGCTGTGCCACTATTTATTATCATTATTCTAACAAACAAATTATTGGTGTTGAGAACAGTTAAAAAACGAAACAAAATGTTATTAATTTTTTATTATTATTACTAAATTGATCAACACGTTTGTTGGTTAAAATACACTTTTTCTATTTGATGATGCGAAAATTGAATTTATCTGATATTTGGAAGTGACGTATAAACCATAAAAACATACTTCTGATGTCAACAAAATTTGTAGTGAAAGAAAAATGAACTTGATGCTAAAAATCTGGTTTTTGAAGCCTATGTAGCGAACTCATCTTACTTGATAAATATAAAATAAAATAAGTAAGCACGAAACGCAACTGGTATGTCTATATTCGTTTAACTATAAAAAATAAATGCAAGCTTTTTATATTATTTTACTGTTCTCAAGTTGTTTATAATTAAATTATTTAATTTAATCGAATTTAAAGAGAAATAAAATTTTAAAGAAAATATATCTGAGAATAATAATTTAAGATTATAAATAAACTGCATTTTATTTCTTTTTAATTACCTTTGGCATCCAAATGTCAAATGTGATAACCGTACTACTGAGTTTATCATTTTTTTATAGAAAAAACTTTTATTGATGAGATAGATTTTTTTTAATTCCTTTTTAAATAACTATTTAAAAAGTCACTAAATAAATTAATACTTTGCAAATAAATCTCATCCAAAAATACTTTTTACCTTTGATAATAAAAAAAATTAAAATTTTGCAATATTTACAGGTGATATATGAACGATAAAAGCACATTTATATTGAAAAAAATATATATAACTCAAGATAATATTTTAAGATTATAAATAAACTGAGTTTTATTTCTTTTTAATTTCCTCTTAGCATCCACATGTCAATTGTGATAACCGTGCCACTAACTAGTTATAATTTTATTTAGAAAAAAACTTTTATTGGTGTGATAGATTTTTTTTATTCCTTTTAAAAAATATTTAAAAATCACTAAATTGATTTATACTTTTCAAATAAATCTCATCCAAAAAATGCTTTTTTTCTTTGATAATGGAAAAACTATAATTGTGCAATACTTAAATGTGATGTATGAACAATAAAAACACATTTATAATGAAAGAATATTTTTCAATTAAGAATTTTTCATTCAGAATCATGTAATTCAATAATATGGTTTTTACAGGACTAAGGTCCAATGTCCATTATATTGGACACGTCAAAACTCTATATATTTTTTAGTTTTGAAAATAAATGAATATATATAATGTTTTCTAGCCCCATAAAGAGCCTTAATCCTAAAAATGGTAAAATTTGCGCGAAAAATGCGAGCTTGGGTCTCAAGAGGTTACTGCTTGACAAAATTCAGGACGTTTCAAAATGTCAGCTACGCTAGAAATTCAAAATGCTATAACTCAGCCATTTTTTAAGATATAGACGAAACAAAAACTGCTCCGGAATCTTTGTATAAAGGTCAAATACATAAGAAAAAAATATTTTTTCATTTTCAATTTTTTGGTACCACATTTCAAATTTTAAATTTTTTTAAAAATTTTAAATGGCCGATGAAGCTGGCCAACGAACTCGGTCGAGACATTGGTATGTACTATGTACACACTGAATTACATCCAAATCGGTTCATAAATACGAGAGTTACAGTGTGACAAAGGTCAGATATATATATATATATATATATATATATATATATATATATATATATGTGTGTGTCAATTTTGAACGGAGGGTGGTTTCGGGGTCTGGGGGTCATGATCGATGAAAACATACCAAAATTTTTTGAAATCGCTTTCCTCCAAACGGCTGCAATAGGTAGATTTTGTAATGAAAGCTACCCAAAATTCTGTTACGAAACGTGTTTATTATACTTGCCCACTGGGTAAAGATAATGATTCTTAATATGATAATATCCAGGGGTGAGGAAATACATCATTTTACTCGCCACTGGCGAGTGAATTTTCTGACAGGGCGAGTGAATTTTTAGATAGTCTTTGAAAACTGAAAACTATAGAAATATCCGAAAACTTTTTTCTTTTTTTTGGTAGTTAGCTATATTTTTTTACTTTCCTAATTACTGTGATGTAAACATGGTATTAATGTAAGTTATACTTTACATTAAACTTTCTATCTCTTGTTTATTTCTTAATTTTACAGGCATAAAAAAATATGAATATGCATTATAGTAATAGTAACCAACTATTTTTGAGTTGCATAAATTTTGTCATACAAATTTTCAACTGTACGTTGCATTTTACTGGCTGGTGAAATAAATCCTTGGCTGGTAAGATTTTCTAGAAATTCCCCACTCCTGATAATATCTCACATTCATAATTTAAAAAATCAAAGAAGATTTTGACAGCCAGAGATGTCGAATATCATTTTTAAAGCAACTCTTTCTAAACCACAACTGTTGATTGGATGTGGTAGCTTAAGAAAATCCCCAGAAGAAACTATCATCTTTAGTACAAGCTGTGACATCATATGTACATATATTTAAGATTTATGTAGCTGTATTCTGAATAATTTGCTCCGAAATGTTGAAAACTTTTGGTTGAATTTATAATACAGTACAGAACCATTTATCTGGAATGCTTGGGGTCAGATCTATTCCGGATAACTGGTTTTTCCGGTTAACTGGCTGTGCATTAAAGCAGCATCCATTTGATAAGTTTTGTGGAATATGTGTGGTTGTGACATTATTTCTGATTTTAAATTATTAGATTACTTGGATTAAAAATCAGTGCAAGAAAGATCAAAAGTTAACCAGAGTTTAAAAGAAGGTAATTTATGGGAATCCCTTAGGAACAAAAATTCTCCTGTTTCCTCTGCATAAAAATTAAAACATCTAAAATACAACTAAATATGTTTTCATTTCAAATACTAGATGTTATCATCAAATTGTACAATTGTTTCAAGCAAAGCCTATGTCAAACTGGCAGTGTATGACACCTTTTTCTGCAAAGATTCTGGAATCAGTCTATCAGAAATATCATTCCGGATAACTGGTTTTCCGGTTAACTGGTTTCCGGATAAATGGTTCCATACTGTACTTCATATCATTTTAGTAACAGTTCATATTTAAAAAATTGTTTATGTAAATTATGCTATTAAAATAACTGAAGTACTTTAATTATTTTTTTTACATATATAAATTTAAACTTATTATTAAAATGAGTTCAAGTTACGCTAGATGAAGAAAGAGAAATTTGTCTAATGTCAACATCCGATAAACACAATGTGTCAAACATTTTGAAGATCACATTTTAAAAAGAGAAAAAAGTACACAGCAATAACTATACCAAGTTCAAATTAATTATCCTTTCTTTTAAATAATTATGTAAAGTACACTTTATTAAAAAAATTAAAAAATATCTTCATTATCTTTACTTACTACTAGGGAGGCACCGAATAGTGATATTCGGCTGGCCAAATACTTTTATATCTCGGGTACTTAATAGGTATTAAAAAGTTACACTTCAAGCAATTTTACATAATATTTAGCACAAATACTTCCCTTTTGATAAACAAGACTTTTTTATAAGAAAACTACACTAAAAAAAAATCTATGTTTTGAGTTATTTAAGGAGAGGATGGTTTAAAACTTTTTTAATTAACAAAATTTAAATTCCATGCCTTCTGTGAATTCAAACAAATGAATAGAATTTTCTTATTTTTAACAAGAAACAATATATCATTCCACTTATTCCATCATAAATACAGTGTGTCACTACAAGCCGTAACTGAATTTTTGTTCACAACTTTAGTAAAAATGAGGATATTTTAGCGAGATTTGCATCATATTAATTTGTTTGCATAAAATGTGATGATATCATTGGAAGTGATTGAATGATTCTGTCCAATTATTCTGAATATCTTTATTAACTGATAGTTAAAAGTAGAAGTTGTGAAAAGTTTAAAAAAATATTTTTTAGAGGTATTGTAAGTATTCGGTTTGGCTGAATACTTCAATATTCAGCCAAACAGAATATTTTGTAGGCTGAATAGTTTGATATTCGGCAATATGGCCGAATACGGAATTTTCGGTGCATCACTACTTACTATTAGTAGTAGCATAAGAGGATACTAATAACAAAAGAAAAACTTATTTTTATGTGGAGAAATTACAAAATTCCACTGTAGTTTTTTAATATCACTAAAAATGCAAACAAACTAAAAGCAGTGTGTATGTGTGGCGTCAAATCTTAAGACAAACCTCCACAGTTTACACTACATACAAAGTGTATTTAAACTACATAATAAACACAAAGAAAAAAAATAAATTGAAACTGGGATTATGAAAGAAAATAATACACTTTACATATTAATTTTTTTTTTTAAATCTTTAATTTAAGTTTAATAGAAAGAAATGACATAATTTAAATGTAAAAAATTAAGATTACCTTCATTATCTGCAGATTTATTTTCTTTAATTTTATCTTCAATATCCACAGGTTTATTTTCTTCGTTCTCACTTTCGTCATCTACAGGATTATTTTCTTCAGAAATATTTTCTTCACTTTCGTCTTCATTATCTAAAGAATTATTTTCATTTTTATCTTCAATATCTGCAGGTTCACTTTCTTCATTTTTAATTTCATTATCTACAGATTTATTTTCTTCATGTTTATCTTCATTATCTTCAGTTTTATTATGTTCATTTTTACTTTCATTATCTACAGGACTACTTTCTCCCATTTTTTCTTCATTGTCAATAACATAATTATTTTCTTCATTATCTGTGGGTTCAGGAGACTTCTGATCGACAGCATTATGTTCAGGATGCAAAATAGGTGCTGGAACTGCATCTAATAAAATAAGAAATATACATCTATATAAATAAGCAAAAATCCTCAGCTGATTACTGAAAATAAAAATAATTTATTATCAAAATAGAGGTTGCTGTCCAACGTATACTTTATTCATAAATTTAAAGATGATGTAAAAATAAAATAAAACTCAATATTTCGATTTAATCTCCAAAACAATCTTCAGGAGTAAAAGTTTCTAAAACCACAAATCGACAGGAAACTATTTACATGCTACATCGTAAAAAATTATATTGAAACTGGAAGACAACAGAAACTTCAAAAATCCTTTAAAAACAACTCCAGTGGCATCATCTGTTATTCAAAATAAATTTAAAAGGGAGTGCTGGAAAAAACATGGAAGCATCACAGTCCTTTCAAAATGCTGTCCCAGATTTCCGGAATAAGAAGTGAAACAAAACCTTAAACGAATAATATTGACAATATTTTTTTTTTTTATCTGGGAAGATGGAAAGCAGTTTATAGAATTTTTTTTTTTTTTTTTTTTTTTTTTACAATATTAACCAGATTGATAACAATAGTAACTTTACGATGGAGTTGGAAAGCAATAATTCACTTCCGTTTCTAGATGTTTTCTTAATACGGAAAACAACTGTTTAAAACAAAGTTTATTGATAATCCATGAAATTAGACAGTGTTATCCCAGTTGCAGCAGCAGTCCCAGGGAATTATAAGATTGCAGCATTTAGATCATTTATTCAATGTGCCTTTCTGATTTGTTCGGAAGAGTTTTTGGATGATGAACTTAATTTCATTGTTAATATTGGTTTGAGATATGGTTATAAAGCAAATGTTATCCTTAAATTGATTGATAAATACAAAGTTTCTGTTAATTATTCTCCCAAATTAAATCATGTTTACAGAAAGATTCCATATGTTCCCATCCTATTTGAAAGATTAAAGATTTTCAAGAAATACAACATTCGACTGGTGACATCTAATTCAAAATGATTTGAAATTTAACATATTTTCAACAGCATCAGCAAGGAATTTCCTTAAGGGACGTACTTCATTTATTGACTTTGACAAAGCTAAGATTATTTCGAAACAAGATAGTTCATATAAAGCAGTTATTTGTGAATCTATGGAAATTCATTTAAGGAACCATGAAATATATAATGCTAGTATTTTATTTCTTATTCCAGAAATCTGGGTCAGCATTTTGAAAGGACTGTGATGCTTCCATGTTCATCCAGTCCTCACTTCTTTTACTTAACATTTTATTTATTTTGAATAACAGATGGCACCACCGGAGGTGTTTTTAAAGGATTTTTGAAGTTTCTGTTGCATCTTCCAGTTTGAATATAATTTTTGACGAAATAGCAAGTAGATTGTTTCCTGCCAATTTGTGTTTTTAGAAAATTTTACTCCTTTTGAAGATTAAACCGAAACATTGAGTTTTATTTTATTCATGTGTTTTTATTTTTACATCAAACCATCATCGTTTAAATTTATCAATAAAGTATACATTGGATAGCAACCTCTATTTTGTTTGGTTTTCGATTTTACAACATAAAGTCCCTAATTATTGTAATTTATTATCTTATCAAAAAATGTAATTATTATCTGTTCACAATAAATTAGCTAAAAAACAGGGTTGGCACGGTTTAAACCAAGTGGTTTTAACCATGGTTTAAACCAATTGGTTTTTTTAGAAAAAATCTAATATAATATTTTCTCTTTTTTGTAATTTAATTGTTTTAAATTATAGATAGAAGTAATTTCTACTTTTAACACTTCATCTCAGCAGTCAACATGAGACATAATGAACCTAGGTCATGTTTCTATGCATGCAGAATGAAAATTAGCATGTGCTGATGAACATATCTGGTACTCATAGATAGAAGTAATTTCTACTTTTAACACTTCATCTCAGCAGTCAACATGAGACATAATGAACCTAGGTCATGTTTCTATGCATGCAGAATGAAAATTAGCATGTGCTGATGAACATATCTGGTACTCATAGATAGAAGTAATTTCTACTTTTAACACTTCATCTCAGCAGCCAACATGAGACATAATGAGCTTAGGTCATGTTTCTATGCATGTAGAATGAAAATTAGCATGTGCTGATGAACATATCTCATACCCTAAAGATTTTTCTTAAAACATGTGAAATTAGAACAGATAAAATAGATAAATAATGTTCAATATTTAGCATAAAATATTTTCATTTAAAAAATGCAGATTATTTACAGCAGTTAATAACAAAATACAATGATCTTTAAGATTTTGGTTAAGTTGTAAAAGAAAATTTTTTGGATTGGGATTGGGGAAGATTATCCTTAAAGAATTTAGAAGAGTAACTTAAGATATCAAATTGAATAACACAGCTTGCAAAAACTGAGTGCTAGTTATAGCATTTCAATAATATCAATCAATCTTTTCTGTTAGTTGCTGAATCTAATGACCAAAAATGTTGACTTGGACACTTGGAGTTATCACTCAAAAAACAAAATAACCACAAGTATTTGGATATTAAAAAAATAATAATAAAAACAACAACCACATAATAATATATTATATTCATGAAACTTCATCAAATGTTTATTGATTGATTATTATATTATTAATCAAAGAATTCTTCATACGATTTTCAAGGTATCAATTTTTCACTGTGTAGAGCAGTTTACTTTGAACATAAGACATAGCTGTTACTAATAATGTTTAAATTAGAAATGATTTCAATTTTCTATATAATTGACTGTAATTATTTAATTTAAATATTTTCAAAAGTTATATTACTTATATAATATCCAAAAATGTTTATTTTATCAACAGATATGCATATCTATGCAATAGGAAATTATATTTTAATAAACCCGGTTTAAATCAAATAAACCCTTTTTTTTTTTTTGGTTTTTTACAAAAAACCCTCGGTTTTTTCCAACACTGCTAAAAAATAATGCAAATTTAGATGAATTTATTCATTAATTAAAGAACCAATTATAACTAGCAACTAGCAGAATCTAGCTGTTCATTCAATAATACATCTTTACTGTATAGGTCAAAATTAACATTTTTACCCAATGGCCACTGGCCAATAGACTGATTTTTTCCACTGGCCAATTTTTTCTTTAACTACTGGCCAGTAACAAAGTTACGAACACTTCATACAAAATTGTGTTTTTTCTAACTATCAATATTGTAGCTTACTAATATCCTTTACTTGCCATTCGATAGGATTCTGCTCAATAGAAAAAAAAAAAAAAAAAAAAAACTGGCATTACATCTAACAAGAAAATATAACGAAGAAATTACTGCAGTCAAAATAAAAATCAAACACATATTTAAAGATATTTAGACATCTTAATGCAATGCATAAAAGAGACAAGAAAATTAAAATATATTTTATGAACTATTTTAATAAAATCTTGAATATTTTATTTTTACTATTAATTGCAATGAAATAAAGTATTACAAAAAGTGCTATTTTTGACACTAATGTTTATCATTCACATTAGGTCTCCATGACCTAACAGAGTTTTCTTACCACAGTTTTATTGCTGCAGCAGGATCATATTCATTTACAGTAAAAGCTCTTTCATCCGGCATTCTATGGTTGTGCACATTCTGTAATCCAGCACACTAGCCCACGTTTTTTTTTCCTATGACCTCTCTTGACCGAAGAAATCAGTGACGCACTCATTATACAAAGTATTTTGTGCCCACAAGAAGCCCAGATTCAGGAGGTGGAATTAGATGAAGAACAGGGCCTGACTTAGACAGTGGGGGGCCCTGGGGCAAACATTATTCGGGGGGGGGGGGGCTTTGATCTTTTGAAATTTTTTGTGAATTATGTTGAATCAACATGCATTTGGGTGTTTCCATCATATAGAAAGGCAAGTGGTGGCATGCATTTAATAATAATAGCAACAAATTTCAACACTTGTTATGTTGTTACTGCATTCCCCATGATGCCTTAAAGTACTTTGGTATAAAGTTTCATAATATGAAAACAGAAAGCAACAGATAGCAGATGTATGATATTACTGTAATATATTAATTAAAATTATGTATTTAAAAAAAAATTATGAAATCAGTAAGGAAGAAATTAAATATCACAAAATGAAAAACACTTTAAATTAGAATCTGGTCACTTTTGGATATTTTTTATCCTTTGGCTCTCCTTTAACTAAAATTTATATCTGCCCTTGGGGGGGCCTCAAATCGGGGGGCTCGGGACAGCTGCCCCGCATGCCCCTGCATTAGTTGGGCCCTGATGAAGAAGGAGCCATGGCAGATGAATCTAAAGTCATGTGGAAATAGGCTTCTGATGCATTAGATACATTCATAAAATTTGCCGAAAAAAAAAAACTACAACTCTGCAGAACTCATAAATCTGCATATAATCTGTAATGATTTTTTGAAGAAGAAATCCGAATCGCGGAAGCAACATGATATCATAGACTTTAAATGTAATGCTCATATTAATTTTTTACTACATGTACAATATAATGCACATATATACAGGGTGGCTACTAAATACTGTTACAAATATTCAGTCATTTTATTTTACAAATATAAAATAGAAAATGATATCTACACTAATAAGATGAACATCAGAGATGAAAGTTTACAGGGAAAAAATTTTACTCGAATTGACCGCCATCTTTATCGATTACCAAAGATAATCTCTTATGCCATTGTCAGACTGCGGCACGAATCATTTTAAGAGGTAATCGGTACCATTCACGCAATATGGAAGCTTTGTGAGAGTCCAAACTTCTGTGTTTGTTTCTGCTTACTTTAGCCTCTAAAATCCCCAGACGCAATAATCTAAAGGATTTAGATCCGGTGAAGAAGGTGCCAATCTTCTTGCACGATAAAGTTTGGATAATTGACAGGGAGTCAACCCTGTGTTGATTTAGCTTGGTGCGAAGGTGTAGAATCTTGCTGAAATGCCCAATTTTTTTTGGGGATACAACCTTTCAGCTTGTGGCAATAAATGTATAGCCAATATATCCTGTTTGTAATATTCAAATCGATTTTTATCCCTTTATGGATGAACTTCAAAGGCAATTTTCCATTGTTTGACACTGCAGCCCAAACCATAACAGAATTCTTGTTCTGAAAGCGTTTAACAGTTCGAAAGGTTTCAGATATATCCTCGAGGGTTGCTGAATATACTACATCATTTTTAGCATTATAACACTGATCAGTGCAAAATAGCTTCCCATCAGAAAATTTTATTCTGTCAAAACTTTTCCTACCGTGCCACTTCATCAATTTCTTCCTCCTTTGTAATGTTTTTATTCTTTGTGCAGCAATCAAACCTTGAATTTTGCTTTTGTGATAAGGGACATAACCCAGATCTTCATTTATAATAACTTGCATAGTTCTGCGACTCGCGTTCTATTCTGCAGCCATTTTATTTGCAGAACGTTGTGGATTTCTTCACACCTTTTCACGAATTCTTTTGAAGCGCTCTATTGTGCGAACTGAGCACGGACTTCCAGACCTAGATCGATCTTTATATAGCTATTAGTATCCAATAATCGATTTATAGTTCTGTATATAAATGTTCCATTAAAATCAAGGCATTTTAATTGCTTAAAGTTTTCACCAGCGGAAAATCTGCAATCAAAGAGCTGTTTAATCATCATTCCTTTGGCTTCCATCTTTAAAATAATTTTAAATATTTGATTTATAACAAAATTCGTCAGCGCTAATAGAAGATTGACAAACGCTAAAATAGAGAAATAAATTGTTTTACCAAACGATTAAAATTAATTCGTATTTTTTGGAGTGTAACAGTATTTAGTAGCCACCCTGTAGAGATGTGTCATTTGTTGAGGAACGACTCCAAAGGAACGATTCCGGCAGTGAAACTGAAGGAACGATTCCATTCTGTAAAAAGGAATCGGTCCGAAATGTACCGACTCCGAAAAGGAACGATTCCTTGGGAATCGGTTCTTTTCTTGTAGACTGGCCAGTTTTAATAAATTAAAATACGCTATTTTATTTCAAAATAACAGATTTTGATTCAATTAAAGCTGACTTTATTTCCAAAATATCATTCTAATGTGTGTGCCCCACCCCCCCCCCCCCCTCCTCCAAAAAAAAAAAAAAAAAAAAAAAAAGAAAAAGAAAGAAAGAAAAGAAAAGAAAGAAAAAAAAAGAAATTGAAGTGCGGGGCGGAGTAGGGTGTTTAATAAACATTACTATTTGATCTTCTTGTGCTAAATTAATCTGAAAGAAATAATTTAAAAAAATATTTTATACGAATTGGATTTTTTCCACCTGAGTGAAAAAGTGCTCGAGATGGGATTCGAACCCAGAAACTTTACGTGCTTTACCGATTGAGTACCTGGACCCCGAAGGTAATGGAACACCATGTGTACTTTAATACACTAATACTTTTTCTAATTGGTAAATGTATCATACGAAATGAATTTTTTCTAAATGAATTCTTAAAGTTGTTCTCAAATCCAAAAGGATAACTTTGTGACAAAATTTTTAATTTATTTTTATTCGGAAATGCATGAAACGAGCAGGTGTTGTTCAGAAACTATGTAATCGAGCTGTTTTTTCCGGTTTTTTTTTGGAAACGCAATAGATCTTTCAGAAAATAGTGTCAAAGTGGACGTTTTGAACGAATTTCCGCGCGAAAGAGGCATAATCGCTCAAAAATGGGTGAAAAACATATTTGTCACGTGATCAAAATCGATTATAACTCAATAGGTAATTTACTGATCAAAAGATTGAACACACAGTTCGATTCCAAATCGCTTCCATGGTCAAACTTTCCAATTTTATATATTTCCGTTAAAAAATGAATTTGTAAATGTGTCAAAACGTTTTACGCTTGCAGAGCGGATCACTTAAGAACAGGCTTAAGAAAAACAAAGAAAATGCTTGTTTAATTAATAGTGAAAAATATTTTTTAAAATCTGATTAGAAACAGTTTTGAATAATATAAGAAATATAATGTCACTAGGCCATAAAAATTGCATTTTAATAGGATAATAATAACTGATTTTCAATTATTTTAATAATTGTAGAGTTACGCACTTTCATGCATATTTCACTATTTCATGTTTTTTCCTCAAACATAATTTCAATTTGAGAATCCTCTTTGTCAAAAGAAATATATGACCAGCTACGAGCGCTCGAGTACCACTTTATTTCCACAGTTTGGCGTCTTGTTTTTCTCTTCTGAAGAAGATGATTAAAAAAAATCTCGAAACTCTCGAAGATTGTTGTTTTAATCAACTTACATTGAGGTTTATTACATAGAGTAAAATCTGTTAGAACAAGGAATTTTTGTAAAACGTTTCTTTCTTTCTTAAGATAATGAATATTTCAAAAAGCATAATGTCTAATAATAATAATAAGATAACAGTAACAGTGGTGGCTGGGATTGAAATAATTTAACCGCGGTTCGCTCTCTTAATGGCCATTTTGAGTATAAAAACGGGAAAGAAAAATCACGTGCTACATATAGATTATCGGACTTTCTCCAACACTGCGACATATATGTAAAGCTGCATATTTTATGCTGGTTTCGGTTTAATAGATTTATGTTAACCCTCCGCCCACCAGAGGGGTTCAATGGCCCCGACAGGTACATTTATAATGATATTTCTAATTTATTTTAAAAACTGAAATTTCTGTAAATAAGGGTTTTTTTCGGGGATGTTCTATCCTTTTGAGTAGAACATTCCAGAAAAAGTCACATATTTACAAAATTTTCATTTTTTTAAATGTGAAAAATCAATTTGAATGTACCTATCGGGTCTGTTGCACCGGTCTGGTATGCGGAAGGTTAATATTGCATTTAAAAAGTTTTACAATATACGAATTTAATTATTGGTTTCCAAAGAATGCACGTTGTGATTTTGTACAGTTTTTTCATTTGTTATTTTATTTCTATTTCTTGCTAAATAATTAGAATTTAAATAACTGTGACTTTGTTTTAATTCAACGTAAAATAAAAGCAAAAAAAAAAAAAAAAAAAAAAAAAAAAAAAAATCGTTTATCGTTATAATTTCTTATAATAATTCAGATTTCTTGATCGTTATTGATACTCACAAATCCCGAAATTAATGCCATGATTAATGCCTGTTACTGTGGTGATGGATAATACATATCTGAGTTTAATTTCGATCAAAGCAAGGCTCACTTCATGCCAAACTAAATTTAATGTTTCAAGCCTAATACCAAACTTCCGTTTTTATTGAGGTAAAACTTACTGCAAATACGATACTAAATTTTATGTATTTTCCTTTCTTATTGTTATTCTTTTCACTTAGAAGATTTATTTATTTATTTTCATTTTTTTTTTTAAATTACATAAAGTTTTCTGAAAAGTTCGAATTTAACAAAATGTTTTATCTATTTTAAATAGTTTTGACAGTAAAAAGCTTAACTCCGAATAAAAAATAGTCAAATTCTAAAAAAAATAAGGTTGGTATTATCTATAACACGTTTACAACAGATGTCTTTCATTCAACGGCCGAAACATCGTCAAAAGGATAGTTCTTTATATAGTACTACACTCTGTAATAATAATGGACATACTTTTAATTTTTTTAATTTAATTAAACCAATAAACCGTTTTTCAGTTAAAATGTTAGCAAATTTCAAATTTAAAGAAATAGAACTTTGAAGTTTAGTGAATCACTATATCTTTTGGCGGAGGTAATATGTACTATATATGTATAAAATCATATATATTAGTATATATATACATATTATAGTATTAATATATATATAATATTATCTTATAAATATCACTAGCCATAGCCATGCTGCTAATGAATCTGTTTACAAATCATCTGAAGGAACTTTTACCCTTTCGTGTAACACAAGTGTTCCATGACTTCATGAGTTATGAAGCTCCAAAGATCCATATTCAAACAAACATATTAGCATCGCAATTCAACTTACACCGAACTGAAGTTCAGTATAAGTAGAGAGGGTGACGGCGGATGAGGGTGTGAAATTAGAGAAACTCCTGTAGGTTCTCGTGAAATTGGAGATTCAAAAAGAGTTGTAAGTTTATTGAAATTCTACGTAGTTAACAGCAGTTCACAAATAGCGATGTTAGGGTATAAGACAATACATACATCAGTCACTCAGGAAAGACAGTGTACAAAAACGTGCTTTAATTTTAACCCTTTCCAATAAAGTTAGTGTTTATGAATGCGATTTGTCTGTCCGTCAGACCGTCTGTTCACGCTCTAAGGCAAGTCACACACTAAGGCGACACATAAGGATTTTTAGCAAATTGTAAATTTCAAAGTTTAAAAGTTCAAAGTTTTAATTGAACCTCCCACATCATCGGATCCCCGAGCTGTTTAGCTGTAAGAATCCCAGTATAAGCCAAAAATTGAATAAATTCTTGAATTAAATAAAATTAAATTGAATAAAAGAAGTTTTACATCCATTTTATAGTATCAGATTTTAGCTATTTTTTAACTTTGAAATTTACCATTTGCAAAAAAGTCTAACATGATAGTTAAATATGAAGGTAATTTTTACATTCATTGCTAAAAAGCACATACAAATCAATCGTAAAAGTTAAAAAATAAAACCATCGACTCTATTTTATAGTATTAGCTGTTTTTCAATTTTGAAATTTACTATTTGCGAAAAATCCTGACATGATGATTAAAAATGAAGATAATTTTCTGATTCAGCGCTAAAAAATACATAAAAATCATAATTTTAAAAATACATAATTTTAAAAATAAAAAAACACAACCATCGCACTCTTGTGTTATCTAACCTAAAACTTTTTAGTAAACTTGTTGGCAGTAATCTATCCGAAATTTTTTGTGCTATCCTGTAAAATAAGTACATATGGTAAGCACTGAAAATCATAATAATATTACATTGTCATGTGATTTACGTCAATATGTAAAATTTAACCTCGATCGCATATTTTAAAGTGAGTTGAATTTCGAGTACAAATTTTGAACTGGAAAGACATACATACGATTGTTTCAAGTTAACCCATTACCCGCTGGTGTTACGTTCACGCAATGGTCAAAATAATTGCTCATGCTTAAATTAATTACTTTGTCACCACTATTTTACAATTAGAAAAATTGTCTTATTTATTGGCAGAAATTTTAATATTTTAATAAAGCGAAAATTACCTTTCTGAATTTGTGGTGACAAGCGACTTTCAACAAGAAATTTGAAAATTCCCACTTTATAGTTTTGGCGGTTAATAGGTTAAATAAAAGATTATAAAAGTAGCATAATTTTTGTTAAAAAAATCATGAAAAGAAACTGCTTCAAATCCTTACAAAAATCTGTCGTAATGCGATTTCTTTCAAAGCGCAGCTACACATGAAATAAATCCTTCAAATACTTTAAGCACTTTCTTTACGACCCCTAGAAGCATGGCTAAAATCATGTGTATTCGGATACAGAAAAGTGGCATAAGTATTGCATTTCAAAGTTTCGTATAACTTCATGAATTTTAGTGTTAGATGAATGTGACTTTTTTATCTTTCTTTTAAGAGAACAGGAAATTTTTACTAAATGTCACTTATAGGGCCGGGGGACCGTATAAAAAATTAAATTTCGTAACTTTTTTAGAAATATTTTTATTAATCCAAACGACTTTCAGAATAATTTTTTACCTTATTTAAAACATTTTTGTAACTGGAACTATAGGACTATGACTAACGGTTTAGGAATTAGCCATTGAACATCGTTGAGAGTAAAGACACACTGTATAAAATAATAATATAAATGGACGGTCATTAGACGACATATTTTCAAGAGAAACCAATGATTACACTGGAAATCGAATAGACCTTGCGCCGCCCTTAAATTTCCAAGAGGAATTATGCTTTATACCATAAATCATAAAGTTAGAAATAACTGCAAATTAATTGCACACACTGATCAATCAAATGAAACTTTAAAAACAAATTCATCTGTCCAAAACATTACAAAATTAAGGCGACTGGATGCGTAAGAAAATGGATGAGTACATAAGAAAATAAATTAGTAAAAAATATTATGGATTGCATGTGATTTTCTTTATCTCGGAAGTGTTTTTTTCCCCTTGGAATCCTTTATTTTTCAAAATCGCTCTTTTTTTTCTCGGAATCGTTCCTTTTTTCTCGGAATCGTTCACTTTTTCTCGGAATCGTTCTGAAAAAAGGAACGATTCCGAAAGGAACGACTCCAAAGAACTCGTTCCTTTCAGTGAACGATTCCGGCTGGAACAATTCCTTAAAAGGAACGATGTTGCCCATCTCTACACATATACAGTATATATTAAATAATTGGAATTTATTTTTGTATTCCATGTTTTTCTTTAATTCTCACAGTTGTTAGAATGAAGAAATACAGAACAGTATTTGTGAAATATTTATACATTTTGCACAGTTTGTGAACACAAAAAATGCATTGACATTCGATAATCCGGCAAAATTGCTAATTCAGCACGGCTGTGGTCCTGAATGTGCCAGATTAAAGAGCTTTGACTGTAATTGAATTTTAGATTGTTTAACCCTTTGGCGATTTTCTAGATATTTAAAAAAACATCTAAAATCACAAGTGACGGGTCATCATTGGCCATATAGTATACTTCTATGCTGTATATATATATATATATAGTGACTAATGCTATAATGATTATAGTGAGTAAATATATAAAAAAGTCCCACAAAAAGAATCATAGGCTTGAAAAGAAAGTTTTGCTCTAAACAAAATTAATTTTAAAATTCTTCATACTTTTTAAATTTGTGAAAACATTTGTATTTTGCATGTTTGCAATGTAATATCAAATAACAAACTAAATCCTTTTTTACTAAAATAAGTAATTTAATGCGTTAAATATTTTTCAATAGTTGAAATTGTAAAATTAAGCATTTAATTCAAAAAACAAATAAAATAGGTCTGACATATTTTCTTACTATGTAAAAATAAAAACTTAAACTTAAAATGATAGTTTACGATTTGATAAAAATTCAGTAATTAATCTTTTAACCAAATCATGGAAGATATTTTACACCATGATAAAACAAAAACACAGATATTCTTTTTAATTACTTAAATTTATACTTTAATTTCATTATAATATGGACGTGAATTTCAAAACTCGCCTTATCCAAAATTTAAAAAATCGAGTTTTCTCTACCAATCTATTCTATTGGTAAACCTGCACAGAAAAAACACTATAATCTGTAAAAAAAATATTTTTATCCTTTATTTTTGGGCTCTTAAAATATTGGTTTGGTTTCAAAACTCGCCTTATCCACTAAGGAGTTGGCAACAAAACTAGCTTTATCCTTGGGCATGCGTAAGACCAACGAACGGCTAGCTTATCAGCTACTATTACGGTAATTTCCCTTCATTTCTCTGTGACCTGTTGCTATTTTCGTTTAAAGATTTTACCTGTTCTATTCATACAAATTAATTAAATAAGTTTTACAGCATGTCTTATGTGTAATGGGCAGTGAATAAACTCTTGCATTTTGTAGTGGAAGGGTGAAGAATAGAAAAAGAAATACGAACACATGGGCTAGTAAAGAATACACGCAAAAGAAGATTAAAATGTAAGTTAAAAATGGGGAATCGCTTTCTATATTTCTTACTGTCAGAAGATGTTAAAAGATTTAATTTTTATTCTCAGGCATAAACTTAAGGCATTTCCGGGCCTTTCAAAGGTATTATGATAAGGTACTATATAAAGAGTAAGAACCATGGTCATCTTCAAATTTGTGGAAGTGTATTTCGGAAGATTCTTGGAATATCAAAATTCAGAGTGTAAAAGTTTTGCTAGGGGCATCTAAAACTAAACTTTCTTCTTAAAAAGAAGGGAGAGGGAGTCCCCGTGAAGCAAGAGAAACTTAAGGATGTCCACAGATTGTTAAAAAAAACATTTTGATGAAAACTGGTCAGAAATGGAAGTGCTTACTTTCTATAAAAATATTATTTCTAAGGAACCAGAACAGAAGGAAATGTGTATATATATAATATTATATGTTATATAGATTATATTATGTTAAATTCTTTTTATAAAAAAGTTATTTTAATTATAAGCTATTTATGATAAGTTTTATTTGATTATTGATAAGTTTGCTTTTGTATAATAAAACGTATTACTAAATTTTAATCATACTTATTGCTCCCGTAAGGTTTATGTTTAATCCAAAATATTATCATCTGATGACCAAAAATAGAAACTATTAATTTCTTTCATCAACTATGATAGAGATTGGCAACAAAACTCTTCTTATCCATAGGTTGGCAACAAAACTCTTCTTATCCAAAACTTTTTTCAATTTATTAATTAAACGAATTAAAGTATATTTTCCAACTTAACACAATGATATCACAGAGCAACTAGCTATAAGTATACAAAAAATTGGAGGTATTTGATGCACAGGGTCACAGTTACAGGTTTTTCGCGATTTCCCAAAATTTGATTTTTTGGATAAGGCGAGTTTTGAAACTCACGTCCTCATATGTAAGTTATATATTTTAAAGGAAATGAGGGAAAGTTTTGTGTTTTAAATGAAATTAATACAATTTGAATTATGGCAATGGGAACAATACTTAGCGGTTCATCACTTGTACCCCTAACATAAAAGTACTAAAAATTCTTAGGCCATTAATATTTTTTAAAAAATCTAAGAAACGAAGTTTTATTTTTAAGAGGAATGTATTAAAAATTTATTAATTTTTTACAACTCTAATTATTAATAAATGCTGAATAAAAAATCGAATTCTGATTCAGAAATTAAAAAAAGAAGTGGAAGATAAAACAGGAGTTTGATAACATTGATAAAGATACCAAAAACGATCATAAACAAATACAATTTTTGAGAAAAATATAAACATACACACATAAAAAAAACAAAAAAAACATACCACTTGAAATATACACAAATAAAGCTTACTTTCTTCAGAGTTGGCATGATCAATTGATATTCCTTCATCATCTAACTTTTCAGCTGACTCAGTTTTTTCAAGATCTGGGGCAGATGTTAGACCTATTAAAAAAAATTTATATGCATTTTAGTATAAAAAGCATATAGTTCAATAAATAATAATAATTAAAAAAAAAAAAAAAAAACCCACTTGAAATATAGTAGACTCCCTCAAATCCGTACAGCTCGGAACCAGCGGTTGTGTGGATTTTAGAATTTTGCGAATTTCTGGTCTTTACTTTGTTTACACTTTTTAAACAGTAATTTGAATGTAATCATACAATCAAAATTATAATGAATGCTTACGATATAGTAAATTATTAAATAATTAAGTAATAAACTAAAATTATAAAAAGTAAGATAATTTTTAAAATGATTAAATAATTAAAAGCAGGGACCCGGAGCTGTGTTTTCCCTGGAGCTAGAGCCGGAGTGGGAGCTCTAAATTTTCCCCAGCTCCAGAGCTCCTTTAGTTTTTTAATATTCTTTTGAATCTTTTTTTTCAGTATTTTAAATTTCTAGGCTTAAAATATTTTAATTACATCAATATTCAGTATATAAATTATATCATTTTTTAAGGGTTTCTTTTATTATTAGAGATGGAAAACTTCTCACAAAAACATGATAACACTACTTCACTTCTACTTTCTTACTTGAGCACTATTGTACTAAGTGGCAACACTATTTGAAAACAAATATGGTTGCCTGTTGTTTACATGTGTAGTTGCCAGACCTGCCAACCTGTGAAAATGAGAAATCGTAGCACACAAAATTAAAATTAATCTGGAGGTTGGTTGGTTGGTTTTTCGTGTTTCGCAGCCATCTTTTGGCATTCTTAAAAGGAATAAGGTTTCAGCCTTTCAACTCAATATAGTAAATTTTTTCCTCTGAAAATTTTTATATGGTTTTTAGAGTTTCTTCTCGTTTCAAAGTTTTTTTTTTACATTTGTAAAAGGTGCTTGGTTCCAATTTTTTAGCCCAGTGCAGTAAATTGACGAAATTCGCGATATTTTTCACGCGATCATTTCAGATATTCACAATTTCCCCCCCAAAATCGTAATTCACATTTTTCTATCACAATTCTTTGTTGAAATCCGCACTTTTTACCACGAACTTTTGACGAAATCGGCATTTTTTACCGCAATCCTTTTACGAATTTTGCTTTTTCTACCACGATCCTTTGATGAAATTAGTGTTTTCTTTCCTCGATATTTCAGTTAAATTTGAGTTTTCTTACTGATCTTTCAATGAAATTTGCATTTTCTTAATGATCTTTTGACGAAATCCGCGTTTTCTTTCTGCGATATTTTGACAAAATTCACGTTTACCACGATCCTTTGACGAAATTTATTTTCTTCTGCGACCAATGGACGAAATAGATTTTTTTACATGGCCATTTGTCGAAATTCGCGATAGTTTATCGCAACCGATCGACAAAAATTTTTATATCTTTTCGCGACGAATTAACAAAATTCATTACTCGTTTCCGCGACCGTTGGACAAAATTTAGAATATTTTCCCCTCGATAGTTTATCGAAATTCATGATTTTTTGTGTAATCTTTTGACGAAATTCACAATTTCTTTCTGAACTTTGAACGAAATTAGCGATTTTATTCAGCGACCAATTGAAGATAATCACTATTTTTTTTTATGAGATCCTCGACGAAATACCCGATATTTTTATATGATCATTTGAATAAATCCTCAATTTTTTCCACTATCGATTCACAAATTAATTTGGGGAAATTCCATAACAGAAAAAAAATTCGCGGACTTCCAAGAAATTTCAAAATATACTTGCAAAAGAATCATAGGTCTGTGGAAGAATTTGCAGGGGGAAATACTGCACAGCTTTTCTCATTATGCAGAACTTTCATTTTCTGTGTGCAGATCGTGCGACTTTGCACATTATTTCAAATCTTGCCCGTCAAAGAACCAACTCCCCCCCCCCCCCCCTCCCAGAAATTCTTAAAATGGCACCCCTGTTTCTAAGGAAGGGAATTCCTGTACAAATATTTACAGAAATACGATTCACTAGTGGTTAATTTCAGAACAGAATCATTCCTGAAGAATATGCTGCGCGGGATAAAAATTGCAACTAGAAACAAAAAATTCGCTTATGTTTTTGGAAAAAATCATAGTTTAAGACCGATTTTCATAGCATCGTAGTTTATAGATCCAAATCGTAGCAACTATGATTTTTTCGTAGCAGTTGGCAGGCCTGGTAGTTGCATAATTTTGGTTGTTTGAAAAGTGTAGATGAAATTTAAGATTTTTTTTGTTTAAAATTCCACCAAACTTTCTTCTTTAAAAGTAAAAGCTAAAAGATGTCAGATTTTCTGAACAAGCATTTCACGTTAGATCAGAAGAAAAATGAGTTTTGTCAGATCTTTAATGAAGGTGAAGCCACTAGATACGTGTACCGACCACTGCTGGCCACAACACGGTGCCCCCCAAAAGGACCGCCACGGCACCCACTGCAAGAAGGTCTCCACCAGACACGGGCCGGTCACTCAGAACTTGCCCCGATGAGTCTGTTAGAAATAGAGCATCCCAAGCAGGATTGTCCCGCTTTAGTCTCCTCTGGGGCATTTGCACTATCCGGGACCACTAACCACGGACCTACACTCACGTGAGTCAATGACGGCCCACTGGGCTGATCTCTGACATCCGAACGCTACGAAGTAACCTGGCTCAATAAAACTCTAAAGAGGGGTCGGAACAGGTTCGACCCGATGCAGAGCCAATGTCACATCATCGAATCCTAATCGCGGGACACTTCATAGGAAGAGCCAGTGCTCGGAAACTAATGAGGGGGACTCCACACCGGCTTACTTTACCGCGGGCCGAAACTGAGAAACTCCTGTAAAGGTTATCTCTGGAGCAAAAAATTAACAGTAATTAAAATGGAGCAGTAAATTAAAATCTGCAACTCAAAAGCGCGAAGTCGGAGCAGATTGTCGGAGCCGGAACCACAGTATTTTATCTGGGAGCGGAGCTGGAGCTAGAAAGCCAAAAATTTTTCGGCTCCAGGTCACTGATTAAAAGTAAAGGCCAAGTAAATAATTAATAATGTATAATTAAATATGCATAATAAAGATGAGATACATTTTCCTTTCAATTAAACTTTCCTCATAAAGGTACTTTATTAATTCATATCAAAAAGTAAATATCATGTTGATATATTGTCTCTTATTCTTCCCAATTCAATATCTCTAATTTAATATCTTTAATCCTTAGTCTTAATTATTTAATCTTTAATTTTAATGTATCTTATTTAATCCATTTTAAGTTTTCCCTTTAAAAATTCATTATCTTGTGTTTTGATCAATCGATCAACTTTTTATCAGCTTTTATCGTTTTAATTTCTAAATTCAGTCATTACGCATCTTCCTTTTTTCAATAGTACCGTTTTGGCAAAATGCCAGCTCTTTGCAAGCGTACGTTCAGTTTTCTGAATGATCAGGTTTATCATCATTGCGAGCGCACTTTCTTCTCCTGGTCACTCCTTGGTGAAAGCAGGTTTGCAGTGAGTTCCATGTTTGGCGCAGTATCGTTTTGGCCTTGCTTGGCGTACTTTTTCCGCGGCGATTTTGAAAACGCTCGCACGGGAAAAAGTCAGTCTGTGGATTCGCTTCGTAGGGTATAGCTGTGTTTTTACACAGTACGTGGACTCGTTGTATTGCACGGACCACGTGTGGTCTCAGTGCCAAGATTGTGTGCCATGGAAGGCACTCATGTTCCACCTTTCTTTTAAGTAACGTTGAATTAAATACCAGATCTACATCTTCTTTTAAAACATGCTTTTGTAATAAATATCGCGTCCACAATTTTATCAGAAGTTCCTACAGTTTTCAAGCCATGCACTCTCCTCATAAAGATCTGCACATCCTGAAATAAAAAAAGATGTTCCAGCTTAAGTATTTGTTTTTCTCTGTCTCCAACACCCTCATATCAAGTTCTACAGGTAATAGTTTTAATTAATTCTTTAAAATGATGGTGAATCACGAACCACCACTAGTACGATCACGTTGTCAGCTTGATGTGAACTCTTACTCCACATCAACTGTTCCTCATCAGTAATTTAATTATTACAAGCTAAAAATTCAGTATAATCATATTCAAGTTTTTTTAAAGAGTTCCATATTACATCATAACAAATGGTGCACGTGCCAGTGCACAAACAGTGCATTGGTTCGCCGTCAAGTTTTTTTTGTTTTGAACTTTTCGTATACAGTCTTTTATCACAATAAGTGACTTTTATTTAAAATATGAAGATGATAACCCATTTGAAGCAAAATTTGGTCATTTTTGATGAAAATAATTCAAGATGAAATTAGATTATAAGAGATGCTCTTTTCTACAATATGGTTGCACATGGCATTTTTTTTTAATTTTCTCTATGTTCTAAGTTTTCATATCAATAGTTAATAAGTGTAATAAATGTGCATATTTTATAAAATTTGAAGAAATACTAATTCTTTAGAATAAAATACAGAATTCAAATTCAAGTGGATATATATATATATATAAGAAAATGTTAAATGTGTATTTTGAAGAATTGTATTTTTTTCTCTGAAGTTTTGAATAGATCCATGCATAAGTTTTTCTTTACCTTTTTTAAGTATACTCAGTATTTAATTTAAATCAATTATGGATCAGAAGATGAACAGTGCTCAATTTTTTAGCGTTGCTTTGCAGGATTTTCACAAATCTATTCCTGGAACCATAAAATACTTACTTGAATCCAACAATAGTAAATTTTCAAAAGATGATGCAGCAATAAATATGATAATTAAAACTTTTCAATTTGAAGCAAATAATTTAATTGAGATGCATGAACTTTTCATTGAAAATAAATTTAAAGAAGCCATTCAGGACACTGAAAATCTAAAAGAAGTTAACAGGAAAATTCTCGAAAAATTAAAACAAGGTACATCTACAGAAAAAGTAAAAATTTCAACGTGTGATGTAGACACACAAACAGATTTAGAAGATCCCATCATTCCTGTAAATGAATGCTACAACACATCCGTTTTTGATAATTCAATAGCTAATACATCTATCTCTAATGATCAAATTAATCTCTCAAACATATCCGATAATTCAAGAAAACTCAAGAAAATTAAAGTAATAATCTATAATATTCCTAATAATATTAATGATCATCAAGTAATCCAGGCCATAGGAAATACTATTAACAATGACTTTCCAGCAGTCACCTTAATGAAGAAATTTAGAAGTAAGGATGGTAATAGATACAATCATGTGATCGACGTCCCTGGTGACATTGCGCACCTGATTTTAAAACGTAGATCTCTATGTATTAGTGATATCCGTTATCCAGCTAAGCGTTTCATTCGAATCATTAGGTGTTTTAACTGCAATTCCTTTAATCACACAGCAAAACACTGTTCAAAACCACGTTTATGTGTATGGTGTGGTGAAAACCATGAAGAAGGACATTGTAACAAAAATGCTCATTGTAGCAATTGTGCATATAATAACTCTAAGGGACACAATTTTGATCCACACCACCCAGCATTTTCGAAAGACTGTGAGTCTAGAAAATACAACATTTTAAAGTTGAGGCTTAAACTCAACTGCAAAATTTCTTAACATTTTGTTTGAAGCTAATACATTTACCATAATTTATTTTTTTTCTTTCTATAAGTTTTTTCTATAAGTAATTTTTTTCTAATGTGTATTTTTTTCTTGTTGGCAGAGTTATATGTAGTACCCAATGGAGCGGTATTGTCAAACTATTTGACACTTCATTAACTCTTGTCCAACAGATGCAAAATTTCATACTTTTCAATAACAATAGTAATAACCATAATTTTTATTACCTTTTATGTCATTACATACAATGTTTTCCTTTTCAGCTATAATTGTGTTTCTTATACTTATGAAAACTGTATATTACCTTTTTAGCAAAAGGAACTAATTTTAATTTTTTTAAAATTTTTATGCATAACTGTTATTTCATGTGTCTGCAAGATTATAGTGTTGTTTTTTTCTCCCAATATGGTTTGCAACATATAATATTTTAAAATTATGCTCAGTAGTTACTTAGATTAACTTCTTCATTTACCCTTTGCAATTTTGTTTCAATTGCATCATATATTTTTTACTGTATTCTTTTATAAATTACAATCTCATGCTTTAAAGCATGTGGTGCATTTAAGTTTTTTCCCCCCGATTAAATTTAAACTTTTAAGCTTATTTTTCTAACCTAAATTTTTCAACAATTCGTTTGTTTTAAAAATTTTTTGGTATCAAGTTTCATTTATTTTTTTCATTCTCTTTATGCTGTGGTCTGGTAACATTGGAATTATTGTCATTTATTATTAGAGTTAATCAATTTTTTTTTTTTCCTTTTACTACTTAACTTTAAATTTTAAGCAATGAATTTGTACTTTATCCTAGTTGTGATTTAGTTCACATTTCAGTCCCTTCAGACTTTAAACGATTGTTTTTACATTATGATAGATTTTTCTTTCATAACTTTTTCTATTGTTTTAATTATAAGCATTTACAATTTTCAAATTTGAAATCATCAAAAATACAACAGTTTCTCAATTTCAAAGTTTTATGTGGATAAATAATAGTTGAATATGTTTGGTAATGTGTAATTTTTGTTGACATATTTCAAAATATGTGGTATTTTTTTTTGTTTTTTGCACTGTACTCCTTTGAAAATTTTGGTAAAACTTTATGTATTGTGTACGTCAACAAAATTCATATAATATATCCGTTAACCTTTAACAATTTTTTTTCATACCTTATATCCTTGGTTATGGATAATTATTAAGGATACATATAAATATAAGGTATGCGATAAGCATACATATGAAAGTATAAATATAGCTGTCAGCTGCTGTTGTTGTTGGTAATATAGTGCATGCATGCCAATTCAAAAAAAAATTTTTTTTTCATGATCATGTTTTTCTTATTTTGTGTTTATAGATATAAATTTTTGGAACAATTTATTTTGTACAGTAAGTATGTTTATATAATGTTGCAGAGTTACAATACATATTTTTATTTTTGTCCTTATTTTTTTGTGGTACCACATTTTTTATTTTCCCCACTTTTTGTATTTTTCTTAATTTTTTTTATTTTTTGGGTTTAACTTTTTTAGGGTTTTGTTGTAAGTTTATAACTTTTGTAATATGTGTTCATGTATTCTGTAACTTTATTTCAACTGTACAAGATGTATTTTACAATATGGTATACAAACTTCAGGTACCCACCTGTAGGGTATGTCTTTGTCAACCCCATGTATTTCCGTGCTGGCTTGATTGACTTTTGGACTTTTTTCTTCATTTATTTTAGCATCCGGATAAGCTGTGAGAGTTTTCTTTTTGAGGCATTCAAGTGATGTCAGTTTTTTTACTTTCTTCTATCTTTACAAGAAGAAAGTATTGGATTCATGAAAATTTTCGAATTCCGGTTTTCGACGGATTTACACGTTTTAGAGGTCAGAGAACCCGAAAAACATGTTTTTACAAAATGTCTGTCTGTGACTCTGTGAGTCTGTCTGTCTGTGTGTATGTGACACAAATTTTGTGGGCGCTCTATCTCAAGAACTAATGCACGGAATTTAATAAAAATTGATATTCAGTTAGTCCCTGATACAAATTGATGCTGATTAGTTTTTGGTGCAAATCGCTCAACAGGTGGCGCTGCTATGCTGCATAATTATAGTGAGTGTTCTTAATTCACATCTGTTTTCGATTGATCAGTCATTTTTGTTAATTTTCGTAATTTTAGTTTAGAATTTCTGGTTTATCGGTGTGTCATAAATTTTTATTTTGTTCTTTTATGGTTCTTTCAAGTTTTTCTCCTATTGTTGGCGGAGTAATATATCATGTTGATATATTGTCTCTTATTCTTCCCAATTCAATATCTCTAATTTAATATCTTTAATCGTTAATCTTAATTATTTAATCTTTAATTTTAATGTATCTTATTTAATCCATTTTAAGTTTTCCCTTTAAAAATTCATTATCTTATGTTTTGATCAATCGATCAACTTTTTATCAGCTTTTATCGTTTTAATGTCTAAATTCAGTCATTATGCATCTTCCTTTTTTCAATAGTACCGTTTTGGCAAAATGCCAGCTCTTTGCAAGCGTACGTTCAGTTTTCTGAATGATCAGGTTTATCATCATTGCGAGCGCTCTTTCTCCTCCTGGTCACTTCTTGGTGAAAGCAGGTTTGCAGTGAGTTCCATGTTTGGCGCAGTATCGTTTTGGCCTTGCTTGGCGTACTTTTTCCGCAGCGATTTTGAAAATGCTCGCACGGGAAAAAGTCAGTCTGTGGATTCGCTTTGTAGGGTATAGCTGTGTTTTTACGCAGTACGTGGACTCGTTGTATTGCACGGACCACGTGTGGTCTCAGTGCCAAGATTGTGTGCCATGGAAGGCACTCATGTTCCACCTTTCTTTTAAGTAACGTTGAATTAAATACCAGATCTACATCTTCTTTTAAAACATGCTTTTGTAATAAATATCGCGTCCACAATTTTATCAGAAGTTCCTACAGTTTTCAAGCCATGCACTCTCCTCATAAAGATCTGCACATCCTGAAATAAAAAAAGATGTTCCAGCTTAAGTATTTGTTTTTCTCTGTCTCCAACACCCTCATATCAAGTTCTACAGGTAATAGTTTTAATTAATTCTTTAAAATGATGGTGAATCACGAACCACCACTAGTACAATCACGTTGTCAGCTTGATGCGAACTCTTACTCCATATCAACTGTTCCTCATCAGTAATTTAATTATTACAAGCTAAAAATTCAGTATAATCATATTCAAGTTTTTTTAAAGAGTTCCATATTACATCATAACAGTAAATCATAAAGTAAGAAAGTTTTATTTCAAGTTTAGCCAGTCTTAATAACCAAAACAGCTTGATTAATACATGAATAAATTTGGTTAAAAAGATTGTGATTATCAGTGATACCAGTGTTATCTTGATCTCTTTTTTTTCAGAAATAAATTTATACTTCCTTCATGAAAAACCATGACTTCAGTCGTATTATTGAGAATTACATAATAAAATACATACAAAATGATGTAACTAAAAAATTCTGTAATTTTGCCCCTACATCTGAACAAAAGATTCATTGTTTACATCTGCGATGATGTGCAGATTTTAGGCATTTGCAGATGTTGGGGTTGCAGATTTGAGGAAACCTACTGTATACACAAATGAAGCTTACTTTCAGAGTTGGCCAGATCAATTGATACTCCATCATCTAACTTTTCAGCTGACTCACTTTTTTCAAGATCTGGAGCTGATGTTAGATCTATTAAAAATAAATTTGTATATTTTTAGTATAAAAAAAATATATAGTTATTTTTTTTAATGTTTCTAATGTTTCTAAAAATGCATTTATAAATAATAGATTACATGGTATTTTTGAAAAAAAAAAAAAAAAAAAAAGGAATGACTTAATACCTTAAATTATTAACTACAATAAGTGAATTAAAATAATAAAACCAGGGTTCGTAAATATGATATTTTTGAAAATATCAAAAATATCAGATATTTTCGATATGTATCCGACATTTTCAAAATAGTCAACTTACCCCTGATAATAAATATTTTCAAGCACAATATAAATTAGAGCTAAAAAATATTGCACTTTACATGAAAACTTATCAAACAATGTTCTAAAAATGCATTTCTCTTTTCCTTCTTTCCCCTCAAGCACTAAGAACAAAATTGAAGATCAACTAATTGAAAACGGATACAATTTTCTTTATACACTTATATAAACTACAGGATTTGTATCAAGTTTCAAGACAGTTATATATTTTATAAAGCAAAATATTAAATACAAAATGCATATATATTTTTTTAATTTAAGAATTTTAACATAAATGTAAGCTTATCTTATTTTTAATTCCCTAACATGTTGTACAGTTTAGACTCAATTAAACTGAAATCAGAAAAGATTCTTTTCTAAAGAAGCTGTATATAAACGGTTATTTAAATTACAGTTTAATTTGAAATGGCTGTTCAGAATTAAATGTCTAACATAATTATTAGTTCTACATTCAAAAATTAAAGTTTCAAACATGAAGCTTGGAAAAGATATTTTTCTTCTTCGTCTAAAAAAGTCACTGCCAGCGACAAAAGTTGTTTATCTACAGAATGACATAGTCAATAATTGTTGAAAATCTCACTTATACACTTGTTTTGACTGAAGAAAATATCAAGATGTATCAAGATATATATATCCATTGATATATGTAGAGCAAACATTCAAACTATGCTTTCTCCTTTAGATACAGATTTTCAAAAAACACAAAAAACTGATAAAAAAGAAAATAACTTGTATTTAATTCTGATTTTTATTGTGTATTTTTATTACTGTTTAATAGAAATAATTGCAAGTATACCTAAGATATTAAACATAAAACACGCCATACCAGTTGAAAAGAAAAAAGATGTTAAAAAACTTTTGAAGGTAATGTATGGTGAACAGTGGCAAATCAACCTGATGATATCTTCAAATGGTACAGCCAGATTATCCATGATTTATAAGCCTGCAATAAAGAAGAGGGGCATGTGTGTGACTGTCTAGATGAAGATATTGGTTTTAAAATTTGAAGTGGATTTCTGGCAAACGAGTATTTATTTAGTAAATATTTAATGAATACTACTAGGTACCATAATTTGTCATTTTATCTTATCAATAATCAACTGAAAATCGGTATTTATTCGAATAAAATAATACTTTTGTATTATTTGTGAGTTAGAACTTATTTCATTCAAAAAACGTTTTATCCACTTGTCAAACAGTCAAAACATGTTTCCTCCTCTGAATTCGGTCAAAACGTGATTTCTCTAAATATTAAATGCATTTTATTAATTTGGCTAAGAGGAAGAGATTCTAAAACAACCCTTTGAACAAGGCAACAGTAACTCTCTTTTTAAGAAGATTTACATCATATTCTTCACTTAGATCTTGAAATCTATAATTCTGGAAGCCTTTAACCTTAACAGTTCTCTTATTTTTCTCTAAAACAATCCGTTTCAATTGTGATATGTATGGTAGGTTTCGAAAGTACACATTAAGTGACAACTGTGATTGGCAGACTGGAGAAATCACTGCTTGATTGAATGCAGGCTTTGGAGGAAACACTCTTTGATTGAAATGTCAAGTTTTAAAATTGATTTATGATTGGAGAAAAAATTTTTTTAGTAAAAAATACCGTTTATTTTATTTAACACAGAGTTCATAAAAATAACAATAACTCATTTTTTATTTTTTTGTGAGAAAACACGGTTTGAATGTTTGCTCCTCAAATATCAACAAACCCTGAATAAAACTTTGTAAAAATCACCATAAAATCAAAAATATGCACAGGACGTGTTTCAAGCTTTAAAGTTTAGATTAAGCGAACATCAGAGATATATATTACATCAAGAATTAGCAATTTGTAAAATTTTCGAAAAAATTCAGAAATTCCAAAATTTTAGTAAAAATTTACAAATTTAGAAAATTTTCAAATATTTTTTTTTGGATTTCGGATAATGGGTCCTATAGTGTACTTCAAAATAGGCTATCAGAGTGCCAATATACTAAATGACAATATATGCCCATCATGAGGATTCTAAAGGTATAGGTTCGTTAAATTGTGCACATTTAAAAAGGAGACATAAGCATCGCATTTTTCAAACAAATCAGAACCATTCAAACATTTTCAGCATCCATGCTCCGAGATATCTGCAACCAAAAGAGCATAAAAGAGACACATGTTGAATGACATCTTTCAATTTTGCTCACAATATTCTGTCTCAAACAATAGGAATCCACTGTACTTACATTTTCTTAAAAAAATTTTCTTGATACAGAGGTTGTTCAAAATTGCTTTAAAAAAGGTGGATTATCACCTCTCGGAAAAACTCTGGCATGCATGAGATAGTGTCAACATCAATGCTAGAAGCCTTATCAGGGTTCATAGCCTGGGGTTCATATTATAAAGCCTTGATCACCACAAATTTTAGTGAAGAATATTTCAGATAAATAGTTGATTAAGGTTATTACTATTTTAAGAGACTATAATAAACGTAAAATTACCAACATATGTGTAGAAAGTTGGTGTGTTTGCTATATCAGTAGAGTGGTATCGTTCCAAATGTAATGTTACTCAAGTTTCATTCATTAAGATTGCTTACCCTGTAAATACAGTCGAGTTTGCTTATAACCAACCTGGCCGGACCTCGGACCATCAAAACTGGTTCCATATATCCGAGGTTCATTATAAACAGTTCATGCCTTTTGTATAATAGATAATGCTCTAAATACTTTTAACTATGTATAAGAATCTTAATGAATGTAAGGGTGTTAAAATAATTTTACATGTTTTAATTTATTTTTTTTAATATAAGCATCGAAATTTATATTAAACGGTTATATCATAAATTTATCAAAACATTTTCATTATTGTCCTAGATTGATTTTATAATGGTAGATTATAAAGCATACCTTTATGTCGAAAAAAATTATGTCACTTTTGTTTGTCTTATCCTTACGAGATCTTTGAATTGTGAACCATATCAACATCATCATAAGTTATTTTTTTGTTTCTTAACTTTAGTTATATTTTACTCATATGCACATTTTATTTTTTCTCTATTTTTCCATATGGTGCCCCGTGTAGATTTTTGAAGCAATTACTCTCGGCAAATATGAACTTTCATAGAAGAACCTTTTTCTATTTTGAAAACAATTTCAGCTTTTTGTTTCAGGCAGAAGTTTATTCTTTTAGCTGTCATGATTTTAAAAATTGTAGAACACGATTCTCGCTTAAAAAATTAGATATGACCAACATGCAACAAGTTTCTCTATCTTTTGAAGAACTTAAAATTGGGAGGGGTTTTTACCTATCCGAACAACAAGACAGTGTTACTACATTCCATGGAAATATAAAGTGTTTCTCTTGCATTGGAATGACACCACTAATCTGGTAAGTGGTTCCCTAAGGTGCAATTGCGTGTCACCACTAATCCAGGGCCAGGGTACGACAATTGCATCAGGGGTCTGTCCAGACTTTTCTTACAGGGTCCTGTTTTGTGAAGTTTTTCTTATATTTGTGAAAATTCTTGTCATAATTTTGTGAATTTTAAATTATTCATGTTCTATCCTTCATACATTGAAAAGCTAAGTAATATGTTCTTTGGTGAGTTCAACAGCTTACTTACAGGCCATATTTTATGTTTAAATGACTAAATTTGTGAAAAGTTCAATTTGAAGGTGAAAAAATTCTAAGAAAGGTGTATTTAAGAGACAAATAATTTTGTGAAGGATCCTGTTTTGGGATAAAATATTTTGTGAAGGGTCCTTTAAAGGACCTAAAATTTTCCTAAACTTTTCCCTGTGTATACATTCACACAGGTTTCTAGCTACCTACTGCACTTAAATCCTCTTTTATTTCAAAGAATAGGATCTGTCATACTTCTTCACAGAGCTGGCTACCTATTGCACTGAAAGCCTCTTTTTTTTCAAAGAATAGCATCTGTCAGCACTCTTCACAGAGCATTTTGTCAATGTGGAAATTTCAAATGATGATTGATTTTTTTCAGTAATTTGAAAAGAAAAGTTTGTTATTTTTGGAAAAGTAGAGGAAGATTGAGGATGTTATAAGCAAGGGTTTGTTATATCCATAATACAGAAGTTCATTATATACATCAGGGGTCGAACCAGGCAAAATTTGTGATCTATTTTGGGTCTCTTCACAAAAATCTATTTAATAAAACAGACTCCTTCATAAAATTCCTCTTAATAAAACAGGTACCTTCACAAAATTAGTCTTAATAAAAATCGGCCCATTCACAATATTCCATTTCATTAATTATTTTGTTTTATTAGACTTTAAAATGTGTAATTTGCATACAAAACAAGTTCATCAGAAAGGAAAACTTTAGCAGAAGGACTTAAGAAGTTATTAATAATAAATGTTTGATTTGAATAACAGTAACCAGATTTTATATTTCATTACAAAATGATATTTTTCACAAAAATAATAAATTTCACAAAAATAACTTTTACTTTTCACAAAATGAGCTCTAAGGAAAAAAACCCTTTGTCGACCCCTGTCCATTAAAATTAGCATTGTAAAGGACATTAATCAAAATGGGACTTTCTATCTGGTTTGCTATATACCAGGTTCATTACAACCAGACCAGCTGTATTCTTAATTAAGACAAATCAACTACATATTCTGTTTCTTACAGACAAAGTTTAATTCTTGGAAATTTAGAAGGGCAGAAAACAGTTTATAATTTTAGATACCAATTTAGAAGTGGCTGTCCCACTTTTGTTACTTCTGTATCCTGCTATTTGCGACAGTGGACATGGCAAAATTACTTACAACATATTTTAATGCAGCAATTTACAACAGATATACAATACAACATACAGTAAACTCTCTGTAAGGCAGACTCTGTATAAGACGGAAATCTGTCTAACTCGGAAAGATTTTCAAGTCCCTGCAAATCCATAGACAGTGTAAAATTTGTATAAGGCAAAATATTGTCTATTACGCAGGGTTGGCACGGTTTAAACCAAGTGGTTTTAACCACGGTTTAAACCAATTGGTTTTTTTGTCAATAAACCATTTGGTTTTTTTAGAAAAAATCTAATGTAATATTTTCTCTTTTTGTAATTTAATTGTTTAAAATTATAGATAGAAGTAATTTCTACTTTTAACACTTCATCTCAGCAGTCAACATGAGACATAATGAGCTTAGGTCATGTTTCTATGCATGTAGAATGAAAATTAGCATGTGCTGATGAACATATCTGGTACCCTAAAGATTTTTCTTAAAACATGTGAAATTAGAAAAGATAAAATGGATAAATAATATTAAATATTTAGCATAAAATATTTTCATTCAAAAAATGCAGATTATTTACAGCAGTTAAAAACAAAATACAATGATCTTATAATAACAACAACCACAGAATAATATATTATATTCATGAAACTGCATCAAATGTTTATTGATTGATTATTATATTATTAATCATAGGATTTTTCATACGATTTTCAAAGTATCGATGTTTCACTGTGTAGAGCAGTTTACTTTGAACATAAGACATAGCTATTACTAATAATGTTTAAATTAGAAATGATTTCAATTTTCTATATAATTGACTGTAATTATTTAATTTAATTATTTTCAAAAGTTATATTACTTATATAATATCCAAAAATGTTTATTTTATCAACAGATATGCATCTCTACGCAATAGGAAATTATATTTAAAAAAAAAAACCCGGTTTAAACCAAATAAACTGTTTTTTTTTGGTTTTTTACAAAAAAACCCGGTTTTTTTCCAACCCTGCGTATTACGGAAGATTTTCTCGGTCCCGATCGATTCCGCCTTAGACAGTGCTTACTGTATTTACAATATACACATTACGATTACATTAAATACAGTAGTAACAAAGCAGTTGCTACTGCAATTAATATTATTGGACCATTGTAGGCAATATATCCTCCTATCTGAGACAATATGTAAGTATTGTTATTTTTTTACCTATAAAATTTTTACAGCTATTCCTTTTGGCACTTCTGACATTTTTTTTGAAAAATGTTAATTCTTTTTTATATTCTAACTGATAAATTCTTCTTATATTTTGATCAGAACATTTCTGAAATTTCCGCCTGAGAGCATAAACATTTTTTTTCTGGATCTCTAGACTGGAGTTCCACCAAGAACCTTCAGGGGGAAGAAAAAGAAAAAAATATGTAATCAGACAGTTAGGGTTCTTTTTAAAGTGTGAAAATATTCTGATTTATTTTGGAGCCACAAATTTAGCACTATAAAAAATAAAAGGGAAAAAAGAAGAAGAGATAGAACTGTGAAAGTGGCCAGGGCCAAAAATAACAGTTTTATAATAAAATATATTATTTTATTAATGTACTAACAATATTTTTATTATTTATTATATTAATTTTCACAATTTAACTGTTCTAAATTTTGCATCTTAAATATTCGACAATAAAATGTGCATATATCGAGTACAAGTTATATACAGTCGGCTCTCATTAATTCGAAATCGGATAAATCGAATCTTAGCTTAATTCGAACTATACATGAAGTCCCGAAATTTTCAATGGCATAATAACGCTAAAACTTTTCATTTATTCGAACTCATTTTCTCTTGACTTCGTTTAATTCGAACTAACGAGAATTCCATTTTTTCATTTTTTCTTACTTTCTCACGGACTTCAGACCCTTGAAATAACTTTCTTTCTTTCATTTTTGTCAGAATTGTTCTGAACTAGTATAATAGTCCCATGCATTTGATATCCTCTTTTTTAGTGTGCCCCGCCCCGTCTGTCCATCAATGACACCTCCGCCCCTTCTTCCATTGTGTTTGTTCCTAATGCCTTCCACAGCATTTGACCCAGTGACATTCCGAGAAATTCACAAGGTGGACATCTGTTAAAGATAGGAGAAACCCGTTTTATCACTACATTCTATTTGCAGTGTGGGGATCGAATTTTTTAGTCAATGGTTTTACTTGCTGCTAAAGTGTTTTTTGAGAAAGTAAAAGATCTTGTTTCTTTAAAATATGGCTCCACGTGGAAGTTATAAATCGTTAACTTTAGAAGCTAAAGTAGAAATTATTAAAAAGGTAGGATGTGGCCGATCTAAGACAGAAATTGCTGCAGAATATGGAATAAAAATAATACACTCTCTACTTACTTGAAAAATAAAGAATTCTTCCTGAAATCATGGGAAAAGGAAAGATTTGCTAAAGGACAAAAACGTATGAGAACAGCAGCAGATGAGGATTTAGAGGAAGCTTTACTGTTATGGACAAAGGATGCATTGGCAAGAAATGTACCTTAGAGTGGACCTATATTGGCAACTAAAGCGAAAGAACTTGCACTACTCATGGGTATTAAAAATTTCAATTGCAGTAAAGTATGGCTGACACGTTTTAAGCACCGAAATAACATCGTACACAAAACTGTGTGTGGTGAAAGTGGTGCTGTAGACCTCGCTGCTTGCAACGAATTCTGCGAAAAGCTACCCAAACTTATTTCTACTCATGCAATGAAAGACGTGATTAATGCCGATGAAACAGGGTTGTTTTATAGACTTCTTCCAAATAAGACTTTAACATTTAAAGGTGAAACGTGCACAAGTGATAAACTTAGAAAAGACAGGATAACTGTGATGGTAGGTGCCAATATGGATGGAAATGAGAAGTTAGAATTGTGAGTTATTGGTAAATCAACTAATCCACGTTGCTTCAAAGGAGTGAAAACACTGCCTGTTGATTACGTGGCAAATGCCAAAGCCTGGATGACGCGTGAAATCTGTACCAGTTGGTTAAAAGAACTGGATAAAAAATTTTCTCATGAAAACAGAAAAATTCTATTGCTGCTAGATAATGTGCAGAGTCATTGTAAAAGGATTCTAGACACATTTTATTTTCGGTTGATCTTAAAGAAAGCTACGACATAAAACTACTCACGGCCATCAATGACTTATATGCGGCGTGGGACACCGTACAACTCGAAACAATAGAAAAATGCTTTCGACATGCAGGATTTTTCCATCCATCTAAAAAGAGTGGTTGTAATGCAAATGGCGAAAACGATAGACCTTTCGAAGAAATAGAATTTCCAAACTTTTCTGAAAAGTATGATATTATGTTGTTATTATTATGTGTGATATTATGTTCGCAGAGTATGTAGCAGCCGATAATAGTTTAGAAGTATCTGGACCCTTAACTGCGGAAGAAATTGTTGAAACAATTCACGAAAAATGCAATGAGGAGACGGAATCAGATTCTGGCGATTCTGCTACTATGTCCCAAGTGCTTTCCTTACCCACAGAAAAGTCAACTGCACAATCAATTGAGTGTTTGTGTACATTTATCCTGATGCAGCCGTCATCGGACAAAGAACTTAACTGTTTGTTACAAATAGAAAAACTGGCTAAAAAGTCAAAAATGAATAGTAGCAAACAACAATTGATATTTTTTTCCCATAGAGATGATAAATAAGTGTAAATAATTTCTTAAATGTTCATCTAATTTCAGGTAAGAAAATTATAGTACAATTAAAATGTAATTTTAAATGCAGTTGTTTTATAGTGTATAATTAATTTTTATGTTTTATTTATATTATTTTAATATTATTAATTATTTATGTATTTATATCTTTTAATTTAATATTAAGTCATATTCTAACGAAAACAGCCGAAATAAATTAAAAAAATACCATAATATTAATTCCTTTGTAATAGTACCCCTTTAAACATGTTTTCCTGTCATACTTTCCGTAATTCGAACATTTCTTGTGGTCCAGACGAGTTCGAATTAACGAGAGCCGACTGTAATAGGATATGATTAATTTTAATAATATTATGACTTTCAAGCATACTTTTTAAATTTCCAGGCACAAAGTGTAAGGAAAGTATTATAATAACAATAAAAACCCGATTATGGAAATTTTGGTACATCTTTACATTGTGAGGCTCCCTCAATTCATTTTTTGCAACTTTTATAATGATTCCATATGCATGCGTGTATATAGTAATTTTTACATTTTTCAGTCCCTATAGACAGTTTTTGGCATTTTTACGATGATGTCTGTATGCATGCGTGTGAGCGAACACGGTAACATACCAATCAGTGATGATGCATATGGGCATCAGTAGATTTGGCAATGAACATAGAAAAGTAAAGACAACATAGAACATTTTAAATCTATGCAAGCATACATTAAAATAATTTGTATTTTTTATTCATAACACAATGAGATAATAGTGCAATTCTTTTTTCCAATTTCTTCTTTCTTACAATCAAAATGTACAGTACTATCATCTATTGGATTTAAAATGAGATGGCTAAAAAGGGTTCGCACAGATCTCTAAATCTGTTCTTGCCTGCATGTACCTACAGGTTTTCAGAACCCTGCAACCAATCACAACACGCATACAGTGGGCTACCCATAGCTAAGTTGGACAAATCCATTCTTCAGAGAAAAGGCGTGCAGTTACTTTTTGCAATGCTTATTTTCTTTTTAATGTTATTATTCTAATGGAAAACTATTTTATTAAATACAAAGAACAATATTTAATTATTTAAACTAACTCACCCAGCACTATCCAGGCCCTGCATAACAAATTTTAAATATACCTAAAATTAGAGATGCACCGAATATTCGGTATTCGGCCTTACTACCGAATATTCGGTTAGGTCGAATATCAAACTATTCGCTGTGCCAAATATTCAGTTTGGCTGAATATCGAAATATTCTTCCAGGCCAAATACTTATAAATCCTTTTAAAAACCTTAAAACAACTTCTATTTTTAACCCTCAATTAATAAAAATATTTAGAATAATTAAAAATAGAATTATATTTAAATAAAAGAGAATGCTTTTATACATTTTTTAGTTGCTATTTGAAAAGTATAATGTAAAAAAATTAACCAACAATGACGATTTTAGTCCCTTCTTGACAATTAAACAGTATATAATTGTAAAATTTTTCTTCCAATTCCTTCAAAATTTCACTTTGATTTTAAAATATTTGTTTTAGAATATACTAAGAAAATTTTATTCGTTTGTTTTAATTCAGAGAGGATTTCTTGAAATTTAAAATTTTATCAATTAAAGAAGCTTTAAAACTATCCTCTTCTTAAATAACAATGAAAAGCATAGAATTTTTTTTTAGTGTAAAATTTACTTGTAAAAAGATCTTGTTCATGTGTGTTAAATATTATGTAAAATTGTTTTAAAATTTAACTTTTTAATACTTTCAAACTCTGAAACTTAAAAGTATTCAGCAAGCCAAATATTCAGTTTACCTGTTGGTCGAATATTCGATATTCGGCCAAAATCACTATTTAGTGCATCCCTACCTAAAATTACCTTATAATTTTTCAGAATAACTTTAAATATATGCTGGTCAGTTTTTCCAAACTAACCTCTTTCCATGCACCAAATAACAACAACAACAAAAAAAAAAAAGCCCCCGACCACAAGGGCAAATATATAGGTAAAAAATCAATGCAAAATCACGAGTGGAAATTATGGTTAGTCTTCAACAGATACAAATTCTTAAATTGAGAAGCTGTTAATAAAATCCTCTTTGGAGAATTTAATGTTCACATAAGAAAAAAAAAATCTTTTGATCAGAGCACCTGAAAGAAGACTCGTATTAAACTTTAAAAAGATTTATTTCACTGCACAGTATGAGAAACATTTTCAGACGAATAAATTTATTAACTAAAATCTGCAATATTGCAAGATCTACATTTTGAGTGTATGATGCAGACGATGCACAGTTGTTATGCTGTCATCATCTGCTACAGTTTTACTTTCATCAGATTCCGCTGGATGATACTACAAATGCAGTATTGAATTTATTACAACAATCTGAAGATATTTCCTGGTTTGAATAATAGATGATATTCAGCACAATTTAAACACCGGAATGGCCCCCCCCATAACTTCATCATCCAAGTTTTTTTTTTTTTTCAAGTTTTCACTGATAACTAAAACTAAACATATTTCAGAGGCAGATCTATCACATCTTTTAGTTTAGTTGCGACAGTAAAAATTGTTGATAACAATTAGGGATGCACCAAATATTCGCTATTCGAATGTTACTGAATATTCAGTTTGTCCGAATATCAAACTATTCAGTATGCCGAATATTTGGCTTGGCCAAATGGCAAACTATTCGGCTTGCCGAGTATTTGGTTTGACCTAATATCAAAATATTTGGCCAAACCAAATAAGTATTTAAAAAAAACTTTTAAAACATATTTTTAAAAACCTTATATAATTTCTGCATTTAACAGTCAACTTATAAAGATATTCAGAATAATTAGAAACAGAATCATATTTAAATAAAAGAGAATGTTTTTACATTATTTATTTGCTGTTTGTTAAGTATTATTTAAAAAAATTAACCAATCACGACGATTTTCATAGGAATTAATTATGTACAAATGCAAGTTCCTGAACATTGTCCAGTAAATAATCTGTTTCTTGCTAAGATTTTAAGAACAACGTTTAATGTCTCTGAAAATGATCGCCCACTCCAGACACCGATCTAGTATGCACTTAAAAACTTCCTTGCTTAATCAAACGGAATAAAACAGTTATTCTTGCTGAGTTGCCATCATATAAAATTTGAATAAATTGTATTATTTATTTACTTTTACTTTAATCTCTTCCTGACAAATAAATAATATATGATCCTGTACAATTTTTTTTCCATTTTTTTCACAATTTCTCTTTGATCAATGTTGGTTTTAGAATTTAAGAAAATTTTATTCATTTGTTTTAATTCACAGAAGAAGCCATGTATGAAATTTAAAATTTTACTAATTTAAATTTTTTTATAACTATCTTCTTCTTAAATAACTTAAAGCAGATTTTTTTTCAGCATAAAGTTTTCTTGAAAAAAGCTCTTGTTTATCAAAATAAAAGTTTCTGTTTTCAATATTATGTAAAATTGTTTAAATTTAACATTTTAATGCCTTTAAACTTTGAAATATTAAAGTATTCGGCCAAACAGTTACTATTCGGCTAGCCGAATATTTAGTATTCGGTTCCCCCCGGTAGCAGAAAGTTCGAGACGGGAGACGATCGTCGCAGATTTTCTTTTATCTTTTGCTGATTCTTTTTCATCAAACCTTTATTTTGCTTCATATTATGTTTAGCTCTTTATTACTTAATACAAAAAGTTGAAATTAGTATTAATAAAAATTTATAAAATACATAAAAACACTACAGGTAAGTAAGTGACTGTCTCATTAATTAACACTTCAATTGTAAAAATATTTTACCTGCAGATTATTTTTTGTCTCTGAAGTATCTGTCGCAGACACCTGGAGAATTTTCTGCTTCGGGAGTTCGATTGTAGGCCGTATATTCGGCATTCACCAAAATTACTATTCGGTGCATCCCTAATAACAATCAACCAAATAACAAAAATCCTTGTGTGAATCTGTCATTTGCAGTTCAAATGCAACAGTAAAAAATCTGGAGAAATGTATTTTGAAAATACAAAATACTCGAAAAAACAATTACAAAATACTTTTGTTTTATCAGTTTAAATTACAAAATACAAAAGTATTTTGAAAATGCATTTCAAATACATATATTTTTGATAGATTTCGAGGTATTTTCTGTTTCGTTCTGCTATTCTTTTTTCACATATTATTTATATCCAAAGAGTCAAAATCAAAAAGAATATTTAGGTAGTATATAAATGAACATTTAAAAAATTAAATATGTGCAAATGCATGTATCAAGCATACCTTCATCAACAGCAATTTTTTCTTCATCTTCAAGAGATTTTTCATTCATGCTATTTTGTTCAAGAATTGGCATATCTAATGCTATATAAAAATAAATGGCAGTATTAAGCATAAACGGTTTTATTGTTTAGTTTAAATCATTAAAAATATAAAAAAGTAAAACAACAATATTTCATAAATATGAATTCTAAAATCAACACAATCAAACCCCAATATCTTGAACCTTACAGGGAGGGTTGGCAAAAAACCAGATTTTTTTGTAAAAAACAAAAAACAAAAAGTTAATTTGGTTAAACTGGATTTTTTTTAAATATATTTTCCTATTATATATACATGCATATTTATTGATAAAAATAAACATTGTTGGATATATATGTAATGTAACAAATATTTAAATATTGCTACACTAGATGGCAGCACACGACAGTCCCTAATTTTAGCGGGCTGCCAAATAGTTTTTCTTATGATTCCATGTGGATTAGCTTTCCCGCAGAGAGTTTTTGAGACGCAGAATGTAGAGGTGTTTGAAATACAAGCTGCTTGCTTGATTTTTTTCCCCCGGAGTTTTTTTATAAGAGGCGGGAAATGATGAACTGTTCTTCGAATCAGTGGATTTCTTCTGTAATTCCAAAAGTCTGTACATGTAGTATAGTGTACATAATCATGTTAAATGACATATACTTGTATCTTTAATATGCTCTATTAAAAGTTTTGTACTAAATCTTAGAGTGACGGATTTAATTTTGGAGTGATGAGTCCATTTTTAAATATTGTAGCATCTACTTATGGAAAATAAGCTGGCTATAGTAATATTTAAAAGTAATTTAAATTAAATAATTAGTCACTTATGTAGAAAATTGAAATCATTTCAAATTTAAACATTAGTAAAGTAACAGCAATGGCTTATGTTCTAGGAATAAAATGCTTTAGATAGTGAAACATTGATACCTTGAAAATCTTAATAAGCAATCTTTTGATAACTATTACAGTAGAACCTCTTTTATCCGAAGCTCTCGATTAACCGAAATCCATTTTTAAAGCTTGCTCCCCCCCCCCCCCCTTTATTTTACTATCACATTCCTTGTGTGCAAAACCCATTTTTAAAGTTTTTTTTTTTGCTATTACATTGATCAAAGTAAAGAAGAGGACAATGATGTGGACGAAGAAAAGGAACAAATTAGCAATTCTGAAACTTTTGAATATTTTACATAAGATTTGGCATGGCTAGAGCAGCAGAAAGACTGTGATACTGGTGAACTAAAAGTATTTAAAAAAACAACAACTTTGTGATAGAGCTGCAAAGCAAAGGCAATCGAAATTGCGACAAACGAACTTTTTTCGAAGCTCTTGTGAAATATGTAAAAGGTACCTACTTAATTTCAAAATTAAAAATTCAGGTAATTTATTCTGGTTTCTATTTTGCTATTGCTTTATTTTTATTAAGGACTTGTTACCACAATAAGAAATATTGCATTTATTTGTCTTTAATCTTAAAATTGAAGCATTCTCGATTATCCAAAAATTTCAATTTTCCGAAAGAGGGTCGGTCCCAATTACTTCGGATAATCGAGGTTCTACTGTACTAATAAATAAATATATGATGTAGTTTCATAAATATAATATACTTTTCCATGACTACTATTCAAAAAAATTCTTTGAAATACTTATATGGGAGCCTGATTTTTCTGTTAGGACAAACACTACATGAGAAATTATAATCGTTTATTGAAAATAAGGATTTTTATACGGAATTCCCGGAATGATTTGACATTTAGCAGTTGAGTCTTTACTTTACATCTTTCAAGAAGTGTTGTGTATTGTCATTTGACACTTCTGTACTGAAACTGACAGGTTTTAAGAAAATTGATAAGCAGAAACACTCATTTACTACATTTTTAAGCAACTGAAAATATCTTAAAATAGACAGCAGTTTTGTAAAAGTTGTCATCCAATAAAACATTTAAACAGCCGCCAGACTTTTTTTTAGGTATTTTTTATGAGACTTTTTTTTTTTTTATTGGTATGGCTTAAGCGAACCTTATCTCAATTTCCTTGTTAGGTCCAAAGTAGTGGGTTTGATTATATAGTGTTGACTCTAAGCCACTTTAACAGGGCGCAGTGCCTGGGGGCCCTTTTTATTTCTTTTTTGCACGCAGCAGCTCTTTTAAGCCCTTCTGATGCACCCAGCTGCTCTTTTTAACACTTCTTATGTGTCCCATGGCAATTCTATTCATGCCAGGAAAATATCACAAATTCTAGGGACTCTAAACAAACCAATTCAAAATATTTTTAGTGAAAAGGTACAAGTGTGCCCTTTTTGAAAAAATGTACCCTTTTAAAAAAATTCCCGCCCGGCGGCCCTTTTTTTCTAGAGTCAACACTATTATATTATAGAGGATTTAAATATATTTCGTTACATATTTTAGTTAATTAAAAGTAAACAGGTGTGTATTCAATAGTATTTGGATTTAAAAATTTTAAATGAGAAACTAACTTTTTTTTTTCTTTTTACTATCCAATTTTCTTATGCAATTTTTGATTATAGGAGCCAATAAGAATAAAGGATTTTCTCTACCTTGACTATAGTATTTTATTTTTTTCAATGAAAACTAGTTTGCTGAATATTTAACATTTTTTTCTTTAGGATAATTATTACTTCACATTTATAAATAAATTCATCTACAAGACAGTATCTCCACTCTCCAGTATGATTATTAACTCTTTCATATTAATTATAGTCTGAGGATGTTAAAGAACTTTTTTTTATTCAAGTGCTTCTTGCGAATTTGTTTTTTGCGTGATAACTCCAAATCAACATTTTTGGCCATTAGATTCAGCAAGTAATGGAAAAGATTGATTGGTAATATTGAAATGCTATAACAAGCTCCCAATTTTTTTAATGTGCCCTCTTAATTTGACTTCATATCTTGAGTTTCTTTTTTATTCTTAAGAAATTATCTCCCCAATCAAGAAAACTTTCCTTTACAGCTCAATGTCAAAATTTGTGTTTTTTCAGCGATCTTTTCATGAAATTAGTGGGGTTTTTTTGTGATCCTTTGACGAAATTAATTTTTTTCGCGATTCTTTTACGAAATTTGAGTTTTTTCGCAATTCTTTGACAAAATTCGGGCTTTTTCCGCTATGCTTTTACGAAATTCGTTTTTTTCCAGCACTCCTTTGATGAAATTTACGTTTTTTTCTGAGCTTTCTTTGACGAAATTATCTTTTTTTTTCAGGATCCTTTGAAGAAATTCGCGTTTTCTCCGTGATGCTTTGATGAAAGGGATTGTTTTTTTCTGCGAACGATTGACGACATTGTTTTTTTTCGGTGACCATTTGTTGAAATTCACAATATTTTTTAATGATATATTTTTATGCCTGAATTTTCAGGCTGATGGCCGATTTTTTTTTTCAATTTTCTGAAGCGAATGCCTTAAATTTTCGGAAAATTCGGAACAGAATCGCCCCTGGCAAACAATAAATAAATCGTACATAAAATAGGGAAATATTTTTAACATTTTGGTATTTAAAAAAAAAAAAAGTTACAAGAACAAAAATTACGTTTTATTTTTTCAAAACAATTTTCTGCAAAGTTCCGAATTTTGCAGAAAGTCTTCTGCGCACGGCGTGCACCTATATTATACAACTCTGTGTATACACACATGACCCTGACTCAATATGCCTCATGTTGACTGCTGAGATATTGTTCAAAGTAAAAATTATTTATATCCAATAATTTGAAACACTTAAATTATGAAATATATATATATATATATATATATTTAATTTGTTCTAAAAAAAAAAAACCAACTGGTTTTTGTTTTAGAAAAAAAACAGTTGGTTTAAACCAGGGTTGCAAAAAAGCCGGCTAAAATTAAAAAAAGCCAGGCCGGTGGTTTTTATTGGTTTTTTGGCCAAAATTGGCTTTTATACAATGAAGCATTGTAATTATAAACTACACATTTTAAAGTGTTTTTAATTAGTTTTAATGACATTTAATTGATTTAGAGTTTAATAAGTAACACAATTTCTCAATAATGAGGACATTAATACTGGAATAAAACTTAGATTGTTTTGCTAGTGATTTGTAGTCAGAATTGCAAATATGTCAGCTAAATTTTAAAAGGGCCATACTAACCGCCATTTTTTTCATTTTTACTGCTTTATAAAATTAAAGAGGACAATGGCATACGTACCAACATGTCATTTTTGAAAACCTTACAATTTTTACGACGTATTCTTCTGTACTTAAAAAAGTATATAACAAATGCATATGTATTAAGGAATATCATTTCATAATATTTTCTGTACTATATTCCTTTGACCAGGGGTGATCCTGCATAAAAAAAAAAAAAAAATCTGAAATTCACATAAAATTTTCTGAAAAATTATAGCAGGGAGGGGGGGGGGGGGGGATGGAAAGGGGGGGGGGGGAAATCCACTCCCAGCACTAACTATGCATTTTTGTACGTGGCCCTTTGACGAAATTTGTCGTTCTTTCGTGATCTTACGGCGAATTTTGCCGTTCTTTCGACGAAATTTGCCGTTCTTACGCGATCTTGCAACGAAATTTGCCGTTTTTTAGTGAGCTTGCGACGAAATTTACCGTTTTTTAGTGATCTTTCGTTGAAATTGCCGTTCGTTCACGATCTTTCGACGAAATTTATTTTTTTTTTTCGTGATTTCTTAAAGCAATTTGCGGTTTTTTCGTGATCTTTCGACAAAATTTGTAGTTTTTTTTGCGTTACTTGGACGAAATTTGCGTTTTTCCTGCAAACGATTGGCAAAATTTATTATTTTCGCCAACTGTTTCTCGAAATTCTGAACTGTTTCTCGATTTTTTATGTCCGAATTTTTGAATTGGTGGCCGACTTTTTTGAAGTTTTCAAAAATGAATGCCTTAAATTTTCGGAAAATTCGGATCAGAATCACCCTACCCTTGACGAAATCGGTGTTTTTTCCACAATATTTTCACAAAATCGACGTTTTTCCAGAGATCCTTTGACGAAATTGGCGTTTTCTCCTCGATCCTTTTGACGAAATCGGCGTATTTTCCGCGATTCTTTCACGAAATTAACCATTTTTTCGCGAACGTTTTTTCCATGTGCAAATCCGTACAATCGTACTGCTCATCCGTACAACCGTACACTTAGTACAAAATCCGTACATTGTACGGCCAAACCGTACAAGTTGGCAGCTATGCAATGGTTACTTAGTTACATTTTTTATTAGGTACTTAATTTTAAGAGATATTAATATACAAGACTTATTTTATTTCTAGTAAACATTTAAAATTACACATAGTCATATTAATAAAAACACCATTTCTCACTATTAAAAACATTGCGAAGCATATGCATGTATATGCTTAACAACATGCTTTTCAAAATTTTATTTAGAGAATTTCTTCTTCTTGTTTAAATGCTCTATTTTTTATACACTTATGTACCACTCTCCTCAAATATTAGGGTCAGGTGGGGTAAAATGGGTAGTCAAAAAATATTGTTTAATTTTTTAAAACTTTTTAAAGATATTTATAGTTTTCAAAATTATGTATGACTGCTTGAAGTTTAAGCTTTCTTCTACTTTATTTTTGTTTTTATAGTTTTTTCTATTTGAGTGGCAACAGTAAAACCGTTTGAGGACAATTTCATGCCACATATGGTCTGAATAAACTTCTTCCTGCACCTCATAATATCTGAAATAAACTCATTTATTTGACCTCATTTTGTTCATTGAGCACTTCTAATACTTTTCCAAATAACAAAAAAGAAAATGTCTTTTGTTTTATCTTAAATCTTAAAAATGGGGTAAAATGGGTATGGTGTTAGGCTTAACGTTTGTAGTATTTTTAAGGTGTTATAGGATCCTTTCTAATTTCTCTTTTAACATTTATAACTTAATCTATCCATATGGACACACAAGAATGTTTCCATTTTGATGTGCTACATTTTGTCATTAATTAAATATAATCTTTAAAATGTGTAGTGTATTTGGAGCTATGTAATATAGAATTTCAAAATACCAGTTTGGAGCCTAACTTATATTATTTTCAATGTTTATATATATATATATATATATTTTTTTTTTTTTTTTTCAGACATAATGCCTTCACATTTGCCTTCTAGAAGTTATAGACTTATTTATTTGACAAAATTTAATAGAAATCTATATTTTTTTTAGTAAAAATATTTATAAGTGTATTAAAAATTAATTGATCCAAATTTAAAACAAATTAACTGTAAACCAACTTTAAAAAATAAAATCCGGCTTTTTTTAAGTAGTTAAAACCAAAAAAAGCCGGCAACCCTGGTTTAAACCATAGTTAAAACCAATTGGTTTAAACCATGCCAATCCTGCTTACAGGATAATAGAGGGAAAAAATACCGATAATGTTTGTTTGCTTGAGACATCAAGATGATCTAGATATCAAGATGCTTATAAATATATAATTTTATCAGTGTGTTATTCAGTCAAACCAAAATTAAGTTTCAGTCGAACATTGAACAAAATACATGACATCATAATGAGCTGGAAGTATATTATTAACGTTCTTTAGGATAGAAAAAGCCATACAATAAGAGTAAGAAAAAAAAAAAAAAAAAAATCTGAAATAAAATACATTCAATAAGGGGAGGAAAAAGTAATACTATTGGAAGAAAAACACATTAAAAGCTAGGGATGCACCAAATATTCGGTATCTATTCAGTATTCGGCCATGTTACTGAATATTCGGTTTGGCCAAATATCAAATATTCAGCCTGCCGAAACATTCGGTTTTACCGAATATCGAAATATTCGGCTGAACCAAATACTTAAAATAAAACTTTTTATACATATTTTTAAAAACCTTATACACAACTTCTACGTTTAACAGTCAACTTATAACGATATTCGAAATAATTAGAAACAGAATCATATTTAAATAAAAGAGAATGTTTTTACATAATTTATTTACTGTTTAAGTATTATTTAAGAAAATTAACCAATCATGAGGATTTTCATAGGAATTAATTATGCACAAATGCAAGTTCTTGAACATTGTCCAGTAAATAATCTGTTTCTTGCTAAGATTTTAAGAACAATGCTTACAATCTCTGAAAATGATTGTCCACTCCAGACACCAATCTAGGATGCATTTAAAAACTTCCTTGCTTAATCAAAGGCAGTAGAACAGTTATTCTTGCTAAGTTGCCACCACATGAAATTTGAATAGATTGTATTATCTATTTACTTTTACTTTAGTCTCTTCCTGACAAGCAAATATATGATCCTGTATAATTTTTCTTCCTATTTTTACACAATTTCTCTTTGATTTTGAAATGTTTCTTTTAGAATTTAAGAAAATTTTATTCATCTGTTTTAATTCTCAGAAGCCATGAAATTTAAAATTTTATTAATTAAAAAAGTTTTATTAACTATCCTCTTAAATAGCTCAAAGCAGATTTTTTTTCAGCATAAAGTTTACTTGAAAAAAGGTCTTGTTTATTAGAATTAGAATAAAAGTTTGTTTTAAATGTTATGTAAAATTGTTTTAAAATTTAAATTTTAATGCCTTTAAACTTTGAAATTTAAGAATATTTGGTAAAATAGCCTACTATTCGGCAGGCTGAATATTCGGTTCGCCTGTAGGCTGAATATTCGGTATTTGGCCAAAATCACTATTCAGTGCATCCCTATTAAAAACATATTGTGTTGTCCTAATAAAAAAAAAACAAAAACAGAATTCAGTTCCTAAAAGTTCAACCGATTTCCTATATATATATATATATATTAAAAAAAAACATTCTAGTACACTCCTTTAAGGGTGTATTCGAAAAAATATTTTTCCACCCTCAACAGCTCGAAATTTTCTGAGACATTTTCAGACTCATTTTTAAAAGTAAAAACATGAAACTTGCTGGGGGGATTTCTGAAGACATGTTTAACATGCCGTGTGATTTCATTTTCAGCTCAATTAATTAGAATTTGAATTTTATACAATTATTTTCTCAGTATGACCATTTTTTTCATTCCCAGATCGCCCGCTTCGGAAAATTCGGTTCAAAACGCCAACTTTGACAGCGTTTTATACAGTATTTTCTGCATTTATCAAAAAATTAAGAAGCATGGCACATTATATAGTTTCTAAATAAGAGAATTTTCCAGTTTGATGCGTTTGAGAGCAAAAATGAATTTTAAAATGAATCAGAAAATAAGTAGTTTGGATCGGAATACACCCTTAAATATTTCCCCGAAAACAATTTTTTTTTTCATCCTGTTTCTATACAACAATTAGAATAATAAAAATATTTGAATGCTTATTTAATTTTAAAAGAATTTAAGCTAGCAATACATAATTCTTGCAAAACACAAGCTTCATTTTCAGATTCCCATTTAATAATGCAACATGTTAGAATGGCGTACATAAATTTGTAATTGTTTTTACGTTAAACTGTTATTGTGTAATAAAATTCTTCATTTTGAGCTGATTATGTCAGGCATGGGGGTTTTCTGGTAACATAAGTTATATTTTTTTTCATTCTTTTTTTTTCTTTCAAATTCTCACTTAATTGGATGTCTTTTTGTAGTACAGTGACAAAATGAAAAATGCTCGATGTTAAAACCTTTGTGAGAACAAACTGCAAAAATTTAGCCATAATTTTTTTTTTTTTGCATTCTTTTGCAGACTTTATATCACACCCTTATTATCGCATGGGCAAATCGGGACTTTGCCCTAGGGCCCTCAAATCCATACATTAATTTTTAATTTTTTTTTTCGATTCCAATTCTGAAAATTTTCAAATACAAATTTCGTCTTTAAAAGATTCTACTAAACATTCTTAAAAACAAATTTCATTTTGATCTCGCAGACCTCGATGCTTTTGCAAAGCTAACCTCAAAAGCTATTAAATAAGAAATAATATTTTGATTTTAATAGATTGTATTAGCAATGAACTTAAATCATATCTAAACTTTAGTGGTTGAAAATAATCAGTTCTAATTGTCATGAGATAAATTTTCTTCCGTATTCAAATTTATTTCTTTTAACTTTGAGTGATATTAAAAACAAACCCATCTTTTTAGATTTATTGGAAAAGCACTTTCTACTTGTGAAGTAGAATGTATTTTATTTAATATTATGTTATGTATAGTACAACTTAAAAAGATGTAAAAGAAAGTAGCAAGTGAGTCACTCATATTTACATGTTAGAGTATTTGACACTCTTCCATAAGTAGAAGTTATTAAATTCATCTTAAACTAATATAACAAGTTGCTAAACTATATAAAAGTGTTTGTTCTGTACTTAAAAAAAAAAGCAGTATTATTAATTAAGATAGTACTTAATTATTTAGAATTGACGGAGCTAGGAATTTTCTTCTATTTAAAGTCCAAGGTCCGAAAATATTGTTTATACATCACACATGACTGACCTTCAGTTCTATTTGAAAAATGTTGCAACAATTCAAATAGGGCCCCCTAAATTATTTTTGCCCAGGGCTCCAATTAGTCATGATCGGGGCCTGCTTTTATATAGATAAATTTTAAAAATTGGATTTTTTAGAGGACAGCACGATATTTTCTTGTATTTATACTGGGTTTTTTCCCCAACTATGTTTTACATCAGTTTTAAAAGATTTGCTAGTATATTTTAAAAATATACTACTACAAACTGTTAATATTTATTGGATGCTCACATTTTTCAGTTACGTTGACGATCTCAGCTGGAAGGTTAGTTGTGACATCCATAATGATGGTCTGAAAAGTTAACGAAAGTAGTTTATTTTAAAATAAATTATTTATTTCAAAATAAAATCACATGAAGGCGCCGAAATTGAAAACTGAAAACACATAAACAACAAACGATCAAAAGCCATAGAGCAGAATGAGCAGGAGTTGATTCAGCGAGACGGCACTTTTCTACTTAATTCAGCTTCATTTTTAAATATGGTTTTGGCGGCGCCATCTATTGGCAATTAACATAAACGAAGGAACAGAACTTACTTTTAAAATATTTTGTTAGTTTAAGCTAATTACATAAATTTAAAATTTTATTCTATATAAATAAAATGAAAATCAGAAAATTGTGAATATTTTGTTACTACTTGATTATCCTGTCGGCCAATTTTGCCAAATTATATAAATCGCTAAACTACTCACAAAATTATACAAATTGACGTAATTTTTATTTTGAATAACGAAAGAACAAGTTAGTAAAACATTAATAAAAATACGAATGAAATGGCGAATTAAAAATCACTTGATGACGTAACAAAAACGTGTAATAGGTTTAACGTTAAGACCAATGTCAGACGGGCATCGTTTTTGCTGCTTTTTTGTTTAAGTATTATCCATTTACAATGCTATAGCATTGTGAATGGATAATACTTAAGCAAAAAAGACGCCCGTTTGACATTGGTCTAAGCATGTACATTTTTCAAATTAAAAAGCCATGAAAAGTTTCTGACAAAATGCGCATTTGAAAGTACTTTTAATTACGCTTTCCTCGGTTTCACTAAATATTAAAGTCTGACATAAGAACGGGAACTATTTCTAGATACAGAGAAAAAAAATATAAAATATGAAAGGAAAAGCAAGTCTATAATAAATAATAATAACAGATAATAATAAAAATAGAAAAAAATCTTCAGTATGTTTATTTTATTTGCCAATAGAGGACGCCAAAATAATATTCAGAAAAGAAGGTTAAAAGGTGGATCTACTCCTTAATCATGAAGTGCTCTATATTTATCTCCTTAATTAAACATCCATGGCAAAAATACACAAAGTTCTGATGCCAAAGTTTCGTATAAAAGTTCCAAAAATAAATGAAAGATACAGCAAGAAGAAACATAACAAAAAGATATGCATTATATTTTAGAAACAACTTCATTAAAATTCATTATATATTTACAGAATCAGACATCTGAAATGGAAAAAAAAAGTGTATATATATTTAACTAGGACCGCTAACCGCAAGCAAAAACTGTAACTGTTTATAAAAGATTGTTTTGTTTATGTTGGTTGTGTGCGTTTACGGATGCTTGAATTTTTTTTCTTCATTTGTTTTTAAATCATGAAATTTTTCACTAAAGAGAGCAAAATGATGTTTAATCGACTTTATCGCATAAAACAAACAGTCATATCAGATTATTCAATGCTTGGATCGCGATTTTCGCATCAAATGACTCTGTCTGAAAACCAAAAAGAATTTCCTGTATATCCACCTATTGTTGATACATCAGATAAGGGACAAGATAGACATTTTAGAGGAGTATGGTATGACTCTGTTAAATCATTACCTTCGGTTGAGCAAAAGCTGTACGAGTTAGCTGTACAGCAAAAATTGGAGCTTAAGACTCACACACTTTCAGTTGCTCCTCCTATGTACAATGGCGTATACTTCCATAATTATATTACTAGAACTCATTTAATACCAGATTTACCAAAGCAATTCACACACATGAATGTTGATAAAGAGTTGGCTGAAATCAAAGATGTTTTAAATGAAACATTGTTTGACCATTACTGCAATATTTGGAAAGAAAAGAAGTTCAGATATATTTATCAGTATTTATCTGAAAAGAGTGCTGGCTCCGAGTTAGTGAATTCTCTCATTTTACAATGCTATAAAAAACTTGCACTAAGGAATGACTATGTTTTGAATTCTACAGTAAGTCACAATATATGTTGATTCTATAATGGATTGATATTTTATTTAAATTATGTCCAATCTGATCTGTGTAAATTTTAGGATACGCCGCATAGTGATTTTGGCTAAATACCAGATATTTGGCAAATAAGTAAACCAAATACTGACAGTGTTGCAGTCGTAAATAAGCCAGAAGGTATATGCTGTAAGCAGAAGAAATTTGCTTGAGTCAGTAAAGGGCAGAGATAGAGTATATACTATATACAGACCTGCCAACTGCTACGAAAAAATCGTAGTTACTATGATTTGGACCTATAAACTACGATGCTACGAAAATCGGTCTTGAACTACGATTTTTTGCAAAAAGCACAGATGCATTTTTTGTTTCTAGTTGCGATTTTTATCCCATGCAGGATATTTTTCAGGTGTGATTCTGTTCAGAAATTTTCAAAATATTAATTTCCGAAAGTTTTGAAAAAATTGGTCATTAGTCTGAAAAGTCGGACATTAAAAAATGCTCATGGGAAAAAAATCTGGTCTACAAAACAAATTTTTTAATATAAAACCCTCTTTATGTACATTGACCACGAGTGAATCATGTTTCTGTAAATATTTATACAGGAATTCCATCTCTTAGACACAGGGGTGCAATTAAAAAAAATTCTGGAAGGGGGGGGGGGGGGGAGGATGTTTCTTTCAGAGGCAATGTTTGAAATAGTGTGCAAAATCGCACAATTTGCACTCGGAAAAGAAAAGTCCTGCATAATGAAAAATGCTGTGCAGTATTTCCTCCTGCAATTTCTTCCACACACCTATAATTCTTTTACAAGTATATTTTGAAATTTATTGATAGCCCGCTAATTTTTTTTTATTTTAAGGAATTTTCCCAAATTAATTCGTGAATCGATCGCGGAAAAAAAATGAGGAATTTCTACAAATGATAGTGTAAAAATATCTGGTATTTCTTCAAAGATCTCAGAAACAAATGGTGATTATCTTCAATTGGTCTCTGAATAAAATCGCTAATTTCGTTAAGAGTTCAGAAAGAAATTACGAATTTCGTCAAAAGATTGCGCAAAAAAAATTAAGAATTTCAATAAACTATCGAGAGAAAAATATTGCAAATTTCATTAAAAGATCGCGGAAACAAGTAGTGAATTTTGTTAATTGGTCGAGAAAAGGTTGCAATGAACTATCACGAATTTCGACAAATAACCGTGTAAAAAAATCAATTTCTTCAATTGGTAGTAGAAGAAAATAAATTTCGTCAAAGGATCGTGGTAAAAATGTGAATTTTGTCAAAATATCGCAGAAAGAAAACGCAAATTTCGTCAAAAGATCAGTAAGAAAATGCAAATTTCATCAAAAGATCAGTAAAAAAAAAAAAAAAAAACGCAAATATGACCGAAAGATTGTGGAAAGAAAACACTAATTTCGCCAAAGGATCGCGGTAAAAAACGCAAAATTCGTCAAAGGATCGCTGTAAAAAAATGTGAATTTCGTCAAAAGTTCGTGGTAAAAAGTGCGGATTCCAACAAGAAACGTGATAGAAAAATGTGAATTACTATTGTGGGGAAAAAAAATGTGAATATCCTGAAATGATCGAGGGAAAACTTGCGAATTTCGTCAAAATTTACTGCACTGGGCTAAAAAACTGGAACCAGGCTTCTTTTACAAATGTAAAAAAAAAAAGCTTCGAAACTCTAAAAATCGTATAAAAATTTTCAGAGAAAAAAATTTACTGTATTGAGTTTCAAGACTGAAACCTTATTCCTTTTACAAATGTTAAAAGATGGCTGCGAAACACGAAAAAACAACCAACCAACCTCCAGATTAATTTTAATTTTGCGTGCTACGATTTCTCATTTTCAAAAGTTGGCAGGTCTGTATATAGCTTTATTTTAAAAACAAAGGGTATACGAGCTTCCTTTAAAAATCCAGAAAGGTATAGTATGGCATATACCTCCGTATACCCACCACTACATTCTTGTTTGCTGAATATTCAGCCAGCCAAATAGTAATTATTTGGCTAAATGCTATTCAGCCAACTGAATAGTAATTATTCGGCTGTTATTCAGCTTGCTGAATATTCCTATTTCAGGATTAGAAATTTAAATTAAATTAAAAAGTTAAATTTTAAAACAATTTTGGTATGATCCATGTCAATTCAGGCAGCCAAAGAAAAAATCTTACCTTCATAGTCTCAGAAGTTTTTGAATTGAACATATGTTAAAATTCACTAAAAAATAAGATACTTATATATTTTGGTTTTGCCCAAAAAAATTCCTGGCCCGAGATACAGGCTGCCAAAGATGGCATCCCGGCCACCATTTCCAATTCGCCATTTTCGATAAAAATTTTCAAGTGCTCTATCTCTAGATATTGTGCAAGATATTTTGTTGCGGTTTTTTTAATTTTAAAGATAATATTCTTTTGTTTAAAATGATATACCAAATTTTGAAAAATGTATTCAACTGTTCTTGTGGCAACCTTTTGAAAAAAAAATTTTTTTTTCGAAAATGCCAATCCTAAAAATTTTGATTTTTTTGCTGTTGATCAATACCATTGGGAACTATCTTCACTGTAAAGGAGAACTTCCACTTTTGAGTTTAACATATTTTAGAAACATTTAAAAAATTAAGAAAATTTTACAGGAACTGTATACTATATACAGTTCCAGTAAAAGTCACTGAATTTTTGCTTATTTGTATCATATTTGTAGGGATAAGCCTACTATATATCCTAAACAAGTTAGAAATTGCAATATCAAATGTGGCAAATGAGGTGCGTACATAGTATTAACTAGTTTTATAAATATTCAGATCTTGGTGCAATAAGTGTTACACTCTTGGGCAAAAAGGCATGAATACAAAATTTACTGTAATTCCATATATTAAATTCAGTAATACGGAAGTAATATGAATCCATCTTAAAAGGACTTAATCACCATGGCAGCCTAGAATCATTGCCTATCATGGTATATCATTGAATCAATTATGTATTATAGGATTTTTAAATAGAATGAAGAAAACTTTTATTAATGTCTTTTATGTTTTAATTTGATTTCCATAGCATTTGAAGTGATACATACTTTATTGCAGAGGTTTACAAAAAATTACTTCCTGTGTCATAGAAAGTGCATAGTGTTTACAGGGACACACAAAAGATTTCTGATACTTTACCTTATTGGAAATACTGTACATTAGCAATGATTGCTAGAGGTGCATTTTTAGTTGCGATATGAGTTTTTAAGTTTAATTAAATATTTCCATATTACGTTGTGTGTATAAAGGCTGTAGATCATATACAGGGCTACACAAAAGAAATCATAAGGGTATTGCTGGAAGTGCATTTTCAGTTGTGTTTGAGTTTTTAAGTTTAACTAAATTTTTCCATATTACGTTGTGTGCATAAATGCTGTAGATTATATACAGGGCTACACAAAAGAAATCTTAAGGGTTTACTGAGTATGAATGAAAGTAGCTTAAAGGGGATTTTTAAATGAGTTATGCATTTTTACACTGAACTACATTTAGTATACTAAGATATGTTTGGAGAATATAGATAAAATGATGTACAGGTCCACGCACAGAATTAGATACATGGCCGTCTATGGATGATAATCTCTGGAAGTGTGATTTCACTGGTTTTAAGGATGTTTTAATCTTAATTAAATATTAGCTAAATAGTGGCATGTATATAAAGATAGTAGGTAAAATACAGGGTTGTATGAAAGTACAGTATGGAACCATTTATCCGGAAACCAGTTATCCGGAATGATATTCCTAATACACTGATTTCAGACTCTTTGCAGAAAAAGGTTTCATACACTGCCAGTTTGACATAGGCTTTGTTTTAAAGATGAAAATAAGGAATTTTGCTTAGTAGCCACTGGCCGGTAGGTTGATTTTTTTTAGTAGCCAGTTACTGGCTAGTAATAATAATTTTTTTAGTAGCCAGTAAGTACATTTATGTCACTGAAAATTTAATTTAAAAATATATGAGTGTAAAGTAAATAAGTAATTTACGTACTAAATACAAACATTTTAATTCATATATTTTTTTAATTATTTGTTTAGAATTAAGATTCGACAATAAAAACACAGGTATGTTTATCCCCTGACTAGCAAGTGTGATTAAAAGAAAAAAACAGTCTGAAATTTACAGCAATTTTCTGAAATGGAAAGGGCTGGATGGAAGGAGGGGGGGGGGGGGGGTACCCTCCTGGTACTAATTATGCATTTTTTCCACGATTCTTTAATTAAATTCACGTTTTTCCGTGATCCTTTGACGAAATGTGTGGTTTTTTTTGCGATCTTTTGACAAAATTCGCATTTTTTCGCGATTCTTTGATGAAAGTCTCAGTTTTTTTTTTTCGTGATCCATTGACGATATTTGTGTTTTTTCCGAGATCCGTTGACGATATTTATGTTTTCTCTGTGATCCATTGACGATATTTGCGTTTTTTTACTAGATTCTTTGACGAAATTTATGTTTTTTCCCCGTAATCCTTTGACGAAATGTGCATTTTTTCGCGATCTTTTGAAAAAATTCGCGGGGTTTTTTCCGCAATTTTTTGACGAAATCCCTTTTGGAAAATCCTGCATTTGGCTGGTACTTTCCATATTTTTAATCGCCAGTTTTTCACGATTAATCGCCGTGTGGCGACTGGCGAGTGGTTATTTTCATCTTTACTTTGTTTGAAACAATTGTATAATTTGATGACAACATCTAGCATTTGAAAAGAAAACATATTTAGTTGTATTTTAGATGTTTTAATTTTTATGCAGAGGAAACAGAAGAATTTTTGTTCCCAAGAGATTCCCATAAATTACCTTCTTTTAAACTCTGGTTAACTTTTTATCTTTCTTGCATTGATTTTTAATCCAAATAATCTAATAATTTAAAATCAGAAATAATGCCACAACCACACATATTCCACAAAACTTATCAAATGGATGCTGTTTAATGCACAACAAGTTATCCGGAAAAACCAGTTATCCGGAATACATCTGACCCCAAGCATTCCGGATAAATAATTCTGTACTGTATTCAAGTATGCTTCTGTCTATTGACATAAATTTCTAAAAGTCAAATTCCGACCTATTTATGTGCTTTTAACAATTTCCAACATACTTGAAAGTCTTTATGGATTCAATTTGTCTGCCCATCTGTCTGAACTCTAACTTGTATTAATATAATTTGTATTGCTGTGTAATTGATATATGTTATTGAGATTGTTTTACTATGATCGGTATTGAAAATAAAGTATGTATCACTTCAAATGCTATGAAAATCAAATTAAAACATAAAAGACATTAATAAAAGTTTTCTTCATTCTATTTAAAAATCCTATAATACATAATTGATTCAATGATATACCATGATAGGTAATGATTCCAGGTTGCCATGGCGATTAAGTCCTTTTAAGATGAATTCATATTACTTCCGTATTACTCAATTTAATATGTAGAATCATAATAAATTTTGTATTCATGCCCTTTTTGCGCAAGAGTGTAACTTATTGCACCAAGATCTGAATATTTATAAAACTAGTTATAGTACGCACGCACCTCATTTGCCACATTTGATATTGCAATTTCTAACTTGTTTAGGATATATAGTAGGCTTATCCTTACAAATATGATACAAATAAGCAAAAATTCAGTGACTTTTACTGGAACTGTATATATACAGTTACTGTAAACTTCTCTGAATTTTTTAAACGTTTCTAAAATTTGTTAAACTCAAAAGTGGAAGTTCTCCTTTACAGTGAAGGTAGTTCCCAATGGTATTGATCAACAGCAAAAAAATCAAAATTTTTAGGATTGGCATTTCCAAAAAAAAATTTTTTTTTTTGAAAAAAATTTTTTTTTTTTCAAAAAGCTGCCACAAGAAAAGTTGAATACATTTTTCAAAATTGGGTATATCATTTTAAACAGAAGAATATTATCTTTAAAATAAAATAAACCGTAACAAAATATCTTGCACCGTTCTAGAGATAGAGCACTTTAAAATTTTTATCGAAAATCGCGAATGAGAAAGGATGCCGGGGATGTCATCTTTGGCGGCCTGTATCTCGGGCCAGGAATTTTTTTGGGCAAAATGAAAATATACAAGTATCTTACTTTTTCTTAAATTTTAACATATGTTCAATTCAAAAACTTCTGAGACTATGAAGGTAACCCCCCCCCTGCCTGAGTTGATATGGATTCAGCCTTTTACATAGTATTTAACATAAATATCTCAAGTTTGAAACAACAAGACTTCTTCGCAAGTATAAATTTTACGCTTTAAAAAATTTATGCTTTGAGTTATTATTTTAGCAGAGTTTCTGCCATGTTTAAAAAAAAAGCAGGGTGCTGCTGATGGGAACAGGGCACTTTTTAAGATTTGTAAGGTCATTTTTTAGATTCTAATGGGCACTTTTTGCAGTCTTGTGTGCGTTTTTTTAATCTTTAAAGGCAGTTTTAATTTTTAAATCTCAGGATTTTCTTTTGAAGACACAACAATGAGCCAATTTTTACTATGTTATGTAAAAATTTTAATACAAATCCTGGTAAGGGCACAATTCAATATTTTCAGTTTGCACATAATAAAAAGTAAAGAAATGAAAATTTACTATTGGGTCATTCCATGTCAAATCACCCAGGGCATGGCACCCACCATCACCAATTTTGATAAAATTCAGTGAATTTGCAGAGTTTTTAATGCTGATTCCAAAAATGTCAATCATATTGAAATTGATCAAACGGTTTGTGAGTTATGAGCTTTTAAATGTCTTCCAAGATGGCCGATTTGCCGCCATTTTGAATCGCACATGTGACAACATAAAGGTCTATAACTTCTTTCAGGTTTAAGCTAGAACTTTCAAATTTTTTTTGTTCTGTTCAGAATAAAGTGTACTTTCATTTAAACTGATTTTTGTGCAGCTTATTCCATTAAAATGCTGTCAGAAAATGGTGTTTTGTCATTTTTTAAATTAAAAAAAGGCGTAACTTTAATGGCTGATTTACCCCATTGTTCCCCCTTCAATTTTCATCTAATTGCATAAATAGGCATCTCAAAGTGTGTTTTAATGCCTGATAAGAAAATTTTAATGGGCAGTTTGTAGGTTTTTTGTTTAAAGAAGAATTTCAATTTTACCGACTTCCATAAGTAGCGGAAAGTACAAGATAATGTTGATAGTTCTTTTATTACCAGAAGTATCATACATATTTACATCTAAAAGTTTGGTAAGGTTTTGTCTTTCATAAACATATATATATTTTTAATGTGGCTAAAAAAAAGGGGAATCCCTCAGGAATTATAAATAGGAATGCTAATAATGAATTCCTGCAAGACATAGGAGTATTTTCATGACAAATTGAAATCTATTGGAAAGTTTCAGTAAATTTTAAATAAAAAAGAAATGATAGAAAAAATTCCACAAATTGTCACATTTTATAGCAAAATCATACTTGTATATCATACGAAATGATAAAATTACAATTGTTAACTAAATACAATAAGTAAAAATTATCGTACTTCAAAATTATACAAAATAACATTTAGCACATACAGGGTGTGGTAGATAAGTAATGAGACTCAGTCTAGAAAAACAAATTTATTGATCCTATTTGTACAAAACATTAATAATCTTCAAAGTACTCGCCTTGGGCGTCGACACAACATTGCCAGCTCATTTTCCAAGCTTCATAGGCCCCACTGTAGTCCGTTTGAGTTATCACAGTTAGTGCCTTCGTGACAGCACGTTGGATGTTCGGAATATCGTCGAAACGATGACCCTTCAGGCATCTTTTGACCTTCAGAAATAGGAAGAAATCAGGAGGACTCAAGTCAGGGCTGTATGGTGGCTGTGGCAGAACTTCAACTCCAATTCGGGTCAAGTAGGAGGTCACGAGGAACACTGTGTGCGCCGGAGCGTTGAGCAAGGTCCTGTCGCTTCCGTTTGACGGCTCTGAGCAATCGCTGAAGGACTTCTTTGTAGAATTCGGCATTGACAGTCTTCCCCTGAGGGACAAACTCTTTGTGAATTAACCCCCGCTTGTCGAAAAACACAATCAGCATTGTCTTGATGCGGGACTTTGACATTCTTGCTTTCTTCGGCCACGGGGATGCCGGTGTGTGCCACTTCGAGCTCTGGGCTTTCGTCTCCGGGTCGTACTGGAATGTCCACGATTCGTCGCCTGTTACTACGTTGTCTAAAAAGTCTGGATTATTTTCCAATTCATTCAACATCTCATTGCAAACGTCCACTCGTCGTTGCTTTTGTTCGGCGGTGAGCACTTGGGGAACCAATTTTGCACAAACTTTCCTCATCATCAAATCTTGTGTAACAATTTGGTGAACCGTAAATTTATTCACGGAGACCTCATCGGCGATCATTTTGAGACTTAAACGACGGTCGGAGTCCAGGAGTTCTTTCACTTTGGCCACCGTTTCATCCACACGACTCGTTGAAGGGCGTCCAGATCATTCCATGTCTTCAACGGATTCCCTCCCGTTTTTAAATTCATTAAACCACCGGAACACTTGAGCTCTTGATAGGGAGTCTTCTTTGTAGGCCTCCGTAATCATAGCAAAAGTTTCCGAAGCAGTTTTGCCCAAGCAAAAGCAAAATTTGATTGCATACCGCTGTTCTATCAAGCGATCCATCTTCAGCGTTTTCACAAGTGTCACGGGCACACAAACAACGTAATACGCGAAGCTCGATCCTCACTGCACCAGAGCTCCGACGCGACTGCCAACCGGTTCTATTGTTAGCTCAGATCCCCCACCACGTGACGTACAGGTGGAGACCGCCCTGCGAGCGACTGGGGCGCCGCGCGGCGGCCAGTCTCATTACTTATCTACCACACCCTGTACACAGTAAAAATACTATTAAAAATATATCTACATTCAAAATAAATATAATTAGTTAAAAAATTAACTCTGTTGTATTAATATTGCAGCTCAAAGTGTGTTTTGATACCTGTTAAAAAAATTTTAATGGGCGATTTAAAAATTTAAAATTTAGTTAAAAAAAAAAATTATATACTTTATTTCACTTTGGTTCATTTTTTAAATGTAAATAACATTAAAGCTGTAATTATTGTTGAATTATAAATCGAAAATTGCTGTCCAAAATATGAAATTTCTAATTAATTAATTGCTAAAATTATCTGATTGGGTTAATTTATTACCAGACCTTTCCAGAAGACAGAATTTCAACTTATAACATCACTTTGGTTTGCCAGAAGGGGTTTTTTCAACCAACCAGATAGATGTACTTACCAGAAAGAGATTTTCAACGAATCAGACTAAAATTACTTCCCAGAAGATTTTTTCAACCAACCAGATTAAGCAGAATTTTACAACTTGTTATGCCAAAGATTAAAGTTTCTCTTTTGATCTTATAACTATAAATGATGCTACTTTGTTGTATTAATTTTTCTTATTGATAAATAAAAAATGTACAATATTAGTTTAAATATTAATAATTCAAATTATGATTTAAATAATCCTCAAGCTATCCACCATCGCAATAAGTTATCAACCAAAAATAAAGAACTTCTTCCATTAAGATGCAATTTAGAAGATAGCGAAAACTCAACAATATGCTTTGCTCACAGAAACACTTTCTGCATATGTAAATTCAGCAAAAGAAATGTTTTCATTTATTTAATCTTCATCCTAACAAGACGAAGAAAAGTATCCTTACATGTGATAAGTATGGATCAAGCTAAGAATTACAGGCATAAGCAACACAATGATGCCATTCCTGGTAAGAAACTATGTTCAACCTGTAGGGAAAAAAGCAAGAGCTTTGTTGGAAGTATATGTGAAAGAACAGAAACACTTGTGTCAGTCCACTGATTTTTCTGAAGAAATTACATCAAACATGGATCAGAAAGAAAAATATCACGTAAAGCTTAATGGAAGTTCACCACTAAGGTTACATGCAATTTCTGCACACAGGAAAGTGTCTGCTGGAGAAAGAAAATTACAGCAAATGAAAATTGCCTTGCGAAAGAAGTTTGCTTGCACCCTTGATTTGGAAGAGAACGTTCTTCAGAGTGAAAACAGTAGCTCTGATGAAGATAATGTGAATCAAAAGAAAAGCTTCAGAATTCGAAAGATTAATGGAGATGGTGAAAGAAAAGTTTCCACAAATTAGTCCCAGAGAAAAAATTCAGTTGCTAACTTTGATTCCTGAGTCATGATGGTCAAGAAAGAAAATAATTGAAACCTTTAGTGTAACTGAGTACCAAGTATAGACTTTATACTTGGGAAGACACTATAAAATCTGGGAAAGAATTTCATGAAGATAATGAATTTTCATGTCTCATGCCTGGTCAGGGAGATACGGTCAGCATAAAAAAAAAAAGTTAAAATTTCCGGATTTTGATCCTGAAGACGCATTTGAACATAAACAGTGGGTATCAACTGACAGAGTATGATTAACATATCTACTCTGTACGATTTCATCCATTTTATTCTTAAAAAGAATGAAAAGCTCATACCCCATACACACATATCCAAGTCCCAAAGCATTTATTTGAAAAAAAGATTTTACTAGTCATGAGACTCTCATACAAATGGATTTTAGTGAGAACTTTTCTTTTGTATTGCAAGACGAAGCACAACAGCTACCATTGGATGCCTGGTTGCTGTACTTTACATACAGTTTCATTCTATGTAAAGCAAAAAAATGGAAGCAGCTTAAAAAGTGAAAACTTTTGCATGCTTTCAGGTCATATGGACCATGACGTACCAATGGTTTATCAGATTCAAAAATTAATCATGCAGCATTTAAATAAGAAGTATATCTTAGCTACAAATGTAGAATATTTTATTGGTGGCTCTGCTGCCCAACATTAAAATTGAAAAACATTTTTGAACCCATGAAATGATTTTGGTGGAATAAAAGCAAAATGGAGCTTTTTTGCTACAAGTCATGGAAAATCTGTTTGGGGTGGGGTGGGGGACTGTTAAAAGACTTGTGACAAAGGCAAGTCTGCAAAGGCCGTTGCATGATCAAATTGCAAATGTGGCTATGATGCCTGGTAGCAGAAATTTCCTGACGGGTGACGTGCATCGCAGATTTTCTTTTCCCTTTTGCAGATTTTTTTTTCCATTGGATCTTTTTCCAACATTATATTATGTTTAGTTCTTTATTATTTATTACTAAAACTTAAGATTATTGTTAATAAAAATGAGTAAAATACTTAGAAACATTAAAAGTAAATGATTAATTAATTGAAGGTTCATTTGTAACATTTTACCTGCAGATTATTTTCAGCCCCTGAAAGATCTGTCGTAGACACTTGGAGAATTTTCTGCTATTGATGTATGAATATTGCAGACAAAACATTGATGGTATAACATTTTTTAACATCACAAAAAGTGACATGTTAAAACTGCGCAACAACATGTCTAATCGGATGCAACTTGCTACGACAATTCCTGGAACATGCAGTATGCATTATTATGGATCTACAGAAAACTTATTAATAAGTGGAAAAAGAATAAATACTAATGAAAATTTTTCTGTTTGTTCATCTTTTGATAGGAATATCAAAGATACTTTTGGATATTCTATCTCTTAAAAGTTATGTACCATGAAAGGAATTGGTATATAGGCTTAGTGTCAAAAGTCCACAAAAAGGAAGATAGATGCAACTGTTAAATTCATGCATCCACAATGGCCCATCATCTTCATATTATTGGACAAAAAATGACAGTTCATTGTGCCTTTCAGTCATATCCTTTGTGCATGTTACATCAATACTACAAATGGTAGAATATATAAACTTGGTGATGCATCCAGTGCTTTAATAAGCACCAAGTGGACAAAACATAAAATTAGAAGGAAATAAAATCGAAATATAAAGAGAACAAATTTTATTAATTATCTTTATTTTTAATTGTTATTGATGTAGATATATTTTCAATAGCATTTTTACTGCGTATGTGCTAAATGTTATTTTGCATAATTTTAAAGTACGATAATATTTACTTAATGTATTTTTTTTTTTAAATTATAATTTGTATTATATACAAGTATGATTTTGCTATAAAATGTGACTATTTGTAGAATTTTTCCCATTATTTCTGTTTTACTTATAACTTACTGAAACTTTGCAATAAATTTCAATTTATTAGGCAAATACTTTTATGTCTTGCAGGAATTCATTATTAGCATTCCTATTTATTCCTGTGGGATTCCCCTTCTTTATAGCCACATTAAAAAATATGTATTATGTTTATGTAAGATAAAGCCTTATCAAACTTTTAGATGTAAATATGTATGATATTTCTGGTAATAAAAGAAATATCAACATTATCTTGTACTTTCCGTTACTTATGGAAGGTCAGTAAAATTGTAATTCTTCTTTAAACAAAACACCTGCGAACTGCCCATTAAAATTTTCTTATCAGGCATCAAAACACACTTTGAGCTGCCTATTTATGCAATTAGATGAAAATTGAAGGGGGAACAATGGGGGAAATCAGCCATTAAAGTTACGCCTTTTTTTAATTTAAAAAATGACAAAACGCCATTTTCTGACAGCATTTTAATGGAATAAGCTGCACAAAAATCAGTTTAAATGAAAGTATACTTTATTCTGAACAGAACAAAAAAAATTTGAAAATTCTAGCTTAAACCTGAAAGAAGTTATAGACCTTTACGTTGTCACATGTGCGATTCAAAATGGTGGCAAATCGGCCATCTTGGAAGACATTTAAAAGCTCATAACTCACAAACCGTTTGATCAATTTCAATATAATTGACATTTTTGGAATCAGCATTAAAAACGCTACAAATACACCAAAGTTTATCAAAATCAAAGGTGGTGGGTGTCATTTTTAGAAAATTCTGGGTGATTTGACATGGAATGACCCTATTGTTTTGATGTGAAATATGCATTCTTTGTACAAATAGCTTCAAATTGGTACCAGAAACATAGAATTTGAGCCATTAGTTGTCAAGTTATGGCCATTTGCAGACATTGATAAGATTCCAAGATGGCCGCCATTTGGTAAAAATGACCAATTTTAAAATGGCTATATCTCAGCCAAGTCCTCTCAAAGCGCACTCATCAGAAAGAGAACCTCGAATATTCAACTCTATCAATGCATGACGTTCGACGCTTCCACCAAGCTTTTTTTTCAAGCAAAGACAAAACTGCATAAGATAAATTTATTTTGAAGTTCACATCTCAAACATCCCCTTCAAGAAACCGTCGATTTCTTTCCTTTCATGAAACATCCAGAAAAGTAAAATTTTCACCTTGAAAGTTTTTTTAAGTGCATCTCGGTGCGCTTTAAAAGGCATTACCATAAGTTATTAGCATATAAAGACTAAAAACCATCAGCAGTGATGGAACAGCTGCTCCAATTGCGCCAAATCGATAATGTTGCGCATTTCTGCGCCAAAGCGATCCTTTTTCAACAAAATTGCGCCCAACTGCGCCAAATCGATCATTTTCCTCCCGAATTTCGCCAAAAGATTGCGAAAAACATGCAACTTTGGTCAGAAGATCGCAAAAAACACGCGATGTTTGTCAAATGATCACGAAAAAAACGTGAATTTTAACAAAGGATCGTTAATTTCGTCAAAAAATGAACAAAACGCGGTCAAAAGATCGCGAAAAACGTGATTTCACTAAAAGATCGCGATAGAACGTGATTTCGTTAACAGATCGCGAATAAAACGCAAATTTCATCAGAAGACCGCGAAAAACACGCAAATTTTGTCGAATGATCACGAAAAACACGCGAATTTTGTCAAAAGATCGCGAAAAACACGCAAATTTCGTCAAAGGATCGCGAGAAAACCGTGATTTTTGTCAAAGGATTGCTAATTCTGTCAAAGAACGAACAAAACACGGTCAAAAGATCGTGAAAAAACGCTAATTTATTTAAAAGATAGAGAAAAAACCGCAAATTTCATCAAAAGGTCTCAAATTTCGTCACAACATCGCGAAAAACACGAGATTTTCGTCAAAAGATCGCGAAAAACACGCAAATTTCTTCAAAAGGTCGCGAAAGACATGCGAATTTTGTCAAAAGATCGCGCAAAAACACTCGAACATCGCCAAAAGATTGCGGAAAAAAACGCGAATTTTGTCAAAAGATCGCGGAAAAAACGCAAATTTCGTCAAAAGATCGCGAATTTCGACAAAATATCGCGAAAAAAACGTTAATTTTGTCAAAGGCGATCTTTTGACGAAATTTGCCGTTTTTCTCTATCTTTTAAATAAATTAGCGTTTTTTTCACGATCTTTTGACCGTGTTTTGTTCTGTCTTTGACGAAATTAGCAATCCTTTGACAAAATTCGCGTTTTTTCACAATCTTTTGACGAAATTCGCGTTTTTGCGCGATCTTTTGACGAAATTCGCGTGTTTTTCGCGATAATTTAACAAAATTCGCGTGTTTTTCGCGATCTTTTGACAAAATTCGCTTGTTTTTTGCAATCTTTTGGCAAAATTCGCATGTTTTTCGCGATCTTTCGACAAAATTTGCATGCTTTTCGTGTTCTTCTGATGAAATTTGCGTTTTCTTTGCGAGCTAACTTCGTCAAAATGCGAACAAAACACGGTCAAAAAATCGTGACAAAGCGCTATTTCGTTAAAAGAACCCGCAAATTTCATCAAAAGGTCGCGAAAAATACGGGAATTTCGTCAAAGCATCACGAAAAAAACATGAATTTGCCAAAGTATAGGAAACTTCGTCAAAAAGCGAACAAAACACGGTAAAAAGATCGTGAAAAACGCTACTTTAGTTAAAATATCGCAAAAAAACCCGCAAATTTCATCAAAAGGTCTCAAATTTCGTTAGAAAATCGCGAAAAACACGAGATTTTCGTCAAAAGATCTCGAAAAACATGCGAATTTCGTCAAAAGATCACGAAAGACGTCAAAGGATCATGAAAAAAAGGTGAATTTTGCCAAAGGATAGCTAACTTCATCAAAAAACGAACAAAACACGGTCAAAAGATCGCGAGAAACGCTACTTTCGTTAAAGTATTGCAAAAAACCCTCCAAATTTCATCAAAAGGTCGCAAAAACACGCGAATTTCGTCAAAAGTTCGCGAAAAACACGCGAATTTTGTCAAAAGATCGCTAATTGCGCAAAAAAAGGGTGTCAAAAGATTGTGAAAAAACGCGAATTTCGTTAAAAGATCGCAGAAAAAACCACAAATTTCACCAAAAGATTTCGAAAAACACTAATGTCGTCAATAGATCGCGAAAAACACGCAAATTTCGCCAAAGGATTGCGTAAAAACGCGAATTTCACCAAAAAACTGTAAATTTCATTAAAAGATCGCGGGAAAAACTGCAAATTTCATCAAAATATTTCAAAAAACGCTCTAATTTTGTGAAAAGATCGCGAAAAACACGTAAATTTCGTCAAAGGATTGCAAAAAAAACGCGAATTTTGTGAAAGAGTCGTGGGAAAAAACGCGAATTTTGTCAAAGAATCGCTGGAAAAACGCAAAATTTGTCAAAGAATTGCCGAAAAAACGAGAATTTCGTCAAAGAATACCAAAATGACATTTTGATGCTCCAAAAGAGTTATTTTCTGCTCCAAAATAGTTATTTTCTGCTCCAAAATGAGCGTTTTTGCTGCTCTAAAATGGCTTTTTGCTGCTCCAAAATGAGATCCATGCTGTTCCATCACTGCATCAGGGATCCCACTAGGTCCGTTTTTTGGGGAACTGATCCGTTTTTTTGCTTCAAGTCCGTATTGGTCCGTTTTTTCATTATTAGGTCTGTAAAGTCCATTTTTTGACACTTTTAACCGACTTTTATTTTAAATTTTATCGATGTTTGGCATTTAGCCGAGCATCGCGGAAAAATAACGCTTTTCGTAAATATGTTCCAAAAATACCGTTAAATTTCGTTAATCGATCATGAAAAAATCGTCAATTTTGCCAAAGGATTGCGAAAATACACAAATTTCTTCAAAAGTTCATGAAAAAAACATGAATTTCGTTAAAAGATCGAAAAAAAAACGCAATCAAAAGATCGCAAAGATACACAAATTTCTTCAAAAGATCGCGTAAAAACGTGAATTTTGTAAAAAAGAAAAGACAGCGCGGTTAAAAGATCGCAGAAAAGACTATTTTCCTCAAAAGATTGCAAAAAAAAAACAATGCAAGTTTTGTCAACGAATCGCGAAAAACTGGATTTTCGTCAAAAGATCGCAAAAAACACGCGAATTACAACAAAGGATTGCAAAAAACATGCAAATTTCGGCAAAGGATCGCGAAAAAAACACAAATTTCGTAAAAAGATCTCTCAATAAAACGCAAATTTCGTCAAAAGAGTGCGAAAAAAACGCTAATTTCATCAAAAGATCTCTAAATAAAATGCTAATTTCGTCAAAAAATTTAAAAAACAAGTGAATTTCTTCAAAAATTGAAAAAAGAACGCGAATTTCATAAAAAAAAGATTGCGAAAAAAAGGGTCAAAAGATTGCTAAAAAAAATTGCTAAGTTTTCTCAAAGAATCGCTGAAGACGCGATTTTCATCAAAAGGTCACAAAAAACACACGAATTTTGGCAAATGATTGCAAAAACACGTAAATTTCGGCAAATGATCGCGAAAAAGGTGAGAATTTTGTCAAAAGATCGCGAAAAAATGCAAATTTCATTAAAAGATATCTCAATAAAACGCAAATTTCGTTAAAAAAATCGAAAAAAAAAACGAGTTTCGTCAAAAGATCGCGAAAAAAACACTAATTTCGTCAAAAGATCTCTAAATAAAATGCAAATTTTGTCAAAATAACACAAAAAAAAATGGTCAAACAATTGCGAAAAAAACACAAGTTTTGTGAGAGAATCGCAGAAAACGCGATTTTCATTAAAAGGTTGCAAAAAACACACGAATTTCATCAAAAGATCACTCAATAAAATGCAGATTTCGTCAAAAAAACGAAAAAACACGTGAATTTTGTCAAAGGATCGTGAAAAACCCGCGATTTTCATCAAAAGATCGCGAAAAAAACGTGAATTTCGTCAAAAAATTGAAAGAACGCTCAAATTTCGTCTAAAGATGGCGAAAAGAACGCAAATTTCATCAAAATATCACGAAAAAACAGTCAAAAGATTGCGAAAAAAAGCACGAATTTCGTCAAAAGATAGAAAAAAAAATTGTGTCAAAAGATTTAAAAAACTTTAATTTTGTCAAGAGATAGTGAAAAACACGCAAATTTCATCAAATGATCCCGAAAAACACGCAAATCTCTTAAATGGTTGGGGAAAAATTCGTGAAATTCAGTGTGTCACGTTTTAATTAGCACAAAAATATCATCAATAGGTTGTAAAAGTTTTACTCCATAGGGAAAGAAAATTTTCGTTATTGATTTTTTGTAAATAAAAATTTTCAATAATGATTTTCTGTCTCTCTCTTCAGGCTACGATTTGAAATCCATACAATTCAGAAATCTACAGAGCCGATTCGGGCCGATTTCGAGAGAGCTAATTGTTTCAAGTTTGTGTTGACATGTGATCTGTTTAATGGAGAATTCTTTCCATTTCAGAAAACAAGTATCGAAATCGCTTTGAAATGCAAAAAATCACAAAGAACAAAATTTACAGCATTGGGCTAAAAGATTGAAACTGGGTTCCTTGTTTGAGTGTCAACAGATCAGCATGAAACAAGGATAAACACTAAAAATCTAATAAAATTGGCAAAGAAGATAATTTGTGATATTGAACTGAAAGATTGAAATGGGATTCCTTTTATATCTCAAAAAATCACTTCAAAACATGAAATAATTCTAAAAATCGCATAAAAAGCTGTAGGAATTGTGATGTACTAATCACATTTATTTTTTATTTGTAATGCAGCATTCTTATCTCACGTTTTAAACTATTTATTTTCGACTAAACATCGTTCAAATCGCTTTTTTTTCTTTCCTTCTGTTACCAAAAGTAAGACAGCTTTTCTCCCTCATGATCTGTTTTTAGAATCGGCGCGTATTGCAAATGATGACGTCGCCCACGTCATATTGGGGTGTGTCTTCGCTTGGCGAATTAAAAGCTTCATTCTCTCCCTGAAAGGTTTCATTTTATTTTCTCTATTTTCATACGATTTAATCATAATACGTAAATTTAATTTCACAAATAGATTTGAATCAATTGTGGATGCACTTTTGAAAACCCTGTTTATATAGTATATATACAAAATGCAGCCAGTTTTTTAACAGATTTACAAAAGTTTAATATGTATTTTTTGACAATATGATTGTCCTTTTCAAATCGAGCCTAGTGCCTGTTTGAAGGAGTGCGAACACCGTTCAGCGATCACGTTCTTCTTCACGTTTGTCGCAGATCGCCGATGGAATTTAATTTAACACTTTTCGAATTTGGACTTTTTTATCTTCAAGACATTCTCTAAGGAAGGATTTTAACCAGCTTTAGCCAGCATTCTTTTTAGTCATGGAATTACTTAAATTTTTAATAATGCTACGTGGAACGTTTTCCTAATATGTACAGTGACCAGATTATATACCTCCTGCTTCACCTCTCTCCTTTCTCAAGAATAAAATTGGATTTAAATATAAATATGTGTACTCATTGAACAAGCCTCTTGTGTCAACTGTTTGTCATTTAAGTAAGACAATTCTTTTTATTTTTCCTGCAAGTCAATCTTATCAATGGCAGCTATACGATCATTTACGGCTCTCAAGATCTGTTTATTTTATCTATCGGTAACTTACTTTACTCTCATTTATTTATTTTATCCTCGCCAACTTAATCTTAATTCTCCTCTTTTTATTTATTATGCCACATTTCATTTACATCGTCACAGGAATGTAGAATAAATTTTATTTAAAAGAGGGCAAAATTTAATATAATGGGCTAAAACATTGCAACCATTTTCCTTTTGCTAATGTCGAAAATTCATCACGAAAAAATACGTAAAAAACTAGAAAATCTAATTTTAAAAGATCAAAAACTGGTTTGGATGTGCATAACTTCAGGCATACATTCTCGCCAAATGTTTTAACTCTGCATGCTCTTCGAAAAACTTTGTACACATAAACATCTATTTTTATTATATTTAGTATTTAAAATAATGCTAATATTGGAAAGAGAAGAAGACTGGGGGTGAACTTGAGAAATGAGGATGCTGTATGTGGTTCAAATAAAACAGTATCAATATGAGAAGGTTTGTAACCTCTACCAATAACAATGGCTTTAAGATAATGAATTTCAGAATTTGAATCGGAGCAAGCATTTACTTTATAACAGATTATACTTTGAACATTTATTAATAAGCGACAATTGAAGGAGAAGAGGGTTTCTGTGTTTATTTTATTTTGCGAGTTGCTAAAATAGTTTCCTTTTGGTCCCTTTTTTATAAAATATGTGGTTCCTTTTGGTCCCCTTTTTTGGAGAAAATGGTCCCTTTTTTCCCCTTTTTACTACAAAAGTTGAGTGGGAGACCTGAGAACCATGGCCATGTTCAAATTTGTGGAAGTTTATTTCAGAAGATTCTTGTTATATCAAAATTCAGAGTGTAAACGTTTTGCTAGAGCCACATAAAACTGGATTTTCTTTTAAAAAAGAAGGGGGAGGGAACCCCCGTGAAGCAAGAAAAACTTAAGGATGTCCACAGATTGTTAAAAAACATTTTGATGAAAACTGGTCAGAAATGTAGGTGCTTACTTTCTATAAAAATATTATTTCTGAGGAACCAGAACAGAAAAAAGATGATGTATATATATAATTTTATATGTTATATAGATTATATTATACTACATTCTTTTAAAAAAAGTTAATTGAATCATAAGCTATTTATGATAAGTTTTATTTGATTATTGATAAGTTTGCTTTTTTATAATAAAACGTAATACTAAATTTTAATCATATTTATTGTTCTCGTAAGGTTTATTTTTTAATCCAAAATATTATCATCCGATGACCAAAAATAGAAACTATTAATTTCTTTCAGCAAGTATGATAGACGATTGGCAACAAAACTCTTCTTATCCATAGGTTGGCAACAAAACTCTTCTTATCCGAAACTTTTTTCAATTAATTAATTAAATGAATTAAAGTAGATTTTCCAACTTAACACAATGATATTACAGAGCAACTAGCTATAAGTAGGGGAAGGTGGGGCACGTTGGGACATCTCAATTTTGGGGCTTAATTTTGCAGTTAAAAATTAGCACATATAAGTGCCAATATATGATACTACAATCTATTCTTCCATGTGTTTTGGAATCACTGGTGTTTGCTGGCAACAAATAATACCATTATTTTTGTTTTGAATGAGGTTGAGTAACATTTATATGTGTTTTGAAAAAGAAATTTTTTATTAAAGAAATGAAGTAATACAAGTGGGGGCATGTTGTGATGAAAAAACATTGATTTATTGTTATTTTAAGGGTAAAAAATCGACTGTAATGCTAAGCTTTAACTGTTTTAAAGTTTTTGTTACTTAATGTGCGAGGTGGGGCAGGTTGGGACACTCAGTTGTGGGGCACCTTGGGACATGTCCAGAAAGGCTGTAAAGACCAAATGCAGCTTACTGAAGGAAAAAAAAAGTACTCAACCAATTAGAATTTTCATCAAGCAGGGAGGATGAGACAGTTGCACTAGCAAAATTGGTAAAAATTACCCCTGGCAGGAAAACAAATATAAATGATTTGTGTAATGGCAGTAGTGATGAATTCAGCTGTTCATGTGGTGCTGATTTTCCTACAGATTGCAAACTTACTTAAGATAAGTCCAGAAAATTAAAGGATAAAGGTAAACCAACTGTGGGATAGTGTACATTGGCAAAATTTGCAGGAAAACAAAGCATTGTTGTATTTGTGTTCAAAATGTTGAGGACAGCAGCGAGTATGAGATATCCATTTTGAGAAGACGAGATCTAGAGTTGTCACTTTTTTTTTTTTTTTTTAAATCCTGATAAACATGATAGCTCATTTGTGTATCAAACATATATTCTTTTAAAACTTGGCACTCCTGAAAACAAAATAGGTCAAAGATATGTTTTATTGCAATTTGATAAACACCATTTTTTTCACATCAAGTACAAGATCTATTAATGAAAACATGTTACAATTCAAATTATTAAAGTGTTTCAATTCTTAAATTATTTCATGCTCAACTAAAGCTTTATAAATAAAGCTTTGTTCATCAATTAAATATAAAATTTTACATGTATTTTTGATTAAAACTAGTGTCCTAACCTGCCCCACCATGTGGGGCACGTTGGGACATTTTAAGGGCTTTTTTGTTTTGTTTTCACTCTTTTCCTATGTGAGATATTAGATTATTATGATGTTTAATTGATGCAGAAATGTTTATACTTTATGTCTAATTGGTTCTAAAATAAGAATAAATATTAATAAAATTTAGAAAAATTATTTACTGAAAAACGTCCCAAGGTGCCCCACCTTCCCCTATACAAAAAATTGGAGGTATTCGATGCACGGGATCGCAGTTACAGGTTTTTTGCGATTTCCCAAAATTTGATTTTTTGGATAAGGCGAGTTTTGAAACTCACGTCCTCAGATATAAATTAAATGTTTATAGATTATATCAATTCATATATTATAAACAAGCTTAAAAGTTCATGAAGTTTATTTTTATAGCTGTTTACAACATGTGGCACAAATCTCACTTTCTGAAGCCCAAATTGCTCCAAGCTTTAAAAAATGTGCCAAGGCCCCTATATTGAGAAAGTTCCCTTTTTTTAGTTAATAAAACTTTAAACTCTGTGTCTCCTTCTGTGAATTAAAAGAATAAAATATTGTTATATTCTAAAACAAATCTTTTAAAATCGAAGAGAAATTTTGAAGGAATTAGAAAGAAGAAATATTGTACAGGCAGGGGTGCAGAATATGTCCGATCCGGCAATCTAGGATCGGTGGAAATTTTAACCACCTGGGGAAATTTTGTCTGCAAATTTCGCCAAATGATCGCAAAAAACAACTGTGAATTTCATTAAAAGTTCGCGAAGCAACCACGAATTTCATCTAAAGGGGCGAAATAACCACGATTTTCATAAAAAAAATGGCGAAATAACAGCAAATTTTGTCAAGGGAGCACGAAAAAAACTAGTAAATTTTGTCAAAAGATTGCAAAACAGCCGCAAATTTTGTCAAAAGATTGCGAAACAACTGCGTATTTCGCCACTAACTGCCAATTTTGTCAAAAGAGGGCAAAATAACTGTGAATTTCGTCAAAAGGAAGGTGAAATAACTGTAAAACTCATCAAAAAGAAGGCGAAATAAATGTACATTTCATCAAAATATCGCGAAAAACCCCACAAAATTTGACAAAAGATCGCTAAACTACCGCAATTTCGTCAAAAGATCTCAAAACGATCGCAAATTTTGTCAAACGATCGTCAAGCAACCGAGAATTTTGGCAAACGATCGCAAAACAATCGTGAATTTTGTCAAAATATCACGAAACAACCGCTAATTTTGTCGAAAAGGGCGAAATAATAACTGCGATTTTCATCAAATCATGGTGAAATGACTGCAAATTTTGTCAAAGGAATGCGAAAAATCTTGCAAATTTCATCAAAAGATCGAAAAACAACCGCAAATTTTGTCAAAAGATCACGAAACAACTGCGTATTTTGTCAAAAAGGGCGAAATAACACTCATTTCGTTAAAAGATCGCAAAATACCCTGCAAATTTCATTAAAAGATTGCAAAAAAACCCTGCAAATTTTGTCAAAAGATCATGAAAGAACCACTAATTTCGTTAAACAATCGCAAATTTCATCAAAAGATGGCAAAACAACCACGAATTTCATCAAAAGAGTGTGAAATAAGCACGAATTTTGCTAAAAGGAAGGCGAAATAACTGCAAAACTCGTCAAAAGATCACTACAAAATGCAAATTTCGTCAAAGGGCCGTGAAAAAAAAAACATAGTTAGTGCTGGGAGTGGAATTCCCCCACTCTGCTGTAACCTTTCAGAAAATTTGCTGTGAATTTCAGATTTTTTTTTTTTTTTCCACGCAGAATCACCTTTGCTATATATACTCGCACATAAGTTGAGAAATACTATTGGAAAGGTAAATTTTCTATATCTACGATAATACAGTGCTGTATTATTGTAGGTATAGGTATGTTATAGGTAAATGCTCATTTACCTATAACATACAGTAAAATTTTGGGGAAATTTTCATGTAGATTGGGAGAAATGTTAGGAGTAGAAACATTTTCTGCACCCCCTGTGTACAGTCAGTATTTATTTGTCAAGAAGCAACTAAAAAAAATTCAATTTAACAAATTACAACGACCATTTGGAAAATGATTTTTTTCAAAGACTAAAATTTAAGACATAAAAAATCGCACGGAGTTGATCATACATTACGTTATAGGTGAAAATTAGCGGTCGCCACTCGCCACATGGCGATTAAATTTGTAAAAGTGGCGATTAAAAAATCGGACATCGATCGCGACACTAGTCGCCACTCGCCAAGTGGCGATTAAAAAGTCTTATTGATCGCCAAGTGAAATACAGCTTTTTTCACGGAAATATGCATCTCTACTTTGATTGCATCTAATTAGCAAACTGGTTAATTCTTTTTCCAACCGGATGCAAGCAGATTTCAACAACTTAGCTGTATTTTCAATATTTTGGCTTTTCGCCATGTGCTTGGTCTTCAGTTGGATTTGAAAATAATTTTCTTGAATTTTGATTGCTTCCTTATTCTTATCATGAATTGTTGACTGGTATAAAACCCTGATTTATAGAAAAATATGTATATGTACAACGATTATAGTTTATCTAGATGTCAAGAAAGTTTGAAACATTATAGTGGCCACTAACTTTAAAAAGTGGCCACTAATGAAACTGAGTTTACCGGCCACTGGCTACTAACTCAATTTCCCAGTTTTCACCTATACATTACGTACACCATGGATTACATTTTTCGGTACTGTAAATTTTTAAACTTCTACAGAGCTGGTCATACATTACGTATGCTATGGATTAAACATTAATATTCCTGGACCAATTTTAAATGAAATTTCATTCTTAAACTTCTAAACATCCCACAATATTACTTTTTACAACGTCGTATAGAGAAAAAAATCTACTTTTAAATGCAATTTGTTTGAAAGCTGTATTTCAATTTGTTTCCGAGTTATTAAATTTTTTTTGTAGTTTTTATTTTTTTGTAGTTTTTATTACTTTTTTGTCATAGTGACAACAGAAGTATCCATCTCTGTTGAGAGTAAAGGAAAAATACAGATTACTGTATAGACCAATCAGAAAACGAATAAAATGCGGGATTCAACTAATAAAACGCTTCAGATATGTTTTTGATTTCCTACCCTGACCGAGGACAATAACCATTTTTCTAAATGGTTAATAAATACAATCTATTTAATTTATGGCAAATCAGCAAGAATAACTTAACTGCCTCTTCTGATTTAGCAAGGAAGTTTTAAATGGATTAGAGGGCAGTGTCTGCAAAGAGTGATCATTTTCAAAGGTTGTAAACGTACAGGTTGTTCCTAAAATCTTGGAACAAATTTTCAAGAGAAATAATGTAACAAGACATTTTTTGGTCAAGAAACCAGCATTTCATTCCACTTATTCCACCAAAAAATACAACACATTCAATGCAAAATATAAGATAGTCAATACAAGCAGAAATCGAATTTTGCTTACGAGGTGCATTCAAGTTTTAAGGCCTCTGATTTTTTTTCTAACTACTCACTCGAAAACTGTGAAACTGGTGTTACTTATCGACATAATCTCCCTGCAGACATACACATTTTTCACAACATTGACGCCATGATTCCATGGCCGCGACGAAGGCTTCTTTAGGAGTCTGTTTTAACCACTGGAAAATCGCATAAGCAATAGCAGCACAGCTGGTGAATGTGCGGCCATAGAGTGTCTTTCATTGTTGGAAACAGCCAAAAGTCACTAGGAGCCAGGTCAGGTGAGTAGGGAACATGAGAAATCACTTCAAATTTATTTTCATGAAGAAACTGTTGTGTAATGTTAGTCCGATGTGCGGGTGCATTGTCTTGGTGAAATAGCACGATTTGCATCAGCGATTTTCCAGTAGTCAAAACAGACTCCTAAAAAAGCTTTTGCCGCGGCCATGGAATCATGGCGTCAACATTCTGAAAAATGTGTACGTCTGCAGGGAGGTTACATCAAGAAGTAACACCAGTTTCATAGTTTTCGGGTGAGTAGTTAGTTAGAAAAAAACCCGGAGGCCTTAGAACTTGAATGCACCTCATACAGTTTTAATAAAGTAGATATTTTAGTGAGATTTTCAGTGTATTAATTTTGATAGTATGAAATATGATGACATCGTTGGAAGTGACTAAATTTTGGACAGTGACATAGCATATAGTACTATCAGCTACATTCTAAATAATGGCACGTCTAGCTCAGTGTTATGTAGATATGAATGGTGGAAATTTCCAGCACTTTTTGCCATGTCATCATATTTCGCAGAAATCAAAATAAGTCTTGCAAATATTGTTACAATATCTACATTGTTGTTAAATTATCTAAGTTTGGCCTGGAGTGAGAAACATTGTGTCTTTGATTGAATAAGCAGATTGCAATCCTGGTTTCTGCTTTAAAAATTGTCTGTCTGGATGCCTATTATCACCTCTGGAAGTTTATTCCATTTTGTTAAGAAATACCCTATTTTTGAAAAGAAAGAAACAGAGTACATATTTACCTTCACAATTTTCATGAACTTGCATTTGTATGTCATTAATTCCTGTGAAAATTGTCATGAATAGTTAATGTTCTTAAATGCCACTTTCCAAATAGGGGATAAATACAAGATAGTATGAAAGCAATCTTTTTTATTTTAATGATTCTATTTGTTAATTATTCTATATGTATGTATTAATTGATCGTTAAAAATAGAAATTGTGTTAGGTTTAAAAAAAAAAATTCTTAAAAACTTTTGGTTTGGTTGAATATTTTTTTTTATATTTTCTGTAGAACTAAATTAAATTCCATTAGATAATTTCAAATTAAATTTAATATTTTTTTAAAGGTAATCAATTTGTTTTTTCTTTTTAAGCTTCAGCAGAAACCTAGAATATGGTCCTTTTGGTGGCATGGAGGTTTTGCCTCTGATGATGCTGAAATAGATGAGCAGAATCTTTGTTTTCAGTATGAAGACTTTGGTGCCTTTGCTATACGAACCAAACAACCTCTCTCACCTGTAAGTATTCAGTTTATGTCAGTTGTCAAATTTAAAGAACCCTAAAGGTGAATATGTTTAAAAGTGTGACCTACATCACACAACAACGGACTTCCCTACAGAACATTTCAAATTCTCATTTTCAAGAAAATTCACCATTCAATCAAAGGGAAAATCGTGAAATTCGTCACTCAATGACTGGGGAAAAAAATTGCAAAATTCTTTAACAAGATTCGTTTAACAAGATTGCAAATTTCCTCAATTGGTCGCAAGATAAATTTGCACTATTTGTCAGTCAATCATGGGGAACAAATTGGGAAAATTTTCAGCCTGTTGTGGAAAAACATACAAAATTCATCGATCAGTTGCTGAAAAAATAAACAATATTTGTCATTCGGTTGCAAAAAAAGCGACAAAGTTTGCCAATTGATAGAAAGTAAATATTGGAAATTCGGCAATCGGTCACAGCTAAAAAATTGCAAAATCCTTTAGTGGATCAATAGAAAAAATCAGAAATTCGTTGATCCAACCAGTCGGTCGCAAGAAAAAGCTGGAACATTTGCCAATCAGTCATCAGTAAAAAACAAGAAATTTAGAGATCAGTCGCATGAAGAAAATTACAATTCTCGCCAATCGGTCAAAGAAAAATATCGCAAAATTCACCTATCAGTCGAAATTCATCAGTGAATTGCGGAAAGTATCTCGAAATTCTTCAATCAGCCACAGGAAGAAAATTACGAAATTCGCCAGTTGACAGCGGGGAAAACCTGAAATATTGAGAAAATCGTCAATCAGTCGTCGAAAAACCCCCACAAAATTTATCATTCGATCGGGTAAAATCGCAAAATTCGGCAATAGTTTCTTTTGTGTGTGTGTGTGTCAGCATTTTACAAAATGTCTTTTGCATTTTTATAAAAGATGCAATTGTACTTCTTCATATGTAAGAAAATCTTCCTGTGTCTTTCTTTTTTATTTCCGCAGAACATTCTTGATCAGCTGAAGTTCGTTCCAGAACATTGCAAAGTATTCTGCTTTGGGGTTATAGAATTTATGTCAGTCCTATATATTACAGATCAGTTTATTGTTATCAGTGTTAGATAATAAAACTTAAACTGCTGAGAATTTATTTAAAAACGTTACTTGACAGGAAAAAGTTCTAAAAAACTTTAAAAGAATATATTTATGCAATTCATCTTTTGAAATTTACTTTTTTAACAAAGGAGATTATTATATGGTTTATTTATATATTTTTAAGAAATGAAATAGATTTTGTTTTTATTTAAGTTACAATTATATACTACTGGGGTTGATCGAGCCAAAATTTGTGGCCTATTTAGGGCCACTTGACAAAAATATATTTAACTAAGCTGTCCTCTTTCATAAAATTCCTCTTATTCCTCTCCAGAGCTGCCAACTCTCCTGTTTTTAGCCCGATCTCCTGTTTTTACATTTAAGTATGATTTTCTCCCATTTTTCACTCATATTTTAAAATTCCTAGAAATGTACTAATGAAAAAAAGAAAATTGTTCTTTCCAATCTCAATAATAATATATTTGCGCGAGACATTTATTTCATATTTTGAGATAATCTTTTTTAAACTATTGTTGAGAATTCTAAGACAGCGCAAATAATATTTCCGTTCTAACAACAAAAGTATTTTCATGTGAATATTAAAAAGAGAAAGAAAACTTTGGTGAAAATTACATCAGATTTAAAATGTCTTATTTAAAAAAAACTTTCTTATAGCATTGTTAAAAAATTCCAGGAGACAAAGGCTCTATTTACTTAATTCATTTTATATTAGCTTATTTTCACATGTTTCACTGATCTGATTTAATCAAAGACTAAAACAATCCATTAACAGGGAGATCGGAACTGTTTTTTTAATTATAATTCATTCTTCCAAAAAATTTTTTAAGCTGATCAAATTAGCATACTTTTAGGGTTTGCAGTGTCTGAACGAGGGTTAGCAAACATAGCTTGTAGGAGCTAGATCCCCCTGCCCTAGTAATGGAATAAGTATTCATAATTTTAATATTTATTGTGTTCTCTAACTTGTTTAATGTAATTCTGGTCTCTGGTTTTGTTATTTTATCCTTTTTTGTCCTTTGTAAAGTTTTGTTAATCTAAATCATTTGTATTGAATATTTTTTTATTATTTATTTATTTTTAAAAGGAATTTCAAAGATGTATATATTTTTTTGAAAATGCATTTAAAACTAAATTTGCAACTTTATTGCTTGCATTAATTAGTGATTTGTCTTTTCTTTAGTTTTAGAATTATTTATAAATGTTAATGTGCATTGTTAAATTATTTTAAAGTTCTTAGTTAAGTTCTGTGAATAATGTTATGAGCATTAAAAATTAGAATGTATTATTTAGTTTTTTTTTTTTTATAGGAAGAAAATTAAATAAAATTAGGTTTATTTTAAATTAAATTAGCATTATGAATTACATTTATACAATCACAAATAAGGCAACGGATTCATTATTTGCTCATGTTGCATAGGGTATAAAAGCCTTTACAATGTAGCTGCAAGGGTGGTCTCAAATATTTTTCCAGATCTCGGGAGTAAAGAAGAGGGTTTTTTTTTTTGTAACAAAAGTCTTTGAAATGTTGTACCAGCAGACGCTGGGGTGAATGAACCGACTTCTGTAAGCAAAATGCAACATTAAAGTTGGGGGGTAGACGGTTTTTTGAGAATCAGCAGTTTACAGGGAGGTCTGGCCTGTGTTTTGTTATTATTTTTTTATTCCCCGCGAATTCTGGCATGCACATTTTTCCATAAATGTGTCAGGTTACGTAGAAACGGTCGTTGTTGGGTTTTTTTTTTATTATTGGGGTGTAGGGTGGTCCTAAAATTGTTTCTTGCGCTTCTTGTATTATGAATTTCAGTTAGATAGTTGTGGGCGCAGTGAAAACAAGGTTGTCTTGCCCCAGCAGTGAGCGAATGCGGAGAGACCCTCAAGGTCCTGAATCGTCTCTGATGCCTCTAGATATTTTCTTGGGGAGCGTAGATTTTTCTGCCAGCATGTCTCATCCTAGACGGGCCAAAGGTCTTTGCTAAGATCGGAATATCCTGCCACTGAAACTAAGCAAAATTCTGCAAATGCTGACTTTGAGCGTCCTTCATACACGGCTCAGGGGTCTACGCAAAAGGAGTTATCTGATGGGGCTCCATTGATTCTTTTTCGGAGGATTCTGGTTGAATTCCTTTAGAGTGTTCTGCCACCGACCGTACACCTGATTCCATAGTACTGACCTGTGAATCAGGTCTAAAATTCTTAGTGGAGTACTTTGGATTTTAATTCCATTTCGATTTGTGCCCGAAGGACCCAAACTACACTTTATCTTCTGAAGCCTAGAAATTCATCATCATAGTAAGCCTTCGCTTTAATTATTTTCTTGAAGAATTTCACCGGTTTCTAAAGATGCTCCCAGGAGATTCTAATTACAAATTACAACGTTAATCAAAAATGGAACTGGTTTCTTAATTATTGCTTCTGTATACGAAAATAGCTATTATATCATTGAAATAATAATACTAATGAATAATAATAATATGATTTTGTTATTAAGTAAATATTTCCTATATAAAGGTTTGACTTCAGACAATTATCCTTGTTAATTTGAATACTTTGATGTATTCCGAATACTTTTACAAATGAAGTTCATTAAAATGCCATTGGGTATTTGTTTAATATATAATTAAATAAAATTTCGAAGTTTTCACCTTTATATTATAGACTTTTTTCTTTATTTGTTTGTCTGTCTAATTTAGTGTTGTAATTGATCATAAAATTTGCACCTAATGAATTTAAAATCAACTATTGTATAATCATCATTTATTTTATTATTTATAAATAGAATTCAAAAGGGGGAGAGTTATCTTTACAATCTTTAAATTATATAATAGTAATAATAATAATTAAAAAAAATAATAATAAGTCTTTTTTTTAAATCTAAGAATTTAATTTGATTAAATTCTAGAAATTTAAAAATAAATATTATTTATAAGGGCTATAACCTAAAATGATTTTTGTAAATTAACCAGTTAAGATCAGTACTTTGCTCAAAAGATTTTTTTTAAATTAAGGATATAAATGTTGAGAAGGTATTAAAAATATTGAATAACAATTATTAGGATTAAAAATATTATCTCAGACAATAACAATTTTTCATGCAGTGTGTCTTTAATAAAAGATATAAATTTGAAAAATAAATAACTGTAAATTTTAATATTTCTATTATTGATGGTGTATATATAAAAATAATTATATGGTTCAATAAATCAGTAATTTTTCTGAAATTCTTGATTAGGTAAGGTGAGTACATTACATTCCAAGGCCCCTGAACTTTACATTCAGGGGAGATCTTTACTGGGTAGTGGTTACTTTTATTATTATTGTTATCATTAAATTATTGTTAAAGAACACAACGCAAGTTAATGTATTCTTTTGGGAAGAAATTATGAATTTAAATACATTTTGGTTCATTTTAGAGGTTAAAGTTAATTTTTTTTTTTTAATTTAATATCGGCCTTTTTATTTCTAATTGAATGAAAAACATCATAACAATAAGATACAGAGGGTGACCAGTTAACGAACTTAATCCGCTCCAAAACGGTGTTCGTTAACCGATCGTAGATTTTGTATTGATTTGTATGTGAATTCAATTAATTCATTCTTAAAAGCTAAATAATGTATTAAAAATAATATAAATCTTTCCTTTATAATATGGTTAATATATGTCCTTATTTAATATGGACAGATCGTATTTTGATGGCTTTATCCATGCCGTGGCGTATTTAAAAAAAAAAAAATAAATGACCTGCCCTTTGTAAAACTTTCAGGATTACACTCATTGACTACAGTATTCAATCATATCAATTTGTCACTTTGACCTTTCAAAAACTCCTTAGTTCTTTAAAAGGTCAGGCTTACTGCAGGGCTCGATAAAGCTCAAGTGGAGCCTAGAGCCTGTTAATAATTTGTGAACTAAAATTAAATTAAAATATTTAATTTGCAATTAAAAAAAATTCTTTAAAAAAGGCACAAAATATAAAAATTAATGTTTCTAATCTGTTCATTCTAATTTGGGGCTCCTAAAATGTAGGGCCCAAACCCCCGGTAGCACATGAATTAATTAGGCTACATTCATTGACTACGGCATTCAATCATATCAATTTGTCAAGACTCTGACCTTTCAAAAACTCCTTAGTTCTCTAAAAGGTCATGCTTACTGCAAGGCTCGATAAAGCTCAAGTGAAGCCTAGAGCCTGTTAATAATTTGTGAACTAAAATTAAATTAAAATACTTAATTTGCAATTAAAAAATTTTCTTTAAAAAAGGCACAAAATATAAAAATTAATGTTTCTAATCTGTTCATTCTAATTTGGGGGCTCCTAAAATGTAGGGCCCAAACCCCCGTTAGCCCATGAATTAATTAGGCTATACGTATACAACTCTGTTAAAATGTCCTCTAAGTCGACGACAGATGCAATTAAATACAGCTCGGCAAATCTGAAACACAGTCATTGCTTCTTTTTAGCTTTGTTTTATGAGGTTTTTTTAACCGATCACCCACTCTATTTTTGATCAGAAACTATTGAAAATGTTCACTCATAAATGGAATAATTACAGTTCAAACAATTCTGTATTTTTTTAAACAATTTTTTAAATTCAGAGACTGATTTGGGATTATCTGCTATTTTAAAAATCTACAGTAAACTCCCAACTATCCGGCCTAATGTGGCAGAAGGGTAGACCAGATAATGAAAAAGCCGGATAGCTGGAGTTCTACAAACATTTACTAACTTCGTGCCCTCCCCCCACCATGATATTAAAAACATATGTTGCATATATTAAGATAAATTTTATATATACAGTACATACAGTTTCAAAATAAGCAAAACATTAACATAAAACATAATCCTAATTCGTAAAAAAACGAGTAAATCTTATTTTGCTGTTTATTAATAAATGACCGCACAGATATGAAAAGTTCTGCACAAGATGTATTGTATATGTAGAATTTTAAATTTTAAAGGAAAGATATAGTTGATCACTGTATTTACAAATTATCTCAAACACATACACACACATATGCACAAAATAAATATGTAAATAAATAAAACATTAAAGTGATGTATGACCATCTCTATCTGTCAAGGAAAGAAGTTATTGATTGCACATGAATTAAACTAAATTATCTGGAAGTTGTTGAGAAAAATTGTTCTATTAGTGCTGTTATCAGTTCTTTTTTTTCAACAAGTAGGTGATGGTTTATGCTTAGCAATGCCTTGCAAAGATCATGTATAGCATGTTCAATCTAATTTAGATCTGGAAGCAATTCATGGCAATCCATTCAGTTAATTTCATCAGTTTGCAGGTGCTTCTCATTACACACTGGAGGATGATTCCTAGCATTATCATACACACACACACACTCACAAATACATACTCAAAAAGAAAAAAGCCCAGTTAAACTGATGGCATTGAGCTCGCAGGCTATTGATGCTAATTGTATATTATACTCTTATTTATGTCTATTATTCATAAAATAGAACTCACTCTTTTTTAGCAAAACGGGAAATAATCAGGGAAGCTCCTTATCAGAATAAACCGGTATACCAAATTTGAAGCAAATCAGATAATTCTGCATGAAAAACCCATTTATCTAAATTAAGGGGGGATTAGCCCCCTGCCCTCCCTTTATACTTAACCAGTGAACCCCCAAAACTAATCAGTGAAGTACCTTATCAGAATGAACCTATTTCTAAAATTTGAAGCAAATCAGATATTTCTATCAAGAGTTATGCACATACATGTGTATGTACACACAGAACTTGCAAGCACATTAGCTCTCAGGCTTTGATAGCCTGTGAGCTAAACAGAAAAGAAAAAAATTAAAAACCTCAACAGCACCTCAAATTAATCTCACAATCTGGAGACATAAAATTTTGCTTAATCTTTTATTTTGTGCATATATTCTGCACTAGGGATGGTGAATCTTTTTACATGTGCATGCCAAATTTTTACAAAAAATATTTTATATGCCTATGATGTACCATCAATCAAAAACATTTAGTGAGTCAAAAAATGAAGTATAACAATTACCTGATTTTTTTTTGTAGAATTAAAATATGTTGGTAATATACATGTATTGTAATAATTATAGTGTTTATAGTTTACTTTTTTCTTTAGATTTTAGATATGAATCATAGTCTTTGTTCTACTCCTGAAGTTATTGATTATAATTTTCATCCTGATGTATTTCACATTCCATGCGAAACTAAATCAAAAGTTGCAGCTATTCCAGGTAGATTTTTTTATTATTTTTTCAACTTCTTTTGATTTCATTGATTTGACAACTTTTTAAAAAAATTCTGCTAGTTTTGCATTTTCCAATGTTTATATGTGCAATAGTTTGTTAACATTTCTAAATTTATTAACATTATATTATCAGTTTGATTCTTTTTAATTTTCTTTCAATAATAGACTCTGTAATGATCTTTACTTGTATGCATGGTGCTTTATTTTAACAAAACTACTTTGTTACTATATGTTACTGCTATTTGTGATTTTTTATATGTGTTATTCTATAAGTATTCTTACTCACTAGTCACTATTGAAATTATTATTTATTTATAAGGCAAATACCCAAGGTGGCCGCCTTCTCAAGTTTCTGAATTTTTGATTTGTTAATTATTTAGTTAATGTATAGTATTTTAAAATTATACCAAACAATGGGGCCGCTAAATATGATAACACCGATTTTGATGATTTTAAAGTACAGTAGAACCTCTTTTAACCAAAACTCTGGATTAACCGAAATCCAATTTTAAAGCCTTTTTTTTTACTTTCACATTCTTTTTGTGCAAAATTCATTTTGAAAGCTTTTTTTTTTTTTTTTTCAACTACCATATTCCTTGTGTGCAAGCAGTCTCGTCCGAACTACGAGCGCATATAAATATTTTTGATCCCCTTTCTTAGAGTTCCTTTGAATTTAACTTGAGCTTCCGTAAGCTGCAGACAGGAATGAAGAAAATAAACAAATTAGCAATTCTGAAGTTTTTGAATGTTTTGCAAAAGGTTTGGTATGGCTGGAGCAGCAGAAAGACTGTGACACTGGTGAACTAATAATATTAAAAAACTCTGTGATAGATCTTCAAAGCAAAGGTAATCGAAACTACGATAAACAAAACATTTTTTTGAACCCTTGTGATATATGTAAAAGGTACTTAATTTGAAAATTAAAATTCAAGAAATTTATTCTTGTTTCTATTTTGCTATTGCTTTATTTTTATTGGGCACTTGTTACCATAATACGAAGTATTGCATATATTTCTCCTGAATCTTAGAATTGAAGCATTCTCGATTATCTGAAAATTTCGATTTTCCGAAAGATGGTTGGTCCCAGTTAGTTCGGATAATCAAGGTCCTACTGTATGCTGTTGAGGTCATATTACTAACTATTCTGATGAAATGTTTTCTTCAAATGGACCTTGGTTTCTGAGAAATTGGGAGTTAATGTTCAGCATATGTTTCACTTAGTTTGAGCTTCTGTACATGGTCTTTGTGGTATCGAAATAGCATTGGGACCAAAAAGCAAAGTTCTGTCCTACCTTGTGACCGTTTTCTTTTAAAACTAATTTTATATTTTTGCCACATTTCAAGTTTTAAGCAGAATTATGAATTCTGCAGCCTCATCTTGCGTTTCAGTAAAAATTGTTATTTGTAGCAAGTACTCAGTATATCCCTTTGTTTGAATGATTTAATATTCTAGAAATCTCAACTTCTATATATTTAAAATTTCCCTTTTTTTAATTCCACAGTTTTCAGCATCTTAAATAACCAATGGAAATTGAATATTTGCTGTTATACTGCTCAGACAAAATCGTTGGTTGGCTGAAATCAATCCAGCATTTGTTAATGTTTGCATAATGTATGTGCCTAAACTTTTGAGGCAATGCATTTTTAACAAAAAATAAAAAAAGACATATTTTTTAAATAAATAATGCTGATGAAATCATTTCAATATCTGTATTATGTTTTATTTCAATTACATTTTGAATATTTGTTATGAAATTATTCCATATACTTCTCTTTCATATTTTATTATCATAGTAGCTGTTTAACACGTTCTACACGCGGGAGTTCATGTTCAATAACTATTCAATTTAGAAAAATATTTTTGTACTACTGTGCATTTTTTTTAATGAAGTTTAATTTATCATGTTGCTATGGCAGCAGGCGATAAAACGGTGTCTTTGGAATAAGGGAGTGAATAGAATAAAAAGTTTTGTTAATGTTTGTGATAGAATGTTTTTCTGTATTTTTAAAAAATAATAATAATTAAGCACAATTAAATAATCTCTAATTATTTGCATGTGAGGTAAAAGAATTGTTGTAATACCCGCTACATCTTTTTAGTATTTCAGCATGCCATACTTAATATGTATATCTCACAATGCAGTAAACATTTAGAACTGGTTAGAACTCGCACAATTAGGGGTTGAACATAATAAAAGACAAAAATTCACCCAAAAAAAATCTATTTAAAATTTTCAAATTTTTTGCCCCAATCGTTTATGGGTTTCCCGCCAGCAACCTATGTGCCAAATTTCGTAGCCCTGCACCCTGTGGTTTCCGAGTTTTTGAGGTTACATAGGTACATGCACAAATTTTAATAGGGTAGATTTTAATTTAATGCATGTTCAAACTTTTGAGACAGACTATGCAATTAATTTTTTTGTTTTGTTTTGTTTTTAGTTTGAGGTATGTTCTTAATATTTTTTTTCTAAATGTTCAGTTTCAAATGTTTAATGCAGTTTTTATCACTTTATAATGTCAAAGATAATTTATCCCTTAAAATTAACTATTTTGTCAATACTTCTGTTGCTTTTCTTTTTTCTTTAATAAAAAAAAATATGCATAACTAAATTGGTTATAGTGTTTAGAGTCAATCTACTGCACCTTATGCTCATTAAGTTGCAAATGATAATGCTTGAAATGTATTTTCATTTAAAATTGGTAAAATTAACCAGAACACTATAACTAACAACTGAAGTGTCCTAATTATTTTGCAGGGATGTAAGAGTTCTTCCCTTTTGATAGCAATTTTGGGTGGATTGATGCAAAAATGTAAAGAAAACATTGGGAGTATATAGAGAAATTGGATTGGGCAGGGGATGTGTTAGTAAATTGGTGGTCGTTAGTCATCCAATACAGCTAAATTTATTGCATTTCATGATCACAAAATTATGCCTAGTCATCAAATTTAACACCTAGCTTTCTTTCACTTTAATTTTTGTTTAACAAATGCTCTCATTTGTGCTTTCGCATAAATTTTTCTCTGATGTAATGTGCGGTGGAGTTAGAGACCTGATTTTGAAAACTAAATATCTTGACAAGAGCTGATCTGGAGAGTCCTCAAGGGGGGAGGTAGGGGGGGGGGGGCAATTTTAGAAATTTGGAGACTCCAGTCTGATGCGTGGGCCGGGGCTAAATTTTTTCACTGCAGGTGGTGTTACTTCTACTTTTTGCTGTGAGTCGCGTTTGGGTCCAGTTGACTTATACTTTTTGCTGCTGGTCGGGTTAACATCTACTTTTTTGAGGCGGGTCGGGATTGGGTTCGGTTGATTTCTACATTTCTACAGCCCAGCCTGCATTTTGCAATTAAAATTATTCTTAAAGGACACTTACTTATGCTCATATTTTATTTTAGATTATGTTCGAAATTCATGAATAGAGAAAAACATTAATATTAATGACTATTTCGTCAATTATGTGCATAAACACTACGAAAAAATCATTACTTAGACAAATACATTCAAATGAAAATCCAGTAAGAAAATCAGTTTAGACTAAAAGAAATGGATGATAAAAGAAAATCACAATTTTAAAGCTCTACAAAGAAAAAAAAGGTAGATTTTTAAAAATGCATCTCTGTAACTTATCAAATCAAATTAAATTTTTAAAGATTTTGCTAAACAAATGTACAACATGAATATAATTTTTACGAATAACAAATAAGTACGATGCCAGACTAACTTGGGCTCGTGGAGAAGAATTTAGAGAAGTGCACGGGTCGCGGTCGGGCCAATACTGCTTATCATACGTGCTGACACGGACTGAACGTTTACCTGTTATTCCGGGATGAGCCTCGGCCTGGAAATTTTGGCCAGTGCAGACCTCTAGGAAGAATGAAGTCCAGGCCAGGCTCGACCTGGAAGAAAAAGAAGTCACCCGACCCGAAATTACAGAAAAATTTAAGATCAGAGCATGGCCTGGTTCTAAAAGAGAGAAGACCTTACCCAGGGCAAGTCTCGTGGATTTAAACTACCGGCTCGAGCTTCGCGCCCCCCCCCCCCCCCAATTCATTACCCATGAGGATGCTTAATGGTGTTTTGCAAACCCTTTATTTGCCCAGGGGGTGTCAAGATGGGGATGCCAGTGGGGATGTCCCCATTGGTATCAAGATACAAGGGCGGATGTAAGGGGGGGGGGGAATCCCCCCCCCTTACATCCGCCATTGTATCTTGATTTCAATTTTCAAAGTAATTGTTGTAAGATTGTCTTAAATACATATTGTATGATAAAATTCTATTTTCGTGGTTTATTTTTTAATATGCCAGATTTTTTTAGTATGCAATATTTCTCTTTCCTTATATGTTCCTAAAATAAGCATGAAGACTGTTGTATGAAGAATGTTTTAAAATTTTAGAGCTTTTCCCCTCCAAAAAAAGTATTTCTGTAGGATTTGTGAAAATTTTTAAATGCCACATCATAATTGGTATCAAAAGGTTAATTTATTTGCTGTTTTTTTATTTTCTGATGTACTTTCAGTGGCAGAATTTTTTTAAAAACTCGACTTATCTCTGGTTGTATCTAAAAGTTCAAACTTTCTTTTTATGGACACAATTGCTTAATAATCTGTTTTGTGTGCATATTAGCTTTATAAAAAGCATAAGTTAAACATTTTTCTAGAATCCAAATATTGTAGTTTAAGGGTGTATTCCAATCCAAACTGCTTATTTTGTGATTTATTTTTAAATTCATTTTTGCTCTCAAACACATCAAACTGGCAAATTCTCTTATTTAGAAACTACATAATGTGCCGTGGTTGTAGATTTTTTGATAAATGCAGAAAATATTGCACAAAATGGTGTCAAAGTTGTCGTTTTGAGCCAAATTTCACGAAGCGGGAGATCTGGGAATGAAAAAAATGGTCATATTGAGAAAATAATTGTTTAAAAATCAAATTCTAATTAATTGAACAAAAAATAAAATCACATGCCCTCTTATACATCTCTTCAAAAATCACCTCAACAAGTTTCATGTTTTTACTTTTAAAAATGAGTCTGAAAATGTCTCAGAAAATTTCGAACTGTTAAGGGTGGAAAAATATTTTTTCGAATACACCCTTAATCAAGCTTTACTTTTATAGATAGCCAATTTTTATTCTGTTGTAGTGATTAACACAGAAATAAAGTGTTCAATATGTGCATCCTGCCGCCCCTGTCCTTAACACATAAAATAGAAACAATTACTCATTACAATGAGGCGGTCCTACCAGAATTGTGAGGGACACACAGAGACTTGGATTTTATATAAATAGACGGAAAACTTAAAATAGGGAAAGTAGAAAAAAATGTTTTAAGTCAGATTATTATCAGAAATATGTTTTAACACCTGTTTTAAAGACGACATTCCATCACTTTACCCAAATTATCTTCATTGTGTTAACCTCCATTGGAATAAAGCTACCATCCATACCTCTAAATCTATTGCTATATTTTTAGAAAAATGCGAAATGAAACTGGAATACAGGCTATTCTATTTAAATGCATTCCACCTAAGTCCACCAATATGTCTTTTATGAATTAGTGTGCATTTGAACTTTTAAAACCAGATCTTTATAACAAACATGAAAGAGTTCCCCCTAAAGAAGGAATTCCACCTTTTTAAAAGCAATTTTGGGCATTCTCAAAAGTGATTCAAAAACACAAAGAAAATATTGGAAGCATATGGGGGGAGGTGGAGGGGGGGGTCCTAGAATATTTGCTAATTAGGCATTTTAATTGTACAAATTCTTGGAGTTTGTTTCTGAATTACTGTACAACAGAACCATCAAATCCAAGATTAAAGTCATGTAAATAAAAATGTTTCTCCAGAGTGATTAAAATAAATAAAAAGGAAAGGAAATTTTCATTATGTTCTTATTGGAATAGAATATTTTGTCTAATTATGCAACACTTTTGGGTAACTTCAGTCATGCATTTTTGCAGATTATTTCTGGAACTTTGCTTGTATTTAGCATGGAGTTTTTTAGAAGAGGGAAAATCTTAAACAGACAAGCCTTCTAAAATAATATTAATTTTGGAAAATTAATCATTGTACTTCACATAAGTTCATCAGATATTTTTTGATGTACACCTTTAGTAAATTGTCTTTAATTTCATTTTTTTTTATCCAAAGAACCTATAAAATTATTATTAGTTTAAATTTGTTTTTAATTATTTCTAAGTTATTAAAAGAAAATAATCATTATACATACAGTAATATTTCATTTTATTGTATAAATAACAGTTCAAGTGTGTCTAAATTATAAGGGTTTGGTGCCATGGTATAGATGAAAAAAATTTCTACCTTATTTTCTATTTCCCATTTTCATGCCTGTTATAAGCGGCATCCCAAAACATTTAATGGTCTCTGGAAGATTGTGATCAAGAAGTGGAACAAAATCAACTTTGATATTTTAAGAAGAGCTATTTTATCTTTGAAATCAAGATGTAATATAGTAGGTCCACAAAGATCAGAAGAACATAGTCCTTCTATATATTAAAAAAAAGTAACGCTTTGGAAATGGACCAATGAAAATCTGTGTAGATACCGCAAAACACATCTGATTGGTTAGAGCTTTCTGATGCTATAAGGGAGTTATCAAGGGGGGATGACCCAACTCTGTCGCCAAACCTCGTCAAGTATGATGCCAACTCGGCAATATATCACCAAATTTGGCGACCAAAATTAGTCACCAAAAGTAATGCCAACTTTGTATTATTTCCAGTATTTCGCCAAACTTCCATAGACTCCCATTGAAATACAATAGGGTTTACTTACTTCCAGAAAATCAACAAATTGATATATTTCAGTGCAACAAAAACTAATATTAGCTTATGAATAGAGCCTAATTGAACTATTTACATTATTTTTAAGCACAAACAATAATCTGGGGTTGGCTAGAAAATAGGGATTGCTTTGCGATACTGAATGAAATCGCGAAGCGATTACGTGGGATGTTGGTGAGCGTAGCGAGCAGGGGGGCAGAGCCCCCCTAGTAGAAGATAAAATTCTTTTCTTTGTATATTTCTTTTCCTAAAAATCACTACAAAAATTTGTGAACAGTCTCTAGTTCTCCTAGAGTTCTACATTGTGAAGAAAATCCTGGCAGCAATACATTAGCTGAAATCCATAATGACAAAAAAAAAAAAAATTAATCTTCCTTTGTCATAAATAATTGAATTAAGATATTGTGCATATTTCTGCAGGCCTGCAAGATAGCATTTTGTAGTTTGCTTATTTCATATTAGTTGCTTAATTTTAATTAGTCAGGTCCTCCCAAGTGCGGATCCAGGGGGGGTGGTCACAACCACCTCTAAATGAAGAACGATACAAAAATTAATTTTTTAAATGATAATACATATTAATGTTGTTTAAAAAAATCTCGCTCAACTCCATGAATATTTCTGACACACAAAAAGTAATTAAAATGGAAATGCATAAAATTTGTTCTTTAAGCACCAAAAATTAATCAGTGTTTTTAATTTTTATATATATGTGATACAGCTTCAATTATAACTAATTGCTCACTTTTAATCATCTTTTCGTGCCTGTCGAGTCACAAAAATGAAATTAAAAGGCTAGCTTTGACAACAAACTTTTCTGAAACATCTTATGACTTTATAAGAAAATAGGAGACTCTGCTTGATTTCTTAGCATCTGAAAAGACCTTGTAAATTTTATGCATTTGCGAATATATATCTAAACGTTATGCATGTAGGAATATACCTGCAAATTTTATGCATTTATGAATGAAATTATAACTTTGTTAATATGTCATGAAACAGCCAATTTAGAATTGTAGCATACTTAAGATATAAGAATTGATTTTATAGTTGTGACCTCCCTCTAAATGGAAAGCTGGATCCGGCCCTGGGCCTTCTTTAACCCTTATGCTACCATTTTCCACAGTGTTTTGTTACATGTGTCATCATCGGTATTCAGCGTTGTAATTTTGACCAGTCAAAACTAATTTTAACCAAGAGGGTGTAAAATGTATATCAATGTAATTTAACATTAAAAATTGTTATTTCTTGTTTTTCAGGTTACTGGCCTGGAGATCCATATGAATATCCATTTTTACTGGTCTTTACGATTGATCAAATGAAAAGTCTCATAGCTCAACTGGAAAACCACCAGTTAGGCAGTATTGTAAACAGTGCTGCTGTTATATCCTCCTTTGCATGGCTGAATTCAGTTGCTATATATCATGGTAAATTCTGTTTATCTCTCCTATTGTCTTATTAATGCACAGTAAATAAATGTATGTATGAATTAGACATGAATTAAATTTTTTTATCTATCCTTCTTTCTTTCTTTTTTGAGGTATGTGTGTGTGTGTGTGGGGGGGGGGGGGATAGAGCTCGAACTTTGTAGTTTCATTAATTAAAAATATTATGTTCTTATTTTGTTATTTTTTTTTCTTATTACTTTCTTTTGGTGTTTTTAAGTCTCTTATGTATGATAATCTCCAGAATTCCCCCGGGTTAAAAGAAGGGCACCTTTTTGGATTATTAAAGGGTTCTTTTTAGATTTAATGACCCTTTTTTTTTTAGATTATTAAGTGCACTCTTTAGACTTTAAGCCACCTTTTATTCTTAAGAGTAGTTCTTTGATTTTTAAATCTGCTTTTAATATTTAAAAGACATGGCTGGAGGTCTGAAATTTTCAGGCCTTGGCCTGTAAAAAACTTTGTTTGCCTGATCTGGTGCATTATGAAATTATAAAATTTGCACTGTGCCAACCTGTACGAAAACTTTTTTGGACCAGCCCGGTATAAAATCTAAAAATTACACTTGATCCTGATTCATTATGAATTCTAAAAATTTGCAGGCCCAACTCGACTCAATTTCTACAAAACATTACCTTATTTGTGAAGCAACATTACCCTACAATTAAAATTATTCGAAAAGCACACTTATGCATGTATGTTATTTTCAGGTTATATGTTTGCAATTTATTGAATATGAAGTAAAAATATTAATAACCACATAAACACCCACTAAAAAATTGACTTGGACAATTGCATTCAAATGATGATTCAATAAGAAAATGGATTTAGTTTAGAATAAAAGAAAATCACTTTTTAAAAGGTCTACAAAGAAAAATATGTTTTTAAAAATATTTCTCTGTAATTTACTAAACCTAATTATCTAAAAATTTCCTTAAACAAATGTACAATATCACGTTATTTTTACAAAAATGAATAAATAAAAGGGGGGCAAGTGGGAAGAGGGGCACCGAAAGTGCATCACATGAATAAGCAGTCACAGGCCATTCCAACGATATGTCACATGACAGGTGTCGGCAAAATTTAGGAAAATGCCCTTTGGGGGTCAATGTGGTGGGTGGAGCGCCGAAAGTGCATAAAATGATTAAGCGGTCACAGGTCTTTCCAACAATGCATTACATGACGGGTGTCAGCTAAATTTAGGAATGTGTCACCTAGGGGAGCAAAGTGGTGGGCAGAGCACTGGAAGTGCATAAAATGATTAAGCGGTCACATGCCTTTGCAGCGATTTGTCACATGAGGGGTGATGGCCAAAATTTATAAAAAGTCCCCCTTCCAAGGTGTGGAAGTGGGGCGAGGGTCACCGGAGATGCATAACATGAATAAGTGATCACAGCTTTCCCAACGGTATGTCACATGAGCAGGGATGGGGAATTTCTAAAAAATTTTACCAGCCAAGGATTTATTTTACCAGCCAGCAAAATGCAATGTACAGTTGGAAATTGTTATGACAAAATTTATGCAACTGCCAAAAATAGTTGCTTACTATTACTACAATGTTTTCATAATTTTTTTTATATACAATTAAGAAATATATACAAGAAAAGAAAGTTTAATATAGAATAGAACTTGTTTACATCACAGTAATTTGGAAAGTTGCAAAACATAGCTAACTAGTAAAAAAAAATTATCAGCATATTTCTATAGTTTGAAGGTTCACTAACTAAAAATCAGAAAATTCACTCGCCCTGTCAGAAAATTCACTCGTCAATGGCGAGTAAAATGATGCATTTCCCCACCCCTGCACATGAGGGGTCTCGACCAAAGTTGGAAAAGTGGCCCTGGGTACCTGACTATATAATTATTATTTCATGTGTCTAATTAAATCCACTGTTGCAAATAAAGTGTTATATTTCATTTCTTTATCGCCTTGATTCACACATTGTTCAATAAAAAAGAGCAAATATTCATCAACATCGCTGAAATCTAAATACCATAATGAAATGGTGTCTATAGCACACAACGCATATGCTCAGATATTCAGCTTACACCGTCAATGTAAAAAAAAAATATATATATACATACCATCTACTGTTAGCGATCACATCAAAAACAGCATGTATGATATTTATCACTCACCGAAACGAAATCACATACCATTAGTATCATGAACACCGAACCCGAACCCGAACCCGAGGAGTCGGTATTTAATATCACGGTTTAGGCTGGGAGAAGTCGCACCGTTAATATCAAGAATACCGAAACCGAGGAATTGGTATTTTTAATACCACGGTTTAGACTTGAGAGAAGTCACTCCGTTAGTATCATGATAATCAGAACCGACGATTCAGTATTTAATACCACGCTTTAGACTGGGGGAATCTAGATAACTCAACGACAAAGAAGCACTGCTTAATGTTGCAGTTTAATGAAGAACCATGATAGTCGCGTTTTAATGAAGAACCATAATAATCGTGGTTTACATCACGATTATGATTTTTTGGCTAAGGCCTTGCTTGAGAATGTCACCATTATTGAGTGTACAAAACTAGACGGTTTGTTTATTCAAAGGTTTTTTAAGCCTTTATATTTACTGTAATCACTTTTAGCATACATATATACATATTTTATTTTAATAAGTCATTTTTAAAAAATATAATTATAGTTAAGGATAGACCAAAACAGGTTTTTGAGACCGAAACCGAATTTCGATAACCCTCTTATTTTCGGCCGAAAACAAAAATGTCAAAAATGTTTTTTAAAAGTAATTAATACATTTATAAATATACATAATTATTAATTAATTATATGTGTTTATCAAATATACATAATTATTAATTAATTGTATGTGTGGCACAAGTTGGCTATCTGTGCCTGTGACCAAAACTATTTATTTTCATGTAAAATAAAATATAATTAATTCATCAAGGACACAGAATGATTTTCTGATTATACGAATTTCATCTAATTAAAAATTTTTATAGGTTGAGTTATCTTTTATTTTGATTTTTGTAAATGAATGTCTGTTATACTAGAACTTTCTCAAAGAAAATTCAAACACTTCTGTGGTTTCAAACTAAAATTTTCTATTACCGTTAAGTCTGCATAGTCATATATGCATTACTTGCATTATAATTTGCACTCACGTCTTGAGTCAGTCATGACTGATAATTATAAACAGTGAAGTTTATAGCAATAAATAAAGAATGTCTCATTTGAGCCGATACAGCTCAAATCAATGAGTCATATTGAAAATTCCCAAAGGAAGACACGAGACTTTTGGAATACAGATAGTTTTGGTCCACCGAATTTTTGGCAGCATTTTCACTGAAAATGAATTTTCGGCGAAACTCAGATTTTGGTCCGAAAACAAAACAGGGTGTCTACAGAATCTGGAAATCATGGAAAAATCAGGGAGGTTTATCAATCAGGGAAAAGTCAGAGAACTTTGTAAAAATACTCGAAAATCAGGGAACTTTGTCTATATGCGAAATTATTTGCATTTTCACCTTGCCAATGAGACTGATTGGTCTATTTTGTATTACTACCATATTTTTTCATGTGCTGATTAGTGTTTCCCAATATTTTTTAAAAGACACATGTGGTACGAGTTTTTGATATTTAAACACAAATTGAGGTGATCAGATTTGTGACACAAATTGGTGACACAAATTGAGGTGATCATTTTCTGTGGATAGCGCTTTTGTTGAAGGCAATTTAGCCATTTTTGAAAATTTTAAATGATACATTAGCATAACCTGACCAGGTGTCCAGGCTTAATCCAATTAGCTATCCCATCAGATGTAGATAAGTCTTAGAATTGAATATTTTCAGAAAATGAGGAAATTTTCTTGTCACCCTATATCCATTGGAAACAATATGAAATTGTTAGACTAAATTTTGAGTTCGGATTTATAAAACTGTCAACCGAATACTTAATGAATATTTGGCAATTATGTTTTTCTCTTGTTTTTTCTCTCAAACGAGATATTAGCAAGCTGAATAAGTGTGTTATACGAGGAATCGGCGTACATGAAAAGATACCGTATGTGTATTGTCAATAATAGAAATCGGGGAAGTCTGATAAAGATAGTGCGGAAATCATGGAAAAATCAGGGAACTTTTTTTTACAATTTCTGTAGACACCATGCAAAACCAAATTTTCAGTCAATCTCTAATTAAAGTGTTTTACTTATTTATTAATTATTGCCAGCTACTTTTGGCGTTTCTGTGTTGAATAAGTTAATGATTTAGCTTAACCCTTAAATGCCGTGTGTTGCTTTTTGGCAACATACCCAATATAGGTTTATAAATACTATTAGAATAATATTGAAGCTATAATGCCTAATGTTGCCAATAAAATACATTCTGAAAATATTATTAAATCAATTTTTAACATTTAGATGGCAACACTTGTGCTGTTTAAGAATAAAGATAGATTTATTTTTTCAATTGTTGATACGTGTTCTTTTTGTTTTGTTTAGAAGCTTGCGAAATACCCTATTTTGTTCAGCAGTGAGCAAGTAAAATTTATTTCTTATCATAGTTCTCAAAATTCTTGTGTGTTTAATATTATAGAATTTTATCAAGGAAAATTATTTTTTCAAATAAACAAAACACCAGTATTGCCGATTAGTAACAAACAGTTTTTTTGCCGTAAACCATACTTAAAACAAAATATGATTTTTTTAAGTATTTTTCCCATGATTTATTTTAAAAAAAGAAAGCCGAAAAACATTTTAAAAATGATTTTTGAAAACTCAGGCATTTAAGGGTTAATAGTTATAGTGTATGAAAAAAAAAAAAAAAAAAGTAGAATGAAAATTACATGGCAAATATATAATTTTTCTTTTCTCAAGGATTCACTCCTTTTCATGACATCACATACCCACTGGTTTGTCAAACTGTCGTCACCAATGGCCAGGATTGGAATTTTTTTGTTTATCAGCTGAACACCATGGCCTTCCACAGTGATGTTGACAAAAAAGACCGAAGAAATTTGTGCTGGACATCTGGAAAGCTGAGGTTGTTTGAAACCATTGAGAATGGGCGAGTCAAAGGAATAAATGATGAAGTATTTAAAGTTCTTTTGAAATTTTTGCATAATGTACCACAGCCTAGAAAAAATGTTGTTATGAAGCCCTACTTAGGAGATGATACCAGAACTACTGAAGATATAGTGTATATGAGGTACATGTTAAGAAAAATGTATACTCGGGTGCCTCTTGTATTGGATCATCGTGAGGAAGTACCAGCATGGGTTAAAATTTATAAATTGCATCCTGATGCACCTCCAACTCCATTTTTGCGACTGGAATAATGTAGTGATATTTAAATAAAAATTTTAATTGAATAGAAAGTTTATATTATTTTAATATATCTTGTATATGTTTGTTAGATACCATGCCTATGATATTAAGATTTCATTTATTAATGCATTTATTAATGCTGATATTTCCCTTATTGAACAGTTGCTCCTTTTTAATTTATGTTTTGAAATTTGAATATTTTACATGAAGTTTATTTATTTGTTTTTAAGTTGCTTACATTTTTCTCCCCTTTTAAATAAAATGCATTTTCTATAATCATTTCAGACTTTGGAAATACAAGAATATTAGGGTTCAATCTAGAGCTAGCCAAATAGCCAAAAAGCTAACTGGAAGGGCTTTTTGCCCCCAAAGCATTTAGTGAATTAGCCAAATAGCGAGAGCCAAAGGAATATGCTATATCATTCCCATTTTGTTGTTCTGCATTTCGTAAATATGCTGCCGTTGCACAAAAAAAAAACCCTCATATTACATCCACTCTGCGGCAATGCTTCAAAATTTGTCTCGTGCTCTCTATGCAAGCGTCTTCAAACAGTGTGACGTTCATTTGCATCAGACACGACTCCAGCATATGGCAAAAAACGAAAATCGCAGACTGTATAAGCATGGGATATGATGCGCACTAGCTTTGAATCATCAATGTGCCAGATGCATGATGTATAAACATTTCAGATTTGAATTTATGTGGGTTCTGGATGAATATAACAAAAACTGACTTTAGAAACAAACTGACAAGAATTTAAGTAACTTAATGATGATTAATTTGGAAGGGGAATTTTGAAAAGAATTTCCATTTTAAAAAAAAGCATTTGCTGTGTAATCTTGTTGGGTCAATCTTACAGAGTGATGTATTTGTTTGTATATTGCATAACTAAAAATAATACTCATGTATATAGAAATTTTGTATAAATAAAACTTTTGGCAGATTCCCAGAACAGCCGCGACATCCCATTTGGTGACTTTTCTGACAAGTGCCAAATACCCCACATATGCCAATCTAAAATGCGGCAACCTGAAAACTAATGTGATTGGTCCACTTTCCTGAATGCTTCCAGACTGTTTTTTACTACGTCATCACCCTGAAATCATGGGAAATACAGCATTTATAAATAACGACGTATTAGAAAACACAGGAAAGCTGATTTTTATGAGATTCAAAATAAAACAAACGATTTCAACATAAGTTTATTGAAAATGTGAAAATTTTAAAGTACCTTTCCAAATCAGAGTAACGATTTAATGATTAAAATTTTCATTTCTCAACAACTTTCAGAAAAAATCATGGCGTCATTTAATATTGTAAAGTACGTGCCTATATCAGAGTAAACATTGAACAATTCATTTCTAATTTACAGAAGTATGAACCCTTCGCGTTCATAAAAAATATATATATATCACTGAATACAGCAACCTAGTTCTGCAGCAATCTGAAAAACGCAGGAAACTCGTTAAAGCGGCAATCAGTGAACATTGTATGAACGCTTTGCATTCATTAACCGAAAAAAAACATCACTGGATTCACCAGTTCTCGCTGCGTAGCAATCTCAAAATTCAGCAGTTCTCACTGTGTAGCAATCTCAAAATTCAGCAGTTCTCGCTGTGTAGCAATCTCAAAATTCAGCAGTTCTCGCTGCGTAACAATCTCAAAATTCAGCAGTTCTCACTGCGTAGAGATATCAAAATCCAGCAGTTCTTGCTGCGTAGCAATATCAAAATGTACAAAACTCGTTAGGCCAGCATGCATGAGAAATATACAATAAATGGCTAATATAAAACACTATAATAAAAAATCCATAAAATTATTAACATACCTTAACAAACATCTCCTTTCTTGAAAACCAACTCTATAAAATGTTGAATTGCCATAATTTCGTAAATTTCCAGTCGTCGATAAACTTCATTTAACATTCCAGCAAAAAAAAAAAAAATGAACAAATACTCACAATTTCAAAGTAAATTACACAGGTACTTTAACTTTCAAATTTTGCAACTAAAAACAGCAAAAAATATTAACAATAACAAACTTTTGCCTTACCGTCATTTAATTTTACAATTACAAAGCATCTTCCTTCTACACCTCGTTGTACACATATTACAAAACATGCGGAGTTGAATTGTCAAAGGTAGGCATAGCCATCCAATACACAAAAAATCAACCAATCTAAATTCAAGATCAGATCACTGTAGGCGTGGAAAGAATTTACGAAACGAATTTGTAACAACAAAGATCCATTTATCGCCTTGCCAAATTGAACGATGCCAAGTGTCTCGACTGTTTTGGGATTCAGCCAAACTTTTTTTTTCCTTGGCTAAAGCTATTTTTATTTGGCTAGAAGTTATTGGCTGCAATTAGCCAAAAAGCTAAAAATCCCTTTTTCCTAGATTAAGCCCTAGAATATGGTCTACTTTTCCCATAAATCATTTATGCAAGGCAAAACAAAAATAAACAATTCAGCTTTTTATTTTACAGATTACTTGTTATGAAGTTATTATAATCACCAAACTGTGCTTTGAGAGATAAAATGTTTTTAATAATGTTATTTTTCAGCAGAGTTATTATGTTTAAAAAATTTAAATGACTTGTAAAAAAAACTTTATGTTAATGTAATGAAATAAACAAAAAATCTTGGCATAATAAACTATGATAATTGTGAAAATTTTATTAAATTAATAATAAGCAAGATACATGTTATTTAAGTGGATAGTTAATAATTAATGTGACTCTTCTTCAGGTTTTTTTAATTTCAAAATCTGTGAGACAGTAGCATTTGTGAGGCAGTCGTATTAACCCTTAAATGCCGGGTGTTGCTTTTCGGCAACATACCCAATTTAGGCTCTAAAATACTATTAGAATAATGTTGAAGTTATAATGCCTAATTTTGCCAATAAAATACATTCTGAAAATGTTATTAAATTGATTTTCAACATGTAGATGGCAACGCTTGTGCTGTTTAAGAATAAAGATAGATTTATTTTTTCAATTGTTGCTACTTGTTCTTTTTGTTTTGTTTGGAAGCTTGCAAAATACCCTATTTTGTTCTGCAGTGAGCAAGTAAAATTTATTTCTTATTATAGTTCCTAAAATTCTTGTGTGTTTAATATTATAGAATTTTATCAAGGAAAATTATTTTTTCAATTAAAGACCAGTATTGCCGACTAGTAACAAACTGTTTTTTAGCCGTAAACCACACTTAAAACAAAATATGATTTTTTAAAGTATTTTTCCCATTATTAACTTGAAAAATGAAAGCCGAAAAACATTATTACAATGATTTTTGAAATATCAGGCTTTTAAGGGTTAAGTGTCGAAATGCAATGTTCTACATGTCTATGTTAGCTAAAATATCATAGCTATATACACAGTAGCTATGTAAACAGAGTAATTTACCAGACTATTCATATGTCAATATTGCATTCGCAGTATTATCTAAAAATCAGCTGTTACTAACAGTATGTTCATCAAATCATCACATTAAGTTGATGCTAGTCTGATTTTTAATTCACTTTGCATTTTTATCATATTATCAAACAATATCAACAAAAGTTACTCATATTTTATGTAATAAATTTATTTAATTTTTAATTAAAATGATTTTTATTCATTTTTACTAATTACTAATTTAGGTAAATTAAAATAGGATTTTTTTTTTTTTTTCGGTATGGACCTTTATTCTTTGTTTGAGTTTGAAAAATTATAATTTCGTCTTTAAACAAATGGCATTTGAAAGAACATTCTTTTCCGTATTCAACAGAGTAAAAAGTGAAATTGTGCAATATTTAGAATTTTTAAAAATTGCTCTAAAAGCGAAATTTATTGGCCAGGTGTGGCCACAGTAAATATGACGCCAACATCACTCACGGACATGTTTTTGATTTGAAATTTAGATTTCTTTTCATCACGATTAAGGTAGGTAAAAATTCTCTAACATGTTAAAGAAAAATATTTTTTAGAAATAATTTTGAAAAATTAATGTAATTTAATGAAAGGAGTTTGTTATCTATATACGTATCATATATAAAAATAATTTTTTAAATTACATTATTATTAAACGTGTGTACAGCTCTATAAAATTTTTTCACCTCAGAGGCCAAATCAGAGTACAGAATATCTTAAAAACCATCTAAAACGAAAATAACAATTTACGAGTTGAAACATGCCAATTTCGAAAAGTAAAAATGTTTAAAAGAACTGTTAGATTGAATTTATAAAAAAATTATAAAAATAATTACAACAAAAAATCATACATTGTCTGGCTTAACTCTTAAACCAAATATTATTTTAAACTAAAGCTACCTAACTGCAGCTTCTCAAATTATTAAAAAAATAAACTTTATCCTATAAGTAATCAGTAACATGCAATCAAAGTAAGTAATTATCAATTGAGGTTTTGATTTTTGGTATTACGGAATGAAAAATCATAAAAAATTGCACCACTTTGACACAATATATATATTTTTTTCAACAAAATGTAAACATAATGTCATTTTCACCATTGCAAAATTTACATGTATACTTTACCTTTCATATTTGTATCCAGTATTTTAAAAATATTTTTATATGTAATAGATTATTAAGAGCCATTATTTTGAAATTCAGACAAAAAAGTGATATTTTGATAGTTGTATTTTTTAATTGGCTTGATTTTTTTTTTTATGTTGAAGTAGATCTTATTTAATGAAATTGGTGCAATTTTAAAGCCCTGAAAAAAATTCCTGTTTCTTGTAGAAAATGTCAAAGTTCAAGATAGTGAATCCCTTTTTTCATGAAACTTGAAATGCCAGTATGTTTGAATTGCTATGTCTCTGGAAAGCAACAACATCCCAAAATTCTTTTGTCATAAACTGTTAGTATAACACTACATGTTTAGTAAAATTTACTTGGTTCCATGGGGCATTGTTATGTTGCCACAAAATACAATCAGAACGAAGTTTTTGTCCGTTTTCTGCACTTATTATCTTAGTTAAGCAATAGTACCCCAAAATTTTTCTTATAGAATATGAAAGTTTACTATTAGGACAAGCTAAGTAATACAGAACTTTACCGGGATATCGATGCTGTTAGCAGATATAATCTGTTAAATATTCAAAAGTTTCAAAATCTGCAACTTTTGAATTAGTCCTATCTCAAAACAGCATCCCAGTTGAATAAAACAAAATATATCAGGTAGTAGTTGAACATATGTATAAAAACATGGAAATGAAAAATAAGTGGGGTCTTATGCTATTTTCAGAAGAAAAAAAAATGACAAAAGTTGCAAAAAGGCAGTGTCAGTATCAGGCTTTTTTCCTATCAGAAAATGATTTATTCCATTTCTCTTTCGCTTTCCTATGTTTTTCCCCTATGAGGAAATGGAAGATCCCCTTTCTCTTGCTCCTTGTAGGGGAAAAAGCCTGATTATTGCACTGCCTTTTAGTAACTTTCTTCATTTTTTTTCTTCTGAAAATAGCATGAGACCCCACTTATTTTTCGTTTCCATGTTTTCGTACATATGTTCAACTACTACCTGATATATTTTGTTTTATTTAATTATGATGCTGTTTTGAGATAGGACTAATTCAAAAGTTGTATTTTGAAACTTTCGAATATTTGACCGATTATATCTGCTAACAGCATCAATATCCCGGTAAAGTTCTATATTATTTAGCTTGTCCTAATAGTAAACTTTCATATTCTAAAAGAAAAATTTTGGGGTGCTATTGCTTAAATAAGATAATAAGTGCAGAAAATGGACAAAAACGTCATTTTGATTGCATTTTGTGGCAACATAACAATGAAAATTAACAATGGCCCATGGAACTAAATAAATTTACTAAGCAGATAGTGTTATACTAACAGTTTCTGACAAAAGAATTTTGGAATGTTGTTGCTTTCCAGAGATATAACAATCCAAACATATTGGTATTTCAATTTTCATGAAAGATGGGATTCATGGTCTTGAACTTTGACATTTTCTACAGGATACAGGAAAATTTTTTCAGAGCTTTACAATTTCACGTTATTCATTAAATGATCTACATCAACATCAAAAAATACAACTATCACACTTTGTCTGATTTTCAAAATAATGGCTCTTAATAAATATATTTCAAAACTTAATGTCAGGTTTGCCAACTACATTCTTGGATGGGAACATTCACACTCTTGACTTGAGGTTCTAATCTCAGTACCGGCGAGATTTTTTTAGATGCATTCGTAGTAAAATATTTATTTTTATCAAATAAAATACCAGTTTCTATTTTACTATGATGCCATTTTCACTCACTGAAACATCTGGCCTACCTCTGAGATTAGCATTTCACACTCATTATCAGTGGATTGAAAAATATTTAATAACTTTATGAAGATTTAACAACTTTATGTAGAAAAATGTGCATTTCTTTCTTAAGCATAACATCATTTTCTATTCACATTAAAACAAATTTATATATTTTTAATTGTAATGAAGAAATAAAGATATAGTAATAATTTCCATTATTTCCCTTTTCTCGGTAACTGTGGAAGTAATCCAATTGCCACCACTGTGAAGAAATTTCATAAAAAACTTTTAAAATAAAAATTGAAATATAAAAATCAGCATATTCAAAAAAAAAAAAAATGGCTACTTTGGGCACATCTGCTAATGAACAACTTCCATTAAAAGAAATAATTAGCAAAATTGGTTCAGTAGAAAGTTCATGGCAGATGGCTGAATAAACAGCCTTGTATTTTAAATAAATAGCTATTTTACATGTTTTTAATCAGTAGTGCACAGTTAAGATGTTTATTTTGAGAGGTTATAAAATACTACTACAGAAGACATGTACAAAATAATGCTATGTGCAGATAAATAGCTTTTCTGTACTTTTTTTTTCTGTAGGGGGACCACTTGATATGTTAAAACTAGGGATGCACCGAATAGTGATTTTGGCCGAATGCCAAATACCGAATATTCGGCCCACAGGCGAACCGAATACTGAATATTCGGCCAGCCGAATAGTAACCATTCGGCCGAATGCCGAATATTCGGCTTGTTGAATAATTTTATATTTCAAAGTTTAAAGGCATTAAAATGTTAAATTTTAAAACAGAAACTTTCATTTTGATAATCAAGAGCTTTTTTCAAGTAAACTTTATGCTGAAAAAAATCTGCTTTGAGTTAATTAATGAGAGGATAGTTATAAAACTTTTTTAATTAATAAAATTTTAAATTTCATGGCGACTTCTGTGAATTAAAACAAATGAATAAAATTTCTTAAATTCTAAAACAAACATTTTAAAATCAAAGAGAAATTGTGAAAAAAATTGGAAGAAAAATTGTTCAGGATCATATATTATTTGTTTGTCAGGAAGAGACTAAAGTAAAAGTAAATAAATAATACAATCTATTCAAATTTTACATGGGGGCAACTCAGCAAGAATAAGTGTTCTACTCCCTTTGATTAAGCAAGGAAGTTTTTAAATACATCCTAGATCGTTGTCTGGAGTGGGCGATCATTTCCAGAGATTGTAAATGTTATTCTTAAGATCTTAGCAAGAAACAGATTATTTACTGGACAATATTCAGGAACTTGCATTTGTACATAATTAATCCCTATGAAAATCTTCGTGATTCGTTAATTTTCTTAAATAATACTTAACAAACAGCAAATAAATAATGTAAAAATACTCTCTTTTATTTAAATATATGATTCTGTTTCTGATTATTCTTAATATCTTTATAAGTTGACTGTTAAACGTATGAGTGGTATAAGGTTTTTAAAAATATGTTTTAAAAGTTTTTTTTAAGTATTCGGCTAGCCGAATATTTCAACATTCGGTATACTGAATAGCTCGGTAATATGGCCGAATAGGCCAAATACCGAATAGATACCGAATATTCGGTGCATCCCTAGTTAAAACCAACATAAAGAGAAACGTGAACAACCAGAACTAATATAGAACACATCTGCAGTGGACGTCCAAAGGCAGCCTTTTTTCATATGCATTAATTGAAGTTCGCAAAATTACACCTCTCTTCGCCAAGTAGTTTTAGAATATGTTTACAAAATTATCCACATTGCAACCTGTCTGCAACAATTTCAGATGAATTTTTAAAAAAGTCCGTTTCAAATTTTAAACCTTCATAATTCCTAAACTACTTGATCGAATCACATACCTTTTGGTATCCCAAGGTAAAAATTTCCAGAAAATCCAAATTTGATTTCAAAATTATGTTTTCGCATTAAAAATTATAGAATTTGGTGCAGTTTTAGTATGAAGCTCATTTTTTTTAAACACAAATTGAAAGAAGCCGTAACTTACAGTCGAAAGGCTTTGTCTGTTTTTTTTTTTTTTTTCCTGTGACAATTTGGCGATTGAAATGTTTGGAGGGGGGGGGGGGCGGTATCTCTCTCCCTCTCTCTTTTTTTTTTTTTTTTGTATGCGTGTGTTGGGTAGCCAGATTTATCTCAGAAAAAAATGGAAGATTTTGATTGACACTAGTTAGTTTTGGTTTTATCATGCTATCGTCCTTTTTTTTTTTTAAATACTATCTTTTTAACCACGTTGAATGTGCCAGCAGTGTTTTCGATAACAAATGTGTATAAAAAGAGGTTACTAAGTAATAGATTTAATTATTTTTTTCAACATTAATGTATTAAAATTAACTAAATTTGCAGTTATGTATCCCGCTTTGAATGAAAAGTTAATTGAGTTGTAAGAACAGAAATAAATGAAAACTTCCTACTTATTCGAAGCTGATCATGAAAATTTAGTAATGAACACCATTCAAAAATTATTGTTTGTATTTAAGCATAAAGGGAGATAATAATTCCAACAAAATATTAAAACTTAAGATACAGATATACTAAATAAAAATTTTATAATGTAAGATACTTATAGTCTATAATAATATCAAGTTCAGATGATCTAATTCTACCCAAGACTTTGTGAATGTGCAATTAATATTACACAACTCTTCCAAGATTTTTGTCAACCTGATCGGAAATAAACCTTATTTACTTACTTCTATCTTTAAAAGAAGAAAGTATTGGATTCGTGAAAATTTTTGGTTTTGGAAGGATTTACACGTTTTAGGGGTCAGAGATTTCGAAAAACATGTTTTTACAAAATGTCTGTCTGTCCGTCTGTCTGTATGTATGAATGTGACACAAATTTTGTAGGCGCTCTATCTCAAGAACTAATGCACGGAATTTGATAAAAATTTATATTCAGTTAGTCCCTGATATAAGTTGGTGCTGATTAGTTTTTGGTGTAAATTGCTCAACAGGTGGCGCTGCTATGCAGCATTTTTCACGATTTCAACAATATTTCAATCTCCAGAACTAATGCAAGGATTTTCATCAAACTTCAGATTCAGTTAGTCCTTGACATGAATTGACGTTTTATACATTTCGGTGTAAATCGCTCACCGAAATGTATAAAAGCAAATGCAGCATAAAAAAATGCAGCAAAATGCTATGCTGCATTTTTTTGCGATTTACGCAATAGCTCTATCTCAAGAATTAATGCTTGGATTTTCAACAAACTTCAGATTCCGGTATACCTGGATATAAATTAGTGCTGTTTAGTTTTTGATGTAAATCGCTCAACAGCTGACGCTGCTATGGAGCGTTTTTCACGATTTCCACAGTAGCTCAATCTCCAGAACTAATGCACGGATTTTCATCAAACTTCAGATTCGATTAGTCCTTGACATGAATTGACCTTTTGTACATTTTGGTTGTAAATCGCTCTACAGATGGTGCTGCTATGCTGCATTTTTTGTGATTTCCGCAATAGCTCTATCTCAAGAACTAATGCTTGGATTGTCAACAAACTTCAGATTCAGGTATACCTAGAAATGAATTAGTGCTCTTTATGTTTTGGTGCAAATCACTCAACAGATTGCGCTGCTATGCTGCATTTTTCAGAATTTCCACTATAGCTCTATCTCAATAACTAATGCACGAATTTTCATCAAACTTCAGATTCAGGTATACCTTGATACCATTTAGTGCTGTTTATGTTTTGGTGTAAATCGGTCAACAGGTGGCAATGCTACATTTTTCAGAATTTCAGCTATAGCCCTGAAGAACTGTCTCAAGAACTAATGCACGAATTTTCATCGAACTTCAAATTCAGATATACTTTTGATATGAATTGGTGCTAAATTGAATTTCTTGTGCTATTTAAATGATTTAATTGACGTGATTTATGTACAGTACAGCCCCGATTATCCGCGGAATCGCGTGGCAAGGGCACCGCGGATAGCCCGAAAAAGACTTAAAATGGGGGGTGCAAACACGAAAAAAAAAAAAAAAAGAAAATTCAACATAAGAACTATGTTTTAGTGTACAAAGACCATAATAAAACGTTTAAAATACATATGCACAATACATCAGAAATAATTGCTTTACGTCTAAATCACTAAAATAAAGAACAGTAAACAGGATACAATGCCATGTACAAAAAGAGCCGAGTTATACCTTTAAAAAAAATCAGTCACTTGTTTTTGCTTCTTACTTTGGAAAAATCTTTTCTTTATTCTAAATTGTAAACTATTGTTTTTCTTTTAGTATGGAATAATTTTTATCTCGAAAATGAAGTTATTCTTGATGTGCTCTCCCGGAATTTATCAAAATAGTCTTATATTATTGTTAAATATTTTAATTGATGTGTTTACGCTTGTTTAATAAAATCAAGAAACGATATAAAGACTTTATATCTGATATTTCAAACATGGCTGCCAAATCTAGAAATGTTCTTCTATTACTTTTGAATACATGAATTTTTCTGTTTATATTTATTACTAAGGCTTATTGTATTTTCCTTGCTATTGGCTTGAATTTAAAAAATAATAATAATTTCGCTTCGCGGATAAACCGCACTGCGGATCATCCGCTTGTGGATAATCGAGGCTTTACTGTATAAGAAAGTTTTGTGATGGCCATAGGATACTAGTTTACATTTGATGTGCATGTGTTAACTTTTTATTTTTTAAAAAAATGTGAAATATTGAAGCAAACTGAAAAGAGAAAAATCTTCAAACTTTCAAAAGTAAGATGTAATAGAAAAATGGAAGAAATCATCACGCAGGACAAATTTAAATGTACACTGTACAATTGGCCTAAAATATGCTAAAAAGCGTACAACTTACGGGAAAAACATACAATCTGGTAACCCTTATTGGGGGTTGGCTATACTTTCAAATGAAAATTGTCTGAAAACTGTCTCCCAGTTTACTGATTTTTATATGGATTTTAAAATAATTTTTAAGCATGAATTTTTTAAAAATCTATCGCATGGTACCCTATTTGCACTTGTAATAATATAAATAGTTCAACATTTGTTTCCAGCTGATATTCTATAACGAAATTAAAACTTTATCAATAAATGAATAAATAAAATGACATAGAGACATACCTCTATTTTGAGAATTTCTCTATTTTGCGAACTTTTCCTTGCAACCGAGAATATTTTGCGAATTTCTTCGTAAAATAACCTCCAAATAGCGAAGTGCATTCTCTATTTAACGAACTTTTTCTTGTGATCAAATTTTTTTTTTCTCCCCATTTCTCAAAATATTTCTGGACATTTCAAACTTATTCTTTCTTTAAACACATTTTATGATGTTCAATGGCCTTGAACTGGTTTTACCAGGCGCCTTCTTTGTCAGCAGTGAGAATTCGGTAAATACGGAGGATGAAGACGATAATCCCTTAGAGTAACTTTAAAAAAGTTGATACAGTGAGAAAAAAAGAAGAAATTAACCATGATGTGCTGATTGATGATTGTATTTCATGTAATTCTTAAATTGAATCCTCGGAAACACTATTCGAATTGATTATTTTCGACAGTGTGAAAAATAAAAACAATACAGCAATGAATTGCGATGAAGACGAATATGATGGTGATGGAAATGGTCATTATTCAGGAATTAACAAAATTTCGTATGATGAAATGCTAAAACCATTTGAAACAATCCGAGGCGAATTATAGTTAGAAGAAAATCCGCATGAAGGGGTTTTTGGTGCATTGCAAAGATGCGAGACGTATTATGAGAGAAAGCACTTTTTAAAATAAAAATCTCAGGCAAAATTAACAGAGTTTTTCAGAAATTAAATTTAAGGACGCATATGTTAATGTATGGTTAAAATTATGTATAATAATAATAATAAATATGATAATGTCATTAAAATTCGTTAATTTTAATGTAAAACTATTTACTTTAAACAGAAAATACAGTGTATTCTCGGGCAATGTTTTGTTTTCCTTGCAGATTTCAAAGATTTAAACACATAGAAAAAATGAATTGATGATGGATATTGGTGGGTAAAATAAATAAAACAAATCGATATAATTTATTAAAAAAAATGTGATTAATTACTTTTAGTAAAAATATTTAGTGTTTATGAATTTAAAATCTGTTTTATGTAGTTTAAAATATTTTAAAAGGTGAATCTCTATTTAACGAATTTTCCATCTAATGAACTTTTTTCTGCGATTTAGCGACTTCGTTAAATAGAGGTTCGGCTGTAAATAAAACACAAACTCAACAGATATGTCGAACTATGCACTTAAACAGTGAAATTCAAAGTGAAAAAGACTGCTGCAAATAGCGATAAACATGACTATGAGGTTGCGGTTAAATATTGTTGATGGTTTTATGTAATATTAAAAAAAAAACTGGAATATAATAATTATAACTATTAATTAAAAAATAATTTTTAAAGAAATCCATTAAAGATGTCCATTACTGGCACATCTACTCTAAATGTTGTACTGGTCCTAAAAGTAAATAAACAAGATATTTCATCTACCCTACCAAAACTAGAAACATAAATAAATATATGAGTTAACAATTCACAACAAAGTTTAATTGTTATTAAAGTAAAAGTGTTACTTTTATTGCTAAAGTAACAATATCTTTTTGTTGAATAATAAGTTATTGCAGTGCACAACAATGACTACAGAAGAAATGAAAATTCATTGTTACTTACTAAGTCTTCGATTTTGGAGTTCTAATACTACTTTTGCGTATTACTCCGCGATTTTGGAAAGCGAATTTTGTGATAAAATAAGTTGACTGTCGTTTAATTTTTATTATTATTAGATTTCTAAAAGTCATCTGTATATTTCAGTTAAGTTTTTAGAAAGAAAAGAACTTGGGAACAGATGTTATATATTCCCAAGGCCGCCATCTTGGATTTTTTCTTGGCGTGAAAACCCCTTTTCCGCCAAGTAGTAAATGTCACAAGCAGCGATTTATGCGCATGTTAGGCTTCAAGGGTTGCCAGATCACGTCACTGGTTGGGGTTGCCTTATCGATAAACGCTAACAAAAAATCGCCAAGAAATCCAAGATGGCGGCCGCGGGAATATATAACATCTAAGCCAGAACTTGTTTAACAGCTGTTCTTCAGCGACAGGAAAATTACTCAGCGTAAGATTGTCAACAATCCTGAATTCTGTGCTATTTTAAATCTTCCATAACATCTAGAACATAACAAGATATTTTTGTATCGAAAAGGGCTAATCTAATGAATTTGAGAACATTTCATGAAAGCAAAAAAATACCATTTGAAGAATATGATAACTGGCTTATTGAGCGAACGGCAGATGTATTAGAAATGGAAAGAGATTTCAAATTTTTGATTTCCTCTGAAGAGGTTCATTTGGATGCGTTTTATCGGCAAAAAGTTCAGATTATGATAGGGAAACAGCCGTCAAAATAACTCGCCCTGAATATACCAAATATGGAGAGAGAAATATTTGGCCGGATTTTGAAAATTAGTATATTTTATCAGTTTTGGGAACTATACACATGCAGTTTGTAAGTACCTTTACTATTCCAAGATTAACGAAATATATGGAAACAGCTTTAATGGATGATTTTTTTCTCCATAACATATCCTGTCTTAAAATGGTAAAAATCTAAATTAGTCAAACGCTAGGTACTGTCGTCTATCTCCACCGTAACAGGTTATGTCATTTAGATTTGACAGCCGTTGTGTTCATCGATTACGATTCAAGTGTTAAAAAGTATTAGACTTTTCATTTCTGCAAAATGGTGACAGCAAAGACTCGTATGGCAGGGGTGATTCTGTTCCGAATTTTCCGAAAATTTTAGGCATTCGGTTCCGAAAAAGTTTTAAGGAATGAAATTAATCCGAAAATTCGAACATAAAAAATATCGCGGATTTCGACAAATGGTCGCTGAAAAAAAATCGATTTCTCGGGAAAAACACGAATTTCGTCAAGGACTGCGAAAAAACGCAAATTTCTACAAACGATCGCGAGAAATTCAAATTCCGTCAAAGGATCGCAGAAAAAAACCCAGATTTCCTCAAGAGATCACGACCCCCCCCCCCCCCCCCACACACACACACATAATTGGCGTCCGGAAACTTTCCCCCACCCCCCTTCCCCCCTCTGCTGTAACCTTTCAGAAAATTTTCTGTGAATTGCAGAATTTTTTGTTTTACTCAGAATCACTCCCGGGGTATGCATTTGACATGTTGATGTGGTATTATGGAATCATGGTATTGAATTCCCTAACGCAACACCATATGTTGGAAGATATAAAAAGTATTGAGAAAAAGACATTTGATCGACAAAAAGTTGTGTATCCAGTCTTGCTACACATTGTAAAGATGAGACATTTTCGATCATTGATGTTCCCTTCTTTTCCTGTTTTTGATTTTCATATACAAGATTTCGAAGATGCTTTGCAATTTATTATTTTTTTTTTCCTTAGAGTCAATCCAGTAGATTTCAGTCACAGAAGCGTTAGAACACTTATTTTTGTTGAAAGATAATCTTCAATCTGAAAATTCAGACTTTCTGTGTATCGAAGATTTATGTGAATCTGCTGATTTGGTAAGCTGTAGTTTACATTCAAATTTTAAAAATACACTGTGAAAAAAGAGAATAAAATTTCATAGAAGTAAAGTTAGATATAATTGGATGTCTCACCATAAAAATAGAAAATGTGCAAGAAACCTAAACAAACGACGAATTGCTTGAATTTCTACAGGCGTTTCTCAAATCCCCTGTTCAGCAACGCGAAGCTTTCATACACATTTTCTGACTCATTTTTAAACGTAAACGTATAAAATTGGCAGACATGACTGTTGAAGTGGTTTTGGAATCGAAATGAGTTTTCTATTTTTTGATAAATAAATTATTTATCGAGTTATAAGCGTTTATGGTCACGTGACAACCGGTTCTGCTTCTGTGTCGCGTGCGGGAATTCGGATCTAAACGTCCACTTTGGCAGTATTTTCCGAAAGATCTTAAGCGTTTATCAGAAAATGGAAAACATCTTTCGATTACATAGTTTCTAAATAACAACATCTGCCAATTTTTCCGAATAAAAATGTGTCAGAAAGTAGCCCCTTTGGATTTGGGAATAGCCTTAATTATGATGATGTGCCTGTTCATAGTTTAGAGCAGTATTTAGAAGAGGAAAATAAAGTTAGTAAAACATGGATTAATGATCCAGAACTGGATATTGCCAGAAAATACACCTGAGTTGGATTCTGAAAAGGAAATGTCTTGTGAAGCTAAAATATATCAAGAGTTTGAATGTAAATGTGAGAATGAAATAAGTGTTGAGAGTCCAAAAGTTATAGTCTATACCAGGGGTTCTCAGACTATGGTACGCGTATCAGTACTGGTACGTGAAGCTTTGTTTACTGGTACGCGAAAGTCCGATAGTGATACGTGAAATGAAATAAAAAATACAGCATGTGAAATAAAAAAAAAAACTCCAGCTCAATCGCCCCTCTTTCTTGATTTGTCAGTTCACCGGCTCCGTGGTGTCTTCTCTGTGTTATTATTGCTTTGACAATGTTTTGCTTTCTCTTATTTTAATGTAATTTCGATTATTTTTAGCTAATTGAAACTAATGCTTCGGTAGATATTGGCTTAACTCCATACCCCCTGAAAAAAAGAAAAAGTTTTTTTCTTTTACTATATTGTATGTGGTGTATATTACTTATTTCAACGAGCTTCGAGTATAATAAGCAGAATAGAATATAGAATAAGCAGTTTATTTTCAGATGGTTTGTGAATTTTTTATGTAGGTTATTCACTTATTAAATTTTCTGAAAGGTATTTTACTATTGATATAAACATAGTATTAATATAAAAAAGAATGACGAAAATGGAGACTTCAAGTGTGTAATTTTTTTTCCATGTTTAACAAAGCCATCTAGTGTTTATGTTCTCTATTTAAATATATCTATATTTGTTACCCAAAAACAATTCACTTTATATTGATAAATACACTATAAATTATTATAAAAAATAAATCATTCCTTCGCATGCTTTTCCGAAATCTTTCCTTTTGTTTTCGTTAATTCTGTTTTCAAACAGTAACCTGTTTATACAGATTTTTCTGTGTTAGCTTTGAGTTTGTTATTTAGTAGTACGCTGAAGTATGAACTTCTACTTAGTGGTACGTTGGCCTAAAAGTTTGGGAACCCCTGTTCTACTGAAGAACATCATGGAAATGGCACAACTGCAAAAGGTACTCCTGATAAAACACTGGGAGATAATACCAGTTTATGTATTTCTGATGAAAACTCACTTGAGGACAATGTCAATCGCAATGGAACTTGCTGCTATCGAGAACAAGTTCCCAATATAGTTTTTAACAGTGATCAACATTTTGCTTAAAAAAAAAAAAAAAAAAAAAAATGCAGAAACCAAAAAATATGTTATTGGCTTCGAGAGAAAGTGAATAAGTTTTGCATCTGTGGAGAAAACCCGACTTCTGAAAAGTAACAAGAGAAATAGTATGATGCTGAGCCAGTTGAAAGCCACTGGCGCTATGTGTCATACGTAACCAATAACTGATGAAATGATGCGATCTTCCTTTTTAAAATAGTTACCTCGTCATCTCTAGAAATAGTTTAAATTGAATTAAAAAAAACTTGTATTTTAAAAGTCAGTTAACGGAAGTTTGTAACTAAACCCCTATGTGAATAAAATAACACAATTCTCGTTGTCATTATTATTTGTATTATTTTATTTTTGTCTTTATTATTTTTATGCGACTCCAGTTCCTTGCCTACCATTATAAATTCACATATTGTTGCAGAAGGGAACATACTGTTCTTTTTTATTCTTATTTGCTGGCACATTACAAATAACTGTATCACAATATAGTTTTACTGTATCACAATATCTTTTAATATTACCAGAAATTGGGTATTTATTTCTGAATAATAATAATAGATGGCAGCACCAAACTCTTTTAGTTGTATAGAAAGATAGTATTTTCTTTTCTGTCGAAAGAGATTTATCGCAAATTGCGACATCATACTTAAAGATCTTTTTTTTCAACGATATGTGTGAAGACACAATTTCATAATTGTTTTCTTGTTATATGCTGCAACATTTATAAAATATACGTCTTACATTTACTCTACGTTTGATTGATAATTTATAAAATAAATATTGCAAATTTACTTCCAACAATCAACAACAGATAGCAGCACCAAACATACGAAAAAGATATTTATTGCTCAAGTTAAAACTGTTTCCGATCGGACCAAGAAATTGCATTTTCTAAAAGAAACACTTCATAAAAACTGCAATTGCAAAGAAAGCCTGTAATTAATTTAACCCATTGTTTCGTCTTACATTAATTTATTGATTTGATATATAGAAATACAAAAATATTTGTTAACTTGTAAAAACAATCATTGGCGCACCCACGGAGCTAAGGGGGCTGAAGCCCCTCCCAGACCGGACTAGATATTTATTTATTTATTTTATATGAAATAATGTTATTATTATTTTTAATAGGTTCTTAAAAAATCAGAATTTTCTGAAAAGATATTAATTTTGTCACAAAATTTTATCTCTCTTATAAATTTTATTATGAAATTCGAAATATTAGCATGTTTAAAATTTATTTAATTAAAAATTTAAGACCCCATGCAACCTCTTGCTCTCTTTAATCTTCATAATATTTTGATAATTTAATAATAAAATTTTAAATCGTTTAATTGCAAACACACTTTAAAATGATCCGAATACAGAAACACACCAAAAAATCGCAAAACTAAGATACATTTTAGTACAGAATTTTATTATTTAACCTGTTAAAAACATTCAGAATTAGCTCCAACAAAAATTTCCAGAGCTTCCTCTGTTACGACTCTGCTCAAGTCAGCAGAAAAAGTGTAAGTCAGGGCCTGATCCAGCACATCCAATCAAATCAAATGAAAGAAAGACAGAGTTCGGCAGCGGGCCGGGTCAGATCTGGGCACATATAGGCCTCTAAAATATGCTAGCCCCCTCCAAAGCAAAATCCTGGATGCGCCACTGAAAACAATAACAAAAGTTTTAATATTGTACGAGAAATTTGATCTTATAAAACTAGTTTTACGACGATTTTGAAGACCAGGTTCCATATTTTCCAGTGGCCATTTCTTCTTAATACTGCTTATCACGGTGTTCCTTCGATTATACCTAAGAAACAGACAAAAAAAAAAGAAAAAAAAAGGGTACTTTTCCGTTATAAGGACATCATTTAAAATGTATGTTAATGCAGCAATTATTTCAACCCTGATCGTGAAAAGGATTTTTTTTTTTTTTTTTGGAAACCTGTTGTTGTTTACTGCATGTACTGCTGTGTTGTTTAACTTTATTGTTTACTGCAATGCTAAAAGATATTTGTAATTTTATGCCAGCTGTTTAATATGAGTTTTATTTTATTACTTTATAGTATAACAGTTATTTGTTCACTTATTTTAAGTATATATTTGTGATTTAATAAAGTAATTCGTAAAAGTCTGTTATTTTCAAATGTTATATTTTCAAAATGCTCACTTTACTACCGACAATGTTTTTTCTTTTATTTTTCAAATGTTTCAATTCACGTCATTTTCATTTTGCGCCAACTATTACGCTTGGCGACAATGGTGTCCGTATAACGGAAAAGTACCAAGAATTGTAAGGAATTATAATGAAAAATTCGAAAAGGAATAAAAATTTATCATATTTCTTGTTACAACTTGAATTAAAAAAACTAAAAATTACGATTTATTTGAAACTATTTGGGCTAGAAACTTGAAATTCGACATGGGTGTTACTTTTAAGACGTAAATGCTTGCACGGAGCATTAAAAAAAAAAAATCGAAATGGAAAAGGATTCAGGAATAAAAATCGTTCTAAAATTGCGATTTCTGTGACACTGTTGCGGCTAAAAACTTGAAATTTGTCAACATATTTTAGAGGTCTACATTATAGGTGCTGATTCCCAAAATTTTACGGAGACAGTTGCTTCTAAACCCAAAAAATCCAGTCGCCACAATGTGAAAAAATTACTTAAAAGCAATAACGTTTGTATGGGAAAAAACTCAGAAATTAAAGGTGAAAAATAATTTGTTTAATGTATACGCCACATGTACAACAAAACATATACTAAATACGTATATCAAATGTGTACATTTAATTTAATCACAAAATTCTTTTAATTTGGGTATAAATTAAGTGTAATATAAATTTTAAACTATGCACAATTTAGAATATAAAGTTAGGCAAGATACGCGTTTAAAAAATATGCAGAAGCTAAGCAATCACTAGGTAGCGGAGAATATTTAGGAAAACAATATTTCTTATTTTGTCATAGAACAGTACATATAAAAATTTGAGAATGTGCGAATATTATTATTTTGCACTATAAAAATCAAAATACAAATTCAAACACTTGTTTTTGAAGACACAAGAAAAATTATCTTAAAAAAAAAAAAAAAAAAAAAAAAAAAAAAAATCGTATCACAGGCGTGATTCTGTTCAGAATTTTCCGAAAATTCAAAGCATTCGAGCTGCGAAAATTCGGACATAAAAAATATCGCGAATTTCGACAAATGGCCTCAGAAAAAAATCAATTTCGACAATCGTTCGCAGAAAAAATCGCCCATTTCGTCAAGAGTGGAAAAAAACGCGAATTTCGTCAAATGATTGCAAAAAACTGACAAATTTCATCAAAGAATCGCGAAAAACCGTAATTTCGTCAGAGGACCGCGGAAAAAAATGCGAATTCCATCAAAGAATCCCGATTTCGTCAAATGATTAGAAGAAAACCTCACAAATTTCGTCAAATGATCGCGAATAAAATGGGCGATATTCCCTTTTTTCTCCGACAGGTTGACGAATTTCAATTCTTGCGATTGTTGATATTTGCGGGGTTTTTCGGGCCGGAATGATGGGATTTTCCTTTCTTTTTCTTTTTTCTCCTTTGACGATTAACAAAATTCGCGTTTTTTTTCTATCAACTGATTGACGAAAATCGTGTTTTTTTCTATCGATCGATTGACGAAAATCTCGGTTTATTTTGCGAGAGATTGAAGAAATTTGCGGTTTTATTTCGTGAACGATTGATGAAATTCGTGGTTTTATTTGGGTAGTGATCGACGAAATTTGCCGGATTTTTCCATGACGGTTTTTCAAAGTTTATGACCAGTGGAGGAAAGTCCCGATTTCTTTTCATGACCGATTGATGACTTGATTTTGCTAAAATCTGCTAAATAAATAAATAATAATTCGAGGAATTCTGCTAATTTGCAGAAGAATCGCATGCCGATAGCTAGTGTCTACCTGTAAGAACATATCTGAATAATCCCAGAGCTACAAATTTAATGAGTGGGGAACAACGTATTCTTTTTTCTGCGTCGCAAGCTAACTGTGGTATAGCACTGCTCTTGAATTAATTCGCTGCACACGCAAAATCAAACGTAATTTTTTTCCCCGATCCCGCGGACATCGAAGTTTTTTTTAGAAGAAAACAAGAAATTTACGATTCCACGGAAATATGGCATCCATGTTTAATCATATTTTTTAAGCATGGACAATAAGAAAGAAAGAAAAGCATTAAATAATCGCGGGGTTATGGAGAAGACATAATCCCGCGATTGATAAGAAAAAAAAAAATAATAATCCGAAAATCATTCGTCGAAAAAGGAGCATTTCTGTAAGAAGCATGGCGACTTAGACGCCAAAAGTTAGTTGCCAAAGCAAATAATTTAGCCGCCACGTGGCGACTGACGACTGTGAATCTGAACCTATAGTCCACATGTGTCCAAATCTGGTCTGGCCCGCACCGAGCTTGGTCCAATTTTATTATTACATGCTTTCTTTTAAACAATTCTGTTTGCATGTGGTAGTCAAATCTTGTTACCCATTTTTGATCCACTTTCTGTTGACCTACACTGTAAAAAAAAAATCTGTAAAGTTACTAACATATTTCTCGGAAACTGGGATTCCAGGAACTATTTATGTAACGGCAACAGCAAAAATTTCTGTAACAGCATCTGTTACAGAAATTTTTCTTTTTGCCGTTACATAAAAAGTTCCTGGAATCCCAGTTTCCTAGAAAAATTTTAGTAACTTTACAAATTTTTTTTTACAGTGTAGAGCTTTGAAATTTGGAATATATATGTATTCCTGAGGACAATATACGAATTAAGCATTGATTTTTTAAAATTCGATTCCTAAGGGGTGCAAAGGGGGACAAATTCCAATATGTGCACCTTTAGTTACACGGCACGCATCCAACCTGAAGTCCAATTCTTCCCACCACTTCGGTTAACAAGTCCTGAGTAATGGAAGCAATAGTATCTTCAATTCTATGTGTTTATCCCATGTGGGGTATCAGGGACGAAAATAGCCTTTTTTGCACCCGGGGCAAACATGGATTTTGCACCCCCCCCCCCCCTCCTTGTTCCGCAAAGTATACTTACAAAGAGAATTTTACTAATTTTCTAATAGCCGACTTATTTTAAAATTTAAAATATGTGTAATTATAAAATACAGTGAAACCTCTCTGTAAGGGCCACCTGCCGTTCCATTGAAAATTGGCCCTTATGAGGGGTGGCCCTTGAATAGGGGTGACAAAAAAACAGCAACTAAAATAAGGAAATCAGAACCTATATAGGTGAAAAAACTGTTTATTAACATTTTAAAACTCTATACATGATTGAAAAAATTTTCTATTTATGTTTGTTTACTTTTCATAATTGTTTCGCAGACAATTTTGGTTTCTAATGATTCTTTAACTTTATGGAACAAATTACTTAAATTTGCATCATTTATTAATGCCTTAGAATCAGATATTAGTTTATTTCTGTTAGCGTTTCCTAACAGATATAAAAATTGTGCTTCAATAGGCATTCATTGTTTTAGTAAATGTGGAATCAGTTTTTCTAGATAACCTGTTATCCTTTGTGTGCCCACAACAAAGGGGTCAAGTTTCCCCTACAAGTTGAAAGCTTCAAACAAAGTGTGAGGAATACCTGTTTGTCTCACTTGTGGAAAAGTTTGTGGTTCTTCATTGTGTTACTAAATCCTCCCCATCTCCCTCTGCCTTCTTTGTTGCTAGTGCAGTTTACTGAACTTTTATCTTTTGGTTTAGGAATTCAATACACCTGTTTAGGATTTAAGATACATGTGAAAAAAATGGCCTTTATGAGGGGTAGGTGCGGCCCCTAATAGGAGTAAATTTAACATTATGTCAATGGGGAAAATTTACGTTCTAAAAAATATTGGCCCTTAATAGAGGTGGCCCTTGAATAGGGGTGGCCTTTAAAGAAAGTTTCACTGTATGTAATACTGAACTACGTAATCTACAATGGCGGATCCAAGGGGCAGGTTACAGGGGTCATGACCCCCCTCTGAACACCAACAAAAGTATTCTAAAGATCATTTTTAAAATGAAATATACATTACAGTCCCGATTATCAGAGCCCCGCTTAACCGAGTTTCTGCTTTAACCGAGTTATTTTCTTCTGATGGACTGATGTCTTCCATTATTATGAAACAGCCGTTAAAAATGAAGTGTTAGGTGAAGATGAAAGAGCAGTCGTAAAAAGTTAGAGCTCTGATTTTCTGATCAGAAAGGGAAAAAAATGGCCATAATTAAAAAAAAAAAAAATATATGGCCATTTTTTTCCCCATTCTGACCAGAAAATCTGAGTTCTAATTTTTTACGACTGCTCTTTCATCTTCACCCAACACTTCATTTATAACGGCTATTTCATAATAATGGAAGTCATCAGTCCATCAGAAGAAAATGATCAATTCCAAAGGTATAATCCTTCATTTGGCGCCCCTTCGTTCTGGCGCCCGGGGCACATGCCCCCTCTGCCCCCCCCTTATATTCGCCCCTGTTGGGTATCACAATTAAACTTTAAACGAAACACATGTTGAATTGAAATTACAGATTCACTCTTAGCAAATTGCAAAACACAAAACGCTTTATGCTCAGTCGCCATTTTGCGTATGTGGCAGTGCAAGCGAGTCAATAACAAAGCAGTACTCGCGCATGCGCTTATCTAAAACTGTTTGAGTGACTCTTTATTTGTGACCTTGAACCAACACTCTACAACGCTTACAGTTGATGCTATTAACATTTATAACTGGGACATTCATTCATGGACACGCTGTACTACAGCATACAAAATTCTGTGTGTAAAAAGTTCAGTTCATAAATAAAATACATAAAAAAAAATCGTCAATAAACGTAAAAAGTACGGGCAGTAAATTGAAGGAACATCCCTGTGATTGGAAGAGATTTTTCTGATATTTGAAGAAGTTTTTGTCTTTTGAATAGAAAACTTGTAGACCGGGAGGCGCCAGCACAGACAACCACCTCATCGAGTTCCCGGATGAAATACCAGAATTAGTTAAAACTCGATTCGCATATTAAAACGCAATCAGTCTTCCAAGTCATATCTTGGAGGAAAACCCCTGAAAACCCGATTTCAGCGGTTGACTCGTAGGTTTACCATTGGTTACCTTGCACTCAAAGGTATGAAAACATGGAGGACTGGCAGATCTTCAGGAAACATGTCTTATAGACAAACATAATACATTAACGACATGAACATTAAAATTAGTGTTATTTTGTAACTCTTGCATGTATAAATTCAATCACGCAGCTGAAAACATTTAAGTGAGAATTGATAGTATTTTAATAGGCGAGAAAACTTATTCATACCGTAGTTATTTCAAGTCCTTACTGATGATTGGTAGCTCTGGGACAAGAAATCATTCATATTTATAAACTAAGCCAGCTTTATTTCTAGGTTAATTGATCTCAAAGTAATTATAAGAGAATATCGTAAACTGGGTTCGATGTCGATTACAATTGGAAGGTCCAATTTCATCACTATGTCAAGTGAAAACACGGAGTTCTACTTATACAAGAGGCAGGATGTCTCTTCGAGGAATGGAAATTGCCAGCTTGCTGCTGTCTGCGAAATCCAACCACACTTCTCCAACTTTAAAACTATTTTCTCTCCCCCCCCCCCCCGTCTTTCTTCTCCATTCTCTGCCTTCGGAAAGAAAGGTGGCGGTGGGCGCGTCCACTCTTATCGCATTTCCAATCGCTGCGAGGTCCTTTCATGTTGATTGGAGTTCTTTGTTCCCTTTAAAACGCGGGTGTTGCCACCGGCCGTCTACTGAGCGGCTGAAACTTTGGCCAGCGAGTGTAAACCAGAGGAGAAAGACATCTATAAAGAATGTACCGTGACGAATTTTTAGTGTCAAGAGGCATAGAAAATAAAATACTTTGCGATACCTGCTTATTTTCCATGCAAGACATATTGTTCTCTCCCCATGGGAAACTGTAGTCCGTAGTAAAGTCTAAATTCGGGCAAACTTCTGTTAAATTAATCACTAATTACTTGAAGATTTTACAATACACTATAAAAACTACTCGGAAGCGTTTCTGAAAATTAGTGGCAGCAAAAGGAACTTTGTTCGTATACATGCTTCCTTAAATCTCGAAAATGCATTGGTTTCTGAGATTTCTACAGATGGAGAACGCTTTTTGGAATCTTGGGTAACTCAAAAGAGACTATTAAATATTTCCGTTCGTGGTCACATTATATTTTCGTAGATAAAGCAATATTTGTCTTTTTTACTTTCTTCTATCTATAATCGAAGAAAGTATTGCAATCGAAATTGTATTCGACGGATTTACACGTTTTAGGGCTCAGCGACCTCCGAAAAACATATTTATACTAAAAGTCTGTCTGTCAGCTCGTGTGTCGTCATTGTACCATCGAAAGGTGTGTGAAGTTATGCATACAATTCAACCGAATTTCATGTATATATGGCTATGGCAAGCAGGTCCTCCTTGAATTTGAAAATAATCCGCCAGAAGAGGACGCTGTAATAGCAATTTTTGTGCTATTTTCATTATTGTACTATCGAAAAATGCATGAAGTTATGCATGGAATTTAACCAAATTTCATATACATGTTTTTGGTTATGGAAAGCAGGCCCCACTTGAATTTGAAAATATTATGCAACAAAGGGGCGCCGTAATAGCGATTTTTGTGTAATTTTCTCGATTTTTCGTAGTTTAGTTGTCTGCCGGCGGCTCGTGCAGCGACGGGAACTTCGCATTCTGCATTCTTCGCAACAGCTAACACACAATAGAATAACGAAAAATATTGATTTTATTAAATATCATGATCGAGATTAACTCGTTTTTACTTCGATTAATTGTTTGAAGCAGAAATTTAAGATGAAAATCGAAGTTAGTATAGTATTGAACTATTAATATTAAAGAATTAACATTTATAACTACTTTCTGGAATCTTAAGATGTATGAAATAGAAGAAAGTTTTAGGATTGACACATCCAACTAGTTTTACAGTGTAAGCAGAGCAACTGCAGGAATATCCCTGTGATTTGACGAAATTACAGCTTTAAATTAAAAGATATTTGGTAAATATTACGTTAGATCAGTCATTTTTTTTCGTATTTTGGGAGGAAGAAGAACAGTTAGCTTCTGCAACAGCATCAATTGTACTATTGGAAACAGTAGGTTTCGAAACCGAAGATATCAAATCAAAGTCAGCTAGTTTAGGACTTGGAGTATTTGGGAGAAACAAGGGCTTAATTTCTAACTAAAAAAAAAGTACCGGAGTTCTAATATTATGTAGTAATAAACCTCCACCCACATATTTATATTTCATACGTTATTTGCAAAATATAAAGCAATTTTGTCTTCAGCAAAAGAAAATTTTTAATATATTTTGACTATATCTATATGGGTAAATATCCGAAAACTGTACAATTTCACTCCAGAATTTTTATTTTTTTGAATTAATGTACCAACTTCCAAAAACAATTACGGTAGAGTAGAACACAGTGAGACAGCAGCCACTTTGACATACAGTTGTAACTTTTTCCCCAAGCTGGCACACACACATAACGACCTCATCTATGCAACACGTGGATGTAGTTTCGGCACTTCAGTTACTCGTCCGACAAAATAGTAAACAATCCTTTATTTTATAGTGGTTAAAGTTACATAAACTTCTATTTTAGAGTTTATTTCCTTCAATATGACATATATTTACTTAACCAAACATAGCTATATCTAACAATAGATTATTTCGACAAAACAACATAACCTTTTTAAAGCGATGAAATTGGTGTAACAGATGTGGCATACATTTTGTTACATCGTAACGAAAGTACACAGTGAGACACACAGTTGTAGTACAGAGTGAGACGTGTCTCATTGTGTACCTACTATGTGGTTCTGATGTTAAAAACAGTTATTTATTAATAAAAGAAGGTTTCTCTCTCTCTCTCTTTCTGTGTGTGTGTGTGGGCGTGCGATGGCTAAAGAAATCTACTAAACATAAGAGGTTGAAAATTTGCATGAAGGTAGCCCAAGGTCTGCCATTGTCCACCCGGGTCTCATATTTTTAATATTTTGAAAATCTAGAAATATTAATTAGAAATCATAAACTACAGAAAATTATTGATAGAGTGTAAACATGTATGATTTATGAAAATATATACATTGTCTCACTGCGTACCACTTGTGGTACACAGTGAGACAATTTCCGATACTCCGATATGTTGCTTCTGTGCTTTTATAAATAACTTTTTTAAAACCATTTATACTTTAATATGTAGCGTATTTGTGTAGCTTAAAGATGTAGCATTTTTTTTTTTTTCAAAAGAATGGAAATCGTCGCCATTCGTTAAGTAATAATAATTTTCGTCTCACTGTGTACTACCCTCACCTATATACTATGATACATGTTTTGTCATTTGAATGCTGTAGTGTTTTGAGATCAAGGATGTATATTTTATGCGTAGGATAAACTGTTATGGAAGAAAGTGTCTGTAAACACCATAATCAGTGTCTAATAATTAGGACTACTAAGATGATGGGGACTGAGGGGATGTTTTTGTCTTAACAGGTGCACAGCCATTTTGTTGGATTATTTTGCACACATGTAAATTATTAAATATTCCATGTGTCATTTGTATGTTACACAAATAAAGTTGCAATAAGTTTTTTTATATAAATAAAAATTTAAATATGGGGACATGAATGATGCTATAAAAAATACTCATCCCTATTCAGAACAAAAACTAAATATTTCTAAATATGAAACAAAGAGAAGAACGACTTACTTTCATCCATGGTTGCTAAGTTGAACTTTAATTGCTGTTGCAATGGAAATAATTCTGCCAGCGCCACCCAGTATCTGTTAATCTAAATGTGGGTTTAGAGGGAATGAGATGATGGTCAACGTCAAGGACAAATATATTTACTACAATATTTTACTGTACAATCTATACTAATAAAGAATAATTATATTTCCCATACTGTATATATATAGGCAGGGCTGTAGCTAGAAGTGAATAATCGAGGGGACTCAAGAAAATGTAGGGGAGGCTCAAATTTTTTCTCTCTCTTTGACACATGAAGGCACACATATATGATCAAAGTATTATATAGAAAGATAAATTAGTGCATATTCATATCGTAGGCACTATGTTTCTTATTAAACTATTTATAATAACTTCATTTTATGCTAAGAAAAAGAAGAAAAGCTGCTTAATGAAAATTTCCAGTGTACTCGTATATATAGTTTATAATTATACTGGTGAAATAATAAGTGATGATGTCAACAAGTAAATAAAAAGTTTACAGTTCACCTGTTTCAAAAGAGCTGCAACCTTTAATTTTTCTCCCAATTTTTCCCTGCTCTTAAAAGATTCTAAAGTTGTGTCTTTATATGATAAAAACATTAACAAAATCAAGGATGTATTTTGCATTTTAAAATTATTATTGTAGCCACTCGATTGCTAAAAATATTTGCATTTAAATTGTCTATTGGCCTTTTTCGTTAGTATCATTTATAAATCAAAGAACCTACCTGTATTTTAGAAAAGTTATGAGTTTTTTTATAGATATATATTGCAGCTATACACTTTCTTTTCGGAGTTATGGTGTTTTTGCATTTTAAAGTAGTGTTGAAATACATTTTGTTGCATTTGACATGAGCTGCTATTAGCGCCAGTTGTGCAATAATTTTTCTTTATTTATATATAATATATATATATATATATTAAACTAGAATAACTCAAATACGAAACAAATTATTTATCACAAGCATCATATTTACTATCAAACTCATTACAATAACTTTGTTTTATGCTAGTAATAGAAAACACTGCAGAATAAAAATATTTAGTATATATAACTAATGCTGATAAGTAATAAATTATATGCCGAAAACTGCAGTTTTTATACAAATACTACTATTTAGTATTTGTGCAAAACTGTAAAAGGGCCCCAAAACTAAGTTCAATTTTGAACAGAGTTTCTTTTGGTGACCTTAGAATCTTTCTCAAGGGGGGCTAAGCCTCCCCTGGCACCCCCCTAGCTACGGCCCTGTATATAGGCATAAATATATAACAGCAAAAGTTAATAATATTTGTAGAAATGTTTACAGCATACAATTAATATTGGATATTTGTACCTGGGGACAGGGACTGAAATGATGATTTCGTTTGCTTAAAGCTTAAAATTAATTATTTATACATCATTATATGTCCATTTATCATTAGTAATTGTTATAAGGAACGTTGCAATATATTACATTTTTCATTTTTTGGTTTCAGTATAATTAATGAAATATTATTGGCAGTGGACGCAAATTGTCCAATTTTCAGATATTGACCCATATGCATTTATATATAATAAGATCTAATAAATGAACAGAGCAAAAGCATATTAATATCAGGAGTAGGGAATTTTCAGAAATCCCACTCGCCAATAATTGAGGACTCAAAATGGAAAACGCTGAAAGTACCAAAAAATCGAAAATCTTTTTTTTATACGAAAAAATGTCTTAAGCTTAACAAACAGGAGAATATACTTGAAGTGTCAATTCCAGTAGTTATAGTTCAAACAAGTAAAAATTAAATTAAAAAAATCCAAAAACCCGACTGCGTAAAAAGTGAACTAATTAATTATTTCTCATCAATGTGAAACTATTTTTTTATATTAGGTACCTACCTATTTTTTTATTTACTTGTATTGATGACTTTTAAGTTGCGTTTAATTGTTAGTTCCTATCTATAAACACTGTTTTTATGAGGCCTATATAGATGTCTATGATGGTTAGAGTTGCAGTAAAGTTAGAGATCCTACCTACACAACTTCCAAGTTGTGTAATATTTAAACGGAGCGTCTGACTGTAAAATAGTCAATGAAACATCGTTTTCATCTTGAAAGGTTTATCCAATGATATGCCACTCAATAGGGTGCGTAAAAAATTTTTTTCGTCTTTACCAATCATTTTGTATTTTACGGCCGCCATTTTGAATTTATAAAAATAAAAACTAGCCTATAATCATCGGACGGTTAAGACGAATCGATAGAGATCCATTCATTAAAATCCATCCAGCCGTTGAAATGTTTCGAGGATATAAAGAAATCCACATACCCAGATACGCTTGAAACACATAACCCTTCTCGGCAGTCGGGTAAAATAGTACAAATATATCGCTGGTTGAGTGTGCCACGCAAAGTGAAGTGGAAAACTCTGAAAGTGCCAGCGATAAGGCGCGAGACGGCTGGTCGCCGTTACACAACTTGCTTTTGCTGTTATTGTTTACATCAATGCGATATTTTTAAGCAAATTAAAAAAATAATAAATGTTTACAAATACAGTAAACTCCCGACTATCCGGCCCTCCGTACTATCCGGCCTATTAAAAAAAATGAGGAATGTTGCAAGCGGTCAAACAGGCAGGTTCCCGTCGAGTTGGGTGCCAAAAGCATGGGAAGAAATTTCAAACATAGTAATTGCAAGGTCTTCGAACATCCTTTTGGACCAAAAAGATAAACATAAACCCGTGTGGGAAACTGCAATGGGAGATGAGAACGATAAGCTTCTTTCGTTGCTGAAAAATATACCGGGCTCTGACGACGTCAATGCAGAAGACATTACAGAATGGATGGCAAACGACGAAGTTAATAAATTAATTGAAAACGATATTGTAGAAGTGTTGACAGAGGGAGAAATATCAGAAGAAAAATATTAAAAGGATTGCAGGAGAAATATCATTCCGCATTCGCAAGAGTTCAAGACGATTGAGGCAGCACTGCAGTATATTAGTCAGCAGGAATCGACGTCACTTGATATCATCTACTTGCGTAAATGGAGGGACATTGCGTCACGGAAGAGGGCTAACAGGGAGAAGCAGTCCTCTTTTAAGGACTTTTTCAAAAACTAAAAACTGTAAGTTTTGACTCCTATCTTATGCATAACTTTTCATATTTGTGCAATCATTTATTAATAAACAGTAAAATAAGGTTTACTCGTTTTTTTTTTTTTTTACGAATTTAGGATTACGTTTTATGTTAATGTTTTGCTTCTTTTGAAACTGTATGTACTGTATATGTAAAATTTATCTTAATATGTGTAACATGTGTTTTTAATATCATGGCGGCGGGAGGGCACGACGTTAGTAAATATTTGTAGAACTCCGGCTTTTTTATTATCCGGCCTGCCCTTCCGTCACATTAGACCGGATAGTCGGGAGTTTACTGTAATAATATTAGGTGTTTAAGCACTAAACTAAAGGAAGCTAGGTACCTACATTTTAAAGTGTTAACTAAGAGCCAAAAGGAGTGAAATGGAAAACGCTGTAAGTGCCAGAAGTAGGAGTTTTTCTTTTTTTCGCTTTCTTGAAAACATTCCTCTTTTGAATTATCAACGGTTTCTATTATTTTTAGTCCCCAATTTCTTTGTACTATGTAGCGAAAGATAACACACAGCGCTGTTCCGGTGTGCTTCGGCGCTCAGTGTATAACCCTTTAAGACCGGGAGTTTTTTTGGTAGAAATTGAAAGTGTGGGTGTTTTTCCCTTATCGATAGGACCGTATTTGATTGAAAAAAAAATACCCGATGTCAGGTTATGCCAAGGGAGGACCCGCACAATTGTGCGGGTTCGGTCTTAATGCAGCCGTTTTTGGGCTAAATCTACACAATTGTGTAGTTTGGGATTATGGGTGCAAATATCTAAAGATAAAAGTTTAAGCAAAAAAAGTTGTTGTTTATTGAGATAATTTTCCTCAGCCACAATGAAAATGTTTGAAACAATTTTTGTTTTTGGACAGACCACTACAATTTCATTTTCTGAGACGTGCTCAATGCTCACACCCCTCTTAAGAACCGCTGACAAATAGTATGCCCTTCACTCCGTTTGGATTGTGCCTGATCCTTCGAATTTCTTTTTTTTTTTCAGTTTTCCAGCAGCGGTATTTTGTTGAAATACCGATTGAAGTACATAAAACTAGGTCTGAACCAGAGTAAGGGTACAGCAGGTCCTAAGCCCAGATCCTTGTGGACCAGGTCTGTACTTTCCCACTGGTATACTACAAAATTTAAAACTATCCCAGGTGATACTGTTACAACAGAGTGTGGTTTGTTTTTTATATACTGCTTTACTGAAGCACGTCTTAAAAAAAGGAATCGTCTGCTCATCTATGGAAAATTTTCCCTGATCTCCTGGTAAATTCAAGCAGACACTACGGAATCTGTCGAGCATTTGCTGAACTTTCCATAATTTATTATTTATTCCTGGTGGTTTACTTGCTGTGTCGACTAAATGGAATGAATTTATTAAACGTAACAATCTATCTCGTGATATTCATATAACTCATACAAAACTTATAAATCATATATGACATCTATAACTCAGAGCAGAAACATATACAGTTCGTTACATGTGCATATTATATATCTAATACTATCAATTTTAAATAGAAATCACGAATAGTACAAACCTATTAATTTAAAATTAATCCGCTTTAAAAATGTAATTAATAAAAAATAAATTGCTAAAAACATAAGTTTAAAAAAATCACTTAAAAATAAAAATTCCTTATATTAGGAATTGTACCCATTTTGGAAGTGGTAAATGCCGGACCCGCACAATTGTGCGGGTCATTTGTTTTCCAACATTTGTAAAGCCTAATTAAATTTATCAAAGACAAAATCAATTAAAATCATGAATAAAGTATATGAAAAGAAAAATTAAATCTAAGCAAACACTAAGAATCATATTTAAAAGAAATTACGACAATACATACTTTTTGTGTGTTGTTGTCAGATGATATAGTCTTTTTAAGAGCAGAAAATCAAACCCTGTATTGTAGTTGGTGCCCCCTAGTTGTGTCTTATCAAAACATCTGAAGCCAATTAACTCATATAAATGTGCAGATTTGGCCTTAAATCTCACAAAAATAGGTAATAGTCATTCTTATTACTTTAGTATCACGCACACAATTGTGCTGGTCAGGGCTTAAAGGGTTATAAGCTCCAGTGGGTTCCGAGTTCCGACTAATATGTAAATATTCGCTAAATATAAAGAAGTACTGGAGCTGTACTCCTTTGAGGTTCGGTGCAAACTAAGCACCGCGTGGAGCTAAAAGTTTATTAGTAAAACTATTTTATACCCACGAACAAGCAACGTGTAAAAATAACACGACCTCAAGTAAAAATAGCAGATACGATTGTAGTTAATTCTGGCCTTCTTTGTCGCCGTTCGGAAACCATTTGGACAAAAATAACATTGATTCTACACTTGTGAACGTTAGCTAGACGTATGCTTCTGCGTGTGCGGCAAGCTACGTAACATAGGTAAGCACTTCGGTGAGAAAGAATTCAAATGAGTGGAGATGGATGAGAAAATAAAATATAAATAAGGCTTTGATTTTTCAGAAGTGCTGTTCCGCTGGGCTCCGGAGTGCAGTATTTATGAGCTCCGCTGAATCGCAACCAATATATAAATGTTTAAAAAAAAAAAAAAAAGAAGTATCGGAGTTGAGGTGCGCCGCAAATTAAGCGCTGGGTATATCACTTCAGAATCAGCTGGTTGGATATTTGATATACTAGAATGCGTTAGTTAAGAATCACCTTATTTAACGACTGTATTTTCACTTCTGTAACTTCCTGTATCATTAGCTAAAGACACCTTTGATCTTACGTTAGTTATTTGACCAGCATGCCTTTTCCTAATATTTGATCCAATTTGAATTCTGTAATGTAACTTCACCTTTCTATTATGTGACCAAATTTCCTCTTGGCCTTTAAGGATGTTCTTAACTGCTCTGCTCAACAAGCGCAAAACATTTTGACATATCTACAAATTCATTTTTAACGGAAAGATATAAAATTGGAAAGCCTGGCCATGGAAGTGATTTGGAATTGAACTGTTTTTTCCGTTTTTTGATCAATCAATTACCCATTGAGTTATAAGCGAATTCGATCACGTGACAAAAACGTTTTTCGCCTGTTCTTGAGTGCTCTTTCTAGAGGTCTGAACGGGCCGACATTTCCAGACTCGGGCCCCGCCCGACTCAGAGAAAAAAAATTCGGCCCTGCCCGGCCCGGTAAAAAAGTTAAAAGTTCGGCCCGAGCTCGGCTCGGTTAAAAACTTAAAAGTTCCGCCCGAGCCCGGCCCGGCCCGAAAAAAAGTTAAAATCTCGGCCCGAGCCCGGCCCGGCCCGAGTGAATTTCTACAAAACATTGATTTTTACGTCGATTTGGTCAAAAGTTTGTTTCGTACGAGGAGTTTAAGCCAAAAATATTTATCTTAAATTTTCTTTTCATGTTTATAATCTTCATTTTTATAGAAGTGCCGCAGGGTGCGATATTTATTTTTTTAATGAATCTCTATTTCTTGTATGTAAATGTTTCAGTTATCATTAATATTGTTAATCCATATTCCATGTATTGAAGTGTTAAATATCTGAAAAATGCTATACAGTAAAATCTAAAATCTAAGACTGAATTACATAGAAAAGAAAAAAAAATGCGTTATAGGCTAGTTCCCTTCTTAGCAAGTGTAAATGTATTACATATTATTTTCTTACTTAGTAGTACATTAATTTTGCATGGATCAACACGTTTTTCAGTTTAAAACAAGATTCCTTCATAGACAGGCTCTTTTTCACACGTTTTACTATATTTTAATTTAACTATATTTTAATAAGTGTAGAAATATACTACTCTTTAAAAAGAGTGAATTTGAATGTTTAATTGTAGAATAATGGCGATTTAAAAATGTATGAATTTTTTGACAAAAAATTTGTGCGAAGCCTAATTTTACTGACCTTTGAACGGACCAGGCCACGCCGAGACAATGATTTTCATACGGGGTGGGTGAAAACTAGGAATGAAAATTTTGGGCCATGAAGATTAGGAATGAAACCAGTACCCGGGTGTGTGCAGAAAAAATAAGTTAGGCCCGGCCCGTAAAGAATAGTGACTAGGCCCGGCCCGGCTCGAGACTTCAGAGAAAAGTAAGGCCCAGACCCGGCCCGAGTGCCGTGAATGAAAAAAGGCCCGAGCCCGGGCCGGACTTCGGGCCACAGGCCGGCCCGTGCAGATCTCTAGCTCTTTCTCCCTTCGCGTGGAAATTCGGTTCAAAACGCCCACTTTGACACTCTTTTCTGAAAGATCTATTGCGTTTTCAAAAAAATGGAAAAAACAGCTCAATTACATAGTTTCTGAACGACAACACCAGCTAGCTTCATGCATTTTCGAACAAAAATAAATTAAAATTTACGTCAGAAAGTTTTCCTTTTGGATTTGAGAACACCCTTAAAGTATAATTCCTTACATCCACTTTCCGCTTAATTTTAAATTATTTTACTTTAGCAATGGGATTTCTCGCATTTTGCTTATCATGAACAAAATTTGTTACACTTTGAACCATCAGATCTATTTCTGTTCTTATAATGATACTTTAGAAATATAGATGCGCGATTCTTCCCTGTTGTAACATGAGGTATCTTTCTATATTGCAAAAGGAAGTTATTTAATTTCCTTTGCAAAGTACCGGATTCTGAAGCTGAGGTTTTTAATCTACGTTTGAGTGCACATATCTTTCAGCTTCATCATTTGTAGCTGGATGGTATGAAGCACTCAACATGATTACTTAACAATGTCTTTAATTCTGCTGAAATAAATTGAAGAGCATTATCTGTTATCAAGGTAATAGGATACCCGTATCTGACAAAAAAGTAAATAAAAACAAGTAATCGTATGTTCTGTAGTTATATTAGGAACAATAAAAACTTCTGGCCATTTGTTATGAGCATCAACCAGGAAAATCATTTTACCCATAAGTGGACACAAATAAAATTGAACTAAGTAAAAACTAGTGAGAAACAGTAAGAAATAAAAGAACCTCTTAAAAACACCACAAAAAATACTTAAATGCGGTAGACCTTTCGAAAGAGCTTAGTCTTTCTTCATCAGGCGCAAAGAAAGCGTGCTTCTACTTTGGAAACAGGAGCAAGACTGAAATAATTATAAAAATTATCGATAAAAATGACCGAAAAAATCAATATGAACTCTTTGCCATGGAGCTGTAGGCAATTCCCAATGATGCTTATCCACCTTAGGAGGATTTTTTAAAAATTTACACAAATAGTACAATTTTATGCAAGATCTTCAATATCTTGGTCCATTCCTGGCCACCATAGAAAACTGCGAGCTATTTACTTCGTTTATACTATACGAAAATGTCCAAAATTTGTTTTCTATGAGTCTCAGGAATAACACTGTACATCCTTTTAAAATGAGACTATGCTAAGGAGTAAATTCTTTTTGATTACCGCCAAAAAATAAATTCTTCGGAATTCCAGAACCTGAAATGAGGTGATGAAAAATTTGACGTAATAAAGGATCTGATTTTATAGCTAAGGCAATAGCTTTGGAAGTTAAAGGGAAAGTAGAAAGTTGTTCCAGAGTTTTAGTTTGAGAAAAATCCGATTTATCAATTATATTATTTGAGTTAAGTTTTGGAGGTAAATTTTCACTACGTAATAGAAGACATGAAACAGCATCGAACGTGTTCGGTGATTTTCTTATAAAGGTTATCATATTGAAATGTTTCTAAATACAGAGGGTGTTTACACATATTGGGAACGGTTTTGACAACAAAAATAAAACACATAAATTAAAACAATTATTTTTAACACGTTCTACCTTGTAGCCCTCGTTGTGGCCTATCATATGGCAGCAGGATTTCCAAGATAGTAGGGCTTTTTGTAAAACTGAAGGTGGATTTTTATTCCATTCCTCCACCACACATTTCCAGAGTCCACTCAACGCAGTTAAAAGGCGTTTCTCAAGAGCTTGTTTTAATAGTCCAGAGGCAGAGTAATCCATTGGTGAAACATCTGGGGCTTGGTTGGAATATGATTAAACGGTATACACTTGATTCCAGTTTCTCTTATCAATTTTTCGAGAAATGCGACTGTACTTTTGGATGTATGACTACTCGTTTTATCCTGGTGGAACTCAACACTTTTAGTGTCCGTAGGATAAAGTTTTGGAATTTCTTCTTTAAAAATAGGAATTAAAACATTGTTTTGATAATAAGTAGAGTTCATTTTGACATTTTTCTCAATTTTTCTGATCTTGTATTAACCTCTTCGTTCCCAAAGCTAAAATAATACTACAAATACTCATTCATTGGTTTTAAACAAACAAAATGACATCATAGATGACAGAAAAAAGAACTTTTCGGAAATTGATACTTTAGGGGACTAGTAATTTAGGTTTACAAAAAGAGATCTAAAATTACAAATTCCATTAAAAAATTAATTTAATTATCACTAATCCAAATTCGCACAATCACAAATTTAAGGCCTTTAATCAAGTGATTGATATACAAATCCTCAAAACATTTTATTGTTAATTTTGAAGTTGATTGTTTCAATTTTTTTTTTTTTTTTTTTTTTTTAAGCATTTAATTTTAATCTTAACTTGTCCCCATTTTCGATCTCTGTCAATGCCAACATGCAATTTGCCTTAGCGGTGTTCTTTCGATGTCTAGTAACACAAAGCCTTTTTAAAGGCTGAACGGTTTGTGTGAAAGCCAGGAGAGCCGCGACCTGTAATGCGCACTAGGCTTGACATCAAAATTAGTGAGCTATGTGGCCCCCCCTTTTTTTTATAAGTTCTTAGAAAGGTTAGATAGGCTTGGCTACCTTATGCTATAGCTTTCTGTGCTCGTTGGTACCCTACACTGTAAAAAAAAATCTGTAATTCTACAGATGTAAAGTTACATGCTTACTAAACTTTCATCTGTAAATGTACAAAAAAATTTGACAATCTACAAAACTAGTTTTCGTAAAACTACAGAAATCTGTAACTTTACAAATGAATCTGCTAAAATTACAGTAATCTTACTTAAATTTTATCTGTAATCCTGGTTGCAGTTACATGAGAAGTTCTAGGCATCCCAGTTTCCTAAAAAATTCTTAGTAACCTTGCAGACTTTTTGATTTTCGGCGCAAAAGTGTGTCTGTTACAGGAATTTTTGTTGTTGCCGTTACATAAAAAGTTCTAGGAATCCCAGTTTCCTAGAAAAACTTTAGTAACTTTACAGATTTTTTTTTTTTACAGTGTACTGTCTTTGCATTTTCCGTTTTTCTGCCGACGCCAGTTGGTGAAGTGACATCGAAGTATAGGGCAACCAAAAAATTCTTGGATGCGTTATGCGCCCCATTTCCTGGAAGTTATATTTAACCTCGTGCTTCCAACTCTGGAATGGCCCTCGGGACTCCACCAGAGCTTCCAAATTATACTTTTAGGCCGTGCATTGTTTCGAAATTCATTCTAGTTCGTACTCATATTTAGTTGGAGGTTACGCGCGGCGGCGTTGCACGTCGCGTTGGCACTCCTTAAGCACCGTGATGTCATGTCATAAAGGATTTAAGTTAAATAAGTATGAAAATTTCTCAATTTCTTGGCCACACCCTCTTGAAGGCGTTTAGCAAACTCAGATGAAAATAAATTCTATTTTATGAGGAAATCAGCATAGATTTTGCCATTTATTGGTTTGCTTTTAAAGCAAAAAATATTCAGCTATTAAGAAATGAAGTCAAAATGTAAAAAAGTCAAACAGTTTAGTTTTTATGGAGAAAAGAATAGAGGTCCACATATGTGGACCCAGGTAGCGAAGAGGTTAATAAATCTACTACATTAGCTAAATGTGACGCATTAGTACACCTAGAACATTTCAATTGACCCTTGTTTAACATCCGAAGTTGCTTGATTGTTATTATTCTGTTTTTAAAAATTGGTTTGAAATTTCTTTGGTTGTACATTTTTGGCACACTCAACTTTATTTACATTTTACTTTTACATTATACTTCTTTGTTTTAAGTCTGAAGTAGCAGTTTCAGCATTTTGTAAAGCCACAGCTTTCTCAGCATTTTGTAAAGCCACAGATTTTTCAGCAGCTTTCTCAAAATTCAAATCACCATCAACTGCAATGAAACAGCTTTTTTGTCTTACCTACAAGCTTTGAACCTTCTTAACTCTTCACTGAAACTCGCGGATGACGAAATTTTATGTTAACCTATGAGAAAACTTAGAAACGCGATTACTCATTACCAAATATAATTATTAAAACACGGTTTTCATCATTAAAAAGTAGACGTCAGATGCCGAAGGTGTGGTTTTTAAAAACTATCTTCGTAAATTTTCAGTATTTTTAAGATGATAAAATTTCAAAGTGGAAATTTCAACGTTTATAGGAATTTTTAAACACTTTAAATTTAAGCAGACAATTTTTAAAATCGCACATTGTCGGCATTTGATGTTTTATTTCCTGATTGTGAAAAACGTATTTTAATACTTATGCAGTGAAATACGCTTAATACGAAACTGAGGGGACCGAAATTTTTTTCCGATTGTGAAAAACGTATTTAAATACTTATACAATATTAAGTAATGAGTCATCGCGCTTGTGGCCACCATACTTGCTAATATCGTAGCAAAGTACTTTTCCATAATTTTATGAAAACAGAGCTTAATTTTCTCTCATTTCGGATTCGGATCGGTTTCGCGATGAAGTGTGTCGAATTCGGGACGAGTTGCGGGTGATGATGATTATTATTTTTTTGAGTTTTTTTTAGTTTTTTTGAGGTCGCAGATCAACGAATTTTTTTTGTCGAGTTCGGGTCGAGTCTGCGCAGGGCTCTAAAAGTGGACCTAGGTACGAGCCCAGATGGAAGTCTTCACTTTTTAAAGGATAAAACAGCTCTTTTAATGTTTTTACCGGCTTAGTGTGATGGGGGCGGTTGCCCCGAACGCTGAATGTTTAGGGCATTTGAAAATTTAGAACATCAGAATATTAAGGACATCAGAAACCCGAGTACTTTGTATCCTCTTCTCCTCACCTTATGACCGGTTCTTGGAGTTATTATTTTTCTTTTTATAATAACAATTCTGAAAACAATAGTAAAACAAAAGGATTGTACAGGTTACCTGGCCTTTATGCTACCCGGAAAACAGATGTTTTTGAATTAACCAGTTGAAGTTGAATATGACATGCAAATAAATACACTTGTCTTGAAGCGCCAAGAAGTCCTGGAATATATATTTTTTTTTCATTTGTTTTCATGACCAAGAAAGATCAGCGGCCTTTATTCGAATTTTCAAACCTGTCTGTACCTATCCAGCTGAGAATTTAGTTATCTTTTGACCTTGACCGTGGTCTTCCATGTACGTGATTCACAATTCGAATGAAGAGCATATCATCCATCTTCGAAAGATGCATCTTTCTTTTCGTTGCACTATATTTTTCATATTTGAAAGCATAATCGATTGAGGTGCGAAATGGGTACGAAACTTTGTATTTAAGTGATCTCGTGAAAATGTAAGAAGAGGCTCTTTTAAAGGTGTAGAACAAGCTAAATATTTTATCATATTTTTCTCTTGAAATGTTGAGGATTGTCCTTGACAATATAATCCGTCTTTGACATCATTATTCGGTAGCGTAAATCAGGATTTTGTTTCGGGAATGATACGAAGCATCAATCCTAGTGTTGTCAGGCCTAGGGTCACAAAAGGCCGGACAGAGATGCAAAATAAGCAGGACCATGCCTTCTAAACCAGGAAATATGAATAAAATAAACCCTATGAAACCGGAACCTGTCTTAAAAGTAAAAAGTTAATTTTTACTATGGTAGTAAAAAAAAGAAGACTAGAAGGTTATTAAGGAAAATTTATCTTGCCTAAATCTAGAACAAGCTACATACACTGGCTGCTGCAACATACAACAATAAGCCTTTATTGATATGTTCTACAGTCTTTTTGGGATCATTTCCATCATCTCCGTTATGCACCGAACGTAAATTGTTTTTTTACTTGTGCTTAATGTGAACCTAGACAATTAAGGTATCTTTCCTTTATTCTTGATCAACCTGGATAATTAAACTATCTTTCATCTATTCTTGATTAACCTGAACAATTAAAAGTATCTTTCATCTATTCTTGATCAACCTGGACAATTAATGTATCTTTCATCTAATTCTTAATCTACTCTTTTTTGCCACGTGTGTCATTTTTGCCTGCCCGGATTTTGGGAGTACTGGAATATTTAAAAAAAATAAATGTTAGCAATCACGAGTAATCATCTTAAAAAAAAAAAAAAAAAAAGGTTCATTTAATATTACTGATTAAAAAAATCCCTGCCGGCCCGGCCTACAGGCAGAGGTAGATTTCGAAGTTACGTATACTAATTTCACCAACAAAAACAAAATCATTATTAAATATAAATCCACTTTAACATTTGTCTGCTTTTGACGAGTTTTTATTTCCTTTTTATAAAATAGCTGGTTTTATCAGAATCATGTTAAGGCGATATTAAAAAAAATATTTTTCCATACTCAACAACTCGAAATTTTCTGGCACATTTTCAGATTCATTTTTAATTAAAAAAAAATATGAAACATGCTGACGTGATTTTTGAAAAGATTTATAAGCGACCTGTGTTTTTATTTTTCTTTCAATTAATTAAAACTTGATTAATAAACAATTATTTTCTCAGTAGGGCAATATTTTTCGTTTCTAACAATCGCTTCGGGAAATTCTGTTCAAAATGCCCACTTTGACATCCTTTTTTTGAAATATATTCTGCCTCTATCAAAAAATTGATCATTACTGTACATTATATAGTTTCTGAATAAGAGAATGTAGCAATTGGATGCGTTTGAGAGCAAAAATGTATTTAAAAATGAGTAAGAGAATAGACAGTTTGGATTTGAATGCACCCTTAATAAGATGATTTTTTTCTTCAGTCGCTATGTATTTTTAATTTGTTTTTGCTGTAAGAATTGGACCTATCAAAAACTTCTCTACATAAATATTGAAGACAATATTAAGAAGATATATGATAAATTCATGGAGATTTTATATCTTGTGAATTGACGGAGTTATTAAAATTTTTCTTCTTCAACCCCCCTTTTATGTTTTCGTTTTTAATTTTTTTTTCGGTATGAATTGGTCCTATTAAAAACTTGTGAATATAAAAGTTGTAGATAATATTAAGGAGATGTATAGTAAAATTATTGGATTTGATATCTTGAGAATTGACGAAGTAAGGAATTTTTTTCTCCCAAAAACCCTATTTTTTGCGCTCCTTGAGCCTATTTTAAATTTTATCAAAAATCTGTGATTCATGAATTTTTGGCGCTATTTTTAGAAGTAATAAAAACTTTAAACTGATTTGATATGTACAAAAATTAAGAAGTTATGGGGTTTTTTCGGTTTTCACAAAACCCCTTCCTATTTCCATCCCCTTTGTCTGCTTTTGCCCATTAACGAACTTGAGCGAGATTTTATGTCCCTTGATTTTATGTATCAGTTTGAAAGAGATTTGTGCAGAATTGGGGAAGTTATCGTGTCCAGAAGAAAGTGATAACACAATTGCTTCGGGAAATTCCGTTCAAAATGCCAATTTTGACATCATTTTTTGAAATATATTCTGCCTCTATCAAAAAATCGATCATTACTTTACATTATATAGTTTCTGAATAAGAGAATCTAGCAATTGGATGCGTTTGAGAGCAAAAATGAATTTAAAAATGAGTAACAAAATAAGAAGTTTGGATTTGAGTGCATCCTTAATGCAATGATTTTTCCAACACAATCCGCTTCGGGAAATTCGGTTCAAAATGCCCACTTTAACAGCACTTTTTTAAATATATTTTGCCTCTATCAAAAAATCGACCATTTCGGTACATTATATTGTTTCTGAGTAAGAAAACGTAACAGTTGGAAGCCTTTGAGGGCAAAAATGAATTGTAAAATGAGTCAGAAAATAAGCAGTTTGGATTTGAATACACCCTTACTTAGATGATTTTTTTCTTCAATCGCTATGTATTTTTAATTTTTTTTTTTTTTGCTGTAAGAATTGATCCTATTCAAAACTTGTCTATACAGATGTTGTAGACAATATTAAGAAGATATATGATAAATTCATGGGGATTTTATATCTTTTGAATTGACGGAGTTATGGATTTTTTACTTCTTCAAACCCCCTTTTTGTTTTCGTTTTTAATTTTTTTTTTGCGGTACGAATTGGTCCTATCAAAAACTTGTGAATATAAAAGTTGTAGATAATATTAAGGAGATTTATAATAAAATTAATTGGAATTGATATCTTAAGAACTGACGAAGTTATGAATTTTTTTCTCCCCAAAACCCTATTTTTTGCGCCCCTTGAGCCCATTTTTAACTTTATCAAAAATCTGTGATACATAAAATTTTGGCCCTATTTTTAGAAGTAATAAAAACTTTAAACTGATTTGATATGTATAAAAATTAAGAAGTTATGGAGGGTTTTCGGTTTTCGCAAAACCCCTCCCTATTTCCATCTCCTTGGTCCGATTTTGCCCATTAACGAACTTGACCGAGATTTTATGCCCATTGATTTTATGTATTAGTTTGGAAGAGATTGGTGCAGAATTACGAAAGTTATCGTGTCCAGAAGAAAGTGATATATATATATATATATATATATATATATATATATATAAAGTTTTTTACTGAGGGTGGTTTTGGGTTCTAGGGGTCATGATCGGTGTAGATCTGCAAAAATTTTTCAGAAATTCCAACATGGGAACGATCCCAATAGGTAGTATTTCATACGAAATCTACCTAAAAAGGGTAAAAGCCCGGCAGTTATGCTATAATATGTAATACTCTTCTAAATCTGGAAAATATGCTAAATCTGAAGTTTTTGCCCACCTAAATTATGTTTTCATTTCATTAAGCACAAGGTGCTAAGCATTCAAAGTCGTTTGTAAGGTCGATTATGTTAACATTATGACGTAATACTCAAACTTTTAAGGTTATTACATAAAGTTGTATCCAATCCAATCAATAGAGCCAAGTAACATGACCAAATTTGTTGGCCATATTAAATTGATAATCAATGATAATTTCAGTTGTCGTACTGATTGGTTAACACTACGCATTAAGATGTCTTATCTCGTAGGGAAGAAAAGTTGTTAATTCCCTTATTATACTATAGCAGAAGATACTTATTCTTCTTGTTCATTCAAATTTGAAAATTTCACCAATTGGTTTTTTCACCACATAGATTCAAAAGTTCTCTGTACCACTATAAGCTTAAGATATTTTAAAAACAGTTTGGAGTATTTTAAAATTTGTGTTAAAGTTTCGAAAACTCCCGAAAAGTATAAAGGATATTCTTCATTCTTTTATGATTATGGATTGAAAAAAAGATGTATACAAATTTAGATATTATACAGGCAAAAGTTTTTTTTTCACTTAGGGTAACTCAAAGATAGATGGCCATAGTTTTTAAAGATTAAAATAGAATGCAAATACAAGAAATATTTATGCATATTTAAAATTTTTATACATATACTTATCATATTTTATGCAAAAAATAATTAAATATTGAAAACAAAAAGGGTTAAACACAATTGAAATTTAGTTGGCAGATGGCCATCTCTCCTTAAAGCCGAGGAGAGATGGTCATCCAATACAAGAAAGAAAAAATGAAGTTAAAATAGCATAAAATAACATATTTCATGTAGTTAATCATGAAAAACACTTAGAAATTTTTAAAGATGCAATTATATCACAGAAAATCAGCGAATAAATTTTGAATAAACAAATTTGAAGTATAATTTCAATCCTTCACATTTCGTAAAATTTTACCACATTTTCGGCAAAGATCTTAATAATTTGTACACGTTTTATGGAACCACTTTAGGTGCCTTATGCATTGTATCTACCCTTTTTGGATGTGATATTATATTATTTTGAACAACCAACACAGTGATTCTAATCCAATTCTATTTACTCGGATTTTGTTGAATCTGATAATTTTAATTTTTTTTCGTTTTCTTCGCTACTGCAAGTGTCGTGTTTTTTTTCTCGCGTTCATTTTAGGTTTATTGCGTTAATTTAGTTTATTTATCAACTTTTTCAGTTTCTGTTATGAAATTTTCCGGTGTTTTTCAGTATTTTCTGAAACAAATAAATCGTTAGGTCATATTATATTATTATTATTATTAAAATATTTTTATTAGTTAAAATTTAAACAATTATATCAAATAATATATTTATAAACATAAACGTTATATTTATTTTAAATTTAATTATATTTAGTTAAGATCATCACTCCGTATAACTTTGAAATATTGATTAATGGTGGCCATCTCTCCTCGATTTCACGTGACCATCTCTCCTGAAATGGAAGCACTGATGGTCGTCCAATTTAAAGCATCAATAGCCATTGTACAGTCGTGGAAAAAAAAAAGTAAACACCCCCTACTAACTCCTCAACAAATCATCATAGAAGAAAGTTACTGGTACCGAACGATTGGAAATAAAGTCTACTTTTAAATGATGTATATAAAATTTTCTTAGGGGGTCATCTACATATTAAAACGAATCCTAACTTCATTTTTTTCAATGGCAATACCCAATTTTAACGAGATATTTCAAATCTTCGGTTCAAACTATGCCTAGACACCAAATTTCAAGTCATTTGAATGATAAGTTTTTGAATTATAAACATTCAAAATTTAGTGCTTCTAATGTTAAATTATATTTTCATATTTTTATTTATATCTCCCGAAATTATGCTCCTAATGTGCTAATTTTTTTTGTGGTAATAATACTAATATACCCAAACATAAATAAGCTGAATTTGCAATTTTTATAATTTTATGATATGAATTATGAAATTAATATTCGAAAAAATTATGAATTGCAACCTACAATTTTTTTGATGGATTTAGATTTATTAAGTCCTGCTTTATGGAAATTCAAAAATTTCACATTTTTCTTCCAAGTAGTTTTCAAATTATGCTTAAAAAACGGCAAAATGATGGTTTAAGGGGCCGTCTATGATGGAAGTGAGTAGACATTTTGAAATTTATTCTGCTGTACTGTAATCTAACACGCTTCATTGACTCCTTGAGTGGCGCTTAAGGTGCCTTGATCAAGGAAGCTTCTCTCTCGGTTAACAATCTAGTACGGAACTTCAATTTGGATACAGCCCTGAAAATACACTCGTTTTAAAATAATTAATTTCTCGGAAACTTATGGTACGAATTGCATAAAAATTCGTTTTTAGGCTAATTGAAGGGTGTAGAGTTGCTGTCAGAATTGGGTACTGCTATTGAAAAAAAACAAAGTTATGGTTCGTTTTAATATGTAGGTGGCCCCCTAAGCAAATTTTATATACATCATTTAAAAGTAGACTTTATTTCCAATCGTTCGGTACCAGTAACTTTCTTCTACGATAATTTGTTGAGGAGTTAGTAGGGGTGTTTACTTTTTTTTCTTCCACGACTGTACGTGTACGTCTTTGTTTTAGGCTTAGAAGTAAAGATTAGACTAAATACATTCCTTTAAAGTCCATATGGTAAAAGGTATATATAACATACGTACTGCAAAACATTCAGATATCAAAGTAAAAAAAAAAAAAAAAATATTCAACCACTAAATTAAATAAACATTAAAATTACACTTACTTTTTATAATCGAAAAACACAACTGCACGTCGCAATAAATAAACTCGTTAAACTATTTCATACGAATAAAGCTTATATTGCAATCTATGATCAATTTTTCGAAATATTTAGGCTGGCCATCTATCCCAGAGTTACCTTACCCTATACCTGGTAAGTTGAAACCTTGTGTAAAACAAAATTTTCTCCGTCCCTTGCAATTCCGTCTTCGCAGCTTGTATTGTAATAAATAAACACAGCAATTTCATCCAGTAAACCTGTAAAAGCGGAATGGTTAGGACCTGAAACAAAATTTCAATTCAACAGGTGTAATTGTATAGTACTCCTATCGTACGTACAGTGAAATTTTTACTTTAAAACCAAAATATCGTTATACACAGTTTAAATTTACAGAATCACTAACAGAAATCGGAAAGCAGAAATGCCCTTTGAAACAGGCTTACATCTAAACAGGTAGATTTGTAATGGGACTATACAACTTTTCCGTTACAGATAGATTCTGTTGTCATAGATTTTACTGTATTGAGTTCCGCTTGATGGAGCCTAATGAACAGCGGGGTACTAAAAGAAATATAAAATAATTTTTATATCATAAAAAATCGGGACTTTTGGTGTCCAGCGCATAGGTTAGTCGGAGCAGGTCTTTGAGCCCCTGAATATCGGGAGGTCCCGCATAAATCGGGACACTTGGCAACACGACAAGCTGAATAATTTATCATATTCTTCTCTTGAAATTTTGATGATTGTCTCTGACAATGTATAATCCGCCTTTGACATCATTATTTGGTAGCATAAATCAGGATTTTGTTTCGGGAATGATGCGGGTAGAGTTGCCAGGTACAGTGTCATAAAAAGAGGGACAGAGAGATAAAATTAGCGGAACAACGGCTTCTAAATAGGGACATAAAAATACAGTAAACCGTATGATAATGAAACCTATCTATAACAGAATGATGTCTTAAACGTAAAACTTTCATGTCCCTAACGGTAGGATTACCATAGCGTTATGCCTCTTAAGGCTGCTAGTCATTCAGCTTCCTCTGTAATGTTAAGTCTATGGGAGTTTGATGCATTTTTATATTTAAAATATCTCCTCAGGGAAATTAATATTTTTAATTTCTGTTTTCTGTGTTCTCTTCTTAAACGTTGTCTCTTTTTTTCTTAGTTGTCAAAATATTTCTAAAATCTATGCTTAATTTAATATTTCATGTTTTAAAAATTGACGAACTGGGAGTAAAATTTTAACACTTCATATAAAATTAAGCGTAGATTTTAGAAATATTTTGAAAACTAAGAAAAAAAGGAGACATCCTAAGAAGAGACCGCAGAAAAATAATTTAAAAATATTAACTTCCTAAGGAGATACGAGTATTTTGAATATAAGAATACATTAAATGCCCACAGACTTAACATTACAGAGGGGAATGGGCTGTTTAAAATGGAAATGTTTTGCGCCCTTGCAATTCCGCCTTAGCAGCTTTTATAAATAAATACAGTAATTTTATTCAGTGAAGCTGTGAAAGCGGAATCGATAGGCAATGAAAAAAAAATTCCAATTTAACAGGTATAATTGTATAGTATTCCTATCGTGGGAACAGTGAAATTTTCACTTTTAAAACAGAATATCGTTATACACAGGTTCCGTTTACGTAGGAACAGAATCACTAACAGAAATCGGGAAACAGAATCGCTAGGAGCAGCAAAAAAATCCTTTTTAAACAGATTTACATCTAGGCAGGTAGATTTGTAATGGGACTATAAAACTTTTCCATTATGAATAGATTCGGTTTTCATACATTTTACTGTATTAAGTTGCACTTAATGCAGCCTAATGAACATGGTAATAAAAGAAATGTAAAATAATTTTTATATCATGAAAAATCAGGACTTTTGGCGTCCCGCGATGTGGTTACTCGGGACACGTCTTGGAACCCCTGAAAATTGGACATCTTTCGTAAATCGGGACACCTTGCAACACTAAGCAGGGCTGTAATGATGGATGCAGCGAATATCCGGTTACTGCCAGATATCCACGTATTTATAAATTATTAATAATTTACAAATACATTTACGAAAACTAAGGTGGCTGATTAATAAGTTAATTAGGTAGCTAATTAAGTTACTTGAAAATAAAAATAATTTTCTTTTCGTACATCATGTGGGGTATCGTGCGAAAGCTCTCGCAACGTAGAACTCAAAAATACAATTTTTTAAATTTTAGGTATTATATTTTCAGTGATATCGTCGAAAATGTAATGCAAAAATATACCCCCACCCCTCTAATTCCGTATCTACTGAAAGTAAAATTATGGAAAATTTAGGGGTAGTAGAAGTTTATTTAGCCTTTGCAGAAAAGCTATACTGATTACCCTAAGTCATATAGTTTTGGAGAAAATCGTATTTTTCTACACAAATTTCACTTTGCAAGCAATCAGCAAGACAGCTCGAGGTACAGCCGTGGAAAAAAAAAGTAAACACCCCCTACTAACTCCTTAACAAATTATCGTAGACAAAAGTTACTGGTACCGAACGATTGGAAATAAAGTCTACTTTTAAATGACTTATAAAAAATTTGCTCAGGAGGCCATCTACATATTAAAACGAATCCAAACTTCATTTTTTTTTCAATGGCAATACCCAATTTTAACGAAATATTTCAAATCTTTGGTTCAAACTATGCCTAGACACCAAATTTCAAGTCATTTGAATGATAAGTTTTTGAATTATAAACATTCAAAATTTAGTGCTTTCTAATGTTAAATTATATTCTAATTTTTTTATTTATAACTCCTGAAATTATGCTCCTAATGTTCTAATTTTTTGTGTAGCAATAATATTAATATACCCAAACATAAATACGTTGAATTTGCAATTTTTATAATTTTATGATATGAATTATGAATTATGAAATTAATATTCGAAACAATTATGAATTGCAACCTACAATTTTTTTGATGGATTCAGATTTATTAAGTTCTGCTTTATGGAAATACCAAATTTCACATTTTTCTTCCAAGTAGTTTTCAAATTATGCTTAAAAAACGGCAAAATGATGGTTTAAGGGGTTTCTATGATAGAAGTGACTAGATATTTTGAAATTTCATATGCTATCTTGTAATGTAGCAAGCTTCGTTGACTGCTTGACTGGTGCTTAAGGTGCCTTGATCAAGATGGGTTCTCTCGGTTAGCAATCTAGTACCGAACTTGAATTTGGACACAGCCCTTAAAATAGCCTCGTTTTAAAATAATTAATTTCTCTGAAACGTATGGTACGAATTGCATAAAAATTTGTTTTTAGACTAGTTGAAGGGTGTAGAGTTCATTTATGCTGTCAGAATTGTGTACTGCTATTGAAAAAAAAAACAAAGTTATGGTTCGTTTTAATATGTAGATGGCCCACTAAGCAAATTTTATATACATCATTTAAAAGTAGACTTTATTTCCAATCGTTCGGCACCAGTCACTTTCTTTTACCATAATTTGTTGAGAAGTTAGTAGGAAGTGTTTACTTTTTTTCCCCACGACTTTACCTATCTTCCTGGAAGTATAAAATGATTGTTGACAAGAATTTTTGGAAAAAAAATTTGTCAGTAATTAGCCGAGATATTAACCTTTAACGACAGGACGGTTTGGACATACTTAAAGGTATGGGCGGGTTACTCTATGTGCCATCGACTTTTAAAGCCTAGAAAACATTTTTTAACGATATACAGTAGAGCCTCGTTATCCAGACATTCTAGTGACCCGAAAAAAGTGTCGTCATAACTGGAGTGTCGCGGTAACCGGAGTTGGAGAAAAATATGTTTATAAAAAGCTGTATTTTTAATTAATTTAAGAAAATTTTAAATTCATAACTGTCTTGCAGTTGTAATCAATAAAACAGTATTATTAAACAAAATAAAAACAAAATTGAAAAGATTAAAAATCAGATTTATGATGACTTGTTTTTTTTTATTGCTACATGAAACATTGATAATTAAGATTTGCTTATCCCTAGATGTGCTTCCTACAATTCTTTTTTCAATATTATACAATGAATTGTAATCAATATTCGTTGTTTCAGAAATGAATGTTAGATAACTTTTTATCGTTTCTATGCATTGCAATGCTTCGATTTTAGTCAGATGAAAAAAGTCGTGTAACCACAAGAAACCTCCGCCAGACAAACACAAAAAGACCGCGAATAGACTGGACTGATACGTCTATCTGGAGCTTAAGCGGGTCATTCATAGTGTCTGGGTTTAGTTATTCAGATAAAGGATTGATGTAAAACTTCTCATTTATCTCAATGAGCATTTCAGACACTTTTGTGAAAAGTTTGACTAAGACATTTCTTACCGCTTAATTTCCCTGCTTATAAAATGGATTATGAAAAATGGACAATTTTCCTAAACCGTCGGAATATCCGGAGTTGAAAATTATTCAACGACGTAAAATCCGGAGTTTATTTACATTAAAATCATATACAGAAAATCGGGACTTTCAAAAACTGACGTGATAAGCGGAGTGACGTGAAAACCGGGTGTCGGGATAACGAGGTCCGATTGTATTTGTTTAATGCAATGGCATAGTAGAATGGCATAGTAGTATAAAAGCAGTAAACGTCAAATTGTTAGATTACATTTACTAATTAATATATTTGTTGTACGGAATCCTCTGTGCATGAGTAATACTCGCACTTCACCGATATTTATATAATTTTTTCATCATGAAAAATCGGTACTTTTGGCGTTCGGCGCAGTGGTTACTATTGAGTTTTGGAGCCCCTGAATCATCGGGACACCTGGAAACAATAATTCGGACAATCCAGGAAATTATTACCTGGTTACCTGGCCTTGTTTTAATGAAGGATTTCTTAAAATTCATTTAAATAGAAATACTAACTACTGAATTGGTCTGTGCTTTCTTTTAAAATATTTGATGAGTTTAACTGGTTTTTTTGTTTCATTTTAAATAAATAATAAACAAAACTTGTATAACTATATATAAACTATACATAAAAATAACTTCAAAACGTCAAAGTACTCTATAATTGCTATCAGTGATAAAAATAAATTTTAAAAACACAAAAATACCTTGATTTATTTACATTTCGATATGTTTCATTGCGTCCGATGGCAACATTCTCAAGAAAATAAAATGATAAAAATATTCACACAAAAAATTCAAATTGAAAAACTAGTAAACAAAATCACACAAACACAAGCATAATGAAATTAACTGCAATATTAACTAGTATGTTGTGGCCATCACAAAACTTTCTTCTATATAAATCACGTCAATTAAATCATTTAAATTTGTACAAGAAATTACATCAATTTAGCATCAATTCATATCAAAGTATGAAGTTTGATGAAAATTCATGCATTAGTTATTGAGATAGAGCTATAGCGAAAATGCTGAAAAATATAGCATAGCAGCGCCATCTGTTGAGCGATTTGCAACAAAGCATAAACAGCACTAATTCATATCAAGGTATACCTGAATCTGAAGTTTGATGAAAATTCGTGCATTAGTTATTGAGATAGAGCTATATTGGAAAATCTGAAAATTGCAGCATAGCAGCGCCACCTGTTGAGAGATTTGCAACAAAACATAAACAGCACTAATTCATATCAAGGTATACCTGAATCTAAAGTTTGATGAAAATTCGTGCATTAGTTATTCAGATAGAGCTATAGTGGAAAATCTGAAAATTGCAGCATAGCAGCGCCACCTGTTGAGCGATTTGCACCAAAACATAAAGAGCACTAACTCATATCAAGGTATACCTACCTGAATCTGAAGTTCGCTGAAAATCCAAGCATTAGTTCTTGAGATCGAACTATTGCGGAAATCATAAAAAAGCATAGCACCGCCACCTGGTGAGAGATTTACACCAAAATGTATAAAATGTCAATTCATGTCAAGGACTAACTGATTCTGAAGTTTGGTGAAAATTCGTGCATTAGTTCTTGAGATACAGCTATAGTGGAAAATCTGAAAATTGCAGCATAGCAGCGCCACCTGTTGAGCGATTTGCACCAAAACATAAAGAGCACTAACTCATATCAAGGTATACCTACCTGAATCTGAAGTTCGCTGAAAATCCAAGCATTAGTTCTTGAGATCGAACTATTGCGGAAATCATAAAAAAGCATAGCACCGCCACCTGGTGAGAGATTTACACCAAAATGTATAAAATGTCAATTCATGTCAAGGACTAACTGATTCTGAAGTTTGGTGAAAATTCGTGCATTAGTTCTTGAGATACAGCTATAGTGGAAATTCTAAAAAGCCATCTGTTGAGCGATTTACACCAAAATCTATAAAATGTCAATTCATGTCAAGAACTAACTGATTCTGAAGTTAGATGAAAATTCGTGCGTTAGTTCTTGAGATACAGCTATAGTGGAAATTCTGAAAAATGCAGCATAGTACCGCTACCTGTTGAGCGATTTGCACAAAAACATAAATAGCACAAAATCATATCAAGGTATACCTGCATCGGAAATTTGTTGAAAATCCAAGCATTAGTTCTTAAGATAGAGCTATTGCGGAAATCGTAAATAATGCAGAATAGTAGCGCCACCTGTTGAGCGATTTACACCAAAATGTATACAATTCATGTCAAGGAGTGAATCTGAAGTTTGATGAAAATCCGTGCATCAGTTCTGGAGATTGAGCAATTGCGGAAATCATGAAAAATGTTGCATAGCAGCGCCACCTGTCGAGCGATTTACACCAAAAACTAATCAGGACCAATTCATATCAAGGTCTAACTGAATCAGAAGTTTTGTGAAATTCCGTACATTAGTTCTTGAGATAGAGCGCCAACAAAATTTTTGTCACATGCAGACTCGTAGAGTAACAGAGTGACAGACTCACAGACAGACATTTTCTGAAAACCATCAAATTGTGTTCAGGACATTCTAAAACGTATAAATCCGTCGAAAACCGAAAGTCGGAAATTTTCACGAATCCAATACTTTCTTCTTGTAAAGATAGAAGGAAGTAAAAATGGAAATTTGTGAAGGTGAATTATTTTATATTATTGTTTTAGTATTCTATATAGCATTTCTTTCCAAATTTTAGGAAGCTCCATGGATGCTGAATCATTGCGTAAGAAGATCTCTACTGATTCTCTGATGATGGATGGCAAATAAGATCTTGATGGATAAATTATTCTACTATTTTTAAAATCTATTTGTAAAGGTTCTCTATTATATAGTCTGGCCAGAGCTGTAGTTTTCTTATTGTATTTGATGTCTGCTACATGTTCTTTGATCCTAGTTTTGAGCATTCTATTTGTCATTCCTATATAAAAGTGCTCTGTTCCATCTTCTTTGGTGAAATGACTTGTTAAATCATTAACAAAACTTGTTTTGTTGCCTGTATTACATTATACATTACATTTATACCGATTTTCATCCGGCATTACTGCATAAAAAAATGGTGTATTCATGCATATCTGTGCTTATAATACTTATTAAACAGTCATAATATAGCTACTTAGAAACTCTTTTATTTCAATACTTAAAACTACATTTATTATTGTTTTATAGAAAACACATGTCATTTCTATTTTATTACCCGACTGCCAAGAACGTTTATGTGTTTCACGCGTATCTGTGTATGTGGATTTCTTTATACCCTCGAAACATCCCAACGGCTGGATGGGTTTTAATGAATGTGGTCTCTATCGAATCCTCTTAACCGTCCGATGGTTATAGGATAGGTTTTGTTTTTATAAATTCAAAATGGCGGCCGTAAAATACAAAATGGCGGTAGAGACGAAAAAATTTTACGCACCCTATTGAGTGGCATATCATTGGATAGGTCTTTCAAAATGAAGACGATGTTTCATGGACTATTTTACAGTCAGAAGCTCCGTTTAAATAGTACACAACCTGGAAGTTGTGTAAGTAGGATCTCTAGCTTTACTACAACTCTAACCATCATAGGCATCTATAGGCCTCATCAAAACAGTGTTTATAGATAGGAACTAACAATTAAACGCAACTTAAAAGTTATCAATACAAGTAAATAAAAAAATATAGGTAAGTAATATAAAAAATAATTTCACATTGATGAGAAATAATTAATTAGTTCGCTTTTTATGCAATCGGATTTTTAGATTTTTTTAATTTAATTTTTTGTAAAACAGTACTTTTTTTTCATAATATTCAATACGTTTCTAAAAACACACTTCTTGTATATGCATCTGTGTTCAAAAATTATTATGATTATCTTTTAGAATATCTGGGTCATTCCATGCAAAATGAGCAAATCAGCTGTGGCACACATGTTACAGATTTTAATCAAAATCAGTCTATAAGTAGATCATATCTATTTATGAGTAAATGTAAAATAATAGATTTCTGGATTGTTAATTTAAGTATTAAAATTTACATTAAAAGTGAATGTAAAATCGAGGTATTGTCTATGTGCTTAAAATTTCAATTTCGATTATTAGCCTTAGGAATGGAAAGAATATATTAAAAATTATTTATAATTAGGAATGAATGATAATTAACAGACTGGCATAAGTTATTGTAGTAATTGTATTTTTATTTCGTATCGAGAAAAAAATTATTTTTGAAAATTTTTGTGGGGAAAAAAGCAATATCTCTATTAATCCTTTACACACGAAGGACAGCCTTGACAAGCTGCAAATTGCTACACATTATAGCTAAAAGTATATATTTGAAATATCGAAAGTTTCATTCTTGCCATTTTTATTCCTTAATGAGAAAAAAAATAAATAGTAAAATATGTTGAGGGTAAAATACAATATTTCAATCACGTTTTTTTAAGTCAAGGAAAGCTTTATTAAACTTTTAAAATATTTGATATTACAAATAAATGTGTAAACTTTAAATACAGAAACTTTTATTCTTGCTTTCAGTTTATTTTTGCCTCCAGAGAATTTTAAATTAGAGTAGAAAGAACTGGCTAAGCTAAACGAAAAACTATATATCAATTCTAAATTCAAATAAAAAGTACTAGATGGCAGCACTAAATATGTTTTCCCATGAAATCGTGCAATATTTTAAGATACGCGGGCGAATAAGCGACTCAAGAGTGAAAGGTTCCATTCTCTCATTGGTTGATCAGAAACCGGTCTTGGCTTGCTTCTCATGTATGATTTGGCGAGTACTTTGAGAAATATCGTACCTAGTTAATTGATGCTATTTTGGTAAACGATTTCTGTGGACGATCTTGTCCAGTGGTTAACGCGCTTGTCTAGCAAGCTCAAGTACGCAGGTTCTATCTTCCCTGTTACTTTTTTATTTGTGTTTTGTTTCGATTTTTATTAAGTTGGTTAATAAAGATTTATCGACTTTTATTATCCGTTCATTTCCAATTTTTTAAATTGTCAATTAGCTAATTAAATAAAATTTTGATTAAATTAAGTTTTAATTGTTATTAAATTAAATAAAATTTAGTTTTAAATAAAATTGAAATTTAATTTTTATAAAATAAAATAAAATTTAGTTTTAAATAAATTTCAAAATTCATATAAGCTATTTTTTATGAATTAAAGTGAATATTTATTGTAATTAAATAATAATATCTCCTAAACTTACGTACATTATTTTTTTCCCTTATAACTTTAGTATCAGATAAATATTAAATTAGCAAAATTAATTTTTCAAAGTTTTCTTTTAAAATTAATTAGTATTTTTCATACAGAAAAACTTTATTCATTTATTATCAAATGCTTTGTAATTTTTTATTACGTATAAAATAATGTTAATGAAATTAATTTTTAAAACTCATATTACTTATAAGCTATTTATTTCAATTTCTTAAAATGAATATTTTTGGAAAATATAATGTTATTTCTTACACTTATATAAATATTTTTATTTTTATCTTATATTATTTAACAATATATCTGAATACATAACTATATTCAGTTTATTTTATTTGAAAGTAAAATTTTATTAATTTATGAATTAATATTAATAATATTATTAACTTAGCAAGTAATTAATTATTTAAACCAATTTGTAATAGTTCATTGTTAAATACTTTTTATTAAAATTTCCTAAAAAATTTTAATTGTTATTATTAAAAAATTCTAATAAACTACTTTTCAAAACAATATATATATTATATATATATTATTTGAAAACTCAGTCAAAAACATAAATTATTTTTATTAAAAAAATATTATAAATTTCTCCTTCACTATTACCACCCTAAATATTTGAAAACTAAATTAAAGACATAAGTCCAAGTAATCATTAACTAGAAATATTTAATGCGACAAAATACATTATAAAAACTTCTTATAGTTTTTAGTAGTTATTGCTCAGATATTATTGTTTTGGGTTCCAACTTTTTTTTCTTCTTTTGGGTGTGTGAAAAAAAAAAAAAAAAATCTGTCATTATTATTTAATTTATTTTTTCATTATATTTCACTACAAGTGTGAGCTACAATTTGTTTTAGCTTGACCGTTTTCATTCACTATCTATGAAACACTTTATTTTTAGATTTTTTTTTTTTTTGCCCTATTTGTTATTTTGCAGCAATAATAAATAGATATTAATATTGCAAATTACTATAAGGACAAGGTAGAATTTAGATGATCTAAATCCCTTTCTGACAATTTTGAGTACTAGTTTGGCCATTTAATTATTTATATTTACGCATACAAAGTGTCATGAAAAAAAAAATGCATAAAATTTGACTGAGTATTTTTATTAATTGTTTTTTATATATTTATTATTTTTTAAAAACACATCAGCTATCAAGTTAGGGGAGGGGGAGTGCTTGAGTTTACTGTTCTTTGCACAGATAACTACAGTCAAAACACATAGGTAATTAAATGCAATTGCGTAGCCAGGATATTATTTCGGGGGGGGGGGGGGGCGTCTAATCCCCTAAGCTTCTCTCCTCCTGATGCAAAGCTATAAATTAAAAACTATTAATTTTACTTTTCGTATAAATATCAATTTTATACTTTTAAAATATGGGATATGGTTTTTTTTCTGTTTTTTTTTTATAAGTCTAAATTTACATACACATGTATATACAAAAGGAATAATGTGTAATTTAAAAATAATAAGTCTAAAATATTTAAATTGATTACTTTTTTAAAAGAAAGTCAGTTTTATCAATTTTTTGCAGGGAAAAAAAGATATTTTTAAAAATACCATATCATTGTTTTCCGTGAATCACTTTATATGAAAAATAAATTTAAATTCCTTACATGTCGCAAACAAAATTTAATATGATTGCAACATAATACTTGAAATAATCTCAAGTGACACTTGGCGATTTGTTTTGGTGGTGAAATGAGATGTGCCCTCTGATTTGTTAGGAAGAAATGTCTACCACTGCTCAATAATCAGGTCTTGTAACCTTGAGAAGTAAATCGCGGAATTCTTATTTCTTCTCAACCAATGGGAGAATGGAACCTTTCACCCTTGAGTCTCTTCCAATTCAAAGAGGTATAGCGAATGGAATCTAGAAAACATTACTATTTTGAACCCATTTTTCTTATGTTAGGAATCAAAAGGCAATCTTGAATTATTTTTAACGTATCATGGATTTATTAATCTTATTTTTGACTTATACAGAAAAGGAAAAATCATGATTTTGTAATTTTTTTTAAAGTTTCTAAGTTTTTTTGAAGATGAAGGAAATAAATGGCCACTTTAAAACTTGGGGAATTCGATCTACATATGACATACTACATCAGGCATTAATTTCACAGAGGTTTTTTAATTCCTTTGATTTTTATAACGATTCTAATTTTCTCAAAATTCACAAATTTTCAATTTTTGCAACCAATTTATAAATAATCATGGTGTTACTAGATTATTATTACTCAGTAAATAAGAAGATAATTTTTCAGAGTTTACAAAATTACAAAAAAAATTCCTTTCTGTTAAACAGCTTTCAAGATACAGAACTTCAAACTTGTAACTTTGGACGATTGCGCACATGCCATTCTATATCACAAGTTTTTTTAAATGTCCAAAACTGTTAAAAAATTTATTTTTTGTCAAGATATTTTGCAGAGCATTACTTGAATATGAATTGAACTTGTGCATCGAATTTTATTAAAATTGGTTAGTATGTGGCCACGACTTTTTTTTAATTTTTGCTCATTTTACGTGGAATGACCCATCTTCAAAGTTCATTAAAAAAAAAAAAATTATCTGTGTTCGAACCCAGGTAGAATATGACTTTTATGAGCTTTTAGTTGTTTTAAAGGACACGGACAATTTTTTAAATGAACTTTGAAGGTATTCTAAAAGATAATCATAATAATTTTTTAACATAGATGCATGTGGTTTAGAAATACACTGAATATTATTAAACAACACAAATTACTGTTTTTACAAATAAAATAGAAATGACATGTTTCTTCAAAAAACGTTAATAAATGTAATTTTAAGTATTGAATTAAAAGCCTTTCTATGTAAGTATACTATGACTGTTTAACAAGTATTTTAACCCACAGACATGCATGAATATCCCATTTTTTGATACAGTAATGCCTGATGAAAATCGGTACAAGTGTAAATGTATCAAAACAGTGTTTATAAATAGGAACTAACAATTAATATGGTATTTTATTTTGCATCTTACATAAAATAAAAATAATACTAATCGCTATTCAGTTAAAAATAATTATTGAATTTATTAATAAAAATATTAATAGTTATTATTCCATCAATGACTATTTTATTTTATTTATTTTATGTAAGAAATACTAACCATTGAATCATTCTATGTGCTTTTCTATCTATATATATATATTTAACTATGTAACTGCTTTTGCTGAAGAATATTTCGCCATTTAGCATAAAATTTTAAAATTATTTATTATTCAGTTAATAATAATTACACTAGAACCTCGATTATCCGAAGTAATTGGGATCGACCATCTTTCGGAAAATCGAAATATTCGGATAATCGAGAATGCTTCAATTTTAACATTAAGGAGAAATATTTGCGCTATTTCTTATTATGATAACAAGTGCTTAATAAAAATAAAGCAATAACAAAACTGAAACAAGAATAAATTACCCGAATTTTAATTTTGAAATTAAGTACCTTTTGCATATTTCGCAAGGGTTTGAAACAATGTTTTGTTTGTCGCAGTTTCGATTACCTTTGCTTTGAAACTCTATCTCGAAGTTTTTAAATGTTATTAGTTCACGAGTATCGCAGTATTCCTGCTGCTTCAGCCATGCCAAACCTTTTGCAAAACATTCAAAAGCTTCAGAATTGCTAATTTGTTCGTTTTCTTCGTTCCACTCCGCAGCTTACGGGAGCTCAAGTTAAATTCAAAGGAACTCTAAGAAAGGGGATCGAAAATATTTAAATGTACTCGTAGTTCGGAATGGACCGCTTGCACACAAGGAATATGATAGTTAAAAAAAAAAAAAAAAAAAAAAAAAAAAAAAGCTTTGAAAATGAATTTTGCACACAAGGAATGTGACACACACACACAAGAAAAAAAAAAGCTTTAACAATGGATTAAAAGAGTTTCGGATAAAAGAGGTTCTACTGTATTACCATTTCTTAAGTCATTATGCTCTTTAATTATATGTAACAAGAATTTTTTATATTCAGTCGATGATTATTTATGTATTTATTTTATTTAAAAAAAATTAACGATTTCACTGATATTTGTGTTTTTCTAAATATTCAAGTTGCGGTTAATTTCTATATTTTTAATCATTATTTTGCAACTTACCATAAAATATTAATTTATTAATTATTATTCAGTAGATGATTAGAATACACACACACATATATATATATATATATATATATTATATAAGAGATCCGAACCATTGTTTGATCTATGCTTTTTTTTTAATGTACATGTTGCGTTCAATTGTTTTCACTAAAAATTATTTTACAACTTACTACCCAATTTATACTTTTATTTAAAATACTCAGTTATTATATTTATTATTTATATTCAATGAATGCTTATTATTTTTATATTTTAAGTTGAAAAAGAAAGCAACTAATCACTGAATTTGTATATGCTTTTTGCTAATTATGTGTCTCGCATTTGTATTTAATCCCCCCCCCCCCCCTTCGGCTAAAAATCTATTCTAATTTGCGCTAAAATTGGAAGAAAAAAAAATATGTTATCCAAATAAAAATTAATAGTTAAGTCTCTTAGTTCTATTAATTATTTATTATTTAAAATTCAATGAATAATATTGCTTCATGAAAATAACTTTTTCTTTAAAAAAAAAAATCTTTTTAAAAACTAACAAAAGTTGTGGTAAATCAGCTACTCTGCACAATACAGAATTAATAAGATGCTTGTTTTAAGATAACTTTGGCATTTTGCATTTTTCTGTTCCCTTATCATTTCACCCTAGCAGAGGTTTTTTTTGCAGGGGCGAATTTGAGGGGCTTTACAGCATTCTTTTTGAGGGACTTGTGTAGACCCCTGAAGATAAAGGGGGTCTTCTAGGGTGCAGCAGTGAGATTTCGGTGGGTGGAAACGGCTCCTAAGATCCTTCGATATATTTTTTGCGAATGCAGGACGTTCTTTGACCTCGACTCCTATAAGGGCCCCAGTGCCCCCTAAATTTCGGGGGCCCACAGGAAAAGATGTTACAGTACCAATGTTACTGCTGTTCGTTAATGAGTATTCAAAATCAGAAACTTACAAGAATACTTGTTTTTTTTTTTTTTTTTTTTTGTTATTAGCTGTTACTAATATCTGGAAATTAGATATGAAAAATAAGATGATGAAAAATAAGAAGGTTTTTATAATACATTAATTTTTCAAATAAATGAATTGTTTTCGTTATTAGAAGTTAATTTCAGAAAATACGATATCCTTTACTTGAGGAAAATACGAATATTTTTATGTTGTTTAATTTTTGAAAGAACTTGATTTTAACTTTGTTAAATGCACCTTTTAAGCAAGTTTTACTTTAATTATATTTCGATATGGTTCATGGTGAATGTGACATTTCCATACGTTTATTCATATATGAAAAAAATTCTATTTTCGTATATAGCAACCGAGCTTTACGAGATTTCTGGTACTAAAACACCTAAAATTTACTGAATGTTTGATGCATACGAACCCTGCTTTAATAAGGAAAATACGAATATTTTTTATGTTGTTTTAATTTTTGAAATAAATCAATTGCTTTTGTTATTAGCAGTTAATTTCAGAGAATAAATTAAATAAATCCTTTCATTTATCATATCTTTTCATAAAGGAAAATACGAATATTTTTATGTTATTTTAAATTTTCAAATAAATGAATTGTTTTTGTTATTAGCAGTTAATTTCAGAAAATATGATATCCTTTATTTAAGGAAATTGAAATAAATCAGTTACTTTTGTTATTAGCAGTTAATTTCAGAAAATGCGATATCCCTTATTTAAGAAAAATACGAATACCTTTATGTTGTTTTACTTTTTGAAATAAATCAATAGCTTTTGTTATTAGCTGTTAATTTCAGAAAATACGATATCTTTTATATAAGGAAAATGCAAATATGTGTATATGTTGTTTTACTTTTTGAAATAAGTCAATTGCTTTTGTTATTAGCTGTTAATTTAAAAAAATACGATTTCCTTTACTTAAGGAAAATATGAATATTTTTATGTTGTTTTAATTTTTGAAATAAATCAATTGTTTTTGCTATTAGCTGTTAATTTCAGGATTTCGATATACTTTACTTATGAAAAATACGAATGTTTTACATTATTTTAATTTTCAAAAAATATATATTTTTTTGTTATTAGCAGCTAATTTCAGTAAATTCAACATCCTTTACTTATGAAAAATACCAATGCTTTCATTTTCCTTTAATTTTTTAAATAAATGTTTTTTGTTATTAGTAGTTAATTTTAGAAATTTCGATATCTTTACTTATGAAAACTACGAATGCTCTTATATTCTTTAAATTCTGAAATAAATGATTTATTTATTTTATTTATTTATTTATTCTTATTCTTATTCTTATTCTTATTCTTATTCTTATTCTTATTTTAATTTAATTTAATTTATTTTTTTTTTTGCTATTGGCAGTTAATTTCAGGAAATTCGACATCTTTTATCTACGAAAAATACAAACGTTTTTATATTCTTTTAATTTTTGAAATAAATTAACTGTTTTTTGCCATTAGCAGTTAATTTCAAGAAATTAGATATCCTTTACTTACGGAGGTTTTTATAATATTTAAATTTTTGCAATAAATGGTTTTTTGTTATTATTAGTTAATTTAAGAACATTTTATATCATTTTCTTAACCCCATAATTCTCGGTCCCGTGATATTCAGGGGCTGTGTCTTTTATTCAGATTGCTTGATTCCCACCAGTTTTATAAAATAGTGTAATTGGCTTTATTATGGTATCATTTTACACATAAGGTGTACATAAGGTGAATATTTCTTTTTCAAAAAGGGGGTGCCAATAAGCAATTTGAATGCTTATACCGTAATTTATTGCGACCATTAAGGTGTTAAGAAACATACGGCTGTTATTATAATCTTTTAATTTTTGAAATAAACGAATTTTTTTCTTTTTTGTTAATAGAAGATAATTTTATTAAATTCGATATCTTTTCTTATGAAAAATACGAATGTTTTTATATTATTTTAATTTTTGAAATAAATAAATTGTTTTTTTGTTAGTATCAGTCATTTTCTATATCCTTTACTTAAATAAAATACGAATGTTTTTGCATTTTTTAATTTTTCTTTAATAATTAATTTTTTTTTAGCTATTAACAATAAATTTAAAGAAATTTGATATTTACTTATGAAAAATACGGATATTTCCATACTCTTTTAATTTTCGAAATAACTGGGTTTTTGTTATTAGCAGTTAATTTTAGGAAATTCGATATTTTTTACTTATGAAAAATACGAAGGTTTTTATAATCTTTAAATTTTTGAAATAAATGAATTGTTTTGTTATTAACAGTAAATTTTGGGAAATTCAATTTCTTTATTTATGAAAAATGCGAAAGTTGTCATATTCTTTTAATTAATAGAAAATTGTTTTTTGCTATCAGTAATTAATTTTAGGGAACACTATATCCTTTACTCAAATAAAATACTTATGTTTTTGTATTTTAATTTTTTTAAATAATTACATTTTTTTTGTTATTAGCGTAAATTTCAGGAAATTTGATATCTGTTACTGTTATATTCTTTTAATTTTTGAAATAAATAGGAACAAATATAATAAAGGGAGAATGGACTTATTACTCTTTAGTTATAGATAACTAAACTTATAGATAACTTATGTATTTTTCTTATGGTACATGTTATGGTCTGATTTTATTCTTTAGGCAAAGAACGACGTTAATAAAAGTTCATTATGATAGTAAAATTTATTGCATTTTTAGTCTAAAAATATTGTTAAGAAACTGGATGTTGATGCAGTTTAAATACAAATAATATTAATGATTTATAAATAATTCAAAATTTTCTGGTGTATTTCTTAACTTATAGAAAACAGATTAACATTATTTTTTGAAAATTTCCTAGAATTTCTATTCTTATATAAAAAAAACTTTTTGTTTAAAAATTTACTAGTATACATATGTCTGTTATTATTATTATTATTATTATTATTATTATTATTATTATTATTATTATTATTATTATTATTATTATTATTATTATTATTATAAAAGATCTGAGTACATTCAGAAAAAATATTGACTTTTTAAAAAATTAAAAACTAAAATTTGTTATATTATTAGTCTAACATTATTAGTAAAGGCACAGAACACTCTCAGAAACAATATATTAATTTTTCTACAGAAGAATCCCGCTAATCCGAAATTCCGGTTAATCCGAACCGATTTTATTTTCGAAAATTATACTTGAACAAGATTAATTAAAAAACTTTCGAAATTTTCCGGATAACAGAATGAATGTCAGGAAAAACGTGTAGAAGTTAGAATTAAACAAAAAAATGGCAGTAAAGCATGTTTTTTATTCTTTAAACAACTTGAATAGAATTAAAAAAAAACAAAAAAAAACTCAGTAATGTAAAAGTGAAACATATGTACACGAATATAAAATGAAAACGTGTACTGTAGGCCTACTCGTAGAAGCCATCTTAAAAAGAATCTCGAATATCAGTTTGTTTACCAGTCACTATAATTTTTTTCTTTTCTAAAAGGCAAAAAGTATTTAATTCAGATGATAAAATTTATTTTTCTTTTCAACAGTTTGGTTTCGCAAATTATCTATAGAAATGTTTTTTCTTCTCCCCTAGTCGATTTGGTAACTGGGCAATTTATAGATTCGCGATTTTGAACCGTTTGTAATGGTTTGTTACGTGATTCTTCATTCTGTAGTTCCATTGGATATTATAAACATCAAGAGTGATTAAACAAGGAATACTACTTTTTTCCGAAAGTCATGCCAGATTAGGGGATGTTTATTGTACTACTGACTACTTATAACTTAAATTTTTTTGGCATGCATCTTTTTCTTTTCTATTTTTATCGGAATTTCGGATAATCCGAATTTTTTAAAATCCGAACAGGTACCGGTCTGAATTAGTTCGGATTAGCGGGGTTCTACTGTATTTTTTAAGAGACTTATTCCAGTTACAGCTTACTTTTGCGACGACCATAAATGCCATCTAGTTATCTATTAGTTTTTAAGTCTATAATATAGCAAACGAAGTCATAACTGCTATGGATTCCTTTCCATATTTCTTTTCTTTCACGGTCCCCTAGGATTTAAGACTGAAATTACCGCTTTTCTTTAGAAAATCAAATATACACTGTAAAAAATGACAAATGTTTCTTAATCTAGGAAAATATATTATAACAACGGGCAAAAAAAGTAAATAAAATAAAATAAAAATAAATAAATAAATAAATAAAATAATTAAACTATCAAGTGTGAGTATTACTAGCGCTTTGAGGGTTCCGTACAATAAATATATGAATTTTTTACTGTATTAAAAAAAAAAAATCATTGCTAAAAGAAAAATAAAACTTTGTAAAAAAACTATACAACGTAGGGTTGGGTATAGCTGTATATAATAGAAAAGTATAAATGGGTATGCCATAAAAGTTCGAAGAGATATGAAGCCTAAATAATATCAAATATTGCTATTCAATATAACTCTTTTTTTTTTTAATGTTATCCTAATATGTTTATGATAAACTTAATTCGGTAGTGACAATAAAAGTAGTGCATGATAAAATTAAATTCAGCGCTGTAATAATCTTTCCTTTTTACAGTGTATCTAAAACAAAACCCTTGTTCAAAGTTTAAACTTGGTATTGTGCTAAGCGCGCTTCGAAAGGAGGTCGCAAAGTTGCAACCTCGCCTTGGTTCGTGCAGCGTTTTTAAGATAGGTTTTTAATTAACTTTTAAAGACACGGGAGGTGTATTGCGAGATCCACTCAGTGCAAATTAGTTGTGAATCCCATAGTATTTATGAGATTAATTCTAATTAAATTAGTCTTTTTTGAACAATTTGAAGTTTATTGCTTTTATACTGCTACTGGGCATTGTATTACACAAATGTATCATTAAAAGTAGTTTTCTACACTTTAAAGCCGATGGTACATAGAGTATGCCACCCCTGTCATTATGCATGTCCAAGCCGTCCGTGTCTTTAAGGGTTAATATCTCGGCTAATTAAGGACGATTTCTTTCGAAAACCATTATCAACAATGCTTTTATACTTCTGCTATGAAAAGTACCATCAGTGCTCCTCAACACTTTTGCTGAATGCCCACAATTCGAAATTTGTGTGTAACAGAAAAATGCGCTTTTCTCAAAAACTATGTGACCTATGGCAATCGCTATAATTTTCCTGCAATGTTTAAGTTAACGTCTACTACCTCTAACTTTTTCATAATTTTAGTTTGAGCAGATTCGGAAATAGATGGGGAAGAACATATTTTTGCAATACATTTTCGACGATATCCGTGCAACTATAATGCCTAAAATTAAAAGAAATGTATTTTTGAGTTCAGCGCTACGAAAGCTTTCACACGATATACCACACGATTTACAAAGAAAGGACTTTTTTTTTCAAGTAGCTTAATTAGCCCCTCTACATTTTTTCTAAATATATTTGTGCATGTTTAATAATCTGTAAATATGTATGTCAATAGTCTTTATTCCTTCCCCCAATTGAACTTTCCATGTTCCACAGTTTACGAGTAAAATGGCTGTGACAGACGGACAGACAGACACAGGAGTGATCTTATAATGGCTCCGTTTTTGCTTATTAAGTACGGAACCCTAAAAAAAAAAAAAAAAAAATTTTTTTTTTGCTATTGGCAGTTAATTTCAGGAAATTCGACATCTTTTATCTACGAAAAATACAAACGTTTTTATATTCTTTTAATTTTTGAAATAAATTAACTGTTTTTTGCCATTAGCAGTTAATTTCAAGAAATTAGATATCCTTTACTTACGGAGGTTTTTATAATATTTAAATTTTTGCTATAAATGGTTTTTTGTTATTATTAGTTAATTTAAGAACATTTTATATCATTTTCTTAACCCCATAATTCTCGGTCCCGTGATATTCAGGGGCTGTGTCTTTTATTCAGATTGCTTGATTCCCACCAGTTTTATAAAATAGTGTAATTGGCTTTATTATGGTATCATTTTACACATAAGGTGAATATTTCTTTTTCAAAAAGGGGGTGCCAATAAGCAATTTGAATGCTTATACCGTAATTTATTGCGACCATTAAGGTGTTAAGAAACATACGGCTGTTATTATAATCTTTTAATTTTTGAAATAAACGAATTTTTTTCTTTTTTGTTAATAGAAGATAATTTTATTAAATTCGATATATTTTCTTATGAAAAATACGAATGTTTTTATATTATTTTAATTTTTGAAATAAATAAATTGTTTTTTGTTAGTATCAGTCATTTTTCTATATCCTTTACTTAAATAAAATACGAATGTTTTTGCATTTTTTAATTTTTCTTTAATAATTAAATTTTTTTTAGCTATTAACAATAAATTTAAAGAAATTTGATATTTACTTATGAAAAATACGGATATTTCCATACTCTTTTAATTTTCGAAATAACTGGGTTTTTGTTATTAGCAGTTAATTTTAGGAAATTCGATATTTTTTACTTATGAAAAATACGAAGGTTTTTATAATCTTTAAATTTTTGAAATAAATGAATTGTTTTGTTATTAACAGTAAATTTTGGGAAATTCAATTTCTTTATTTATGAAAAATGCGAAAGTTGTCATATTCTTTTAATTAATAGAAAATTGTTTTTTGCTATCAGTAATTAATTTTAGGGAACACTGTATCCTTTACTCAAATAAAATACTTATGTTTTTGTATTTTAATTTTTTTAAATAATTACATTTTTTTTTGTTATTAGCGTAAATTTCAGGAAATTTGATATCTGTTACTGTTATATTCTTTTAATTTTTGAAATAAATAGGAACAAATATAATAAAGGGAGAATGGACTTATTACTCTTTAGTTATAGATAACTTATGTATTTTTCTTATGGTACATGTTATGGTCTGATTTTATTCTTTAGGCAAAGAACGACGTTAATAAAAGTTCATTATGATAGTAAAATTTATTGCATTTTTAGTCTAAAAATATTGTTAAGAAACTGGATGTTGATGCAGTTTAAATACAAATAATATTAATGATTTATAAATAATTCAAAATTTTCTGGTGTATTTCTTAACTTATAGAAAACAGATTAACATTATTTTTTGAAAATTTCCTAGAATTTCTATTCTTATATAAAAAAAATCTTTTTGTTTAAAAATTTACTAGTATACATATGTCTGTTATTATTATTATTATTATTATTATTATTATTATTATTATTATTATTATTATTATTATTATTATTATAAAAGATCTGAGTACATTCAGAAAAAATATTGACTTTTTAAAAAATTAAAAACTAAAATTTGTTATATTATTAGTCTAACATTATTAGTAAAGGCACAGAACACTCTCAGAAACAATATATTAATTTTTCTACAGAAGAATCCCGCTAATCCGAAATTCCGGTTAATCCGAACCGATTTTATTTTCGAAAATTATACTTGAACAGATTAATTAAAAAACTTTCGAAATTTTCCGGATAACAGAATGAATGTCAGGAAAAACGTGTAGAAGTTAGAATTAAACAAAAAAATGGCAGTAAAGCATGTTTTTTATTCTTTAAACAACTTGAATAGAATTAAAAAAAAAAAAAAAAAACAACTCAGTAATGTAAAAGTGAAACATATGTACACGAATATAAAATGAAAACGTGTACTGTAGGCCTACTCGTAGAAGCCATCTTAAAAAGAATCTCGAATATCAGTTTGTTTACCAGTCACTATAATTTTTTTCTTTTCTAAAAGGCAAAAAGTATTTAATTCAGATGATAAAATTTATTTTTCTTTTCAACAGTTTGGTTTCGCAAATTATCTATAGAAATGTTTTTTCTTCTCCCCTAGTCGATTTGGTAACTGGGCAATTTATAGATTCGCGATTTTGAACCGTTTGTAATGGTTTGTTACGTGATTCTTCATTCTGTAGTTCCATTGGATATTATAAACATCAAGAGTGATTAAACAAGGAATACTACTTTTTTCCGAAAGTCATGCCAGATTAGGGGATGTTTATTGTACTACTGACTACTTATAACTTAAATTTTTTTGGCATGCATCTTTTTCTTTTCTATTTTTATCGGAATTTCGGATAATCCGAATTTTTTAAAATCCGAACAGGTACCGGTCTGAATTAGTTCGGATTAGCGGGGTTCTACTGTATTTTTAAGAGACTTATTCCAGTTACAGCTTACTTTTGCGACGACCATAAATGCCATCTAGTTATCTATTAGTTTTTAAGTCTATAATATAGCAAACGAAGTCATAACTGCTATGGATTCCTTTCCATATTTCTTTTCTTTCACGGTTCCCTAGGATTTAAGACTGAAATTACCGCTTTTCTTTAGAAAATCAAATATACACTGTAAAAAATGACAAATGTTTCTTAATCTAGGAAAATATATTATAACAACGGGCAAAAAAAGTAAATAAAATAAAATAAAAATAAATAAATAAATAAATAAAATAATTAAACTATCAAGTGTGAGTATTACTAGCGCTTTGGGGGTTCCGTACAATAAATATATGAATTTTTTACTGTATTAAAAAAAAAAATCATTGCTAAAAGAAAAATAAAACTTTGTAAAAAAACTATACAACGTAGGGTTGGGTATAGCTGTATATAATAGAAAAGTATAAATGGGTATGCCATAAAAGTTCGAAGAGATATGAAGCCTAAATAATATCAAATATTGCTATTCAATATAACTCTTTTTTTTTTAATGTTATCCTAATATGTTTATGATAAACTTAATTCGGTAGTGACAATAAAAGTAGTGCATGATAAAATTAAATTCAGCGCTGTAATAATCTTTCCTTTTTACAGTGTATCTAAAACAAAACCCTTGTTCAAAGTTTAAACTTGGTATTGTGCTAAGCGCGCTTCGAAAGGAGGTCGCAAAGTTGCAACCTCGCCTTGGTTCGTGCAGCGTTTTTAAGATAGGTTTTTAATTAACTTTTAAAGACACGGGAGGTGTATTGCGAGATCCACTCAGTGCAAATTAGTTGTGAATCCCATAGTATTTATGAGATTAATTCTAATTAAATTAGTCTTTTTTGAACAATTTGAAGTTTATTGCTTTTATACTGCTACTGGGCATTGTATTACACAAATGTATCATTAAAAGTAGTTTTCTACACTTTAAAGCCGATGGTACATAGAGTATGCCACCCCTGTCATTATGCATGTCCAAGCCGTCCGTGTCTTTAAGGGTTAATATCTCGGCTAATTAAGGACGATTTCTTTCGAAAACCATTATCAACAATGCTTTTATACTTCTGCTATGAAAAGTACCATCAGTGCTCCTCAACACTTTTGCTGAATGCCCACAATTCGAAATTTGTGTGTAACAGAAAAATGCGCTTTTCTCAAAAACTATGTGACCTATGGCAATCGCTATAATTTTCCTGCAATGTTTAAGTTAACGTCTACTACCTCTAACTTTTTCATAATTTTAGTTTGAGCAGATTCGGAAATAGATGGGGAAGAACATATTTTTGCAATACATTTTCGACGATATCCGTGCAACTATAATGCCTAAAATTAAAAGAAATGTATTTTTGAGTTCAGCGCTACGAAAGCTTTCACACGATATACCACACGATTTACAAAGAAAGGACTTTTTTTTTCAAGTAGCTTAATTAGCCGCTCTACATTTTTTCTAAATATATTTGTGCATGTTTAATAATCTGTAAATATGTATGTCAATAGTCTTTATTCCTTCCCCCAATTGAACTTTCCATGTTCCACAGTTTACGAGTAAAATGGCTGTGACAGACGGACAGACAGACACAGGAGTGATCTTATAATGGCTCCGTTTTTGCTTATTAAGTACGGAACCCTAAAAAAAAAAAAAAAATTTTTTTTTTGCTATTGGCAGTTAATTTCAGGAAATTCGACATCTTTTATCTACGAAAAATACAAACGTTTTTATATTCTTTTAATTTTTGAAATAAATTAACTGTTTTTTGCCATTAGCAGTTAATTTCAAGAAATTAGATATCCTTTACTTACGGAGGTTTTTATAATATTTAAATTTTTGCTATAAATGGTTTTTTGTTATTATTAGTTAATTTAAGAACATTTTATATCATTTTCTTAACCCCATAATTCTCGCTCCCGTGATATTCAGGGGCTGTGTCTTTTATTCAGATTGCTTGATTCCCACCAGTTTTATAAAATAGTGTAATTGGCTTTATTATGGTATCATTTTACACATAAGGTGTACATAAGGTGAATATTTCTTTTTCAAAAAGGGGGTGCCAATAAGCAATTTGAATGCTTATACCGTAATTTATTGCGACCATTAAGGTGTTAAGAAACATACGGCTGTTATTATAATCTTTTAATTTTTGAAATAAACGAATTTTTTTCTTTTTTGTTAATAGAAGATAATTTTATTAAATTCGATATCTTTTCTTATGAAAAATACGAATGTTTTTATATTATTTTAATTTTTGAAATAAATAAATTGTTTTTTGTTAGTATCAGTCATTTTCTATATCCTTTACTTAAATAAAATACGAATGTTTTTGCATTTTTTAATTTTTCTTTAATAATTAAATTTTTTTTAGCTACTAACAATAAATTTAAAGAAATTTGATATTTACTTATGAAAAATACGGATATTTCCATACTCTTTTAATTTTCGAAATAACTGGGTTTTTGTTATTAGCAGTTAATTTTAGGAAATTCGATATTTTTTACTTATGAAAAATACGAAGGTTTTTATAATCTTTAAATTTTTGAAATAAATGAATTGTTTTGTTATTAACAGTAAATTTTGGGAAATTCAATTTCTTTATTTATGAAAAATGCGAAAGTTGTCATATTCTTTTAATTAATAGAAAATTGTTTTTTGCTATCAGTAATTAATTTTAGGGAACACTGTATCCTTTACTCAAATAAAATACTTATGTTTTTGTATTTTAATTTTTTTTAAATAATTACATTTTTTTTTGTTATTAGCGTAAATTTCAGGAAATTTGATATCTGTTACTGTTATATTCTTTTAATTTTTGAAATAAATAGGAACAAATATAATAAAGGGAGAATGGACTTATTACTCTTTAGTTATAGATAACTTATGTATTTTTCTTATGGTACATGTTATGGTCTGATTTTATTCTTTAGGCAAAGAACGACGTTAATAAAAGTTCATTATGATAGTAAAATTTATTGCATTTTTAGTCTAAAAATATTGTTAAGAAACTGGATGTTGATGCAGTTTAAATACAAATAATATTAATGATTTATAAATAATTCAAAATTTTCTGGTGTATTTCTTAACTTATAGAAAACAGATTAACATTATTTTTTGAAAATTTCCTAGAATTTCTATTCTTATATAAAAAAAATCTTTTTGTTTAAAAATTTACTAGTATACATATGTCTGTTATTATTATTATTATTATTATTATTATTAGTATTAGTATTATTATTATTATTATTATTATTATTATTATTATTATTATTATTATTATAAAAGATCTGAGTACATTCAGAAAAAATATTGACTTTTTAAAAAATTAAAAACTAAAATTTGTTATATTATTAGTCTAACATTATTAGTAAAGGCACAGAACATTCTCAGAAACAATATATTAATTTTTCTACAGAAGAATCCCGCTAATCCGAAATTCCGGTTAATCCGAACCGATTTTATTTTCGAAAATTATACTTGAACAGATTAATTAAAAAACTTTCGAAATTTTCCGGATAACAGAATGAATGTCAGGAAAAACGTGTAGAAGTTAGAATTAAACAAAAAAATGGCAGTAAAGCATGTTTTTTATTCTTTAAACAACTTGAATAGAATTTAAAAAAAAAAAAAAACTCAGTAATGTAAAAGTGAAACATATGTACACGAATATAAAATGAAAACGTGTACTGTAGGCCTACTCGTAGAAGCCATCTTAAAAAGAATCTCGAATATCAGTTTGTTTACCAGTCACTATAATTTTTTTCTTTTCTAAAAGGCAAAAAGTATTTAATTCAGATGATAAAATTTATTTTTCTTTTCAACAGTTTGGTTTCGCAAATTATCTATAGAAATGTTTTTTCTTCTCCCCTAGTCGATTTGGTAACTGGGCAATTTATAGATTCGCGATTTTGAACCGTTTGTAATGGTTTGTTACGTGATTCTTCATTCTGTAGTTCCATTGGATATTATAAACATCAAGAGTGATTAAACAAGGAATACTACTTTTTTCCGAAAGTCATGCCAGATTAGGGGATGTTTATTGTACTACTGACTACTTATAACTTAAATTTTTTTGGCATGCATCTTTTTCTTTTCTATTTTTATCGGAATTTCGGATAATCCGAATTTTTTAAAATCCGAACAGGTACCGGTCTGAATTAGTTCGGATTAGCGGGGTTCTACTGTATTTTTTAAGAGACTTATTCCAGTTACAGCTTACTTTTGCGACGACCATAAATGCCATCTAGTTATCTATTAGTTTTTAAGTCTATAATATAGCAAACGAAGTCATAACTGCTATGGATTCCTTTCCATATTTCTTTTCTTTCACGGTCCCCTAGGATTTAAGACTGAAATTACCGCTTTTCTTTAGAAAATCAAATATACACTGTAAAAAATGACAAATGTTTCTTAATCTAGGAAAATATATTATAACAACGGGCAAAAAAAGTAAATAAAATAAAATAAAAATAAATAAATAAATAAATAAAATAATTAAACTATCAAGTGTGAGTATTACTAGCGCTTTGGGGGTTCCGTACAATAAATATATGAATTTTTTACTGTATTAAAAAAAAAAATCATTGCTAAAAGAAAAATAAAACTTTGTAAAAAAACTATACAACGTAGGGTTGGGTATAGCTGTATATAATAGAAAAGTATAAATGGGTATGCCATAAAAGTTCGAAGAGATATGAAGCCTAAATAATATCAAATATTGCTATTCAATATAACTCTTTTTTTTTTAATGTTATCCTAATATGTTTATGATAAACTTAATTCGGTAGTGACAATAAAAGTAGTGCATGATAAAATTAAATTCAGCGCTGTAATAATCTTTCCTTTTTACAGTGTATCTAAAACAAAACCCTTGTTCAAAGTTTAAACTTGGTATTGTGCTAAGCGCGCTTCGAAAGGAGGTCGCAAAGTTGCAACCTCGCCTTGGTTCGTGCAGCGTTTTTAAGATAGGTTTTTAATTAACTTTTAAAGACACGGGAGGTGTATTGCGAGATCCACTCAGTGCAAATTAGTTGTGAATCCCATAGTATTTATGAGATTAATTCTAATTAAATTAGTCTTTTTTGAACAATTTGAAGTTTATTGCTTTTATACTGCTACTGGGCATTGTATTACACAAATGTATCATTAAAAGTAGTTTTCTACACTTTAAAGCCGATGGTACATAGAGTATGCCACCCCTGTCATTATGCATGTCCAAGCCGTCCGTGTCTTTAAGGGTTAATATCTCGGCTAATTAAGGACGATTTCTTTCGAAAACCATTATCAACAATGCTTTTATACTTCTGCTATGAAAAGTACCATCAGTGCTCCTCAACACTTTTGCTGAATGCCCACAATTCGAAATTTGTGTGTAACAGAAAAATGCGCTTTTCTCAAAAACTATGTGACCTATGGCAATCGCTATAATTTTCCTGCAATGTTTAAGTTAACGTCTACTACCTCTAACTTTTTCATAATTTTAGTTTGAGCAGATTCGGAAATAGATGGGGAAGAACATATTTTTGCAATACATTTTCGACGATATCCGTGCAACTATAATGCCTAAAATTAAAAGAAATGTATTTTTGAGTTCAGCGCTACGAAAGCTTTCACACGATATACCACACGATTTACAAAGAAAGGACTTTTTTTTTCAAGTAGCTTAATTAGCCGCTCTACATTTTTTCTAAATATATTTGTGCATGTTTAATAATCTGTAAATATGTATGTCAATAGTCTTTATTCCTTCCCCCAATTGAACTTTCCATGTTCCACAGTTTACGAGTAAAATGGCTGTGACAGACGGACAGACAGACACAGGAGTGATCTTATAATGGCTCCGTTTTTGCTTATTAAGTACGGAACCCTAAAAAAAAAAAATGCAAGGAAACTGTAAAGAAAAAAATCTATAATTTGCAACAAAAGGTGCGGGGGCCCTTTGCTTCCAACACAGTTGCTGTAAATTTTACAATCTGCTGTCTTTAAGAGAGCTTTAAAAAATTTCGAATCTGGAGGGAAAGTCGCCTTGATATTGGCTGCGTGGTGCACATGACAGAAAGAATTCGATTTTTATTTCACTTATTGCTCGCTTTTAACGTAATTCGCTTCCACAGTATCGGGGCTTGAAAAATTACAACATAAAGTGCTGGAAAAATTACATTTTTTTTTTTTTTGCAGTGAACTTCGTCTGAGTTAACCACGATCCCGAAATAGAAAACAAAATATTTTCGATATTTAAAGAAGTATTTAAAAAAAATTTCTTTTGCTGCCACTGATTTTTACAGTAGGGAGCAGCGAACGTATGGCACGCGTTGTTTCTTGAAGTTCCACTACTTTTGATTTATTCTGTTGCGCTGATTAAGACGTCAGATCAGATGTTATAATCAATAAAGTTCCTGTGTGAATTGTGTGTCTGCCATAATTTGTCCAGTATAACTCAGTTGACAGAGTATTGGCAGCTTCAGACAAAAGGTTCCTGGTTCGAATCTTGACCTGGACATTATTTCACTCAGTTGGAAAATTAAGGCGACCGTGGATGTTCAAAATCGCAAAAGAAATTAAAAAAATCAATTTTTTGTTTTTTGGAAAAAAAATGTTCTGGCAATCTTCTACTTTCAAATATAATGAAAATTATTCAAATCCGATAATTTTTTGCAGAGATACAGCTGTTTTTCTAACGTAAACAATCGTTAATCTACACTTAAAATAAAACTTTAAATCCAGTTTTCTCAAAATGAGAATTTTCGCCGACTGAGTAAGTTCAAAATGCTCCATGCGTCTTAATTTTATACCAATTTTCATAATACTTGGTAATATTGTTGTTGATATACTTTATTACAAAACTTGCTATTAAAATGTGTACATTATTTCATATAAAGGTCAAAAAGTAATATTTTATTATTGAATTTTATCCAAAATGATCAATATTATAGGTTTTTAATTTTTTTCTGCGAAGGAATTTAGTATAATTTTAAAATGTATAGCAACTTTTGATATAATATCATAAAGCTATCCTAAAAAGAAATTACAAGTTTTTGAAACAAAATTTAATGCGCATGGAGCATTTTTAATTTGTATCACTAATTACCATATTATTAATTAATTACTCATTTGCATATTAATTTTTTTTAATGAAATTAAGAAATTTTCTTAATTATTGCACAAATTATACGTGTATTAAATTTCAAAACAATTGAGCAAAAACTGTAGAAAATATTTTTGAACGTCCACTGTCGCCTTAAAACTCTTAAAGATGTTTAAGTCGATAAACCTAAGCCGAGGTTAGGAAATACAATTTAGATATGAGTTCGTCTTTTTTGTCCGATCCGAGTGAGATAAATTTTGTATCATCAGTACCCGAGCCTGATACCGAATAAATGCAGTAGAAAATTATTAATAACATTTTAAAATTGCTTAAAAGTGATTTTCTCATTTAAAACTTACAACGATTTTTACACGATTTTTACTTACATAGAAACTAGCAAAATCCATGCTTTATTTGGATTCGCGAAGCATTATTTAATAAGATACATATTTGAAAGTAACAATTTTTTTTTTTTATTATTTTTGCATCTTTATTAAGCAAAAATGTTATTTTATGTTTTGGCGCATTTTAATTTTAGAAATGTAAATCCAGCCAAATAACTAAGAATTTCCTCGGAATTTTTTATTTATGATATAAAACTGGTATAAATAAAAATATTTTCGAAGCAAAATTTTACAAAATATTTTTAAATTTTTAACTAAAAGCTCTTTTAAAGATGTTTTTACATTTTCCAATAGCCTTTGGTGTTTTCCCAAATAGTTTGAAATAGGAATGTTTCCAATCTTTATAATTCACATCAAATAATCTTTGATAGCAATCTTAGAATAATATATTCGAAGAGAGCTTGAAGAAAGTTACTTCTTTAAAATCCTATTTTCTGGAAAAATATTTGAAATCTGCTCTCGTTGATAGTAAAATTTATTAACTTATTATGTTATTGGGTACTTTTCGGTTAGCCGGGCGCCAGTGTTATATATACATATATATATATATATATATATACATGTATGTATATATACATATATATTTACATATATATATGTGTATATATATACAATATATGTATATGTATACATATGTATATTTAGATATATGTATATATAAATATGTATATATAACACTGGCACCCGGCTTAACCGAAAAGTACCTATTATTGTTATTATTCAACCTTCGAATTCGAATAACACTTTATATAACGAATTTAACAATTAATTTTATTTGTTTACAATTCTTTTGTTGCTACTTTACAAAAAAAATCATAATATAATTATAATAATGTATGCTAATATAATTCTTTTAAAATGCGTAAGTATCGTCTGCGTAATTGATTTCACATAATAAGAATAAATTGTGTATTTGAATTCTTAACACTGAAAATTAAATTTAAAAAAACAGTTTTTGGGATATTTTGGCAGAATAACGAAAACATATTTTATTTATTTAATTAATCATGAGTCTATCTATAATTACTAACTCCATGATTTACTTTTTCTTCTGAAAATATACGTGTTTAATTTTTTATTTGCAAAAATGCGTCCGTAATGGAAAAACATGTAAAATAAATAAATTAAAATAATAATTTTTTAAAGGTTATTCTGAAAAAAAATGTGCAAATCTACAGATCATAATTTATTTTTATGTTTAATTTCAAGTCAAAATACTGAATAGTTTTTTTGTAAAGTGTAATTTGTGTAGCCTAGTAGAGGATTCGCTTCGCTCATTCTAATAAATATTAATACCAAACACTCTCTTATGACAACGTTTTGTGATTTTTATTTGGCTGAAAATCTGTTTAAAATTTGTTATTTATACCCAACTATTGGCAGAAGTCTGTAAAAGTGGCAAATCTTATTCTTTTAAAATAATGTTGTACAACTATGGCAGAAAGACACGAGTTTTGTTTTCCAGTAATTCTGGAAAAGGACTTCAGAAAAAAAACGAGGATAGACAAGAGATATCCCATGGATTCTTTATGTTATTAACACTGATCGTGCGAAGGCTTCGGAATCAGATAGAATATTTCTCCTTATACTAGGTTGAGCAAAAAGTTCTGGGAAATTCTTGAAAGTTGCCTTGTTATGCGCAAATTAACAACAAAAGCAACAAGGACTATTCTTCAAAGACCATCATAGTTCACGACTTTCTGCCATCGTTCAGTCAGATTCGGGATTTGCTGGAAGCTGGAAGTACGAAGTTTGTCGCCGTACCAGCACCTTCACCCACATTAATCTCAACGACGACTTTCAGAATTGTTATAGACCTTTTCTCCAATAATGTCGGATCAACGCACCCAAATAATACTGTTCAATAGGCATTTTGGAGCCGAAATTCCTGAACTCCTATAGATATACCACTAGTACTCCTATATACGATACAAATTCTGGTAACAATTAAATTAAAAATTTCCCGGAACTTTTTGCTCAACCTAATATTTAATCAATAATAATTCAATCCCTTTGCAAACTAATTTTTAAGGGGGCACGGTACCTTTTAAACTATTTTTTCAGTTTTGAATAATGCTGTAATTAGGGATGCACCGAATATTCGTTATCTATTCGGCCATTTTACCGAATATTCGGTTTGGCCGAATATTAAACTATTCGGCATGCCGAATAATCGGCTTGGCTGAATAGCAAACTATTCGGCCTGCCGAATATTCGGTTTGGCCGAATATCGAAATATTCGGCCGAACCGAATACTTAAAAAAACTTTTAAAACATAATTTTAAAAACCTTACACAATTTCTGCTTTTAACTGTCAACTTATAACGATATTCAGAATAATTAGAAACAGAATCATATTTAAACAAAAGAGAATGTTTTTACATTATTTATTTGCTGTTTGTTAAGTATTATTTAAGAAAATTAACCAATCACGAGGATTTTCATAGGAATTAATTTTGTACAAATGCAAGTTCCTGCACATTGTCCAGTAAATAATCTGTTTCTTGCAAAGATTTTAAGAACAACATTTACAATCTGAAAATGATCGCCCACTCCAGACACCGATCTAGGACGCATTAAAAAAACTTCCTTGCTTAATCAAAGGGAATAGAACAATTATTCTTGCTGACTTACCCTTGCCATCATATAAAATTCGAATAGATTGTATTATTTGTTTACTTTTACTGTAGTCTCTTCTTGACAAAAAAATAATATATGATGCTGTACAATTTTTCTTCCAATTTTTTCACAATTTCTCTTTGATTTTAAAATGTTTGTTAGAATTTGAGAAAATTTTATTAATTTGTTTTAATTCGCAGAAGAAGCCATGAAATTAAAAATTTTATTAATTAAAGTTTTATAACTATCCCCTTCTTAAATAACTCAAAGCAGATTTTTTTCAGCATGAAGTTTACTTGAAAAAAGCTCTTGTTTATCAAAATGAAAGTTTCTGTTTCAAATAGTATGTAAAATTATTTTTTAATTTAACATTTTAACGCCTTTAAACTTTGAAATATAAAAGTATTCGACAAGCCAAATATTCGGTATTTGGCCTGACAGTTATTATTCGGCAAGCCGAATATTCGGTATTCGGTTTGCCTCTAGGCCAAATATTCGGTATTCGGTATTCGGCCAAAATCAGTATTCGGTGCATACCTAGCTGTAAAATATGTGGTGGTTTTATATTTAATAATTAAAAGCAAGTATTATTAAAAAAAGTCTTGTAGAACAGTGTAATTAACGAATTTTTTTTTCTTCTTCCATTTCCCCCATTCCTTAGACTATAAACTGTGCATGAAATTTTAGATGTATGGGATATTACATTTAATATAAATTTTTTTTCTCTCGTGTATAGTAAAAAATCAAGGAAATTCAGCAAACTCATAATTTAAATTTAAAAAAAAAATAAACTTAAATGTTAAATCCATAAAAAAAGTAATAAAAAATTCAAACCTGTATCTGATTTAGCAAAAAAAGCTTTATCACTTATCGAACAAGCAAGTTGTGAAAATATGAAGATGGAGAAAAATCAGTTTAAAGTTTTCATTTGCAAAAATAACGCGTTTAAACTTCTAACTTTTGTAAAGTTCATGCACAGTTTTATCAAACACATAAATTAAAGTATATGTAAACACTTGCATATAATTTAGTTACATATAATAAGCGATGTAAGGTTTTTAAAATCATTAATCACTGAAAAATAGAAAATGAGAAAATTGTCTCATTTGTCGATATTTACATAAAATATAACTTACTAATAATATAGATCATGCGAGAACTTGAGTAAGTTTCATATGCATTTAGTATAAAAATTTTAAAACAGCCAGCTTTTATATCTAAGCCCCTTATTTTTTTAATTTTCTCTGTGTCTGCGAGCAAGCTTAAGTTTTTTCCGTACTAATTTTTAAACTGTATATGTTTTCCTCCTTCTTTGGTACACGCGCTTGCAGTTTTTTCACATGACCAAATTAACTCAAACAGTTACAGTTAAATCATACCCTGGCTTTTCGTAACGGTGGAAATAAAATAATTCACTATGTCTTTGTGTTTGATCACTAGTATCCTAAATTCACCAGTAGTGGCAATGGCGGCCTTTTAAATTCTGTCATCGCGCATGAAAGCTTTAATAACTTCTTTATTATTAAAGATATAACCTTTGAAATTTATGCAGTATATTTTTTAAAAATGTAGTTATACTTTAAGCAAATAAAAAGGAAATCGATATTTTGACCATTTTGAATATTTTGACCATTTTGACCAATTTTCTGTGTCGCCTTAAAGCATTGTTAACCCTTTTATGCCTGAATTTTTGTTTTCACAAATTTGTTGGTAAAATCCCTTTAAAACGTTGCAAAATGAACTGGAAAAACGCTAAAAAAATTACGCTAAAATATTTTTGTATTTATTTGATAAAATGTAAACTTACTAAATATGGAAATATCTATATGTGGAAAAATGCATAATTATATGTCTTGTCTAAATTTATATAAATTAAGCTTTTAAATTGTATATTATGTACTATAATTAGTATTTCTATGAACTATTAAAAAAATATGTTTATTTCTTTACAGAGACTAATAACATTATAAGTATTATTAATAATAAATTATGAATAATCGTATTTGAGGCTAAAAAACAATTTATTCCAAAATCTTCTTGAAAAGGAGTTCACATAAATAACTGTCCCCTAAATGGTTAATAGAAATATGTACCCATTTGCACCTAGCGCCCTATATTTTGTGCATTACAAACATGCATAAAAAATAGGCTTGAACATATAATTTCGCAATTAAAAAAAATACGTATTTCAAAGAAGTCTACAAGCTAACATTATGACTTATTTATTTGGATCCTTGATACAAAAAATACAAATAAACTTACTTTTTACATTTCACTATCTTGAAAAATGAAAAATCTATAAATATCGAAATAAGACCTTCATTCAAGCAAATAAATATCCATCTTATGCTGTCATTTCTCGGTAATAGATAAAGACATTTATAGACCATTACTTCCTACAATTTTCATGTTGTAAAGAAGAAGATAATTATAAAAAATTATTAAAATTCGAAGCGTCCCAAAAATGGGACGCTAGGCATAAATGGGTTAAACACTTAGAATAGATTCTTGTTTCTCAAATAGCAAGTTTTTTTTTTTTTTTTCAATTTGTGAGTAAATAAATTTTTCACTTTGTGCCCGAAGCCGAAGACCAGTATAACAAGAACGAAAAACCATGCGTACAGCATAGATTATAAAACACTTTCCAACACAATCAGAATACTATAACAAAGCTTCACAATTTACTAAGGGGAAAGATGACGTCTAAAGGAACAATTTGGAAAACGCATAACGCATTTCGAGCACCCAATTTCTGCTATCACCGTGAATAGTCGTTAAAATATACGATTTTTTCCCTGCAGTCCTGTATATGGTATTCCTCCACATGTATGTACGCATACTACATGGTATACTAAAAGTTAATTCAGTGAAACGCATACTACAGTTGAAAATTTCCATATAGCAATTTCCACCAATAAACGGATGTTGTTGAGAACCTTTTTGCGACCTTGTATATGGTCTATAGAATTTATACACACCAAGTAATATTTTAAAAAAAAGTTAAATTTAAAAACGCATACCACAACTGAAAACGCAGTTCGAGCAATTATTGTTCTTAGGCTTCAACATTTCAATGATTGCTCATTTTCTTCTATAGCCAAATTCTTTTGTGTGTCCCTGTAAATGAACGATAAGTTCTATGCACACCATATTTCATAGTAAGAGCCTTGTAGTACACCTCAGTGATGTATATAAATTTCAATATGTTTAAAATACTGTAATATCATTAAAACGCACGACAAACGATTTTCCCCCATAGACCATATTTTAACGGAATTCTTTTGAGTGGTACACACTTCATTTTCAATACCGAACATTCACAAGTAAACCCCAATAACATATATAGGTTTCATGGCAATCGGACTATTATTTTTGCGAGTTAGAGCACGGACAGACACACAGACGGATAGACAGACGGACGGACAGAAAAACCGAATTCATAAACATTTTTCAACTATGTTGGAAAGTGTTAAAAATTGTTTTTCAAATGACAATCAAATTTCAAAGTAATTGCTTAAAAGGCGCAAAGGCCAACATAGTGAAAAAGATTCCAAGCCGGGACTCGAACCCGGGCCATCAGTATAGCGCACTGACGTTCTACCGACTAAACCACTTGGAACGATACACAGCTCGGAAAATTTCTCACTATTATATGGCAAGGCTACAAACGAAGCACAAGATGGAATATTTACCGTGAGCCACCGACCTGGAGCTAACACGAAACATAATTAAATCCAGCATCGATAGAAACTATATTAATACATGGAAATTATTCCAGAGAGAAACATTCGCCTTGGATACAATATTTCAAATGAAAATCAAATTTCAAAGTAATTGCTTAAAAGGCGCAAAGGCCAACATAGTGAAAAAGCGAATCCAAGGGGACTGTTTCGCTCTGGAATAATTTCCATGTATTGATATAGTTTCTATCGATGCTGGATTTAATTATGTTTCGTGTTAGCCCCATGTCGGTGGCTTACGGTAAATATTCCATCTTGTGCTTCGTTTGTAGCCTTGCCAACATATAATAGTGAGAAAATTTCCGAGCTGTGTATCGTTCCAAGTGGTTTAGTCGGTAGAACGTCAGTGCGCTATACTGGTGGCCCGGGTTCGAGTCCCGGCTTGGAATCTTTTTCACTATGTTGGCCTTTGCGCCTTTTAAGCAATTACTTTGAAATTTGATTTTCATTTGAAATATTGTATCCAAGGCGAATGTTTCTCTCTGGAATAATTTCCATGCATTAATATGTTAAAAATTGATGCCGAGCCCGCTTCGGTCACTGATTCGGGCTCGAACTCATGGGCTTGGGCTGAGTCTGTCTCATCTGTAATATTAAAGATGCTAATACTGCAAGAGAGTTTTTATAAGATGCCATGAAATCTGATAAAATATAGACTATACATCTGCATTTATTTTTTGAAAGGCACTTCATTAACTAAAATGGCCACTGGACATTAAATAGACTGGCTGTGGAATAATTCATGAGCGGGTTTTTAAACTACAACTAACAAAACTTCAGCAAATGAAACAATATGTGAGAACTTCACTTATCACAAAAAAACCTCTCACATAGGTATCCCCATGCGTTAGAAACTTAACCTCTTTTTATTTCAAAGTACCCAAATATTTCGGCTGGAGTCAAAAGGAACGATACATTTGAATCGCTCTTCCTAGTTGAAGTTAGGGTGTCAAATATTTCTAAAGAGCGCCGAAGAAAATAGCTTCCCCGCTAATGGTTTTTACCTGTGATCTTATTCGGTCGACCTCACAGATTGAAAACGAAAGCCAGAGAGAGTAGGAGCGCTCATATGCGTGGGAAAATTAAGCAGAACCTATCCGAACAAAGTTTGTAGATGATGCAACCAGCTCAGGTCTGTTAAATGGTGAAAAGGATACTCCCTTTGTTGAGAAGGGGGGGAGAAAAGTTTTGCTAGAAGAGGCTGGAAGGCCAGATCTGTTGGGTCTAAAATTTCAGAGAGATAGTTGGTCAAGACGAATCTCTCGGTGAACGGAATAAGGTGATTTATCACCGAAAAATTTACTTCGAATCTTCGAAGATATCTTTATTGAAGTCAGGCTTAGACTTCAATCTGCTCATCACAAGGAAGCGTGAACTGAGTTTAATATTCTTGCACCTTGTTATTTTTGTAGAGAAACCTTCTATCAAGAACACCTTTCGTATTTTCTACTACTTAATGAACAATTTTCGCACATTGAAATCTGTGGACTTTGGGATCCATCACGGATTACTTTTATAGACTTTTTCAGTGCCTAGAAAGACTTTACCTCACCAAAAACTACCATTTCCTCTGAATCAACGAATTTTTTAAAAGTGGAGACAAACTCATCTGTTTAAGTGTTGTATTTAATCTAGAAGTTTGATATAATTCGTTTATTTAATAAACATATTTCTGAATTAAATTGTGCCTCGGCCGTAGACGCCAAAAATTCACGCTACCCGTCTTATATTAAATTCGGAGCATTACAAATAATATATTCTGCGCCGTTGTTTACGGTTTCCTACCATCGTTCAATAAGTTTTTGATATCTTGATGATAGAAATTTCCTCGCCTTGAGGTAAAATTCGTCCAAGCCTTTAATTCCACGTCATTTTTGAATAATACACCGCGTAAAACATTCGAAAGCGAAGAAAATCTGACGGAGCTAAATCTGGAGAGTATAGAGGATGAAACAGCAAAACCCATTGGAGTTCATGAATCGTGTGTGACACTTGAAAGTGTATGACATCTAAAGTACAGGCTTTTGCAAATTACAGATTTACGGATTAGCGGTACTCTACTGTATCTTCAATTCATAGAACATTTTATTCAAAATTTTAACTCGTTGTTCAGGGATTATCGTTTATAAATTCTGATTCAGATGCAACTCGATGAATATACATTTAACCCTTTCAAGGACGTTGGTCATAAATGTGACCACTTAATTTTTCATTCCAATTGACCAACTGGCACCCAGAATATTTTAATGAATTTTTGCTTTCATAATCTATGTGTAAAAAAAGATAGTGTGTTAAAATAAATTCATTCGTAATTTCTGGTGTCAGTCAATTATTTCACCTTTTTACAAACACAATTTCTCTGCGCTTGAAAAGGTTAAATTGAAGAATCTACCATAACCCGAATGACTTATATTTTTTGTTAATAATACTTTCTCCAGAAATGAAAACAACAGCTACTCTGTTGCTAAAACATTTAACAATTCATGGTATTGCTTTTTAGTTCTGAATAGATTAATTTTCAAATTACTGCAAATACGGATCTTAACAAAGAAAGGAATGAAGGACAAAAGAAAAAAAAGTACTTTGAAATGAACTACAAGTTCAACTCTATTCCTAGGTCACAGTCATAGATAACTTTTGACGCCGTAAAAGAAAATAAATGCAATGGCAATGATTGATAAATGGGTATATGTTAAGTAACTTCGTGGGTACAAGTTTGCATTTTGATACGTTTACACGAGGCAATGACCGACGTCTACCTTAACCTAACAGTTTGCACCCCTTGCTGTTTCGTCTCTTCGAACTGGAAGAGAAGAATTCAAAGAAATCTGTAAGGTAAATCATAGGTACTGTTGCCAGGTCTAGTGTCACAAAAAAGCAGGACAGCGGCTTCTAAATCGGGACATGAAAATCACTGTTGAATTTAGGGAGTGGCCCGGGGGGGACATTTCCCCTCGGAGCAATGAGATCCCCCCCGGAAGATTTGAGATTTTGTGTTTTCAAAGGTCAAAAAGTGCAACCCCCCACCCCGGAACTCTATAATGTTCCTCCGGAGTCTCAGAAATCCCTCCCGGATAAAAGTGCCTGAATTCAACAATTATGAAAATACAGTCAACACTCTGAAAACGGAACCTGTCTATAATGAAATCTTGTCTTAAACGTAAAAATTTCATTGTCCCTGAATAGCATATAATTAGTGTTGCCAGATACAGTGTCACAAAAAGCGGGACAGCGGCTTTCTAAATCGGGACATGAAAATACAGCCAATCTTCTGAAAACGGAACCTGCCTATAATGGAATCTTGCCTTAAACGTAAAAATTTCATTGTCCCTGAATAACATATAATTAGTGTTGCCAGATACAGTGTCACAAAAAGCGGGACAACGGCTTTCTAAATCGGGACATGAAAATACAGCCAATCCTCTGAAAACGGAACCTGTCTATAATGAAATCTTGCCTTAAACGTAAAAATTTCATTGTCCCTGAATAACATATAATTAGTGTTGCCAGATACAGTGTCACAAAAAGCGGGACATCGGCTTTCTAAATCGGGACATGAAAATACAGCCAATCCTCTGAAAACGGAATCTGTATATAATGAAATCTTGTCTTAAACGTAAAAATTCCATTGTCCTTGAATAACATATAATTAGTGTTGCCAGATACAGTGTCACAAAAAGCGGGACAGCGTCTTCTAAATCTGGACATGAAAATACAGCCAATCCTCTGAAAACGGAACCTGTCTATAATGAAATCTTGCCTTAAACATAAAAATTTCATTGTCCCTGAATAGCATATAATTAGTGTTGTCAGATACAGTGTCACAAAAAGCGGGACAACGGTTTCTAAATCGGGACATGAAAATACAGCCAATCCTCTGAAAACGGAACCTGTATATAATGAAATCTTTTCTTAAACGTAAAAATTCCATTGTACTTGAATAACATATAATTAGTGTTGCCAGATACAGTGTCACAAAAAGCGGGACAGCGTCTTCTAAATCTGGACATGAAAATACAGACAATCCTCTGAAAACGGTACCTGTCTATAATGAAATCTTGTCTTAAACGTAAAAATTCCATTGTCCCTGAATAACATACAATTAGTGTTGTCAGATACAGTGTCACAAAAACGGGATAGAGAAAAAAAAGCGGGACAGCGGCTTCAAAATCGGGAAAGCGAAACTATTCATCAATTATTTTTGAACCGCAATTGAAAAATGTATGAATAATAATTTAAATTTGCGAAAAATATTTAAAAAATAATAATGTTTTTAGACATAAAAACCGTAAGGATGACACAAGTTAAATTAATATAATTAAGGATAATTGGTTAAGGATAACAAGTTAAGGATAATTGGTCAGGGTTCGATTCCTAAATAAAATCCTTATTTTTCACCGCGAAAATATTCATCAATTATTTTTGAACTGCAATTGAAAAAAACATGCATAATTATTTAAATTTACAAAAAAATATTTAAATAAATAATAATAAAGGTTTTTGCGTATAAAAACCACAAGGATAATTCAAAATAATAAGGATAATTGATCTGGGTTCGTTTCCTGAATAAACTACTATTTTCACACCGAAAATATTCATCAATTATTGTCGAACCGAAATTAAAAAACTACCCATAATTATTTAAATTTACAAAAAATATTAAAGGTTTTTGCGTATAAAACCCATAAGGATAATAGAAACTAATAAGGATAATTGGTCTGGGTTAGATTCCTGAACAAACTTCTATTTTCGCAACGAAAATAACTGCAATCGAAAAAGTATGAATAATTATTTAAATTTATAAAAAATATTTAAAAAATAATAATAAATGTTTTTTCGCATATATATACAGTTTTAACAATGATTTTTTACATTTTTATAAGCTTAAAGGGGGGGGGGGGAATGTAGAATTTATATTTCCTTTGGCCAAAAAACTTTACTGTTTTTTAGGTAGTTTTCATTACAAAAAGCTACCTATTGCAGCCGTTCGGAGGAAAACGGAGAAAAATTTAAGTATATTTTCACCGATCATGACCCCTAGACCCCGAAACCACCCTCCGTTCAAAATTGATATATATATATATATATATTTATATATATCCATATATATATATATATATATATATATATATATATGCATATGTGCATATCTCAATATATAGAAATATTTTCGTTAACGGGTTAAGCCGTATAGATAGATTGACATCAAAAACTAAGGAAAGAGTTGAAGAACTTTACAAATGGTATATCCTGGCATTGCACCATGGCTATCCTGAGAAATTTTTGAAGAGTCTGCTGCGTAATTTCGTAAAGTGTAAGACTTATCGCAGAGATTTAGAGGTAATGTGGATGCGAAGAGAGGAGTAACTGTAAGTTTGACTGTTTGGGGATTACGTGCACGTTTGTTGGAGTTTCACGTTTAGTTGATTGTTTTCGATGGGTCTTGGCAGCTCATTCGACTTGTTAGTTTTTTCCATTTAGTCTTGACAGGTTGTTAGGGGAGCGTTGTGCACTTAAAACTGGTTTAACCCCGCAGAGCATGTCGCAAGTGCATGCCGCCTGTCTCCATTGATTTAATTTTTCCTGGTTTTAGTTATTGAATAATATTTATAAAGTTTGCTGTTTTTAAAGTATGTTGTTTTTGAAGTTAGTTGTTTTTAGTTATTTTTGTTGTTGTCCTTTGGTTTAGTTTATTTATCTTCGGATCAGTTCTGTGGTTTTGAGTTTTTGGTTTGGTTTTTGGATATACTGTATATATACCGGGTGTCCCAAAAAGGACTGACTGATTTTAAAATTCAATAACTTGCAAACGGTGATAGATATTTAAAAAATTCTTGCAGGAGGTTTATGCATAAGGTCAAAAGTTTTATTACAGTGATTTTCGATTTTAGTTCTAATTACAAACAATAGATGGCGCTGTAAGCAATAGTCGCTAAATACAGGCTCGATTTCTGGTCCTTTCTCTTGTTCCATGCTGAAAAAGGAGATGGAAATGTATTATCCGGGCCACGAAGTACCAAAAATCGAGCCTGAATTCAGCGTCTATTGATCGCAGCGCCATCTATTGTTTGTAATTCGAACTAAAATTGAAAATCACTGTAAAAAAATTTTTGACCTTATGCATAACCCTCCTGCAAGAATTTTTTAAATATCTGCCACAGTTTGCAAGTTATTGAATTTTAAAATCAGTCAGTCCTTTTTGGGACACCCGGTATATACAGGGTGTTTCACAATGGACCCCTAACTTTAAAAATCAATAACTCGGAAGCAGTGATAGATAGAAACATGAAACCAGTGGTATGTTTAATAAAAAAATCGTAAGAATCTTATACACAAATCTCAAAATTTAGTTCAAAATTGCCCCGAAAGATGGCGCTGAGAGCGTTAAGAATCCTTGGGCGTGTTCAAGATGAACGCGCGCGAGCTCAGGAGACAGGAACATGGAGTGAGTCTTTATCGTAGATGGAATAAATGTTCAGTACGTTCAGGAAAGGATCTTGGATTTGATTAATTATAGTGCTAATTATAAAGATAATCTGTTGCAAATGAAAGGTGAGCTAGAAAGCTGTGGATAGAGCATTGATCTCGAGACTAGGGATTATGGATTCGAATCCTTCGCGCACCAAATTGTGTTTATGATTTTTTTCATTTTATTTGTTGCTTTATATTTTTCATAATAAATAATATATTTTTGATAAAGAAAATTTTTTATGTTAATAATACAGAAGCACATGTGAATTTTTATCGAGACTAGGATGCAGATCATATTTTACGGTGTTAAAATCAACATGGAAAATATTATAAAAATAAAATGTAATAGATGTATATTATTTTAACAATCCCCATGCAGTAAAGGAGTTTGCAACATGCAAGCTCCCTTATTGCATGTTGCAATAAGGGAGAAAAACATTTTTCGGAAAAACCATCCTTTTTGAACTTTCTTTTCAAGGGGTTTATTGCGATATATTTTTTAATTGATTGCAGCATTTGAGACGTAAGAGTACAATCTTTCAAAACATGCCTTCTATTTTTATTTTTACTAAGCGGTTTGGACGATGTTAGTTAATAAATAATGACAAAATACACCCGAAATACTTTTTTCCATTCTTCATTTGCGTATCAGCGCCATCAGCGCATGCGTCAGAGATTTTCCCGTTCGAGATGAAATTTTAATGAAAGTGAGTGACGGTTGATAATTAATAACTCAGCTGTTAATTAAAATTTTGAAATTCTGAGAACGAGCTATATCTGGAGAGACTTTGGGCTATTCTCACAAAAATTTTGAACCTCGTACGTGCCGTAGATTTTGCTAGCCATCGCACACAGACACACAGACAGACGATTTGTTCTTTTATTAGCATAGATTTATTAGTAATATACTATACTAGAGGGATTTCAATGGAATTTGAACTCTTAGTTAGATAATTTTTCAGAGAAGGTTTTAGTATATATATTTCTTAGTTTATGATTGCATATTTTAACACCGTGTGGATAACAGACCAAAATACATCATAAAACATGATAAACAAATGGCACTCAAAATCACGCTAGTATAAGCAAATTACTTACTTATACTTTCAATAGAAAATTTATAAATTTTCTAATCATACTTTATTCACTACAAAACTAGACGACAAACCTCATATATTTTATCTCTTCTAGAAAATATGTGTTCAGATATTTTTAGTTAAAATAATGTACATCTATTACATTTCATTTTTATAATATTTTCCATGCTGGTTTTACCACCGTAAAATATGATCTGAATCCTAGTCTCGATAAAAATTCACATGTGCTTCTGTATTAATAACATAAAAAGTTATCGTTATCAAAAATATCTTATTTATTATGAAAAATATAAAGCAACCAAAAAAATGAAAAAATCATAAACACAATTTGGGGCGCGAAGGATTCGAATCCATAACCCCTAGTTCGAGTCTCTATCCATTCAGCTGTCTAGCTCACCTTTTATTTGCAACAGATTATCTTTATAATTAGCATTAATCAAATCCAAGATCCTTTCCTGAACGTATTGAACATTTATGCTATCTACGATAAAGACTCACTCCATGTGCCTGTCTCCTGAGCTCGAGCGCGCGGCGCGCGTTCATCTTGAACACGCCCAAGGATTCTTAACGCTCTCAGCGCCATCTTTCGGGGCTATTTTGAACTAAATTTTGATATTTACGTATAAGATTCTTACGATTTTTTTATTAAACATACCACTGGTTTCATGTTTCTATCTATCACCGTTTCCGAGTTATTGATTTTTAAAGTTAGGGGTCCTTTGTGAAACACCCTGTATATATATATATATATATATATTTATATATCTGATCTTTGTCATACTGTAACTCTCGTATTTTTGAACCGATTTGGATAAAATTTCGTGTGCACATAGTACATACCAATGTCTCGACCGAGTTCGTTGGCCAGCTTCATCCGCCATCTTGTTTCAAAATGGCGGCCATTTAAAAAAAATTTAAAAAAATTTAAATTTAAAATGAGGCACAAAAAAAATAGACATTAAAAAATATTTTTTTTCTTATGTGTTTGGGCTTGATACAAAGATTCTGGAGCATTTTTCGTTTCGTCTATATCTTAAAAAATGACTGAGTTATAGCACTTTGAATTTCCAGCATGGCTGATATTTTGAAACGATCTGATTTTTGTCACGCTATAATACACGTATTTATGAACCGATTTGGATGTGACAAGGAATGTGCATATTACATAGCAATGTCTCGACTGAGTTCGTTGGCCAGCCTCATCCGCCATCTTGTTTCAAAATGGCGGCCATTAAAAAAAATTTAAATTTAAAATAGGGCACAAAAAAATTAGACATTGAAAATTATTTTTTTTTTATTTATTTGGGCTTGATACAAAGATTCTGGGGCATTTTTAGTTTCGTCTACATCTTAAAAAATGGCTGAGTTATAGCACTTTGAATTTCTAGCATGGCTGACATTTTGAAACCATCTGATTTTTGTCACGCGATAATACACGTACTTATGAACCGATTTGGATATGACAAAGAATGTGCATAGTACATAGCAATGTCTCGACCGAGTTCGTTGGCCAGCCTCATCCGCCATCTTGTTTAAAAATGGCGGCCATTTAAAAATTAAAAAAAAATTTAAATTTAAAAGTAAGGTACAAAATAATTAGAAATTGAAAAAGACTTTTTCCTTATGTGTTTGAGCTTGATACAAAGATTCCGGAGCATTTTTTGTTTCGTCTATGTTTTAAAAAATGGCTGAGTTATAGCACTTCGAATTTCTAGCTTGGCTGACATTTTGAAACGACCTGATTTTTGTCTGGCTCAGACCTGGCTCAGATATAGCAGTTTGAATTTGTTTATGTGGGTGACATTTTGAAAAATCTGATTTTTTTGCCTGCAACAGCACTCGTATATATCAACCGATTTAGATATGAGTAAGCATGTGCACAGGAATTACTAAGGTCTCGACCAAGTTCATTGGTGAGCTTTGTTCCACCCATAATGTTGTTTTAAAATGGCGTGCTATCACCGATAATTCGGGCTAATATAATTATTAATATAATTCGGGATATCACCGAATTTGGCGACAAAATATAAATCACTTTAATAAAACCAGCTTTATAACGCTGACTAATTTGGCGAAATTCTCATTAATATTCAATATTGACAAAAATTAGTATTTAATCTTCTATAATCGGATTCCACTAATTTGAGCTCCGTGTGTTTGAATAATATAAGCTGCCTTTTAAATAATAAGGAATATGAAACCTACCTCTTCCCCCCGGCACTGGCCGGAAGGACTTTTAGAATTTTTACAGTTTTTTACATGACTAAACTTTTATTTTTCGCAACGAAATAAATTAAAATAGTAGTATATAAAATTAAAACACGATACTTTAATTATCTTTTTATATCGCAAATTTTCTATCAACCGGATAATACTGAAAAAAAAATAACGATTTTTTAAAATGAGATTTAAATTTTGAATTTTTGATTTTTTTAATCTTTGATTTTTGTACATAAAATTGGAAAAATTTTCTGTGTAATAATTTGAGATTTTTGAAACGAGTTTGGATTTCTAGAAATAGGTATTACGTAGATAGTTTTTTCCGAATGCAAAATCAATAATAATAATAATAATAATAAAATTCCTATATATATATATATATATATATATATTTTTTTTTTTTTTTACTAAATCGTAATTTTTTTTTAAATATTAGGATAACGAAAAAAAAAAAGAATGATAAAACTTATTTCAGTTTTATAAAATATACTTCAATTGTTTTCGCTGTAAAAAATAGGACATTATTCATGAAAATAAATGTAAATAATAATAAAAAATAAACGGTCAAGTGCGAGTATTACTCGCGTACAGAGGGTTCCGTACAAAAAATATACTTAATTACTAACTGTATTATTACAAAAAAAAAAAAAAAAAATCGTTGCTAAAAGAATAATAAGACTTTGTAAAAAAACTATACAACATAGGATTGGGTATAGCTGTATATTGCTAGAAAAGTATAAATACATATACCATGAAAGTTCAGAGAGATATGAAGCATAAATAGAATTAAATATTGCTATTCTGTATAACTCTTTTTTTTATGTTATCCTAATCTCTTTATGATGAACTGAATTCGGTGCTGACAATAAAAATAATGCATATTTAAGCTTCATTTGGCATTTCATAAACTCAAATTCCAGAGTAATAAACAGTGTACCTAAAATAAAATTCTTGTTCAAAGTTTAAATTTGGAGTTGTGCTAAGCCCGCTCCGAAAGGAGGTCGCAAGGTTGCAACGTCGCATTGGTACGTTGCGCATTTTTCCAGATAGGTTTTTAATTAACCTTTAAAGACACGGGTGGTGTATTGAGAAAACGACTCAATCCAAACTAGTCACAAATCTTATAGTAATTATGTGATTAATTCTAATTAAATAAGTTTGTTTTTAACTGTTTGAGGTTTATTGCTTTTATACTACTACTGGACATTACATTACAAAATCATGAAAAGTTGCTATCTAGGCTTTAAAAACCGATGGAGCATAGAAAACGCCGCCCGTGTCTTTATGTGTGTCGAAATCGTCTGTGTTTTTAAGGGTTAATATCTAGGCTAATTCCCGCAATTTTTTTCGAAACTCATTATCAACAATCCTTTTATACTTCTGCGACGATAGGTACCATTAGCGCTCCTCAACTCCTTTGCTGAACGCCCGCAAATCGAAATTTGTGTGTAATGGAAAAATGCAATTTTCTCAAAAACTATTAGGCCTAGGGTAACCACTATAATTTTCCTGCAAGGTTTAAATTAACTTCTACTACCCCTAATTTTTGACTAATTTTAGTTTCAGTAGATTCGGAAATAGATGGGGAGGAGGGACATATTTTTGCATTACATTTTCGATGATATCTCTGAAAATATAATATCTAAAATTTAAAAGAAATGCATTTTTGAGTTCGGCGTTACGAAAGCTTTCACACGATACCTCACATGATATACAAAGAAAAGATTTTTTTTTTTTCCAAGTAAACTTAAATAGCTCCTCTACATTTTTTCTAAATATATTTGTGAATAGTTAATAATCTATAAATATGTGAGTCCGTAGCCTTTGTTATTTCAGCCAATTTGAACTTTCCAAGTTCCATAGTTTCCGAGTAAAATTGCTGTGACAGACGGGCAGACAGACACAGGAGCGATCTTAATCTTATAATGGTTCCGTTTTCACTTTAAAAGCACGGAACCCTAAAAAACAGTAATATTTTGAGGTCAATAGAAGTGCAAATATCATACATTTTTTCTTTTTACGTTTTATTAAATTCATATACATCCTGGTCCAGAATTAAGGTCACAAACATGAAATCTGTGAAAACCGATGAACTATTCACTGTGTTGCCACGAAATTTGGCAGAGAGGTATATTGAAATGACATAAAGATTATAGCAACATAACAATATGGAAAATATTTTAATTGTGAATTAAGATACAGGGTATATCAGAAAGTGTTAAAACTTGAATCAGAGATAAAGCATTTGTCTCGGGAAAAGTCAGTCTAATAGGGAGTGTGACCACCGTGCTCTGCAATACAAGCCTCACAACGCGCTCTCATACTGTTTATGAGGATGTCAATAAATTTTTGTGGCAATAAAGCCTATTCTTCCAAAATCGCGGCTTTTAACTCCTGGCGGGATCTGGGATGGGAGCTACGCTGTGCTATGGCTCTTCCTAAGCCATCCCAAACATGTTCCAATAGAATTGAGGTCTGGAAACCTCGAGGGCCAACTCGAGGTGATACGGTGAATATCCTCTTCTTCAAGAAAATAATCAACAATGTGAGCTCTGTGTGGCTTCACATTATCGTCCATAAACATGAAGTCCTGTTCTACACCACCCGGAAAACCTCACATAGGCTTCAAGGACCTCATCCCTATAGCGATGTACGTTGACAGTACCCGCATCGAAGACGTGCAGTAGTGTAAGACTGCCCAACATTATGCAGTCCCTGACAAGAATTTCTTTTAGTAGGAAGGATGCTAGCGAGCTCCACGTTCTCTCCAGATGAAGATTCGACGAGAATCACTCTACGTAGACTCGACTCATCATTGAAAAGAACATGCCCACATTTTTGTTGTGTCCAAGACTTATGTATTCGGCTCAACAACAATCGGGCTCTCCTGTTGGATGCAATGAAAGGGACACACACGACTGGACGCCGGGCGTTAGGGATGAGGTCCTTGAAGCCTATGTGAGGGTGTTCCGGGGTGTTGTAGGCCCGGACTTGCCAAATTGTTATTGAGCCGAAGACATCAGTCTTGGCACAACAAGAATGGGGGCATGTTCTTTTTTCAGAATTTATTTTTTAGAATTTAGAGCATTAAAATAAACATTCGCATGTAAAATATATTCTTAACGAACATATTAAAAAAATATATGGAAATTCAATCAAGTTAAAAAAATCGATTGTATTAAAAAAAGGAAATATTTCTTCTCGAATTTAATTAAAAATATAATATTCGTATTTTACATCTAACAATCATATTATGTCTTATTAAAAATGTACCCAATATGCAATAATTTTCATCCTCTATTATTCTATACGTGTTAAAACACCAACCATTATTTCATAACGACGAAATGTCCCTGTAATTAAGTTTAAATTTCCTAGTTTTCTGAACAAGAAATTTAACAAGCCTTACCAATCCCCCATTTGAAGAAACTCGTATCTTCATTTTAAACTCTTCGTCTCCAAAGTGCTCGTTGGCCGAGTGGATAAGATGCTCCAGTCGAAACGCGCGGTCCCAGGTTCAAAACCAAGTGGATCCACGGAAAAAAGAGAGAAATATTTAAAAAAAACCTCCTTTTTTCAGACTGCGGAAATTTTCTGTCCCAGAACGGAAGTCTTCTGCCCCAGAAGGGGAAAAAAACGGAAATTTCTTCATAAAAATTTATAAAAAATTTTCAGTTCTCGGATATATACCGGTAGCAATGCTGCCAGAAATATTTACGTGAATTGAAGAATGTATTTCTCAGAGCATATGGATGTCAGCTGTCAGTCGAAATTGAGGATATTCACACGTAACAGGGTGATGTGTTAGCAATTTTTCTGCGACAGTTTCGAGACGGGATAGGGATAGACAAAACTATTGTGCTGTTGTGTACCAGTTTCTCAAAACTCGACTGCCTCGCGGGAGCAAGATGCCGGAAACCGTGGATACGTGAGAAATGCTATAAGATTCGACTAAACTGAGAAGACGGCAAAAAAATATACGGAATCACTAAGTGTCTAATCTAGGTTTACTTTTCGAATTCGACTAGGTTTTATTTCGAGTATTAACTTGTATGAGATAGAAAAAAGTTTTGGGATTGGCTCATCCTACTTACAAGGGAACCACTTTTGGTGCTGCTCGCACCTAACATCGAGACCTGGTGCGCTATACATAAAAGTTAAAGAACCGATAAAATTTCTCTGTTAAAATCATATTTTATGTACTTTTTATACTTTTAATTTTTTATTATTACATTTTTATTTGTGTATTTCACGCCAAAAGTGAGTTAAGTCGCCAAATATGGCGCTACAATTTTCCCGCCCGCTTTATCCAAAGGTTAAATGTACAGTACATACTACTAGAATTATATCAGATTGCGATTTTTTTTATATATTTGATAGCATAAGAAACAAATATTAGGTTTTAATTTTTTTCTATGCAGACGATAAATATATAAATAATAAATATAATTCTATAAAAGCTTCGAAGATGATTGAAAACTATTTTTTAGTGAAATACAAAATAAGCAAACTATTTTCTTTTGAAATCGAATGGAATAAAGTTTCGAATGTTTAAAATGAAATGTTGCTGTATTAAATGGTTCTTTGGTAAAAGTAATCATAAAGTAAATTGATATTTTTACATAATTTAGAAAAATTACTGTGGCTAAATAGGTCTGACTTTACAATTTCTAGCTACTACAAATTCAACTATGACATTTGGCTAGGGTTGCCGGAAAGCTCTATTTTTGAAAATAAACGCCAACTGTTTCTCCGCCACAAATGTGAATATAATGTTGCAATTTTTTCAAAATCAAATTAGTGGGTTCTTGAAGGAATTCAAGAACCCACAAAAAAATTCAATTAAAAAAATTCAATGTCAAAAATCAAAAAAATTCAAGTCCGACAAGTGGTCTCGAAAATTGCATTTTCAGAAAGTTATGCTGCTGTAAAATCAAGAAATATTATTTTAACAGAAAAATTTGATCGATTCTCAAACTTCCTAGTGTAGGGCTTTAAAATGCACCAGGTCTCAATGCTAGGTGCGAGCAACACCAAAAGTGGTTCCCTTGTTAGATATTATCACATGACGAACCTTAAAACACGATTGGAGAGACTTCCGTTTGACGCAAAGCGAGAGAGAGAGAGAGAGAGAGAGAGAGAGAGAGAGAGAGAGAGAGAGAGAGAGAGAGAGAGAGAGAGAGAGAGAGAGAGAGAGAGAGAGAGGGGAGAAGTTTGCAACTCTTTGATCTGAAAAAAAGGTAAACATTTTATGAATGGAGAAATTAAAAGGGCTGCGAGGTTATATGATAAGGATGGCTAACTTATGGCACGTTTGTCTAGCTTGGCAAGTAAGAAAACATCTCTGGCACGTGAAAAAACTTATAGATTATATTCAGTTTATGGAGAACAATCCTTTTTATGTTCTTCTGTACAAAAAGTATAGTTTTATGTTACAAGTATATAATTTACTTAAAAATAATCCGTTACTTTTAAATGAATTAAGCTATTATAATCTCAATGAAAGCGTCCTGTAGCGTAATTTTCTCGCCAAACCATTCAACATATAGTGTTTTTCAAATCATTCTGCTTCTCTATCAAATGTCAAAGGTTTTATTTTTGAAAAATAATTTTAAGAGATAGTTTGCTTAGTAATATACCTAATATACCAAGTTTCTACTTCAGATTATGTTTTATTTTATTTAGGGTTTTAAGTTATTTTAGGTTTTAATTTTTAAAATTGAATTTTAACTGTTAGTGTAAATGAAGATGCATCTACTGAACCTGCTTCTATCTGAAGAACTAAAAATGATCTGATTTGGATGTATACAATAAAAGAAAAACTCATTTATAGATTATTAATAGGGAATTTGATGTGACATGGTTAAATTATTGAGTAAATACAGCATAATAAATGAGTTAGGAATCGAATTTAGTATAAGTGCAAAAATATTTAAGTAAAAATTCTTATTGATTTTATCTAAGTTAAAATGTTTCTGGCGCGTTAGAATGTTGGTGCATAATAATTTTGAAATTTTTGGCACGCATACTTAAAAAGATTCGCCATCCTTGTGCCATCCCAAAATGCACAGCTATGATTTGACATCAGCCTTTAAAATACGGCGAGTTTAATAATTTTCTTGTTGAATAAAAGCTAAACCCGTTTGATATACTAAGCACAATCATATAACACGATCATGTTTAATTCCCCTCTCCCCCCCCCCCCCCCAAACACACACTTAGACCCTGAAAGAATCTTACAAACATGTGTTACATAAATCTTGATATGCTCATTGGAAAGAACAAAATAAAGAAAAAAAAATGAAAGAGCTGTAGCACGCTGAACTGTTAAATGATGACTTGGATGGTCTCATTTAACTCTTTCAATAACAGGATAATAAATAATCTTGATGGAAAAAAAAATACTATAATCGTGATTATTTTTTTAATATACTACGTCAGAAAACGTTTTAAATAACGCAACACCTTTATCACCTTTTATACATCAAATAAGCAACTGCCGATCCATAAATCACATATCATTTACGCGGCTCGCTATTAAGAACTAATGATGAGTTCGAAACACTGCCTTTAAAGCAGCAATTAACGTATACTAGAGAAAAAGGTAAACATGAAGCCACTGCTAACATACTAAAAACCTAACGGATTCTAGAGGGAAAAAAAATTATTTTATTTTATTTTATGTTTCTAAAACCCGATTAGAGAGATTTCCGTGTGATGACCCGTTTGACGCCCTAAGGCAACTCGATGTTTCTTCCGGGTTAATCGAGAGAACTTGGCGGTCATGGTCAAAAAGAGGTGCAAGCAAAGTAAAAAATAACTGAGGCAAATTAAGGGACTGGCAATATCACAGTTGCCTGATTGGTAGGAACTGGATTCAAGGGGGGAATGAATCTTGTATAAAGCCCCGAGAAAAAGGGGCCGCGTAAAAGGGAACCTTAGAGTGTCAGCGACCTGCACAAGGTTTTTTTGAAATCAGAACTTTCCTTGAATTTGGAAGAAAAGGCAGCAATTGTTGGAAACGCCACTGGATTTCTTACTTAACACCTGATATTCAAGGTCAGTGATTATATCTTTCTTTTTTTTATGCGTATTTAAATGTGATATAAACTCCTTACGTGGGCGCGTACTTGCCATATCTTAAAAAATTCCTTTCTCTTATTATTTTTTAAAAAATTCATTCAAAAATAATTTTTTAAAAAATTCATTCAAAAATAATTTTTTTAACAATATTAAAAAAATATTCAAAAATTAAATAAATTCAGATTTCTTACTTAACATCTAATATTCAAGGTCACTGTTTATATTCTTTCTTAATTTTTTTTGCGTATTTAAATGCAGTTATAATTAACTCCTTAAGCGGGCACGTACTTCCAGAATCTTCAAATTTTCATTTCCTTTATTATTTTTTTTATTTAGTTAACAAAGTTTTTTAAAAATATTCAAAAAATATTAAAAAAATAAATTCTTTATAGTTGTCATTTTAAAATTCTACTATTAAAGTATTAAAGTTTTAGCATAACATTAATGTTCATTAAATTTTAAACAATTTTATTAGTGTAATGTTTTTAAATTTATTTTGAATGAAGTAAAAAATCAGCAATTCTTGGAAACGCCACTGTAATTTTTAATTGACACTTAATATTCAAGCTCAGTGATTATATATTTCTTTCTTTTTTTATATAAGCATTTAAATGCGATATAAATTACTCTTAAATGGGCAAGTACCAACTAAATCTTCAAAAATAATCATTTAATTTTTTTTATATTATTTTTTGAATTCATTCGGTAATATTTTTTAACAATATTAAAAATATATTCAAAAATTAAATAGTTTTTTTTTTTTTTTTTTTTTTTTTTTTTTTTTTTTTTTGCTACAATTTGAAAACTAGGCACTTATATTTATAGCATAACACTAATGTTTAATTAAATTTAAAACAATTTTATTTCTGCAATATTTTTAAATTTATGATGAATGAAGTAACCAACCAGCAATTCTTGGAAACGCCACTGGATTTGTTACTTAACATCTAAATACTCAATTCATATTATGCATTTCTTCTTCTTTATCCGTATTTAAATGCGATATAAATAGCTTCTTAAGTGGGCACGTAGCAACTAAATTTAAAAGAATAACTAATTTTCAATTTCTTTATTTAAAAAAAATCATTTGAAATTTTTTAACAATAATTAAAAAAACATTAAAAAATTAAGTAGTTTTTTTATACCATAAATTTTAAAATTCGACATTAATATTTTTAGAATAGACCATTAAATTATGTAAACACCAATTGCGGTCAATTTTAAACAATTTTTTTCTGCCATTTTTTAAATTTATATTGAATGAAGGAACCAAGCAGTAGTTGTTGGGAACGCCCCTGGATTTCTTACTTAGCACCTAATATTTAAGGTCAGTGGTTATATCTTTTTCTTTTTTTTTAAATCCATATTTATATGTGAAATAATTAACTTTTTAGGTAGCATATACCTCCTAAATCTTCAAAAATAATCAATTTTCCCTTTCTTTCTTAAAAAAAAAAAAAAAAAAAAAATAATAATTCGAAAATAATTTTTTAAACATGTGATTATATCTTTCTTTTTTATGCGAATTTAAATGAAATATAATTAACTCCTTAAGCGGGAACGTAACCCCCAAATCTTCAAAAATAATAATTTTTCTCTTCCTTTCTTTTAAAAAAAAAAAGTCATTCGAAAATAACTTTTTAACAATATTAAAAATAAATAGATTTTTAAAGCTGCAATTTTAAAATTATGCACTTATATTTATAGTATAACACTAATGTTTCATTAAATTTTAAACAATTTTATTTCTGTAATGTTTTAAAATTTATGTTGAATGAAGTAAAAAATTAGCAGTTCTTGGAAACGTCACTGGAATTTTTTACTTAACACTTAATATTTAAGCTCAGTGATTATATCTTTCTTTTTTTTTAATAAGCGTTTAAATGCGATATAAATTACTCTTAAATGGGCACGTACTAATTAAATCTTAAAAATAATCCATTTAATTTTCTTTATTACTATTTTTAATTCATTCGACAATATTTTTTAACAATATTAAAAATGCATAAAAAAATTAAATAGATTTTTTATAACTACAATTTTAAAATTATGCACTTATATTTATAGTATAACACTAATGTTTCATTAAATTTTAAACAATTTTATTTCTGTAATGTTTTTTAAATTTATGGTGAATTAAGTAACCAACCAGCAATTTTTGGAAACGCCACTGGATTTCTTACTTAACACTTAATGTTCAAGATCAGTGATTAATATTTCTTCTTTTTTCATGTGCATTTAAATGCGATATAATTAACTCCTTACATGGGCAAGTTCCAACTAAATCTTAAAAAAAAAAAAAAAAAAAATCAATTTATTTTTATTTTATTTTAATATTATTTTTTAATTCATTCGAAAATATTTTTGAACAATATTAAAAAATATTCAAAACTTAATTAGCCTTTTTACTGCACCAATTTTAAAATCCTGCATTTATATTTTAGTACAACACTATTAAATTTTATAAACACCAGTTCCATTAAATTTTAAACAAAGATTTTTCTGTAATGTTTTAAAGTTATATTGAATGAAGGAAGCAACGAACAATTGTTGGGAACGCCACTGGCTGTGTAACTGAATATTAAGTATTAAACCTAATATTCAATGTCAGTGATTATATCGTTCTTTTTATGCGTAACGCGATATAATTAACTTTTTAAGTAGGCCAGTACCACGTAAATCTTCAAAAATAATCTTTTCTCCTTTTTTATGTATATTTTTTAATTCATTCGAAAATAATGTTTTATAACATTATTAAAAAATATTTAAAAATTAAATAGCTTTTTAAAATATTTTTAAATTTACATTTAATGTTTTAAAGTTGTATACACCTGTTTAATTCAGCGGACATGGTGTGAATATAATGATTTTATAAAATCCAAAATTTAAAGCTGTAATTTTAAAACTCTACACTTATACATTTCATATAATACACATGTTCCATTAAATTTTAAATAATTTTATTTCTGTAATGTTTTTAAATTTATTTTGAATGTTTTAAAGTTGTATAGGCCTGTTTAATCTTGAAAATGAGTTTTGAATATAGTAATATTTGAAAATTTAAAATTTAAACTTTTTAAAATTGCAGTTGTAAATTTTACTAAAAAAATATTAAAGAATGAAATAGTTTTTTTTAATAGCTATAATTTTAAAATTCTACGCTTACATTTTTAATGTAAAAGTAATATTCCATTAAATTTTAAACAATTTTATTTTTGTGATGTTTTTAAATTTACATTGAATGTTTTAAAGTTGCATAGATTTGTTTAATTCAGCGTACATGTTGTGAATACAGGGATTTTTGAAAATCCAAAACTTAAACTTTTTATAATTCCAGTTCTTTTATTTTTGGTGCAACCCAATGTTTTATTAGATTTTAGATTATGAGTATAATTGTTAAATTCCCATAGATAGTTTTAAAGTTATATAGCCATGGTTAAGACATGAAAGTTGTATATAAGGGATTTGTGGAAAAAAAACAACAACAACTAACAACTAAAGCTAAAATTTATGATTTTGAAAATCATTATTTTATCTAATTACATTATGCCCGATAAAAATTATTTACTACATTCTGTAATTGATATATTATAATATTATGCAAAGAAAAGGAAATTTATTTGAACTAAAATTAATATTTTTTGTATTATTAAATATTTATTCTTAAATATAACATCTTTAAGGTATATGTGCTTACCTAAAGGGGTTTATAAGTATTTTTTCCCCTTTTCCTTAAATTATCGTTCTTTCTTTTTCTAATATAAATTATTTAAAACTTTTTTAATTTAATATTTAAAAATTTTAATCTTTAAATATTATATTTGAAAACTTTTAAAGAATTTATATTTGAAAAGGAAATATTTTAATATACAATGATTTCAAGAAAGAGATTAATGTAACGATATACATTAATTTATTATAAATTAATATAATAATATTAATATAATTATATATATTAAGTTCATTATATATTAATATAATAATATATTAATTTAATAATAATTAAATATTAACATAAAAAACACTATCATGAAATTACTGCTTGCCCGGATATAGTGCCCGATGTATAGAACATAGAAAATCCATTAACTGGAAATTAAAATTGGTTTTCTACATTTAGTACATTTTCTTGGATTGCTTACGAACTACACCAAAAATAATTTTTGGTACTTTCACATTAACCGATTGTCAGCAGGCAATCTTGAAACATTTCTTTATTTATTGCAATATTTTTTATTTTGAATGTTTCTGTGTTTAAGTGTTCATAGTGTCTGTTAAATTCGTGTTTTGATTAAGTTTTAAGTTTATTTGGCAGTTTAGTTACGGAATACTTACACGTAAACAAACAAATCTTGAATTATTTACATTTTTATAAGCAGAAACGTGTTAATTTTCCGCATTTGGGTTTTACGTTCATTTTTGAGAAAATCGCATGTTTGTAAGATTACTTAAAAAAGAGTTATGAGAATTTAAAATGCGAAAAGTGTTTATTTAACACTTTATTATCACCGTCTGGCATATCTGCAACGTACCCAAAAGTCAAAGTTACTTATACAGTGGCGTTTAAAAAACGATTTTATTTATTGCTGCTATCTCTCAACACACCAGTTAATACAAATTGTTCATAGAATTCTCAACAAACGGTGGTACTGACAAGGAAGGTCTCCATACTGGGCATACTCAGAATATTTTGAAAAAAAAAATACTGATACTACTTATGTATGTAATAAAGGATCAGTCAAATTTAACGGCGGAATTACAGTAGAAAGTCTGTAAAAAAATAAAATACTTTCGAGTATTTGGCGCGAAAAGACGAAAGCGTCACGCGATTTGGCGAGCAGTACTTTTCCTCGCCAAAAGCAAACGATTTTAGTGCACCTGAAAATTGATTGTTATTTGATTTTTAGAATGCGTGTAAATAGTATTCAATGAATTTAAACTTAAATAATGAGAGAGTTTTATAAATACATTTTTCGTATTACATATTTATGTTGCTTGTTATTTAATTTTATTACTTTAAAAACAATTTCATATATAAAAAATACTTTCATATATTTAAGCGTATTCCAAAATAAAGGCAAGATTCATTTACCAGTTATTCATTTCAAAGAATTCGTCGTTTCCATAGCAACAGAATTGAATCTGCAGTGCTCAATTGGACTTAATTTTGAGACATTGAAACAATTTTAATTTATTTTAATTTTGTTTTAATTCATAAAATTTGATATTTAACTTTCATTATAAATATATATACGACAAAACTATAGTTAAATTAATCTAAAACTGACAAAACTAAAGTCATTTACATTAAATTTATTTAAACAAGTTCAACATGAAACATTTTTATCTTAAAGAGTATTCGGCATAAAAAAGTATTTTTCGAAATTTCATTTCATCGCCAACCGATGATAAATCGCCAAATAAACGAAATTTTCATTATTTTTTTGCGAACGTTCTATCGCGGTTCCGCCAAAAAAATTTTTATAAACATATTTATACACATGGTAAGAACACTCTGTAATTTTTTCAGATTTTTCTGTTTATGCCCGTATGGAAACCTTCCTTGTGAGTTAATTTTTCATGCCAAAGTTTTATTTACCATTTTATCATTGCATTTTAGCATCATTATTGCTAAAATGAACCTCATAAGTTTTGTCAAACTAAACAAGTTGGAAATTGTACGTCAAGCCTGGCAAATGAGGTGCATTCGTACTATAACTCGTTTTATAAATATTCGGTTCTTGGTGCAATTGTTGTTGCACTCTTATGCAAAAATGCATAAATACAACATTTAATTCAGTAAAACGGAAATAATATGACTCCATATTAAATAGGGCATAATCACCATGGCAACCTAGAATCATCACCTATCCTGGAATATTATTGAATTCATTACGTATAATAAGATTTAATAGAATGAAGAAAACTTTTATTAATACCCTTTTAAGTATTAATTCGATTTTCATAAAATTTGAAATGACTCGACAAAATTCTGAACATCAACAGCATAAACAACAACATTCGGGTTACCATATCAAGCAAAATAACGACACTTTGGCGCCAGTTGCGTATATGACATTGGCGTCAGAAAAAAATCGCGCCAATATGGGGCGTATATGACATCTGTGCCAAAATTGACAATATTTATGAGAAATATGTAATTTCTGTTTATTGCAGATGTAAAAAAGTATCTTTTAGTCAGTAATTTTTTATTTTTATCCTCTATTTTTTTTGTTTTACTTGCTTAAAATGATGTATTCTGAGTAAATATTTTTCAAATCGGAGTTGCTGCGTCACAAAGCTTTAATGATAAACAAAAATGTACTTTAACTATACCATGAAATTATTATTATTTCTTAAATTTTTAAAATGCTTTATGTTTTCTTTTTTTAAAACTTGGTAGTCCAAATGTAGGTAATTAAAATCCAATTTAGATTTTATAACAGGGTTGCCACGCTTCAAGGAATTTCCACACCAGGAAATTTTTCGGTACCAGTATTTTCTTATAGAAAATCTCTCCATAAATAAGGCGAAATTTCGTGCGTTTAACCTAGATTTATTTTTCTATAAACAAATACTGATATTTCACCTGGAAAATTCCTTGAAGCGTGGCAACCCTGTATAATTATTTAGTGTGCAGCATTTTAGAAATAAGTTAGTTTAAAGCTCTAAATTCGATTTCTGAATTTAAGTTCACTAAATCATAAAATTTAATTAAAGGGATTAAGGTTCTCATATTAATTTTACTGCAAAATGTTTACTTTAATTTTTATCTATTGTTAAAATTATTAAATGATTTAAAGACAAATTAAGTTAATGTAACAAGAGATTTAAAATTATATTTTTGTTAAAAAAAAACTAGCATATCAAACTTTTTTAGAAAGATTTTAAATCCTATTCCCATTATTTTTTTCCTTCCTTTTTTAACACTCAACATAGTTGAAATGTGTTTATAGGGCGCCTTCTCACAATCTTTTGACTTTCAGGAATAAAAATCTGGTGAAATTAAACTTGCTAAAATAACATTTTAACCTAATAGACGAATGCCTGAATGATTCAAAATAAAGGAAAAATGGTCAGCAGCGAAATTTTTTTTTATTTAACTGAGGTTTAAGTTAAACTTGCGAGTTTAATTTTCCTTACCATTTTAGCCCTATAACTTTTTATTTTCTTCTAAATTTTTACTTATAAGGAATTTGCATAGTACCCACAGGACATTCAAATAAGAAGTAATGATAATGTAGTAATTTTAGTACAAAATTTTGGTATAACATTATCTTGAAGGGGTGTTAAAGAAGGAACAGTAAGGTAAAAAAAGGGGAAGGTATGGGAAAAAGGGACGGTAAGGGAAAAAAAAGGGATGGTAAGGATGGGACGATAATAAAAATTACCATTTATTTTTAGGCAAATTATGTTAAGACTAAGTGATAGCCACAATGTTCATTGATTTTTAGAAACAGTTATTTATATTGGATTAAAAAATAATAATTACCTCGAAAAGTGCAGGAATAAATTCTGGGGACGGTAAGACTACCCATAAAGCCACGATGCTTGAAATTGATATTTAAATGCTGATTTAAATTCTGCAGTAAATTTACTGTCAAAGAATTTTAGACATTCTTTTTCTAGCATACGTCTGGATGAGAAAAAACTTGAAAAAAATTCTGTGGCTGCATCCGAAGTGATTTTCTGTATAATTTTAGAAGAGGCGAGTCAATAAGGAATCTAAAACCCAGAGACAGAGTTAAAAAAAAATAATAACAATCATAAAAATCTGTGAAGGTTAATTTTTGCTACATATTCATATAAAACAATAGTCCCAGTTTCGGAAAAAAAATTACATCTAATTACTTTTATTGAAAATTTTTCTACAGACAGCTCCAAACTTAAAAATCAGTATAAGGGACACGGGACGGTATAGGAGTTTTCCTGGTATTTGGACCCCCAACATCGTCCAAAACTTATTTATCGCGTTAATATTGTTATGCAATCATGCAATGGGGTGTTCCCCAATATATGAAAAAAAAAAGAAGAAAAAGAAGAAGAAGAAGAAAAAAAAAAAAAAAACAAAAAAACAAAAACAAGAATATGTAAATAAAAATTATTATTCAGGGACTTATCAAATGATTGTGAGAATGCCCCTTATGAATTCTGTTTGTCTGTCTGTGTGTTCATCCATGCTCTAAGTCTCGTAAATATACTCGCATTGCAATGCAAATTTTATATGTTATTAATCTTCACTATAGAATGTACGGTGTTGAAAAGGAAGTGCGTCATATTTGTAGTTAGCTTACATGTTAGTTACATATTTAGTTATTGTTTCCGACGCATTTTACTGATGTTACAAAACTTCGAACATAAATAAATTGCTATACATCACAGAGGTGGACCAAAACATGCTTTCTCAGGAATATAGAAAAAGTAGCATTTATAGTTCGTTTACAGAGAATCATTTCATAATTTATGTCTGATGCATGATTTTTCATTCTTGTTTATAAGTTATCAATAGGAAATTGATTAAAATAATAATAATTATTATTATGTATGGTTTTATTTCCCTAGGAAAAATATATTAGGTACGGTCATATTCGAAATATAAAGAAAGAAAAAAGAAAGATTAATTATCGTGCATTTAAGGGTGTATTCCGATACAAACTGCTTATTTCCTGATTCATTTTTAAATTAATTTTTGCTCTCAAACACATCAAACTGGGAAATTCTCTTATTTAGAAACTGCTTAATGTGCCGTGCTTCTCAATTTTTTGATAAATGTAGAAAATATTGTAAAAAATGTTATCAAAGTTGGTGTTTTGAACTTAATTTTCCGAAGCGGGAGATCTGGGAATGAAAAAATGGTCATACTGAGAAAATAATTGTTTAAAGCTCAAATTCTAATTAACTGAGAGAAAAATGAAATCACACGGCCTTTTATACATCTCTTCAAAAATCATCTCAGCAAATTTCATGTTTTTACTTTTAAAAATGAGTCTGAAAATGTCTCAGAAAATTTCGAGTTGTTGAGGGTGGAAAAATATTTTTTCGAATACACCCTTAAACTTGTAAAAAATATTTTTCAATACACTGCAAATATGATCCTTAGTTTTCTTGCGCTTGATGAATTGTTTAACTAAAAAAATTTTTAAACAATTTCAGAAACTGACACAGCCTTAAATCTGTGACACGCGTGTCAAACTTGACACGCATCCTGAACTCATTTATTTTTATTAACCATTTATTTCATATTTTCAGTCATTTATATTAAAAATAAATTTATTTATTTATTTATTGTTCTTCGTATTGTTTGTATTATTTAACCTGTTTTGAATTGATCGAAACTGCTTCAGTTATCAAACTTATCAAGCCTGACGGCGATTAATTAGTGCTAGATATATACATGTATTTTGTAATTAATTATTCTTACAGTAACTTACTTGTTATAATCTATTTGTAAGTTAATTTCTTAAGAACACTATAGTGATAGTATGGTAATAATGGAAAATTTCAAAATATGTTCTTCATACGTATACGTAGCGCAGACATAGCTTTATACATAGCGCATGTGCGTATTTTGGATTTGTTTTTGTTAAATATTGATTAATAATTCGATTATTAAAAATTCGAAAAGTAGATTTAAACAGATCATTTTTTTTGGTCACTATCTGTACGATCGAACTCTCTCTCTCTTTCTTCCCCCCCCCCTCCCCACACACAAAACCAATAAAATCAAAATAAAAGGGTATACAGTAAAACCTCCCTAAAGCGACCACGTTCCGTTCCAATAAAAATGGGTCGCTGCGAGAGGTGGTCTCTAATTGGAGGTCATGTTTAAAAAAGATAACAATGTTACTAACATTTATTTTTCACATTAGGAAAAAATATGAAAATTTAAGTATCAAAACAAAAGTAAATTACATAAGTTAATTGCTGCAGAGTTTAAAAAATGAATGCATTGACGTTTGCTTTGATTTTACGGTTTTATCTTTCATAACTTTTATTTCCATGTCCTGTTCAGTCAATACATGCAATTTTTTTTTTTTTTTTTTTTTTTTTTTTTTTTTTTTTGACGGGATCAAATAAGGACGATTTCATTCATTTATCTATTTCTTTGAGAGTTTCCTGACAAAATAGGGCAGGGGAGTTTATTGACCGTCATTCTTAATTTGTCATCAGAGTTAAATTCATTACCTAAAAAGTCACAAAGGGATTTAAAGACTTAAAAGTTACCGGTATTAAAAAAAAAAAATCTAAAGTTAGTTTAGAAGTTTGAGGAATAATGCGCTCTCCGGAATTATTTTTCTAATAAAACCTTCTTCAAGCGACCAGGAAAAAACTGATTTCGTTTCATTTTCTTCAAAGAAATGGGTCGCTCATGGAGGAAGTTCAAATGGCATGGTCTCTGAATGGAGGTAAAATAAGTATTGAGCCTATTGGGATAAATTTCGTTCCATGAAAAAATGGTCGTTCAGGGAGGTGGTCGCTTAGTGGAGGTGGTCACACAGAGAGGTTTCACTGTATTTTAGAAAAAATATTACACTCTTTATTTTTTATTCATTTCTTTCTACTTTTTAGTGTATGTCATTGTTGCAATTTCTCAGACAGTTGACCTATTTTAGAGACAGTAGTTTGGTGTATAATTATCTCCATTGTTGTAACTCGTACGTGAGTTTCAAAACTTGCCTTATCCATAAAAGAAAAACTGCAAAGAATAGGGAAGTACAAAGAAAAGTAACCAAAAAATGAATATTTGGTGATTTATCACCAGCGGCGGTTAACAGAAAATTTTCTTAACATTAATTTCTTAATTGATAAATATTTAGAACACAAGGTTGTTTTTTCAATCACCTGCCTCAAGCTTTCTACTGAACCGATTTTGTTAATTATTTTTTAAATGAGAGCTGTTGAATTTGTAGACGTGCCCACACAACCTATTTTTAAAAATATTCCCATTTTTATACTTTAATTTTAATTTTAAATGTTTTCATGAAAATTCTTGAAAATGATGACAATCGGATACCTTCTATTGTTTCAGATAAAAGAGAAATTATGAAAAATATTGAAATACGTGGCTTTTTGTACTTATTTTTTCATTTGCAAGTTATTTTCAGTAAAAAAAAAAAAATTATGCACGTGCACTTTATTTTTATAAGCGAATACAAATTCATATTTTTTGCGACATCACGAGAATATTGTTTATTGGGTTTATTTTATCTTTATGCATTATGACTTTATAAGCTTTTTTATTACAATTAAATAGAAAATGTATTTTTATTTGAATATGATGTGGTTAACACATTAATCGCCGCGTGAGTCACCAGTGACTGACACTGAACTTTCCGTTTAAAACGCTTCATTCATCGATGACTGACATCTAAAATATGATATAAAACTAAAAAATATATATATTGTTTTAAATAATTACTGAAAATTTATTTAAAACTCACCTACCTTCTATTTATTACATGATTATACTTTCTTAAAAATTACTTAAAACATTGTAAATTTTTCAGCGTTTCAGTTTCAGTCGCCGTGGCACTCAACGTGTTAAGCATAAAAGTACGTATTGTAAATACATAAAAGAACGGGTGAAAAGATTGTGCCGGTGACTTTATGCTTTGCTTAAAATGCATTTTTACATTTATAAACTAAGGAGAAAAATTGATGTGATTGTGTCAACATGACGCAATTTTCACTGATTTTTAATTTCTTAATTCTAAAGGTTAGAATCGGAGCCTTTATGGATCGTCGAACTATTTCAGAAATTGAATATGAGTAAAAAAAAAAAAAAAATACCCTCATTATTTGTATTTATAGAAATCATTTGTCATTTTTTAAATGTACTTTTCTACAAGACAAACCTTTCAATCATAAAACCTTCTGCTGTTTGTTTGTATGAAGTCTAACGAAAACAAGTTGGAAATTCCCCATCAAACGTGGCAAATGAGGTGCGTTCGTACTATAACTAGTTTTATAAATATTTTTTTGAACCGCATAGTGTACTGAATGTATATTTTAGTGCACTTCATAAATGCATGTCTATTTCATTGTGTTCGAAAGGCTGTAACATCATTAAAATGCACTTGAAATAATTTTTTCCCATTGGCCGTCAGTTAACGAAAAACTTTTGACTGCCCCTGTCATTAAACTATACATCCGATTTTCATAAAATTTGAAAGGACTCGACAAAATTTTCCGACAATCATATATTTAAAATTTCAGACCATTCGGCTGGGTAGTTTTTGCTCTGTTATATGCTTACAGACAGACGGACGGAACGACGACTATAGGTGCTACGTATTTATATAATTACGAACGCACCTAATGAAACGCAGATCAACATCCACCATTTTTGACGGTGAGTGATATGCTAGTTAAGTTCTAATAATACTGAGATGTTGTATTGTCGTCGGAAAGACACCCGTGTAGGGGAGACCGGGTCAAGATGACTATGTTAACAATTTTTGTTGTTTATTAATTTATTTTTAAGTATAGTAAAATTAAATTTACATGAACTGTTACTGTATTCCTTTGTAGTATTAAGTATATTACGATTTAATTTTTCAAATAAAAAAAAATAAAGGGTAATTTTACTTTTTCATAACATTAACAAATCGTCATCTTGCCTCAGTACTGGGGCAAGATGACTTTGGCCTTGGGACAAGATGACTTTGGCCTTGGGGCAAGATGACTTTGGCCTTGGGGCAAGATGACTTTGGCCTTGGGGCAAGATGACTTTGGCCTTGGGGCAAGATGACAACACTGAAAAAGGTTGAGCATATTTTATATTTTGAATATGTTACATGGTTTAACAAATGATAACCGTGTTTTTACATCTTACAAAGTATCAAACTAAGCATAATGCATTGTAACGTAATGTTGAAGTGTTTAGTTGTGCAGCTAGCAATAGTCACAAATAAAAATGCCATTTTCATAATTGGAATATTCCTCATGCCACCATTCTTGGCATTTACAGCCCTGGATACATTGTTCTGTTGGTGGGTCACAATATTCTTCGTCACAAGCAGGACATCTGAAAACACCATCCTTTGAAGTTGATGCAACTGGACTGTTTGGCCTGCATTTAATAAACTTAGGCCTACAGGAACTTAGTTTGAGTTTTTTTACTCCCTTTTTTGCTTCACGAGCTTCTTTTCTCTGATTTTTTAAACGTTCCCGTTCTTCCTTCTGCTTTTATCTTTGTTCTAACATTTCTTTGATGGGTGTGCTTGTAAGAATGCTTGAGCTCAGTGTTTTGTTTTTTCCTTTTTTCTCACACTGTGTTGCTTTAGGCAATGGTTTGAAATCAAAAGCACTAACAGGCTTCTTTGGTGCATCGGAATCAGCATTTGCCATAAGTTTTGGTTCTTCTGGAGGATAAGTTGGTTTTCTACTACCAGGGTCTGAGGATGATGAGCTCGCCATCTTGCCCCGGACTGCCTGCTTAAAAGTATTCGTTTTCATTGCCATGAAGGAAGGTGATTAATTGACATTTATTCATGGTAATAGGTAGTATTTAAACTACGTTACTCATAAATATTAAAGAGAAACGATATATCTTACCTGTATTTGTAGCAGAGCTTATTTACACATGCATAAAAGTTATAACGTGGCAGCGGTAAACAATCAAAGCTTCACAACTAACACAAAAATGACGATTTCAGCGTCTCTATGCTATTGTTTAACGACCGACCGATAGGAGAGCCAGTAGTGTCCGGTTGATGCTGCCACCTAGTGGAAAACGGAAAAATTAAGACATTCGTCATCTTGCCCCGGTCTCCCCTACATAATTTTTAACGCTTTCCAACGTTGTTGGAAAGTATTTATGAATTCGGTTTGTCTGTCCGTCTGCCCACGCTCTAATTCGTGAAAATAGACTCAGATTTTCATGCAATTAATATATGGTAATGATGTTTACCATGGCATGTTCGGTATAGCAATAAGAGTTTATTTACAGGGACACTCAAAAGAATTCCATTACATTATGGTCAATGGGGAAAAATCGTTTGCAGTTTATTTTAATGACATTATGCTATTTCAAATGTATTGAAATTGATATAAATTACTGAATTTCACTACAAGATGATTACGATAGAATAGGGCGTTCATAGCATTTATCGTTCTTTTAACAGGAACACACAGATGATATCGGTTACAGTATTGTCTTACAGAAATAACTGCTGATGCGTTTTCAACTTCGGTATGCGCTTTTAAATTTAACTTATTTTTTGCTCACAGGCTATCAAAGCCTGAGAGCTAATTTGCCCGCCGGTTCTGTACGTATGTAAGTAATCCGATAACTTTTGATAGAAATATCCAATTTGCTTCAATTTTTTTTTCTAGGTTCATTCTGATAAGGCGCTTCCGTGATTAGTTTTTGTTGTTCATCGGTTAAGGATAAAGGGGGAAGAGGGGGCTAGTCCCCCCTTAATTTAGATAAATGGGTTTTTCATGCAGAAATATTAAATAGCTTTGCTCCAAATTTGGTATACCGGTTTATTATGTTAAGGAGCTTCCCTGATTAGATTTGGAAGTTCATTACTTAAGTATAAAGGGAGAAAGGGGGCTACACCCCCCCCCCCTTAATTTAGATAAATGGGTTTTTCATGTAGAATTATTCGATTTGCTCCAAATTTGGTATACCGGTTTAGTATGTTAAGGAGCTGACTTGATTAGATTTGGAGGTTCATTAGTTACATATAAAGAGAGGAAAGAGAGGCTAGCCCCCCCCCCCCTTAATTACATAAATGGGTTTTTCATGTAGAATTATTCGATTTGCTCCAAATTTGGTATACCGGTTTATTTTGTTAAGGAGCTGCCTTGATTAGATTTGGAGGTTCATTAGTTAAATATAAAAGGAGAAAAGGGGGGGCTAGCCAGCCCCCCCCCTTAATTTAGATAAATGGGTTTTTTATGCAGAATTATTCGATTTGTTCCAAATATCATATACCGGTGTATTATGTTAAGGAGCTTCCCTGATCAGATTTGGAGGTTCATTAGTTAAGTACAAAGGGGGGCTAGCCCCCCCTTTAATTTAGATATATGGGTTTTTCATGTAGAATTATTCGATTTGCTCCAATTTTGGTATACCGGTTTATATGTTAAGGAGCTGCCTTGATTAGATTTGGAGGATCATTATTTACATATAAAGGGAGGAAAGGGGGCTACGCCCCTCCTTAATTTAGATAAATGGGTTTTTCATGCAGGGTTATTCGATTTGCTCTAAATTTCGTATACCAGTTTATTATATTAAGGAACTCCCTTGATTAGATTTGGAGGTTAATTGGTTAAGTATAAATGGGGGACAGTAGCTAGTCTGCCCTTTAGTTTAGATAGATGGGTTTTTAATGCAGAATGATTCGATTTGCTTCAAATTTGATGTACCAGTTTATTCCGATATGTCTTTCTTCATTTGATTTGGAGGTTCATTGGTTAAGTATAAATGGGGGACGGTAGCTAGTCTGCCCTTTAGTTTAGATAGATGGGTTTTTCATGCAGAATGATTCGATTTGCTTCAAATTTGATGTACCAGTTTATTCCGATATGCCTTTCTTCATTTGATTTGGAGGTTCATTGGTTAAGTATAAAAGGGGGAAAGGGGGGCAAATGTCCCCTCCCCTTAATTTAGATAAATGTGCTTTCATGCAGAATTATCTAATTTAGTTTAATTTTTTTTCTAGGTTCATTCTGATAAGGAGCTTTTCTGATTAGATTTGAAGGTTCACTGGTTCAGCATAGGGAGATATGGGGAAGTTAATACCCCGCTTCGTTTAGCGAAATGGTTTTTTCATGCAGTTTTATCTGATTTGCTTCAAATTTGGTATGCCAGTTTATTATGTTAAAGTGCTTCCCTGATTAGATTTGGAGGTACTTTGGTTAAGTATAAAGGGGGGAAACGGGGGATAATCCCTTCATTTATTTTTCGAGGGGCATAATTCTTTGAAGTAAGAGTATAATATACAATTAGTGTGAATAGCTTGTGAGCTGAATGCCATCAGTTGAACTGGGCAATATTCTTTTTATTTATTTGCATGGTACTCGTTGTGTATAAATTCCATACCTCGTATACAGGGATACACAAAAGAATTCACGTACCATTCTCGTTACGAGCAGAAACTGCTGAAGAGGAATTTTTAACTGCGTATGTATTTCCTAAGTGAACTAAATTTTTGAATCTGAATATTGATTGTGACATAAAGATTTGATGACATAAGATTTGAACACTTCAGATAAAAATAAGTAAGAGAAGGAAGGATAAAGTGATCACTCTAAGATTTGATGAATTTTTATGATATACTGTAAAAAAAAAAAATCCGTTAAAATACGGGAATTTATATTGGCAACCGAGACGCCAGTACTATTTCCGCATTTTAGCGGAATTTTTTTCTGTAAATTCCAGAAAAAATTCCTTTTTTTTCCACAAAATTTACCGAAAAAAATTTCGTTAAAATACGGAAATAGTACTGGCGTCTCGATTACCAGTAAAATCTCCGTAAATAAAAAGAAATAGTCAATAAAACGTTATTTTACGGATTTTATTCCTATTTTACGGATTTTATTCCGAGCTGGATCGGAAAATTTTCCGGTACGATAAGGGCAACTATTTTTCGGATGCCTACAGGCAAACTGGTCGTATTTTTTTTACAGTGCACTTTATTTAACATAAGGTTATAGAAATTTACCATGAAGTTATTATTTCCAAAATATTGGTAGGAACAGTAATTTTTTTTCCTATACGCTGCGAGGCCTGAATTTGGATTAAAAAAATAGTTACTGAATTTCAAACATTTATAAAACAATCGAAAAACTATTAATATATTCTTGCATGTGTTTTGTAATATTATAGTTACATTCATAATTTTAGATAGTTTTTCTGAAACAAATTACTAGTTACACATGCATGAAAAATGTCTATTATCTAATTGAGTAACTTTACCATCTATTGAGTCGATTATAATCTCTTCTTTATTTTTAAGTCGAATAAAAAAGGAAATAAAATCTTATAAATTCTGTTTGTAGTAAAAGGTCATTAATATCATATTTCTAACATACTTTTGCTAGTAGCAATTTACCTTAAGATGGAAAACAAGATCATTCTTATGCTAATCGAGATAATAAACGCATGTAATGATCGTTCAGAACTTCCAAAAACACATCTAAGAAAATATTTATTAAAGTTTCGAATAACAGGGTAACAAGGTAACTTCTGCAAGAGAGAGAAAAAGGCTGTTCCATTATTGTTAGTATCACAGTTAAAAATTTTAAAAGACATGCTATCCAGGCATATATTTATAATTGAACTTAGAACGACAAATCATTGACGTATTACAGATGCAAATTACGATCATTTTTATACATGTTAGTAAAATCTTTGACGTTTATTATCGCTGTTTTTTCTGAATTATTTTTCCATAATGCTGAAAAATTTGTATAATAGGTAATTTGGAATAATATAATTTCAGAAAGAGAGGTAGGGTATGCGTAAATTGCGAATATTGAAATATTGTGATTTAACGACTTTTAAGAGGTTTTTTTCTTATGATTGTTTAGTTAACATTACTTTTAATAGACTATTTGGTGCCCTTGACTTCGTTATATTTCAAGTAAAACTGCGAACTGAAGAAAACATAAGACAAACCTAGATGCAGATATGTTGAGCTGGGTATCAGTTTAACGAATTTATATGTGAAGGAAGCACGGTTGAGAAAGATGTAACTTTTATGGGCTCTCTTTCCTGTTTCAAGGTAATTCTCGAGTAAGTCGTTTTTATTTACTTATTGTAATGTTAAGATTAAGTATTATGTTTTTGCTTTCCGAGCACATAGGATAAGAAAAGTATTTTAATAATGTACTGTAAAAAAAAAAAAAAAAAAAAAAAAAAAAAGACTCTTAATCCTCTCGCTGCGCATCCCGCGATTTCCACGGGCAACGTAAAATTAGCAAAATTTGCGCAACCCACGATTTCCGCGATCCTTTTTTTTATGATTTAATTTAATATTAAATAAAGGTATGTATTTTACAGCAACTATTTAATTTAAAAAAAAAAGCAATTTAACAAATTACAACGACCATTTGGAAAACAATTTTTTCAAAGACTAAAATTTAAGACATAAAAAATAGCACGGAGTTGATCATACCTTACGTACGCCATGGATTAAACATTAATAGTGTTATTACTCGTAAAAATTGCAAGCGACAGAAATCGCCTGCGACTCGTACGTACACTGTTAAAAATTTTGCAGCATTCTGGCAGGTCATTCAACCGTTTTTTGAAAAAACGGTTTCATAACCATAATTTAACTATATTCTGACCATAAAATGACCAATAATGTGGTCAGAATGGTGTTAAAATTACGGTTGTGTAACCGTTTTCGGAAAAAACGGTCAAATGACTTGCCAGAATGCTGCAAATTTTTAACAGTGTATTATCCACCTGAAACTTACGGATTATCCAAGTATTTCATTCACTGTAAAAAAAATAATGCCAGTTTTCCGGTAGGAATCGGAAAAATAGTTGCCCTTATCGTACCGGAATAATTTCCAACCCAGCTCGGAATAAAATCCATAAAATCCGTAAAATACCGTTTTACTGACTATTTCCTTATTTTTACGGATTTTATTCCGAGCTGGGTCGGAAATTATTCCGGTGCGATAAGGGCAACTATTTTTCCGATTCCTACCGGAAAACTGGCAGTATTTTTTTTACAGTGTTGGCTGTTCGGGAAAAGGTTTTTCCATCGCCAGATTTCCAAGAAATCTGACGACCCATTTTAAATGAAATTTCATTCTTAAACTTCTAAACATCCCACACTATTACTTTTTACACCGTCGTATAGAGAAAAAAATGTACATTTAAATGCAATTTGTTTGAAAGCTGTATCTCAATTTGTTTCTGAGTTATTCATTTTTTTTTGTAGTTTTTATTCCTTTTTTTTCATAGTGGCAACAGAAGTTATCCATCTCTGTTGAAAGTAAAGAAAAATACAGATTACTGTATAGACTAGGGATGCACAACTGTGGCCCGCGATGGGTTAGCGTGTGGCCCGCGAGTTTCGTTAATTTATAAATGGAAAACCGACAATTTTTGACTATAGGTCGCATGTAAATATCGTGAATTTCGTCAATTTGCCGGGAGAAAAGTTGAAAATTTCGTCAGCCGAATCGCGAATTTTGTGGATAAGGCGCGAAAAATCGCAAATTTCGTCGATCAGCCACGAAAAAAATCGCGAGATTTTGCGTCGATCGGGCTAGGAAAAATCGCAAATTTCGTTCGTCGGGTACGGAAAAATCGTTAATTTGGTTGATGGTGCGCGGATAAATGGAAAATTCTGTTGATCGGCTGCGAAAAAATCGGGAGTTTTGTCAGTAGCGAGAAGAAAACAGTCAATTTCGTCAATTTGCCGCGGGAAAAAAATTGCAAATTTTGTCAGTCAGTTAAGAATCGGGAATTTCGTCAACCGGATGTGCAAAAATGGCAAATTTTGTCGATTAGGAGAGGAATAATCTAAAATTTCTTGATCTGCTGCGGAAAAAATCGCGTGTTTGTCTGCTAATCGAGAGAAATAATCGCGAATTTCGTCGATTTGGCTCGGAAAAAATTTGCAAATTTCATCAGAGCCAATTAATAATCGCAAATTTCGCTGATCAGGCGCGGAAAAATCTCAAATTTCGTCGATCGGGCACAAAAAAAATCGCGAGTCTTGTCGGTCGTTCTCGGAAAAATCGCGAATTTTGTCGACTGGGTTAGGAAAAATAGCGAATTTTGTTGATCAGGTGCGGGAAAATCGCACATTTCGTCGACCAGGGTCGGAAAAAACGCAAATCTCGTTGTTCGGGCACGGAAAAATCACGAGTCTTGTCGATCGGGCTAAAACAAATCGCGAATTTCGTCAATCAGGCGTGTAAAAATTGATAATTTCGTCCATCGGGCGCAAAAAATAGCGAATTTCATCGATTAGGCGCGGAAAAAACGAATTTTGTTGATGATTTTGCTGCCCCTCTGAAACCATATTTTCTGATTATAGACCACAGTTCACCTCCCCAAAATAGAATAATCTCCGTGTTACTAATGTGGCCCTCGACAACCTAGGTATTTTTGTAAGTGGCCCTTCTCTAAAAAAGGTTGTGCATGTGCACCCCTAGTATAGACCAATCAGAGAACGAATAAAATGCGGATTCGACGAATAAAAAGCTTCAGATATGCTTTTGATTTCCTACCCTGACGAGGACAATAACCATTTTTCCAAATGGTTAAAAAGAAATCTTTTATAAACAAATTTTTCATATTTTAACTCTAAAATATATATAGATTTGAAATATGTAATAAAATAAATGCGCAATTTTTGAACCTACTTTGATTTTTTTTTTTTTTTTTTTTTTTTTTTTAAATTACGCAGCGACAGGGTTGCGGACAGCCTACATTAAAATGACTGTTTTCGTGAAAACCCTTGAAATATTTTTTATTGTTACATTCTTCTTTCTAAAGAAGAAAGTATTGTAATAGAAAATTTTCGCGACTTCCCGTTTTTGACGGATTTACATGTTTTAGAGGTCAGAGATCCGGAAACATGTTTATACAAAATGTTTGCCTGTCCGTCCGTATGTCCGTGTGTCCTCTTTGGATCATCGAAAAGCATATGAAGTTATGCATAGAATTGAACAATTTTTTTTGTGTATGTCTTTGGTCCAAACTTATTATTATTTTAACAGCAGGTTCTCCTTGAATTCGGAAATATTCCACCGGAAGGGGGCGCTTTAATAGCAATTTTTGTGCTATTTTTATTGTTGTACCATCTAAAAGTGTACGAAGTTAGGCATAGAATTGAACCAAATTTTATATTTATGTTTTTGGTTATGGCCAGTAGGTCCTCTTTGAATTTAGAAATATTCCGACGGAAGGGGGCACTGTAATAGCGTTTTTTCTCGATGTTTCATAGTTCTATTGTACATCAGTTGTTCATGCAGAGACGGGCAATTCTCATCCAGGTAACCCGGCGATTCTGAAGCAGCTGATGTACAACAGAATAACGAAAAATGTTGATTTTATGAAATAATATGATCGTTTTTAACCCTTTATCTACTGCCGGTACTTATAAGTACCATTAAAATAACTTGTTATAAAATTCAATTAATACTTCGATTAGTTGCAATACAGTTTAGAATGAGTTATAGATACATTACTTTATCTTGCCCAAAAAGCATTATGGGTTAGACAAAACAAAAATATTTTTAAAAAGGATGATTTCTTTTGCCTTTGCATCTTTTCAGCTTTCTTGGTGTTGAGAAAGGGGGGGGGGGGATTTTTCAATTCGGAAATATTTCTATATTTCTATAGTAAGAACATTATTTGTACATTTCCTAATTCTACACAATACTAAGAAAAATATTTAAAATAAAAGATTTGAGTGGGGTTATAAATACTGCACAAAATCCCTGTAAATTAAAATTTAAATAATCCTTCTAAATCCTTCAATCTTTCTAAAATCCTTCTAAAATTTATTATGTAAATCTTCTAATGCAGTTTAAAAAATTCACGAAAAATACTTTAGAAGATAAAATTTTCATGAATTCATAATACATAAAGGACTAAACTCCGATTAGTAAAATGAAACATAAACTTAAGGTGATAATCAAAGCGGGTATATAATACTGAAGTATTAACACGAGTAACAAGTTCGAAATATTAACATGTATGAGAAAGAAAAAGGTTTTGGGATATGCACATCCGACTAGTTTTGTTTGAAAGAGCAATCGTTTAAGATTCCAAATCCATTTTAATTTTATTTCTGTGATTATTGGAAGAGGAGTTATGGCTAATTTACTAAACAGGAAGTAATGAGTCAAATACTAAAAGTGAGCATTAACAGCATTAACATTAATATGAAAATTAACATTATTTTGTTACAATTTCATGCACAAATTCAGTTATGCAGCTGAAAATGTTTACTTAAGAATTGATAGAACCTGAAAAAACTGATTATCCTGGTACAGAGAACTCATAAATGCATTGTAAGAGCTACTAAGAAACGTTTCCGAAAAAGACGCGTAGCTAATAAAAATTTGCTCTTATACATTTTATAGAGTCAAAACACTATTAAAAAACTACACTGTAAAAAAAATCTGTAATTTTTTACAGAAAAAAACTGTCTTTTTAAAACTGTTTTTTCATTAAGTAAACGTGGATTTTGTAATTTTTATAGAAAAAAATTATATTTTTTACAGAAAAAATATTTTAATGAAAAATTACACATATTTTTTGTAAATTAAATGTTTTTTCACTGGCGCCAAAATTGAAAGTTTTTTTTCTGTCAATTTGAGAGATTTTCTTTTACAGTGTAGTGTCGTGAAGGAATTTTCAGCTTGTTATTAATAGAAACTGAAAAACATTCTTATAATTACTTAAAAAGTGACACATACATATAAAGATATCAATTAATATAACCCTGAGATCTTGTAAACGCACACGCGTTCATTTTCAAAGAGAAAAGATAACTGACTGAATAGAAAACAAATTTAAAAACAAAAACAAAATACTACGCATGCGCAAGCAATTTGTTTTTTAATTTGTTTTCTATTCACTCAGTCATCATTTCCCTTTGAAAAAGAACGTGTGTGCGTTTGAAATATCTCAGGGTTATATTAAATAATATCTTTATATATTTGTGTCACCTTTCAAGTAATTAGAAGTATGTTTTAAAGTTTATATTTATACATTCTTCTTTAAATCTTCAAAATAAATTATTTTCTGAGGTTTCTAAAGATAAAGGAACTCTTTTCGGAGTCTTTTGTGACTCGAAACAGGTTTTTATATACAGTAAAACCTCCCTAAAGCGACCACGTTCCGTTCCAATAAAAATTGGTCGCTCCAAGAGGTGGTCTCTTAATGGAGGTCATGTTTAAATCCAGATTTCAATTGTTGGAAAAAGGTAACAATTAATGTTACTAAAATTTATTTTTCACATTAGGAAAAAATATGAAAATTTAAGTATCAAAACAAAAGTTAATTACATAAGTTAAATGGTTTAACTGCAGAGTTTAAAAAATGAATACATTGACGTTTGCTTTGATTTTACGGTTTTATCTTTTATAACTTTTATTTACAAGTCCTTTCGAAGTTCAGTAAATAAATGCACCTTTTTTTTTTGGACGGGAACAAATTACGAAGATTCATTAATTTATCTATTTCTTTGAGAGTTTCCTGACAGAATCGGGCAGGGAAATTTATTGACCATCATCCTTAATTTGTCAACGGAGTTAAATTCATTGCAGAAAAGGCACGAAGGGGTTTAAACACTAAAAATTTACCGGAATAAAAACACAATTCTAAACTTAGTTTAGACGTTTGATGCATAATGCGCTCTCTGGAATTATTTTTCTAATAAAACCTTCTTCAAGCGACTAGGGAAAAACGGAATTTGTTTAATTTTCTTCAAAGAAATGGGTCGCTCATGGAAGGAGTTCAACTGGGATAGTCTCAGAATGGAGGAAAAATTAGTATTGAGCCTATGGGAATAAATTTCGTTCCATGAAAAAATGGCCGTTCAGGGAGGTGGTCATTAAATGGAGGTGGTCGCACATGGAGGTTTCACTGTATTTGCGTTTGTGATTATTGTACATTTTCGTAGATTAAGAAACCCTTGTCTTTTTTTTTTACAGTGGAGGCAGATACCTTAATCTACTAAAATATAATATAACCACGTACAAAAATATACAATAAGATCTTCTGAGTTTCCTACGATTCAGAAAAAAATGTTTTTTATCTTTAGAAACCTAAGAAACCCACATATTTTCGAGATTTAAAGAGTCATGAATAAAAACAAAGTTTCTTTTGCGGTTACGGATTTTAGGAAACATTCACGAATAGTTTTAGGTGCGTTCGTAATTATATACATACGTATCACCCATAGTCGTCGTTCGGTCCATCTCTCCGTCATTCCGTCGCATATAACAGAGCCAAAACTACCCAACCGAATTGTCTGAAATTTTAAATATACAATTGTTGCAAAATTTTGTCGTGTCATTTCAAATTTTAGGAAAATCGGATGTATAGTTTAATGACAGGGGCAGTCAAAAGTTTTCCGTTACATGGCGGCCAATGGAAAAAAAATTATTGCAAGTGCATTTTAAGGATGTTACAGCCTTTCGAGCAGAATGAAATGGATATTCACTTATGAAGTGCACTAAAATATACATTCAGTACTACAATATGTGGTGCAAAAAATAATCATAAAACTAGCTATAGTACGAACGCACCTGATTTGCCACGTTTGACGTGCAATTTCCAACTTGTTATAGTGTATTAACAAGTTTTCTCAACCTGCACAATACCGATTTCTAAGCATTCTCAAGTAAATATTTTCATGATTAACAAATATGTTTTACAGACAAACATTGTACACTAACAGCATTAACATTAAATTTTATTGAATATTAAATACGTGAATAATTACATTAATACTAAGGTTAAGGTTGGTTATACTAAGCGTATAACCTAAAGAGGGAAAAAAGTCCAATCCGGGAATCGAACCCGGATTGTTTGAGTAACGCTCCAATACTCTACCTTTGAGCTACTGGGACGATACCCAGTCTGGCGTCTCTCATTCACATATATCGGTAAGGCTGCAACAACAGCATAAGATGGAAAAGACCTCATGAGCACACAACCCTGCGGAAAGCATGAGACACAAGCAAAGAGTAGCATAGGTGAACACATACAATTATTTAATTAATCTTTCAATCAATTCTCAACAGTGAAATTACGCCGTAAATTATTGAATATTAAATACGTGAATTTTCACATTATAGGCTTAGTTAGGATTGTGAAAATTTCACGTATTTAATATTTAATAATTTAATATTCAATTTATGTTATATGTAGACTATTTATTTTGTATTTATAACTATTTTATAGACCTTAAAAAATACATTGCGCTATTACTCATATTTATTTTAAAAAACAGAAATTTCCGTCTTGAATAGCGGAAGATTCAAACAGGGGGAGGATGAATACCAAAACGGAAGTTTTGTGAAAAAATAGGGAGAATGTACGGCAACTTTTCTGAAAATACATTTTCCTTTTTTTAGGGATTCTATTTTACAGTGTGTGCAGAAAAAATGTTCTCATTTCATTTGATAACTTCTCTTTATTTTAGATATTCCCAAGATGTTAACTCCTCTCTCAGTGGCCTTGATGCTGGTGGCTGTTTTTATGACAGTGGACGCTTCTCCGACAGGTTTAGACACCATTTTGTATACACCTGGAAAAAGTAAGATGTTTTCAAAATTTAATTCTTCTTCATTATAACTGTTAAAGGTGACTTGTTTCTGCACTGTAAAAAAAGTTAGTATGACGTTACTTCATAAAATTGGTGGCAGAATTGTTGCATTTAAGTCGGTCTGGGACACAAAAGTCTTCAAATTTTGCAAAAACATTTTATTTCATTATAAATTTCTCTGTTTTTTCCTGCTTAAGATGTCATTTAAATCATGTTTATATCTGAATTAGAATAAAAAATATTAATTTTTTCGTTTAGGTTTGTTTTCAAAATCTAGCTTTCAAGCAATGGTTGTCATGAAAAGGGCTTCTTGTAAAAATGCGTTTTTCTTCATGATAGGTTTTATTTCACCATTTCTTGTATTTGAATTCTTATAACTCAAGAAACGTTAAAGGAAAAAGGTTCAAACTTGGAACATATATTTTTCAATTGTTTTACTTTAATTTTGATTCAGCATATTTGAAAAAAATATTTACTTTTGAAAATATGAATTTTTTTTTAAAAGTTGCACCACTTTTTTTAAATTTTTTAGTTAAATATTTTTTTTTATAAATTAATATTTTTAAAAATGCTGAATCAAAATTAAAACTTACATATTTCTGTTTATTTAAATGAAAAAAAAATTGAAATTCTATAAATAATATTTCGAGTTATAACACGTTTAAATTACCCCACTTTTTAAATAAATTAAAAATTTAAATAAAAAAAATTATGAGAAGTTTCATCATGGGAATTTGTTTACAAATAATAAGGTTAACCTTCACAAAAAATCAGAATTTTAACTCAATAAATAAAAATTATTTTAAAATGTGTTCCGGACACCCTTAACGTTGTGGAGTAATTTAACCGATATAACTGCTGTAACGTTACACCATAATAATGTGAATTCTTATATCGTTACATTATTTTGGTGTAACATTACACCAGTTATATCAGTTTAAATTATACCAGTTATATCAGTTAAATTACTCCATAAAATTTTATGGAGTAACGGTACACAAATGTTTTACAGTGTGTTTTTTTGTGTGCGATGCTATTATACCCTGTATCTGCAACGATAACTTGACGTATCAAAAAACTCACGGAAAAGCTACTTTTTACTTTTGGTGATTTCCTTCTAAGGGAATTTCCTTCTTCTTCCTTTCCTTCTTTCTTAAATTCCCTTCTTCCTTCTTTTTAAGGGGGTCCGGGACACGAAAATCTGAAAATTTTCTTAAAACTTTTTATTGCATTAAAATTTTCTCTGTTTTTTTTTTTTTTTTTTTGCTTAAAATGAAGTTTAAATCATGTTTCTATCTTAATTTGAACAGAAAATATTCATTTTTAAGTTTTGGTTTGTTTCCAAAATCTAGCTTTCAAGAGATGATTGTCATGAAAACGACTTTTTGCGAAAATCCGTTTTTCTTCATGATGGGTTTTTTCACCATTTCTCGTTTTTAAATTGTTGTCAAGAACCATTAAAGATAAATAGTTCAAATTTAGGACATGTCTTTTTTCAATTGTTTTACTTTAATTTTGATTTAGCAAATTTGAAGAAAATATTTACTTTTGAAAATATGATTTAAAAAAAAAAAAAGTTACGTCATTTTTTTTCCAATTTTTTTTTAAATATTTTTAATTTTTATTTAAATTAATATTTTTTAAAATGCTGAGTCTAAATTAAAACTTATATATTTCTGTTTATTTAAATGCAAAAAAATTGAAATTCTACATGTAATATTTCGAGTTATAACTATTTTAAACCACCCCACCTTTTTAATTAAATTTTAATTTAAAATTTGTTAAAAACATTTTTGAGAAGTTTTATCATGTGATCTTATTTACAAATGATATGGTTAACCATCACAAAAAATTTCAAAATTTTAACTCAACAATAAAAACTATTTGAAAATGTGTCCCGGACCCCCTTAATCAATAAAAAGAACATTTGAATAAAAAAATTAAAGAGTGTAACACTTTTTTATCATTTAACAGATTGATATTAATTAAATTATGATTATACTCTGAGAAAGCAATTTGGAAATTCGGAACAGATAGTTCAAAATTACCTTTCCTGTTGCTACATCTTAATAAAAAAAGTTCAAAATTATGATTTTTTAATAAATTCAGTATATGGTGCTGTCTATCAAGCGTAATTCGAAGGGGTGAATTTTCTATAATCGGGGCTCACGCCAAATGGATGTATTGCAACGGAAATATTTTGGAACTACATGAATTACAGTCATGGATTAAGCATTATTAAGACAAACGTTGAATGCTAATATAAAAGTGTTTTTAGCCTTCGGTATGCTATTTCTTTCTCCCAACTTATTTTGTCTCCAATAAAGAACGTTACCTTCTATAAGCCAGCCGTAAAACAAAAGCCGACGTTTCATTGTGCGATTAAATACTCTACAGCATTTTTTAAAACTTCTAAGCGTCGCACATTTTCAATGTTTATACCGTCCTACTGGGGCAAAAAGTACTTTTTAATGCAATTTGTTTGAAAACTGCATCTCCATTTATTTTTTTAAATATTAATTTTTTTGAAGTTTTTAGCCCTATTTGTTTCATTATGGCAACTCAAGTACTCCATTTCTGTAGAAAGTAAAGGAAAAATAGTTGAAAAATAGCAATTATATCTTCTTGTTGCCATTTTCCCATAAAAACTGAAAAAATGCGACCAGTTTTCCTGTAGGAATCGGAAAAATAGTTGCCCTTATCGTACCGGAAAAATTTCCGGCCCAGCTCGGAATAAAACCCGTAAAATACCGTTTTATTGACTATTTCCTTTTTTTTTTACGAATTTTATTCCGAGCTGGGTTGGAAAATTTCCGGTACGTTAAGGGCAACTATTTTTCCGATTCCTACAGGAAAACTGGTCGGATTTTTTTTTTTTAAGTGTAATTAAAATACGTGCTATTTTGAGAAAAATATAAATGAATGATTTATGATAAAACATGGAGCTATTATAAACTATATTTAATTTTAAGTATCTATATTAATGCAAATGACGTCATTTTACATAAAATAAAAGCGTGTGCTTTAAGTCTTAAAATTGAAATATGTCCCGATTATCCGAGTCCCGCTTAACCGAGTTATTTTCTTCTGATGGACTGGTGGCTTCTATTATTATGAAACAGCTATTATAAATGAAGCATTAGGTGAAGATGAAAGAGCAGTCGTAAAAAGTTAGAACTCATGATTTTCTGGTCAGAATGGAAAAAAAATGGCCATAATTTTTGTTTTCAAAAAGAATTATGGCCATTTTTAGAATTTCGTTCATCTGACGAAACCCTATTCGTCTCACTCCTTTGTCTGTCCGTCACAGAGCCCGTTCACAGAAACTATACATGTTAGAGACTTGAAAATTTGGGTACTTATAGCTGAACACCTCACATCAAACAACAAATCATAAAATTTTGAAAAAGTCGGTAATTAAGCGAATTACGGGCTAATTAACTTCTAAAATTAACCAATCAACCTTTTGAACGCAGCTACGAACGCACCTTCTCCAAATCAGCGGAGTTTCTCCTAAGGGTTGCCAGTAAAATCAGCGGATGCATAGTTACCACGGAGGAAATTAAGCAATAAGTGAAGTGCACATTTAAAAAGCGAAATCGCATCTCCCAAAGTATTGATCCTACAAATTCGTAAAAGGTATAGAAAGACGCGGAAAAAATTCTACTTTATTTTGGTATAAAGTTCAAATTTCTGCGTTGGGTATAACGCAAAAAATCCACTAAAAATCGATCGATAAAAAATTAATTTCTGTATTTGAAAAGACAATAAAAAGAGATTTCATTTCAGCAGAAAGCAGGTGTTGTCATCTTTCAGACATATCGGCGCTGGAGAAATTTAATCAGAGGATATTTTAATATGAAATTTAAACTTTTTAAATATTAAATTTTTAGATTATTTTTTTTTTTTTTTTTTTACATCCCGACGTAAAAATTTTCGCTGATTTCATACATATCCTGTTCAAACTCCTAGCTTAATTACAAGCTGAGATATTAATTATTATTTCATTAATTGGATCATTGCTTTAAAACTTTCCTTTCAACGGGTTTTTTATCTCAGACATGACGACGCACTTGCGGTTTTTATTTTAATACGAAATTTAACCCTTTTAAATATTACATTTTTTGATAAAATTTTTTGACATCCGGACGGGAAATCTCTGGCAGATTTCATACATACGGTTCAAAGAGCTAGCTTAATTAGAAGATGAGATATTAATTATTATTTAATTAATCTGTTTCATTTCTATATAATGCATAGATTAAAATGGAGGCACGTGCTTTATTAATCACGTTTAAAAGGAATATTAAACGAAACCCTTTTTGCGATCTATGATCACACTTACCCACTTGTTTTTCCTATTCTGACCAGAAAATCAGAGTTCTAATTTTTACGACTGCTCTTTCTTCTTCACCTAACGCTTCATTTATAATGGCTGTTTCATAATAATAGAAACCACCAGCCCACCAGAAGAAAATGAAGTAATGGAAATGTCGGGGGCGACACTAAATTCTGAAAAAGCAGAATTCCTCTTCTCTAGTTTACTTTCTTCTATCTTTACAAGAAGAAAGTATTGGATTCGTGGAAATTTTCGAAGTCCGGTTTTCGACGGATTTACACGTTTTAGGGGTCAGAAATCCCCCAAAACATGTTTTTACAAAATGTCTGACTGTGAGTCTGTCTGTCTGTCTGTATGTGAGACAAATTTTGTGGGCGCTCTATCTCAAGAACTAATGCACGGAATTTAATAAGAGTTTATATTCAGGTAGTTCGTGATATAAGTTGGTGCTGATTAGTTTTTGGTGTAAATCGCATAATGCTATGCTGCATTTTTCACAATTTCCGCAATAGCTCTATCTCAAGAACTAATGCACGGATTTTCATAAAACTTCCGATTCAGTTAGTCCTTTATATGAATTAGTGCTGTTTACGTTTTGGTGTAAATCGTCCAACAGGTGGCGCTGCTATGCTGCATGTTGCAGGATTGACACGATTTCTGCAATAGATGCATCTTAAGAACTAATAGACACATTTTCATCAAACTTCAGATTCAAGTACACCTTGATTAATATAGCAGCTGATTATGTTTTGGTGTAAATCGTTCGACAGGTGGCGCTGCTATGCTGCATTTGTGATGATTTCTGCAATAGCTCTATCTCAAGATTTAATGCACGAATTTTCATCTAACTTCAGATTGAGTTAAACGTTGACACAAGTTAAGCTGCTAATTAGGTTTTTGATGTCAATTGCGCAGTAAGTGGTGCTGCTATGATGGTTTTTTAACGATTTTCGCAATAGCTCTATCTCAAAATAATGCACGGATTTTTCCCAAACTTCATATTCAGTTAGACGTTCACATAAGTGGATGATGATTAGGTTATGGTATAAATCATCCAATAGGTGGCGTTTCTATGCTGCATTTTGCTGGATTTACACGATTTTAGCAATAGTCATATCTCAAGAACTAATGTGTTATGGGTTTTTTTTTTTTTTTTTTTTTTTTCTCTGAGCAGTTAAATTTCCACCTAGATTGAATCCTGTATATAAAATTATAACAATAACTTCTAGCTGAATTACAGAATTACTGTAAAAGAAAACTTTAACACTAAGATATCAATGCCACACTTAAAGAATTTTAAAACTGCAACAAAATACTAAAGCAAATACAGGGTTCTCAATTTATCTGCTCAGATCAACCCCAACAATTGTCATAGAGTCAGAATATTCATGCATGACCAGAGAAAATCACTTAAAAAGAGATGAATATAATTAATTAAATGAAATTTAAACATACCGCAAGACAAATTACTTAAAGGAATATGAATGAACTGAAAAGGTAGATTAATTTGAGAATTTTGAATAAGTTCACAGTCAAGAGCTGAGATATGAAAACAAACTTCAAAGTCATACATAAAAAGAATCTAACTCTATGGGCTGTGATCGTAATGTGGCTAAATTCATTAAATTGTAAAGGTGTGTAAAATTGAAAATTTTAGTTAACTTAAGCTGTTTACCTTCATTACAACAAAAAACTAGAAGAAACACTGTTCATATTCTCTATATTCTTCAATTTATTAATGATTACTTTTAAATCTTTATTTTTAAATTAATATATAATTAATTTTGGAGAAACAGACCATTTCTACTTCTTCTTGGGTTAATTTGAACTGAAACATTTATTCTCATTATTTCTGTTTTTTAAAGTATATTTACTTATTTAAACCTAGTGAAGTTACTTTATTGAAGAATACTTTTAGCAGTGCGAAAATAGATACAAGTCAAGAGAATAAGATTAAAATTAAATTTAATTCTTCATAGGGAGTTTAAACTCTTATACATACAGGTGTTTCAAAACTTATTTCTCAAGTTAACACAATTAACAAATGATATTGTAAATATTCTAACATTAATAGGACAGATTTTTATCATGTTGACATTTTCTGGCTTCAATTATATAGATTGCAACTTTTAAAACAAAGATAATCAATCATTACGTTATAATGGAACAAGAGAAAAAAAACTTAACATACCCAATGTAATCCATAGTAGGTTTCCGACATGGTACACCACAAATTATTCTATTTTCTTTTAACATAGTTATCTTAAACACAATTTTTTAGATGACTTTTCTTTGACGACCATATCTTAACTGGCAGTGTTTTTTTTTTGTTTTCTGTAGTAGAAAAAACTCCTTATCTTGAAAATAGTTTCAGGGGGTGGGCTACACCCCACACACTTCCTTCGGTACGCAGCTTTACCCGATGAGTTAGGAAATCGTTTTGGAATTTGAAGTCAGGAGCCAATCTCGCTCTCCGTGGAAGTAGCTGGAATTGTTTTGCTTCAACTTTAAACTAGCCGGCATCCTCCGTGATATATTTCCAGGATAAATCAATGTTTAGCAAAAAAGGGAGCGGAACGCTAACGTCTTGCTTCGCATGCTCACGATTTATCTTGGATCTCTATTTCACAGAATCTGATATCAGGGCATTTTTTTACTTGTCCGATGCTCGGTCAGCAGCCAGGTATATCCAGCTTACCAGTACAGTCGAAAGATGCACCTTCTAAAGCCGCGCTCGCTTACCGTTCATTTTAAAAAAAAGCGAAAAGCACTTACAATTCAATTCATACTCTTTACTCGCAAGAGTTGATCTTCTCTGTCCTCGGTCTCAAAAGCGAATCCTTAATAAAAATTGTTTCATGCCTCGACAAAAAAAGGGGGGGGGTTTCTCGGGCCCCTTTGGCCCCTCAAAATTTTATGTTGTTTCACATCTTACTGCACTCAGGACCCCTCTAAAAAAAAACGCTACACGACCAACAAACCACGCGCTCGTTTCTCGCGTCCCCTCAATTCTTCCCGCGTTACTTCCCAGGAAGCAATAAAGGGTGGAGGCGAAAACTGTTTTCATTGGTCAATTTCCCTACCTAATGCCAAGAACATCTCGTTGCTATGTCCCTCTAACCACGGGGAGATCACGTGAACTCAAATCTCAGAAGCCCAGGCAATACTTGCACCTGCTTAAAAAATTGTTTTTCGTAAACAAAGTCATAAAACTGCATTGTAAAAGGGGCTGGTATGCTATGAGAAAAATAGCATTCCCACACAATAATCCTGTGTTTAAAATGTAAACGTGTGTGGTCCCAATTATTTCTGAACACAGCTGACCATTTACCCCACGTTTGCTAGTAAAAGAGAGAAAAAGGGAGATTTTTTTTTTTTTTTGTGAGAGAGTATCCCAAAAGAAAAGGTTTTATTTACAGAAAAATAGAGGAATGTTTTTGAATAACAACATTTACATGTTGTAACATAATTTAAGTACGAGAAATTAATAAAAAGAAAGGGTGCTTAATTTATTAAATTACTTTTATTTATTTATTTATTTTTATTAATTTTAGAAAACACAACTGACTTTAAACTGAACTCTTAAAAATAAAGAAAGTGTACAATGAAAAATTTTGACTAGAACTAAGCTATTAATGATATACAAAAAAATGGGGGGAGGGGGCGCGTGCTGTGTACAAATAATATATTTTAAAATGAAAATTTCTTAAAAATAAGTAAATTACGCCTAACAAATGCAAGGAATTCCATATTTTTAGAATCCTCCTGATGAGCAGAGATTGCCATTTAATTTTGGGACTGTGATAGCGAATTTTGAATTATTAACATGTATGAGATAGAAGAAAGTTTTGGAATCGGTACATCCGATTAGTTTCTTGAGACCTACATTAAAATGGCTGTTTTGAAGAAAATTTTCGAATATTTTTTTATTGTTTTATTTGAAAGAGCAATCTTTTACGATTCCAAATCTGTTTTAATTTTATTCCTACGATTACTAAAAGAGGAGTTAAGGCCAATTTAATAAACAGAAAGTCATGTGTCAAATACTGGAAAAGAGAGCACGAAGGACATTATAAAATGTAAACAGTGTCTCTATGCATATGTTTCTTACATTTTTACATAAAAACACTAATAAATCTTAATGAACATTTCTATATTAATTTTATCGATATCAAATACTAGATTAGAAATCTAAATACGATTTCTGGAAAATCAGTTTTTCCTTTATTTTCATGTACGATGAACTTCATTTCATAAATTGTCTTAAGGGGGGTGCGGGACACATTTTAAAATAATTTTTATTTATTGAGTTAAAATTTTGAAATTTTTTCTGATGGTTAACTATATTTGTAAAGAAAATCACATGATAAAACTTCTCATAAATTTTTAAAAAAATTTTAAATTTCAAATTTATTAAAAAGGTGGGGTCATTTAAAATCGTTATAACTCGAAATATTATTAATAGAATTTAATTTTTTTTTTCATTTAAATAAACAGAAATATATAAGTCTTAATTTTGATTCAGCATTTTTAAAAATATAAATTTAAATAAAAATTAAAAATATTTAAAGTAAAAAAAAAGGATGTAACTAAAAAAAATCATATTTTCAAAAGTAAATATTTTTTCAAATTTGCTGAATCAAAATTAAATTGAAACAATTGAAAAAGACATGTTCCAAATTTGAACCATTTATCTTTAACGGTTCTTGACTTATAGCAATTTAAATACAAGAAATGGTGAAAACACCCATCATGAAGAAAAACGCATTTTCACAAGAAGTCTTTTCCATGACATCCATTGCTTGAAAGCTAGATTTTGAAAACAAACCAAGAAAAAAATAATATTAATAAATTTCCTGTTGCAGTTAAGATAGAAACTTGATTTAAACTTCATTTTAAGCAGAAAAAAAAAACCCAGAGAAATTTTTAATGCAATAATTTTTTTAAAGAAAATTTGAAGATTTTTGTGTCCCGGACCCCCTTAAACATATTTGTGGGAAATTTCGTCAGAATGCTTTCCATACTACTCACTCTGTTCTGAACTAGAATCTAAGCTCTATGTGATAATCTAATTGTTTTATAGGTACTTGAATATAAAAAAATAGTAATTTTAAATAAAATATACGTTTTTTTTTTTACATATTTTGAAATGTTTCTGTTAACCTTGAAGATATTGTTAAACTCTTAGTTTAGTGCACAGATAAGTGTCATAGTAGTATGTAGTACAAAGAAAATTGAAATATATTTAGTTGAATGGAGAGTACGCTGTCTGGCGTAGGGATGGAATTTTGTTAAATGGCAAAACATCCCGATTTTTACTTTCTTCTATCTTTACAAGAAGAAAGTATTGGATTCGTGAAGATTTTCGAATTCCGGTTTTCAACGGATTTATACGTTTTCGGTTTCAGAGATCAAGAAAAACATGTTTCTACAAAATGTCTGACTGTGAGTCTGCCTGTCTGTCTGTGTGTGACACAAATTTTGTGGGCGCTCTATCTCAAGAACTAATCAACGGAATTCAATAAAATTTTAGATTCAGTTAGTCCCCAATATAAATTAGTGCTGATTAGTTTTTGGTGTAAATTGCCCACCAGGTGGCGCTGTTATGCTGCATTATTAATGATTTCCACTATAGCTGTATCTCAGAGAAAATGCACGAATTTTAATCAAACTTCAGATTCAGTTAGTCGTTGATATAAATTGGTGATGATAACTTTTTGGTGTAAATTGCCCAAGAGGTGGAGCTGTTATGCTGCATTATTCATGATTATCTCAATAGCTCTTTCTTGGGAACCAATGCGCGAATTTGCATCAAACTTCAGATTCAGTTAGTCCCTGATATAAATTAGTGCTGTTTAGTTTTTGGTGTAAATCGCCCAACAAGTGGCGCTACTATGCTGCATTTTTCACGATTCCCGCAATAGCAGTATCTCAAGAACTATTGCATGAATTTTCATCAAACTTTAGTTTCTGTTAGTCCCTGATATAATTTGATCCTGATAATTTTTTTGTCTAAATTGCCCAACAGGTGCCACTGCTATGCAAAACTTTTCACGATTTCCGCAATAGCTCTCTATCTCAAAAACTAATGCACGGATTTTCATCAAACTTTAGATTCAATTAGAAGTTCACGTAAGTTGTTGCTGATTAGATTTTGGTGTAAATCACGCAAACGGTGGCGCTGCTGTGCCGCATTTATCAGGAAATATTAACATATATGAGATAGAAGAAAGTTTTAGGATTGGCACATCCGACTAGTTTAAAATGTTATGAAGGTTTTGCTAGGATTATGTTTCTTCATCGTTCTGTATTACAACTGAACAAAAAATATGTGTATTTATTCAATATTGTAAATTAAAAAAAAAAAAAAAAAAAGAAAAAAAAAGAAGCGATCCGAACGTAAGCAGATACTTTAACTATTTTTACTTTTATTTAGATTATCAATTTTATTTATTTATTTATTTTTCAGCCGATTCTCACAAGTTCAAGGTTGTCTGCTACTATGGCAGTTGGGCAGTATACAGGCCAGGTGATGGCAAGTTTCCCGTTGAGCTCATAGATCCGTACATTTGCACCCATCTTGTGTACGGTTTTGTTGGACTTGGATTCGATAACAGAATAAGGTGCTTGGATCCTTACTACGATCTGGAAGAAAACTATGGAAAAGGTGAGTGTTTGTAGACACGGCTTCTTATATTTCAGACTTATCATATTATATTATTTCCTTTGCCAACAGCTCTTTTTATTATCAACTAATATGTAGCCTGCAACGGTGAATAAGGTATCATAGTCTAAGAGCTGACAGCACTAAAACCTATGTTATCAAGCACAAGAGAAAAAACTTTATTTTATGAAAGAGTAGGAATCTAATGATCCATGTCTGCCGAAAGTGAAGTGGTGCATAAGCCAAAAATTAATACCACCATGGTTGAGTCGTAGGTTTATCATTGTGCTTGTCCTACAAACAAAGGTATGAAAACATGGAGGATAGCTGTAGGACAAACACAATGATAAACCTAAGAGTCAACCACTGGTGGTATTCATTTTTGGCTTAAGCAGTACTTCACTTCCGGCAGACATGGATCATTAGATTCCCTTACTTCTCCTCTCCCATAAAATAAAGGTTTTTTCTTGCACTTGATAACATAGGTCGGCTCTTGAACTATCATTGGATAGGATTTTTTGTCTAAATCTAACATCGTATATGATTTTAATTATGAATTTAACTGTAGCGTACAATGATAAATAAGGCATCATTCGATAGCATTTTTTTGGCCACATCGGACATTGTATACAGAATTTTCGTTATAGTACCACTTTTAAGTTAAGTGTAATTATACATATTATTTATGATGTCAACATCCTTTTTTCTATGTACATACAAAACACATAACAATGAATGGGACATTATATGAAAGGTTTTAAACAGGTTTTTTACATATCAAACCCATATTTTGTTAAAACAAGCTGTTTGATTTTTTAAAAAATGCAGCTAATTATAAATTAATGAAAAATGTATCAAAAAATAAACTCAAAGATTGCACTGCAAAAGCCTCGCACGTGTCTACTAGTTATTCTTTATTAACACTGATTTTTATTACGCTAAGTGAGGCAGATGTGTCATTTACGGCCACGTTAACTTTTGTGATTTTTATTTTTTTATACACTTTCATTTAAACGCGTCTTTGACTAACGCTGGCGTCATTTTGACATAAACAACACCTTTATTTTTTTTTTTCAGGTGCCTTTAAACGCTTTACTGGCTTGAAAAACATAAACCCAAGCTTAAAGACAATCGTTGCCATCGGGGGATGGAATGAAGGCTCTACCAGATATTCCAACATGGCTGCCTCCAGTGCCACAAGGAAAATCTTCGTCGACAGTGTCGTTGAATTCATCAAGAAACATAATTTCGACGGACTTGACATGGACTGGGAATATCCGGCCACGAGAGGTGGTAAACCCGAAGACAAGCAGAATTTTGTTGCACTATTAAGAGTAAGTAGTATAGATTTAAACTATTTTCTTGAAGTCGTTATCCAGTTACTTTATATTTCTCAATGAGCTATCATTTAAAAAATAAAAAAAATATATAATCTAAAAGAAATGACAGTACGTTATAAATAGTCATAAAAACATTTTAATAAACAAACCGACTAGTTTCCTATACTCAATAACGGTGGCATTCTCAAACTATGCAAATGATAAACTAACTGTTTTCGCATAAAATTTTGACTATGTACTTTAGGGTTCTTCAATCTTTAACGCTTGAGCGCCGCGTTAATAAATTGTTAAAGTCGGGGGTATCCATAAGACATTTAAATAACGTAAAGAAGAATACGTTCTTCTGTTATAAGTGGATACTACATCGGAATTACGGAACAAAAGAATTGTCATTTTATTATTGTTTAATAAAAGCAAGAATAAAATAGAAGGGTGTAGTTATATTAGCAGTATTATTAAGTTTATTACCAGGAATTCTATACAGTTTTTTTCATTTAGAAAAAAAAAAATACACGCATTAAAAATTTAAACCTGTTTTTTTTTAATTATTATTTTTTGCCAACGGATGTAATGGGCCGTAATAAGGCTCTTCAAAAGTCTTTTTAGATTTCGCAGAAAACTCTTGTTTCTTAATACAGTAGAGCCTCTTTTAACCGAAACTCTTGGTTAACTGAAATCCATTTTTAAGGCTTTTTTTTATTATCAAATTCCTTGTGTGCAAAATCCATTTTGAAAGCTTCTTCTTCTTTTTATAACTATCATATTCCTTATGTGCAAGCGGTCCTTTCCAAACTACGAGTACATATAAATATTTTCGATCTTCTTTCTTAGAGTTCCTTTGAATTTAACTTGAGCTCCCGTAAGCTGCGGAGTGGAACGATGAAAACGAACAAATTTGCAATTCTGAAGCTTTTGAATGTTTTGAAAAAGGTTTGCCATGCCTGGAGCAGCAGAAAGACTGTGGTATTGGAGAACTAATAATATTAAAAACTCCGTGATAGAGATTTAAAGCAAACACAATCGAAACTTTGACAAACAAAACCTTTTTTCAAACCCTTGTGATATATGTAAAAGGTCCTTAATTTCAAAATTAAAATTCAGGTAATTTATTCTTGTTTCTAGTTTGCTATTGCTTTATTTTTATTAAGCACTTATTACCATAATAAGAAATATTGCATTATTTCTCCTTAATCTTAAACTTGAAGCATTCTCGATTATTTAAGCATTCTCGAAAATTTCAATTTTACGAAAGAGGGTCGGTCCCAATTTCTTCGGATAATCGAGGTTGTATTGTATTTGAAATAGCACGGAGTGCAACTAAATTTCTCTCGACTAGTCATCCGCGGATGGGAACGTCTTCAAGTGATGTCATTAATGTTGACTCCTTCTATTTCTTCATCCTAGATCTTATTGGATAATGGTAGATGAAATCTTCTAGCCATCTCTAGAGTCAAAAATTGCATGTATTTAAATTAAGGGTTCTTGCTGGCCAAGTCGTAGAAAAAAGACGGCTGACGATTCTGTCATCAGAAAAAAGCACTGCAATTTACAGTTGAAATGCTATGTTACGATACCAAATGATAGCAGACAGCGGTGGCCATCTTATTGAACATAATTTGTCCTAATTTAATAGGTAAATAGTGTACTTCCTGTTATATTATATCTTCTGTACAGGGCCGGCCCATTGTTGCTCGGGGCCCTGGCAAATTACTTAGCAGGTCCTAACGTCTCTGACCGCGATATTCGACTAATAAAAATCCTTGTTGAAAATTGTATGCATCATCATAGAATAGTCATGATAGAATGATTTATAATATATAGTATAAATTGTATTAAAAATAACATACAAATCCTTTCACGTGTGTGTAATTATTTTTAATTTCTAAAAATCTTCGATCCTTTAGAATATTCATTTTTTGCGTTCACGGTTACTTTCAGGATCCTGACATCTACATATTCCCCAACAATTATTTCAACTTTGGATGTAAGAAATAATGTTAATACTAACTTTTTTTCACAAAACAAAACAACAACAAAAACCAAAACAAATACAAACAAACATTTAAAGACAAATTTAGAGCATTTGTGTCATTATTTTACACAGGGTAAAGTTATTTCGAATTACTAGGGTGGATCAAATGAAAACGGAACAGGAAACAGAAAAATGAAATGACAAAGTTTATTGCAAACGCAATCTCCAAAGCCATACAAGCAGTTATCCAACTCCTTTGCCAAGCGGTGAATACCTTATTCATAGAAGTCCTTCGGCTGAAATCGGAATCAGTTTCGAACATTGTCCACGACTTCGTTGTCCAAGTAAAAACAGCGAACCAAAGATAAGACAGTCATATGGCAAAAGATTCAGGCTACACAGTGTGTATTTCAACACTGTCCACCGAATCTTTACCAGATTCCCTGCCGAAAATTCTGGTGTCCGTCCTGCACACGAGTCAATGACAGTGCATGTTCTCTGTACACTGCCTTCATTACCCGAAGCACTTCGAAAATTCATCTCCTTCTGCTACTAAATAACGAATAACACTGTGTTGCGCTTTTTTACTCACAAAAATTCCTCAAACGCAGATGCATAACAACAACGACAGCCTGCTTGACGATATTTTTGGCAGATCACCAGCGCATATCACATGCTGTTGTTTGACTACGTAGGGCAAGTCCATTTCCGCAATAGGGGTTGTCTTCCTTATTTCCCGCTCTATCGTTACACAAAGTTTCAGCACACTCATGTTAAAATAAACCAAATTATAATTACTGTATCACTGAAATTGTCTTGGATAATAAGATAATAGAACAAATCTCAGATTTCAAGTATTTGGGATGTAATACTACATATAACAAAAATAAAGACTTGGAAAGTAAATTGCATAAATTCCAACATATTTGCGGATCATTGATCAGAATTCTAAAAAATAAAACATGTACAGAAACTAAGCTAAAGTTTTATAAGGTAATGGCAACGCCAGCACTTCTGTATGGTTCGGAGACATGGACTATTAATACTAAAGAACGATCCAGAATACGGGCTTCAGAAAGGAAATTTTTAAGATTTGCAAAGGGATGGACAAAAGTGGGCAGACTTACTAATGATTCCATACGCTCAGACTTAAAAATATACAACATAAACCACAAAATAGTAGATTATCAGAATAAATGGAAGAATCACGTAGAGCGTATGAGTAATGACCGATTGCCAAAAAAACTTTTGAATTACAGATCCGGGGGTTACCGTGACCGAGGTAGACCTACGCTCCGATGGATTGATCAATGAAGCCGGAACAGGCTGATTTAGCCTAACCCATGCTGAAGAAGAAGCTGATGATAATTACTGTTCCGTTTTCATTTGATACACCCTTATATATAGAAATGCTCGAGGTCCCTAACAAGTTATAGGTGCAGATTCACGGTCGCCAGTCGCCAAGCGGCGACTAAATTTTTTGTCTTGGGCACTAACTTTTGGTCTCAGTCGCCATGCGTTATACAGGGATGCTCCTTTTCTGCAAACGCGTATTTCTACTCTCTTTAAAAAGTCAAATCCGCGTAATTCTCCTTCATAATTCCGACATTCCAAAATGATCTGTTTAACAAAGCAAACTATTGCATTGCATAGAAAAACAAATGTCTGAAGTGTGTTTTGATTTTTATACCGCAAAGTAATTTCACACATTCACAATTTTATTATATGTAATTTTATATGACAAAATCAATAAGAAATTGTTTTTCTAATATTCCCCACTACCATGATAAATTTTCCAATATTCCCCACTACCATAACTTAGCTTATACCTTTTTTTAAATGTATCTTGCCCAACTATATTTTAAGATTTATATTACACTCAATGATCAAATTTAAATTATTTTATGATTAAATTAAACATACCCATTGGATGTAATTAGACTGTGTTTTCTTGTACATGTGTATATATTAAATAATTATTTTTTCACTTTGAATTTAGTCCCCCCCCCCCCCCACACACACCTTTACAAACACTATTGTTTTAAGTGATTGTGTCAGAAAATAGCCACTGGATTTTTTGGGTTTAGGAGCCACTGGCTCCTTCCAGATTTTGGGAAACTGCACCTATAAACAAGACTCCAACTGGCTCGGGACCCCGAGCAATCGCTCCGTTTACCCGATTGTTGCGCCGGCCCTGTTTCTGTATAAAGATATTATACGCCCTGTATTCGTGGTTTTGGACCTAACTTTTTTTTGCTCGAGGAACCATCCCCATAATCTGTTTAGAATACTCTCTAATTCGCATGACTTTCGAATAAACGAATTTGCCGCACTATGAGATAGTACGCCATGAATTGTTTTCGCGTTAGCCTTTTCCAGAAAAACATAGTTTAATTTTGGACATCTAGTACACATTCTGAACATATTAAATATATTGTACTGCTCAACATTGAAATTCCAATAACCGGAATAAAAGCCATAAAATGTTTTAGAACTCGTACGTGCATCTAAGCTAATCTATGTAAATTGACAAATATTCTAGCCTCTATTTTCAATCAGCAACGTGTGAGTGGGGTTTAAAACATTTAATTAATCAATATTTGACCAAGTATTGAAAAAAATATATGCTTTAGCTTCATAAAGGTACGAGGAAAGACATTAAATTGAAATGCTTATCAAAATTTTATCATCTTTACATTTACACTCTGTCCTATATGTAGGACGATTTACTAAATTTTTCATACTCAAACTTTTCCTTTCAAATGAAATGGTAAGAAACAGCTGAAACAGCGACCAACGTCACATTTTTTGCAGATAGTTGTCGTTGTTTTTAGTACAATTATGTAGTTGACAAAGACGTTGTTTTCCGTTAGGGTATTTTACAATCATGCGTTTACTTTGCAATTTCAAAAATTCTGGTTTTTGCCGTTGAGTAAAAATTCTTTATAAATATTTAAAAGTTAAAAATTCAAGATTAAGCCAGTATAAGGAACTATTCTTTCCCTCTAATGTAATACTGAAACAAAAGCAATAGCACAAATATTTTATGAGTATGAGCTAGAAATGCATGCTGTCCTATATACAGGACGATCGTTAAATATGGGTTTAAAACTTTTTATAATGGGTTTACGTCTTGATGTTTGAATGTATATTTAAAGCTTATCAATATTCATGTCATCAGCAGGCATCCCAAATACAAGGTAGCAGAATGCTTCAACTCAGATTATATTTTTGTTAGGCAGGTAAAGTTACACATTAGGATGAAAATTTCTGTGTTGTTCAACATTATGTAAACAGTTGCTTCATAGAGAAGCATCAAAGAAGGCAAAAAGAAGAATCTGATACAGGTGGAATTTTAACTGGGTGGATCATCGGTTAAGAAGAGAGGTGTTTAGCGATCTTTAATCTATTCCTGCTGCAAGTGAATGCAGACTCCACGTATACCAAATTCAGAAAGTCCTCCAATAAATCAAAATGTGCTTCAGTGACATTATGTTATAAAATAAGTGTTCAACGACAGGTTCTCTCTTGTAGTGACTTTTGAAGGCAATTCTTGCGTATATACCGGCACAATAGAGCTCTATCAACTTTATTGAAGAGGATGGACTTCTGTCGTAAGCCTAAAATACTTCAAGTCTAACTCTAGGGCAGCATTCGAAAATTATAAATAAAACAGTTACTGCTGGACACCTTCTTACGAATTAATCACTTTTTTTTATAAAACTCGCCACATAGAAAGTAACATAACCATCATCTGTTATTCAAACGAAAAGTCAACGCCGTACTGTGAGATTGTAAGGAACCCCAATTATGAAAAAAAAAAATCGCCAAAACCACAGATAGAAAATTAAATTAAATATGAATATTTTTATAACATGTTTCATATAAAAAAATATTCGCCATTATAAAAATAACTAATAGCATTTCTTACCATTGTAGGAATTAAAAGCAGCATTCCAGCCGTACAACTTTTTATTGACAGCAGCCGTCTCCGCTGGAAAAAATACTATGGACGTCGCCTATGATATACCCCAAGTTTCACGGTAAGTTAAGGTTTTTTAAAGATGTTTAAATGTAATAATAATGACAAAATTTATTAATAATATGGATTTTACAGAGCATTTTAAATACTTTTTTGATTTGTCCAAGTTTAACATGCTAAAGGTATGCTTTTATATAATCCTTTATTTATTTATTTTTTAAGTAACATTACGAATTACACTACAAATAAGATTTGCATAGCTGATTTAGTAAAATTACAATTGTTCAAATACTCCAAGAGTCGACAGCACAAAAACGTATGTTATCAAGCAAAAGAAAAAAAAAACCCTTTATTTTATGGGAGGGTAGAAGTAGAGGAATCTAATGATCTACGTCTGCCGGAAGTGAAGCGGTGCATAAGCCAAAAATAAATTCCACCAATGTTTGACTCGTAGGTTTATCATTGTGTTTGTCCTACAACTATCCTCCATGTTTTCATACCTTTGTTTGTAGGACAAGCACAATGATAAATCTACGACTCAACCATGGTGGTATTAATTTTTGGCTTATGCACCACTTCACTTCCGGCATACATGGATCATTAGATTCCCCTACTTCTACTCTCCCATAAAATAAAGGTTTTTTTTTTCTTGTGCTTGATAACACAGGTTTTTGTTCTGTCTGCTCTTGGACTTAAACAGTTTGCATTTTGATTAAGAGTGTTGGACTTGACCTGTTTAATTTTAATCAGAGATTTAAAACACATCCTAGCAGCGAAACACTATTGGACAAATAATATCTTTTTTTTTTGCTACATCAATATTGGCAACACTGGTATAAGACATTACCCCAACATTGAGGTGTTTGTATTTTTTTCACTATTACAGCAGTATTAGTAAGAAATATTTCATCCTTTCATTGTCAATAGACACAGTGTAAATCTAATATTTCTGCAATATTGGCGTTTCATTGACGATATTGTTAATGCAAATTTAATATCTAACCAATATTGGCATTCCACTGGAAGTATTTCCGATGTATGCAATTCTCGACGCCAACTTTGTAGCGCACTACTCGACGCCAACATAACAAATGTTGTTTTCCCACTACGGAGAAAATACTTTTTGCTTTCCATCTTCTACAAAATTAAAGTCACGATTGACTAAAATTCAAGCTATGTTGCGCATGAAACAGCATATGTTTTAAATATGTTTTTAACTATCTTATACAGCCATCATAAGTTGTTATAAATGGCGTCAGATAAAAGGAAAACACAGTACAAAAGTAATAATTTTTGGGCATCCAAATATTAAAAAAATGAATAATAATTTAAGCTTGGATTAAATGTGATGGCAACTATATGTACATTTTTCATGTTCTAGATATCTAGATTTCATCAACGTGATGTGTTACGATTATCACGGGGGCTGGGAGAGCTTCACCGGTCACAATGCTCCCCTCTACGCAAGACCAGATGATAACAAGGAGAATCAAATGCTCAACTTGGTAATTATGTTTCGTTATAAACAGTTAAGAAAATTGAAGTTCCTCAAAAGCGTTATACGAACTAGCTGGTCTTCGCCAGTCGTTTTGAGTGTTCCCAGAAAAATGATAAACGAACTTCATTTCATTTCAGCCAGTCACATTACAAACTTTGCATTTCACCGTATTATCCTTCTATATATAAAAAAAAGTTTTGATTTGGAAATGGACCAATGAACATCTGCGTAGATATTCCGGGTAGATCCACATCCAATTTGAATGCTTAAGCATGGCCTTTCATTGTTAATATTAAAAAAACTGTTGCATACAAAAATATGAAAATCGGTGGTATTATAGAGACATGTTTGATAAACACGCTGATGCAGACAGTTTTCAAATCGAAGAATTATTTTAAGAGATATTTAATGCTAAAGTTGGACAAAATCGTTCCATTAAAAAAGTTTTATTGGAGCAAAAACTATACATGAGAATTTAATCATTTTTAGATTAGTTTATACGTTGTAAGTTCCCGGTGTGCAGATTGTATTTATTTTTCTTATTTGACTCATTTTTGAGGTTTTATTTCAATTTTAAATTCAAATTTTCAACATTTCGAGAGATATTTTTTACAAATTTTAGAAAATGTTAGTAATTTCAACTGTTGCCAGTTGTATAAACAGCGGAAACAATAATGTTTACTTCAAATTAAAAATTTATTTTACACGTGACTATTATAAACAGAAAATATAAAAAGCAGGAACTCATTGAAAATTGCGTCATAAAAATTATAATTACACGTGAATTTTAAAAGAGACAGAATATTGTAAAATAATAAATTCATAAACATGCGTTAGAAGTCTTAAACAGGAGAATTTACGTCACATTTACGTCACATTGCACTTATTATATAAAATGAACAAAAAATAATATTGCAAAGCAGTTTAAATTTAAAAATTGCTCGAGCATTTATTTGATATTTTAAGATGATCATAATATTTCATTTCTAACAAAAGTATTTTTATGTGAATATTAAAAAAAAAAAAGAAAAGTTTCGTGAAAATTACGTCAGATTATAATTCTCAGATTCAAATTATAATTCAATCTTCCGAAATCTTTTTAAAGCCGATTAAATTATCGTGCTGTTAGAGTCTGCGGTGTCTGAACGGGGGTTGACGAGCGTAGCTCGTAGGGGGCGGAGCCCCCTAGTTTTCAAAAATTAAATACATAATCTTATTAGACACATTATAACAAAAATAAAACTAACAACATATTGAGGAACAGTTAAATTGAGGAAGTACAAACAATGCATTTTTATAACATTCAAGCTGTGCTTTAAGCAAATTTGAATTAATTTGCTAAAAAAGTAATTTTACAAAATACTTTAAACGAAAAAAAAATCATTTTTAGTTTTATAACAGAATTCGCAAGCTTTAAAAAAAAAGGATTTACCTAAACAGAGTCTATCAAAAAGGTCTTTTAAGGTTGAAAGCATTTATTACAAAGCCATTCATTTTCATTAAAAACGTGTGTCTAATGAAATTAACTGCTTTAGCTAGTAAGACTATTAACAGTGCAAAAAACTTTCAAAATCGTTTTTGCCGCTGCGATAATTTCCAGCAAGCCAGCGGCAGCCGTTTCCCGACATAATTCTCTGTTTTTCCATTTCAGAAATCAATTCACAAAAAATCAAATTAAATTGTCTAACACTTCACTTCATATGATCTTCATTGGTTCTTAAGTAAATGGCGTCAAAGGTTTGCACGCGAATGAAGTGCGTGTTGTTTACCATGGTTTTTGAAATAATAAAAATTCCCAATCAAATCGATTCTTTTCCAAATGGTTTGTTTACGTTAGAAATGAAATTTTAAATGTAGATAACACCAAATATAAACATTTTAGAAGGTAGCTCATTTCTCAAAAATTTATTTTAAATGATCTTTCTAAAAATATAACTTTTATGTAGTTTTATTTAAAAAAAATAACTTAAAAAAAATGGCCGACTGCCATATGAAACGCGAAACGACCAGCCCGTATCTGTTTAGGGTAGTCACGGGGTTTTACTATTATGTATATAATTATAGTACATTCGATTGTATTTAATGAAGATATCATTTAAATACTGAACGTTAAAAATTTTCAAGTCTTGGGTGTGAATACGGCACTTGCAGAAAACAGAGATATCTGCTAACTGATAAAGTTAAATTATATTTATTAAATGATTCTTATAGAATACAATTTGTAAGTTTATTAAGGAATTTTATAGACCATATATTTATTAAGGATTCTTATATATTAAAATTTATCATTATTATAGATTCTTATAGATCAGTTCTAGGTTAGGTGTGTGGGAACGTTTGATTGCGTTTTGTCCATTCACGTGAAACAGTTTCGAGAAAGAAAAGTGCCACACGTACATGAAATTTAACGCTTCATTATTTATTGCTTATTGACTCCATTTGCTATACTCTGATTTCATTTTAATAAGCGATTGTGTTGTTCAAGCACGCTACTCTTATATTGCGTTCATTTTCCTATATTTACAGCTAATAACTCATAACAGATATTTTAAATGAGTATAGTGCTTCATTTCGAAGGTCATTATATTAGATTAATTCACACAACATAGATTTGCGTGCCTTTTCTTAATTTGTTCTTATTCTAAATATAAAAAATATATTTTAGTTATAAATATTTATAAATCACATCATATGTTAAATTTATAATTTTAAATTTCTAAATATAATCAAACATATTTCATTCACATTTAGAAAATTTTAAATTTATTGGAATATACATAAGCGTAACGCGGAGCAGGTTTTGTACCACTTACTGTTTTTGTAATAAACAAGTTTTCCTAGAATTTTTACATTAATTTAATGTATTCTTCCTTTTAAAATACTAGATGTTAAAAGGAATACGGATACTTTTATGTTCGCGGGAGCAAATGCCAAAAAAATCTTTTTTTCCTCTTGACAAAATATCTTTTATTTTTCGCTGTGTAAATTAAAAACAATCTTTTGATTTTGAAATAAAATGTTTTGACTTATGGCATTATTATCTTTTAATATTTTTGTATTTTAATTGAAATGAGTGACAGGCATGTGTTATTAAATGTATGTAATATACTTCTTTTTTAATGTACATACGAGTATGTTAAATGTATCTATTTTAAATAAAATCAATTAAATGTTTATCTTTAAACTGAAATGAATGCAGTGCGAATTATGGCGATTGGAACAATATTTGGCAATGTATCATGTCTCTTGCTAACATAAATTGATCTTTATTATAGATAATAATATCGCCGATTAGACATTAATTTTTAATTTATCGCTTAAATATATTTAGTTTGTAATGTTTAGTTTAGTTTTAACTTATTCTATCATTAAAATAGTGATCAATAAAAGAGATTATGATTTATTTGTTTAATTACAATTTAGATGAAAGAAAAAAACGAATATAAAACATCCCACATATATTTCACTGTTGCCTTTTATGTGCAGAAAATTTAATACACATGACTAAATTTTGCACGCATAATAAGTGGTTACATATATTTAAGAACATAATGTTCGTAAAAGTAAAATAAATTTGCACTAAAAATCCTTACACTGTTAATTTTTTTTTTTCCATTTTCTACATTTCAGCTTGTAAAATATTTCATTGTTTTATTTTCACAGCCAGTTGGTATATTTTAGAGAGCGTTGTTGGCACATACTTAACTCAATTGTGCTTGAAACACGTACACAGCCATAAATAATATTTGACAATTTATAAGCTGCACCTAGCTAACGAAAAAATAAGATAAAATTAATTTATTAATTTTTAATATAGTCAGAAGCTCCGTTTAAATATTACACAACCATAAAGTTGCGTAGGTAGGATCTCTAGCTTTACTGCAACTCTAACTTTCATAGACATCTATAGGCCTCATCAAAACAGTGTATATAGATAGGAACTAATAATTAAACACAACTTAAAAGTCATCAATATAAGTTAATAATAAAATAGGTAAGTAATATAAAAAATAGTTTCACATTGATGAGAAATAATTAATTAGTTCGCCGGGTTTTTTGATTTTTTTAAATTTAATTTTTACTTGTATGTTATATGTATCTGTTATATCTATGTTTAAAGGGCTTTAAAATAAAGATAAGTTTATTTTTTAATGCAGAATTTTTCAATAAATTACTGGATTGCGAAGGGAGCTCCTAGAGAAAAACTCGTCCTTGGCATGGGATTGTACGGAAGATCTTTCACTTTGCAGAGAGCAGAAAATAACGGATTCAATGCCTCAGCTCCACAGAAAGGCAGGGCGGGAGCTTACACCAGAGAGCCTGGATCACTGGGATACAATGAGGTAAGGAACACTTAAAAAAATAATAAAATTTCACTTTTGAACTTAATACAGAGGGTCACACATTTTTGTAACGGTTTCTTATTAAAAAAAATTTTTTGTTGAAGTGCTCTGTTGCATTTTTTTAGAAACACTGTATACAATCGAACCTCGATTTAACAAATCGATCGGGACTAGCAACTTTGTTCGTTAAATCGAGATTATTCGTTAAATCGGGATAATCAAAGAAATTTTTTTATACAGCAGCACAAGTTTAAAAAATGGCTATAAATAAAAATAATATTCCTCTGTTACCTCAATAACGATTTTAAACATTTGTTGCTTTACGAAAATACATTGTATAAAAATTCACTCTTTTTTATGCACCGCTATAAATCACAATCCTTTTAATTAAGAAAGAATCTTATTTATTCAAATTTTGTAGATAAATTATAAGCTACCGTTTATAGATGATTGTTCGCTTTGTTTCGATTTTGTATTGCAAACATGTTTATCGATTTTTTTTTCCCTGAAGCTGTGAAAACAGTGTCAACAACATCATATGAGCCATCAAATACCGTTTCAAAGTATCCAAACTGCTAACTGCTTCTTTGAATGTTGCTTCATCTCTATTTCATCTTCTTCATCCGATCGACTACTACTGCTATTAATAACCTCGCTATAATGTACATTTTCGCATGTAGATATTTCTTCGTCATATGATACATATTCAGAAAATCGACAATCAGGAACACTGAAAATATTTTATAGATATTAGAAAATTTCTTCAATTTTTCACTTCTTTTACATATAAAGTTATTCGTTAAATCGGGATTGTAAATTCGTTAAATTGAAGTATTTTTGTTCATTTTTGCCGGGACCATAAAAAAATTGCTAAATCGAATAATTCGTTAAATCGCGATTCGTTGAATCTGGGCTCCACCTGCTGAATCTGGGCTCCTCCATATATATATATATATATATTTCAACGAAACACATTTCCCTCATATTTGCGCAATTTATACTAAATTGCAATACATATCCGTAGATAATTTAAGTATCGATAGCAAATGCCATTCACTTCCAAACTTTATATTAAGGCATGTTATGTATTAATATATTTTGAAAAAATCGATTTTTTGGCATATTTTTACTCGTTAAACCCTCAAAAAATTTGTGGTAAAGCTGTTTTTTCGAAATTCGTATTGGTTAAAAAGTTATCCGCCTTTTGGTGTTGCAGTGAACAGGTTCATTTTTAGCGTATTGTGTGCGGCACGGGGGCAGAAACTCTACCGCTTTCAAAACAATTTCTTTGTTACCGATTCATATAACTTCAATGTGGCTTACTAATTCACTTTTCTATTCATAGATGGCGTTATATTATAGTGCACTGTTATCTAGAAATCCTACATTAGAGAGAGATTGGACATTGACGAAATGTCCGCCATTTTCGTTACAAAGTAGATGGAACGCCGTACAACGCAATGCATTTTCATCAGCGTCTAGCACTTTTTATTTTATTAAAATTATGAAAATTTCATTTTATATGCCTTCAAAGAGTCTTTCAGAACATAAATATGAGTACATTTCTATTTTTAAAGAGTAAGAATTTTCAGAAAATGTATTTTTTACTCTTTTTTTTTTTTTTTTTTTTTTTTTTTACAAATTAAATTAGTGGGCAGAAGAAGATTGGGCATGTAAGAACTTTATTTTAATTTCGCAATATTTAAGAAAATAGTTTTTAACGATTATCAGATAGAAAATGAACTATAGAATTCAATTTTTTAAAACTATCTATAATTTATTAAGCATTTTAAAACAACAGTGATTATTATAATTTTCACCATCTTCGTATTGATAATTTCAGAAACAATAAAATTTGAACATATCATATACCACTCCCATTTAACTATGTATGTGATTCAAAGTTAACTTAATATGTGCGCTGAAAATATTTTATGATAAGTTCCTACATACTGCTACTTCTCTTTGATATTCTTTTTAAATACAGAAAGAAGTCTGGTAAATATATAGTATTAGAATGAGTGTTGTTATCAAAACATTAAATGAAAGTTTAGAATAAAAAATTAAATAGTGGCACTGCTGTTAAAAGAAACAAGTAAAAATATGAAAAACAAATTCTATAAATAAATCAAAATCCGATAATTAAGTAAAATCGCACTGCTGCGTAGCGTAAAACAGCTGAGTAAAAAAAAAAAAAAAAAATCTGAGAATTTTTACTTATTAAAATGGAAATGTGTTTATATTTATGTTCCGAAAGACTCTTTTAAAGCATATAAAATGACATTTTCATAATTTTAATAGAATAGAAGGTGTTAGACGCTGATAAAAATGCATTGCGTTGTACGGCGTTCCATCTACTTTGTAACGGAAATGGCGGACACTTCTTCAATGTCTAATCTCTCTCTCTAATGTAGGATCTTTACTATTATCTTTGGAGTTTCTCTAGTGTTATTTATGTTTAAGGGTCCTGTCTCTGCCGGCGAAGACACTCACGAGCTAATGCTAATCCTATGGGGAGGGATTTTTCTAATATCTCCTTTGCATTTCGACATTTTTAAATAATTTTTTTTGCATTGGATAGCCGAGGTCCGTCTCTACAGCGCACCTTGGTTACTTTTTCAATTTTGGCCGCAGATATTTTTAATAAAGTTACTTTCATTTTCAAAACCGGTTCTGAAAATGAAAGTGTCATTCTAAAAAAATATCTGAAACCAAAATCGAAAAAGTAACCAAGATGCGCTGTAGAGACGAACCTCGGCTATCCAATGCAAAAAAAAAATTATTTAAAAATGTCGAAATGCAAGATATTAGAAAAATCCCTCCCCATAGGATTAGCATTAGCTCGTGAATGTCTTCGCCGGGAGGGACAGGACCCTTAAAAACGTTGTAAAACCTGTTTTTCTCGAAACTCTGTTTTACATATCAGTACCAGGTAGACTCGAGATTGGATCGACTGATTTGGTTGAAATTTTCATGCTTTTCTAATTATACAGTGTGTCCACGTATAACCTGACCGACCTTTATTTTCGCAACCGTTGGTCCTAGATGCATACTTCCAATTACAAAAGTGGTCAAAATTAGGTGCAGAGTTAAGATAAAAAAAGTTTGAAGCGAGAAAACAATTTAGCGAAGAATTACAGAATTTAAATTTTTATACGGTCCCCCGGTCCTATAAGTTATATTTAGTAAAATTTTCCTGTTACACTAACAAGTAAGGCCAAAAAAAGTCTCGTTATTCTACGATTAAAATTGACCGAGTAATAGCTGTTTAAAGTTGGAGCATATTTTTTGTTTCAAATTAGGGGTCATTCACAAATTTAGTAGAAATATAATTATCGTCAGATATATTAAAGAAATGGTTGAGAGTAAAATTAGCATTGCAATATAACTTTGAAATCTTTAATCATTCTGACATATTACTGTAAAATATGCAATTTGTACTGAACATATAAGAGGATAAAAATAACAGAATTTTCGCTAAATAAAAGGATGAAAAACAACAACCCCAATTCTTTACAAAAATGATGCATATTTTAAAATGCTGTTAGATTACACCGTCTTTCAAGTTTTGGGTTGTGCCACGTTTTTTTAGCTTTTGAAAATTGATTCACGTGTATTTTTTAGCGCTGAATCCGAAAATGACCTTCATTTTAAACCATCACGTAAGGATTTTTCTCAAATCGCAAATTTCAAAGTTAAAACTGATCCCTCCTCTCCTCCCAACCTCATCGGACCCCTGAGCTGTTTAGCTGTAAGAAACCCAGTATAAGTCACAAAATTGAATACATTATTGAATTAAATAAAAAAAAACTGAATAAAAATGTCTTACATCTACTTTTTAGTATCAGATTTTTCGCTATTATTTTAACCTTTAAATTTACGATTTGCGAAAAATCCTGACATGATGGTTAAAAGTGAAGGTAACTTTTTTATTTAGCGTTAAAAAATACATAAAACTTAATTATAAAAGTTAAAACACAACCATCGCAGGTTTATGTTATCTAATCTAAAACCATTTCTTAAACTTATTGACGGTAATCTATCCGAATTTTTTTTTTATGTTATCCTCTAATATAATATGTATAAGATGGTAAGCGTCGAAAACCATTATAATATTACATTATAATCGGATTTAAGTCAGTATGTAAAATTTTAACTTCGATCGGACATTTGAAAATCAGTTAAAGTTCGAGTACAAATTTTATACTGGAAAGACAATCGTTGCAAGTTAAATAAATCCTTATCAAAATAACATAATTTTTGTTAAAAGAAGTCATAGCCTCAAATCCTTACAAAATACAACATATGTTAAAATACAATTATTTTAACTAATCTGAAATTTAACTCATTAAGTTAACTCAATCGTAATAGTTGTACGATTTCTTTCAAACCGCAGATACCTTGAAATAAGTTTAAGTACTTTATATACGACCCCTGAAAGCATGGTCGAAATCATCTGTTTTGATATGCAAAAAAGTGATATAAGTCATGCATTTCAAAGTTTTATCACTCGGTCAATTTTAATGTTAGATGAATGGGACTTTTTCTGTCTTACTTGTTAGTGACACAGTAAATTTTTACTAAATATCACTTATAGGACCGGGGGACCGTATAAAAATTTAAATTTCGTAATTTTTTAATAAATATTTTTCTTGACCCAAATCACTTTAAAAATAATTCTTTATCTTATTTAAACCATTTTTGTAATTGGAAGCATGCATCTAAGACCAACGGTTGCGAAAATAAAGGTCGGTCAGGTTATACGTGGACACACTGTATACTATTTTGTAGTCCCTAACGGACGCGTTTTCAATATTAAAATTGTAATTTTTTTTTGCACGATTTAAATCCGAATTTTTTTGTCTAAAATCGACAACTTAAAATTTGAACGACCGCCATTTTCTTCAGGATCAAAAAAATAAATAAACCCATCCGAGAAAGACTACAAATCGTAAATTTTATATCGTAAATTTTAAGGCTTTTCCCTGTTGTTTTTTTTTTTAATTTTAATTTTTATTTTTTTTGTCACAAATAAGCAAATTCCGAGGTTGATCTGGTACCACGTAACGCTTCACTTTTTGCATAAATCTGTTTCAAAAGCCGCCAGAGGACCATTTTTCAACCAATTAAAAAAAAAAAAAAACTTTTTTAACTTCAAGATGTCTTTTTTAATTTGCAAAAAAATTCATTATTATTACTGTATAATTGAGCTAAAAAGTCTAAAAAAAGTGGAAAAATTTTAGGTAATTTTTTTAAAAAAGTTATAATCTACCTTAGGACTCTTAAAGCTTCAAAATTTTCGAAATTTTAACTTTTTTACATGTTAAACTCCTATCTTTTCTGAACATTTTGATATAATTGTTTCCTTGAAATTCCCATTAGAACAGAAGTTATGGCTTTTAGAATTATACCCGTTCAATAGCTGAAGCGGCGTTTGCGAAACTTTGAAGTGATTTTTCTCCAAATGACGTTTTTGGACATAACGCGCAGTATATCTCAAAAATTTCTGTATATGTTTTCATGAAATGTTCGAAACATATGTTTCATGTTAGTCTGTATAAACTGAACCTAAAATTTCCTTTGTTTTGTTAAAAAAAAATGCTTTTTTAAAGTGATTAAACTATTGAAATTTTCAAAATTTTGTATTAGCTAAATACAACTTTGCATTAAAAAAATGCTTTAAATACAAATTTATTTAGATTCAGGGTAATTATTACGATCTGACGTATAAGTAGGCACCAAAATTATCATTCTAGTTGCAATATTTGTTTTGTAAAACTGCGCGTAAGCTGCCGTACCAATTTTCTGCTCGTCAAATGCCTGACAGTTTGGCACCCCTATAATTGCTAATTCTGCACCTTGAAATCTTTTAAATATATGAAATGAAAGAACATACTTATATCTTTCATCTCAATAAAAATTGTGTTTTAAAATCAGATACATTTTAAGATATTAAAAGTTGAAAATGGTCTTTTTTTTTTTTTTCATTTTTTCCAATTTTAAGATCCTGAGACTCCTTAACGAAAGTAACTTCATTTATTCATGCTGAATTTCCCATTCATCCACCCTTAAACAATTACAATCGAATTTGCATGACTGCTTCAAACCTGTTTCTTCTTGCTTGATGAAGAATGATTCCTTTCTTCGAAACATGTTGATCATTCTACACTCTAATGGTATCATACATATTATTTCTATTGTTAACATCCCTTTTTCTATGCATTTACAAAACGCACAACAATGAATGAGGTATCATTCAAAAGGCTTGTGAACCGGATTTGACATCGTGTACTTCATTTAGTTAAACCATGTTTTTTGATTAAAAATGGCAGTTTATTAAGAATTAGATCAGCATTGTTTTCATAAATAAAATGAAATGTTTTTCTTAAATCAATGTTGCCACAGAAATAAAACAATGCATTATATCATCCTATCCAATGATTATATAAAAAAAAAAGTACCAAAAAGATAAAATGTAGATGCCTCTGCACGGGTTTATTTTATGTTTATGATTAAAAAAAAAAGCAAACTGAAATTGAAATGTTTAGAAGAAAGACACCACTGATCCACCGAAGCAATGTTTTTTTCACTTGTAGCTTAAAAAGCATGTTTTGTTATATTATATTAAATTGCATTTTGCATGTATTAAATTTATTTTTCTTTGTCCCGTGTTTTTCCCGAAGCCCATGACGTCATCCCTTAATGCAGTTAAAATAATATTGTTAATTTTTTTTTTTTTTTTTTTTTTTTTTTTTTTTAAATCGCGCGTGCCTTTTACTGTCCACGTTCAGTTTTTACTGCAACTTTGATGAAATAAATCAGATGATATTCTGGCTTGACTAATGTTGTTTGAAGATATATCCTTACTTTTTTTTTAGAATTTTAAACCTGGATCTAAAAAATTTACAGGGTGGTTATAATTAAACTTCCCCTATAAACAGCATCTTACAGAGCAAACTGGTGAACGGAATGCAACGAAATTTGATATATAGACTATACACGAGATGCGCTCATGGAGTTTCGAAAAAAAAAAAAAAAATAATAATAATTCCAAAAAGTCCACCAGAGGGCGTTTTTCCGGAAGAAACATTAAATTTAACACAATAAACAGCCAAAACAGAGTCCAGAATTGTCAATAAATGTTAATATTGTTCCTGGATTCTGTTTTGGCCGTTCATTGTGTTTAATTTAATGTTTTTCCGGAAAAGGCGCCCTCTGGTCGCCATTTTGGAACTGAATTTTTTTTTTCGAAATTCCGTGAGCGCCTCTCGTGTATAGTCTATATACCAAATTTCGTTGCATTCCATTCACCCGTTTGCGCTGTAGGATGCTGTTTATAGGGGAAGTTTAATTATAACCACCCTGTATATATATTGCTAAAAAATATTAGACTGTAGTGCGAAATCCCCTCACGGGTCCACTAGTATTTAACTCTTTATGTACTGAATTATGAATTCATGAAAAATTAATCTTCTAAAGCATTTTTCGTGAATTTTTGAAACTACATTAGAAGATTTACATAATCATTTAATAAATTTTAGTAGGATTTAGAAGGATTCATTAAATTTGAATTTATAGGGATTTTGTGCACTATTTATAACTCCACTCAAATCTTTTATTTTAAATATTTTTCTTAGTATTTTGTAGAATTAGGAAAAGTACAAATATAATGCTCTTACAATAGAAATATAGAAATATTTCCGAATTGAAAAATCCCCCTCCTCCCTCAACGCCAAGAAAATTGAAAAGATGAAAAGGCAAAAGAAATCATCCTTTTAAAAATATTTTTGTTTTGTGTAAACCAATAATGCTTTTGGAACAAGATAAAGTAATGCATCTATAACTCATTCTAAACTGTATTACTACTAATCGACTTATTAAATTAATTTTATAACAAGTTATTTTAATGGTACTTATAAGTAGCGTCAGTAAGATAAGGGGTTAAGGCCTTTTGTAATTTTTTTCATCTACATGTTTCCATTTGAAATTGTTTACAATTTTGATGAATTATTTTCTTTTGTCTTTAGATTTGTGAAATGCAAATGACACAAAAATGGAATGTCGTTTGGGATGACTGGTACATGGCACCATATGCTTATCAAGACAGACAGTGGGTCGGTTACGATAATGAAGCCAGTATTCGACTTAAGGTAAGTAATATCCCTTTAAAGACATTTTTTAAAGACGCGCTTTAAGGGGGCTAGTCACCCAGCTTCCGATTTCCCCTCACTAATGCAAAGTATTTGGGCATTTCATGCATTCGTATATTTAAAATATCTCCTCGGGAAATGAATATTTTTAACTTCTATTTTTCGTGTACATTTCCTAAAAGATGTCTCTCTTTTTTTCAGCTCTTCAAAGTATTTCTAAAGTATAGACTTAATTTTATAGGAAGTGTTAAAATCTTAGTCACAGTTCACCCGCTTTTAAAACATATAATATTAAATTCAGCACAGATTTTAGAAATATTTTGAAAACTGAGAAAAAAGAGAAATCCTTTAAGAAGAGTACACAGAAAAAAAAAAGTTAAAAATATGAATTTCCCGAGAAGATATTTTAAATATACGACTGCATCAAAAGTCCATAGACTTAACATTACGGAAGAGAATTCCGAATCTGAGTGACCAGCCTCCTTAAAGACTCTGCAAAAATTTGTTATATAGGGTGTCCTCTCTCAACTGTGTCCAATGGCTAATTTCTAAACCGTTAGTCATAGACATATAGTTTTAATTACAAAATCTTTTAAATGAGGTAAACTAAAGATCAATAAAAACATTTCTTGAAAAGTTACGAAATTAAAATTTGTATAAAGGTCCCCCGGTCCTATAAGCGATATTTAATAAAAATTTCTTAATACACTAACAAGTAAGAGAAAAAAGTCTCATTCATCTAACACTAAAATTTACCAACTTATGAAACTTTGAATTGCATAATTTATGTAAACCTCCTGCATTTGAATACAGTTGAGTTAGGCTAAGCTTCGAGAGATCGTACACAAAGTGCTTAAAATATTAGAAGAATTTATCTCGCGTTTACATTTTATTTACGCGATGTCACTTCGAGCAAGTTTTAATATAACTTTGATTTTTATAAATTACATTTTAGATTAGGTAATCTAATAGCATTTTAAAATATGTATCATTTTGTAAAGAATTGCCACTGTTCAATTTTATTTAATAAAAATTCTATTATTTTTTAACTTATACTGTTAGTACAAATTATATATTTTCTTTAATATGTCAGAAGGAAAATAGACTTCAAAATTTCTATTGTAATGTTAATTTTACTCTCAACTATCATTTTTCTTTTTATATCTGACGATTATTTATATTTCTTGTAAATTTGCGAATGACCCCTATTTCGCAGCAAAAAAGATGCTTCAACTTTAAACATCTATTACTCGCTCAGTTTTAATCTTAGAAAAATCGGACATTTTTTGTCTGACTTCTTAGTGTAATAGAATATTTTTACTAAATATAACTTATAGGAATAGTCGACCGTATAAAAATTTAAATTTCGTAATTTTTTTTTTAAATATTTTTATTGACCGAAATCGCTTTAAAAATACTTTTTAACCTCATGTAAAGAATTTTTGTAATTGGAACTATATGTCTATGCCCAACGCACGATTTAGGAATTAGCCATTGGACATCGTTGAGACGTTGAGAGTGGACACCCTGTATGCCATATTTATTTTTATCCCCACTAAAATAAAGTATTGGTTAAAAATAAAGTATTTTTGTTTTTAACGCTGTATACTCGAAATATTTACAGTGTAAAGCCACCGTCATGTAAATAGCTAAAGATCTTATAACTTCATAAATTGAAGTTTTATGAATTGTTTGTTTTATATAAAATGTTTGCCCATTGAAATATTCACTGGCAGTATTGTGCTAATTTAAAACACCATATAAGAAACCATGTAAAGACAAATATAAAGAAGACGTTTCTGGTTCATGAAGCTTATAAGGAAAAAAAAAAACATTTTTAGCTTAAAATAATAAAATAAAATAAAACAAGTAAATAAGTAAGCAGTTGAAGAAAACCATGATCATTCTATTACCAAATTCTACAAAGAAATAAAATTTTTTTAATCAATATATCTTGAAAATATTTCTTAAATCGCAGCTTGATTTGTGCCTAGGTCCACAAGGCCTAGTACCGAGACTCAATATTTCAGAACAGTCTACAATTGAACTTATCTTATTTTTTAAATTATCTTAATAGATTACAAATATGAGGTTTATTTGCAAACTGAGTGGATTTAATGAGAAGTAAAATCAATCTGTTGGAAAAAAGCGTGATCACTCTATTACCAAATTGTGCAAACAAATCAAAACATTTTTGAAACAATATATCTTCAAAGTATTTCTTTAAGCTGGTCTTAATTTATGCCTAGGACTCCAAGGCCCGCTCATTGGGTCCCAAAATTTCAGAAGGTCCTTCAAATTAACTTATCTTATTATAAAAACGCTCTTATTAGGTTATAAATATGGTATTTATTTGAAAACTGAATGGATTTAATGAGAATTAAAATTAATCTGTTGAAAAGAAGCAACAAAATTGTACCTTCTTCAAATCGATCACCAAATTGTGCTAAAAAATCAAAACGTTTTTGAACCAATATATCCTGATAGTATTCCTTAAATCGGGGCTTGAATTACGACTAAGCCTCACAAGACCCGGTCAGTTCGTCCTAAAATTTTTCATGAACCTTCAAATTAGCTTATCTTATTTTTAAAATGCCCTTATTAGGTTACAAATATGATAATAATTTGCAAACTGTTTGCATTTAATAAGAATTAAAATTACTTTATAATACTTAATAATTCGCTGGAGTGCTGTAAATATTGGCAAATTACGAATAGCCAACTTTAAATGGTATACTGTACTATCCAATTGGCAGGCGTACGGGAGCTGCTGAAATTCATGGTACGCTTTAGACGACAAAATTCTGTAAATCGAGCTTTGACTTTAATGTTTTTTAGTAATAAATATCTATATCTCTTTTTCAGGTTAATTACGCCAAGTATTATAAACTTGGTGGAGGTATGGTCTGGTCCATCGAAACAGATGACTTCCAAGGAAAATGCCACGGAAAGAAATATCCTCTGCTGACTGCCATCAACGAAGAATTTGCTGATCCATCTGTCGCTTTACCTTTGCCGCCAGAAACTCCTGCCACAGTTGTTCAACCGTCCTACCCAGATGCTTCAACATCATCTTCCTACCCTTCATCTTCTTCAAGCACCACATCAACAACTTCCACCACTACCACCACCACCACTACAACCACCACCACGACTCCACCTCCATCGTCTCCATCTTACACAACTGCCAAGCCTTCAACCACGACAGATCACCAGCACGATCCCATCAACGCTCCAACTTTCGTCTGCACTCGAGATGGATTGCAGAGGGATCCACAGGATTGCCAGAAATTCCATTCTTGCGTAAGAGTTCAAGGAGAAAGCGGAAGCACGTTCTTGCCTTACGAGTTCTCTTGTCCACCGGGAACAGTTTTTGACGAGAAAATCAAAGGGTGCAATGTTCCTGCTGAAGTGGAGGGGTGTGAAAACTCTACAATGCAAATTTTCAGTTTCTTTAGACCCACAAGTATATAAAATATCAACTTTATGTTTTGTAATTATCAAAAACCAGACATATCGATCATGACATAAGAATGGTGTATTCTAAGGGTGAACAACAATAGATAAAAGAGAAGCAGTATGTAAGGCTGGTCATAAGAGAGGGAGGGAGTTGTGGCAGGTGCAATGCACCTAGGTTCTTCACTACTCTTGTTCACCGGGAACAATTTTTGATGAGAAAATCAAAGGATGCAATGGACCTACTGAAGTAGTGGGTATGGTCTCCTATGAGATTATACCCCTCTCATGAAACTAAAAATTAGGATTCAAAATTTTTTTCATCCGGGCCACATTTGTCGCCCACGCTTACAGGAACAACAAAATGAAATTAAAATAACGTTCTTGTTAACTTTTGAAATTATATTAGATTCTTCTAATTTTCCTTACATGCCGGGCTCTTTATAGAAAAAAGTCAGTGCTGACAATATGAGATTGGTTCATGCATAAAACTTTAGAAATTTGGTAAGCTGACGTTAGTTTGGATAGTTACTGTTGCAGTAATTATTTCTTAATAAAAATTAAAAAGGTAATAAATTAGAAGCGCACAATTTTAAATGTGCCATAATGCGATAGCGTAGTTATTAAGCATACGCCATTCTTCTGTCTTACAGCTGGTTTTTGATAAACGTAGGTTACGTCGTATAATGTTGTCCAGTATTGCAGAGTTTGTGCGCTTAGTAAGGAAGTGAAATCAAATTATATTACAGATTACAATCACGTTTAAAAGGATGTTAATGAAGTCAACAATTGATGTTGATAAATCAATGTGGTATCACATCAGGAGCTTGGAAGAGCAAGGGCGAATCCCGAAATTGGAGTGTTGTGAAATCAAGCTCAAAGTTTTGCAAGTAGTATTAAATAATAGGGTGCTACTCACTTTAGCTCGACACTGTGAGAATACTAAGGGCGGACCAGGGCAAAACGACTTACCTACAGATTGCCTATATGTATCTGAGGTGGAAAAAACAAACAAAAAAAATCGATTTTTCGGATTCGCCCTTGCTCTTCCTAGCTCCTGATATGCTCAGTTTAAATAAATAGCTATTGAAACCAGAAAATAATTGATTCACTAGGTCATACAGATTAAAGAGATTTGTATACATCAAGTTTCAAGTCAAAAACAATTTTTGTAAGCTCTCTATGAAAATTATTATTAGACCAATGTCAAACGGGCGTCTTTTTTGCTGCTTTTTTGCTTAGGTATTATCCATTCACCATTCACAAAGCATTGTGAATGGATAATACCTAAGCAAAAAAGCAGCAAAAAAGATTTCCGTCTGACATTGGTCTTATACATATGTATTTATCATACGGTAGAATTTTGTAGTCCCATTCTACATGATTATTTGTCTACGTGAATAACGAATAACAATGAATTGAATTTCGGTGTTTACCATGAAATAAAAACAACCGAATCTTCTTCAACCGATTCGCGACGAGCGTCAGGAAAACGTGACGTATAAAGCTTAGAATCCTTGATTATTCCTACCAGTGATTTTTTATTGCAAATTTTAGCTTATTAAATCGGAGCATTTCTGTGATTAAACGGCACAAATTTCAATTTGGAAAAACCGGTGGTAAAAGATTAATTCTTTTGTAAAATATGCTCATCGGGAAAGGTTAACTCTAAAAATAACTCATATAGCCAATGGGGAGTAAATATTTAGATTATAATAATGACTTAGAGGCAACTATACTTCTAAAACAGATATGCAGCTTTTACATGAGTTCAGAGTTAAAACAATGGAAGGGAAACACATGGGGAATATAGTAAGAAAAACTTTGTTTTATCAATAATTTTTCTCTTTTGTTTAACAATTAAAAAGCTGTAAAATAGTTATTTCAAATTGCAATATACTCTGGAAGGGGGCGGGGGACGATGGCAGTTCACATTTGTGAGATTTGAGTTGTCAGATGTGAGGTATCTGTTAGCTTCAGAAGTATACTATTTTTTTAGTAACCTTGGATCGAGACAAAAGTGAAGGTAGTTTTCTAAAAACCACAGTCGATGATAGGTATACTCGTAAAGGGAGAAGAACGATGAAAGCCTCGCGGTGGTAAAAGAAGAATAAATAACTAGTTTTTGATAATCATAGTTTTTCAATCATCGTTTCTTTAATCGTTTTTAGTCTTGATTAAAAGTTTGCAATACCCTTAACGTTCCATACGTTAACTTGCATTCAGGATTTCTACTGGCTTTTGACTAATTTCAGCAATTTAGCTGGTCATCAAAGAAAAACTATAGCCAAATGAAAATAACATTAGTAGAAGATTCATTGTGAAACACCGATTCTAAAATCTTTTTTTTTTTTTTAACTCTATAATATACCCACTTTTTCCCTTTTAGTGCGTGTAACTATTTTTTGAAATTGTTTTTAGAAGAGTTAGTGATCTAAGTTGAACTATCGGTTATAGAAACCACTGAAATAAGTGCATTATAGATGTTTTTAAAAGTCGAGTTAAAAAAAAAATCGAACTGTATTCTAAATAGTTTTATGAAATAAACAAAACTGGAGTTAGCTCATGAACCCGATATATTCTAAATAGTCTCATAAAACAGATAAAACTCTAGTTAACTTAGGATTTGGAATGGCATGTTTGTGAGTTAATTGAAAACAAACAAAAATTAATAAAAAAAATGAATGAGTTCTAAAAAAATAAATATACAAGTAATAAATTACATCGAAAAGTTTTCAACCACTAAATAACATCATTAGAGGTGTTTATAAAATAAAAAAAACATCAATTCTCGTAAGTTGGCGATTTTAATCTTTTGTTTTCTCGCCAAATCAAACATTTTGCATTGATTTGGCGCAATGGCGATCGGCAGCGAGAACCCTGCTTGTAATAATCCTATCAGGCATACCACTGATTTAACATTTTCCTTCTTACTTTGCGCACAAACTTTGCAAATGTGTTGTGATTTATTGTTTGTTGCAAATGGTTGATATGAAAGGCTTGACGAATGTTCGAATGCCATATCTATGAATGTGAGTATCAAGTTTAACTTATTTGATATCAAATACTATAAATCAAAAAACAAATATGAAAATAGCACTCTGGGGGTAATAAAAAGTGTTATTTATTTTTAATCAAAATCATTTATTCAAATTTATTTATTTTTCAATACTAGGATGAATATCCCCGGTGAATTGATGTAAATATCTAAACATTTTTGTGTTCAATCTTTATTTTGCTTATTCAAAAATATTACTTTACAAAATTTAATGCACGGAATATTACTTCATTTAATGCAATTACGTTTTTATTTAATTACTACCTTGATCATTTAAGGAGTAAATTCCAATTGGTATCCATTAGAATTTCATGCTGATGTAAATAAATGTCACTAAATTTTAAATTATTTTTTGAACAACTTTTATTTATAATTCATTTATAATTTATTTTTTGAAATGTATATTCTGTTTGTGTTTGTTAAATTATTTCTTCAATGATGTCTGATAAAATAAAAAACTACAGAGCACTCGCTTTCTTTCTCTCTTTTCTTTTTAGACCCCTTCCCATTTGCTATTTATTCCAGGCAACAATTAAAGTGGTGTCACACACGCACACACACACACACACACAAAAACCGTACACCTAACCATAAGCCAGCCTTAAAACGAAGCAGGTGTATCATTGTGCGGTTCAATACTGATAATCTACTGCAATTTTTTAAACTTCTAAACATATCACATGTTCAATTTTTACACCGTCGTATGGGGAAAAAAGTACTTTTAAATGTAATTTGTTTGAAAATTGCATCTTAATTTATTTTTGAGATACAAATTTTTTTGTAGTTTTTAATGCCATTTCTGTATTGGTAGCAACTGAAGAACTCCCTTTCTGTAGAAAGTAAAGGAGAAATAGTAGTGTAGATTACAATATCTTTTTGTTGTCGTTTTCTCATAAAAACTGAAAAAAAAATATTAACATACGTGCTATGCCAAGAATATTGTCTGCTGTAAAATGTATTTTAAAGAATATTTGTGTGTCTTATTTTCTATGCATTTACTTAATTCTTATCAAAAAGCTGAAAGAATGCAATTTTATTAATCCGTGTGTCATAACATTTTCCGAATTTTGATAAAATATAAATGAATGATTTCTGATAAAACATGGAGCTATTATAAACTATATTTAATTTTCAGTATCCATATTAATGTTCCAAATAAATGAAAGCATATTAATCATTCGATACCCGATTTTTTAATTGAGTTTCTTGAATGACGACTTCGCTTTTTGCTGGGTTTGTGTATTATTCCGCGATAGGGATGTCCTATGCATACTTTTCTATAGATGTTGTTTAAGACTGGATCGTAAATGTGGAAGTCTTCAGCGGATGCAAATGGCGTCATTTTATATAAAATAAAAGCGTGTATTTTAAGTCTTAAAATTGAAAACTGTTTTGAACTATCTATATTTACATGTACATTTTTTGTCATCAGTGGCGACACTAAATTCTGAAAAAGCAGAATTCCTGTTTCCCGTTTTTTTTTCTTTCTTTCTTTCTTTTTTTTTTTTTTTTTTTTTTTTTTTTTTGAACACCGGTATTAAAAAAAGTTTCGGTCAGGCTCCACTTTTGCGGACCATAGTCACCGGCAGAGCAAAATCTAGGGACAGGGCTTGATTAATGCACGGACCTCCGGGGCCTCGACCCTGGGCCCACAAATTTGTGTGTATTTTCTCACAATTTAAGTTTTCCCACTATTTGCATTTTATATTTTGGTCCCTGACGTAAAAACAAAGTTTTACTGTAATAAAAAACCTCCATATTTAATTTTTCTGTAAAAGTCCTTTTCAATTTAAGAGTACCTATGATTTTCAAAACTTGCCGCATCCAGAAAATCAAATTTGGGGAAAATACCAAAAACTGCATACTGTGTCTATTGGTTTCAATATAAAGGAGGATTTTACAATGTCAGAATTATAGTTTAAAATGATTACTAGACTGTTAGGGAAAACACAATTTTTATGATTTTAGATAAGGTGAGTTTTGAAAAGACGTCCTTTTTTATTCTGCAACATAAACTGTGGATCATAGATGTTTGTGAATTATACAGATGCTTATTTGAGAAAGTGGACGGTAATTCATTTTCTTGATTATTCTTGTAAGTTAAATATTTTTGTAAACTTGAAACTTTCACCCAAACAACTTTGTCAACTCATCCAATAAACCTACTTTTTTTTCTGAAAGTGTCGCCGGGAATGGGGAGGTAGTGGGGGGGGGGGGGGACTTTTTAACAGGCCCTGGGCCCAACTTCAGCTTGATCGGGCTCTGTTTAGGGAGGAACAAAACTTTGAAATATGTGCCAGAAGCCCGCAGCTCAGGTCGCATTTTTTAAAATGGACGATATGAACATGAAATAAGCTAAACCAAAAATATTTTGTCGTAATTCTCCGTGCAAGACAATTTTTAAAAGGCATCAACACAAAAAGCATTAGGGATAGACCGCGAGACGGTTGCACAAACCACCAATCACCTCATCGAGTTGGCGGCTGAAATCACAGGATTAGTTAAAATTCGATTCCCATGTTAAAACGCAACTGGTCTGCCAAGTCATATCTTGGTGGAAAACACCTGCATACCCGATTTTAATGTTGACTGGTAGGTTTACCATTGTGTTTTCCTGCTCTCAGTCTACCATGTTTTCATACCTTTGGGTGCAGGAAAACACAACGATAACCCTACCGATCAACCACTATGATGTGTTAACATAATTTTCAATTGATTATCAATAACAGGACAGATTTTGCCATCCCATGGAAATACACAAAGTATCATTGATGGTTTTAAATAATTTCTATCCACATGTTATTTAATTTTTTATATATGGATTAATGATTATGAGTCTCGGGCCGCACAAAAAAGGTCCGATGGGGCACATGCGGCCCGCGAGTCGCAGGTTGAGTATGGCTGAAAGTGCTGAAAGTAAAAATATAAAATGAGAATCCTTGTAGTACTTTTGCAGTCAATGTATGGTGCTGCCTTCTATTATGTTTATTGAGAAATAATTGGTAGAATCGCAATATTTAGTTTTTTTCATTCAGGAGCGCCATTTCAGAACTTTCTTGGGGGGAGGGGGGGGGGGGGCAAACATTTTTTGAGGGATGCTATATAGCTAAGGGTAGGATACAGGGGGGTCTATCCCCCCGTATGGGAAACGTTTACTGACTTATGCTTACAATACAGTAAAAACTTCAAATACGGAAACTCAAAACCGATGAAATATTTCGTTTTAGACAGGTTTTCGTCTTAGAAGGTAAAATTTTAATATATTGGACATGATTTTTTTTCCCTTTTAGACAGGATTCTATTATAGACAGGTTTCATTTTTACAGGTATCCTCACTGACTGTTAAACCATCTGCTCTATAGTATAGCTCTGAAAAGGGATGTATTAGAGTAAAACTTGTGAAAACTAAACCTGTCTATAACAGATTTCTTTACAGAAGGGGAAAAAGTCAAATTTCGTTGAAAAAAACATCATATAATTATACTTGCTAAGACGGAAACCTGTTTAAATGGAGCTTTTTTCTAGTCCCTTTCGAAGTTTTACTGCATTTCATGAGTTTCCTGACGATGGAGAAGGAAAATTTTTCTTTGAGGAACAGGGAACGTGGAAAATTGCACAACTTCCAGAACTGCACAAATCAAACATAAAAAAAATCCCACACAATAAAACATGCTCTACGTGATTTTGTCTCCATAACTTCTTTTACAAGCATGTGATTATTCCACATTTTTTTTTTTTTTAATTTTCGTGAAAGTCCGCGATTTTTCTTTCTTTCAAAATCCACAAAATCAATTCGTCAATGAGCCGCAGAAAAAAATCGCGAATCTTGGAAATTTTGAAAAAAAGTCTCAAAATCGTCGCTTAAAAAATCGCTAATTTCTTCAAACGACCGTGGAAAATATCGCTAATTTCATCAGAGATCGCGAAAAGAAATACAGACTTCGTCAAATGATCGCACAAACCGAAATCTTGAATTTCGTAAAAGGATTGCGAAAAAAATCGCGAATTTCGTAAAAGGATTGCGAAAAAAATCGCGAATTTCGTAAAAGGATTGCGAAAAAAACGCGAATTTCGTCAAAAGATTGCGCAAAAAATCACGAAAATTTAGTCGAACAATCGCGTAATAAATCGAGGAGAAATTCATCAAACGATCGCGTAATAAGGTCCAAAATTTTGTCTAACTCTTGCGCAAAAAAATCACAAATATTATTAGTCGGTGGCAGAAACAAAACCATGAATTTCAATAAATGATAGTGATAAGGAATCGTGAATTTTGTCAAAAAAAATCACGAAAACAAATATCGAATTTCGTCAGTTGGTCGCGGAAAAATATTGTGAATTTCAGCAAGTGCTCGCGCAAAAAAAATCTATGTCGTATAAGGGTCATTCCACGTAAAATGAGCAAAAATTAAAAAAAAGTCGTGGGCACATACTAACCAATTTTAATAAAATTCGATGCACAGGTTCAATTCATATTCAAGTAATGCTCTGCAAAATATCTTAACAAAAAATAAATTTTTTTAGCAGTTTTGGACATTTAAAAAACTTGTGATATAGAATGGCATGTGCGCAATCGTCCAAAGTTGCAAGTTTGAAGTTCTGTACCTTGAAAGCTGTTTAACAGAAAGGAATTTTTTTTTGTAATTTTGTAAACTCTGAAAAATTATCTTCTTATTTACTGAGTAATAATAATCTAGTAACACCATGATTATTTATAGATCGGTTGCAAAAATTGAAAATTTGTGAATTTTGAGAAAATTAGAATCGTTATAAAAATCAAAGGAATTAAAAAACCTCTGTGAAATTAATGCCTGATGTAGTATGTCATATGTAGATCGAATTCCCCAAGTTTTAAAGTTGCCATTTATTTCCTTCATCTTCAAAAAAACATAGAAACTTAAAAAAAAATTACAAAATCATGATTTTTCCTCTTCTGTATAAGTCGAAAATAAAAAAAGGACAGGCCCGACAGTAACAATATTGCACAGACATAAAGATTAATAAGTCCATGATACGTTAAAAAAAATTCAAGATTGCCTTTTGATTCCTAACATAAGAAAAATGTGTTCAAAATAGTAATGTTTTCTAGATTCCATTCGCTATACCTCTTTGAATTCGCCCGCGTATCTTAAATTATTGCACGATTTCATGGGAAAACATATTTAGTGCTGCCATCTAGTTTTTTTATTTGAATTTAGAATTGATATATAGTATTTCGTTTAGCTTAGCCAGTTCTTTCTACTCTAATTTAAAATTCTCTTGAGGCAAAAATAAACTGAAAGCAAGAATAAAAGTTTCTGTATTTAAAGTATACACAATTATTTGTAATATCAAATATTTTAAAAGTTTAAGAAGGCTTTCCTTGACTTAAAAAAAAGTGATTGAAATATTGCATTTTACCCTCAACATTTTTTACTATTTATTTTTTTTCTCATTAAGGATTAAAAAGGGCAAGAATGAAACTTTCGATATTTCAAATATATACTTTTAGCTATAAGGTGTAGCAATTTGCAGCTTGTCAAGGCTGTCCTTCGTGTGTAAAGGATTAATAGAAATATTGCTTTTTTTCCCTCAAAAATTTTCAAAAATAATTTTTTTCTCTATACGAAATAAAAATACAATTACTAACTTACACCAGTCTGTTAATTATCATTCATTCCTAATTATAAATAATTTTTAATATATTCTTTCCATTCCTAAGGCTAATAATCGAAATTGAATTTTTAAGCACATAGACAATACCTCGATTTTACATTCACTTTTAATGTAAATTTTAATACTTAAATTAACAATCCAGAAATCTATTATTTTACATTTACTCATAAATAGATATGAGCTACTTATAGACTGATTTTGATTAAAATCTGTGACATGTGTGCCACAGCTGATTTGCTCATTTTGCATGGGATGACCCATAACGCTTCCAGAAAAAAATCGTGAATTCCGTGAATCGATCGCGGAAAAAATCGCAAATTTCGGCAGAAGATCCCGAAAACAAATCATAAAATTCCTTCAGTCAGGAGATAATCAGTCAACGGACGTCATGAATAGGTCACGAACTTTGCAAATTTTGTGATCTGTAAGTATAAGAAAATTTTCGTTAGGGATTTTCTGCAAATGAATGTAAAGCGTTAATTTTTTCGGATTGTGTTTTCACTTTTATGAGATGGTTTTATGTTAATCCGATTTTTCAAAGAAATTCTGAGTATATTTCAGATAAAAAAAAACTACATATTTGAACATTAATGAATACTATGTATATATCTTCATTTTTCTACAGAAAAGGTAAAATTTATTATTAATATTCATATAAAAATCACAAATAAATGCACAAGAATTACTTTCATGTGCATACATATAATTTAAAATTATTTAAAATACATTAGAAAAACCCAGAACGTTTTCAGTCATCACAAAACAGTCATCAGTGGGATTTAAATGTTATTATTTTCTTTGTGCTTATTCGAGAATTGGCTAGAAGAAAATCATTATGATTGTTGTGTCAATGATTTGGCGAGTTTTCCCATGATCAATTTGCACACAGCCGAGAAGTAACTGATAAAAAAAGTTATCACATGTATTTTTAAAACTAACCAAAGTACTCATTAAAGATGTATATCAAATAAATTGATATACAAATTTTATTCTACGTTCAATATTTAAAAAATAAAAAATCATTTTGTAAAAAGTGGGCCAACCCTCCCTAGTCTCCCCTATATGAAATAACTTTATATCAAATAGCACATAAAAGAAATAGCTACTATTTAAAGGTAGTTAATAACAGGCTTTTGTTACATAATGCATTCAACCGTAAAAATGTCTTCTTGTTCTTGCCCCCGCTTGGTGTGTGTGTGTTTGGGGGGGGGGGGGACAAGCAAAACTTATCAACAAAACAGATGGACAACATTCTTTCTCTTTTCTTTAATAGTAAACACAAGTATCATTTCAAACGTATTTCGGACCTAGTTCCTCCAACTGCTGTGCTTGCAAAAATTCGCACCCTATTTCACAGATGGCAGAAACTTTCAATTTTGACTGTGCTTATGTTTCTTGTATAACCATATTATTAACTGACAGTTGTCTACATGGGTCGTGAGTTAACATAAAGTTTTAAAAATGTTTTTCAAATTAATTTGTGTGCAAGGTTAATAATCAAAATGGGAAATGAAAAGGTACATTTTCGTCATGTTATGTTATAATGAGTTTAAATTGGAGTGAGTGTTGGGCATGCTACAAAAAATATTCGTTTATTTAGATCGTGCTCCCGCTCTTAGGATAGTTAGAAAGTGGTTTTGTCGATTTCGAAATGGTGATTTCAATCTAAACGATAAAATTCGCTATGGGCGACCTCCTGGCATTGATAATGACTTAATCTGTGATTTAGTGAATAAAAATCCACGGGTCACTACTAAAGATATTAGTGAGAGAATAAATGTTTACAATTCGACTGCATTTAACCATTTAAAACACATTGGGTACACTTCGAATCTCGATGCATCGGAAATCGGGCACGATATTTTTCTATCACCCAATATATGCATAGATATATGACAGAAGAATGGGAATGCCAAACATTAGGGTATTCCCACATCTTGGTACTAAATAATTTTATTATCATTTAATGATTTTAATAATAACTTTGTATTTTCATAAAATTAGATAATAGACTAAAAAGAAGATAAGAGGCTATTTTGATGTAACGAACAAATTATAAATAAAAAGAGTAAATTTTGGTTGGATAAAAAATGATAACCATATCAAAAGACAAATCTCCCTGACCCTAGAGATATCTTACGATATCATGTGCCAGATCTCCCCCTTCCCCCTCATCCCCTAAAGTGATAAGGTTATATATGCACATCCCCTTAGCAGTGATAATGTGTATTCCGCTGAAGAAATGGTATAACAGGGTACCTGATGATCTCATCAAACTGGTGAGTAAAGGCAATACATTCAATTTCTAAATGCCATCTTGGTTGTGTATGAGCTTTTGATATTGAAGTTCAATGTATATTTTTTGTATATCAATGTATATCAATTGATCATGGTGCTAAATCGAATTAATGGGAGGATGTGTTAAATTCCGCTGTATTAATGTGCATTCCGCTGAAGAAATGAGATAACAGTGTACAGGGCCGGCGCAATAAACCGCAAAGCATTGGCAATTTCCAATGTATACTGCAATACTAAACTAATAAAATATATTTTTAAATTGTATATATCATAGAATAACACGTAATATAGATAATATAATGTATGAAAAATATCACTATTTTCACATTTAATGTGCATAATTATTTTTAATTTCACAAAATCTTCTATCCTTTACGGTATTTCAAATAATATACATTTTTTTGCTCACGGTAACTTTCAGGATCATCAAATCTATCCATTTCCCGACAATTTAATCATCTTTGCCTGTAAGAAATAAAGCTAATACTTACATATTTTCTCACAAGGAAATCTTCAAAAACAAATGTACAGGATAAATATTATTATTTTATACAGATAAAATGTTATTTCGAATTGTATAAAAAAACTCGGTTTCTCTAACAAGACACCAGTTGGCGCGGGGCCTTGGGAAATTGCTCCGTTTGCCCAATGGTTGCGCTGGCCCTAACAGTGTACCTGATGATCTCTTCAAACTGGTGAGTAAATCCTGTGATTCAATGTCTAAATGTCATCTTGGTTGTGTATGAGCTTTTCATGTTGAAGTTCAATGTATATGTTTTGTATATCAATGTATGTATATCAATTTTGATCATGGTGCTAAAACGAATTAATGATCTCTTCGAACTGGCGCATAAATCCTGTGATTCAATGTCTAAATGTCATCTTGGTTGTATATGAGCTTTTCATGTTGAAGTTCAGTGTATATATTTTGTATATCAATGTATGTATATCAATTGATCATGGTACTAAAGCGAATTAATGGAGGGATGTGTTAAATTCCTGTGATTAATATTGACTAAAATGCCATTTTTCTTAATTGAAAGTCATATGTAAATAAAGATGTATATTAAATTAGATTGAATTGTTCTATCTTGTCTACTGTTTGTTAGAGTTGTGGTAGGATAGTACACTGATATTCAGAATGATATGAACGCCGAGTTTTTCCAACATAAAAAGGAAAAAAAAATGCTACAAAAGAAAAGGGCTATACATATACATATACAAAGTTATCAACATTTTTCTAGTTTTGAACCACCCTTATGATATGATATGTTGTCATTCGTCGAGCCCCCCCCCCCCCCCCGATGATATAGTTATCAATGTATAAAAATTCTTTTATTTTTAGATTTTTTTCTTTCTTTTTATACGCTTGCAGCTATATACACATACCGTATATTTCCGTGTATTAGCCGAGAAATTTTGGACTTTCTTTTTTTAAATCGAAAGTCCGGGGGCCGTCTTATACACGAGTCTAAGAAAATTTTCAAATTTGATATTCTAAGGATGGTAAATATAACAGGATGGAAAATTATAAAAGACATAAACATTACCTACAGATTGCCTACAAGTTTCTAAAAATACTTTAATACTCCATTCTTTTATGATGAAGCAAGTCATCAATCATCTTTTACTATCCAAGTCATTATTAGAATTTTCAAGCAACTCCTTAAAATTGCTTTCTCTCATTCGTACATCAGGATAAATATCGTCAGAATCTAGTTCATCATTATCCCAATCTTCTTCAAAAATGGCATCATCCTCAGTTCCATCCTTTACATTATTGATGCAACATTTTTTGAATCATCGGGTGATCATTCCTTATGGTAATTCAAGGCAAATTTCTTGCACCAATTCAGAGATAGCAACGATGTGAACTTTTTAGGTGCGTTCGTAATTATATAAATACGTAGCACCTATAGTCGTCGTTCGGTCCGTTGTCCGTCTGTCCACATATAACAGAGCAAAAACTACCGAACCGAATGGTCTGAAATTTTAAATATATAATTGTTGCAAAATTTTGTCGAGTCATTTCAAATTTTACGAAAATCGGATGTATAGTTTAATTACAGGGACAGTCAAAAGTTTTCCTTTACACTACGACCAACGGGAATAAATTATTGCAAGTGCATTTTAATGATGATGCCTTTGGAACAGATTGAAATGGATATGTACTTATGAAGTGCGCTAAAATATACATTAAGGACAATATGCAGTGCAAAAAATACTTATAAAACTAGTTATAGTACAAACGCACCTCATTTGCCACATTTGACGTGCATTTTCCAACTTGTTTAAATTACCGCTATTTGTCGCAGATGACATCCATTCAGTTCACTTCGGACAGGACCTGTGTTAATGACTCATTAAAAAAACGTCCGAATGTTGATGAATAGAAGTAAGGTCACCTAGGAGATATCAATAATTTCGAAGAACGCATTTTTTTTCTATAAAATATGCTGAGTTTTCGTTCACTGAACTTTTCTTCACGTTTGTTTAACATCGGCTTATATACGGGTTTCTGATTTTGGACGATTTTTCACTGACAATTCGAATATTCTGCTTATACAGGGAAATATACGGTATATTTATTAGTCGAATTCTTCACGGATTCAAGAAGTCAATAAAATATAAGTACATGAAACAAATTTACATCAAATAAAATCTAAAAAAGTTAGTTACTGAAAAGTTTTAACAATAGCTTGTTACCTAATGTATTCAAAATGTACCTAATGTTTTCTAAATGTACAGTCGTGGAAAAAAAAAAGTAAACATCCCTACTAACTCCTCATCAAATTATCGTAGACGAAAGTTACCGGTACTGAACGATTGGAAATAAAGTCTACTTTTAAATGATGTATATAAAATTTTCTTAGGGGGCCATCTACATATTTAAAACGAATCCAAACTTAATTTTTTTCAATGGCAATACCCAATTTTAACAAGATATTTCAAATCTTTGGTTCAAACTATGCCTAGACAACAAATTTCAAGTCATTTGAATGATAAGTTTTTGAATTATAAGCATTCAAAATTTAGTGCTTGTAATGTTAAATTGCATTTTCATATTTTTATTTATATCTCCTGGAATTATACTCCTAATGTGCTAATTTTTTTTGTAGAAATAATACTAATATACCCAAACATAAATACGCTGAATTCGCAATTTTTATAATTTTATGATATGAATTATGAATTACGAAATTAATATTCGAAAAAATTATGAATTACAACCTACAATTTTTTTGATGGATTTAGATTTATTAAGTCCTGCTTTATAGAAATCCAAATTTTCCCATTTTTCTTCCAAGTAGTTTTCAAATTATGCTTAAAAGACGGCAAAATGATGGTTTAAGGGGCCGTCTATGATAGAAGTGAGTAGATATTTTGAAATTAATTCTACTGTCCTGTAATCTAACAGGCTTCATTGACTCCTTGAGTGGCGCTTCAGGTGCCTTGATCAAGAAGGGTGCTCTCTCGATTAACAATCAAGTACGGAACTTCAATTTGGATACAGCCCTTAAAATACGCTCGTTTTAAAGTAAATAATTTCTCGGAAACTTATGGTACGAATTGCATAAAAATTTGTTTTTAGGCTAACTGAGGGGTGTAGAGTTCATTTATGCTGTCAGAATTGTGTACTTCTATTGAAAAAAACAAAGTTATGGTTCATTTTAATGTGTAGATGGCCCCCTAAGCAAAATTTATATACATCATTTAAAAGTAGACTTTATTTACAATCGTTCGGTACCAGTAACTTTCTTCTACGAAAATTTGTTGAGGAGTTAGTAGGGGTGTTTACATTTTTTTTTCCACGACTGTACCTAATGCTCGTTACCTAATGTATTCATGCCCCGGGAAGTTAAAAGCAGAACTTATCAACAGAACAGTGGACAGCATTATTTGTTTTTCTTTAATGGTACAAGTATCATTTCCTACATATTATGCCCCTGATTTCTTTAACAGCGAAATATATGCGCATATGTCAGAAGAACAGGAATGCCAAACGTTAGGTTATTCCAAATTTTAAATGAAAGGATTTTATAAACACTTAATGGCTTTAATAATAGTTTTGTGTTTTCCTAAAAACATATACAAACTAGTACGTTGTGGCCACCACAAAACTTTCTTCTATATAAATCACGTCAATTAAATCATTTAGATAGTACAAGAAATTACATCCATTTAGCACCAATTCACATCGAAGTATATCTGAATTTGAAGTTTGATGAAAATTCGTGCATTACTTCTGAAGATAGAGCTATAGTGGAATTTCTGAAAAATGTAGCATAGCAGCGCCACCTGTTGAGCGATTTACACCAAAACATAAACCGCACTAATTGATATCAAGGTATACCGGAATCTGAAGTTTGATGAAAATTCGTGCATTAGTTATTGATGGAAAATGATGGAATGGATGGAAATTCTGAAAAATGCAGCATAGCAGCGCCACCTGTTGAGCGATTTCTACCAAAACATAAACAGCACTAATTCATATCAAGGTATAACTGAATCTGAAGTTTGATGAAAATCCAAGCATTAGTTCTTGAGATAGAGCTATTGCAGAAATTTCAAAAAATGCAGCATAGCAGCGCCACCTGTTAAGCGATTTAAACCAAAACTTAGAAAACGTCAATTCATGTCAAGAACTAACTGAATCTGAAGTTTGGTGAAAATCCGTGCATTAGTTCTGGAGATTGAGCTGTTGTGGAAATTGTGAAATTGTTGGATATCAGCGCCACCGGTTGAGCAATTTACACCAAAAACTAATCAGCATCAATTTATATCAGGGACTAACCGAATATAAATTTTTATTAAATTCCGTGCATTAGTTCTTGAGATAGAGTGCCCACAATATTTGTGTCACACGCAGACAGACTCACAGACCCACAGACAGACATTTTGTAAAAACATGTTTTTCGCAATCTCTGACCTCTAAAACGTGTAAATCATTCGAAAACCAAAAGTCGAAAATTTTCACGAATCCAATACTTTCTTCTTGTAAAGATAGAAGGAAGTAATAATAATAACAATAATAAAGGTAACAAACAGGCTATTTGAATGTAACGAAAAAGTTATTGAAAAAAGAAAAGTTTGGTTAGATAAAAAAATGATAACTTTATCAAAAATCTGCATTATTTCTTGAGTTATAATTATTTATGGACGGTGAGTATAATTGAAGGTCCGTAGATATTGGAACTTTAAAACGCGTTTTCTCAGATTAGAAAATTTGGAGTTTGTGCGCACTGTTATTTTCAAACTATGTCAGCTATACAGCTTTAAAAAATTAAACAAATATGCGTTTCTTTATAGACTACATGCTAAAACCAAAAAAATTCATATATTGCAGTTAATATTTTTTTTTGCACTTGAAAAACTTGAAAAAAATTATGATTTTTTAATTTTTTTTTTTATTTTGTGCTACAATTAATAATAATAAAAATTTTTTTTTGTAATATAATAAAGCACAAGATACACAATATATATTAAAACACACATACACACATAAATAACGCCTGAATTCAACTGTTAAAGGTATATATAAATATTATACAGACATACATACAATAAATACAATAAACCCAATTAGTGCGAAAAATTAGCCAGAGCCAGCAATCGAACCATACGCTGTGGTCCCAGGTTCGTTTCCTGGCTAATTTTTCACTCCAGTTGGGTTTATTGTATTTATTGTATGTATGCCTGTATAATATTTATATGTACCTTTAAATCTTTTTGTGTATATTTTGGTTTTAGTTTAGAAGTAGTCGTGTTATGATTCTATTTTGTTAAAAAAAAATTCTGTATGCGTAATTTAGAGTTTTATCATGCGCGCGGCACTTAATTATTTTAATTCACGCATTAGTAAGATGAATATTTAAATTTAAAATTTAAATATTAATTTTGTATAGACAACATTTATTTTTCTGAATAATATAGTTAAGAATATATACTTTAGGCAAAAAAGGAAAAAAAAAGATCTTAATTGGATATTATTTGTATTTTGGTACTTTGAAAAAGGCGATGTTTTTTGATCGTTTCAAGAAACTTAAAGGTCCTCTGCCCCCTTAATTACTTAAAAAAAATTTTGGGACATTTTCGTTTTCGGCCGAAAGTAAGAAGATTACCGAAATTTGGTTTCGGTCTTAAAAACCTGTTTCGGTCGATCCTTAGTTTAAGATAAAGTGACCAAATGTCCCCTTTTTTAGAGAACAGAGCTAATATTTGAAACCATTTTTTTCAATTTTGAAAAATTGAAATTAAGATACACTATATGGCCAATGATGACCGGTCACTTGTGATTTTAGACGTTTTGTTAAATATCTAAAAGAATACATGAGGAATTATCCTGAAACTCCAGGTGTGTAAACAGAATAGTATAAGTCATATATTTACGTGAAGATTTTTTCCCGAAATCCCATAGGAAACTGTCAACAAATTGAAAAAGAACGAATATCTTTTGGATAACCGTGTAAAAACTAATGTAGCAAAAATGTTCAAACTATAAAATATAATTAAGAGGCTTATTGTCATAAACTGTGTTCATTTTTATGAATACAGCATGTATACTCGAAGAGAAATTGATGTTTTTATAAAAACAGTCCCAAATTTCGCCAAGTTTTTTACTTATAATTTACAGAGGTTTTAATATAAAAAAATGTTCTTTTCAGAAACTATAAAAAACAACATTGTACACAACACCCTGCAATCATAATTAAAAAATTATGAAAATTGGATGAAAAATGAGCAGGTTTACTAAATAACGTTTCACTGCGCATGCGTGAATGCAATCAAAATACAATGTGCATAATGTATTAGCTAGATGCGTAGAGCAACTTTTGTGAAAGTCTCAAATTCATAGCTTGAAAATTCTGAAAATTATCGTCTAAGTTGTTCCCCAAAAGAAGCAAAAAGATGAAGCGCTGTATCCAAATACAGTACGCGCAATATCGTGTATTAGAAATACTGTATAACATATACTAGATTTGGATACAACCCTTCATCTTTTTGCCTCCTTTTAAGAACAACGGATTTCAAGCTTATTCTATCGACGATCACTTTCAGAATTTTCAAGCTACACTGTTAAAAATTTTGCAGCATTCTGGCAGGTCATTCGACCGTTTTTTGAAAAAACGGTTTCATAACCATAATTTAACTATATTCTGACCATAAAATGGCCAATAATATGGTCAGAATAGTGTTAAAATTACGGTTGTGTAACCGTTTTCGGAAAAAACGGTCAAATGACCTGCCAGAATGCTGCAAATTTTTAACAGTGTATATTTTTGAGACTTTCACAAAAGTTGCTCTATACATTTAGGTAATACATTATGCACATTATATTTTGATTGCATTCGCTCATGCCCAGTGAAACGTTATTTAGTAAACATACTCATTTCTCATCCAATTTTTAGTATTTTTTAATTCTGATTGCAAGGTATTGTGTACAATGTTCTTTGTCATAGTTTCTGAAAATAACATTTTTTTATATTAAAACCTCTATAAATTATAAGTAAGAAACTTGTCGAAATTTGGGACTGTTTTTATAAAAAACCTTAATTTCTTTACGAGTATACATGTTATCCTCATAAAAATGAACACAGTTTATGACAATAAGCTTCTTAATCATGTTCTACAGTTTAAACGCGTTTGCTGTATTAGTTTCTACAGGGGTATCCAAAAGATATTCTTTCTTTTTCAATTTTTTGACGGAACCCTATGGAGTTTCGGGAAAAAAAATCTTCCCGGAAATATATGACTTATACTATTCTGTTTACACACCTGGAGTTTCAGAATATTTCCTCATATATTTTTTAAAAATATTTAACAAAACGTCTAAAATCGCAAGTGACCGGTCATCATTGGCCATATAGTGTACATGTACAATGTATCCTCAGCTGTAAATTTATAGGTTAAAAAAATTAACATTTTAGCATAGGGCAATTCCACAGAAAATCATCATTTTTGGGGGAGGAATCAAATTTATAATATATTTAATTTAACGGTATGATTGGAAAAACTTGATATTTTTATATTCTATAGAAAAATCCTAATAAAAAGGCATTGTAAATTACTGTTTACAAACTAAGTTAAGTACCATTATCGTCTTTTTAAACTCATAATGTTACGTCAGTTACACAATAAAAGTTACGTCAGTTACACGTGTAAATGCCATTTTTTTCTTTTTTATTATTCAGAAATTAATTAAACAAGTTACTGTTATAATTTGGCATTACTTAGTGTTGTGGAGAACATTAAATCACCTTTTTTAGCTGGATAGTTTTGATAATTTTTACACTTCAATGAAGGCAGAAAAAATGTTTGTCTATTTTATGTTATGTCAGTTACAGAATTTTGAATTGCAATTTTTGGGACTCAAAGCGAGATTGAAATAATCTGCAGGTATATGGTTATGAAGTCCTTAGTAAGAAATATTTTAAATTGTAAAAATTTGTTCTAGCTTTATTAGTAAATTTTCTACATAGATTTGAAAACAAAATTCGATGACAAAATGTTAAGTCAGTTACGATGGAATTACCCTATAAGAAAGAAAGACTTTGAAGCTGAGTTATGCATTTAAAACACAATGGCATATTGCAGTGAAAACCCAGGATTCCAATCTATTTTAACCCCAAAATTTTCAGTAAAATACTCACAGGTATTCTGTAAATACATTTTCAGATTCAAATTTCGCTACATGCAGTGTTAAGTAAGTTCGTGTCTAGAGCCTAGAGCTACATTGCCTGCGCAAAGGTGAAGAATGTAATTTCTTGCGCATTGCTTCAAAACTTATCATGCTGCGGTAAAGCAATCGATAAGTTTGAAGCATTTCGTATTGCCAATTTCTATTTTTGAATTTTTTATTCTAGTTTAGTCTTTTAGTCGACATTTTCTTAAATCAGTGTAATTTTTTTCGATAATACATACTTTATTTAAAAAAAAAAATAAAATAAACAACAACAGTTATATAAAAACATTTTTCAAAACATATTTTTAAATTAGCCTAATGCTGGAATATCGTTCACTAACATTTTTATTTATTTTCTTTTAACTTAAATTATGCTCAGTTTAGGGACTGTACAAATATAACGTTATCACTTTGAGGGGGAGGGGAGGGGGCGGAGGGGGGTCTGGCAATTGATATCTTAAGATATCTCTAGGGGGAGGCAGAGGCAGAGGGGTAGCTACAAATTTTTTTTCAGAAGGGAGAGTTCAAAAATTTTCCAACTTATAATTCAAAAATTTCCCAACGTGAAACAAATTGCTCTATTTTCCAACTAAAATATGCTCAATGTATGTTTAATGATAATGATACTAATACGCAAAAAAAAAAAAAAAAATCTTTTCAAAGAAAAATTCTGAAATAAAAAACATAAAAATTATAATGTTTGGTTCATTTAGTGAAAGCTTTTGTCTTCAATTGTGTACGAGTCATAATCGTACTTCACATGAAAATAGCCTCATATTTTTAGATTTTTAAGGAAGGAACAAAGTGTTAGAGGAAATATATAGTAGAGACACTGTTGATGGACAACAATAGAGAAATTCAGGTCTGGCAGATGTATGATGTTTTCGTAGCACAGAGAAACATAATGAGAAATTGAGTCTGGCTGCTTTTTGTATTTCTTTTGGAAGTTTAACTATTTTACTATTCCAACTTTAAGGTCAAATTTCCCAATCTCACATCTATTGGGGGTTGGGGGGGGGGGGTTGTCTTTTGATATTGTTATCATTTTTGATCCAACCAAATTTGTCTTTGTTTGGTCTTTTATTATGATATTTTTTTTAGTATTATGTTTTCTATTTTTAAGAAAATACAAAGTTATTATTAAAACCACTCAGTGATTATAAAATCATTTCACTCCAAAATAGGGAATATCGCACCGTTCTCCATTACTGTTCTTCTGCTATATGCGCATATAATTCGTTATTAGAGAAACTAAGTTCGAAAAGTTACTTGTTATTTTTACTAGTAAAAAATGGGGACGAATGTTGTCTTGTCTATCTGTTTTGTTTATAAGAAGTTCTGTTTGCTCCCGGGCAGGGCGCCAGTTCAAGAAGACAATATTACTGTTCAATGCATTATGTAATACCGGGTGTCCCAAAAAGGACTGACTGATTTTAAAATTCAATAACTTCCAAACGGTGACAGATATTAAAAAAATTCTTGCAGGAGGGTTATGTATAAAGTCAAAAGTTTTTTACAGCGATTTTCGATTTTAGTTCGAATTACAAACAATAGATGGCGCTGCGATCAATAGAGGCTAAATTCAGGCTCGATTTTTTGGTACTTCGTGGCCCGGATAATACATTTCCATCTCCTTTTTCTGCATGGAACAACAGAAAGGACCAAAAATCGAGCCTGTATTTAGCGACTATTGCTTACAGCGCCATCTATTGTTTGTAATTCGAACTAAAATTGAAAATCACTGTAATAAAACTTTTGACTTTATGCATAACCCTCCTGCAAGAATTTTTTTAATATCTGTCACCATTTGGAAGTTATTGAATTTTAAAATCAGTCAGTCCTTTTTGGGACACCCGGTATAAACTTTTTATTAAAGGGTCTCAGGAATCTTAACCCCTTGGGTGACGAGCGAACGGTATACGTGCCGCGTAAGGTGCTTAGAATCGGTGATTATTCTCCCCAGTAGATTTTTCCTTATTTAATCCGAGCATTTTCCCGATTCAATTAGGCAGAATTTTCTGTTTTGAAAAGCTGGTGATAAAAGATTAAAAATTCTAAAAAAAGATACTCGTCCCAAAAGGGTTAAAATTGGAAAAAATGAAAAAAAAAAAGAATATTTTTAACATTTAATGTCTTAAAAAGCACATGATTTTAAAACAAGATTTTTCAGAGGTATGGAAGATATAAGCATGTTCTTTCATTTCATGTATTTAAAAAATGGTAAGATGCAGAATTAGCATTGACAGGGCCCAAACTGACAGGTATTTGACGAGCAGAACATTCGTATAACAACTTACGCGCAGGATTATACAAAATAAATATTGCAAGTAGAATGAAATTTTTGGTGCCTACTTATATTTCAAATTGTAATAATGACACTGAATTTCAATAAATTTGTATTTAAATCATTTTTATATTTTTAATACAAAGTTATATTTAGCTGATGGAAAATTTTGAAAATTTCAAAAGTATAATCACCTAAAAAAATATTTTTGAACAATAAAAAGGAAATTTTAGGTTCAGTTTATACAGATTAACATCAAACATATGTTTTGAAAATTTCATGAAAAAATATTCAGCAGTTTTTTGAAATATCGTGGGCGTTATGCTCAATAACGTCATTTGGAAAAAAAAATGACTTCAAACTTTCGAAAACACCGCTTCAGCTATCGAGCAGGCAAAATTCTAAAAGCTTTAAGTTCTGTTCTAATGGGAATTTTAAGGAAACATTTATTTCAAAATGTTCAGAAAAGATAGTAATTTAATACCTAACAAAAAAATAAAATTTTGAAAATTTTGAAGGTTTAAGAGTTCTGAGACCCCTTAAATACTCTTAAATAGTATTTCTTTAAAGTGTTATTTGAAATAAAGTTATCTACCCTTTTAAAATCTGTGCGCGTATCTATGTAACGTCAAAAACTCGGAAATCACAGGGCGCAGGGCTACGAAATTTCGCACACGTGGACGCATGAACGATTGGGCCCAAACATTTCAAAAAATTTAAATAGATTTTTTTTATTTTATGTTTTTGACGAATTTTTGCCTTTTTTATGTTTAACCCGTAATCGCGCGAGTTCTAACCAATGTGAGATATACATATTACGCACGCCACGCTGCAATACTAAGAAGCTGAAGCGGGTATTACGATAACTCTTTTACCTCACATGCAAATAATTAGAGATTATTTAATTGCACTTAATTATTACCTTAAAAAATTAAAGTAATACATTTTATCACAAAATCAAATAAACTATTTATTATATTTATTTCCTTATTCCAAATATATCTTTTTATCGTCTGCTGCCATAGAAACATGATAAATTAAATTTCATTAAAAAAATGCATAGTAGTAGAAAAATATTTTCCTAAATCGAATAGTTGTGTTTGATTTTGGTTTTAGAATTAAATTCATGAACTCCCGTGCGTAGAACGGGTTAAAAAGCTAGTGATAGTGATATTTTATTAACTCCTTCTCTGGATTTAAATCAGTAAAATATGCGAATAATAAATGTATAACCATATCTGCATATCATCGCAAACATAAACTCTCAAAAATACTTTCTTCAATTCGCTAAATTATTCCTGGCAGCACTGTTACCGGTATATATCCGAGAATTTAAGAAATTTCTGTAATTTGTTTCCGTTCTACACTGTTAAAAATTTGCAGCATTCTGGCAGGTCATTTGACCGTTTTTTCCGAAAACGGTTACACAACCGTGAATTTAACACTATTCTGACCATATTATTGCCCATTTTATGGCCAGAATATAGTTAAATTGTGGTTATGAAACGTTTTTTTCAAAAAACGGTCGAATGACCTGCCAGAATGCTGCAAAATTTTTAACAGTGTAGGGCGGAAAATTTCGTAATCTGAAAAAGGAGTTTTTTAAAAAATACGTCTCACGTTCTTCCGTGAATCCACTTGGTTTTGAACCGTTTTGAATCGAGCATCTTAAAGGGGCTCAGGGTTTGATCGATACCGAAAAGCATGTAAACAGAGCTCTCGCTTCAAGTCCATATAAAAACAAAAGTATTCAATGTAACTAATTTAAACTTTCTGATATTTTAGAGGTATATTTGCAGTCTTATAAAATTATAAAATGAAGTACTTCAATGTAATGAAATAAAACATATAGCAAAATTTATATAACACAATTTTCGAAAAAAAAAATTTAGATGTCACATCACCATCCGTAAGATATCTTAACGTTGAATTGACATAAGAACCTAATTTTTGCTTTAAAATGATCAGGAAACTTTACTCTATACAATGACTTAAGGATATAACTATCACTCAAAGGAAACCTTATTAAAAAACTTTCAAATTTAAAAATTTTAAAACCCCTAAAAAATGCATTTTTTTTCATTAAAAATACCCAAAATAATAAACTATCTAAAATATATTAATTCATTCTATAGATAATGATGTTATATGCATGAAAAAAAATTTAAGTCATTCCATCAAATAGGTTTTTTTTTTAATTACGGATAGTCGTCAAAAATCAAGTTTTGAGAAAACGCGACTTAAAGTTGCAATTAAATGGATACGGCTTTGAAAGTGATTGTTACATAAATGCTTATAACTCCGTTAAAAATGCATATATTTTTATGCGATGTTTTGCACTGTGTTCAGAATTAATCGAATAATCAAAATATATACCAAAAAAATCGACTTTTTAAAAGTTTTTAAGCCCTGGGCCTCCTAAACACTATTATTCTGATTGGTAAACAAATCATGTGAGTCGTAATTTCCAACTGGGCGAAAAATGTCCGGGAAGGATTTGGACATTTACTGTCCAGTTAGAAAATTACGACTCGTATGATTTATTTACCAATTAGAATAATTGTGTTAAAATTAATCTAGTGTAATTACGTATCCAGCGTTTACTTGAGTTCCATTACCTGTAATTTATTCTGTTGAACTGATTCTTATATCAGACCAGATGCTGTTATGAATAAGGTTAGCTGGGTGATTTAGGTCCTCCAGATTTGACCGGATAGCTTAAGGCTGTTCTTAACTGCTCTGCTCAACAAGCGCAAAACGTTTAGACACATTTAAAAATTCATTTTTTAACGGAAAGGTATAGAATTGGAAATCCTGGCCATGGAAGCAATTTGGAATTTAACTGTTTTTTCCATTTTTTGATCAATCAATTACCTATCGAGTTATAAGCGACTTTGATCTCGTGACAAACACGTTTTTCACCCGGTCCTGAGTGTTCTTTCTTCCTTCGCGCGGAAATTCGGTTCAAAACGCCAATTTTGACACTATTTTCGAAAAAATCTATTGCGTTTGCAAAAAAAAAAATGGAAAAAATAGCTCAATGACATAGTTTCTGAACAACAACACCAGCTAGTTTCATGCATTTTCGAACAAAAATAAATTAAAACTTATGTCAGAAAGTTGCCCTTTTGGATTTGAGAACACTCCCTGCCGGCGAAGGTACTCGCGAGCTAATGCTAATCCTATGGGGGAGGAATTTTTCTAATATCTCTTTTGCATTTCGACTTTTTAAATATATATATATATATATATTGCATTGGATAGCCGAGGTCGGTCTCTACATCACACCTTTTTTGCGTTTTCGATTTTGGTTGCAGATATTTTAGAATGACACTTTCATTTTCAGAATCGGTTTTGAAAGTGAAAGTAACTTTATAAAAAATATCTGCGCCCAAAATCGAAAAAGTAAAAAAAGTGCGATGTAGAGACGGACCTCGGCTATCGAATGCAAAAAAAAAAAAAAAAAAAAAAAAAAAAAAATAAATAAATAAAAATAAATAATAAATAAAAATGTCGAAATTCAAACAAGATATTAGATAAATCCCCCCCCCCCCCCATAGGATTAGCATTAGCTCGTGATCATGAGTGTCTTCGCCGGCAGGGACAGGAGCCTTATTTAGCAGAGCATTGGCAGCTTCAGCTAAAAGATCCCTGGTTCGTATCCTGCCCGGACATTTTTCGCCCAGTTGGAAAATTACGAATGATAAACATCTTCATGTATAACAGGCATGATAAATTAACAACATTAACATTAAAATTAATACTGTTTTGTTACTCGTGTATGTATAAATTCAATTATGTAGCTGAAAATGTTTCATTGAGAATTTATAGTATCCTAAAAACAGATATTCTGGTTTGAGAAAATTAATTAATACAATATAAAAACTACTCGGAAACTTTTTCAAAAATCGGTGGCAGCAAAAGAAGTTTTGTTTTTATAAATGTTTCTTTGGATCTCGAAAATATATAGGTTTCTGAGACTTATAAACATAAAGAACATTTTTTGGAATCATGGGTAACTCGGAAAAGGTTACTGTACATTTTCCTTTGTGATTATACTAGATTTTTTGTAGAAAAATATATATTTGTCTTTTTTTATATAGTGAATGTACATAACGCTAGTCTGCAAAATTTGGGTTGTGCCATGTTTTTTAGCTTTTGATAATGGATTCTTATGTATTTTGTAACGCTGATACGGAAAATGACCTCCCTTTTTCACCATCACGTCCAATTTTGTCACAAATCGCAAATTCGCAAAGTTGAAAAGTAAAAAAAAAATATCAAATATCTCATACTATAAAATAGATATGATGGTTGTGTTTTTTAGCTTTTGATAATTGATTCTTATGTATTTCGAATCTCTAAATTCGAAAATTATCTTCTTCTTTTTCCTTTTTTTTTTTTTTTTTACCGTCACGTTAGTATTTTTCGCAAATCGCACACTTTAAACATTTAAAAAAGTCCAAATATTGCGAAAATCTGATAGTATAAAATAGACGTAAAACTTTTTTTCATAATAAATTGTTCATCTTTTGGCAATTTTTACCAATTTTTTACAATGCATTTTTACTGCTAAACATGTAAAGTGTTATGTATTTAAAATCGTTAAAATTTTATTCCATGATTGGAAGTTTCTTTAAACCGCTCATGCTCTGCCTTGGTTTTTCTTTTTATATTCTCTATGAGGTTCATCTCGGTGTCCTCTTTTATTATTTTGGCAGTTGATAAGGCTGGAAATTTGTCGCAGATATATTAAAAACAGTTGCTTTCTTTTGGTAAGACTTTCACAAATTGCTTTGACAGATTGTCACTATTTTTTGACTTGTTCCTTTGAAATTTACGATTTGCGAAAATCCTGATGTGATGGTTAACAAGTAATATAACAATTTTGTTTTTAAAGTCAATTTCTACTTAGGTCATCAAAGACAAAATTAATATAATCCTTTAAGCTAATATTAGTTTTTGTTGCATTAAAATATCTCAATTTGTTGATTTTCTATAAGCAAGTAGGTTTACAATGGAAGTCTATGGGAATTTGGCGAAATATTACAGATATCGCCAAGTTGGCGTCACTTTTGGTGATTTATTTTGGTCGTCAAATTTGGCGATATATCACCAAGTTGTCGACAAACTTGGCGGTATTTGGCGACAGAACAGGGTCCCCCCTATGGTAGCCCCACCCTATAGATATGGAGATGCATTAAATGCTTCAATATTCAATGGCCGCCATTTTGTCTCCCATGTAAAACTAAAATTAATTAATTAAAATTTAATTAATGAATTAATATTTGAAAAAACTATATTAACATCGAGTGTCATCCACTTCAAGTTTATAAAAATGTATTTGAACTTGATAGGATGGATATAAGCATTTTACTAACGATTGAAAATTTGAACAAGATAAATAAATAAATAAATAAATAAATAAATAAATATAGGGAGAGTGTGAACTAACAGTAGGAATTGAAAAATGAAGATCATTTTCGGATGCAGTACTAAAAAATACATAAAAATCAGTTACCAAAAGCAAAAAAACATAACCATCGCAAGCTTGTGTAATTAGAGTAAATCGCATTAAACATTATTTGGTAGCGCTATATTTAATATAGTTATGCGAGGAATTTCTAACGTACAAAATGATATAATGCAAACATATTTAATTTTTGTTCTATTCTCTTCCGTATTTGTTGCATTTTCCTTTTCCAGATCCTGAAAATAGAAATAAGAAAAATTAGAAAAAAAAACCCAAACAAAATATCAGCAGAAAAACATAATTTTAAATCTGAAAATGAAATATCAAGCTTGATGATACAGCATTATAAGACAAGAATTTACTTTAATCAATGCAACCAGTTAGAGGAAAATACAAATCTTTGAAGCACAACCCAGTTTTAAAAATAATATTTAGTACTTGTATCAGTAAGTACCATTATAATCAGCTCTTCTTTTTAGTATAAGAAAAAACTATTTTTATTAATGTTTGTGTACATAATATTCTTAGCATAACAAAAAGGAAAGAGAACATAATAGAAATATCCAGCCGCAGTCTTTTTTGTTTAATCTTCATATTTTGTTTCATATAATAGGCATTATAAAACATAATAGACATATAACATACATTTAAAACCTTACTAACAACAGGTAATTCTCATCTTGATCAATGAATTCGCGTCTTAAGCGTGCTTTTTTAGGTGCGTTCGTAATTATATAAATACGTAGCACCTATAATCGTCGTTCAGTCCGTCTGTCCGTCTGTCCGTCCGCATGTAACAGAGCAAAAACTACCCAACCGAATGGGCTGAAATTTTAAATATATGATTGTTGCAAAATTTTGTCGAGCCATTTCAAATTTTATGAAAATCGGATGTATAGTTTAATTACAGGGACAGTCAAAAGTTTATCTTTACATTACGACCAATGGGAAAAATTATTGCAAGTGCATTTTAATGATGTTAAAGCTTTCCAAATGGTCTGAAATTTTAAACATATAATGATTGCAACATTTTGTCGAGCCATTTAAAATTTTATGAAAATCGGATGTATAGTTTAATTACAGGGACAGTCAAAAGTTTATCTTTACATTACGACCAATGGGAAAAATTATTGCAAGTGCATTTTAATGATGTTAAAGCTTTCCAAATGGTCTGAAATTTTAAACATATAATTATTGCGACATTTTGTCAAGCCATTTCAAATTTTATGAAAATCGGATGTATAGTTTAATTACAGGGACAGTCAAAATTTTTCTTTACATTACGGCCAAAGGGAAAAATTATTGCAAGTGCATTTTAATGATGTTACAGCCTTCCGAATGGGCTGAAATTTTAAACATATAATTATTGCGACATTTTGCCGAGCCATTTCAAATTTTATGAAAATCGGATGTGTAATTTAATTACAGGAACAGTCAAAAGTTTCCCGTTACATTAAGGGGAATGGGAAAAAATTATTGCAAGTGCATTTTAATGATGTTACAGACTAAGCACTTATGAAGTGCAAACAAATACACATTCAGTACAATATCGGGTGCAAAAAAAATTATAAAACTAGTTATAGTACGAACGCACCTCATTTGCCACGGTTGACGAGCAATTTCCAACTTGTTTTCTCAACAGACCAAAAATTTACCGCGTATTAAGCGGGATCGCGTAATAACCTTTCGTGTTACTGCTCTGCTTAACAAGCGCAAAATGTTTTGACATATTTACAAATTCATTTTTTAACGGAAAGATATGAAATTGGAAAGCCTGGCCATGGAATCGATTTGGAATTGAATTGTTTTTTCCATTTTTTGATCAATCCATTACCTATTGAGTTATAAGCGAATTCGATCACGTGACAAACACGTTTTTCGCCCGCTCTTGAGTGCTCTTTCTCCCTTCGCGCGGAAATTCGGTTCAAAACGCCTACTTTGACAATGTTTTCTGAAAAATCTATTGCGTTTGCAAAAAAAAGGAAAAAAATAGCTCAATTACATAGTTTCTGAACAACAACACCAGCTAGTTTCATGCATTTTCGAACAAAAATAAATTAAAACTTATGTCAGAAAGTTGCCCTTTTGAATTTGAGAACACCCTTAAGCGTGACATTTTTGCATTAGCCTTATGAATGATATTCAAGGGATCGGAAAAAATCCACGTATTAACCGTGTGCGTCTTAACCGGATTCAACTGTATTTACTCAGATGTTAGAAACATTATTTTAAGCATATACAGTGTGAGTCAAAATAACGTGGCCAAAATGAAAGGGCAAAGCAGGCATACAAAACGAATAAAAAATCACATAGGAACATGGGGTCGAAAATGCCATTCAGAGACGCTAGAGGACGTTTCCATGAAAACATGAGCTGAGCTAATTGATATATCTACATTTGAGCAGTGGATGCCTTGGTAGTAACATGGCTGGTTACGAAACACCTGTTTCATCGCAGGAATACCGAGTAGGAAGAATTTTTGCGGCAGTGTTCGAGATACACCTGATATGTTTGAGAAGGTACGCCTGTCCATGCATCGGCGATGTAATGCGTGTTTCTAGTGTTAGAAAGTGAAAGTAATTTACTGAAATTAGAAGACATTGTGAAATAATTAAATCAGTGTTTATCACCCAGATTGCATTTGAGAGACGAAATCGGTTTATTCGATTGAAAGTGAAAAACCCATTTCTCCCTCAAGCACGTTCAAGGAAGGTTTTTTCCCCACATCTGTTATATGTAAGAAAACTTACACAATTTGATGCAATAAAAAAACAGATGGACTAATAACATTCTTATTTTAATCAGTCTCTAATGTTAAGCCCTAAGCTGAACACGCAGAATATACGTCTGCCCCTTAAACAATATAAATTAAATATGTAAGACTAAATACAAACTTTTTAAATGTAATTTTTATTTAATCATCTTATTTTTCATTAAATTAGAAGTAATTCAGTGCCAACCACACCAGTGTACCTGTGCATTTTTCTTCAAACCACAATTGGATTTTTGTGTTTCATTAGCTTCTCATGGATTATATATTTTCCTTTTGGATTACGCGATACGATCAACGCTGGACAATCAAAGTAGGAGCCATTTCATGCCATTATTTAACTCTCTTTTTTTGTGAAAATGCTGTATGAAGAAAACTGTTGTCTATAAACTAATTCGCGAAGAGAAGCAACGTTTTTAAACTGCCGTGCATAATTTAAACATCTACGCGTCTGGCAAAAACTTTGAGCATCTCCTGTAGTACACTGTTAAAAATTTTGTGACATGTTGAACCAATTGTTGCTACTCCAGTAGCTGCAAGCTGCAACCATAAGATGGTGAAATCTTGAATCAACATTTGGAGCTAAGGTTCAACCGGAGCTCCAAATCTTGGAATGAGATTTCACCAGCTTATGGTTGTAGCTACTGCAGCACCAAAAGTAGGTTCAACCTACTACAACTTTTTTAACAGTGTAGTATTGGTCGTAAATGTGTAACATGTATGGGAATACAGTATAAATTAAATGAGGTAGAATGATTTTTGCTTATTCTTCTTGTATTACATATAATTTGCAAACCCCGCTCTAGCGGCCCCGGATGATGTTTGCGACCGTATGTTCCTGCGCGATTTTTGATTCTTTTTGTATGCCTATGCTTTGTCCTTACATTTTGGCCTCGTTATTTTGAATCACCCTCAGCTTAAAATGATGTTTCTAACATCTGAGTAAATATTTTCAAATCGGAGTTGTTAGGTTACTAAGGATGAATATAATAAATTGTAAAAGAACCTAAAATTACATAACTGAAATCATTTATTCTAAAATCCCCATAAGTAAAATTCTAATGAAGTCGTTTCAATTTGCTTAGATCATGTTTTCATGAAAACGCCTTCTAGCGGCCCTGCATAGCGTTTGCGACCCTATGTTCCTACGTGATTTTTGACTCTTTTTGTAGGCCTACTTTGCCCTTTCATTTATGCCACGTATTTTTTAATCACCCTGTATATATATATATATATATATATATATATATATATATATATAATACAAAAATATTGATTAAAAGGTGCTCTTTTACTATCTGCAACAAACAGAAAATTTCATATTTCTCATAATATTTGTCAATTTCCTAATAAGAAATTTTAAAGTATACAAGCTTAACTCTGTAAAAAATCTATTTTTGGACGTTTCCAGCCTTCTTATTTTACATAATTTAGGAAGTTAATTTTAACAAGAACGACGTAAAACTGCACTCAAATAATAAATAAAACTTTGTTTTCAAAAATTAACTTAGTATCGTCGTTTGTTGAAATTTCAATGCAGAAATTCACTTATATTAACTGCTGTGCTGGAAGATAGCAGCAATAAATAAAATTGTCTTTCAAAACTCTTTGTATAAGTAACTTTTCTGTATGTTGTAGATATGCAGCACACTCTCAGAAATACTTTCTTCAATTCACGGAAATATTCCTGCCACCACTGCTGCCGGTATATATCCGAGAATTGAAGAAATTTCCATTCTAGGACAGAAAATTTCCGTAATCTGAAAAAAAGGAAGTTAAAAAAAAAAAAAAAAAAATACGTCTCTCTTTCTTCCGTGGATCCACTTGGTTTTGAACCTGGGACTGCACTGTTCGAATCGAGCATCCTAACTACTCGGCCAGCGAGCACTTGGCAGAGGGTGAACTAATTAAGATATGGATTTTCTTCAAATAAGGGATTGGCAAGGCTTGTTAAATTTCTTGATCAGAAAGCTCGGAAATTTAAACTTAATTGCAGAGATATTTCGTCGTAATGAAATAATGGTTGATGTTTTAACACTTACAGAATAATTGAGGATAAAAATTATTGCGTAATAGACATATTTTTAATAAGACATAATTTAATTGTTATATGTAAAATATGAATATTGTATTTTGAATTAAATTCGAGAATTTTTTTTTTTTTTAAATAAAATCGATTTTTTTTTTAACTTGATTGAATTACTATATACTTTTTAAATGTATTCGTTTAGAATATATTTTGCACGCGAATACATTTTTAATACTCTAAAAAATAAATTGCAAATACGTTTAAATGAATGAGAAAATAGCTACTTTATTAATTCGAAAGCATTACTTTTTGTTTGTTTGTTTTAGGTAAATTAGAAATTTTAATTTACTGGATTTTCGGTTTTTCATTTTAAAAATAAATTCAAACTTTGGTATTAAGGGAGCCAATATGCATGCGTGAAAGGAATAAATGGAATTTTCTCGTCTTTTTCAGACTTCCGGGAAGAATTAACGGAAAAAAGCATGTTTTTTACAAGTACGGAAATTATTTGTTTAGAATTGACGAATAATTTATTGTAAAAGACGAATTTTTCTGACAGTGTACGGTGATATAAAGGGATGAGGGCCAAACAACTAAATTTTCAAATATAGCAATTAAGGCTGTTCTTAACTGCTCTGCTCAACAAGCGCCAAACGTTTTGACACATTTACAAATTCATTTTTTAACGGAAAAGTATAAAATTGGAAAGCCTGAACAGGGAAGCGATTTGGAATCGAACTGTTTTTTTCCTTTTTTGATCAATCAATTACCTATTGAGTTATAAGCTATTTGAATCACGTGACAAACACGTTTTTTGCCCGCTCTTGAGTGCTCTCTTTCTTCCTTCGCGCGGAAATTCGGTTCAAAACGCCCACTTTGACATTATTTTCTGAAAGATCTATTGCGTTGGAAAAAAAAAATGAAAAAAAAAAAAAAAAACAGCTCAATGACATAGTTTCTGAGCAACAACACCAGCTAGTTTCATGCATTTTCGAATAAAAATAAATTAAAACTTATGCCAGAAAGTATCCCTTTTAGATTTGAGAACACCCTTAAGCCAGCTTAAAAATCAATTGTTTTTGACAATTAACTTAAGCGCCAATCTAATTATATAAAACCCAAGTGTAGCAAAGTGTAGGTAACCGTTCCGGGGTGAACCCATCCATCTATATATTTAAAACACAACAAGGCGACACGACAAGGCTTATTTTTAGTCATCTGCCCTGAGCTTTTTACAGAACCGATTTTGGTAATTATTATTTTAAATGAAAACTGTTCATTTGTAGATGCACTCTCACTAGCTATTTTTAAAATATATTCCCATTTTTATATTTTAATTTTAATTTTAAAAGTTTTCTATGAATTTTTTTCCATATGGTGGAAATCGAATTACTCCCATTGTTGCAGATAACTGAAAAATATTGAAAAATATTCAGACACGTGGCTTTTTGGACATATTCTTTCATTTGCAAGTTATTTTCGGTAAAAATAAAAATAAAAAACATGCACATATACTTTAAGCTCAGTTTAGTTTTTGCACGTGTAAGCGAATACAAATTCATATTTATTGCGACATACGAGAATATTGTCTATTGAGTTTATTTTATCTTTACACATTATGACTTTATTAGTTTTTCATTACAATTAAATAGAAAAATATTTTTATTTGAATATACTGTGGTAAAGCATAAAAGTACGTATATAAAGTATGTTCGAGAAGTTTGCGCAGGTGATGTTATGTTTAGCTTACTTTTACATTAAAAAAACTAAAGAGAAAAATTTATATGATTGTATCAATATGACGTAATTTTCACAGATTTTTCTTTTCTTAATTCTAAAGATCAGAATAAGAGACTTTATTGACCGTTGAACTATTTCTGAAATTGAATATTGAGTTATAAAAAAATTATCATCATTTGTATTTGTAGAAATCATTTGTCATTTTTAAAATGTACTCTTCTACAATACAAACCTTTCAATAATACAATCTACATCCTGTTTTTTTAATTTTTTTTTTGTATGAAGTTTTATAAAAATGAAACGCAGATCAACATTCCGTCATATTTGAGGGGGCTTAGTCATAAAAATATACTAGTTTGACTGTAATTTTTCTTCACAGAATAGTGATACTTAAAGAAGGAACACTGAAAAAAATGATTTTCTTAAAATTGAGTAAAAAGTACTCATTTTTAAATACGTCACATACTCAAAATAGCTCCGATCCAAATGTACTAAAAATTGAGAAACACATGTACTCATTTTTGAATCCATGGATGTGTTCAGGTATGAGCCGTTATGTACTCATTTTTGAACTTATATATGTATTCAAATATGAAGTGTTTGTGTACTCATTTTTGACCTCATGTATGTATTCAAATAAGAACTTAAAACTAAATGCTCTCAGTTAAATATTCAATACATTTATATATATATATATATATACAATCTGCTGTACCTTCAATAAATATTACATTATGCGCAATATTTTAAAATAATGCAAAAGTGTTTGAAAACAACGCTTCTGTTAAAAGTATGAATTGGAACAAGATGGCGTCCAAGATGGCCGATTAGTAACACGTGCGAAACCAAAATGAGATACTGGGCTAAAAGTCACGCATTTTATAAAGCACTTTCAAAACTAAAATAACTTAAATGAAAAAAAAGATATTTTTCTTGTCAACCTTCCCCCCCTCCCTCCCCCCGAGACACTTTACTACAGATTAAAGTAAAAATGTTCTGACATTTATTTCCTGCTCAAAATTATCAACAAGAAACATTTAATTGATTATTTTCTAAGGAAAAATAGCAAAATTGTTATCAAGATACGCTAAACAATTACTTTTATGACAAAGGCATTGTTTCCAAGCACTTTTAAATAATTTTAAAATATTGTGCATAATTTAATATTTACAATAATACAATATATACAGAAGGTACAGGTGATTACATTAAACAAAAAATAAAAGTATTAAATATTTAACAAAGAGCACTTACTTTCAAAGTTGTCGTCGAAATATTGAAAATCCCATTTTTCTAATTTGTGTTTTCACGATCAAATCCATCTCACTTAGCACACCACCGACCAGACCGAATTTACAAAGCACTGATAAACAACAACAACACAATGTAACCTTACGCATTGTAAAGAAGACACGGGACATAGTTCCGATAGAGAGGAATAAAAATACCTCGGATTTCCACGGTATATTACATTGTTTTCAGAATAAAGAACATCTTTTAAGCCGCCATGCATTATATAAACCACTACAAAGTACAAAATTATCGTTTCGTCTGGGTTTGATAACATGTGCATAGGCGTACCCAGCCTTTTGAACGGTGGGGTGCCCAGACTTTTTAACCTGAACATGTTGGATACAAACAATATCTTACATAGTAAAACCTTCTAAAACGGAACTCTATGAAACGCGTCGAATTTCCGTTTTAGACAGGTTTTATCTTAGAAGGTATAATTGTATGGTATTTCTTTTAAAAAGGGCTCAAACGCGATTTTTGTTTGCGTGAGGAGGGGTGAGAAGGGGTTCAAAACATTAAAATTAGATCTAATGGTAAAAAAAAAAGATATGTAAATGTTCTTGCAGCAGTGACTAAGTGTGGTCACAAGTGTAAAACCTTTTTGCACCCTAACTTCTTATAAAGATTAAAAAAGTCCTTTAACCATGCTGGAAATTTCTATAGGCACAGGGAACGCTGCATGAAATTTTGCCGGATGATAAATCTCAGATAATACATGCGGTACACCAGTACATACGCACGAAAGTTTTTCAGAATGTTACTCCATGACTTCTTAGGGATCACTGGAGGGACCCAAGGAATTTTGAAGGAAAGTCAATATAAATAATTATTATAATATTATAAATAATTATAATATTCATTAATACCATAATTTCCGGCCTTATAATCCGCGGATCAAACAATCATGCTTCGACCCAGAAATTTTATTTCATTATTGAAGTTAAATATTTATCACGATTTAACAAGTTACGTTTCATGAAACAAGATTTCTGGGTCTGAACATAATTGTTTGATCCGCGGATTATAGGCCGGAAATTACGGTAATTCATATTTTTACCTCAGAATGTGTCGAATATATTAGGTAAAACAGGTCATGTCATGATAATATACAATAAATTTTATCAAGATGATAAAAATTATACTATCATGATGCGACTATAATAATAAAGATGGGTACTTGTCTGTCTCTGTGTGTGTGTACACGCGCGCGCTGAACTCTGAAAAAACAATGCAGCCCGCACAGCCGTAAGATTTGACAGGATTTGTATGCCTGAACTCATGCATATCGAAGAAAATTTCTGGAATTTTTCATTTAAATTTTTATGCGAATTTTTTCGCATTTTGCGGCAGTTTTTTTCAAATTAGTAAAAAAGAATCCGATTTCAATATTTTATCCAGTAAACTTTGTCATCTTTTCAATAAAGTGTTTTCGAGATTCTTACAGCAATTTTTCCATTTTTAACACTTTTTAATGTTATTTTTAGAGGGTTTTTTCACATTTCGTGGTGATTTTTTTTTCGACATTCCTAAAAGGAATCCGGTTTAAATCTTTTACATAAATAGTTAATTTCGTTCCCTGTGGTTTTTTAATCTTTTCCGAATTCTTGATGCGATTTTTAGAGGGGGTTTTCGTGCTTTGAGGCGATTTTTTGACTTTTTTTTAAACAGAAAAAACTCTCCGGTAATTTTTGCAATTCCCGTAATTAAATTCGAATTGGAATAATGTCAAATCAGTTCTTATAAGAAAGCTGAAAATTTAATTTTGCTCGAAATAAAAAACGCAATAATTCAAGATTTGCTTGTTTCGAGACAGAAGAGGTCATAGCTTGCTCGGGAGTACGTTGCCGAAGGCAGTCCCCCTCCCAAATCCTAGATTTGTTTAATTCTATGGTCGTTTAAAAAACCAACCAACGAATTTCCTCTAGTAATGAACTTTTCTTTGAGGTACAGGCTTTGAAATAACGTGCGAGATAGCGCGATTTGTGCACAGAAAAGGAAAGTCTCGCATAATTAAAAAATTCTGCGCAGTATTTCCCCCCCCCCCCTCCAAATTCTTCACAGACTTGTGATTCTTCAGTGAGTATTTAAAAAAATTTTTTGAAGTCCGTGATTTTTATTTCTTTTATGGAATTTCTTAAAATCAATTCGTGAATCGGTCCCCGAAAAAATTGAGAATTTCTTCAAACGATCGGGGAAAAATATTGGAAATTTCGATAAAAAAAGTGCAGAAAGTAATCGCCAGTTTCGTCAAAAGATCGCGCAAAAAAATTACGAATTTCGATAAACGATTGATGAAAAATTTTTGCAAATTTCGTCAAAATGTCGAGGACACGAGTAAAGAACTTTGTTAATTGATACGGAGAGATATCGAGAATTTTCCCGATCGGCCGAGCAATACTATCGCGAATTTCGACAAATGATCTCTGTGTAAAAAAATCACTTTCGTCAATCAGTCGCAACAGAAAATAAATTTCGGCAGAGAATCACGGTAAAAACGAGAATTTCGTCAAAGGATCGTAGAAAGAAAGCGCGAATTTTGTCAAAAGATTGCGAAAAGAAAGAGCGAATTTCATCGAAGAATCGTGCTAAAAAAATGCCAATTTCGTCAAAATATCGTGGTAAAAAATGCGAATTTTGTCAAAGGTTAGTGGTGAAAAGTGCGAATTTCGCCAAAAAATCGCGTAGATAGACGTGAATTTCGTCAAACGATTTTGGGAAAAAATTGTAAATATTATGAAATGATCGCAGAATAAAATCGCGAATTTGGTTAAATTTTACTGCACTGGGCTGAAAGATTGAAACCGGGTTCCTTTTCCTACTTTCGAAAGAACGCTGCGAAACGAGAAGATACTCTAAAAATCGTATAAAAATTTTCAGAGGAAAAAAATTACTATATTGACTTGAAAGACTGCAACCATATTCCTTTTTCGAATGTCAAAAAATGGCCGCGAAACACGAAATTCAACCAATCAACCAACCTCCAGATTAATTTGAATTTTCTGTGCTATTATTTTTCATTTTAAAAGGAGGCAGGTTCAGTGGACCCTCCCCCTTTCCCCCGGCTAATCACATTTTAGAATTATCGTTTCACATCTGCATTCCCTTTCAAATTTTTTTGCTTCCCTCTAGACTTTAAACTATGAAAGCAAAGAGACAAATAGTTTCTAGTTCGTCAAGAACTTGCATTTCTAATGAAATTGCAAAAACATGCAATAGAAGGAACGGCGTTAAAAAAAATTTCCAAGAAACAAAAGACGTCAAAGTGGAATTATAAAGCCACCTTTTTGACTTACTAAACTAATACAGATTCTTGTAAATGTTCTAGTTTTAAAAAAGATAAACAACATAATTTTCTTTAAAAAAAAAAAAAAGAACGTGAGTTTCATTTTGTTTCACATTTCAAAACTTAGGCTGTTAGTTTTCTGAACTAAACTAATTTGCTAAACTAATGGAACTCTGCTTTCACTTCTTCTTTTTTCTTGTGTAGATTTCGATTTTTTTAAATAATTGCGCTTGAGTCTGCGTTAGCGGAGGGGTGCCCGGGCACCCAGGGCACCCCCCCTGGTTACGCCTATGATGTGATGCATCAAAATTGAAGAAAGCATAAGTTCATTTTTGATCCAAACATACGCAATTCAATATGAGTACATCGATTTACTCATTTTTGAGTACTTCATTTTTTTCACTGAATTAAGTCATAGAAATTAATTAGATTCGAGATTTCAGGGGAAGTAAAATATTTTGTTGAAAAATAATTCATGAGCGTTTTTTTAATTGAAACATTCATGCAGAATTAAAAAGTATTTGCGAAATGTTTTATATTATTTTAAAGAGAATTATTTTGCTATACAAGATAATGTGTTTTGATTTCTTAATTTTAGTGATTTATGTATTTTCAGATCATTAAAATGGACTGTCAAGTTAACAAAATTAAGAATTTTCGACACCATTTACTTTTTTGCACTTAATAGAGATCTTAATGCCGCCATGGCTGCAAAATACACCCAAAATTCATTTTTGATACAAAATACAAAGTACATTTGGTTTAAAAGCCAAAAATACAAAATACTTTTCAAATAAAAAAAATGTAAATACAAAATACGCGTATTTAAAAAACAAATTGCTTTTAAAAATTAGGTTCCACTAAGTCAACACAGAGGACTTTTCCAGGAACTATTTAAGTTTTTATAAATATAATTTTTGAAAGTGAAGAAAATAAAAGAAGAAAATAAATCAATCTATGAGAGAAGAATTACATATATAGTAAACAAAGAATATGTAGGGATAAAATTCAAAATTCTTATAGAAATATAAAATTTTTACCAGATATACTTCTTTTTCATTTAACTCGTTGACTATCAACGGTATACATGTGTACTACTTATGGTATCCAAAGGTGACAATTTTTCTATTATTTTTCTTACTGCTATTTATAACCAGTAGTCTAAATAGCAACTCTTCTACTAGAAACACATGATGAAGATTGTTATATAGAAATAGTGGTGGAAAAATAAGTAAAAAAATCCAACAACCGCCGGTAGAACAGTCATGAGCCAACCATTGTAAACAATTGTGTTTGATATTCTAAGATTTAAAGTAGAAAAATTGTGTATTAAAAAAAAAAAAAATAAATAAACTCTTGCGACTGTTGTTGATTTGCGATTTAAACAAGGCAGTTTTAAATCTGATAAAATGCATTTTGAGTATTTGAAAATACAAAATACTCGGAAAAAGCATTACAAAATACATTATGAGTTTAAAACACAAAATAGAAAAAAAATGCATAAAAAATATTTCAAGTACATGTATTTTCGATACTGCCCAATTCTGACTGCTCGTGAGGTATGTACTGTGAATGGAGAAGGGGTAGTGCTTTATACTCCGTTCAGACCGGATTCGAACATTCTATGGCTAAATACTGCCACTATCAATCACTTTGATTGTCTGTGGAGGCTCGCTGAAACTAATTGGCTGTTGAGGCTGGTTTTAACTTATGCGCATGCACACACTTTGCATTTGTTTAGATCTGACACGCAGTGGCGTTCAATGAGTTATCGTAGATGAGTTTTAAGGTGCTCTAATTCCGGGGTGAACCACCTACAAAATGGTGGTCTAAGATATCTTAAATATCCGATCTGAACGAGGTATTAAGGCATTATCGCACTTCAAGACTGGGAAGTTTGACCTCAAAAATGAATCACACACTGTTCGACCATTTGAGATTGTGCAGATCGATTGAATATCTTCTTCACGAAAATGAACGTCAAACGGTCGAAGTAGAAAAATCGTGATAAAAAAACTGTATAGAACTACCTTCATACAATGGTTCAAAATATGAGAAAACGTTCATAAATTATTCACCAACTCAATATATTATTTAATCCATATAGAATACAATCGCTTGTTTACAAACAGCTTAAGACATCGTCAAAAATGAATTTTTCGATCGGATATTTATTTTAAAAAATATTAAATATTTTTACCTCTGAAACCCTTGCCTGTTGTAGATGACAAATCCATGTTTTTATATATCCATCTCAAATGATGCGGGACCGAAGTGTATAAAAATGGTAGCTTTTTATCGCAGCTCTTTCCAAAGGACGATACACCAAGTATGTAAAATCTATCTTCTTGTTCATAGAACATAGGTCCGCCAGAATCGCCCTAAAAGCATAAAATAAATAGATAATTCAGTGAACACTAAAAAAATAAAATTGGCTTGATACTGGTTAAATTTTGCTATAGTTGAGATAATTTTGGCTAAATTGGGATGTAAAGATATAAAATTGGCTTAGAATATAATATTTCCATAGAAATATTTCCAATGATGTAATACTGCTCTTTCAACGATATAGTACACTGTAAAATCTAAGAAAATATAATAAAGCGATCGCCCGTGCTACCGAAAAGCGTTCTTTATCTTTAGAAACCCCAGAAATCAACATATTTTTGATATTTAAAGAAGGATTTATAAAAATAAAGTTTATTTTGCTGCCAATCATTTTCGGAAACTTTTCCGAGTAGTTTTTACAGTGTACTAGCTGAAGTAACCCGGCGTTGCCCGGAATTTTAAGAATGTTTGTTTTGAAAAACCAATTACAAAATTTAACATACAACATAAAACAAACAGTAAAAAATAACAGTTGAAGTGTTGTACATATGAATCAAATGAAAACCCACTATAAAATGTATAAATTTATATAACAGATGCAAAATAATACAGCTATAAATGAACTTATACCTATTCATCATTGGAGCAATAATGTTGAAATACGCCAATATTTCCATAATCGAGTTTTTTTTTTATCATGATTCAATACATTTTTTCACACTTATATGACGTTATATATTCACCACGTTCTTTATATTTCCAATATGACGTAATATTCAATTTTTTTTTTATTCGTCAAATTAATTAAATATAATTTTTCACATGGAAATCATAAAACAGAAAATTTATGACGTGATATTCACCTTTTATTTTAATTCGTCAAACTATTTATTTTATTTTCATTTGTCACGTGGAAATATTGCACTAGAAAAATTATGATGTAATATTCCCTTTTTTAAAATTCGTCAAACCATTTATTTCATTTTTTTCACATGGAAATCTTGCAATAGGAAAGTAATTGTTATGATAAGAATTTTATTGTGGATTTTTAATTGTTGGCAACAGCTATAACGAAAAATGTTTAAATTTGATTGGAAATTGCTGTTAAATTTGTGTTTTTTTATTAATTAAAAATGAACTATAAGTTCTTCCGATTCCGGATTACTTTAGTTGCCTCGGCCGTGTTTTAATACACATGTACGTAACATTTCAAAATTCTGGCTTCCAAATTGTGGATTTGCATATATACAAATAGAATTACAGACAAACATGATAAGTTAACAGCATTAACCTTAACATTAAAGCTAATATTATTTTGTTACTCTTGCATCTATAAATTTAATTATGCATCTGAAAATGTTTAATTGAGAACAGATAGCATCCTAAAAACCGATATTCCGGCTTGAGAAAATCGATTAATCTAATATATAAAAATGAAAATTTGTTTGTCTGTCTGTCTGTAATGCTATACAAATCCGCAGTTTGAAAGACAGAATTGTTAAATGTTACGTGCATGTGTATTAAAACACGTCCGAGGCAACTAAAGCAATCCGGAATTGAAATAATTTATAGTTAACTTTTAATTAATAAAAAAACACCAATTTAACAGCAATTTCCTATCAAATTTAAACATTTTTCGTTATAGCAGCTGCCAACAATTAAAAATTCACAATAAAATCCCCCTTTTTTAAAAAAAATTTTCAATCCGTAATCGCGCGAGTTCTTTAACCAATGTGAGATATACATATTACGCACGCCACACTGCAATACTAAAAAGCTGTAGCGAGTATTACGATAATTCTTTTACCTCACATGCAAATAATTAGAGATATACATACAGGGTGTCCAGCGAATAAGACCCTGATTTCAAAATTAAATATCTCAAAAACAAAGATCAACAGAATTATGCGGTAAACGGTTTGTTTATTAGCTAAGCTGTAAAAATGTTATACAGAAGTTTCAAAATTTAGTTGCAAAAACCGTTAACAGATGGCGCTGTAATCGCAATACTTGTAAACTGCTTCGTACTCAGAAACAATGGCGTCTCATTCCTAGATGGCTCCCTGCGTAAAAACGAATATTGGGAAAGTCCATTTTTTTCATTGGGGGTGATGTGCAGAAGTGGAGACATCTGGTCACAGAGTTATTGCATCAGCTTTAATTTTAGAAAATTTTAATTTATAGAATTTTCAATAAAAAGTTTGGAAATCATTATAAGAATTTTTTAAATATTTTATTAAATTCAATCTTTAATGCCATATAATTATTTAAATCAAAATGCATATAATTAGAAAAATAATTTTGTACTTTTTATTTATTTTTTATATTTTTAAATCACGACATAATATTTTGGTATTATTGTTTATACCTGAATTATTATAAATAAAAAAGTAATTTTTCACTTTTAATTTATTTTTAAATCACGGCATAATACTTTGGTTTTAGCACAACACATATATTTCTGTTCTCTGTAAACAAAGTTTTAGAGACAGAAATTATGCATTAAATTATTTCTTTTTTAAAAGGAATTGATGATAAGTCATATCATCAACGTCAAATCAAAAGTATTTTTGATGCTGCATTCCTTTCGATCACTTCAGATCCTATCGCTAGAAGCTGCACCATACTTCTGTGCTCAATGATTAAAAAAAAAATAAAATTTTTAAAATTAAAATTATTTTTTAACTTAATGAAATTTTTAAAAATAGAAACTTTGTATTTTTTCATTCAAACTATTCTCTACAATTAAAAAAAATGATTTATGAATCATTATTATAAATGCTCAATGATTTTTAAAAAAGGGGTTTCTTTTAACTTAATTAAGCTTTAAGACCAGAAACTTTGGATTTTTTTATTCAAATTTTTTTCACAGTTTAAATAAATATTAAAAAAGTAAAGATTTCCATTTTTTTCAAATATTCCTCTACCTGGATTCGATTCCACGATCTACCAATTAGGAGAGAAAAGACATACCACAGAGATATTGGTAACCGGAACGAAGTAGCTTATAACAAAATTTGAAAAAAATCTCAATTCTGTCAACACATGGCTCCGCTTCTGCACATTACCCAAATAAAATATTTTTTTAAGTTCTTATATAATGATTGTTAAACTTTTTAGTGAAAATTCTATTAATTGAAATTCTCTAAAATTGAAGCTGATGCAATAATTATGTGACAAGATGCCTCGACTTCTGCATATCACCCCAACGAAAAAGCGGTCTTTCCCAATTTTCGTTCTTGCATAAGAAGCCACCTAGGATTGAGACGCTAGGGCTCTCGACTTCAAAACACAATTTATAGGCATTGCGATTACATCGCCATCTGTTAGCGGTTTTTGCAACTAATTTTTGCAACTTCTGTACATTATTTTTACAGCTTAGCTAATAAACAAACCGTTTACCGCATAATTCCATTGATCTTTGTTTTTGAGATATTTAATTTTGAAATCAGGGTCTTATTCGCTGGACACCATGTATTATGTACGCCACGCTGCAATATTAAAAAGCTGTAGCGGGTATTACGATATTTTTTTTACTTCACATGCAAATAATTAGAGATTAATTTGCGTTTAATTTAACTTTTTTTAAAAAATAAAGAAAAACATTTTATCACAAACATCAACAAAACATTTTATTCTATTTATTCCTTTATTCCAAAAATATCGTTTTATTGTCTGCTGCCATAGTAACATGATACATTAAATTTCATTAAAAAAATGCGCAGTAGTAGAAAAATATTTTACTAAATCGAAGAGTTATTTTCAATTTTGGTTTTAGAATTAAATTCATGAACTTCCGTGCGTAGAACGTATTAAACAGCTAGTCCGCTATAAAAGCTACTCGGAAACCTTTTTTGAAAATCAGAGACAGGAAAAAAAAACTTTGATTCTGTAAATACTTCTTTACATCTTGAAAATATATTGGTTTCTGTGGTATTTAAAGATAAAGCATGTTTCTCGGAATCATGGGTGATTCGGAAGAGGTTATTGTATATTTTTGTTCGCGATTATATTATATTTTCCTATTTTATTAAACATTTGCCTTTTTTAACAGTAATGGTTGTGAGTGCTGTTACCAGTTTCAATCTTACAAAAAGCGCGGACAAAGAGATAAATCAAACACATAAGCAACAACAAAAACAAAAATTGTCTTTTTTTGCAGGGTAATATTTGCATAGTATTAGAAACATTTTCAGTGTAATAATAATATTTCGGAAATAGAGCAGCAGTACATTGCTCAGTCGTAATTTATATAAAAAAAAAAAAAAAAAAACAAAAAAAAAACATATAATAACTATTCAAAAATTGCGTTCTTCACATCTGTTCTATGTTCACATGCGCTCCCTTCTCCCCTATACACTAGAAAAGTATGAATGGGTATACCATAATAGTTCGAAGAGATATGAAGCCTAAATAATATGAAATATTGCTATTCTGTATAATTCTATTTTTAATCTTATCCTAATCTGTTTATGATGAACTTAATTCGGTACTGACAATAAAAGTAGTGCATATTTAAACTTCATTTGGCATTTTATAAAACTAAATTCAGCATAGTAACTTCTCATTTTACAGTGTAGCTAAAACAAAACACTTATTCAAAGTTTAAAGTTGGCATTGTGCTAAGCGCGCTTCAAAAGGAGGTCGAAAAGTTTCAATGCCGCCTTGGTCCGTGCCGCGTTTTTCCAGGTTGGTCCATTCACTTAGTTTCATATAAATTGAATAAATTTCAAATGTTAGACTATGAAAACCCTCTTGCAATAGGATCTGCTAATGAATTAATACTGCAAAGTCGATAAACAAATGTTTTTTTTTTTTTTTTTTTTTTTTTTTTTTTTTTTTTTCGCATTTAAACACAATAAACCAATTGTAAATCTTAAAGACATGAGAAGCTGTTTTCATCATGTTATCCTCAGCAACTGGAACAGAAACGATTAATGTAACATTTTGCTACAGTAACATTTGAAAATAATGTTACTTAAAGCATTTTTAAAGAGATTTTGTTGTATAAGAGGCATTTCTAAGTAACTGGGACAACTTCAGACCAAACTAGGCCCGGCACAAAGTAGCCCCGAAAAACTAGTTTTCATTGTTAGCTTTATGAAAACGTAAACATTTCCTGTCAAAATAAAAAATTAAAAGAAAAACTATGATCACACATGGGTTACAGGTTACTAAAGGTAATATTTTGACACTTACCTTATTTGTAGCTCTTATACAAATTGTTACATCATAGAAAGTTTAGAGAGTTAAAATCTACACACAAAAACAGTTGTTTAGAAACACATCCAATGTTGACAATAACAAAAATTTAAATTACCCCAAACAATTCAAATATCCCATAGTAGAGTATAAAATATTTTTCAAGACAAAAACTCCAAATTATCTTGTATAGTTTGTTCAATACAAAGTACACTATATGGCCAAAAGTGACCGCTCACTTGTGATTTTAGACGTTTTGTTAAATATCTAGAAAAATACATGAGGAATTAACCTGAAACTGCAGGTGTGTAAACGGTATAGTATAGGTCATATATTTCCGTGAAGATTTTTCTCCGAAACCTCATAGGGGACCGTCAACAAATTGAAAAAGAACGACTATCTTTTGGATAACTCTGTAAAAAACTAATGTAGCAAAAGCGTTCAAACTCGAGATTATTAATAAGTGACTTATTATAATGTAATATACTGTGTTCATTTTTATAAGGTTAGCATGTATACTCGTAGAGAAATTAAGGTTTTTATAAAAACAGTCCCAAATTTTGCCAAGTTTTTTGCTTATAATTTGCAGAGTTCTTACTTTAAAGAAAAGTTCTTTTCAAAAAATATGACAAACAACATTGAACACAATACTCTGTAATCAGAATTAAAAAATAATAAAAATGGGATGAGAAATGAGTAGGTTTACAAAAAATGTTTCACTGCGCATGCGCGGACGCAATCAAAATATAATGTGCATAAAGCATTAGCTAAGTATATAGATCACCTTTTGTGAAAGTCTCAAAATCATAGCTTGAAAATTCTGAAAATTATCGTCGATAGAATAAGCTCGAAATCCGTTGTTCCCAAAAAGAAGCAAAAAGATGAGGGGTTGTATCAAATATCTGTTTATTAGTGCCAAGATAGCGTACACAATATTGCATGTACTACTATATTTGGATACAACCCCTCATCTTTTTGTTTCCTTTTGGGAACAACGGATTTCGAGCTTATTCTATCGACGATAATTTTCAGAATTTTCAAGCTATGATTTTGAGACTTTCACAAAAGTTGCTTTATATACTTAGCTAATACATTATGCATATTATATTTTGATTGCAATCGCGCATGCGCAGTGAAACATTCTTTAGTAAATCTGCTCATTTTTCATCCAATTTATATTATTTTTTATTTCTGATTGCAGTGTGTTATGTAAAATGTTGTTTGTCATATTTTCTGTAAAGAACTTTTCTTTATATTAAGAACTCTGCAAATTATAAGCACAAAACTTGGCGAAATTTGGGACTGTTCTTATAAAAACCTTAATTTCTCTACGAGTATACATGATATCCTCATAAAAATGAACACAGTATATTACAATAAGCCACTTATTAATAATTTCGAGTCTGAACGCTTTTGATACATTAGTTTTTACAGGGTTATCCAAAAGATATTCGTTCTTTTTCAATTTGTTGACTGTCCCCTATGGGGTTTCGGGAAAAAAATCTTTGCGGAAATATATTACCCATACTATACTGCTTACACACCTGCAGTTTCAGGTTAATTCCTCATGTATTTTTCTGGATATTTAACAAAACGTCTAAAATCGCAAGTGACCGGTCACCTTTTGCTATACAGTGTATAAATACTTTATGTGATGGACCAAAGTAACCCCACCCCGCAAGAACCAAAGTAGCACTAGTTGACGGTACGGAAAATTAACTTACACAAATGTTGAACTATTTTCATTGTTTTAAATGAAAATGGGTTATTTATTCTTGTCTAATGGGGACTGATTTGATGGATATAGGTTAAAAAAATTCAGGTTTGAAAATTATTTTAAAAGCCGCACTAAATGAACAAATTGAGATACAGTTTTCAAACAAATTGCATTTCAAAGTAATTTTTTCCCCCTATATAACGGTGTAAAAATCGAAAATGCGTGGTGTTTGGAAGTTTAAAATATTGCAGTAGAGAAAATATAAAAACCGAAGTTTCAACGTGAAGCGCTGCCAGTCGTAAAATGACGTCAGCGTCAGCAGTATGAACGGACACGTTTGTCCTTTATAATAGGCTAGCCACCCTGGGCGACCAGTTTGGTCTCCCTTAAAATTTATGTTTGGGAAAGCATGCTAAGCATTGTACCATGTTACTTTTATTCATAATTTAATTTTCTTGGATTCCATTAAATATAATTAATATAATCCCTTAAGCTAATATTAGTTTTTGTTGCACTAAAAATCTCAAATTGTTGATTTTCTGTAAGCAAGTAAACCCCATAGTTTTACTTTGGAAGTCTATGGGAATTTGGTGAAATATTAGAGATATCGCCAAGTTGACGATAAACTTGGCGACAGAACAGGGTCCACCCCTATGGTAACCCCCTTATAGGTATGGAGATGCATTAAATGGTGTTCAATAACCGATCAGATGCGTTTCATTCCTGCGTTGCCATTAACCAATTAACAAATAATTGCGATTTCTGTGTCATGTACGATAGCGTAATATACAGGGTGCAATATGTTATCTATCGCCGACCTTTAATTTCTTAACCGTTGGCCGTAGACATATAGTTCCAATTACAAAAATGTTTCAAATGAGGTAAATATTCATGTTGTGGCATTATTTAAAGTAAAAAATCAATTTTATAAAAATTACGAAATCTAACTTTTTATACGGTCCTCCATTCCCTATAGTTATGTTTAGTAAAAGTTTACACATATCATAACAGATGTAACACAAAAAGTTTGACATCTGTGCTACAAAAATTGACAGAGTTATTAAATTTCAAAGTTTGAGATTTTTTTTCACAAAATTTTGTCTTTTAATGAGGGATCAGTTAAAAGATGAATTAAAGTAATTCGAGATCAAAATCAGGGTACAATGTTTTTTTTTATGGCAAAACCACATTTATCAGGTATTGCCAAATTGGGGTATCACCAAATAGGCTTATTTCATTTAAAATATTGAGCTGACTTTTAGGGGTCGTATACAAAGCGAAGAATGAAATATTAAAATTAAACAGAAAAATAAATATCAATTTATTATGATATCAGAAAACGATTTACTATAAAAAATGAATACATCAAGCACCGGAATCTACTAGAGATACTGTTCAAAGTGTTATTTAACACTTTTATGGGTCGAACAACATTTAAACGTCAAAGTAGGTAGAATCGACATCCGTGAAATGAAACATACTCACTAAGGACTAGATAAACAGCAGCTGAATGCAAACGACCAGCCGAGCTATAACGAGCATGAAAATTGGGATTATACAAATTAAAATAGTACCGCAGCGACACACATTCGGGGTAAAACACGAGCCATCTAGCAGTGGATATGCTAGTCAGCGCTGAGATCATGATGGCAAGCTACGTATGCATGCAGTATGCCGAAATGATACTTATTTATGGTGAATGTCAAAGGAATGCCAGAGAGGCTGCGAGTGTTTATTCAGAATGTTTCCCTAAGGATCTACATCCAACGCATGAAAATGTAACTGATGCATTGCACCATCTTAGAGAGACCGGCTCTGTTTCACTACGACCCAGAACAAGCAGACAATCAGGGTGTAATACTCGAGTGACACCGGAGGAGTTGCTGGCATTCGCCCTTTTAATTCCCAACTGAGCTCGGCGGAAATAAGCGAAGCATGTCATCAGCATGTCTGGCATTTCTTACATGCACATGATGCGCATCCATACCATCCGAAACTGGTATTGATGCATTGATGCTGGGTGACCACGCACGACGATTTGTTTATTGTAATTTCATGCTCAACCCTTAGAGGAAAATCCATCGTTCCTTTGCGACTTTCTGTGGACAGATGAGTCAATGTTTATACGGGGTGGCATTCTGAACGTGCACATAGTGCGTTGTGCGTTACTGGTCTCTGGAATATCTCCACATCGCCCGCACAGTACGACACGTGTGGTGCAGTATATGGGGAACACAGATTGTTGGAACCATCTTCTACAATGAGACCTTAACGGGCGATCGTTACATAAACATCAAACGTTCTGGTGTATCTGGCCATCAGATCCTTGGATATGGTAAGTCCGATGGAGTGGCTACCGCGTTCGCTGGACTTGACTCCCATGGACATCTACCTCGGGGGTTACATCAAGGCATAGGTCTATGTGACGGAGACAAGTTCTCTGGTTTATCTGAAGCAGCGCATCATCCTTGATTGTCGCACAGTTTGCACACCTGCTGGGCTCTATTGTGTACAGTACTCAGTACTGTCACGCATTCAGTTGTGCATTGCCATCAATGAAGAACACTTTGAGCAGTATTTCTAGCAGATTCCATCGTTTCATGTATTTATTTTTTTTATAGTAGACCGTTTACTGATATCATAATAAATTTATATTTATTTTTCTGTTTCATTTCAGTATTTCATTCTTCGCTTTGTATGCGACCCCTAAAAGTCAGATCAAATTTTTAAATGAAATAGCCCTCTTTGGTGATACACCAATTTGGCGATACCGGCTAAAAGTGATTTCGCAGTAAAAAGGACATTACACCCTGATTTTGACCTCGAATTACTTTAATTCATCTTTTAACTGATCCCTCATTGAAAGACAAAATCATGTGCAAAAATCTCAAACTTTGAAATTTAATTACTCTGTCAATTTTTGTGGTAAAGATGTAAAACTTTTTGTGTTATATGTTATAATATGTGTAAACTTTTACTAAATATAACTACAGGGACTGGGAGACCATAAAAAGTTAGATTTCATAATTTTTATAAAATTGATTTTTTACTTTAAATAATGCCACACCATGAATATTTACCTTATTTAAAACGTTTTTGTAATTGGAGCTATACCTCTACGACCAACGGTTGAGAAATTAAAGGTCGGCGATAGATAACATATTGCACCCTGTATATATATATATAGATAGTCGAAGATTTAGGGCATAGTTAATAGAAGCTTTATTTTAGTACTGTATGCATCAATATATCCTATGAAGATACTCACGTAGCATGCGACCTGCCCTTGTCTCACGCTTTTCAGGCAATAGAAATTTCTTTCCAAACGGCGAGGAAATGGACATTTTTCAAATCTTTCCTCAGTGACTTTGGACTGTCTTAACTTACCGAGAGCATCTGCAATAAAAGCAAATTCGTGCGTTATTGAGCAGGTAATCCTACAAGATTTCAGAATAACAATAACTATAAAAGTAAACATATTTCTTTAAATACGCTCTTTTTTAACCAAAACAAATATGTGCATTGTAAAATAAAAATAAGAATAGTATTTTTTAAAACACTCTTTTATAAACATCCAATCTTTACCTTAAAAATCACGCCTAATTTCCAGGCTATAATTAATGTTTTTTCTCCAAAAATTTTTGTTAAAATTCATTAATTTGGCGTGACCGCCGACGTCGATTATGGAAAATAAAAAGCTTTTCTAAAAGCTTAATAGAAAGCGCAAGCTAGTGAATTTAATGTTTGCCTTGTTTCTTTTTTAAGACAATATATGACAGAAAAAATAATCTCGTGGATTTGATTCGAGGGTTTTGACTAACTTTCTGTGAGTTTTGAATTGAGTTTAATTCAATCCTTAATATCTTCTTGTCACTTAATTTTTTATATTGTTAATTTACGTAATATTAGTTTTGGTATTATTAATTATATATATATATTTCTTTTTGATACATACATATATATATATATATATATATATGTAATAACATACATATATATATATATATATATGTAATAATAAAAATTTTTGCCCTTTTATCTTAGTTGAACTATTCCAAATTATTATAATATCTACTTTTTTTTTTTTTTTACCTAGCTTTAATAATATCTTAAATATCTTTTTTTCCATGCTTTAAATCCAGCGTATTCTTTTATTATTTATTATTCTAAAAACCTTAATCCGTTCGTAGCCATACTTCTTATAAAACCCACTAAATTACTTTATTTCATTTTATTCTGAAACTAAATTCTTTTTTTTTTCGAATCTATTTAACATCTTTTACTCTATTTTGTTCCATATCCCATGAGGCCTTGTAAGCATCCTGTTTTCTCAATAAAGCTACCGCGGGAGTTATTAAGTCTCTGTCAACACGTCACGCTTTCCCCCACCCCCTGCCCCGGAGTTATCCAATCGCTGGCATAGCCTCCCCTCTCCTCCCCCCTTCCACTTAGCTGGATTGACCTTGCTTTGGCGTTTGTATGTTTACGCTTATGTATTTCGCAAATATTTAACCTTTTACATTCACTTGGAGAGCTGGATTTTTACGATTATTGTATTGCTGAAAAAACCCGTTGTCACCTGCAGAGCTATTTTTTCCTGTATTTTCGTCAAGCTGTTCTAATGTTTAACATCTAGCGGTTTATATTTACGATGTAACAACGACCCGACCATGGGTAGTACAATTAGTAGTGGAATTAGTACATTTTAAGATCATCTAATAAGTAAATGATGAATTTAACGGTTTCAGTTGTTATTTCTGGGGAAACTACCAAGGGATGTAGGCCTGATCTTCCACTCCGAACATGATTTCATGACTGCAAAACTTTGATTCCTGAGTTGGAGATATATCACGAGAGTACGATTGCTGCTTAATACCGATATGTTTCTATCCTGTTATTGAAAGCATATCATGTATATATAATTTTTTTAAATTTAATTACGTATTATTTTATATATTTGTATTTTGTATTAGTTTTTATTAAATTGCTCAATATTCTCCTGTTCTATTAATTTTACTAATCTATTAATTGTAATTTTTCGGATAATTGCTTCTATTCATTTTTATCCTCCTTATCATCCCTGATGGTCCGTGTCCTTCTCTTTGGGTAATGCTCTTGTGTGATTGGCTGATGCCTTCTGCTTTCCTACTGGCTGTTTCCTACTCATGCTTCCTTATTGGCTATTTCTGCAGCTTTTCCCCGTCTCTTACACGTTCTCTGTCAGTCTTGCTGCTGTTTTCAAAGTAGTGGGACGCGTTCTCTGTGCTTGATGAAGAAAGATGATTTATTTCGAAAAGCTTTGCGCATATGTTAAAATTTGTATGGTGCTTTAAGAAGTTTTCTCTTTCCTACCATTGGACAAAAGCTTATTTAATTATTTAATGTGAGTTTAATTCACTTTTTGAAAAGCGGGTGTTAGTTGAGTTGAACTAAAAAAATCCGCAAGTTTGAGTTAAAATAACAACTCAAACCAATTCTTTTATTTTCCAACAATTTCCTGAAAATGGTTCTTACTGACAAAAACACATAGTTCCCCCACAGTAGTGGAACTCCAGTGTCGAATTCTGAGAAAACATGTGTGGTAAACTTCTGTACGGTTATGTGTTTATACTGTCTCACAGTCAATCTCTATAACAATTTGTTCCCCACTTCACCTTCACTACTCTAAGCTCTCAAATAATATTTAACAAGAAGCATTTGTTTGCAATCGATAATACCAATGAAACCCGGGAATAATTTTTTTCATTCTTTCATAACAAAATGCTTGTGATTTCCGAAATTTTATTTAGGATTTTAAACCTTTTTTTCAAGAGACTTAATTTTTCACACTGACATTCGTGTTATCCAAATTTAGTAAGAAAGAAACAGAAAAACGTAGTGAAAAAACATATACGCGTGTGCAGAGCGGCGTTGAAAATAAGCGCTGTAAATAAAACGGATATTAAAACAAACGTAAGGAAAAAGAATATTCATTGCCATTCCAAATTTCCTTAACATTTTTTGTAAAAAAATATGTATTATCTAATATATTATTTGCAGTGAAAACGGTACTTCTTTGTTATAGTGAACTCCGAGAATGAATCGCCAAGTGATAGAGATATATCGCCTGTGAAAATTTTCAAAACATTCGAACATAAAATCAATGAAGGAGGTGCTTTCTGAATTCTTTTCTTGAAATATTTAATGAATATTTACAGATACATGATTCTATACATATTTACAATAAGTATTATCAAATACTTAATCTGGTTTTTCGAAAAAGGAAGGCTTAGCCTCATCAACAAACTGTAAAAAAATTACAGCGATCATGCTTTTTGAAATCAAAACATCTCTTCCTATCGTTCCAGCAAATAATACCGAAGTCGCATTCTAAGGTAGGATGCGCGCACATCGCGCGTCCTTCGTTGCCATGGGGAGCAGAGAAAAAGTTTCTCTTCACACTCCCCACCTGAATTCTTAAAGAGTTCACAAATCAAAATTCCATCATAAAATCATAAAAATTCAATTTTTCGTATCAGTGGTTCAGTAATCTAATACAATTTTTAAAATTCGAATACAAAATACTAAATATAAGAATTCAAACAATATCTAATTAATCACTTAATTAGTCAAATTCAAAATATCAATAAATTCTAAATAAAACACTTTAAATTCAGACAAAGTAAAAATAATGACAGTTAAATAACACACACATTTTTTTTTTTTTTTTTTTTTTTTTTTTTAGTTAAATCATATACTTACTTATACCAAAATTCAAAAAGATTCTATATATAAATAAGACTAAAAATTAAAAAAGAGAAAGAAAATATTTAGAGTCCTAAATGCAGAAAAAAAACAAACTAAATAGTCTATAAAAGTTTATGAATGTTTATAAAAAGTCTGCAAAAAGTCATTTGTTGTCATTTTGTATTTCAAAGGGATACAAGTGCTGGATGGATCTTTTTAAGATTCTACTCGCTGTTTTTATTTCGTATGAACGAATATTGCCATCTCTTCCAGGAATGGCAGTCTGAATCTTACCAAGTTTCCAAAGAAACTCATTTTTTGCGTCATCTTGAATCAAAACAACATCGCCCACTTTCAGTGGCGTATGGGCATTAGGATTTTTCAAGGAATGGGCTGTTTTCAAATCCATCAAATATTGTTTTTTCCATTTGGTCCACAATTGTTTCAATAGTAAAGATTGATATTTTTTTCTTTTCAGGAGTGTTGATCTCTTTGAACAATCTTCAATTATTTCAAAAAATTAACAGGAAATGAAAGTTCTTTTCCAAAATTTAAAAAGTGCATTGGAGTAAGAGGTTCTGGTTCATCGCTGTCGATATATACATACGTCAGTGGTCCCGTATTCAAAACTGCTTCCACTTCTGCCAACAGAATCGCTAATTCATCATAAGAGTGCTCTACCAATTACTTTTCTCAAACAGTCTTTGACTGACTTTACTAGTCGCTCATAGAAGCCTCCCCACAATGCAGCTCTTTCTATAATATTCTTCCGTATAATTCTCTCTTTTGTAATAAAATTTAAAAATACTTTGTCTGTCAGTATGTTGTATAAAATTTCGAGTTCACCTTTGGCCTTTTTGAAGGTTGTCAGAATAAATAATTTGTCAGAATAAATAATTTTGGGATTTCCTCATCTAGCTGTGAATCTTCTGAATGCCATCAAAAAAGAATTTGTTGTCATATCAGACGCAAGTTCCAGGTGAATGGCTCTAGTCACACCGCAAGTAAACAGGACAATGTAAGATTTTTGCGTTTCTTTAAAATTTCTGATATAGATCGGACCGGCGAAGTCTAAACCGCAGATTGCGAATGGCGGTGCTTCACTAGCTCTGTCTTTTGGTAATAGTGCGGTGATCTTGTCTGCTGGTTTGGAGAAATATTTTTTATTTATTATACAATTCTTGATAACACTCTTGAGCAACTGACGACCTTTAGGTATCCAAAAACGAGATCTAATTTTTGCCAAAGTACTGGCTGTCCCTCCATGCATAATTTTCTCGTGTTCTTGACGAACTATTAGAGTAGTTAACCAAGAATGTTTGGGGAGAATTATTGGGTTTTTCTCTTCTGCGGGCAGGTTAGAAAATTCGAGCCTTCCGCCCAACCTCATCAACCAGTTTTTGTCAATAAAGGGCATGAAATTTGATAAGGATGACGTCTTATCCACTGATTTACTATTTTTTAGAGATTCTATTTCTTCCTTATAAAATTGTTTTTGTTCAGATTGTATCAGAAAATTTTCAGCTTCGAGTAATTCTTCGGTTGTTACTACGTCTTGCACTTCAAATAACACATTTTACAACACTTTTTGTCACCAATTTAACAACGCATTAATGTGTTATGAATTAGAAAACTTCATATACAAAACATTTTTTGTGTTGTGATTGTGTTCTTAATATCTTGCAAAAGTGTTGCTTTCTATAAATGTGTTTTAATATGTTGCTATCTAAAAATTTGTTCTAAAAATTGTGTTGTTAATTGTGTTGAAATAGTGTTGTAAATAGTGTTGTGCTGCACAACACTTTGTCACCAAATTAACAACACATTGTAAATACCACACAATTTAGAACACAATAAACCAACACATGTAAAACACTTTCAAAAAATTTTTTACATAGTGCCTTTTAAGTAACACACACACACAAACTTAAAACATACTATTTATTAAACATTTATAACACAATTTTAAAAATGAATGTTTTGAAATGTTTTCACTGTAAAAAAAAAAATCTGTAGTTCTACAGATGTAAACTTACATGCTTACTAAACTTTCATCTGTAACTGTACAAAAAAAGCTGTCAATCTACAAAACTAGTTTTTGTAAAGCTACAGAAATCTGTAGCTTTACAAATGAATCTGTTTAAATTAGAGTAATCTTACTAAAATTTTATCTGTAACCCTGGTTGCAGTTACATGAAAAGTTCTAGGCATCCCAGTTTCCTAAAAAATTCTTAGTAACCTTACAGATTTTTTGATTTTCGGTGCAAAAGTGTATCTGTTACATGAATTTCTGTTGTTGCCGTTACATAAAAAGTTCTAGGAATCCCAATTTCCTAGAAAAACTTTAGTAACTTTACAGATTTTTTTTTCACAGTGTTGAAAACACATTTTCTCATTTTGTAATTTTTAACAACACTTTTTGCACAATCTTTTTATTTGGCACAACACATTCACAATACAATCGAAAACGATTTTAGTTAGAAGTGTTAATTATTATGATCAGTTAGTGGTGCAAAAGTGCTTCATGGATTTGCAGCGTGGTTTAAATGGATATGATATTAATATTCAATTTACCTGTGCTTCCATTATATGAGCCAAATCCACTGATAGTCATCTTTGCCCCTATGGGAAGATCAAAGTCGGGTGGAGGAAGACATATTGGATTTGCAAATTTACTACAGGTTATTTTTTCTTTGAGTTTTAACAAACCTATGTCATGCTTCCACACTGATGGTTTAAATCGAGTATGAGGAATAATCTTTTGTACTGGCGGACCAACTCTGAGCTTATCAGTAGATGTCAAAAGACCAATTCCTATATCTTCTGGTTGGTAATATATCAGGGGTCTTGTTTGAGGTTCCATAACTTTGTGCTCGTTAAGATTTCTAGAAAAAGAAAACAAAAGATATACAGGGTGATTCAGAACTAACTACAGTGAAATACGTTTAACACGAAAACGCTTAACATGAAAAATCGGTTAACACGAAATGATATAGCGGTCCGGACAGTACAATATGCAATTTAATACATTTTGTTTCTTTTAACACGAAACAAAAGTCGTTTAACACGAAAAAATTCGCTTTCGATCTCGTTATTTTTAGTTGAAATTGGTAAATTTTGTGCCAAAACCACTGAATTTTGGGTGAAAATCAGTGAATTTCGTGTTTTTTCGCAAATTAGCTTATGTTTTATGAGCATAATGGTTGAGAAATCGGTGCGAAAACAAACTGCTATTTTGCTTCAAATGGAGATAAAGCTGCTTAATGTAGTTGTTGAAAAAGAAGGACGAAAACAGAAACCTGCAAAGAGTTTGGCATTGCCAAATCTAGTTCATTAACGATTATAAAAACAGGGATCCCATTATTTTAATGTTTGAACGCAGTATGTTTAAGCCAGAGAGAAAACTTATGAGAATGGCTAAGCACGAAGATTTAGAGACAGCTTTGCTTATTTGATTCAAACAAGCTATAGATCTCAGAATGCTGAAAAAGACACTTCAAAGAAGATATATGATTTTTTCCCCCCAAAAACTACATTTTTTTACTTGCTTTTTATCCTAATGGATGCAACGTACAAGTAGTTTAACAGGAAATCGCAATAAAATTTCACGAAGTTGAAAATATTTGTGAATTTTGTTCTTTTTTTTTACGAATCTTTTAACGCGAAATTCTTTTAACACGGAAAAAAAAATTCGGTCCCCTCAATTTCGTGTTAAACGTATTACACTGTATATGTCAAAACTGTAAAGGCAGGTAGAGGAGACCTAAATAAGCAGATTTCGTATAGGAATGTGATTGCAGAAATGCAGCGTTGAGACAATAGAGGGCGCTGTTGAGTTCAGTGGTTAAAAGCAGTTCACTGGCCTGAATAATCATAATCCGCACGGATTTCGAGCAACAGCCGTTGTTACACGAATTCGGAGCTTGCTGACATGTCTTTTATGTATGGTGCTGCGTAAGGAAATGCAGCGGCTGCTCATAGGATGTACATGGAACGATTCCCGGGTAGGAATCTGCTGGATCGCCGATTTGAGCGTTTTCAGGGGGGAGTTGTGCGCGAATAGATCGTTTTATGCTTCGAAGCGTGATACGGGCGCTGGAAGTTATCTCAGAATTCTTGCTGTGAAAGAAGCAGTATTACGCACAGTAGAGTATAGTCCTTCATCAGGCTTGCGAGCTGTTAGACGTGCAGTGTGCGTGAGCCATTTCCTTGTGCAGCCCCATACATAAAAGGCATGTCGACAAGCTCCGTATTGGTGTAATGATGCATGTTGCTCGAAATCCGTGCGGGGGAATGGCGATTCAAATCAGCGAAGCGCTTTCATCCGTCGAACTCAACAGCACCCTCTACTGCCACAACGCTGCATTTCCGCACACACACTCCTATACAAAATCTGCTTATTTAGGTCCGCTCTACCTGCCTATCCATTTTTGACATATAGTCATGAACCACCCTGTATAGTTACTAGCTGATCTCGCGCAAGCATCTGCGCTCTAGAAATACATGCATACTAGAATAAACGAACTTCGGCGTTATATGTATAAATACTATGCATAAAAAACTTTACGTAGGGCTGGGTACTTTGGAAGAAAAAAATGTATACATATCATACAATATGGACGCCATTTAGAAATATGAAAACCAAGGCATTTTTTCAGCATCATGCATATGAAAATATTTGCATGCACACGGGTTTTTTATGGTGAGAAAAAAAAACATATTTTTTTTAAACAATTTATTCATTTTATATTAACAAGAATTCAAAAACAGAGAAAAAAAAGGGAAACAAAAAAATTCTCAGAAAAAAAAAATAACTTCCACACTTGTGGACGCTGGTGTGTTAAGGCTAATTTATGGCTGAAATGATTTCTTATAAAATAAAAAGCTAACAGTAAATTTCTTTCTTACATTTCTATAAATTATTACAAATTAATGTATTTATTATATCTGGTATTATTTGTATAAAATATTAACAATTTGTTCAAGTTATCCAACAACACTGACTTCCAAAAAACTTACCGTCAACCGGGGCTACTTTGGTCCTTGCGGGGTTACTTTGGTTCATCCCATAAAAAAAGTTTTTATTCCTTGTATTGAACAAACAATACAAGATAATTTGGAGTTTTTTCCCTTGAAAAATATTTTATACCCTACTATAGGGTATTTGAATAGTTTGGGGGTCATTTAAATTATTTTAGTGGCAACATTGGATGTGTTTGTAAGCAACTGTTTTCGTATGTAAATTTTAACTCTCCAAACTTTCTATAGTGAAACAATCTGGATAAGAGGTACAAATAAGGTAAGTGTCAAAATATTACCTTTAGTAACCTGTAACCCATGTGTGATCATAGTTTTTCCTTTAACTTTTGATTTTGAGAGGAAATGGTTGCGTTTTCATAAAGCTAACATGAAAACTTAGTATTTCGGGGCTACTTTGTGCCATGCCTTTTTTGGTCCGAAAATAGCCACAATTATTTAGAAATGCCTTTTGTACAACCGAATCGCTTAAAACAGGTTTTAAGTAACATTTTTTTTCAAATGTTACTGTAGCAAAATGTTACATTAATTTTTTTTGTTCCAGTTGCTGAGGATAACATGACGAAAGCTGTTTCTCGTTTCTTTAATATTAACAATTGATTTATTGTATTTAAATGTTAAAAAGAACATTTGTTTATCGAGTTTGCAGTGTTAATTTATTAGCAAATGCTATTGCAAGGGAGTTTCAATAAAAATGTGTTTATTTACATATGAAATGTATTCATTTTATATGAAACTAAGTGAATGGACCCAAGAAGCCCCCAACAGAGGTTACTTTGTTCCAAAACTTTAAAAGTAGTTAAAAAATAGAAAAATGAAACATTTCCTCTTTAAAACCATACAGTTTGCTTCAATGTTTCATGGTTATTGGTTACAACTCCATTTCTACGTTGAAAAATCACATATAATATTTTTTAATAATGGAAATGTGAGTTGAAGCAGGAAAGAGTGACACAAAGTAGCCCCGTTTGACGGTACTTCACGCTTTGTTTATATCTCTAACTGTACATCGGAAATAACATTATCAGTGCAACCAAACCATAAGTTTTTTACTTGTCTTGTTGAGGGATTCTGTAGTGAATAAGTTATTATCAAATCTTTGTTCTTTTTATTATTGACAGTAACGGCCCATGGTGTGAAGAGGTTAAAATTAAAAAACCTATACATATTATATTGAAAATACCTACACTATTCATAATTATAAAATTATTTCTATCTTTTTAACCATTTGGAAAAATGGTTATTGTTCTCTGTCAAGGTAGGAAATCAAAAGCATATCTGAAGGCTTTTATTGGTTTAATCCGCATTTTATTCGTTTTCTGATTGGCTATACAGTAATCTGTATTTCCCTTTACTTTCAACAGAGATGGATACCTTCTCTTGTCACCATGACAAAAAAATAATAAAAACTACAAAAAAAAAATTAATAACTCAGAAACAAATTGAGATACAGCTTTCAAACAAATTGCATTTAAAAGTACATTTTTTTCTCTATCCAACGGTGTAAAAAGTAATATTGTCGGATGTTTAGAAGTTTAAGAATGAAATTTCATTTAAAATGTATCGCCAGATTTCTTGGAAATCTGACGATGGAAAAGCCTTTTCCCGAACAGCCAATGAAATGGTTGGATAATCCGTAACTTTCAGGTGGATAATACGTACGAGTCGCAGGCGATTTTTGTCGCTTGCAATTTTTACGTGTAATAACACTATTAATGTTTAATTCATGGCGTACGTAATGTAGGATCAACTCCGTGCTATTTTTTATGTCTTAAATTTTAGTCTTTAAAAAAATCATTTTCCAAATGGCCGCTGTAATTTGTTAAATTGCTTTTTTTTATCTTTTTTTTATATTTAAAGATTTATAAACTTTTTTGTGTAAGTAATTGTAAATGTCAGAGCTTGGAGATACTACAGTAACTGAATCAAAGGACCTAATTCGTGAAAGATCCACATACCCATGGCTTAAAAGTGAAGCAATTTTTTTTTTCAAAAGTTTGATCCTTGGATTTATTTGTAGTCATTGAAAAAGCTAATCGGATAGGAAAGTATATACGATTAAACGTAAAAGGTATATTACTGTCTGATGAGAGATGTCTGTCTATGAGAAAAGTTTCAGTAATATTGGAATCATTTTTTTAATAACACTATTCTGCAAGTTACTAATTATATGTCCTTGTACCATTTAGATGATACGAAATTTTTTAGTAACATTATGATAGCTCCTGGCTTTAATTTTAGTTTATCATGTAGCATTCCAATAGGTGTTAGACTGTTTAAAAATTCTTCAATATACTCAAGTACAGTGCGTATAAAAACTTTAAGGACAGCAAAAAATTGTAAAAATTTTGATAAATTGAAAATGCGACAAGTGAAATGGTAATTTAATGTTGATCATAATGTGGAAATACTAATATAAAAGTCAACAGAATGTATCTGTGTCCTTTTTATTGCGAAAAAAATCATAATTATGCAAAAAAAAAGCTATTTTTGACTGCGTAAAAACTTTAAGGACACCAGTATTTTTTTTTTTTTTTTTTTTTTTTTGTAGAAATATTATACATAATTGTTATTAAGGATCGACCGAAACAGGCTTTCAATGCCGAAACCGAAACCGAATTTTGGCAATCTTCCTATTTTCGGCCGAAAACGAAAACGAATATGTCCAAAAACTTTTAAAAAGTAATTACATTGTATGTATTAAAGTAATTAATACATACATAAATATATTATTAATTAATTATACGTATTTTACGTATCTATTTATATAAAATCCAAGTCTCTGTGTGTCCCTCACTATTCCGGTAGGACCGCCTCATTGAAATGAGTAATTGTTGGAAAATATTAATGCAGGGTTACCACAGTAGCGCCAAATGTTAGCTAACTTGGCGATAGCTGGCTAATTTGGCGAAATTCCCATTTAAAACCATTAATCTTTCATAATGGAGGTCACCGAAATTTAATTTAAACTCCACTCTTTTAAGATATTTTTTCGAAATCTATGGGTGAGAATTTAAAGTACATCTTTACATCTTCCTCCCGATGCTACTAATAAAATAACCGCCAATAGACAACGGTGTACTGTGTAAGCTCCTAACTGCGTGATTTTAATGTGCTTTAGGTACTTTTCCAGTACAGATGCCTTGGCGAAAAAGGAAATTTGGTAACATATTTTCCGGGAACCTATTCACCGTTTCCTTTTATATACACATGCATTTTTTTCGATATTTATACGATTTATTTAACATAAAAAAAGCCGTTTCTCTAATTTTATACAGAAACAGATGTAATTTGTACATAAAAACATCAATAATATACACATAAAACAAACAAAAACGCTCATCAAATTTGTTTTCATAGCTGTTTATATGATTTGACAACAAATCTCGATATTTTTTCGTTATACGGATACCATGCCAAAATGTATGCTCATGCGCCAATTATTTCAAAATGCTAAAAGATATTTGTAATTTTATGCCAGCAGTTTAATATGAGTTTTATTTTATTGCTTTATTTTATAGCCGTTATTTGTTCACTTATTTTAAGTATATATTTGTGATTTGATGAAATAGTTCGTAAAAGTCTGGAACTTTAAATTGTTATATTATTTAAATGCTCACTTTAGTATCGACAAGGGTTTTCTTTTATTTTTAAAATGCTTCAATTCACGATTTTGCGCCAACTATTACGCTTGGCGACAATGGTGTCCGCATAACGGAAAAGTACCCAAATCTCACTTTCTGATGCCCAAATTACACCAAGCTTTTTTTAAAAAAAATGCCAAAACCCCTACAGTGGAAAAGTGCCAAACTGTCAATTATTTTGCGCTATCCGTGTCATAGATTGTACTATATGCAAGGGAGGGCACAGATGTCATATTGGCGCGATTTTTTTCTGACGCCAATGTCATACACAACGGGTACTTAACTGGCGCCAAAGTGTCGTAGTTTTGCTTGATATGGTAATCCGGATGTTGTTTATGCTGTTGATGTTTTCACCAAATTGGCGTCGGATAAAAATCGCACCAATATATGATAACGTATATGACAACTGTGACAAAGTTTCTGTAAAGCAGTATAAGACAAAAAAATTAAGAATAAAATAAATGCAAAATAAGACTAAAGAAGAAAGAAAAATCATGCGTTAAGCATAGAATATGAAACACTTTCCAACACATCCTGAATGCTTTAACAAAACTTCGTTATTTAGGGAAATAAGGTAAACTTCTAACTCTTTCTCTTCTTAAGGTAAACGTTACTTCTTAGATATCCCGTCGATCAATTTCGCCAAATTATATAAATTGCCAAATCAATAGTAAAACATTAATAAAAATACAAATAAAACTTCGAATTAATGGTTTTATTGGCCATTATTGGCATTTAATTAATGGCAACCATTATTGGCAATTAATCTTACAATTTGGCGACAGTAATTTGGTCGACGGGATAACTAAGAAGTACCAAGATAACTAAGTAAACATTTTAGAAAACTCATAAAAAAATTTAAAAATTAATTTCAGCAGTTACCGTCCATAGCCAATAGTACCGTTATTACATGCCACTATTTAGCTAAATTTAATTTAAATTACTCTTAAAACTACTGAAATCCCATTTCCAGATATTATCATCCATAGACGGTTATGTATCCAATTCTTTGCGTGACCCTGTATATCATTTTATCTATATTCCACAAACATTTCTTAGGAAACTAAATGCAGTTCAGCGTAAAATGCATAACTCCTTTAAAAACCACCTTTAAGCAATTTACTCTCATACTCAGTAACCCTTACGAATTCTTTTGTGTAGCCCTGCATATGAACTGTAGCATTTATACACACAGTATAGTATACATAAATGTAGTGAAACATAAAAGCGCATATCATAATTAAAATTGCATTTCTAGCAATCATTGCTTATGTACAATACTTCGGAGAAAAGTTTCTTGGCGAGAAAGAATTTTGCCAACGTATTTTCTGGCAACCTATTTACTGCTTCATACTCACAAGCAATTTTTTCCATATGTATACAATTTGGCACAGATGTCATATTGGCGCGATATATTTCCGACGCCAATTTGGCAAAAACATCAACAGTATAAACAACATTCGGGTTACCATTAGAAGCAAAATAACGACACTTTGGTGCCACTTAAGAACCCGGTGCGTATGACATCGGCGTCAAAAAAAAAAAAAAAATCGCGCCAACATGGGCATATATGACATCTGTGCCGACAATTTAATATAAAAAAAGCCATTTACCCATTTTTATAAAGAAACAGAAGTAATTTTTGCGCAGATGTCATATACGCATGGGGATTGGCGTGATTTTTCTATGACGCCAATTTGGCAGAAATCTCGCTTTCGAATACCAGTTACTTATATATTTTTCAATTATTTGCTATCATTTTGAAAAAGAAATAACTATAAATAAATAAAAGTTTGAATAATAACTATAGAACAAAGCAGGGCACAGATGTCATATTCGCCCCAAATTGGCGCGATATTTTTTCTGACGCCAATGTCATATACGCAACGGGTACTTAACTGGCGCCAAAGTGTCGTTATTTTGCTTGATGTGGTAACCCGGATTATGTTGTTTATGCTGTTGATGTTTTCGCCAAATTACCAACCGAAACAAATTGCGCCAATATGGGGCGAATATGACATCGGTGCCCAAAGCAGTTTATATAATTAAAAAACAGAAAATAAAAGTAAATAAACAATTTATTAATAAATAAAAAACAATAGTCGGGTTACCATAGCAGGCAAAATAACGCCAGTTAGGTACCCCGGTTCATATCTGAAATCTGTGCCGTAATTTGTATATAAAATATATATATATTTAGAAACGATTTTTTATGCATATAAGTGCATATATAAACAAAGATAAAAGTTCATCAGATTTGTTTTCATAGCTGTTTATATATTTTCGCAACATATCTCACTTTCTGATGCCCGAATCGCGCCAAGCTTTTCTTAAAAATGCGCTATAATGGAAAAGTACTTAAATAAATACTTAACAGAAATAACAAATTATACAAACTAAAACTTTTTATTTCGAGATCAAAGCATTATTTTTAATTTCGATTAAAAATACATATATCCTTGGATAACTTCAATTGAAATTAGTTTCACAGCTTAATATCTCATTCCATAAACCTAAACAAACAAGTGATTCATTCATCGTGAAACGTCAAAAATATTAAATCATTGAGGTAATCATTCACAAAGTAAGTTCTCCAACAATCAATGGGCAATATTCTAATGACGTCATAGTACGTAAAATGGTGGCGGTATCGTTTGTTTATGGTTTGTAATCACAAAGATTTAATTTTGCAATGTCTCTTTACATTATTTTATTGTCATCTTTATGAGCTCAGAACAAAAGCCTATTTTTTCATTATTTAGTTATTAAAGACGGAAAAAAATCATAAATGCATGATTTGAAAATTTTAAATAATTTTCTTTCAATACAAAAAATAAAATCGGGAAGTAACAGCGAGTTTAAGTTAAATAAGTTTAACTGTTTAATTCTGTTGTAATGTTCAAAATAACTGTATTTATTAGATTTCAGTACTCAACATCAGGGCCCGATTAAACTTTGAAGTTGGAGGAATTACAATGTCATTTCAGGACCTTTCTTTTGGAGAAGCTTTTCTAAATTCCATATATACATGGACAATCTTCAGTGTTAGAAATATTATTCCTAGGACTGACATAACACGAGAACGGCCTGCAATTTTACACAACTTTTTGAAAGCTACTTTATATCAGAAATTTTACTAAAAACTGGTTACTTTTTTGTTATAGCGGCCACACTATTGATTATGACAAGTTGTAGCCAATTTCGCCAACTTCGTAACCAAGATCATGAAGCACACACATATAATACCATATAATACCATTTCATGAAATCGTATACGATAATTTAATAGTTTTTAACCTTACTTCAAGTGTGTTATTTATTTATTTTTAAGGCTCAACCATCTAAATTGTCCAATATATGAATTTAAAAAAAAAAATGTAAACAAAGATTGAATAGACATGACCGCAAAAAGCCTCAAATCTGCATAACACTTGGAACCAAACTGTGCAGATTAGTGGTCTTCTACTATATACAGTTTTTCATAAATGTGTTTCGTTCTTAAAATTTATTATTTTCATCTATTACTGCGGAACAAGCGAGAAAACTCCTATTCTTGCACATGAGTTGTATATATTATATCTAAATTTCCGTCATTTTTGACGGGCTACCTTTCTAGTTATTATATAATTATATTAATAATAATGTATTACCAATTATATAATTATTATATTAATTATACGTATATATTACCAATAGGTGTTAGACTGTTTAAGCCATTTCTGCCTGAAATTCTGTTTTCTCAATTTTGTTAGTAAAATCACTTTAAAATGTCGCAAAATGAACTGGAAAAATACTATAAAAAATTACGCTAAATTTCTTTTTGTATTTATTTGATAAAATGTAAAGGTACTAAGTATTGGAATATGCACAATATTTATAATAATATAATATGCATAATTATATGTTTTGTCTAAATTTATATTAATTAAGCTTTTAAATTGTATAGTACATACTGTAATTAGTATTTTTATGAGCTACTAAAAAAATATATTTATTTTTTACAGAGACTAATAAAATTATAAGTATTATTAATGATAAACTAAGAATAATCGTATTTCAGGCTTAAAAACAATTTATTTCATAATCATCTTGAAAAGGACTTTACGTAAATAACTGGCCCTTAAATGGCTAATAAAAATATGTACCCATTCGTCCCTAGCACCCTATATTTTGTAAGTTACAAAAATGCATAAAAAATAGGCTTGACCATATAATTTCACAATTTAAAAAAATATATTTGAAAGAAGTCTACAAGCTAAGATTATGACTTATTTATTTAGATCCTTGATAGGAAAAATACCAATAATCTTACTTTTTACAGTCCGCCATCTTTGAAAAATGAAAAATCTATAAACACTGAAAAAAAGCCTCCATTTAAGCAACTAAATATCCAGCTTATGCTGTCATCTCTCGGTAATAGATAAAGACATTTATACTTAATTAATTCATACAATTTTCATTTTATAAAGAAGAAGAAGAAAATTATAGAAATTTATTAAAATTCGAAGCGTCCCAAAAATAACGCCAGGCATAAATGGGTTAAATATTCTTCAGTATATTCAAATAGATGATACAAGTGATGATCTTATGAATCATTACTTATGATGGTGTACTAAATTATAAGTAACTAATTTTTTGCGAGAAATAAGCAAAATATTTCAGACCAAAGCAAATAACAAAACCGACTAAAGTTAGGTTTAAGAGGTTTGATTTTCTAAAGAAAACACTTGTTGCCATCCTCAAAAGAGAAATAATCGCTGTTTTACCGCCACGTACCTTAGCGCTTTACAGATACAGGATGTCGACTCTCCATGGTGTCCAAAAGAGCTAATTCTTAATTAGACATATAGTTCTAATTACAAAAATGTTTTAAATGAGGTGAAGAAATATTTTAAAAGCAATTAGGGTCAATAAAAACATTTCTTAAAACTTCACGAAATTTAAATTTTTATACGGTCCCCCGGTCTTATAAGTTATATTTAGAAAAAATATCCTATTACACTAAGAAGTAAGGTGAAAAAAGTCCCATTCTTGCCTACGATTAAAATTAGTAAAAATTAAGTATAAAAAGTAATAATATAAAATACCACAATTTCCAAATGCTAAAGATTAAGAAAAAAAGAAAAAAGAGGATTAAAGAAAAAAGCGACTATTGCTCAATGCAAAAGTTTTTTGTCTATTAAAATATGAAAATATATAGTAAAAATTCCATTAATTTTAAATAATGTTTGCAGGCCCGAAACTAGTGGGTTGCAGAGGAGGTATGTGCCCCAGCCGCCAAAACGAAAGACGAAGGTGAGTTTTCGAGAATATAGGGTGAATTTTCTAAAATGTTTACTTAGATTTTTTAAAACTTATTAAACAGTGAAATTTTGGTAAAGAATTCAGAAAGTGCTGGAAAGTGTTCCATAATCTATGCTTGAGGCATTATTTTTCTTTCTTCTTTAAACCTGAAAGTAATGTTCCGTACCCCACCCCCGCCTCCCCCGAAAAAAAATCTATCCTGAAATGGTTAAATACCAAATAAAAAATAACGAATTCTGGAAAATTTAGCGAATGCTGTAGTTTTTTTTTTTTTTTGTTATGTAGTTTACTTTCGGCATCTCTCTATTCTAAAAAGAAGTAACTACCGCTGTCACCGCCGCCGCCGCCGCCGGTTTTGAAATTTTTGTGACCGGAGGTCTTTCTTCGTTAATATTAAAAAAACTGTTGCATACAAAAATATGAAAATCGGTAGTATTATAGAAAAATGTTTGATAAACACGCTGATGCAGACAGTTTTCAAATCGAAGAATTATCTTAAGAGATATTTAATGCCAAAGTTGGACAAAATCGTTCCATTAAAAAAGTTTTATAGGAGCAAAAACTGTACATAGGAATTTAATCATTTTTAGATCATTTTATGCGTCAGAATTTCCCGGTGTGCAGATTGCAGTTAGTTTTTTAATTTGAATAATTTTTCGAGGTTTTATTTCTATTTTAAATTCAAATTTTCAGCATTTCGAGAGATATTTTTTACAAATTTTAGAAAATTGTATTAATTTAAACTGTTGCCAACTGTATAAAAAGCGCAACCAATAATGTTTGCTTCAAATTAAAAATTTATTTTACACGTGACTATTATAAACAAAAAATATAAAAAGTAGGAACTCATTGAAAATTACGTCATAAAAACTATAGTTACACCTGAATTTTAAATGAGAAAGAATATTGTAAAATAATAAATTCAGTAACATGCGTTAGAAGTCCTAAATAGGAGAATTTACGTCATATTACACTTATTACGTAAAATGAACAAAAAATAATATTGCAAAACAGTTTTAATTTAAAAATTGCGCGAGACATTTAATTGACATTTTAAGATGATCATAATATTTCATTTCTAACAAAAGTATTTTGACGTGAATATTAAAAAGAGAAAGAAAAGTTTAGTGAAAATTACGTCAGATTATAATTGTCAGATTCAAATTATAATTCAATCTTCCGAAATCTTTTTAAAGGCGGTCAAATTAGCGTGCTGTTAGAGTCTGCGGTGTCTGAACGGGGGTTGACGAGCGTAGCTCGTAGGGGGCAGAGCCCCCTAGTTATTGAAAAAGCACCAACTGAAAAACTAAGAGGTGTTCATTATTTGCCTTATAGTAGAGTTTGCCAACCTCAGATAACCAGTGAACATGAGAGGTTGCCATCGCGAGAAAATTTTGATGGTCCTCAGAAAAAGTCGAACATTATTTACATATTTTATGCTTTCGTAGTATTAAAACGAAAACAATACTCAAATAAATTGTTATATTTATGGAATTTTAGATGTTTAGTTGCAAAAATTTAAATTGTAACAGGCTTTGATAATTTCCGAAACGTCAAGTGAAGGCTTACTATAGAGACAAAAACATTTTAGGTGTCTGTGCATATGTCTCGCATTAACTGCCGAAAAAGCATTCGATTAGTCTGTAATTTTTGGGGTATTTTGGTGAGGTAACCGTAATTAGCTGTATAGTTTTTAGTTTAAATTTGGTTTATTCGTTCAAAAAATATTGAACTTTTACTTTTATATCATAATGCTTTTCAGTGGGAATTCAGACGGTTTCAAATTTTAACATTACCTATAACTGTTACCTAGCAACAGCATTTAATAATGTGTGAAAGAAAACTTGTTAAAATAATTCATGCATTTTACATTCCCGTTTATGAAAAAATTTGAAAAAGCTTAAAAGAAAAAACAAAGAAACATATTCACTATTTTTTTTTTTTTGTAATAGAATCTCCGACCAGTTTAGCTTCAAGTATGAACGATGCTAGAAGCAATATGGTTTAAACTGAACGTGGATACAGTTAATGTGCATTTTAATTCTAAAAATTGAAACAATAAACAGTGGAAGAGTATAAGTGCATGGACCCGTGTTTAATTTAACGGTTCTTAAATGTTAGATTTTCTGAATTTTTGTGAAAATCTTATATGCTTAAAAATTTACATATAATCTACAATTATTAAACTGCGGATTGAAAGTAGTTAAATATTATGTAAATGAGATGAAAATAAAAATTTCTTGCAAAATTGACGTTGAGATCCCCAATCTGATAAATTTACTAGTTATAACAGTTTATTGATATTATTATAATTATTGATAGTTGTAGATATTATTTGTTTGTTATTTGCAAAACTTGTAATTTTTTAGTTTTAAACAAAAATTCTATAGAAGTCTATTTATAGAAGACTTTTAATAGAATGTTTTAATGCAAACAAACTATTAATGATAGGTTTATAAAATATAAAAATAAATACATTACTTTTAAAATAATTCTTACCTAATTCATGTTTAAGTGTGTAATTTTTTTAAGCATAACATTCTAAATTTGTTCAAATTATGAATAAAATAATAACGAAAAATGATGCGTAAAGCATACACTATGAAACACTTTCCAACACTTCTAGAATACTTTGACGAAACTTCTCCGTTTAATAAGGTAAAAGATAGTTTCTGAGCAAATCATTTGTAAAAAGTATAACACATTTGAAAACAGGGCTGTGGAGTCAGAGTCGGAGTCGTGGAGTTGGAGTCAGGCCCATTTTTGAGCAAAAGAGTCGGAGTCGGATCTGTTAAAATTCCCGGAGTCGGAGTCGTCCATTTTACAAGCAGGTCTGCGCTGTCGGAGTTGGAGTCAGGTCCATTTTTGAGCAAAAGAGTTGGAGTCGGATCTGTTAAAATTCCCGGTGTTGGAGTCGTCCATTTTACAAGCAGGTCTGCGTTGTCGGAGTCGGAGTCAGACCCAGTTTTGAGCGAAAGAGTCGGAGTCGGATCTGTTAAAATTCCCGGAGTCGGAGTCGTCCATTTTACAAGCAGGTCTGCGCTGTCGGAGTTGGAGTCAGGCCCATTTTTGAGCAAAAGAGTTGGAGTCGGATCTGTTAAAATTCCCGGAGTTGGAGTCGTCCATTTTACAAGCAGGTCTGCGTTGTCGGAGTCGGAGTCAGGCCCATTTTTGAGCAAAAGAGTCGGAGTCGGATCTGTTAAAATTCCCGGAGTCGGAGTCGTCCATTTTACAAGCAGGTCTGCGTTGTCGGAGTCGGAGTCAGGCCCATTTTTGAGCGAAAGAGCCGGATCTGTTAAAATTCCCGGAGTCGGAGTCGTCCATTTTACAAGCAGGTCTGCGCTGTCGGAGTCGGAGTCAGGCCCATTTTTGAGCGAAAGAGCCGGATCTGTTAAAATTCCCGGAGTCGGAGTCGTCCATTTTACAAGCAGGTCTGCGCTGTCGGAGTCGGAGTCAGGCCCATTTTTGAGCAAAAGAGTTGGAGTCGGATCTGTTAAAATTCCCGGTGTTGGAGTCGTCCATTTTACAAGCAGGTCTGCGTTGTCGGAGTTGGAGTCAGGCCCATTTTTGAGCAAAAGAGTCGGAGTCGGATCTGTTAAAATTCCCGGAGTCGGAGTCGTCCATTTTACAAGCAGGTCTGCGCTGTCGGAGTCGGAGTCAGGCCCATTTTTGAGCAAAAGAGTTGGAGTCGGATCTGTTAAAATTCCCGGAGTTGGAGTCGTCCATTTTAAAAGCAGGTTTGCGTTGTCGGAGTCGGAGTCAGGCCCATTTTTGAGCAAAAGAGTCGGAGTCGGATCTGTTAAAATTCCCGGAGTCGGAGTCGTCCATTTTACAAGCAGGTCTGCGTTGTCGGAGTCGGAGTCAGGCCCATTTTTGAGCGAAAGAGCCGGATCTGTTAAAATTCCCGGAGTCGGAGTCGTCCATTTTACAAGCAGGTCTGCGCTGTCGGAGTCGGAGTCAGGCCCATTTTTGAGCGAAAGAGTCGGAGTCGGATCTGTTAAAATTGCCGGAGTCAGAGTCGTCCATTTTACAAGCAGGTCTGCGTTGTCGGAGTCGGAGTCAGGCCCATTTTTGAGCGAAGGAGTCGGATCTGTTAAAATTCCCGGAGTCGGAGTCGTCCATTTTCCCCACCGACTCCGCAGTACTGTTTGAAAACCCAATTTCAGGAATTGTCATCAATAGTGGGGAAAAACCGAGTTCTTTTGTAAAGTCCTGTATATGATTTAGAGATTTTCAAAAATTTACTATATAGAACGCTAAAATTTAGTTAAGTTAGGGAACCTATGGCACAGTTTAAAGTTCCTCTTCAGCAATTTCCTTCAATAAACTGACCTTTTGTTGCGCCCTGTATATGATCTATTATAGAATTTATACATACCAAGTGATAGGCAAAAAATAGTTATACTTTAAAGAGCGTACAAAAACTGCAAACGCACTTCCAACAGTTATTGCTAATATACATTATTTAACTGAATTCTTTTCTGTGTCCCTGTAAATGAACTATAAATGCTATGCACACGATATTCCACAGTAAGTCTCTTGTTGTCACCTCAGTGATTCATATCAATTTCGATATATTTGAAATAGTATAACACCATTAAAATTTCCGCAAACTACTTTTCCCCAATAGACCGTCATGTAACGGTATTCTTTTGTCTGTCCCTGTAAATGAACTATAAATGCTACACACATCATTTTCAATACAGAGCATGATGTAATGAACTTCAATAATATATATCACTTAAATCTCAATCCGTATATTTTCGCCAGTTAGAGAACGGGCAGAATGCACACAGACAGACAAACCGAATTTATAAACTCTTTTCAACTGTATTAGAAAGTGTTAAAAAGCGTAAACAAAGATAAAATACACATGACCTATAATGTGCTAACAGTCTCAAATCCACAAAACGCTTGAAGCTAAGCCGTGCAGATTAGGGATCTTCTACTGTAGAACATTTTATTTTATGTACAGAATATTTTTTTTAATTTTCATTTTTTTTTTATTTTTTTTTTTTACATTTTATTAAAGTAAAGTAAAAGTAAATAAGTCAGTTTTTACTAATGTATTATTACTTACTTTACTAAACAATGAGAAGCTGTCAATATGAAATATGCATTTATTATAGTACCAGTACATAATAATAATCCCTCTTTTGTCATAGCAACCTAAAGAAAAAAAAATAGCACAATAAAAACTACAAACAGTTACAGTTAAGTAATTTTGTAACAATTTTTTTGGAAAGTTCAGTTAAGACAATGCGCTTCCAAGCAACTAATAATAATAATAAAAATGTTTCTTAACCCTCCTAGCATGAAATTTTAATTACTGATGAGCGTTCGTAGTTTTGCATGATACGGACCAGAAATTTATTTCTATTAAATCTAATTTCTTCCTACGAACAATGGAACAATGTGAGCAGCTGAATGGATTGCCTAGTTGCGTTGCAAATTTACATCCAGTGGATAGGTGATTGTGTTGCAAGGGCATTAGGGAGCCTTAAAAAAAATAATGTTTAGACGTGGCTGGTAGCCACAAAATTAAATTTACTTTTAAGAAAAAGAAAAGACTAACAAAAAATGACAAAGTACATAAGTACTAGTATAACATATGTTGAAAAGTAAAAAAACAAAGAAGATGTCTATTTAATTACATTTATTAAGTTTAAGTAAATAATTTTTCTGGCTCGAACCATGAAAAACTTCAAATTAAAAGAAAATGGGGTCACAAAAGACCAAAATAGTACTAGGAGGGTTAATCTAGGACAATGTAATAGACCGTGAGCCGGTAGCACAGACACATGGTTCGTACGGATACCGTTATTTCTCCAGAAAACTACCAGTATCTTTTTATAGAAAAAGAAATCTGCGTTTAACGTGTAAAATTTCGCCTTCTTTTAAGAAGAGATTTTCTATAAGATAATACTGGTGCTAAAAATTTTTTTGGTACGCAAAATTCAAGGAAGGCGTAATCATGAGACAAACCACCTCATCCAGTTGGAGGCTGAAATTCTAGAATTAGCTAAAACTCGATTCCCATATTAAAACGCAATCGGTCTGCCAAAAAACCCGATTTTATCGGTTGATTCGTAGGTTTACCGCAGTTTTCCCTGATCCCAGTCCGCCATGTTTTCAAACCTTTGGGTGCAGGAAAACGCAGTGGTAAACGTACGAGTCGGCCGCTAAAATCGGGTTTTTAGGTGTTTTCCAGCAAGATATGACTTGGCAGACCGATTGCGTTTTAATATGGGAATCCAGTTATAGCTAATTCTGGAATTTCAGCCTCCAACTCGATGAGGTGGTTGTCTGTGGTCCCGGTCTATAACATTCCCCGAACAAAAATATACAACAAGCAGAAATCAGGAATTCTGCTTTTTCAGAATTTAGTTTTTGAGGAAAAGAAACTTATTATTATTATTACGAGGTGGAACCCGTCGAAAGAAAATATTTAAGACGGAATTGTTTCCTTAATTTAAAAATAAACCCACAAAATTAGTTATAATAAAAAATACATCTTATATTGGTTAGTCTAACTCTCAAACAAATATTATTTTAACGTAAAGGTCACTGCTCTTCTCTAAAGAAACTTTAAATTTTTGTAAAAAAAATTGCTTTTTATCAGAGTGTGTTTTTAATTGCGTTACTTTCAAAAGCGAAGAATTTCAAAGCCTCTGGAATGAAAATGATGCACTTCGACAAAACTTATTATAAAATCACGTCATTTGCATGGGTTGAAGAATTCCACAATTACGATTCAGTCTTAAACAACATCTATTGAAAAGTATGCTATCATGGAATAATACACAAACCCAGCGAAAAGCGATGTCATAAAGTCGATAAAAAAATCGTCTATCTAATGATTCATATGCCTTCATTTGTTTGTAGCATTGATATGGATACTTAAATTTAAATATAGCTTATGTCGCCCTATGTTTTATCAGAACTCATTCGTTTATATTTTTTCAAAATAACACGTATTTTAATAAAAAAAATTTTTAGTCGTTAATCAGAAAATGGCCAAAAAAAAAAAAAAGACATAGTAATAGTAATCTAATATTTTAATTTTACTTTCTACAGAAATGGAGTACTTCAGTTGTCACCATTACATTATAGGGTGTTTCATTTTTTCCAAAGGTGTGATTTTCATATGACTTTGCTTACGCCCCGAGTCTCAGAGATGTAAAAGATATATATGCCAAATTTTAAGAAGATTGGATAATATTTAGAGGTTGCACACTTTGAGCAATTTTGTAAAAGTAGTCAAAAAATACGATTTTCCAATGTTAATTTCTTTTATTGGGAAAACTAGTAATAACTATACTAAAACTAGACACTAAGATTAATAGGTAGTATGATAGGTAAAACATGTGTTATATTAATCAACTTTGAACAATGTATAATCCCTTCTTTTGTTCGCTTGTTGACGGCTTTTCTGTGATGTTCGAGTATCCTTAACACATTTAATGCCAATTCTATTTTGTTTGTCTTTCCGTTTGGGCCACGAAATAAGATTCCCATTACACAATCTATAAGTGTCAGTCACCAATGACTGACGCGGCCTAAACGGAAAGTTCAGTGTCAATCACAGGTGACTGATGTGTCACTCAACGTGTTGATGGCTTCTTAGAGAATTACTTCAGTATTGTGTCACGTCGTGGATCCCAAGCAATTCAAAGAACGTCTTTGTTTTATTAGTACCGAAATGGCTCAGGTATTTTCCTTCAAAAACTAGTTTTTTACCCTCTAATTGTTCTCTTAATTCTTTTCCTTTGCAGGTTTGGTTTCCAAATTTTTAGTCATATTTTCCTTATCAGCCTGAGTAATACGTTCGTCCAGAAAAGCCAATCCTACGTTTGTTTCTGACTGATACCAAAGGTGTCTCTTAGCAACAGTGGGAGCACTTTTTTGACGCCTACATCTAGGTAAGTGCTCGGAAGCTGAAGCATATCAAAATCATTCTTTAGAGCACAACGACTTACAATTGCCTCGTGCCACGTGCCAAAAGCGAACATATATGAGGCTGACAAAGTGTGAAACCCGTTTCGTTCCTTTCAATTCTCGTTGTGGAATGTTCAATTGTTTAGTGAAGGGGACAATTTAACGTGCATATATTGTCTTTCCCATCCACCTTGCATGATTCAGAGCCCCTGGGATTCTGAAATTGAAGTCACTTTCAAACCAACCTCCTAGGTACAGGAGTGGGAGTTGTAGTAACTGTTTGTAGTCTTCTCATGGATGACTTCGGTCTTTTAGGACATTTTGGAGGTAGTTAACCATATTCACTCACTGTTCTTCTAGAAAGCCTTGAACGGGACTTTCTTCATCCAGCATTGTCATATATGACTTTTTATCAATAAAGCCCACAGATTTCGGAACTTCCGAAAAATCTGGATGCCAGGACCACTTGGTGGTGTGTCACAATACTTCTCAAACACTCCTTTCAATATTAGCTAATGTGTGTGATGACGGCAAGTCAACCACAACAATGTTCGTCCGAATTCCCTTTCAATTCTGATACATGCCCCTTGGACCAGTCCTGTATTAGGTGCTGTAGCATTAAAAGACATACTGATGATATTGTCATGTAGGCCATATCTATCCACTTCCTGAACAACTACTTTAGCCATCTTCTCACCAGTGCCTTTCAGGGCAACAGGTACACCAAGCAAATGCTCAAAATCTTTACCAGTGACTAGAACTGCAACTCTATCTTCCAAAGTTTTGACAGGTCCCATTGGCAACTGAGGCAACAGTTTACTATCTAAATGCAAGGCCAAATGAGGAGGATTTTCAAAGAGTGCCTTTTTGATTTTCTTTGCCATTTCACTTCTATTGATCAGCCGAGCTCGGTAAACGGTATTTGGAGATACGGAGATTTTTGAAGCATTGTGGCCAAGGCTCTTTGCAGTTGCTATAAATGAATTAGCTGTTCTCGATCCCAAGTAGACGTCAGTGTCTGACCATTGGGTTTTAATCTAGGACTTGAACTTAATATTTTCGTTTCTGGAGGGAAAAACTCGACCTCTTTGTCACTAGGTTCTCTTTACCCAAATTTTGTATTTTTTGTACAGCTTCCGTATACCAGCACGGATATTCTCCTGTCTTAACAGAGATATTTGCTTTCCTCCACACTTCTTGTAGTTTATTACTGGTAGTTTAAGCAGTATCTGAATGTGTTCTTTCATTTCCTTGTGATTGTAAGTAAAAACTAAAAGTAAGTACTTGTTCCTTTGAAGGGAGCCGAAATCCTAAAAATTCACCACTAGGCACCATTTCTAGCAGCCAAATTCTTCTTTTGGTTCCCTATTTAAAGTTCTATTACCTTCAAAAGATGATAGAAATATATGAGAAACCCATTAGTACAAAAATCTTCAATATTAGAAATTTCACTAGTTTGAGATAAAAGTGATCAATATGTGCAACCCCTAAATATTATCCGATCTTCTTGAAATTTGGCATATATATCTTTTACATCTCTGAGACTCGGGGCGTAAGCAAAGTCATATGAAAATCACACCTTTGGAAAAAATGAAACACCCTATTACATTACCATTAAAAACTACAAAAAAATTAATATCTCAAAATTAAATTGAGATGCATTTTCCAAACAAATTGCAGTTAAAAGTACTTTTTTCCTATACGAAGATGTAAAAATTGAAAACGTACGATGCTTTGAAGTTTAAAAAATTGCACTAGAGATTGTCAGTATTTAACCGTACAATGATACATCTGCTTCGTTTTACGACTGGCTTATGTAATGGAACGTTATTTTTTAGGGACGAAACTTTAATAGCTGCCCGAAAGAATTAGCATATCGGGTCTAATGACATTTCCTGAGTTATTCGCAGTTCCAAAAATATTCGTTATCATTAGAAACCCCAGAAACCAATATATGGGGCATTCTCACAATCTTTTGACTTTTATGCCCCTGAATAATAATTTTTATTTTAGTACATATTCCTTCATTTTTTCTTATTTCATATACTGGGGAACATGCCATTGCATGAATGTATAACAATATTAACGAGATAAATAAGTTTTGACGATATTGGGGGTTCAAATACTAGGAAAACTACTATACCGTTCCTGTGTCACTGATGCTGATTTTAAATGTGGAGCTGTCTGTATAAAATTGTCTCAATAAAAGTAATTCGATGTAATTTTTTTCCGAAACTGGGACAATTGTTTTATATAAATATGTAGCAAAAAATTAAACTGCACACATTTTTACGGTTGATATTATTTTTTGAACTCTGTCCCTGGGTTTTAGATTCCTTACCATCTAGGCCTGGGCCTTAAATCGATTTAACTCTTAAATCGATTTAAACCTTACATCGGAAATCCGATTTAACCATTGGTCTTAAATCGATTTAAGCTAAAATCGGAAATCGCGATTTAGCTAATGTCAAATCGCGATTTAGCCAATGTCTTAAATCGCAATTTAGCCATTATCTTAAATCGCGATTTAGCCATTGGCTTTAAATCGATTTAAAACAAAATACTGATTCAGAGCTAATATCGGAAAACCGATTTATCTACTTTGAGGTATCTACCACTTACATGCCAAGCTAGTGTTAAATCGCTTTAGGTGGATCCGATTTAAGCAAACATCGCAAGCCTCAATGCTTTCCAATTTAAGACAAACAAGGCAAGCTGGTGTTAAATCGATTTAGGACGATCCGATTTAAGCAAACATCGCAAGCCTCCATGCTTTCCGATTTAAGAAAAAGACGATTTAATGAAAACAAGGCAAGCTGGTGTTAAATCGATTTAGCAGGATCCAATTTAAGAAAAAGGCGATTTAAGAAAACGATGATTTAAGTAAGGATTGATATTTATTTATTTTGTAAACAAGATTCAGAATTTACGAGATTGGAATGTGTATTTTTCAGAAATTAAGAACTTATATAGTGGAAAGTTGAAAGGAAAAAGTAATGTTTAAATCTTAAAATCCAAATTCATCGAATTTCAATTTATATGCTAATGCAATCTTTTGATGATAAATTAAGTTTTCACATTTTTGAGTAATATTGCAATATGTATTTTTTATTTTCCAATATTCTGTAATTAATTAAAATGTTTTAAAGTAGAATCCTGCATTTTTTCAAAAGATTGTTTCCCTGAAATTCATTCAGCATTTATATGATTAAAATTATAATAATAAAGTTTTATATTTAAAATCCAAACTCATCGACTTGCAGTTTATACTTTTATGCATTCTTATGATGAAAAATTCATTTTTTACATGTTTTAGTAATATTTTAACATTTATTTTTTATTTTCTATTATTTTGTAATTAATGCAATTATTTTAAAGGTATAGTCATGCATTGTTTTGTGTATCACTATTTGGCCGTGATCCACATGAAATATATTTCTTTTACTAATAAAATTTTTTTTCCTGAAATTGATTGAGTATTTATGGTTGGAAAAAAAAATAATAAAGTTTCATATTTAAAATCCAAATTCATCGAATTTCAGTTTTTATTTTTATGCATTCTTTTAATGAAACATTCATTTTTCACATGTTTGGGTAATATTTTACTACATATTCTTTAATTTCTATTATTCTGTAATTAATTAAAATATTTTAAAATAGTCATGAATCAGATTTGGCATCCGATTTCAATACCAGTCACATGGATTGAGTACCTTGCTGAAATTGATTCACTATTTATATCCAAATTCATCTATTTTTAGTTTATATTTTTATGCATTATTTTCGTGAAAAATTAATTTTTATATGTTTAGAAATTATGGGAATATTTTAGTTTTAATTTATTATTATTTTATAATTAATTAAAAATACTTTAATAAAGTTTTGTAATGAGTCAAGTAACTTTATTTTTACAGCAGAATGAGGGAGGGCTGGAGGAGGCATTCATTAGCTTTTTCTGCAGATCTGCGATTTTTTGCTTTTTTGACATTTTGTTATCATTAAAAAGAGATATTTTAAGATTATATTTTATTACTAATCTTAAAGGATGGCAACAACCCCGAAAAAAATCAGCAATTTCAGTGATGTGCTCCAAGGGTCACACTTTCAATCCTTCTCCACCCGCTATATAAATGTCAGCATTTATGTTAAACAAATCTTATTTTAATCTAAAAGTTAAAAAGATATAAAATTGCACCTTATCTCTCATATCCCCCCCCCTTTTTTTTACTACTTTTCTCATCATGGTAAATGAATAGTTAAATTCATCATTGAAGTCTTTTAATATGCTTCTGTTTTACCTCAGTAACTTTTTAAATCTGTGTCTGTAAAAAAAAAAAAAAAAGAAAAAAAAAGTGTATGTAGGCTGTTAGCAATGAAGTGCTATTTGAGTGGGCTAGGGGAAGCCCCCCCCCCCCCCCCTAAGGAATTTAGATTGTAGCATACATAACAAGTCAGACAAAAAAAAAAATCATTTTCTTTTATATTACTTCTTATAGAATGAGTTTATAAAATGTATTACAATAGGTCACTAATTTTTAAAATTGAAAAAAAAAAAACTAGTGTTTTGGGACATTCAAAGCTTTTTTATGTGTAAAATATACCTATTTTCAAAAATTATTTGACAAATTTAAAGCTAAGTATACTAAATAATACAGGAGGGGGGGGGGGGCACATAAAGATCGTATTTTGTTACTAAAAATTAAAAAATAGGCTTCCATATTCTAAAATGTAAAATCGGTATTAAATCGCGATTTAACACTAAATCGCGATGTTGGATGGATGATAAATCGATTTAAGAAATTTCTACATCGCCCAGTGCTATTACCATCCCTCTTACTAAACTTATACAGAAAGTCACTTCAGATGTAGCCATAGAATTTTCTCAACTTTTTTCTCATGCAGAAGTATGCAAGAGGAAGAATGTCTAAAATTCTTTGACAGGAAATTTCCTGCAGAATTTAAATCATTATTTAAACTAGGGGATCGTACCCGGGTTTGCCGGGTTACAGAATATAGGTGAAGACATTTTTTTTTAATTGGAAACTAATAATTTTTTTTATATGCAATAAATTTTTTAGACTGCCCACTTACATTAAAAAAGCATTTTTCATATGAAAAATACGAATTATACAATCAAAAAAATTTTTGAAATTTATTAAAAGCGATATTTTCTTATTAGCCGCATGCTAAGAGACCAAGATTTTGCTACTTACGGCATCCTTTAATATTCTAAAAATTTCAGAGCTTATATGCCTGTTAAATTTTGTCTTATTTATATTATTTTATTAATTTATTCATAGGGAATTATTTTTCAATGATATTAGCTGTAAGAATATGATGAACTCTTTATTTTGTTTTAAGGCCAAACGGATTAATCTTTCGTAATCGAGCTCAGCGTGCTATAGATAAATTTAAAAATATTCCATGCTTTAAAATTATTTTTAAAACCGTAGACAATCAGTACACTGAGATGAACTTTGCAAACAAATTCCATTTGAAAAAAAAAATCCGATTTGGTGATCTAAAAATTTAAATTTTACGATTACAAATACAGTAAACTCTGCCTAAGGCGGAATCGATCGGGATTGAGAAAATTTTCCGCGGTAGACAATATTCCGGCTTATGCAAAAAAGCTCCCCCCCCCCCCCCCCGTCAAAAAAAAACCCCTCGAATTTAATAATCTTTTATTGATTTTCCTGACTCGAAAATCGGTTGAAAACTGAAATTCAGAAAGATCTTTTGTCTTTATAGATAAATGAGAAACGTTATTCAATTTCTTAGTACTGCTGTAATACACTCATATTGGAAGTTTATACACACACACACACACAAAAAAAAAAAAAAAAAACTTCGAGAATGAGACTGAACGCTATAATTAGGTAGATTTCGTAAGAAATACTACCTATTGCAGTCGTTACCATGGTGCGACTTTTGAAAAATTCCTTCATAACTTTTCATTATAGGACCCCAGGAACCCAAAACCACCCCCACCTAAAAAGTTTTAGGTAGATTTCGTAAGAAATACTACCTATTGCAGTCGTTACCATGGTACGACTTTTGAAAAATTCCTTCATAACTTTTCATTATAGGACCCCAGGAACCCAAAACCACCCCCACCTAAAAAGTTTATATATATATATATATATATATATATATATGTATGTATGTATGTATGTACTAAATTTTGTCCGCACGATAAAAGTCGTAATTATGCACGGATCTTCTTCAAACTCGCCAACAAGTTTGAGATGACTAATATCTCGGCGGGGATTGCAAATGGAAAAAATCGGCCCAAGGGAATGGAAATGGGGAAGGTTCAAAATTTTGAATACCCTCTTAACATGATTCTGATAAATACAGCTCTTACACAACAATGGCAGGAAAAGTAAATATTTTTCGTTATAGCAGTTGCCAACAATTAAAAAAAAAAGAAATAAAATTCTCACCACAACAAATGCTTTTCTATTGCAAGGTTTCACGTGAAAAATTAAATTAAATAAATAGCTTGAATAATTTAAACAAATTGAATATTACGTCATAAGTTTCCTAGAGCAAGATTTCCGCATGAAAACACAAAATGAAATAAATAGTTTGACGAATAAAAAAATATATATATTGCATCATATTGGAAATAAAACGGACCTCAGCAGGTGAATATGTAACGTCATGTGAGTTTGAAGAAACATATTAAAACATGATGAAAATCCGACAATGGAAATATTAACTTATTTTAACACTTTGAGGTTCTCTGAATTTGCTTTAGCTATTTTTTAAACCTATTCCATATACATTCGTTTGTGTATTCGTGTATATTAGAATTTTCCCGAAGTGTTTAGCTCTCTGGAGATCATTCTTATTGAAGGAACTGGGTCTATCTCTAATCTTGATTTAAGTTTTGTTGGTGAATTTAGTACTTCGAAATCTACCTCCGCCTGTAGGCCCGAGCCGTCAGGGATTTTTTTATATATATATTTATATATATGTATGTATGTATGTATGTACTAAATTTTGTCCGCACGATAAAAGTCGCAGTTATGCACGAATTGTCCTCAAACTCGCCAACAACTTTGATATGGCTAATATCTCGGCGGGGATTGAAAATGAGCGAAATCGGCCCAAGAGGGTGGAAATGGGGAGGGTTCAAAATTTTGAATACTGTCTTAACATGAATCTGATAAAACCAGCTCTTACACAAAATGGCAGGAAAAAAATAAAAGTTTTTCGTTATAGCAGTTGCCAACAATTAAAAAAAAAGCAGTAAAATTCTCACCACAGCAATTACTTTTCTTTTGCAAAATTTTCACGTGTAAAATTAAATAGTTTGACAAATTGAAAACAAATTGAATATTACGTCATAAGTTTTCTACAGCAAGATTTCAGCATGAAAACTCAAAATGAAATGAATAGTTTGACGAATTAAAAAAATATGTATATTGCGTCATATTGGAAATATAATGGACCTCAGCAGGTGAATATGTAACGCCATGTAAGTTTGAAGAAACGTATTAAAACATGATAAAAACCCGACTATGGAAATATTAACATATTTTAACACTTTAAGGTTCTCTGAATTTTTTGTAACATTTTTTAAACCTATCCCATATACATGTGTGTGTGTATTCTTGTATATTATAATTTTCACAAAAAGTTTAGCTCCCTACAGCTCACTCTTTGTGAAGAAACTGGGTTTTATCTCGAATCTTGATTTAAGTTTTGTTTGAGAATTTAGTACTTAACATCGAAATCTACCTCCGCCTGTAGGCCCGAGCCGGCAGGGATTTTTTGAATTTGATTACAATCTTAAAGTATAATACGCACGATTTGGGTTGTTATGTATTAACGATAACTTCTACTAGATAAAACTACTACAACTTCCACTTGTGTCTACATTCGTGTTGTTCGATTTCAATGTATTATATTATATGTCTTGTTTTGTAAGTGTGCTCGTATTTATTAAAGTTATATGTTCAGCTAATACAGTATGTTGATATAATAATATAAGCTCGCAAACATTACACTTTGGCGACGATTGTTACGGATCCACGTACATTTTGGATTTACATTATTCTTTTTATGGTGATTACAGTCACCTATGGCTACGTTTGGCAGAATAGAAGATTTTGACCCTGCAGTGGAAACCTGGTCGCAGTACGTAGAAAGATTTAATCATTTTATTAATGCAAATGATATATCTGATGATAATAAAAAAAAATCTATCTTTTTAACTGTGATTGGCCCAACAGTTTATAAATTATTACGTAGTTTACTATCGCCGAGAACAACGGCAGATACTAAGTATGATGATTTAATTAAATGTTTATCAGACCATTACAGTCCGGCACCTTCGGAAATTGTCGAGAGGTTTAAATTTAATTCCCGAGTTCGTAAATCTGATGAAACCATTTCAGTTTTTGTTTCGGAATTACGCAGACTTTCTGAATTTTGCAATTACGGTTCTAGTTTAGATACGATGATTCGTGATCGACTAGTTTGTGGAATTCAGGATACGCAAATACAGCGTCGGTTGTTATCTGAACAGAATCTGACGCTTTCTAAAGCAATTGAATTGGCTGTGTCTATGGAAACTGCTGCTCGCGATTCCATAAATTTACAAGGTTCTTGTTCTGTTTTACAGCCGGTGAACAAATTAAACACTTCAAAACCGAAACTCCGCAATTCGAAATTTCCAGAACATTTTCGTGAATGTATACGTTGTGGGAATTCTGATCATTTACCTAAGAGTTGTCCTTTTTTGAAGACTACGTGCCATTCTTGTGGTGTTAAGGGTCATTTGGCAAAAAAATGCCTAAAGTCGAAGAAAACTGAAGTTTCGAATCGTAAAATCGTTAAAGAAAAGCCTAAAAAAGTTCATCAAATGCATACTACACCCGGTTCTGATGAAAATATTGAGGAAGAGAATTCTAAAGTAGCTATTGTACGTGAACCAGAATACAATATTTTTAATACAGTTTCTATTGCTGAGAAAAATGCTCCTAGACCTGTTACAGTAAATATTGAAGTAAACAATCAAACTATTAATATGGAATTAGACACAGGTGCTGCTTTATCTCTAATCACCAAAGATACATACAATTCACTGAAGTTGCCCCCCTTGCAGCCAGCTAAAACTGGTTTAGCTACATTTACAGGTCAACGCATTCCTGTTTTAGGAACGATTACGGTTGAAGTAAAATTTAGTGGAAAATACGAACTGTTACCTTTACTGGTAGTAGATAACAAAGGTCCAAATTTGTGTGGTAGAGATTGGATTATGTCCTTGAAAATTTTAGAATTTCGCACAAATTTTGTTAAAAGTGATGATATAGAGTTGAGTAAGTTGATGAATGAATACAAGCATGTTTTTGAGAATACACTTGGGCACTTAAAAGGAGTTAAAGTCTGTTTAATTAAAAAGCCAGAAGTGCAACCAAAATTTTATAAAGCTCGTACTTTACCTTTTGCAATGCGAGAAAAAGTCAGCGAGGAACTGAGTCGATTACAGAAGATTGGTGTTTTACAACCAATTCGTTTTTCAAAATGGGCTACACCCATCGTTCCCGTACTCAAAGCAGACAGATCATCAGTAAGAATTTGTGGTGATTTTAAGTTAACAGCGAATACTGCTATTGATACAGACCAATATCCCTTACCTAAAGCTGAAGATATTTTTGCTACGTTAGCAGGAGGTCAGAAATTTACTAAGCTCGATCTTAGAGATGCTTATAATCAACTTGAGCTTGATGAAGATTCCAGAGACCTTACAGTTATAAATACACATAAGGGACTTTTTCAGTACATTAGCTTACCTTTTGGAATTTCCTCAGCACCAGCTATTTTTCAACGGGAAATGGAAATATTAATGCAAGGCATTCCTGGTGTTGCTGTTTCACTGGATGATTGCATCATTACTGGCACCAGTCACGATGAGCACATGTCACGACTACGAGAAGTGTTAAAAAGATTTCATGATGCAGGTTTGCGGCTTAGACAACAAAAGTGTCAATTCTTTTGCAATAGTTTGACTTTTCTTGGTCATGTAATTGATGGTGATGGAATACACCCTACAGAAGAAAAAATTACAACAATCAAAGCCGCTCCGGTTCCTAAAAACCTTACAGAATTGCGTTCATTTTTAGGTTTGATCACATATTATGCTACATTTTTGCCTCGAATGAGTACCATGTTGGCTCCACTTTATAAATTATTGCAGAAAAATACTCCCTGGCAATGGTCTTCAGAAGCTGATTCAGCTTTTCAAAACGCAAAATCAGCGTTATGCAGCTCTTCTTTATTAGTTCATTTTGATCCAAAGAAAGAACTTCTTTTAGCTTGTGATGCTAGCCCATATGGTGTGGGAGCAGTGCTATCTCACGTCGTAAATTCCGAAGAGTTTCCTATCGCTTTTGCTTCGCGAACATTGACATCTGCAGAGAAGAATTATTCACACATACAGAAAGAAGCACTGGCATTGATATTTGGAGTGACACGATTTCGAGAGTACTTACTTGGCAGGAATTTTACTCTTTTAACTGACCATAGGCCGCTTGTTACTATCTTTTCAGAAAAACGGCACGTTCCAACCATGGCAAATTCAAGAATTCAGCGTTGGGCATTGACTCTTTCAGCTTTTAATTACACCGTTCGCTACCGTAAGGGAGAGGACAATGCCAATGCAGATGCATCCAGCCGTCTACCTATACATACACCTCAAGTTAACCCTCCGTTACCAGAAGAACTAGTTCTACAGATGGAAAGGCTAGATGTCGGTCCCATTACAATTAATGACATTCAACAGGCTACTAAAGAGGATTCAGTATTATCTCAAGTAATTCAGTTCACTCTTGAAGGTTGGCCAGAAGTTCTTAAGCCAGAAACTGTACCAGATTCAAAGATAACAGAAATCTTGCCATACTTTAAAAAACGCATGGAATTAACTGTTGAACAGGACACTCTTCTCTGGGGAAACAGAGTAGTGGTTCCTACCTCACTTCGACATAGCATTCTACAAGAATTACATTCTACTCATCAAGGAATGGTAGGAATGAAAAGTATTGCCCGTTCATTGTTCTGGTGGCCCAATTTAGATTCAGAAATTGAGGACACTGTTCGTTATTGCACCATTTGTGTACAGAATATGGATATGCCTCCGAAAGTTTTACAAGCTTGGCCAACGTCTAACATACCTTGGTCTCGAATACACATGGACTATGCAGGACCTATTGATAATCATATGATTTTAATAGTTCAAGATTCGTATTCAAAATGGATCGAAGCATTTCCGATGAAAAAAAGTACATCTTTAGCAACTATTGAGAAACTTTACGAACTTTTTGCAAGATTTGGATTACCCGGTTGCATTGTCACCGACAACGCAAAAGTTTTTACTTCAGATGAGTTCCAGTCCTTTCTTAAGCGTAATGGCATACGATCCTTGCCCACAGCACCATATCATCTTTCGTCTAATGGACAGGCGGAAAGGGCTGTACAATACATTAAAAAGCAGCTGAAGAAAGTGCAGGATGGTACAATTTCAATCAGACTGGCAAGAATTCTTATGAATTACAGACGAACACCATTAGCTCTGTCAGGTTTGTCACCAGCTGAATTGCTTTTTGGCAGACAAATACGTAGTAGGTTGGATTTACTGCATTCTCGTCATCCTACTGAACTTATTTCAAAGCCATCTTTTAAGGTTGGAGATTTAGTACATGCTAGAAATTTTGGAAAAGGTGATAAGTGGATTCCAGGAGTGATTATTTCACCTATTGAAAATTGCATGTTTCGAGTATTATTTCCTGATGGTACTTCAGTACACAGGCATAGAGATCAACTTAGACAGAGAAGGGAACATCTACAACTACATTCTCAACATCCAGATAGTGATAGTCAGCTGTTCTCTCCAAAACAACCAAACCCTGTTCCTTACCCAGTAATTCCGATGCCACCCTCTTCAGTTGAAAGCCCCAAGTTGCCTTCTACAGTTGAGAGCCCAAAGAAACCTTCTACAGTTCAAAGCCCCAAGTCACCAGTTACATCCGGTCCAGACATTGCTGCTAATGAGCAATCTCCCAAGCCCCCAGATTCTGCAAGCAAGCGTGTGTTAACGTCCCCTGATTTAACACTTCGCCGTTCTTCACGTATTAGGAAGATGCCAAAGAGATTGGATTTGTAATTTGCTTAGGGAGAGAGAAGTGTTATGTATTAACGATAACTTCTACTAGATAAAACTACTACAACTTCCACTTGTGTCTACATTCGTGTTGTTCGATTTCAATGTATTATATTATATGTCTTGTTTTGTAAGTGTGCTCGTATTTATTAAAGTTATATGTTCAGCTAATACAGTATGTTGATATAATAATATAAGCTCGCAAACATTACACATGTGTATGTGTATTCTTGTATATTATAATTTTCACAAAAAGTTTAGCTCCCTACAGCTCACTCTTTGTGAAGAAACTGGGTTTTATCTCGAATCTTGATTTAAGTTTTGTTTGAGAATTTAGTACTTAACATCGAAATCTACCTCCGCCTGTAGGCCCGAGCCGGCAGGGATTTTTTGAATTTGATTACAATCTTAAAGTATAATACATTGTACTTTCGAAAATATGTATTTTGATAAATGTTCATTTTACTAGAAATATTAAATTTTAGATGCAATTTTGCATATGAAAAAATGGTATAAGCATAAATTCCTTAAAATTTAAAGTTTCTGTTCTTTTGAATTAACTTTTTTAAAAGGTTACGGAATTTTAACTAACATGCTCGACATTGAGTTATTTGACTTATCAGTTTTAAAGTTTAATAAACAAAATGCCTTTCATTTTAGGTAGATTTCGTAAGAAATACTACCTATTGCAGTCGTTACCATGGTGCGACTTTTGAAAAATTCCTTCATAACTTTTCATTATAGGACCCCAGGAACCCAAAACCACCCCCACCTAAAAAGTTTATATATATATATATATATATATATATATATGTATGTATGTATGTATGTACTAAATTTTGTCCGCACGATAAAAGTCGCAGTTATGCACGGATTGTCCTCAAACTCGCCAACAACTTTGATATGGCTAATATCTCGGCGGGGATTGAAAATGAGCGAAATCGGCCCAAGAGGGTGGAAATGGGGAGGGTTCAAAATTTTGAATACTGTCTTAACATGAATCTGATAAAACCAGCTCTTACACAAAATGGCAGGAAAAAAATAAAAGTTTTTCGTTATAGCAGTTGCCAACAATTAAAAAAAAGCAGTAAAATTCTCACCACAGCAATTACTTTTCTTTTGCAAAATTTTCACGTGTAAAATTAAATAGTTTGACAAATTGAAAACAAATTGAATATTACGTCATAAGTTTTCTACAGCAAGATTTCAGCATGAAAACTCAAAATAAAATGAATAGTTTGACGAATTAAAAAAATATGTATATTGCGTCATATTGGAAATATAATGGACCTCAGCAGGTGAATATGTAACGCCATGTAAGTTTGAAGAAACGTATTAAAACATGATAAAAACCCGACTATGGAAATATTAACATATTTTAACACTTTAAGGTTCTCTGAATTTTTTGTAACATTTTTTAAACCTACCCCATATACATGTGTGTGTGTATTCTTGTATATTATAATTTTCACAAAAAGTTTAGCTCCCTACAGCTCACTCTTTGTGAAGAAACTGGGTTTTATCTCGAATCTTGATTTAAGTTTTGTTTGAGAATTTAGTACTTAACATCGAAATCTACCTCCGCCTGTAGGCCCGAGCCGGCAGGGATTTTTTGAATTTGATTACAATCTTAAAGTATAATACATTGTACTTTCGAAAATATGTATTTTGATAAATGTTCATTTTACTAGAAATATTAAATTTTAGATGCAATTTTGCATATGAAAAAATGGTATAAGCATAAATTCCTTAAAATTTAAAGTTTCTGTTCTTTTGAATTAACTTTTTTAAAAGGTTACGGAATTTTAACTAACATGCTCGACATTGAGTTATTTGACTTATCAGTTTTAAAGTTTAATAAACAAAATGCCTTTCATTTTTTAATTATCCTTTTTCCGCCTTATGCAAAATTTTGGTTTCGGTGGGACCTTAAAATCCTTTCCGTTTCCGCGTTAGACAGATTCCGCCTTATGCAGCATGAATTAATATAATTTTCTATGGGTTCGCCGGGACTTGAAAAATTTTCCGCGGTAGACAGATTTCCGGCTTATACAGAGTCCGCCTTAGACAGAATTTACTGTATGTTAGATTTGTGTTTTTTCAACATTATTCTTTTATCTATATATATAAAATAAGAGATGTCTGTCTGCCTGCCTGCCTGACCGCGGAAAGCTCCGAAATTATAACACCTAGACCTCTGAAATTTTTGTCATGTGTAGATGTTATTACCGGAAAGTGCACTTCACCGCCGGATTTTAAAATTTCAATTTAGATATTTAAAAAAAATTAAAACGTAATTAAAACGTTATGTGTTAGAGGCTATTTACAGCTCTAAGCCAATCCGCTGCAATAAAACGTTATGGGTTTCAGGCTATTTACATCTCTAAGCCAATCCGCGGCAAAGAAGAAACCAGCCAATGAGAGCAGGTGGTAAATATGAGATACAGCGGCTGCATTTCCTAGCCTAACTGTAGCGGGAAATTGCACTGTTTATTTTCCATGCTTTATTTATTTTGTTACTATAAGATTTAATCTTATTGACATTATTTTATAATGTTTTTCATATTGTTTATAAGAAGTGATATAATACAATTCACGTAAGTTACTTAAAATTGTATTCGTTCTTCGTATTAATATCAATTTACTTACGCGTAGTCGCCCAAGAATGAAATCGTATAATGTTTCTTGAACTTTCTGGGATCTTAAAGTAATTATTTTTTTTTCAAATTTGCTGAATCAACGCTTCACTGAATGTTTTCATTTCTTAGTAAAAATAGAACTGTACATTTTATAGTAAAGTGTAAGATGAAAACTGTACTTTCTATGAAATGGAAACGTTCAGTAAATAATTTCCGTTCTCGGGTGATTAAGAGATGTATGTTGTCATCGCCCAAGAATAGGAATAAAACAAATATTTCTTTTCAGGGGAAATGAATGAAGTTATTTGGGTTTTTCTTTTATCTTTTTTTTCCACTTCCCCATATATTATGAGTTTCATAACAAATCCCAATGAAAACACATTTTTTACACTTTACTGAGTGTTTTCATTTCTTATCAAAGTCATGATATGTAACAAGTACAGGGATCTGTTTAGGAAAAATTGGGTTCTTTAAAGGACCCTTCACAAAATTTTTCATTTCAAAACAGGGCCCCTCACAACATTTTTCATGTCAAAACTGGACCCTTCACAACATTTTTTATGTCAAAACTGGACCCTGCACAAATTTTTTCAAATCAAAGCAGGATCCTTCACAAAACTTTTCACCTTAAAAAAGGGACCCTTCACAAAATTGTCATAAAAGTAGGCTTTTTACAAACTTTTTCACCTGAAAACTAAACTTTTCACATATTTGCTGAATCAACGCTTCACTGAATGTTTTCTTTTCATTTCTTAGCAAAAGCATAAGATGTATGTTTTGATTTTAAGATTTGTTATTGAACTCTGTTTCATTTAAGGAGGTCCGGGACATACTATTTTAAAATAATTTTTATTTATTGAGTTACTATTTTGAAATTTTTTGTGATGCTTAATCATAACATGATAAAACTTATTAATCGGTATAACTCGAAATGTTATATGTAGAATTTAAACTTTTTTTCATTTAAATAAACAAAAATATAAGTTTTAATTTTAATTCTGCATTTTTAAAATTGTTATTGAACTCAGTTTGCTTCATATACAAATATTCAATGTGTTGATTTATTATTGTTGACATTATTGGTCGATGACAACGTACATTTTATACCTGACTGCATGTCCATTCTTGGACGATTATTCTGAAACTCCAAATTTGTCTAATCGCCCCAAGAATCGAATGTTTTTTTAAAACATTCAGTAAATAATTTCCGTTCTTGGGTGATTAAGAGTTTATTCATGTGCGATTCTTATGAAACTCCATGTCACAAAATGCACATCTTAACTATTTTACGCACTCAGAATTTTCCATTTTCAGCTCTTTTCCTTTTGTTAATCTTTTCTCTCCACTTTCCCACTGATAAGAAATCGTAATGAAAACATATCTTGCACTTTACTGAATGTTTTCATAGTGCCAGGTCCAGTAGCACAAAATTCAAGATGGGAGACAGGCGTCACAGATTTTCTTATCTCTTTTGCAGATTATTTTTCCATCAAACCTTTTATTATTTCGCTTTACTTATGTTTAGCTCTTTATTACTTAATACAAAACTAGGATTATTATCTATAAAAATTAATAAAATGCTTAAAGACATTGCAGGTAAGTGGTGGTTTGATTAATTAATGCTTCAATTGTAAAATATTTTACCAGCAGATTATTTTCTGCCACAGAAGTATCTGTCACAGACACTTGGAGAATTTTCTGCAACTGTGGTGCCAGGCATAACAGTTTAAAGTTTAGGCGTAATTCAGTGAAAAGAAATTATGATTTTTTTTTTTTTTTTTTTTTTTTTTTTTGTTCTGTCGCCATTTGTCAAAGTTCCTGACATTTCTCAGCGACAGATTGGAAAAATTCAGCGTGTGCTTCTGCACTCTTTTGTCAAAATTTGCTATACATTTCCGCGATCTTTTGATGAAATTTGCAATTTATTCCCTCGACTGTTTATCGAATTTTGTGTTTTATTTTTATAGTGATTGTTTTTACAAGATTTTTCATGAAATTCACGTTATTTTTTTTTGCGACCATTAGCCAAAGATTAGACAAACTTTGCTGTGCGTTTCTGCGATCTTTTGATGAAATGTACAATATTTTTCTTCGTTTACTGAAATTCACGTTTTTTTCAGCAATCGTTTCACAAAATGCACGACCCCCCCCCCTCCCCCCAAATCGTTTCACGAAATTTGCAGTTTTTTTTCACGATTTTTTATTAAACGATCAGTGACAAAATTTGTTTTTCTTTTCCGTGGCCATTTGTCGAACTTTCCTATATTTCTCAGCGACATATTGGTAAAATTTGTAATCTGCACTCTTCAAACAAACTTTGCTATGCGTTTCTGCGATCTTTTGATGAAATTTGCAATATTTTTCTTCGTTTACTGAAATTCACGCTTTTTTTTTCAGTGATCGTTTCACAAAATGCACGATTCCCCCCCCCCCCCCCCAAATCGTTTCATGAAATTTGTGGGTTTTTTTAACGATCAGTGACAAAATTTGTGTTTTTCTTTTCCGCGGCCATTTGACAAAATTCGTAATGAGCACTCTTTAGACAAACTTTGCTATGCGTTTCTGTGATCTTTTGATGAAATTTGCAATATTTTTCTTTGTTTACTGAAATTCACGTTTTTTTTCTACGATCGTTTCACAAAATGCACAATTCCCACCCCCCCCCCTTCCCAAATCGTTTCATGAAATTAGTATTTTTTTTTTTTTTCAACGATCAGTGACAAAATTTGTGTTTTTCTTTTCCGCGGCCATTTGTCGAAGTTCCCGATATTTCTCAGTGACATATTGGTAAAATTGGCATATGCTTCTGCACTTTTTTGACGAAATTTGCCATGCATTTCCGCGATCTTTTGATGAAATTTGCAATATTTTTCTTCGATTGTTTACTGAAATTCGCGGGTTTTTTTTTCAGCAATCGTTTGACGAAATTCGCGTTTTTTTTTTCACCATTTTTTTAAAACGATCAGTGACAAAATTTGTTTTTCGTTTCCGTGGCCATTTGTCGAAGTTTCCGATATTTCTCAACGACATATTGGCAAAATTTGTAATCTGCACTCTTTAGACAAACCTTGCTATGCGTTTTTGCGATCTTTTGATGAAATTTGCAATATTTTTCTTCGTTTACTGAAATTCACGTTTTTTTTTTCAGCGATCGTTTCACAAAATGCACGATCCCCCCCCCCCCCCCCCCAAATCGTTTCATGAAACTTGCATTTTTTTTTTCAACGATCGGTGACAAAATTTGTGTTTTTCTTTTCCGCGGCCATTTGTCGAAGTTCCCGATATTTCTCAGCGACAGATTGGCAAAATTGGCATATGCTTCCGCACTTTTTTGACGAAATTTGCCATGCATTTCCGCGATCTTTTGATGAAATTTGCAATTTTTTTTTTCGATTGTTTACTGAAATTCGTGGGGTTTTTTTCAGCAATCGTTTGACGAAATTCACGTTTTTTTTTCAACGATCTATGATGAAATTTGTTATTTTATTTATTTCTTTTTGGTGACTATATGCCAAAGTTCCCGCTATTTCTCAGCGACAGATTGGCAAAATTCAGTGTGCGCTTCGGCACTCTTTTGTCAAAATTTGCTATACATTTCCGCGATTTTTTGATGAAATTTGCGATATTTTTCTTCGATTGTTTACTGAAATTCGAGGGCTTTTTGCAGCGTTCGTTTCACAAAATGTATGATTTTTCCCAAGATTGTTTGGCGAAATTTGCATTTTTTTTTTCAATTATCTGTGACGAATTTGATTTTTTTTTTCTGCGACTATTTGTCGAAGTTCCCGATATTCCTGAGTGACAGATTGACAAAATTCAACATGTGCTTCTGCGATCTTTTGATGAAATTTGCAATATTTTTCTTCGATTGTTTCACAAAATTCATGATTATTTTTCCAAGAGCGTTGGATGAAATTCTTTTTTTTCTAATGATCATTTCACAATTTTTTTCAACGATCTATGACAAAATTTGTGATTTTTTTTAAATTTGTGACAATTTATCGCATGTTATGTGTTCACCATTCATGGGTGTCTAAAAATGTAGTCAACAATTTTAACAGGAAGATAGATTGTAAATAACGAACACTCAAAATTTTCGCTTTATTGAATTATGCCTAAACTTTACACTGCACTTTCAATGTGAAAACATTCAATAAAGTATAACATATGTTTTCATTAGGATGAGAAAATATTAACAAAAGAATAAGAACTGAGTGAAAAATCCTTGAGTTCATGGAATACTTAATATGGTGAGCATTTTGTGATATATTAGGAGTTTTATAAGAATCGCATGTGAATGGACTCTTAATCGCTCAAGAACGGAAATTATTTACTTCATAAAAAGTTCAAGAAACACGTTCCATGCTTGGGCGACTATGCATATGTAAATTGCCATTAACACGAAGAACGAATACAATTGATATTAACTTACGTGAATGATAACACTTTAAAATTTTAAAGAAGGTGGGAGAGTTGAATTTCGAGTTTGGAAGGCGCGTGACGATAATTGTCCTTAGAACTGTAGCGTTTTCTTCGATGAGTATCCTTTATATGTTGTTTTCTGACAGAGGTCGTTTTAAAGCTTTTGGTCGGTACATTACTAAGCACTCACTCCTCTCCTCTTAACTAATTTTTTCATCAGTAGAGGGTGTTTTAAAATTTTAATTTGTTCATGACTATGGCATACAATTTTACGAAAATTTATGAATAAAATTTCCATAACATCTCCACAATTTGCAACTGCTTCTCCCCCATTTTCACACTGTGAGGGGTTACGTATTTCAGACAAAATCGAGTTACATATAAAACCATATAAATTAAAGGTTTCTTTATAAATATTACCACGGACCCGGGCAACGCCGGGCGGGTCAGCTAGTTTGTTTTTAAAAGAAATATTAATTTCGTTAATTTGTCTTTCACAAATATGTTAGATTGGTGGTTTTTTAATATTATTCTTTTACTTGTTTATAAAGGAAGTATTAATTTCGTTATGCAAAAATAGTCAGAAACAAATGCCGAACAATGTTTGTTGCTTTATGTGCAAAATGTTTATTATTATTATGTATTGAAACCGGCACTTGATAAGATAAACTTAAAAAAATATCATGCTTCAAAATTATTTTAGAAAACATAATACATCCGTCAATTAAGATACAGTTTTTATACAAATTGCATTTTAAAGTAAATTATTCCCCTATGCTACGAAAATTGAAAATGTATGATGGTCGGAAGACTAAAAAATTGCAGTAGCGGAAATTTCAAAACCGAAATTTGATCACGAAGTATTGCCATTCTCAAAATGACGTCAGCGTTACGCACAATAACGTTTGTTCTTTATAATATAGATACATAATCAATAAAATATAATAAAGATCAGTTATTAGGATGTGGTTATCAATTGAGGCCCGTATTCTGGAATGAAAAACAACAATTTTCACCTTCTCAAAATTTGCATACGCTCTTCTGATATCCATATTCATCATTTTAAAAATAATTGTATTTTGTTTGATCATTTTAAAATCATTTTAACTCAAAACTTGAAGTCACGATTGTCAGCAACATATTTTATGTCAACAGACGCACTCTTTACTTGAGATTCTAATCTTAATTCCGGAGAATAAAAATTTCCGTAATTTATGTTTTTAGACGCATTTGTGTTAAAATGTTTAGTTTTATCTAAGAAAATGATAGTTTTCTTTTAAATATGACTTCATTTTCATTTAAATAAGCATTTCGCCTAGTGTCTGAAACTTGGTATCACTACACATGCAGAAGGAAAAACAATATAGATAATTTATAACGAAAAATGCATGTTTTCAAAAGCAGTAAATCATTTTCCGTTATTATGCCCCTAATATAATATTATGCTCCTAATGGTATTTTGCGCCACTAAACCCTATACAACAATTTTTATCAACAATTTTGAATTTTTATCAGAAAAGGACAAGAATAAAGATAAAAATACCTCATTATTTCTCTCTTGTCAGAAATAATGAAAAATATCTAATTTTCACCATTTTGAAGAAATTTCATAAAATGCTTTTAAAATTAAAATATACAAGTGGGGATACTTAAAAAAAAAAGAACAGATAGTGCGATCACATTTACAAATGAACAGCTTTCACTTAAAAAAAAAAAAAAAAAAAAAAAAGTAAAATTGGTTCAGCAGAAAGATCAGGGCAGATGACTAAAAAACACACTTGTGTTTTAAATATATAGATTATATAAAATTATGAAAAATTAAATTAAGCAAATTATGTTATTTTGATAAAATAATAGCAGAATGTCCTAAAGAGTAGCATTAAAATTTTATTATTCGAGAGAATTTTGTACAAAAACTTCAGGAACATGATATTATTTTAAACCTCGAATTATTTGTTCGCTTGTCTAACTCGACGAAGCAAATCCATCCAGGCGAGAATCATCAATTTATTTAATATAAATATAAATCGCTATTATTTGCATGTCACCTCTCTTTTATAAAGGCACTCTAAATATTTGTAAAAATATTGCGTTTTATCAGTGTGTGATTTCGATTACATTATTTTCAAAAGTGAAGCATTTTCACCGGTGAAGAATTTCAAAGTAGCTGGGCTGTGAAAATGACGCACTTCTACAAAACATAATTTAGGTTTAAGAATTAAATTACACGCTTTTTTATAAAATGACGTCCTTTACATCCGCTAAAGTAATCCACTTTTACAATTCAATCGTAAACTTCGTCTATAAAAAAGTATGCATATGACGTCATTATCACGGAATAACAGACAATATTCTTGACATAACCTGTATATTAATTTCAACTTTTTTTTCAGGTTTTATGAGAAAATGGAAACAAAAGATACAGTATCTCCTATTTTCGACTATTTTCCATTTACTTTCAATAGAAATGGGTTACTTTTGTTGCCACGATTAGAAAAATGGTATTAAAAACTACAAAAAATTAATATCTCAAAAATAAATTGAGATATAGCTTTCAAATAAATTGCATTTAAAAGAGCATTTTTTGCCTCATACAACGGTGTAAAAATTTTAAATGTGCAATTTTTAGAAGTTTAAAAATTTGCAGTAGAGAAAATTACAAAACCAAAATTTTATTTCAAATTTCAAAGTGTTGCCATTCGCAAAATGACGTATGCGTTACGCACAGATATGTTTGTCCTTTATAATACAGATATCAATTTCAAGCATCGTGGCTTTACCGCCCCCAAGATTTATTCCTGCACTTTTCGAGGTAAATGAATTTTTCTTTTATTTTATCCAATGTAAATAATTGTTTCTAAAAATCAATGAACATTGTGGCTATCACTTAGTCTTAACACGATTTGCCTAAAAATAGTGGTAATTTTCCTTACCGTCGCATCCTTACCATCCCTTTTTTTCTCATTACCGTCCCTTTTTTCCTATACCATCCTTTTTTTTGTCTTTCCGTCCCTTCTTTAACACCTCTTTAAGACAATGTTATACCAAAATTTTGTACTAAAAATATTACATTTTTATTATTTCTTATTTGAATGTCCTGTGGCTATGGAAATTCATCATTATAAGTAAAAATTTAGAAGAAAATAGAAAGTTATAGTGGTAAAATAGTAAGGAAAATTAAACTCACATGTTTAATTTAAACCTCAGTTAAATAAAAACTTAATCGCTGCCGACCATTTTTTCTCTATTTCGAATCATTAAGGCATTCGTCTATCAGATTAAAATGTTATTTTAGCAAGTTTAATTTCACCAGATTTTTATTCCCGAAAGTCAAAATATTGTGAGAATGCCTCAAATATTTGGGATTTGAAGAAATTTTATAAAAACAAAGTTTCACTGATGAACTGCCACTGATTTTCGAAAACGTTTTCGAGTGGTTTTTCATAATGTATTAACCAGTTATGTCAAAGCGGAATATCGGTTTTTAAGATACTATCAATTATCAACTAAACATTCTTCTAATTTTTTAAGGTTACGTAATGAATACGAAGGATAAAACTAAATGCAATAAGAATATAGTGTAGGATCTCTAACTTTACTGCAACTCTAACCATCATAGACATCTATAGACCTCATGAAAACAGTGTTTATAGATAGGAACTAACAATTAAACACAACTTAAAAGTCATCAATACAAGTAAATAAAAAGATAGGTAAGTAATATAAACAAGTCCTTCTATATGTATAAAAAAAAGTTTGATTTGGAAATGGACCAATGAAAATCTGCGTAGATATTCCCGATAGATCGGCATCCAATTTGAATGCTTAAGCATGGCTTTTCTTCGTTAATATTAAAAAAACTGTTGCATACAAAAATATGAAAATCGGTAGTGTTATAGAGAAATGTTTGGTAAACACGCTGATGCAGACAATTTTCAAATCGAAGAATTATTTTAAAAGATATATAATGCCAAAGTTGGACAAAATCGTTCCATTAAAAAAATTTTATAGGAGCAAAAACTGTACATAGGAATTTAATCATTTTTAGATCAGTAGTATTTTTAGTATTTCCCGGTGTGCAAACTGCGTTTAGTATTTTAATTTGACTCATTTTCTGAGGTTTTATTTCTATTTTAAATTAAAATTTTCAGCATTTCGAGAGATATTTTTTACAAAATTTAGAAAATTGTATTAATTTAAACTGTTGCCAACTGTATAAACAGCTCAAACAATAATGGTTGCTTCAAATTAAAAATTTATTTTACATGTGACTAACAGAAAATATAAAAAGCAGGAACTCATTGAAAATTACGTCATAAAAACTATACTTACACGTGAATTTTAAAAGAAAAAGAATATTGTAAAATAATAAATTCATTAACATGCGTTAGAAGTATTAAACAGGAGAATTTACTTCACATTTACGTCACATTACACTTATTACGTAAAATTAACAAAAAATAATATTGCAAAACAGTTTAAATTTAAAAATTGCGCTAGACATTTATTTGATATTTTAAGATCATAATATTTATTTCTAACAAAAGTATTTTTACGTGAATATTAAAAAGAGAAAGAAAAGTTTGGAGAAAATTACGTCAGATTATAATTATCAGATTCAAATTATAATTCAATCTTCCGAAATCTTTTTAAAGCCGATCAAATTAGCTTGCTGTTAGTGTCTGCGGTGTCTGAACGGGGATTGACGAGCGTAGCTCGTAGGGAGCAGAGCCCCTAGTAATATAAAAAAAATATTTTAAGTCAATTCCCACTTAGGTCAATAAGAGAATTTTTTTTTCTCCCATTCTTCTTATCTCTTGAGTGGCGCTTAAAATGCTTTGATCAAGAAGAAGGCTCTCTCGGTCTTAAAATACCTTGATCAAGAAGAGGGCTCTTTCGATTATTGAAAATTAATGAATTTAATTTAATTAATGAATTAATATTTGAAAAAAAACTGGATTAACATCAAGTGTCATCCACTACAAGTTTTAAAAAATTTATTTGAGCTTGATTGGATGAATAATAAGTATTTTATTAACGATTGAAAATTTGAACAAGATATATATAGCGAGAGTGTGAGCTAATAGTAAGAATTGAAAAAAAAAGTTTCACATTGATGAGAAATAATTAATTAGTTCGCTTTTTACGCAGTCAGGTGTTTTGATTTTTTAAATTTAATTGTTTATTCTCCAAATGACGTTTTTGGGCATAACGCGCAGGAAATCTCAAAAACTTCTGAATATTTTTTCATGAAATTTTCAAAACATATGTCTCATGTTAGTCTGTATAAATGGAACCTATAATTTCATTTTTATTGTCAAAAAAAATATTTTTTTATGTGTTTATACTGTCGAAAATTTCAAAATTTTTTATAAGCTAAATAGAACTTTGTATTAAAAATATAAAAACGCTTTAAATACAAATTTATTTAGGGTCAGGGTACTTATTACAATCTGAAGTAGGATTAGGCCCAAAAAATTTCATTCTAGTTGCAAAATTTATTTTGTAATCCTACGCGTAAGTTGTCATACCAATTTTCTGCTCGACAAATGTCTGACAGTTTCGAACCCTCTGTAAATACTAATTCTGCGTCTTTCAATTTTTTAAATACATGAAAGGAAAGAACATAGTTATATCTTTCATCCCACTAAAAAATGAATTTTAAATTCATATACATTTTAAGATATTAAATGTTGAAAATGGTCTTTTTTTTTTCTTTTTCTTTCAATTTTCAGAGTCCTGAGACTTATCAAAGATTTGCTGTGAAAAAAACTTGTATCGTTTTCAGTCTAAGTCATTTTAGTATAGTGGTGAATTCAAAAAATGACCCGGTGAAGGCAGTGACGAAATTAAGGGGCCCAAAATTTTCATTCTTGCTGCAATATTGATTTCGTAAGCGTGTGCGTAAGCTGTGATACCAATTTTCTACTCGTCGAATATCTGACAGTTTGCAGCCCCCTATAAATGCTAGATCTGCATCTTGCAATTTTTTAAATACATGAAATGAAAGAACATACATATATCTTTCATCCCAATAAAACTTGTGTTTCTAAATCATATATATTTTATGATATTAAATGTTGAAAATGATCCTTTTTTTTTTCTTTTTTTCCATTTGTAAGAGTCTTTAGACCCCTTAAGCTGTGCAGCTAGTGAGAATTCGAATCTCATCTAAAAAAATACAACGTATCCCAAAAAAATCCGCAAAACTTTAAAATTTTATTTTTTTTTTAAAGGAATAGGCCTTCAGCAAAACTACTTACAACAATCTGTATTTATCGTGTGTTTCAAACGTTCGGTGCGAAATTAATACCCAATAAAAAAAGATCTATGGGCCGGAGAGACCTATGGTTTGCAGATAAATATTCAGCGTGGTACGGAATTTTGTATGACTCAAAGAGAAAATTACTTCAAAATCTCGACAATAGAGAGCGCTACTGCAAATAATTCCATGGAATAATTCCATATTGCTCACACAACGTAAAATTTGGATGCAAAAAAGTGCACATGCAGTATTCTCTAATGTTCTTCACTGTAAAAAAACGGACTAAAATACGGAAATACTACTGGCAATCTAGACGCCAGTACTATTTCCGTATTTTAACGGAACATTTTCCCGGTAAATTACAAAAAAATTTCCGTTAAATTCCAAAAAAAACGGAAAATTTTCTGTAATTTACCGTGAAAAAGTTCCGTTAAAATACGGAAATAGTACTGGCGGCTAGATTGCCAGTAGTATTTCCGTATTTCAGTCCGATTTTTTTTTTCTTTTTTTACAGTGTTGAATCCAAATCTTGCGTTGTGCGAGCAATATGGTTGTACGATTAAATACAATAAAACAAGTTGTACGGTTCTTTTTAGGGCATCCTGTATTTTCATTGAAATCAAAACTAGATCCGGTGCAAAATTTTCCAAAATTAATTAAAGGAATTGGAAAAGAACGAGAACAAAATTAAAGAACAATCCCAAGTATTATGCAAATTCCGTACCATGGCGAGTTTCATTAGCTTTAAGAGGTAAATAATACAAAAACTAGATCAAATGACAAAAAAGGAAATTATTGAACCTGCGGACGAGGCTACTAAATCATGTGCGCCTTTTGTTATTATTGAAAAAAACTAGCTGAAATGCTTGGCGTTGCCCGGGATTTAAAATATGATTAGAAAAATCAGTTTCAAAATTAAACACCGTACGGACTATGAATCTGATGCAAATATGCTCTGTTTTTTAATATATTGAAAGCCTTGAGAAATTTTGCTTTTATACCAGTATTTAAAGAAAAAATGTTTCCTAAGCGTAAATAAATATAGTCTTGATTATTGAAAAAAATTGAAAAAGAAATTTAAATTCATGATATCATTTTCTCTTGTAAAAGCCCTGCTTTAACCATATATCCGTTTTAAATATGAGGTCACGCGTGAATTCACCTGTATTCTTCAGAATTAAAAAGAAATGGCGCATCTAGTATTTGTCGAGAATTAAATAAAAATTATGCACTCGTGATATCATACTTCACTTTTATATTTCAACAGAATAATATAGCTACTATAATATGTGATTTATTTATTGTACAACAAACATACGACTTGTGTGCTTGACATGAGAGCCTGCTTATATGTCGGAGACAAGATAGCACAAGGAAATATTACAACACAAGAGAAATACACCCTGGGAGTTCCACACAAGGAGTGTGTGCAATGGAACCAGCGGGAATCGAACCCACAAACTCTTACGCACAAGCGATTAGCAGACTGGTGCCTTGACCATTCAGCCACGGAGTCCCATAATATGTGATTCGAGCTATTGCTATAGCCAGTGTATACACGTCCGGACACAATTCCGTTATTGTTTTCTTTTTACGTGAAGGTTTCGTAACGGTATACCATTGTGAAATTTGGTAATTTTTGAAATTCAATATTTTAAAAACGGCATAATCATTACATTTGAAATTTATATCAATAAAAATACAATTTTGTACCTTTCTAACGCAGTTTGTCTAAGAATTTTCTGACAAATACTTTTCGATCTATTAATTTTTTCAGTAACTTCAAATATTTCATTTTCCGAGATTAATCTGCGGCAATGATTAGCGTAAAAGCCAGTCACCAGCAACACATAGCTTTTTATTAAAGCGGATTAGGTGAAGCTAGACTTTGTGTTTATTTATCAGTTATGAATGAGAACATAGAATATTTTCCCATGACCTTAGTTTAACCCGTATTGACGCATAATGACCCCAAAATGACCCACTAATCGAATTTTCTAGAGCATGTGACCTAGCCCAATGGTCTTCTCGTACCCAAAAACGTTCCGATACAAAATTTAGTCAAAATCGTTACAGCCATTTTTAACCCTGAAATGCCTAATTTTTCAAATATCATTGTAATAATGTTTTTCGGCTTTCATTTTTTAAATAAATCATGGGAAAAATACTTTAAAAAATCATATTTTGTTTTAAGTATAGTTTACGGCTGAAAAACAGTTTGTTACTAATCGGCAATACTGGTGTTTAATTGAAAAAATAATTTCCCTTGATAAAATTCTACAATATTAAACACACAAGAATTTTAGGAACTTTAATAAGAAATAAAATTTACTTGCTCACTACAGGTCAAAATAGGACATTTCGCAAGCTTCCAAACAAAACAAAAAGAACAAGTAGAAACATTTGAAAAGATAAATTTGTCCTTATTCTTAAACAGCACAAGTGTTGCCATCTAAATGTTGAAAATCGATTTAATAATATTTTCAGACTGCATTTTATCGGCAACATTAGGCATTATAGCTTCAATAATATTCTAATAGTATTTTTGAGCCTAAATTGGGTATGTTGCCGAAAAGCAACACCAGGCATTTAAGGGTTAAGATAAAATTTGCATACACGCACACACACACGCGAAATTTGCTCTTATTATAATATAGGATAACATAAAATAAAGTAAAATGTGACTTAAAAACAAATACATAAATACAGAACATTGTCTGGATTTATGTATTTGTGTTTAATTAATTATGAACAGGCGTCACAGGGTTCGTACGGGTACCGTTATTTTCAAGGCCCAATATCAGAAATTTTTAATAGAAAAATAAATCTAGTTCAAACGGACGAAATTTCACCTTATTTCAGGAAAGATTTTGCATAAGAAAATACTGGTACAGAAGAATTTCTTAGTTATGAAATTCAAGCACCCGTACGAACCCTGCGTCATATATTTCTTCATTTTAAAAATGGTACTTTATCTTAGCCGGGCGCAGGCGATTAATCGCCAAATATTGTTCCCATGCCACATTCATACCGCATTCCTTTTTTTTTTCTATATTAAAACCCTCGTTTCATTTAAAATACTTTCTTTCACTAATTTCATTTAAAATACGAGAAAGAAAAATATAATAAGAAAAAAAAATGCAATTTAACAAATTAGAACGACCATTTGGAAAATGATTTTTTCAAAGACTAAAATTTAAGACATAAAAAATAGCACGGAGTTGATCATACATTACGTACGCCATGAATTAAACATTAATAGTGTTATTACACGTAAAAATTGCAAGCGACGGAAATCGCCTGCGACTCGTACGTATTATCCACCTGAAACTTACGTATTATTCAAGCATTTCATTGGCTGTTCGGGAAAAGGCTTTTCCATCGTTCGATTTCCAAGCAATCTGACGACCCATTTTAAATGAAATTTATTTCTTAAACTTCTAAACATCCCACAATATTACTTTTTATATCGTCCTATGGAGAAAAAAATGTACTTTTAAATGCAATTTGTTTGAAAGCTGTATCTTAATTTGTTTCTGAGTTATTATTTTTTTTTTTGTAGTTTTTATTACTTTTTGTCATAGTGGCAACAGAAGTACCCATCTCTGTTGAAAGTAAAGGGAAATACATATTACTGTATAGACCAATCAGAAAACGAATAAAATGCGGATTAAATCAATAAAAAGCTTCAGATATGCTTTTGATTTCCTACCCTGACGAGGACAATAACCATTTTTCCAAATGGTTAATAATAATCATATAATCCTCTTTAATAAAAGCTACGCGTTGCTGACGGCTGGCTTTTTCGCTAATCGTTGCCACAAATTAATCTCGGAAAACGAAACATTTGAAGTTACTGAAAAAATTAATAGCTCAAAAGGTATTCGTCAGAAAATTGTTAGACAAACTGCGTTAGAAAGGTAAAAAATTGTAGTTTTTTTAATATAAATTTCAAATCTAATGCTTATGCCATTTTTCAAATACAGTAATACTCGACTTACGTCCCCTCGACTTACGTCACCCCGTATTTACGTCGTCGAGACTGGAAAAAAAATTTCCTTGATTAAGACTTACTTAGAACTTTTTTGAAAGAAATTTAACATCTCAGATGCAGTCACAGCCAAAGGGGATTCATGGGGCGAAGTTCAGCAAAAAACAATGCGATATGCTTAAAAAGGCTGTTGCCCCTTTTCCTTCGCAGAGACTAAGAAAACATCTGAAAATTACAATTCTGTATCCCTCTTAATTGATGAAATCGTCGAAAATGGAAGAAAACTCAACTTAGACATTGGATGTTGAAGATGTTGTTGAACTCAATAATCCCCCCCCCCCCCCACACACACACCCCTGATCCGGAATTAACCATCGACAAATGTATCGAATTAAAGAAAAAAGTACTGTCGAAAAAATAGATAAATATTTTGCGTCTAGGGGGGAGGGAGAAGATTATGACTGTTGCAAAATTAACCGAAGGACTAAATATTATTGAAGCTGGAATGACGATTCTTGAAAATATTGATTCAGACGAGCAAAGTGTAGCAACGACTAGAAAAAGATTAGAAAACGCACTCTGCTGTTACAAAGATCTTCTAAGAGAAAAAAGAAAGAATTGTCGGTTCAAATTCTGAAGCAAGATTTTTTCACATGCTCAAAGACTCGAACGGGGCAGCTAGAAGAACAATAAATTGTAAATTAACAACTTATTGATTCTTTCCAAACTCTTACATTCTAAACACATTTTTTTACTAATGTTAAATGTATGTAACATAATCCCTAAATACGATAGAATATGTTCATTAGATTTTGGGAAAATTTTCTTACTCATCCTTTTTTGTTCATCTCAATGTACAATCGTGGAAAAAAAAGTAAACACCCCCTACTAACTCCTCAACAGATTATCGTAGAAGAAAGTTACTGGTACCGAACGATTGGAAATAAAGTCTACTTTTAAATGATGTATATAAAATTTGCTTAGGGGAAAATCTACATATTAAAACGAACCATAACTTTGTTTTTTTCAATAGCTGTACACAATTCTGACAGCATAAATGAATTCCACATCCTTCAATTAACCTAAAAACAAATTTTTATGCAATTCGTACCATAAGTTTCCGACAAATTAATTATTTTAAAACGAGCGTATTTTAAGGGCTGTATCCAGATTGAAGTTGGGTTCTCCACTGCTAACCGAGAGAGCCCCCTACTTGATCAAGGCACTTTAAGCAGTCAATGAAGCCTGTTAGATAACAAGGCAGCGGAAGAAATTTCAAAATATCTACTCACTTCTATCATAGACGACCCCTTAAACCATCATTTTGCCGTTTTTTAAGAATAACTTGAAAACTACTTGAAAGAAAAATGTGAAATTTTGGATTTCCATAAAGCAGGACTTAATAAATCTAAATCCGTCAAAAAAACTGTAGGTTGCAATTCATAATTTTTTCGAATATTAATTTAATAATTCATATCATAAAATTATAAAAATTACAAATTCAGTGTATTTATGTTTGGGTATATTAGTATTATTGCTGCTCAAAAAATTAGCGCATTAGGAGCATAATTTCAGGAGTTATAAATAAAAATATGAAAATGTAATTTAACATTAGAAGCACTCAATTTTGAATGTTTATAATTCAAAAACTTATCATTCAAATGACTTGAAATTTGGTGTCTAGGCCTAGTTTGAACCAAAGATTTGAAACATTCCGTTAAAATTGGTTATTGCCATTTAAAAAAATTAAGTTTGGATTCATTTTAATATGTAGATGGCCCCCTAAGCAAATTTTGTATACGTCATTTAAAAGTAGACTTTATTTCCAATCGTTCGGTACCAGTCACTTTCGTCTACGATAATTTGTTGAGGAGTTAGTAGGGGGTGTTTACTTTTTTTTTTTCCACGACTGTACCTCGACTTACGTCATTTTCAACTTACGTCGCTAGTTTTGAAACATATTGCTGACGTAAATCGAGGTATTACTGTATTGAATTAAAAAAATTACCAAATTTCACAATGGAGTTCCTTCATGCATAAAAAGATAATAATAACGGCAATGTGTTCTGATGTGTATACAGACTATAGCACGAGTCACAAATCATAATAGCTTCATTATTCTGTTAAAATATAAAAGTGAATTATGATGTCACGAGTGCATGATTTTTATTTAATTCTCGACAAATACTAGGTGCGCCATTTCTTTTTAGTTGTGAATAATACAGGTTAATTCGCGTATGACCTCATATTTACAACGAATATATGCATTGGCTTTTACAAGAGAAAGTGATATCATGAAGGACTTTTCATGAATTTTCATTTCTTTTTAATTTTTTTTTCAAGAATCAAACCTATATTTATTTAGGCTTAGGAAACTTTTTTTTAAATACTGGTATAAAAGCAAAATTTCTCAAGGCTTTCAATATACTAGACAAGTCGGAAATTGCTCGTCAAACGTGGCAAATGAGGTGCGTTTGTACTATAACTAGTTTTATAATTATTTTTTGTACCCCATATTGTACTCAATATATATATTTTTAAATTTCATAAGTGCATATTCTATAACATCATTAAAATGCACTTGAAATAATTTTTTCCCATTCCCCGTAATGTAACGGAAAACTTTTGACTGTCCCTGTAATTAAACTATACATCCGATTTTCATAAAATTTGAAATGGCTCGACAAAATTTTGCAACAATTATATATTTAAATTTTCAGACCATTCGGAAGGCTGTAGCATCATTAAAACGCACTTGCAATATTTTTTTTTTCATTGGCCGTAATGTAACGGAAAACTTTTGACTGTCCCTGTCATTAAACTATACATCCGATTTTCCTAAAATTTCAAATGGCTCGACAAAATTTTGAAACAATTATATATTTAAAATTTCAGACCATTCGGAAGGCTGTAACATCATTAAAACAAATGCATTTGCAATAATTTTTCCCATTGGCCGTAATGTAAAGAAAACTTTTGACTGTCCCTGTAATTAAACTATGCATCCGATTTTCATAAAATTTGAAATGGCTCGACAAAATTTTGCAACAATTATATATTTAAATTTTCAGACCATTCGGAAGGCTGTAGCATCATTAAAACGCACTTGCAATATTTTTTTTTTCATTGGCCGTAATGTAACGGAAAACTTTTGACTGTCCCTGTCATTAAACTATACATCCGATTTTCCTAAAATTTCAAATGGCTCGACAAAATTTTGAAACAATTATATATTTAAAATTTCAGACCATTCGGAAGGCTGTAACATCATTAAAACAAATGCATTTGCAATAATTTTTCCCATTGGCCGTAATGTAAAGAAAACTTTTGACTGTCCCTGTAATTAAACTATGCATCCGATTTTCATAAAATTTGAAATGGCTCGACAAAATTTTGCAACAATCATACATTAAAAATTTCAGACCATTCGGTTGGGTAGTTTTTGCTCTGTTATATGCGGACAGACAGACGGACAGACGGACAGAAGGACGGACGGACTGAACGACGACTATAGGTGCTACCTATTTATATAATTACGAACGCACCTAAAAAGAGAGTATATTTGCGCGAGACTCATAGTCCGTACGGTGTTTAATTTTAAAATTGATTTTTCCAATCAAACATGTTTAAAACCCCGGGCAACGCCAGTATTTCAGTTAGTATGGGCGATTCTCAAAAGGTGGGCACTGGACACAAGTCATAACTTTAAGCCTTTCAAACATAACTTTAATTATCATTGACTTTATTTATTTTTTTTTTTTTACACTGAGTTTTTAATTCTATTCAGAGATAGAAAATAACATAATTTATTGTAAAAGCTTTCTATAAATATCTTAAAATTTTATTATTTTATGCTAAAGAGTCCAATTTCGGACATTCATAACGTTAACTGCTCCAATGTACCACCAAGGAAAAGAGTTTTAACTTTTTTCCAGGTGGTTCTAATGGTAAACAACGAATGCATAAAGGAAACGGATGATTTTTTGATAATTTCGTTAAGAGATGGCAGGCTGATTTATTGCTTTTTTGAAGATAGAAGGACTTTTCTATAAAGAATTTTTCTGTATTTTGTTATGTCCGAAAGTAACGTACGTAACAAAGCATTTGATTTTATTATTATTGTTACTGGATAACAAAAAGTTAATTATACATATATATATATATATACAGACACATTTACTACATTCTTAGTCTTGAGAATTTTTTAAATACTAAGAGAAACGTCCAAAATATTTAAATCCAAAATCTGCAAATGTCCAAAATTTGTAACGTACACAACTGCTAATTAAATGCTTTAATCATTAATTTTCCAGAATAGTTGCTGTCTTTTAATATTTGTGTATAATTTTGTAGACATACTATTAAAATATTTATATATTATATTTATAGACAAAATACTATACTATTAAAAAAATTTGGCCTTAAATTTGAAAAATTTAAAAATTACATATAGTTAACGTTTAATGATCCCACCTTTTGAGAATCTCCCATATCATAAACCAAGACATTTCATTTCAATATGAAATGATTGTTTTTAATTCACACACGCGAAATATAAAAGATGCTATTGGCGATTTGAAAAAATACTATTTGTGAGATTTCCGTTCGCCTAACATAAAAATGCCAATAAAATAAAATAAAATAAAATAAAATAAAATAAAATAAAATAATATAAAACACAAATTTTATACATACATGTAATCGAACCATTTCAGTTTTTATACAGCCGGTTAGGGGAAAAAATGTTTTTTCAAATATAATTTTTTCGAAAACTGCATCTCAGTTTACTGATTGTTTATGGTCTATAAAAAATTTTTCAAGCACGGAATACTTTTACTTCTGTTTATCATAGTGCAGCCCGATTACGGAAGGTAAATCCGTCTGCACTTAAAACATTATATAATTAGTTCAGTGTTTGTTTCTGGCTAATATTCCTGAATGAAATTAAAACTTCAGCAATAAATAAAAAAATATAACATAAATAAATCCAAATTTAACAGACATGTAATCGAAGTGCACGCTTAAAACGTAGAAAGGGTTAATTCGAAAGTATTAATGAAATTAATGAAATTAACTTTTAATTAATTCAAAGCTTTGTTTGAATACATTATTGATATTTTTGATATAAAAATACTTTTTGGCGTTAATAATGCGCGATCTAAAATAATCAGTTAAATTTGAGAGAGTTAGTAAAAAAAGTTTTTTGCCTATATTTTTTTATTCCGGAAGTCCGGGTCGTAATCCGCTAGTTGCATTACAAAATAAAATAAAGTCAAAGGGGGAAAAATAGGCTTGATGAAAATACAAATTATGAAAAAAAACAAAAAAAAAAAACAAAAAAAAAAAAAACACTATATTTTATCACATGACTATGTGTATTTTGTAACTCTTTAGGGGGTAGGATACCTTTGATCACGTCGAAAAAGTAAAAAATATCACTATGTTCCAAGCTTCAAAACTTGTGTAATAAGTCAAAAATAAAAATCAAGCTTCATTTAAATATAAAGCCCATATTTAAATTTATATTTAAAAAAATGTATATACTTGTTTATTCATAAATAAATATTGAAATGATAAGTATAAATATATAAGATAATAAGGGGAAAAAATCTTGCGCGCATGATAAAATCCGAAAATATGCATATAAAGAGGAAATTTTGGTGAAAATAAATACATAGTGTTACCTTTATACTAAAAGCAGAATATTTTTAAAAAATATTGACTAAATTAACAAAATAACAAAAATTAAAAATTTTCACTTAAAAAAAATGTTTTCAAAGTATAAAAACAAAAAAATAATAAAATCTTACCTTTTTCTGTTTTTAAGTTGTAGATAATGCAGAAATTAATGTGTGATGAGAATTTCTTTTGATTGCCATGCATAGTTTTTTAATAACACTACGCGCAGTATCACAATTCATCGTTTTGAATAAACGCAACGCAAAGTTTAATTATCCTGTGTAGTCTTAATATGTAGTCTTAATATGTAGCCTTAATATGTAGTCTTAATAAAGCGGCCATAAATAATAAACTAATGGGAATTTATTAATGCGGTGTTTTGCATATTGTTCAGAAATGACTACGGAATCAAAATATGTATTAAAAAATTCAAAAATTTTGAATGTTTAAAGGTATTCTACCCCCTTAATGTGCTTTTATTTAGACAACTTACCATCCAAGGATACAAGTATGTGGGATGAACAAGATCTCCATGGATAATAAGAGTCTTAAATCGGCTACGGTTTTTCAGACCACATTCTGTAATGTAGAAGTTTATTTTTTAAATCTTTGAATTGAGTAAAAGACAATAAGAGAGTAGTAGAGTGCATAAAATCTCATGCAAAACAAATAACACAAAATAACATAAAATATTTGTAATGTTAGTAATCATTTTTGTGATATATACAGAGAGGCCATAATTAAAGTATAGGTGTTGGGTATATAGAAAAACTGGAAAACGTAGTATGCACATTTTTTTTTTTTTAACGGAAAAAAATGTATTAAATGCCAAGCTTAGAAAAACGAAAATAGTTCAAAAAAGAGAAAAATGTGACTGGTTGAACGTGCCAAACGAAGCGAAGTAGAGAACGCTGAATGTGCCACACGAAGTGTAGTGGAGTACGCTGAAAGTGCTAGTGATAAGATGCGCGGTGATTAGTGGCCATTACAGAACTTGATCATGTTGTTATTGTTTACATCAATGGGATATTGTTAAGCAAGGTGAAAAATAATAAATATATAAATAAAAGAAATGTTTACAAATGATAATATTAGGTTTTTAAACAGTAAACGAAAAGAAACTAGGTACCTATATTTTAAAGTGTTGAACTAAGAACCCAAAAGGAGAGCAGTGGAAAACGCTCAAGTACCAGAAGTAGGAATTTTTCTTTTTTTCGCTCTCTTGAAAAATTTCCTATTTTGGACTTTCAGCGTTTCCCATTTTTAGTCCACAGTTCATGAGTTATATCAAGAATAAATTAAGTTTAAAATTTTAAATTAAAAATGAAATTACTAAAAATTTCAAAGTTTTCAAAACTTTTTTATATGAAATTTAATCTTTATACAAAAGCATATTTCCAAGAAAAAGAATGTCATTAAAAATGCTTATAAATAAAGAACATAAAATTTTGACCTTTTATCTAACACCATTTTTCCAATAACTAAAAATTATACATAGAGATCGACCGAAATTCGGTTTCGTTTTCGTTTTCAGCCCAAAATCAGAGTTTAGCCGAAAATTCGGTTTCGGCGAAAATGTTGTCGAAAATTCAACCAGGCTGAAACTCGACCGAAACTATCTGTATTCCAAAATTCTCGTTTCTTATTTTGGAAATTTTCAACATTATTCATTGATTTGGGCTGTATGGGGTTCAAATAATCTTTATATATTGCTATGAACATCACTGTTTATAATTATCACTCATGACTGACTCAAGAAGTGAGTGCAAATTATAAAGCAAGCAATGCGTATATGATTAAACTTTGGAGACACTTTTCACGTGTTCATTAAAAGCTGCGGACTTAACTGTAATAGAGCATTTTTAGATTGAAACAGCAGAAGTGTTTCGATTATTTTTCAGAAAGTTCTAGTATAACAGATTATCAAATACAAAAATCATTATAAAAGTTAAATCGAGATATGTATACCTAAAACATTTTTTAATTAAATGAAATTCGTATAGTTAGAAAATCATTCTGTGTCGTTGATGAATTAATTACATTCTATTTTAGATGTAAATAAAAAGTTTTGGTCAGAGGCACATAGCGCCAACCAGACATCTTGGACTACTGGTATAATTAATTAATAATTATGTATATTCACGTATGCATGAATTACTGAAATATTTTTTTGACATTTTCGTTTTCGGTCGAAAATAGTAAGATTACAGAAATTTGGTTTCGGTCTTAAAAACCTGTTTCAAGGGGTCCGGGACACATTTTCAAATAATTTTTATTTATTGAGTTAAAATTCTGAATTTTTTTGTGATGGTTAACCATATCATTTGTAAACAAAATCACATGATTGAATTTCTCATATTTTTAAAAAAAATAATAATTTATTAAAAAAGTGGGTTCATTTCAAAATCATTATAACTCGAAATATTATTAATAGAATTTCATTTTTTTTCATTTAAATAAACAGAAATATATAAGTTTTAATTTGGATTAAGAGATTTAAAAAATATTAATTAAAAAAAAAATAAAAATATTTAACGAAAAAATTTCAAAAAAATTGTGCAACTTAAAAAAGAAAAAGAAAAACATATATCACATTTTCAAAAGTAAATATTTTTTTATCAAATATGCTGAATCAAAATTAAATTAAGACAATTGAAAAGGACATGTTCCAAGTTTGAATCCTTTATCTTTAACTGTTCTTGACTTTTAAGAACTTAAATACGAGAAACGTTGAAAAAACCCATCATAAAGTTGATTTAGTTGATTTAGTTGAACTAGATTTTGAAAACAAACCAAAGCGAAAAAAATTAATATTTCTTGTTCTAATTAAGATAGAAACATGATTTAAAAGTCTTTTTAAGCAGGAATAAACAGAGAAATTTTTAATGAAATAAAATATTTTTACAAAATTTGAAGATTTTTATGTTTCGGACCCCTTTTAGTCGATCCTTAATTATATCTTTTCTTAGCCAATAGAGAAGAAAGTTATGTTTCTTACTTCGACAGGAACTTTCCATTCTTGGATACATTTCGAGACGTCTGAGCAGCTTTTTAGAAAATTTAGTTTCATTTCTTTCGTCATATTGACCGTACATCGTGGACCTAAATCGCTCATTGCTGATCATTTTGGGCTGAAAAATATTTAAAAATTAGGAATATTGTGCGGAAAATAGTCTATATTATGTAGAATTATGGCTTTATTTATAAACAAAAACTCAAACGAATTTGTTTATAAATAAAATCATAAGACGAAATGCAATATTTCAATGCAAAATGATGTAATAAAATAAATGGTACTACAATTAATACATATATTTCTCTACTTAAGGGGACCAGGTAAGCGATATTTGGGGAAAAAATCGATTTTTACTTTTTTATATCATTAAATAGTTTAAACTTTTATCTATCCAACGATGTGTCACACATGTTTATATATTAAAAAAAGAACTTTTGGAATTATTCATTCTTTCTAAGAGTACTTCACAGCTTAATGGCCATTTAAATCTTTAATGACTTTTTCTCAAAACTTGGATTTTTCATGTTTGTGTTTCATTTTTTCAACATCTATTAAATTTGAAAACTCAAATTTTTAAAATACTTTTATTATGTTATATTGTGTACTTTAACACAGGGATTTAATGATTTGTTGAGAATTATTTATTTTGTGCAGTGAAATCTTACCAAAAATGCTAATTTAAAAATGCCTTTCAATAAATAATTAATAATTAATTTTCAGGTTCACTTAAAAAGAAAATGGTCTGTTAAAATACGTAAAGCATGTTACTCAAACTACTCTAAAAATTCTAGACCTCTGTATTTCACCATTTCTGAGAAAAAGATACATAAAGTTGGTATATTTTAACATGGCGGAGATAGAGCTTATCCGGTCCGCTTAACCCTTTATGTACTGAATTATGAATTCATGAAAATTTTATCTTCTAAAGCATTTTTCGTGAATTTTTGAAACTATATTGGAAGATTTACATAATCCTTTAATAAGTTTCAGAAGGATTGAAGGATTTAGTAGGATTCATTAAATTTGAATTTATAGCGATTTTATTTAATATTTATAACCCCACTCAAATCTTTTATTTTAAATATTTTTCTTGGTATTTTGTAGAATTAGGAAATGTACAAATATAATGTCCCTACAATAGAAATATAGAAATAATTCCGAATTGAAAAATCCCCGTGTTGATGTGAGAGATATAATTGTAGATTACTTCCCAACAATAGCATTAAAATATGGATTAATTTCTCTTCATTTCGGATTCGAATTTAATTTTTTTTTTTGGTCGTCTTGAAATAGAGTTTTCGAGTTCGGATCAGGGTATAACCCGACCCGCGCAGGGTTCTATCCGGAACTAAAGAAATAAATCATTCGTCACCACTGTAAAAAAAAAAAAAAAAAAAAAAAAAAAAAAAAAAAAAAAAAAAAAATCTGTAAATATACTAAAAATTTTCAAGAAAACTGGGATGCCTAGAACTTTTTATGTAACGGCCACAACAAAAATTCATGTAACAGAACCACTTTTGCACCGTAAATCAAAAAATCTGTGAGGTTACTAAGAATTTTTTAGGAAGCAGGGATGCATAGAACTTTTTATGTAACTGCAACCCTGGTTATAGATACAATTTTAATAAGATTACTGTAATTTTAGTAGATTCTTTTGTAAAGCTACAGATTTCTGTGGATGTAAATCTGTTTTTGAACAGTCTACAGATAACATTTTAGTAAGCATATAGATTTCAGTAACTTTACATCTGTAGAATGACAGATTTTTTTTTTTTTTTTTTTTTTTTGTATTGAAAATTATTTTATAATATAGATACCAGTACCAGTAGTTTAGGAGTAACATCTAGTCTTGAATCGTATAAATGAATTTAGCTGTGCACAATGGCGCAGACAATTGGGGGGGGGGGGTGGGGGGAGATGTTGAAGAACACGCAGGACCTTTTGTAGATAAGGGACTTCGCTACTGTAAGTTTCATACAATTTTATGGGAAGAATATTTTTCATACCTTTCAAATTTGAATTCTATTTTTATGTACTACCCCTGGCAAGAAATATGGAATCAACACTTTCCATTCGACAACTCCCAAACAAATTCGAGGGATGATCTGAAACTGTTTCGTCATTTTTTTTTTTTTTTTTTTTTTTTTTTTTTTTTCACACAGAAACATTATTGCCCCTTTATTTGTGTATATCTAAACTAAATTATTGGTATGCTCTTTTTTACTTTCTTCTATCTTTACAAGAAGAAAGTATTGGATTCATGAAAATTTTCGAATTCCGGTTTTCGACGGATTTACACGTTTTATGGGTCAGAGATTCCAAAAAACATTTTTTTACAAAATGTCTGTCTGTGACTCTGTGAGTCTGTCTGTCTGTCTGTCTGTCTGTCTGTCTGTCTGTGTGTATGTGACACAAATTTTGTGGGCGCTCTATCTCAAGAACTAATGCACGGAATTTAATAAAAATTCATATTCAGTGAGTCCCTAATACAAATTGATGCTGATTAATATTTGGTGTAAATCGCTCAACAGGTGGCGCTGCTATGCTGCATTTTTCACGATTTTCGCAATACCTCTATCTCAAGAACTAATGCACGGATTTTGATCAAACTTCAGATTTAGTTAGTCCTTGATATGAATTGATGCTGATTACGTTTTGGTGTAAATCGCCCAACAGGTGGCGCTGTTATGATGAATTTTGTAGGATTTACACGATTTCTCCAATAGCTCTATCTTAAGAACTAACGCACGGATTTTCATCAAACTTCCGATTCAGTTAGTCCTTGATATGACTTGCTACTGATTATGTGTTGGTGTAAATCGCCCAGCAGGTGGCGCTTCTGTGCTGCCTTTTTCACGATTGCCTCAATAGCTCTATCTATAGAACTAATGGACGAATTTTCATCTAACTTCAGATTTAGTTGTATGTTGACACAAGTTGTTGTTAATTAGGTTTTGGTGTTAATCACCCAATAGGTGGCGCTGCTATGCAAGAATTTTCACGATTTTCGCTATAGCTCTATATCAAAAACTAATGCACGGATTTTCTCCAAACTTCAGATTCACTCAGACGCTGACATAAATTGTTGCTGATTAGGATTTGGTATAAATCATCTAATAGATGGCGCTGCTAGGCAGCATTTTGCTGGATTTAGACGATTTCAGCGATAGTCATATCTCAAGAACTAATGCACGGAATTTCATATCTTTAGAATCCTCATGAGATGCATAGATTGCCATTTAATTTTGGCAGTGTGATAGCGAATTTTGAAGTATTAACATGTATGAGATAGAAGAAAGTTTTGGGATTGGTACATCCGACTAGTTATTATTAGTATTTTTATGTAGGTTTATATTATTATTATTATTATTATTATTATTATTGTTATTTTTATATGTTCTTTTATTATTATTATTATTAATTACATTTTTACTTTCTTCTGTCTTTACAAGAAGAAAGTATTGGATTCGTGAAAATTTTGACTTTCGGTTTTCGACGGGTTTACACGTTTTAGGGGTCAGAGTACCCGAAAAACATGTTTTTACAAAATGTCTGTCTGTGAGTCTGTTAATCTGTTAGACTGTCTGTCTGTATGCGACACAAATTTTGTGGGCGTTCTATCTCAAGAACTAATGCACGGAATTTAATAAAAATTTATATTCAGTTAGCCCCTGATATAAATTGGTGCTGATTAGTTTTTGGTGTAAATCGCTCAACAGGTAGCGCTGCTATGCAGCCTTTTTCACGATTTCCGCAATAGCTCAATCTCCAGAACTAATGCACGGATTTCCATCAAACTTCAGATTCAGTTAGTCCTTGACATGAATTGAAGTTTTGTACATTTTGTGTACATCGCTCAACAGGTGGCGCTGCTATACTGCATTTTTTACAATTTCCGCAATAGCTCTATCTCAACAACTAATGCTTGGATTTTCAACAAACTTCAGATTCAAGTATACTTTGATATGAATTGGTGCTTTTTGTGTTTTGGTGCAAATCGCTCAACACGTGGCTCTGCTATGCTGCACTTTTCAGAATTTCCATTATAGCGGTATCTGAAGAACTAATGCAACATTTTCACCAAACTTCAGAATCAGTTAATTCTTGATATGAAATGACATTTTGTACATTTTGGTGTAAATCACTCAACAGGTGGCGCTGCTATACAGCCTTTTTCACGATTTCTGCAATAGCTCTATCTCAAGAACTAATGGACACATTTTCATCAAACTTCAGATTCAGTTGCTCTTTGATATGAAATGATGCTGACTACGAGTTGGTGAATATCTCCCAATAGGTGGCGCTGCTGCGCTACATTTTGCACTATTTCCTCAATAGCTCTATCTTAAGAACTAATGCACGAATTTTCATCAAACTTCAGATTCAAGTACACCTTGATAAATGTTGATGCTGATTATGTGGTTGTGTAAATCGCTCAACAGGTGGCGGTGTTATGCTGCATTTGTCATGATTTGCGCAATAGCTCTATCTCAAGAACTAATGCACGGATTTTCCCCAAACTTCATATTCAGTTAGACATTGACATAAGTTGATGATAATTAGGTTCTGGTGTAAATCACCCAATAGGTGGCGCTGCTATGCTGCATTTTGAGGGATTTACACGATTTCAGGGACAGTAATATCTCAAGAACTAATGCACGGAATTTCATCTTTTTAGAATTCTCATGATGAGCATAGATGCACTGTGATAATGAATTTTGAAGTATTGACAAGTATGAGATAGAAGAAAGTTTTGTGATTGGCACAACATACTAGTTTTAGTATTGATGTCCATAAAAAAAGTATAGCTGTCGAGACATCACTATAAAATCACATAAATATTTATTTAAATTACATAAATTTTTAGGTTATGTATATTAAGAATTGGAAAATATTTGTAAGTTATAAAATAGTGTTGAAAATCAACAGATTAAATGCCAATTGATAAATATTTTTTTACAGTTTTTATTAGCTTTTTTATTTGGCATTACTGAAAAGATATTATAAATATAATTTATTATATTATTCGATAATATTACTTTTTTAGTTGATGACCGTAGAAAAAAGTATAGCTGTCGAGACATCATTATAAAATCTCATAAATATTTTATGCAAATTACATAAATTTTTTGGTCATGTATATTTAGAATTGGAAAATATTTGTAAGTTATAAAGTAGTGTTAAAGATCAATAGATCAAATACTAATCGATAAATATTTACTACAGTTTAAATATCTTGGAGTTACGTTTTTTATTTGCTGTTACTAAAAAAATACCATAAATATAAATTATGTGTTCTGCCATAATATTATTAAAAGTATTGTAATCGAAATTTTTTTTGACTTCCGGTTTTCGACGGATTTACATGTTTTAGGGGTCAGAGATACTAAAAAACATGTTTATAGAAAATGTTTGTCTGTTCGTCTGTCTGTCGCCCTTGTACCATCAAAAAGTGTATGAAGTTATGCATAGAATTGAACCAAATTTTTATTTTAGGTTTTTGGCTATTCCAAGCAGATCCTCCCTGAATTTGGAAGAAATTCGCCGGTAGGGCGCTGTAATAGCGTTTTTTGTGCGATTTTGAATATCGACCATCCAAAAGTGTATGAAGTTATGCATAGAATTGAACTAAATTTTTATTTTAAGTTTTTGGATATGGTAAGTAGATCCTCCCTGAATTTGGAAAAAATTCACCGGTAGGGGGCGCTGTAACAACAATTTTTATGCAATTTTGAATATTGTACCATCCAAAAGTGTATGAAGTTATGCATAGAATTGAACCAAATTTTTATTTTAAGTTTTTGGCTGTGGCAAGCAGATCCTCCCTGAATTCTGAAAACATTCGCCGGTAGCGGGCGCTGTAATAGCGATTTTTGTGCAATTTTGAATATTGTACCATCCAAAAGTGTGTGAAGTTCTGCATAGAATTGAACCAAATTTTTATTTTAATTTTTGGCTATGGCAAGCAGGTCCCCCCTGAATTTGGAAAAAATTTGCCGCTAGAAGGCGCTGTAACAGCAATTTTTTGTGCGATTTTGAATATTGTACCATCCAAAAGTGTATGAAGTTATGCATAGAATTGAACCAAATTTTTATTTTAAATTCTTGGCTATGGCAAGCAAGTCCTTCCTTAATTTGAAAAAAATTCGGCTGTAGGGGGCGTTGTAATAGCGATTTTTGTGCCATTTTGAATATTGTACCATCGAAAAGTGTATGAAGCTATGCATAGAATTGAGCCAAATTTTTACTTTCTTCTATCTTCAATAGAAGAAAGTATTGTAAAGGAAATTTTTTTCGAACTCCGGTTTTCGACGGATTTACACGTTTTAGGGGTCAGAGGTCCCAAAAAACATGTTTATAGAAAATGTCTGTCTGTCCGTCTGGTTTTTGGCTATGGCAAGCAGATCCATTTGGAAAAAATCCACCGGTAGGGGGCGCTGTAATAGCGATTTTTATGCGATTTTGAATATTGTATCATCCAAAAGTGTAGGAAGTAATGCATAGAATTGAACCAAATTTTTATTTTAAGTTTTTGGGTATAGCAAGCAAGCCCCTTGAATTTGGAAAAAAATCGCCGGTAGGGGGCACTGTAATTGTGATTTTTGTGCGATTTTGAATATTGTACCATTCAAAAGTATATGAAGTTATGCATAGAATTGAACCAAATTTTTATTTTAAGTTTTTTGATATAGCAGGCAGGACCTCCCTGAATTTGGAAAAAATTCGCCGCTAGGGGGCGCTGTAATAGCGAATTTGCATATTGTACCATCGAAAAGTGTATGAAGTTATGCATAGGATTGAACCAAATTTTTATTTTAAGTTCTTGGTTATGGCAAGCAGGTCCTTCCTTAATTTGGAAAAAATTCGCCGGTAGGGGGCGCTTTAATAGCGATTTTTGTGCCATTTTGAATATTGTACCATCGAAAAGTGTATGAAGTTATGCATAGAATTGAGCCAAATTTTTTGTGTTTCTTTTTGGTCTTGGCATGAAGGTCCTCCCTGAATTTGAAAAAACTCCGCTGAAAGGGGGCGCTATAATTACGATATCCGTACCATTTTCTTTATTGTACAATCGAAAAGTGTATAAAATTATGCATACAATTGAACCAAATTTTTTGTGCATGTTTTTGGCTTTGGCTAACAGGTCCTCCTTGAATTTGGAAATATCGCGCGGTAAAGGGGCTCTGTGATTGCGATTTTTGTATACTTTTCTTGATTTTTCGTAGTTCTATTGTCCATCGGCGGCTCGTGCAAAGGCGGGAACTCACTTCCTGCTAAGCCGGCTATTCGTAAACATCTGATAACAACAGAATAAGGAAAAACTATTAACTTTAACAAATATCATGATATAGATTAACTCGATTTTAGTTCGTTTAATTGACTGAAGCAGAAATTTAAGATGAAAATCAAAGTTGGTGTAGTATTGGACTAATAATATTGAAGTATTAACATGTGTAACTAGTTTTTGAAATATTAAGATGTATCAGATAGAAGAAAGTTTTGGGATTGGCACATCCAACTAGTTTATCATTATTATTATATTATTACTAATATTAATTAATAATTATTTTACTGTTATTATTATTATATTATCACTATTATTAATTAATAATTCATTATTATTATTATTATTATTATTATTATTATTATTATTATTAATTGTTTTGTTATTATTATTATTATTGATACTATTATAATTTTTATTAAATATTTTATATAATTTCTGTTATTATCATTAATAATTATTATTTTATTGTCATAGTATTGTTATTATTATTATTATTATTTTTAAATATTTTATATAAATTATCTTTTTATAATTAATAATTATTAATTATTTTATTGTCATTTTATTATTATTATCATCATCATTTTTTTATTAAATATTAAGTACAAGTTCTGTTATTATTAATAATATTTATTAATTATTTATTGTCATATTAATATTATTAATATTATTTATGGAAGATACTGTACTCCGTTTTTTAACATTATAATTAAAAATGCATCATACACGCTTAAGCACATAGTAGACTATTTGAATTCGTTTCTCTTTATAAATAATAATTTGCCCCTTTCTAAAATGTCACGAATACAGCATTACATTATTATTAAATATTTCATATAACTTCTGTTATATTAATAATTCTGTATTACTAATAATTATTTAATTTTTACAGTACTGTTGTAGTTATTTATCATAGATACTTTACACTGTTCTTTAACGTAATAATTAAAAATACGTTATAAGCACTTTAGTACTATTTGAGTTCATTTCCATTGATAAGTAAATTGCTCTTTTCTAAACTTTCATGAACACAGCATTGCATTACATTATAGAAATCCATTATTTGCTGTGTAAACATTTTGCTCAGAACAGAGTTTTTTCCAATATTACAAGCTTTTACATGAAATATTTTAAATGATTTAATAACATACATTTAAGGTGACAAGGGACATTCAATATCAATAAAAGCGCTCAAATTCTCGAAGAAAAATTTTTTTTTGTCCCAAAAAAATCAAGTTCTATGTAAGCTCAAATCTGAATCGTTGGGTAGTGCAAACTGAACTGTGTTCAGGGGGGGGGGGGGGGGGTAAATTTCAACTTCTGATCACAGTTCAGTTTGCGCTACTTAACCACACCCAACGATTCAGGTTTGAGCTCAAAATTTAAGTTTAAGTCTAAGCTTTTGAGAGCATTTAATGAGATACAAAAAATAACTTTAAAAATAGTTGTTCGTTACTCGAAAGTCTAAAGTGCCCTCTATCGGTATTTTTTAAACTTTATCTTTAAAATTTATTTTCAAGAAAATACTGACATAAAGAATAGTTTTAGGGAAAACTGCAAACGAATCGACCAATTTTTCCGCTTTTTATAATTATTTGAAATTTTGGACCATAAACTTTAATGGCGCCTATCTACGATTGAGACCCTTAGTTACCTATTTAATATTGTTTGTCTTAATGTGTACTATCACCTCTTAAAGTTTTCCCCAGATTCACCCTGTATAAAATACGATGAACAGTTTTATTTATATCTATAAACCTAACTTGCATAAAAAATATTGACGAATTTAATTGATATGAAATGTGCATGGAGCATTTTGAAAAGTTCTTCGTACCGTTTAAAAAATTCAGGAAAATTCCTTATTTTTCTCTAAAATATATATATTTTTTAATTTCTTGTGTGATAAATATGTGCTATAATGCATATAGTGCGCCCTTGAATAGTATTTAAAGTGAAATTAAATAAAAACTAGTATGTTGTGGCCATCACAAAACTTTCTTCTATATAAATCATATCAATTAAATCATTTAAATAGTACAAGAAATTACATCAATTTAGCATCAATTCATATCAAATTATATCTGAATTTGAAGTTTGATGAAAATTCGTGCATTAATTCTTGAGATAGAGCTATAGCGGAAATTCTGAAAAATGCTGCATAGCAGCGTCACCTGTTGAGCGATTTGCACCAAAAACTAAACAGCACTAATTCATGTCCAGGTATACCTGAATCTGAAGTTTGTTGAAAATCCAAGCATTAGTTCTTGCGATAGAGCTATTTCAGGAATTACAAAAAATGCAGCATAGCAGCGCCACGTATTGAGAGATTTACACCAAAATGTTTATAACATCAATTCATGTCAAGGACTAACTGAATCTGAAGTTTGATGAAAATCCGTGCATTTGTTCTGGAGACTGAGCTATTGTGGAAATCGTGGAAAATGTTGCATAGCAGCGCCACCTGTTGAGCGATTTACACCAAAAACTAATCAGCACCAATTTATATCAGGGACAAACTGAATATAAATTTTTATTAAATTCCGTGCATTAGTTCTTGAGATAGAGCGCCCACAAAATTTGTGTCACATACAGACAGACAGACTCACAGACTCACAGACAGACATTTTGTAAAAACATATTTTTGGAATCTCTGACCCCTAAAACGTGTAAGTCCGTCGAAAACCGGCTGTCCAAAATTTTCACGAATCCAATACTTTCTTCTTGTAAAGATAGAAGAAAGTAAAAATAAAAAAAAGAGTTTGAAGGTCCCTTCACTGTAAACAAAGGCAAATGTTTGTTAATTAAAGAAAGTGCACCGGGAGAATAGACCCGGAGGCGACAGCACAGACAATCACCTCATCGAGTTCACGGCTGAAATTCTAGAATTAGTTAACCCCTTGGGGATGAGCGACCGATTTTCGTGCCGCGTAAGGTGCTCAGAATCGAGGATTATTCTCACCAGTAAATTTTCATTGTAAATTTTGCCTTATTTAATCCAAGCATTTTCCCGATTCAATTAGACAAAAATTTCTGTTTTGAAAAACTGTTTTAAAGATTAAAAATTCTGTAAAAGACGCTTGTCCCCAAGGAGTTAAAACTCGTTTCGCATTGTAATAAGTTTCGCATATTAAAACGCAATCGGTCTGCTAAGTCATATCTTGGTGGAAAACCCTTAAAAACCCGATTTTAGCGGTTGACTCGTACATTTACCATTCTGTTTTCCTGCACCAAAAGCTATGAAAACAGGGAGGACTGGGAGCAGGAAAACACAATCGTAAACCTACCAGTTAACCGTTAAAATCGGGTTTTTCAAATGTTTTCCACGAAGATATGACTTGGCAGATCGATTGCGTTTTAATAAGTGAATCGAGTTTTAACTAATTCTGGAATTTCAGCCGTGAACTCGATGAGGTGATTATTTGTGTTGCCACCTCTCGGCCTAATAATTACGAAATAAAATATACAATTAACTCTTCCGAGTCATGCAAGATTACGAAAGGCGTTCCTTTATCTTTAGAAACCTCACAAACTAATTTGTCTTTGAAATTTAAAGAAGAATTAATAAAAATAACTTTTTATTACCTGCCTGTAAGTTTTCGAAAACGTTTCCGAGTAGCTTTTATAGTGCATTAATCAGTTCTCTCTACCCAGAAAACTGGCTTTTCGGATACTATGAGTTTTCCAGTAAATATTTTTATGTTCAGCAAACATGTTTAACTGAAAAACACAAAGAATTAACAGCATTAACATTAACATTAAAACTAGGGATGCACCGAATATTCGGTATGTATTCGGTATTTGGCATATTCTGCCATATTATCGAATATTCGGTTTGGCCGAATATCAAACTATTCGGTATGCCAAATATTCGGCTTGGTCGAATAGCAAATTATTAGGCCAACCGAATATTCGGTTTGGCCGAATATCGAAATATTCGGCCTAACCGAATACTTAAAAAATCTTTTTAAAAATCTTTTTAAAAACCTGATACAACTTCTACGTTTAACAGAAAACTTATAAAGATATTCAGAATTTAAATAAAAGAGAATGTTTTTACATTATTTATTTGCTGTTTGTTAAGTATTTCTTAAGAAAATTAACCAATCACGAGGATTTTCATAGGAGTTAATTATGTGCAAATGCAAGTTCCTGAACATTGTCCAATAAATAATCTGTTTCTTGCTAAGATTTTAAGAACAACGTTTACAATCTCTGAAAATGATTGCCCACTCCAGACACCGATCCAGGATGCATTTAAAAACTTCCTTGCTTAATCAAAGGGAGTAGAACAGTTATTTTTGCTAGGTTGTCACCATATAAAATGTGAAGAGATTGTATTATTTATTTACTTTATTCTCTTCCTGACAAATAAATAATATATGATTCTGTACAATTTTTCTTCCAATTTTTTCACACTTTCTCTTTGATTTTAAAATGTTTGTTTTAGAATTTAAGAAATTTTTTATCATTTGTTTTAATTCTCAGAAGAGAAATGAAAATTGAAATTGAAATTTTATTAATTAAAAAAGTTTTATAACTATCCTCTTCTTAAATAACTCAAAGCAGATTTTTTTCAGCATAAAGTTTACTTGAAAAAAGCTCTTGTTTAATAGAATAAAAGTTTACGTTTTAAATATGATGTAAAATTGTTTTAAAATTTAACATTTTAATGCCTTTAAGCTTTGAAATATAAAAGTATTCGACAAACCGAATATTCGGTATTCGGTCGAATAGTTACTATTCGGCTAGCCCAATATTCGGTATTCGGTTCGCCTATAGGCCGAATATTCGGTATTCGGTATTCGGCCAAAATCACTATTCGGTGCATCCCTAATTAAAACTACCATTTTGTGCAACTGCCTGCACAATTTCAGTTCTGCAGTTGAAAATGTTGTTTAGCTGAGGTCTGATAGAATCCGAAAAAGTCCTTCCGGCCAGTGCCGGGAGGAAGAGGTAGCTTTCATATACCTTATTTTAAAAAAGCCAACTTATATTATTCAAACACACGAAGCTCAATTAAGTGGAAACCAAATGTAGGAGATTCAATACTAATTTTTATCAATACTAAATCATTATGAATGAGAATTTCGCGAAATTAGTCAGCTGTATCCAAGCTGCTTTTATTTAAAGTAACTTATATTTGGCTGCCAAATTCGGCGATTTCTTAAAGTGCCTGCCATTTTAAGACAACATGGTGGATGAGGCTAACCAGTGAACTTGGTCGAGACCTTAGTAATTGCTGTGCACATGCTCACTCACATCGGAATCGGTTGATATATACGAGTGCTGTCGCAGGCAAAAAATCAGATTTTTCAAAATGTCACCCACGTTAGAAATTGAAACTGCTATATCTGAGCCATTTTTTAAGATAAAGACAAACAAAAAATGCTCCTGAATCCTTATATCAAGGTCAAATACTTAAGAAAGAAACCTTTTTCAATTTCTAATTTTTTTGCATCTCACTTTAAATATATTTTTTTTTATTTAATGGCCCATTTTGAAACAAGATGGCTGATGAAGCTGGCCAGCGAATTTGGTCGAGATATTGATGTATACTATCCACATGCCTTCTTCCATCGAAATAGGCGAATACGTGTGGTATCGCGTGACAAATACAAGATCGTTTCAAAGTGTTAGCCATGATAGAAATTCAAAGTGCTATAATTCAACCACTTTTTAAGATATAAACAAAAGAAAAAATTTTCAGAAGCAAAAACTGCTCCAGAATCTTTGTATCAAGGCCAAACACATAAAAAAAATCTTTTTCATTTTCCAATTTTTTAATACCTCATTTTAAATTTTAAATTTAATTTTTTTTTAAATGGCAACCCTTTTGAAACAAGATGGCGAATGAAGCTGGCCAACGAACTCGGTCGAGACATTGGTATGTACTATGTACAGACCAAGTTACCTTCAAATCGGTTCATAAATACGCCTGTTATCGCGTGACAAAAATCAGGTCGTTTTAAAATGTCAGCCACAATAGAAATTCAAAATGTTATAACTCAGCCATTTATTTAGATATAGACGAAACAAAACCTGTTCCGGAATCTTTGTATTAAGGTCAAACACATACAGAAAAAATCTTTTTCGTTTTCCAATTTTTTAGTATCTCATTTTAAATTTAATTTTTTTTTAAAAATTTTTAAATGGCCGCCATTTTGAAACAAGATGGCGGATGAAGCTGGCCAACGAATTCGGATGAGTTATTTGTATGTACTATGTACACACCACGGTACATCCAAATCGGTTCATAAATACGTCTGTTATCACGTTGCAAAAATCAGGACGTTTCAAAATGTCAGCCACGCCAGAAATTCAAAATGCTATAACTCAGCCATTTTTTAAGATATAAACGAAACAAAAACTGCTACCGAATCTTTTTATCAAGGTCAAACACATAAGAAAAAAAATATTTTTTCAATTTTCAATTTTTTGGTACCACATTTCAAATTAAAATTTTCCTTAAAATTTTAAATGGCAACCATTTTTAAACAAGATTGCGGATGAAGCTGGCCAACGAACTCGGTCAAGACATTGGTCTGTACTATGTATAAACGAAATTACATCCAAATCAGTTCATAAATACGCCTTTTATCGCGTGACAAATTTCAGGACGTTTCAAAATGTCAGCTTCGCTAGAAATTCAAAATGCTATAACTCAGCCATTTTTTCAGATATAGACGAAACAAAAACTGCTACAGAGTCTTTGTATAAAGGTCAAATACATAAGAAAAAAATATTTTTCCATTTTCAATTTTTTGGTACCACATTTCAAATTTAAAATTTTTTTAAATTTTTTAAATGGCCGCCATTTTGAAACAAAATGGTGGATGAAGCTGGCCAACGAACTCGGTCGAGACATTGGTATGTACTATGTACACACCGAATTACATCCAAATCGGTTCATAAATACGAGAGTTACAGTGTGACATAGGTCAGATATATATATATATATATATATATATATATATATATATATATTGATATATATATATATATATATATATATATATTGATATATATATATATATATATATATATATATATATATTGATATATATATATATATATATATATTGATATATATATATATATATATATATCAATTTTGAACGGAGGGTGGTTTCGGGGTCTGGGGGTCATGATCGATGAAAATATACCAAAATTTTTTGAAATCGCTTTCCTCCGAACGGCTGCAATAGGTAGCTTTTAGTAAAGAAAGCTACCTAAAACCGATTTTCCGGGTAGAGAGAACCTGATTAATGTATTGTAAAAGCTACTTGAAAAGGTTTCCGAAATTGACGGGCAGGTAATAAAAATCTATTTTTATAAATTTTTCTTTACATTTCGAAAAAAAATCGTTTTCTGAGATTTCTAGAGATAAAGGAACGCTTTTTGGAATATTGGGTGACTTGGAAGCGGCTATCGAATATTTCGTTCGTGATTATAGTAAATTTCCGTAGTTAAAGAAACACCTGTCTCTTTTTACAGTGTTGTCCCTTTAACACATAACATTTAACACATAATAATAAGGAAACGTTTAGTTCTTACTTGCTGAATAACATCTGTTGTGATATGTTTTAACTTGCTTAGCATTAAAAGGAACGAAACTTCTAAAAGTATCTTCATTTCCAAATCATCTGCCTTAAAAGGAATGAAAGTATAAAAAAATCTTCAAAATATTAATCTAGTTATGGAAAAAAATGAAAGAAAGAAAAATCATGCGTCAAGCATAGATTATGATACCCTTTCAAAAACATTCAGAATACCGTAACAAAACTGCAGATTTTAAGGGAGCCCGGGGCACATTTTAAAATAATTTTTATTTATTGAGTTAAAATTTCGAATTTTTTTGTGATGGTTAACCCTATTTTGTAAACAAAATCACACAATAAAACTTAAAACTTCTCATAATTAAAAAAAATATATATATATATAAAATAAATAAATATAAAATTAAATATAAAATTTATCAAACAAAGGTGGTGTAATTTAAAATCGTTATAACACGAAATATTATTTGTAGAATTTCAAATTTGTTTCATTTAAATAACTAGAAATATATAAGCTTTAATTTTGATTCAGCATTTTTAAAAATATTAATTTAGAAAAAAATTAAAAATATTTAAAGTAAAAATTAAGAAAAAATGATGTAAATTTTTTTAATCATATTTTCAAAAGTAAATATTTTTTTCAAATTTGCTGAATTAAAACTAAAGTAAAACAATTGAAAAAGACATGTTCCAAGTTTGAACGGTTTATCTTTAACAGTTCTTGACTTATAACAATTTAAATACGAGAAAAGGTGAAAAATACCGATCATTGGGAAAAACGCATTTTTGAAAGAAATCGTTTCCATGACAACGATTGCTTGAAAGCTAGATTTTAAAAACAGACCAAAACGAAAAAAAAAAAAAAAAAAAAAAAAGCAATTTAACAAACGACCATTTGGAAAATGATTTTTTCAAAGACTAAAATTTAAGACATAAAAAATCGCACGGAGTTTATCATTACATTACGTACGCCATGTATTAAACATTAACATTCCTGGACCCATCATGAACAAATTTTAAAAGAAATTTCAGTTTTACAATTTTCGGTACTGTAAATTTTTAAACTTCTACGGAGCTGGTCATACATTACGTACGCCATGGATTAAACATTAATATTTCTGGACCAATTTTAAATAAAATTTCATTTTTAAACTTCTCAACATCCCACAATATTACTTTTTATATCGTCGTATAGAGAAAAAAATGCATTTTTAATTGCAATTTGTTTGAAAGCTGTATCTCAATTTATTTCTCAGTTATTAATTTTTTTTTGTAGTTTTTATTACTTTTTTGTCATAGTGGCAACAGAAGTATCCATCTCTGTTGAAAGTAAAGGGAAAATACAGAATACTGTATAGATCAATCAGAAAACGAATAAAATGCGTGATTCAACTAATAGAACGCGTCAGATATGTTTTTGATTTCCTACCCTGACCGAGGACAATAACCATTTTTTCAAATGATTAAAAAAGGATATTTTTCGATCCAATTAAGATAGAAACATAATTTAAACGTCATTTTAAGTAAAGAAAAGGCAAAGAAATTTTAAATGCAATAATTTTTTTTAAAAAATTTGAAGATTTTTGTGTCCCGGACCCTCTTAATATGCAATGTGTAGTTAATCTCTAAGTAAACAATTTGGAAAAAAAACAAAACACATTTGAAAACACAATTTAACACTCCGCCTACCAGAAGGGTCCAATGGATCTAACAGGAAAAACGAAATTAGTTCAAATGCAGGAAAATCCAGCTGAATGTGTTGAAATTAAGAAATTTGTTTGTAAACTCGTATTTTTAGATCTAAATTCGTAAAAATCCAGAAATATTTAAAAAGAATATCAAATAATAAAAAAGAAAAGTGTCTAGTTAAACTGATGCCATTGAGCTCACAGGCTATTCACACTAATTGTATATTATACTTTTATTTCAAAGGATAATGCACCCTCGAAAAATAAATTAAGGGTGGGGGATTAGCCCCTCGCCTGTTTCCCATCTTTATACTTCACCAATGGGCCTCCAAATGTCATCAGGAAAGTGCCTTACCGAAATAAACCGGTATGCCAAATTTGAAGAAATTGGATAGAAAATCCCAATTATCTAAATTAATGGGGGTATTAGCCCCTGCCCACCCCCCTTAGACTTAACCAGGGAGAACTCGCTTAGTGAGAATTTTTCTCACGGTGCCCAATTGCTTTTCTTTTATTTTACATTCACTTGATATCAACTTTTTTTTTTGCTTGGCTTAGTACTTTTATTCACAAAACAGGTAAAAGAACTGAATTACCATTTTGAAATTTTAATGAAAATGAAAGATGTTTTAAATAAGAATCTTAAAAAAAGTACGACGGCGAGAGAAAATCTCATGCAGAGAGTTCACCCGGGTTAAACAATTAACCTTCAAATCTAATCAGGGAAGCGCCTTATCAGAATAAAACGGTATACTAAATTTGAAGCAAATCGGATAGATAAACCCATTTATCTAAATTAAGGGGGGTATTAGCCCCCTGCTCCCCTCCCCCTGCTTCAGACTTAAACAATGAACCTTAAAATCTAATCAGGGAAGAGCCTTATCAGAATAAAACGGTATACTAAATTTGAAGCAAATCGGATAGAAAAACCCATTTATCTAAATTAAGGAGAGTATTACACCCGTTTCCACCTTTTTACTTAAACAGTGACCCGCCAAATCTAATAAGTGAAGCACCTTATCAGAATTAACCGGTATACTAAATTTGAAGCAAATATGATAATTCTGCATGTAAAACCCATTTATCTAAGTTAAGGGGGAATTAGCCCCCGTTCTCCCCTTTATACTTAACCAGTGGACCTCCAAAACTAATCATAGAAGCGTCTTATCAGAATGAACCTAGAAAAACAATTTGAAGCAAATCGGATACTTCTATCAAGAGTTATCGCGTTACGTACGTACATACATACATACAGAACCTGCGGGCACATTAGCTCTCAGGCTTTGATAGCCTGTGAGCTAAAAAAATAAATAGTTTATAATTTAATATATGGATTTGGTGGCCCCTGGACAAAGTCCCGATTGCCCAGGCAATAATAAAGGCTTGAGATAATGGACTCTTTTCGGAATCTTGGGTAATTCGGAAGAGGTTATTGTATATTTTCGTTCGTGGTAACATTATATTTTCCTAAATTAAGACGCATCTGTTCTTTTTTTTTTCGTTACGGCATGCATGAATCGAGCGTAAGTTAAATGCATTGAATGATAACAACTATGAAAAATTTACGAATATAGTGAAAAGTTAAGGGGGTTACTTTCTACCAAATTGTTTATTTTAACACTAAAGGTACTGATCTTTTTTTATACCTATTCCTAACGGAAGGTGTCAAATAACCCCTATATAAAAAGTTATATATTTTACGAAGTTTTGCGAAAATATATACCAGTTGTTACACTTTGATGTATGAATAAAACATTTTTTTTTTCAAATAATTATTACAAATTGTTTATTTATTAACTCCTTGAGGGGCGTTGGAATATATTTTACCGCACATTCGATTAATGAAGATTCGCACCAGAAAATTTTACCATATTCCCCCGCATTAGCCGGCATGCCGGAAAAAATCAAGGTACACCAGCATGCCGTAAAAACTCGTATTTACCGGCATGCCAGACAATATGAGGTTTCGCTACTGGAGGACGGGTAGCTGATTTATTTTGGTTTTTCTAATAACATTTTTCATTTTAAGGAAAAAAACATTAATACTTATTTTGCTCTATGTCTCTCTCGATATATATATTCATTTATATTAAAGTAATTAGATTTTATATATATTATTCGCTGAGCCGCCCGGCGTTCCCCGGGTCCGTAATAATATTCTAAAATGAACCTGAAATTTGTACTGCAAAATCTCATAAAAAGACCTAATTTCGAAACGGGTCCCCGCTGCCTACAGTACCGTTTAGCAGGCGTAATGCGCACGCGCTGCAATATCTTGTCAAAAAAAAAAAAATCCTCGAATATTTTAGTTCAGCATTCTCCCACCAGGGGGAGACCTCTATTCTTAACAAAAATATTTCTGAACGAAACTCCGTTAAACAACCTACCTGTAGCTGTATTACTCAAGGGGGTGGCGGACTTAAGCAAGAATTTAAGATATTTGTTGAAATTACTATTCAAACATAGTGATAAGTGCACTTTTGAAATTTTATGTTAAGTAATATTTATCCCAGGGCTCTGTCAAAGGACCGCATTTAAAAAGGTAGAAAACAGTACGATTTTAAATATTTGATCCCTCCCCACCTAAAATTATTTATTGTTCTTCGCTCCGAAGTTTGATGCCCCCTACTTTTTAAAATCTTTGTTATGTTATATAAATTATCTGAATGTTAAACATCGATCGGCACAATAAAAAATGCTACGGTTTTAAAAGTTTGTTCGCGCCGCTCTCCCCCCTCCCCCCTAAATTTGACGCACCCTCCTTTTTTAAAATTTTTATTATGTGTTATAAACTGTCTTAAAGTTTCAAACAGAACGCCTTCTTAGATTTCCTAATTTTAACAATCTCGCGTTATTTATCTAACCAATAAAGCAGTTCTTTTTCTTTTTAAAAATCGATTTTTTTAAATTCTTATTAAATAAAATACTGGATTTCAGTTTTTCAAATTATCATATAAAATTACTTTTTTGATATAAGGTAAGCACATATTTCTCTCGTTATATATTTACATAATTATTATATTTTTCTTATTTTATATATAGTAAGAATATTTCTGTTCATGTAATAATTTATGAGATAATCCACTTCTACATTGTAAATATTGGATGGGTGCTGGGGAAACAGCTTTGTGTGAAAAGGTATGAGACACATGAAACACGTTTTTATTATTTTGAATATGTAAAAAAGGTAAACTAAATAATTAGAAAAGTGGGGACAAACTCTAACATTGCACCCCTCCTCCCCAACATCAATCGCTGCTACTGAATACAGCTAAAGAAACTCATTCCTTTCTGTTTTCGAAGATCCTCACTTTTTCCTGCATGCCGGGAAAGACCAGGAACTAATATTCAAAAATCTGGTCTCCCTCGAATTTTGCGGCATGCCGGCTAATGCGAGGGAATACGGTATTAAATTTTACTTTTCTAAATTTGGTGGAAAAAAAAGTTGCAAAATTGCTTTTCCCTGTTTTGCAAAAAACGTTTTTGCAGATTCCGATGTGAATTCGACATTACACAAATACAATTACTTGCTCCTAAAAAAAATTACAATTACGCAAAAAAAATTAAGAAAAAAATTATTATTTCAGGAAATTCGAAAATTTAATAATCAAATAGTGTGCAAATTTGTTTATGTTCACTACATATTTTAAAGATTATTTCGTTCTCGATATAACCTGAAATGTTCAAACTAGAATCTCACTGAATGAAATCAATTTCCAATTATACGATCACATATTAACAAATAGGGTGTAATACAGTAGAACAAATGATGTAATAGCGAAAATACGCAATTTACTAATACTCTTATAAAATAAAACATTTATACCTTTATGATTGGACATAAATTTATTCAGGGGTCAAATGACCCCTTGCGGTAGTTAGGCCTAAAATATTTTTTTCTAGGGAAAAATGGTAGTTCGGAGATGAGGCATTTTAAGAAATAATATGATCATATATTTTAATAAAAGTCGTGAAATATAAGGAAATTTCGTAATATTTTAGTTTAAGAATTAAAAAAAAAAAAAAAAAAAAAAAAAAAAAAAAGAAAAAAAATCAAAAAGTGTCATTTGACCCCTCGTGGTAGGTTCAATGTTAAAGTATGGCAATAGATATTTATAATTCGATTGCAAAATTCCGCCTTTTCAGACAAACAAGAAAGAAAAATTCATGCGTCAAGCATAGATTATGAAACACTTTTCAACACATTCTGAATAATGATACAAAACTGCACAGTTTAATAAGTTAAAATATTATGTCTAATTGAACCATATGGAAAAGCATAACACATCTGAAAACCCAATTTCAGCTTTTCCCATCTACAATCGGGAAATTATCCGAATTCTTTGAGCAGCCCTGTATATATTGTATTGCCCTATTGCACAGTAATCATCTTGTAATGATATTCAATGATTTATATCAATTTCAATACATTTGAAATGGCGTAATGTCGTTAAAATACACTGCAAACGATTTTTCTCTATTGATTACAATGTAACTGAATTAATTTGAGTGTCCCTGTAAATGAACTATTAATCCCCACATACTTCATATACAAAACCAAACATGCCTTGGTGACCTTAAGTAACGTTTATCAATTGCATGAAAATCCGAGTGCATTTACGGGAGTTAGAGCGTGGACAGACTGACAGACGGACAGAGAAACCGAATGTATAAACACTTTTCAACTTTTTTGGAAAGTGTTATAAAAAGCATGTAATTATAAAAACTAATGAAAAATAAAATTACGAATGTATTGAAAAAAAAACTTACTTTGTAACCAGACTGTTTATTTTAAACTATGGCAATAGATAATAATGGAACACATCCCTCAAATGAATTCGAATGATTGTTGTGAATATTTGCAATGCATTCCTCTATTTCTGAGAAAAGAATTCGTTTAACTTTCCGTAACTAGCTGCAATGTTATATTAACCATTATAAAATGCGCATTTTTAAAACAAGTGTTAAGAGAAAAAAAAATAGATACATGATTTATAGTGATTACTGTGTTTCGTGATTTCGTAAGAAAATTTCTGCAATTTCAAAGAATATATTAAAAGAAATTCAGTTTTCTAAGCCTATTAGACTTCTATATTATTTTTCCATGAAATTTTCGGAATATAGAAATCATTAGTCAGCAATTATTAGGTTCATAAAACAGCAAAAAATTCCATAAACAACAGTTCTTCAGCAAAGTTAAATGAACATGTATATCTTACAGTATATATAGAAAAAACAAATTTTTAGATATTTTTTAGATAGCCAGAAAAAGAAGTTTAATGTTTTATTCCTTTAATATAATTGGCCAAAGATTGGCTTAGTGTCACGAGATTCATAAAAGGTTCATAATATTTCAACTCGTTTAACTTGCTTTTCTGAAATTATCTTTCGAGGACTATGAATAATCATTACCCCTGGGAAAATTATATTATCTACTTCGCTCCATGCACTCACCCGTCCTTTTTTAAAAAAAACTTTTTTCTATCTTTACAAGAAGAAATTGGATTCATGAAAATTTTCGAATTCGGTTTTCGACGGATTTACACGTTTTAGGGGTCAGAGAACCTGAAAAACATGTTTTTACAAAATGTCTGTTTGTGAGTCTGTCTGTGTGTGACACAAATTTTTCGGCGCTCTATCTCAAGAACTAATGAACGGAATTTAATAAAACTTTAAATTCAGTTTGTCCCTGATATAAATTGGTGCTGATTAGTTTTTGGTGTAAATCGCTCAACAGGTGGCCCTGGTATGCAGCATTTTCGCGATTTACACAATAACTCAATCTCCAGGACTAAAGTGCGGATTTTCATGAAACTTCAGATTCAGTTAGTCCTTGACAGGAATTGACGTTTTTGTACATTTTGGTGCAAATCGCTCAACAGGTGGTGCTGCTATGCTGCATTTGTTGCGATTTCCGCAATAGTTCTATCTCAAGAACTAATGCTTGGATTTTCAACAAACTTCAGATTCAGGTATACCTTGATATGAATTACTACTGTTTATGTTTTGGTGCGAATCGCTCAACAGGTGGCGCTGCTATGTTACATATTTCAGGATTTCCGCTATAGCTCTATCTCAAGAACTAAGGCACGAGTTTTCTTCAAACTTCAAATTCAGATATACTTTGATATGAATTGGTGCTAAATTGATGTAATTTCTTGTATTATTTAAATGATTTAATTGATGTGATTTATATAGAAGAAAGTTTTGTGATGGCCACAACATACTAGTTTCAATTTTGGTTTCGCCCTTCGATGTTTATTCAATTTATGTTTTTTTTTTATATTGTTTAATTTTTAATTCATAACGTTTCAATTTCGTTATGGAATATTAGCCGGAAACAGATGAGGAATTATTTATATATTTTTTAAGTGCAAATGAGTTCATTTTTCCTAATCGTCGGCATGCGATAGAGATACTAGAATAAAAATATTGAAAACTAAATTAAAAAAACCCTAAAAAATTTGTAAATTGTGGTATAGTTTTCAGACGACTTGTATTTGAAAGAACATTTTCCCCCATATGATGCGACAGTGAAAAAAATTGAAATTGTGCGATGTTCAGAAGTTTAAATAATTGCAGTAAAAGCGAAATTTAATAAACAGGTGTTGCTAACGTTAAAATGACGTCAGCATTACTCACGACTTTCTTGTTCTTAATAATATAAATTTAACTATTCGCTACAGAATTATGTTCCTAGGATCTATAAAGGATTTTTCCTCTTTATCAGATTAACTATTAAAAAAAAAAGTGAATGTCTTCTCAAAAAGTGTAAGCTTAGCTTTCTCTGCCTAACTCTCATGGATTAGCTTTCTTAGCTTAGTTTAGCTGTCAGAGAGAGCTAAATGCATACACATGGAACTTTAGTCTTAAATAGTGTATAACGCTGATTTATCAAATATGGTAATATTTGAAGAAATACTGACGACATTTGTCGGAAAAATCGACTTTCAAGATTACCAAAGTCATAACACATGTTTGGCGTCAAGTGAAAGAATGTCACCAAATTGGCGATATTTTGGCGACATTTGGCGCAAAAAGTGTCTTTCAGAATCTGAAGAAATTTTGTAAAAATTTCCTATAGGAGCCTAGATACATGATTCAACCAATTAGAGTTCATAGAAAGTTCTCGAAAACAGAATTCAACCAAACAGGGTACAAAGAAATTTCTCAACATATGTTTGGCGCAAAATAAAAGAGTGTTGCCAAATTTGGCGATATTTGGCGGCATTCTGTGTTGATTGTTTCTGTAAGTAATATTGTTATAAAATAAAATGCTTTATATCAATAATGCACAACGAGATTATATTGTTATGTAGAGTTGAACACAAAGCTAATTTTAACTGATCTCAGCTCGGTCTTCCTCGTTGTTTTTTAGGGTTTCGTTCATTTGAGGAAACCCTATTTATCTCAGTCCTCGGTCTGTCTGTCTGTCTGTCTCTCACAGAGCCCGTTCTCAGAAACTATATATGTTGGAGACTTGAAATTTTGGATTCTTTCAGCTGAACATCTCACATCAAACGCAAATCATAAAATTTTGAAAAATACTTATATTTACCCCTCTGGGTTCTAAGTTGTGTATTTTAAGCTTTTTTCTTACTGGGTCCCTAATTAAGTTGAAGACTTGAAATTTTGGATACTTATTGCTGAACACCTCACATCAAACGACAAATCATAAAATTTTGAAAAACTGTTATATTTACTCGTCTGGGCTCTAACTTGTGTATTTTAATCTTTTTTCTTTTTTTCTAACTGACCCCTTAATTAAGTTGAAGTCTTGAAATTTTGGATACTTATAGCTGAACACCTCACATCAAATGAAAAATCCTAAAGTTTGAAAAAGTCTTATATTTATTCATCTGGGCTCTAACTTGTGTATTTTAAGCAATTTTTCTAACTCAGCCCCTAATTAAGTTGGAGATGTCAAATTTTGCATACTTATAGCAGAACACTTGCGATCACACGAAAAATCATAAAATTTTTAAAAAGTCTTATATTATTTACCCCTCCAGGCTCTAACTTCAGTATTTTTATCAAATTTTCTAATTTCCACCCTTTTCACCCGGGGTGCAATTTTCTAACTTGTGCTGACACCCCTTTGACCACTCTTTTATATTATGCACCATAGCCGTACATATTTTAGCTCCAATTTTTACCGCAAGGGGCGCCTACCTATCTCGGGTTCTATGGGCCCGATCCTCTCGACTAATATATCTACGGAATAGTTTGTAAAACGGAGTTTCGTTTCGGATAGAGGTTTGTTTAGAATAGAGTGCGCCCCCTGGTTTCGAAATGTAGAACTAACAGATTTTGCAAAAGGATAAAGTGTTTTGAAAGGAATATTAAAGGAAACCCTCTGTGCGATCCGTGATCACACTTACCCCCTTGTTTTTTTAATTTATAGTCGTAAAACATTTTTTATTATAACTTATATAAAATTTAATAGAAATCGATTTCTAAAGCTTTAAATATGTGAATCTAATGCGTCATCTTATTTCTCCAAGTAGTTTTTGAGCTATGCTTTAAGAAACTAAAAAAATTGCGGTTCGTTTTGTAACTCTTAATAATGAAATTAACATTATGAGTTTAAAACTTTAAATGCGTATAATTTTTAAACTACTCCAACGAATGATTTCGCGAGTGGTATTTAAAGGTAAAACGTCGCAGAATCCAAATATGATTTCGAAATCGGATGTTAGTATTAACAATTTCAGAGTTTGGTACAATTTTATTTCGATGACGACTTCTTAAGCCTAATTTTAAAACATAAAGTGAAAAAATATATAATTTCCAGCCGAATCACTTTTTTTTTCTGGGAAAATTTGATGATTAAAATGCATGGTGTGTTCTCTCTCTGTTTTTTAGTCGATTGTACCTTGCAGTGCTAAAACTATGAAGCAAACTATCTATTCTTTCAACCGTTGTGGATTTTGAACTGCTTGGAATTTGCATTCCAACCGTTTTTACACAAAGCGTTTACATAACCATAATTTAATCTGTTCTGACCCTATTATTACCCATATTTAAGAAAAAACTTAATCTGTGGCTGTACGATCCATGAAGGATCAGGGCCTACAGTGCCCAGGCCCTGAGTATCGCACGGGCACCCGGGGCCCATGCCCTGGGCACAAAATTTCTGAGAGGCACGAAACTTTTCATAATTTCATCTAAATTTATTAATACCATGAAACGACAAAAATATATCTCAATATATGGTTTTAAATCCATTTCAGTAACTAATAGAAAAAATATTTTATTTTTATTGCTGAACCATTTTTTTAATTTTCCGGAAAACTTAATTTTTTGAGTTGACACTTTTAGAATAAGTGCGTAATATGTTAAAAAAAAAAAAAAAAAAAAAAAAAAAAACTAGTATCAGTAAATCAACCAATCTATGAGGGTACGAAAAATTGAAAGTGCCCTGGGCACAGAAACTTGCTAGTCAGGCCCTGACAGTGCCCAACACTGTTTACTTGACCCTGGGCCCCGAGGTGCTATGCAGCATGTTCCCCAGTCAGGTGGTCAACCCAACGTGAAACCCTCGGTGTTTAGTTCCCAAGCAAGCTTGGTACTCATTTTATCGACTCCAAAGGGATGAAAAGTTGAGTAAACCTTGGCCAGCCGAGAGCAGAACTCGCGACCTATAGCATGGCAGACAGGCATGCTGACCAATACGCTACCGGGCTTCCATTGCCCATATTATGGTGAGAATAGAGTTAACTTATGGTTATGTAACTATTTTCTATAAATTCGGTCTAATCACTGGACAGTTTGCTGTATTTTTTTTACATGCAAAGTAAAAAAAAACAAACAAACAGATATTTGCTTTGAAATCCTAAACATTCATATAAATGCTTTAAAATAACTAATTGAATGTACATAATAAAATGAATCCATGTATTTTACCTAGGCTGTGAAATGTACGATAATTATAGTTTTCATATTAAATCAATAGAATTATTGGATTTATCGATGTATATTTTCAGAAAATTATTTCATTTTTTTAAAACAATGTGTGAAATGTCAGAGAAATCAATTTCTTGAAATGTTATCATAATCGGTTTTAGTACTCAGAATATGAAGACAACCATTTTTCATAATAACTAATTTCCGCGGAAAACATATAAAATGCTGCAAAATAACAAAAAATTTTTTATTTGCCACCAACTTGCAAGATAAATTAAAGTGTAAGTAAAGTATTGAAACATTTCTATTATAAAATAGTGAAATGTTATAAAGTTATAGTGTATGTTTTAGTTTTGTATTTACTTTATATAAAATGCAAATGTGAATTTCGCTCCGGCTGCTTATAACTCGAGGTCTACATGATGGATTTCGATGAAGCTTGCACTCTTAGTTGGAGAATTTTTCAGGGAAGGTTTTAGTATATAATATATCATTCTACGTCGTTTAGTTTTAGAGTTATGCAGAAAGATCTATAATCAAGTGAATCCGAATACGAAATATTAGTCTTTTTAAGAAGATTCTGCTGAATGGATTTCGATGAGACTTACATTGTTAGACATAATTTTTCAGGGATAGTTTTGGCCTATTGTACACCGCGTTCCAAAAGCTTAGAAAATCAATAAAATTTGCATTAATATAAAAAAGTAATAAAGTACAATTAAAATTCGTGAGATAGGTAATAGATAAAAACAGTTTTGCTGATATACACATATAAATTATGATTAAAGGTTTGAAATTATAAAATATACATTAAATTATATAAAAATGTGTTATCTCAAAGGTATAGGCACATGTATTTATTTATTTATTTTTTTTTTTTTTGGTTTTACATTTATAAAAGTAACTAAAACCTTACTTTTAATATTTAATTGTATTACCACGACACTTTATAACATCAAATGCACGTTCTTTATAGAATTAACTAAGCATATAGAAGTAAGAAGTAAGTGAAAGTTCGAACTTTCACTCCTCTGATTTTATCCCCCTGAAGACGACTGTTATAATGCAGTTGAAAGCGCTTGGGGTTTTAACATTTTTGACGGTTTTTATGTTGTAGAAACCTTTTCATGTATATTTTAGCAACTTTTAAGTAAAATTTTATGAGAACTGTAATATCATATATTTTATTTGTTAATCAAGGTGAATATGACGTTCAATAATTATAGTTTGAACTATATTTTGTGATACTTGAGCATTAAAACAAAGTGAGGCCTAAATCAATAAAGAGTCACCTCCTTGATGTCCACTAAAAAAAGTCCGAGGCTCTTTACGCAAGTTGTGCTAATAGTATGCCCAACTATCCGGGTCATCCAAATTCCGCTTTTTTTTCGTCGCTGAATATCACAATACACCACTTGGGTCCCTATGACATATATTTGCGAGCCCACTGCATTCTCGTCAATCTGTTGTGAGATTTCGAGGCTAGTTGTTTATCATTTTCATGTAAACAAATTTACATCTTTCTTTAATTCATCTATGAATCGTATACGTTGACACAGAAAGCTGGGACTCACTTTTAATGCCACTAGCAATCAACATTTTGTATAGATGTCAGTTTATGGATCCATCTACCATATCATTTTCTGGCCACACGAGGCCTGCCAGATCTGTGTTTTGCTTTGAAAGAGTCACCCTTAGACAGTACTTGATAGACAGATTTCTTTGGACGACTCAAAGTAGCTGAAATTTCTGCAATAGCCTTCCCTTTCGATTTCATCTTCCGTGCTTCAATTACTTCATCTGACTGAAAATTTCTAGCTCGCGGCATCTTCACTAACCGATGCTATCGTGAGGTGCAATTAAACACTTCATGCATGTGGCGTCATAAGTTTGAAATTTGCGTTTTTTCGTGAACAGTTGCCAAAAATCAAGAAAGTGTCTAAACTTACGCAATATGGTTGGTTGGTTGTATTTATGTCGGCCAATTATCTGCACGTGGGATATAGGCCCTAAGGGGGGGGGAGTGCCTTCCGTGGAGGTCTTTCTAAGGGAACCTAATCCGTATTAACGCTTGGAGAACCAAGGCTCGAAGAAAACCACGAAAACTCCGAACGATTAGGCCGACGGGCGCGATTGGGATCGAACCCAGCACCTCCCGTCTACCAGCTTCGAGAGCAGAACCTCTCGGCCACCTTACGCAATATGCAAATTTCACTTTTTACTTTCTTCTATCTTTACAAGAAGAAAGTATAAGAATCGTGAAAATTTTCGACTTTCGGTTTTCGACAGATTTACACGTTTTAGGGGTCAGAGATTGCAAAAAACATGTTTTTACAAAATGTCTGTCTATGAGTCTTTGAGTCTGTGACTGTGTCTTTCTGTCTGTCTGTCCGTCTGTCTGCATGTATGTATGTGGCACAAATTTTGTGGGCGCTCTATCTTAAATCAACCACGGAATTTAATAAAAATTCATATTCAGTTAGTCCCTAATATAAATTGGTGCTGATTAGTTTTTGGTGTAAATCGCTCAACAGGTGGCGCTGCTATGCAGCATTTTTCACGATTTCCGCAATAGCTCAATCTCCAGAACTAATGCACGGATTTCCATCAAACTTCAGATTCAGTTAGTCCTTGACATGAATTGAAGTTTTATACATTTTAGTGTAAATCACTCAACAGGTGGCGCTGCTATGCTGCATTTTTTGCGGCTTCCGCAATAGCTCTATCTCAAGAACTAATGCTTGGATTTTCAACAAACTTCAGATTCAGGTATACCTGCAAATAAATTAGTACTGTTTAGTTTTTGGTGTAAATCGCTCAACAGGTGGTGCTGCTATGCAGCATTTTTCACGATTACCACAATAGCTCAATCTCCAGAACTAATCCAAGGATTTTCATCAAACTTCAAATTCAGTTAGTTCTTGACAGGAATTGACGTTTTATACATTTTGGTGTAAATCGCTCTACAAGTGGCGTTGCTATGCTGCATAATTTGAGATTTCCGCAATAGCTCAATCTCAAGAACTAATGCTTAGATTGTCAACAAACTTCAGATTCAGGTATGCCTTGATATGAATTAGTACTGTTTATCTTTTGTTGCAAATCGCTCAACAGATGGCGCTGCTATGCTGCATTTTTCAGAGTTTCCACTATAGCTCTATCTCAATAACTAATACACGAATTTTCATCAAACTTCAGATTCAGGTATACCTTGATATCGTTTAGTGCTGTTTATGTTTTCGTGTAAATCGCTCAACAGGTGGCGCTGCTATGAAGCATTCTTCAGAACTTCCGCTATAGCTCTATCTCCAGAACTAATGCACGAATTTTTATCAAGCTTCAAATTCAGATATACTTTGATATGAATTGGTACTAAATTGATGTAATTTCTTGTACTATTTAAATGATTTAATTGACGTGATTTATATAGAAGAAAGTTCTGTGATGGTCACAACATACTAGTTTCAGTTAAATTAAATAATATCCTACATTAAAACCATTATTTTCGTCCTAAAATGTTTAAAATACGTTTAAAAAAAAGTACAGCCATTTGTATAACCCAAGTGTTTGTATTTTTTATTTAAAGGTTAAATATCACCAGTGTCTAAACTTTTGCTGAGGACTGTATATAGAAGTATTTGACGCAATAAAAAACAAAATTGAATTATTAGTTTTCAATTAATTTTACTCCATTCAGAATAAAAAATCCGAAAATATGTAAAACTTTCGCCGCCTAGGGCGTATGTAACGCCTTCAGCAATTTAAAATATAAGAAATGCAGACAATAAAAAAATAATAAAAATCTGATTAAATAATTAACAATTTCTGACTGTATGGTCTAAACTTAATTCATTCCTATTCGTAGTTAAAACTATATTTTTTGCAAATGAAACTGCATTTTTATTAATAACTCAAAACTATATATATTTTCCTCAGATGTTGCGCAATCATCGACTTAGTCATCGGAAATAATTGGCAAACAGAGAATGGAGCAGTGCTTATAAGAAGAAATAGTACTTATGTTTGTAAAAACCCTGACTTTTCTTTCTGTAGAGAAATAAAACAAAATATACTCTGAAGCATGGTTGTATCATTTATTTTAGGAATAAACTTCGCTTCCAAGCTTTCACCAATTTTCCATAATGTTTGGATTAATTTGACCCAAGTTAACCATGTTTCGAACCAGAACATTTATTTGATGGATATTTATTTATTTAATTTCAGGTTTCTACGTGGAACATATTTAATTTAATTTCTTTAAAAAAAAATAATAATAATAACTGATTCGAAACGTATATTTCAAATTAACCCACATGTTCCAGAAGATTAATTAGAGGTTGACATTTATTTGATATTTATTTATTTATTTAATTTCAGGTTTCTACGTGGAACATATTTAATTTAATTTCTTAAAAAAAAAATAATAATAATAACTGATTCGAAACGTATATGTCAAATTAACCCACATGTTCCAGAAGATTAATTAGAGGTTGACATTTATTTGATAAATATTTATTTATTTATTTATTTTCAGGTTTTTACATGAAACATACTTAATTACATTTCTAAAAAAAAAAAAAAAAATCTGATTCGAAACGTATGGGTTAAATTAACCCACATGTTCTAGAAGATTAATTGGAGGTTGACATTTATTTGTTAAATATTTATTTTTTTATTTATGTCCAGGTTTCTACGTGGAACATACTTAATTTCATTTCATTAAAAAAAAAATTCTCACTCGGAACGTATTGGACAAATTAACCCACATGTTCCAGAAGATTAATTTGAGGTTGACATTTATTTGTTGAATATTTATTTTCAGGTTTCTACGTGGAACATATTTAATTTCATTTCTAAAAAAAAAAAAAAAAATCTGATTCGAAACGTATGGGTCAAATTAACCGACATGTTCCAGAAGTTTAATTGGAGGTTGACATTTATTTGATGAACATTTATTTATTTACTTAATTTCAGGTTTCTCCAGGGAACATATTTAATTTCATTTCTTAAAAAAAAAAAAAAAAATGATTTGAAACGTATGCGTCAAATTAACCCACAAGTTCCAGAAGATTAATTAGAGGTTGAAATTTATTTGATAAATATTTATTTATTTATTTATTTCATTTCTTTAAAAAAATTCTGTTTCGAAACGTATGTGTCAAATTAACCCACATGTTCCAGCAGATTAATTAGCGGTTGACATTGATTTGATGAATATTTATTTATTTTCAGGTTTCTACGTGGAACATACTTAATTTCATTTCTTTAAAAAAAAATTCTAATTCGAAACGCATGGGTCAAATTAACCCACATGTTCCAGAAGATTAATTGGAGCTTGGCACCTTTGAATAAACACGATTCCCACCGGGTGATTAAAAATAAAAAAAATATATTAAGAATCAGTAATTCAAAATATAACAAAGATAGAAGGATGGCATTTATACAAAAAAAAAAAAAAGAAAAAAAAAATTGGAGTTTTTTTTTTTTTTTTTTTTTTAAATCGACAAACAAGAGTTTTCTGCCATTTATTGGCTATGGTTCTTTAATTTACTTAATGAATAAGCACAATTCCTATGAGACGATTTAAAATTCAATTGAAAATGTTAACAACCTATAGATCGTAAGGTAACGGCAGTAGAAAGATGAAGATCATGACTGAAATAAAGCAAGAATCCAAAATTTATTTGGATCATAGTTTACAATCTCGACCAGCAGATTACACTTAAGTTTATCCCATCAAGGGCCATTTTGTAGTCGTAAAAAAAACAAAGGGTACATGCTAGAGGTAGAGGGTATACACTAAAGTCATTAAGGGGGCTGGTCACTCAGCTTCGGAATTCTCCTCCGTAATGTTAAGTCTTTGGACTTTCGTTGCATTCGTATATCTAAAATATCTTCTCGGGAAATTCATATTTTTAACATTTTTTTCTGTGGTCTTCTTAAAAGATGTCTCTTTTTTTCTTAGTTTTCATAATATTTCTAAAATCCATGCTGAATTTAATATTTTATATGTTAAAAGCGGGCGAACTGTGAGTAAGATTTTAGCACTTCCTATAAAATTAAGTCTATACTTTAGAAATATTTTGAGAACTAAGAAAAAAAGAGACATCTTTTAGGAAGTGTACACAAAAAGTAGAAGATATAAATAATAATGACCCGAGGAGATATTTTAAATATACGAATGCATCCAATGTCCATACGCTTTACATTAGTGGGGAGAAATCGGAAGCTGAGGTGACCAGCCCCCTTAAAAAGAGCACCTTGTTGTCTTTTTTTTTTTTTCAATTTTAAGAGTCCTGAGACCTCTTAAGATAATTTTATTATCAATTTTATTATCAATAACCTAAATTCACGCAATAATAAATTTAAAACTTTAAAAAAGTGATTAATCTTCATATCTTCAAATTTTTTTATTGTAAAGCGTATAAGTTAAATAATTATAAAGATTTTTACTTTCTTTGCCACGCTAACTTGAAGGCATTTTGAAAACTTACATGAAAACAACACTTATTTTATGAGAAAATAATCATTAGTGATGCTATTTTCTTAGTTTTGTTCCAAAGCAAAAAGTATTCAGATAGTAAAAATATAAAAAAAGCAAGCAGTTTAGTTTTTATGAGTAAAGTAATACAGACCCACATTTGCGTATCTCAGGTCTTTAATGAATAGTGGAGGATTATGTTTTTGATTTGAATATCGGAATATTTTCTTCCAATATTCGTGTTTGCTTCGTCCAATAAAAGTATTATCTCAGTTGTATCTCATCAGTACACTGTAAAAAAAATCTGTAAAGTTACTAAACTTTTTCTAGGAAACTGAGATTCCTAGAACTTTTTATGTAACGGCAACAACAACAAAAAAAATATATATATTCATGTAACAGATACACTTTTGCACCGTAAATTAAAAAATCTGTAAGGTTACTAAGGATTTTTTAAGAAACTGGGATGCCTAGAGCTTTTTATGTAACTGCAACCCGGCTTATAAATGAAATTTTACTAAGATTACTGTAATTTTAGTAGATTCTTTTGTAAAGCTATAGATTTCTGTAGCTTTACAAACACTAGTTTTGTACATTTACATCTTTTTTTTGTACAGTGTACAGATAAAATTTTAGTAAGCATACATATTTCTGTAACTTTACATCTGTAGAATTACAGATTTTTTTTACAGTGTAGTCCACTGCATTAGTATGATGCTGCAAACAGTTCAGATATTTTCACTAGTCCATTGCATTAGTAGGAAATTGTAAACAGTTCAGATATTTACATAAGTTTACTGCATTAGTAGGAGGCTGCAAACAGTTCAGATATTTTCACGAGTCACACCGCTATTTAGTAAACCTCGGTCACGTTTACAACAGCTTCTCTTTCTTCCATCAACGTTTGTGGTAGTCGTATATCTGGTTTTATGTTAATAATATTAAATAAGTCAAGTTTTTCTATTCAAAATTAGTGGTAAGAAAAAGGTGTAAAATTTGAAGCTTAAAATGTAAAAGTAAACCTTGTATAAAAGTTGAAACAAAAATAGGCTTGATGTGTGGATTTCTTAAAAATAACTAGACTTTTTGTACTCCAGAACTATCTTGTTGTTAGACAGACCAGTAAATGTTAATTGCTTTGCGACGAGTTTCACGTTATATGTATTAGTAGGAGGCTGCTAACAGTACAGATGCTTTCACGAATCACCACCTCTGTTTACTAAATCTGGGCCAGGTTTACAACAGCTTCTCTTTCTTCCATCAACGTTTGTGGTAGTCGTATATCTAGTTTTATGTTAATACTATTAAATAAGTAAAGTTTTTCTATTCAAAATTAATGGTAGGAAAAAAGTGTCAAAGTTAAAACTTAAAGTGTAAAAGTAAACTTTATGTAAAAGTTGAAACAAAAATTGGTTTGATGTGTTAAAAATAACTGGGCTTTTTGTACTTCAGAACTAGCTTGCTCTCAGACAGATCAGTAAATGTTAATTGCTTTGTGACGAGCGTCTCGTATATGCATTAGTAGGAGGTTACAAACAGTTCAGATATTTTCACGAGTTTTGCTGCTATATACTAAACCTAGGCCACGTTTACAACAGCTTCTCTTTCTTTCATCAACGTCTGTGGTAGTCTTATATGTGATTTTATGTTAATACTATTAAATAAATCAAGTTTTTCTATTCAAAATTAGAGCTAAGAAAAAAGTGTAAAAGTTGAAGCTTAAAGTGTAAAAGTTGAAACAAAAACTGGCTTGATGTGTGGATCTCTTAAAAATAACTGGACTTTTTGTATTCCAGAACTAGCTTGATCTCAGACAGATCAGTAAATGTTAATTGCTTTGCGACGAGCGTCTCGTATATGCATTAGTAGGAGGCTACAAACAGTTCAGATATTTTCACGAGTCTTGCTGCTGTTTACTAAATCTGGGCCACATTTACAACAGCTTCTCTTTCTTTCATCAACGTTTGTGGTAGTCTTATATGTGATTTTATGTTAATACTATTAAATAAATCAAGTTTTTCTATTCAAAATTAGAGCTAAGAAAAAAGTGTAAAAGTTGAAGCTTAAAGTGTAAAAGTTGAAACAAAAATTGGCTTGATGTGTGGATCTCTTAAAAATAACTGGACTTTTTGTATTCCAGAACTTAGCTTGCTCTCAGACAGATCAGTAAATGTTAATTGCTTTGCGACGAGCGTCTCGTATATGCATTAGTAGGAGGTTACAAACAGTTCAGATATTTTCGCGAGTCTTGCTGCTATTTACTAAACCTAGGCCACGTTTACAACAGCTTCTCTTTCTTTCATCAACGTTTGTGGTAGTCTTATATGTGATTTTATGTTAATACTATTAAATAAATCAAGTTTTTCTATTCAAAATTAGAGCTAAGAAAAAAGTGTAAAAGTTGAAGCTTAAAGTGTAGAAGTTGAAACAAAAACTGGCTTGATGTGTGGATCTCTTAAAAATAACTGGACTTTTTGTATTCCAGAACTAGCTTGATCTCAGACAGATCAGTAAATGTTAATTGCTTTGCGACGAGCGTCTCGTATATGCATTAGTAGGAGGCTACAAACAGTTCAGATATTTTCACGAGTCTTGCTGCTGTTTAATAAATCTGGGCCACATTTACAACAGCTTCTCTTTCTTTCATCAACGTTTGTGGTAGTCTTATATGTGATTTTATGTTAATACTATTAAATAAATCAAGTTTTTCTATTCAAAATTAGAGCTAAGAAAAAAGTGTAAAAGTTGAAGCTTAAAGTGTAAAGGTTGAAACAAAAATTGGCTTGATGTGTGGATCTTTTAAAAATAGCTGGACTTTTTGTATTCCAGAACTAGCTTGCTCTCAGACAGATCAGTAAATGTTAATTGCTTTGTGGCGAGCGTCTCGTATATGCATTAGTAGGAGGTTACAAACAGTTGAGATATTTTCACGAGTCTTGCTGCTATTTACTAAACCTAGGACCTAGGCCACGTTTACAACAGCTTCTCTTTCTTTCATCAACGTTTGTGGTAGTCTTATATGTGATTTTATGTTAATACTATTAAATAAATCAAGTTTTTCTATTCAAAATTAGAGCTAAGAAAAAAGTGTAAAAGTTGAAGCTTAAAGTGTAAAAGTTGAAACAAAAATTGGCTTGATGTGTGGATCTCTTAAAAATAACTGGACTTTTTCTATTCCAGAACTAGCTTGCTCTCAGACAGATCAGTAAATGTTAATTGCTTTGCGACGAGCGTCTCGTATATGCATTAGTAGCAGGCTACAAACGGTTCAGATATTTTCACGAGTCTTGCTGCTGTTTACTAAATCTGGGCCACATTTACAACAGCTTCTCTTTCTTTCATCAACGTTTGTGGTCTTATATCTATCTGGTTTTGATAAGTATTAAATAAATCAAGTTTTTCTGTTCAAAATTAGTCGTAAGAAAAATGTGTAAAAATTGAAGCTTAAAATGTAAAAATAAACCTTGTGTAAAAGCTGAATCTTAATGTAAAAGTAAACTTCGTGTAAAAGTTGAAGCTTAAAATGTAAAAGTAAAGTTTGGGTAAAAGTTTAATTTTAAAATGTAAAAGTAATCTTCGTGTAAAAGTTGAAGCTTTTCTGTATAAGCTATGATTATACAGAAACGAAAATTGGCTTTATGTGTGGATTTCTTAAAAAGAAATTGACTTTTTGTACTCCAGAACTAGCTTGTTGTCAGACAGATCAGTAAATATGGTTACTTTGCGACGAGCGTCATCTATATGTAACGGACATGATGCTTATAGATTGAGAGCCGGCAGCACAGACAATCACCTCTTCGAGTTCAAGGATCAAATTCTAGGATTAATTAAATCTCGATTCGTATATTAAAAAGCAATCGGCCTGTCAAGTTATATCTTGGAGGAAAACACCTGAAAACCCGATTTTAGCGGTTGACTCTTAGGTTTACCTTTGTGTTTTCCTGCTTCCAGGCCTCTATGTTTTCATACCTTTGGGTGCAGGAAAATACAATGTTAAACCTACGAGTCAACCGCTAAAATCGGGTTTTCAGGTGTTTTCCACCAAGATATGACTTGGCAGACCGATTGCGTTAAAATATGCGAATCGAGATTTAACTAATCCTAGAATTTCATCTGTGAATTCGATGAGGTGATTGGCTGTGCTGCCGGCTCCCGGTCTATTAATGTATTTTATTATCCAACCAGTATATTTCGCCTTTTTTAATCACAGAAGTTTTGCGATTGAATTAAGCCAAAATTTCTATTTTGAATTACCGATGAGAAAAGATTAAAATTAAAGAATAAAGGACGCTCGTTGCGAAGATGTTAGAGCTTCTGATGATCAACACCTTAAATAAATCTTTCTTTTATGTTTATAGAAAAGAAATGTAAAGAGCGGAGCTATATTTATATACCCAGTAAAAACAGATAATGTATCGTGACAAAAAAAACTCCACTTTATAATTTTAATAAGTAGTACAAACTGGAGCTATGACAAACGGTGACCTGATAAGTCATATACTGTGGGGATGTTGCTTAAATAATAAATTAATATTTTTATATTTTGAATATTTACATCTATTGTAAGTTTATACTACATTATAGTTCCGTTATAATGAATTTTCGTTTAAATTACCTTTTTAATGAATATCAAGTGTTATCATTTTATACGTGCCTGGAATAATAATAATTTTATATGTATAGGCTGATGCATAGAGAAACAAATAATCTTCAAAACTTTTAGAATCCAATAGAAAATTGTACTACGTATTAGGTAGATTTCGTAAAAATACTACCTATTATATTATCCCCTATGTTGGAATTTCTGAAAATTTTTTGCATATCTGCGCCGATCATGACCCCTAGAACCCAAAACCATTCCCAGTTCAAAACATTATCTATCTATCTATCTATCTCTCTCTATATATATATCCCTTTTTTATGGACCCGATAACTTCCATAATTCTGACAAATATCTTCCAAACTGATATATAAAATCAACGGGCAGAAAATCTCGGTCCAAGTCCGTTAATGGGCAAAATCGGACCAAAGGGGAGGAAATAGGGAGGGGTTTTGTGAAAACAGAAAAAAACATAACTTCTTAAATATAATACATATGAAATCGGTTTAGAGTTATTATTACTTTTAGGAAAAGGGCCAAAAATGTATGTATCACAGATTTTGATAAAATTAATAATAGGCTCAAGGGGCGAATAAAACAGGGTTTTAGGGAGAATGTGCTCTCACTTTATCCATATCCATATGATTGAACACCTGCTGTATCTCACGAAATTGAGATTTTGCTTGCGGAAATTTATAAAGCAAAAATAATACCAACCAACCAGCGTTATTGCAGATATTGGAAATTGCGGAATAGCAATGTACACCGGGGTAGAATATGATAGGATAGATCATTTAATTTACATCATACTAATAGATATAATCCTATTAATCTACATATAAACCATATACGAGGGGTGTTTTTTAAGTAAGGGCCGTTTGAAAATAAAAACCAAACGAAAGAAAATTTTCAAAAACCAAATTTATTTTCAGATTCTACATACATTTCTCTATTATTCAGCACAGCTGCCAAGTGTATTTAAACACTTATACTTCACAACTAGATTTTGAACACCCTCTTTATAGAAACTTGTCGCCTGTTCCGATAACCAAGGGGTCCCGGCCGTTTTCACGTCTTCGTCATCATTGCCACCGAGATGATGTTTGAGATAGCGGAAAAGGTGGAAATAGCTCGGCGCAAAGTGTAAGGGGAGGGGAAGGGGGGGCAAAACTTCCCAGCAAAAAGAGACCAATAAAGCTCGAATCTGAGCTGCGGTGTGAGGACTTCCATTGTCATGGAGTAGAAAAATTCCCTCTGTCAGCATGCCGCGTCTTTTGTTTTTAATAGCTTTGCGGAAAAAAAAAAATGTATCAATGGCCGTACCTCGCACGGCGCGGGGAACACGACGCAAGCACTCGTTGCGGCGCGCGCCACCTATTAGTGTTTGCAACAAAACGACCTTTACATGAAAAACATGCCTCGTACATTGATTTTATATAATTAAATAGACAATATAAACGTAAAGAAAATTTTGTAAAATAATAATTATTATTACAATATAATAAATTGCATTTTCACTGGATAAGCAATAGGAGCGATAGGAAAATGATAAGAACGGAGCAGATTTTTCTATATTATCAAAGTGTAAGGGGCTGTGCATATATAACGTTATCACTTTTTTGGCAATTTTGGACCCCCTCCCCCCCTTACGATATCATACGTTATCATCCCTCGAACCCCCCCCCCCCCCCCCCGTAATGATGTCGTTATCAATATCTAAAAATTCTTTTCATTTGTGAATTTATTTTATTTTGCTTGGAGTGATATACAAATATGGTTACATTTATTTTTCGCATACTTCATTGATTCAAATGAAGAGAACTCAATAAAATACCACTTTATATATGAAATAACTTTTTATCAAATAGCACTTAAAAGAAATAGTTACTATTTAAAAGTATTTTATAATAGCTGTTTGTTACAAAATACATTCAACAGTAATAATGTTTTCTTGCACTCGCCCCCGCACAGGAGGGGAGGGGGTAATCTTATCACCAAAACAGGTGGACAACATTCTTTTTCCTTTCTTTACTAGTAAACACAGGTATCATTTGAAACATACTTCGCATATGGTTTCTCGAACAGCGAATTATATATGCATATACATATGACAGAAGAAATAGGAAATTTGGAATTAAATAATTTTATAATCCTTTAATGCTTTTAATAATAACTTTGCATTTTCATAAAAATAGATAACAGACTAAAAAAAGATAACATTCTATTCTGATGTAAAGGCCAAGTTATAAATAAAAAGAGAAAATTTTGGTGGAATCGAAAATGATAACGATATCAAAAGACGAACCCCCCCCCCTCCCCCTAGGGATATCTAACGATATCATTTGCCAGACCCCCCCCCTCCCCCCTAAAATGATAACGTTATATATGCACAGCCCCTAACATGTCAATTTTGTTTCCTTTGTGTTTAATACTTTCAGTGTAGCGTTATGGCATAAAGTTTGCAAGATTTCGAAATTGATGAAGTGACAAAAGACGCCTGCTTCACAAATGACTGATTTTCATTCTGCTTTCGAAGTATGCTGGGCCATTTGACCATTTTTTATGTAGATATTACGCACTATAACACCCCAAACGTTCTTCATGGGATTTAAGTCTGGACTATTGGCCGTTTTCAATCAAGTGTGAAAATGTAATCATCTTCAAAACGTCTTCGTATCTTTTGTAGAGGAAATTGAATTATTGTCTTGTTGAAAAATATAGTTAAGGCCAGTATTTTCTTCATTCTGGTTACAACAAATGACGTTCTAATATGTAAATAAAGGCATGTCTATTTTGTCGTCCTTCTGGAAAAGCAATTTTAAGATTAGCTCCTGAGGAAAATGCAGCCCAAATCATTAGGAAGCCTCCACCTAGTAAACGAGTGGAAAATACACCCTTTTCCTTTTGAAGGCTATGCCAACATGAATGAAAACCATGCGAAACATCAAAATTAAACTTTTTTTCATCATTGAAAGTAGTTTTAGACCTATTCGTTTGTCTCTTTCCGTGTTTCTCTCTATAAACTGAATGGGGGGGGGGGGGGGGTTAGTGGACAGGTGTTAAACACAGACACCCATGTGGTTTAACATATTTAATATTTTTTGACCTTGTAATTGCTCTTCTTACAATTCATACCGGTTCTGGCGTCTATATCTGGCTTCCAATTTCCTTTGTTGTCATTATTTTGCTTACGACAGTGTGAATAATCAAACTTTCGGACCGTTTCAAAAGACTTTACGGCCTACCTGTAGCTTTTGCAGATTCATGAACAGTTAGATTCTGTTATAAATTTAAAATGGCAGTTTTTTAAGGGATTTCATGACTCTTTAAGATTTAAAAATTTTGAAATTTAAATTTTTTTAGATGTTAAACTCCTATCTTTTCTGAACGTTTTGATATAATTGTTTCCTTGAATTTCCAATTGGAACAGAAGTTATGGCTTTTAGAATTATACCCGCTCAATAGCTGAAGCGGCGTTTCCAAAACTTTGAAATCATTTGCTCTAAATGCCGTTTTTTGCTGGGGGAGGGGGGGGGGTAACGCACACAATATCTCAAAAACATCTGAGTATTTTTTTTCATGAAATTTTCAAAGCATAAGTTTCATGTTAGTCTGTATAAATTGTACTTAAAATTCCCTTCTTATTGTTAAAAAAATATGTATTTTTTTAGGTAATTAAATTGTTGAAATTTTCTAAATTTTGCATTAGCTAAATACAACTTCGTATTAAAAATATAAAAATGCTTTAAATACAAATTTATTTAGGTTCAGTATAATTATTACAATCTGGAGTATAAGTAGGCACCAAAATTTTCATTCTAGTTGAAAAATTTATTTTGTAATCTTGCGCGTAATCTGTTATGCCGATTTTTAGCTCGTCAATTGTCTGGCAGTTTGGAGCACCCTGTAAATGCTAATTCTGGATTTTGCAGTTTTTTATATATTTGGAGTGAAAGAAAATACTTATATCATTCATCCTAATTAAAATTATGTTTAAAAATCAAATAAATTTAAAGATTTTAAATTTTGAAAATGTCTTTTGTTTTTCATTTTTCCAATTGAGACCCCTTAAATGCTAATGTTATATGATATGCGAAAATATACACCAATCAGGAGCAGCAGTTTCGAAATATTTACTGCATTCTTATTTTGCTCCAGAGTAAATTTAGCAAAATACATATTTAAAAAAATATTAAAATATGTATATGCATGTTTTTTAAGATGTTGCTTTAATATTAATTGGAATAACATGTATTTAATTTCAACATAAAGATATGGGAATTTGCATAGCAAACGCAAGCTGGTTTCTTTGTTTTTGTGTTGCTCTATGATTTTGAAGCCGCTGTATTTCTACGAAATGGCAATATCTGTGGTAGAATTGGTTCTTAGTGCTACGAATAGTAGAGCGGCTCGTCTGACATTCATGCTGATTAAGACCAAGATTATTAGACATATAGGTTGGCTTATCACTACGGGCTCTGCTCCGACCACTCTCGATGCTATGAGGGGTCATACGTCACAAGAATCGCAGAAGGACAAGAATCCTTATTTCAATATCTGCCGTAAGAATAATATAGGAGTTTTGATTTATTAAATATTGTACAAATTTTCATTTCCAAATGCTAACACCCACATTTGACAGTTTATTTTACTTGAGTAAAGTAACCAGGTAAAGCATGTAGTTTATACCCTTTTTCTTAAATCTTCATAGAGTTAGAAGGGTTCAAAGTTTGAGGATGCGAAAGTTAAACTTAGTGACAAATTTTAATTTATACTTCCCAAAAAATCATCAGATTGAAAAGTTTTTCTTTTTTAGTAAGATGCAATGAGTGCGCTCAAACATAATCTAGGAATTCCTTTTATTCAAAAACACATTTATATTTATAAAAAATTATTATTAATAAGTTCATATTTAAAAATACTATGGTATCCAACTCGGGCTTACCAGATTAGTCCGTAGGTAAAAATCATTTCTTAAATTCAAAACTCTAAATAGATTTTTTACATTTAATATATATATATATACATTTACATTGCCCAATGACAACACCAAAAAGCATTTTTATATTAAAAAATATCAGTAATGTATTCAAATAAGATTTGAAATTTATTAAAAGCGATATTTTATTAAATTCATGTCCGCAGTTAATAGCCGAAGAAATCATCAAAAATTTCACTACTTACAGAAGCCTTTTCGATTTTGATTTTTTCACTGGTTTAAGCACGTAGTTCCATTACATGTCTGCTAAATTTGTGTTTTATTTATATTATTTTATTTATTGATGAAGTTTTAATTTCGTTATGGAATATTAACCGGAAATAAATCCTGAACTATTTATAGTGTCTTAAGTGCAAACGGATTAAAGTTTCGTAATCGGGCTGCAGGCGATGAACATAGATTTTAATAAAAATCACTCTTAGAAATTATTTTAAAAACCACAAATAAAAAATAAAAATAAATAAATAAAAATAAAAATAAAAATAAACGAGGAAATTGAAATACTGTTTTCAAACAAATCCTGTTTCAAAGAACTTTTTTTCCTATTCGGCAGAGTAAAACTTGAAAATGCTGTGGTGTTTAGAAGTCATATATATATATACATATAAGGTTAGTTGGGGCAAATGGGCCATGATTTTACAATGTGCCTCTAGACCTTCTGACAATTCAGCTTCAAAAACCTAATGTTCATTTGATTTAAAGTCTGAACTTCTGTAAATGTGTTCAGTTAGGTTCCCTCTATCAGACAGAAATGCTCAAAATTACATTTTAATGTTTAAAAATATAAAAATATGCATATTTCATCTTTCTTTCCTCATGGGTCCAGTTGCCCATAAAAATGGGGTAAGTGGACCAGGAGGGTCTATATTCCACATGCGTTTATTTATTTTTTTTCATATGAGATATCAGGTCCTGTTTGAAAAAGTCCAAACAACATAAAAAAATTGAAACCAGGCAGATCATGTAAATTATATGTCAATAAAGAGCGTTGTAAGGGAAACCTTTGCTGTCAATGTGTCTAAAAAAGCAATAAAAGTGAAAATATTAGATTTATTTATACCAAAAACATAAAAATTAAGTAAGTACTTATGTACTTTAGTTTAGGTAATAAGTAAAAAAGTCACATGGGTATTTTAAGGAAAAAATAGCTAGGTAAATCTATCAGCAATCGGCTACGTAAGTACTTTATCTGTATCTAGGAATCGCATTATATAGGGGAAATTTTATTGTTCCTACCAGAACTCTTAATGAGTTACCTTCATGATGATTTTATTTAAGATATTCTAAAGAAAGGTCCAATGAAGATATTCTTTTCAAAATAATGGTAGGAACGATAAAAGTTTCTCTATAGAATGCGACCCCTGTATCGTACAATTTCAAGATTTGGCTATCTCACTTTCAGGGTCAAGGTACTTGCATTCGTAAAATGTTGAAATAATTTAGTGACATCAGTATTTACAAGAGAATTTATTTGAAAACTAGTAAAAGTATATTTTCGCGTACTTAATAAAGGTGAAATTTTCATTATAAAATTCCAGTGCCAATGTGGCAATTAGGAATTAAAATTATGTCATGCCATAACGGCATCACCGCCTCTCAAGGGGTCGAGAAATTTGGTTTGATACCACTCAATATACTTTTTTAAAAATTTATTACGTAATTTTAATAAGGTATTCTATACTTTTCTTTATTGTGAGCAAAAATCAATGGAGAAATTTACTTCCCGTTGTAAGAGAAACTCAAAAAAATTATTTATAACTATTGGAGTAACTGGATCCATCATGGTCCAGTTACCCTGGATACATGTCCCAGTTATCCCATTCTTGAAAAATTTATGGGGTAACTGGGACACCGGGCTAACATTTGAAACATGAAATAAATATGTATAGATACCTATAACGTAGTTATATGCCTAATCTTTAAAAAAAAAAAAAATTGTTTAATAAAAGTACGTACAGTATTTTAATAAAAAGCCGAGGAAGTTTAACAAAATGGACGTTGTTTTTAAAAAGAGAAACGTTAATTTTCGACAACTTATCACAGTAAAGAGAGAGTTATGATTGAGTTGACACACGTTGTTTTAGGAAGTAGAGGTTAAGGGGCATTGTTCGCAAAAGCTAAAACTTAAAATGCATCAACGGTTTTTTATAAAATAGCCTATGGCCCAGTTCCCTCGTGGGTCCAGTTACCCCAACTAACCTTATATATATACACTGCTCAAAACAATTAAAGGATATTGCAGTTTTAGGTGGATTTTTTATCTGGTAAACTGTTTAGCTGATTGATACATGGTCGACAGACATAGTAGGTTATATGAGAATAAATTACACATGTTTGGCAGAAAAAAATGCATTTCATTGCACATTTGTGTACTAAAGGGAAAAAACACAATTTGTGCATATGAGGAAAAAAGAATAAGAAAAGGTGTTTTCTTCAAAGAAAATCATTTTCAGTAGGGGGTATGGTTTCCACGGGCGGCCAGCAACGTTGAACACCTTTGAGGCATGGACTCAATGAGGCTATTAATGACGACTTGGGGTATTCTGCCCCACTCTTCCAGAAGAGCTCTTTCCAGTTCTTGGAGAGTTTGTGGGGGTTGTTGGCGGCCAGAAACTCGTCTTCCTAGAGCGTCCCAAACGTGCTCGATTGGATTCATGTCTGGAGAACACGCTGGCCATTCCATTCGTACGATTCCTTCCTCGAAAAGGAAATCCTCCACCAGGTTTGCACGATGTGGCCTGCAGTTATCGTCCATTAAAATGAAGTTATCTCCGATTGCTGCAGCGTAAGGGACTACAATAGGTCTGAGGATCTCATCCCTATATCGGCGACCAGTCAGAGCTCCATCTCGAATGATGTAGAGGTCAGTGCGCCCGTCAATGGAGATGCCACCATACACCAATACTCCTCCACCGCCAAATCTGACACTTTCGTGCACGAACGCAGGATTATTCCTACTGCCACGGTCCCTCCAGATGAAAATACGCCTATTATCCGGATGCACAGAAAAACGGGACTCGTCAGAAAACAGAATATTGCTCCATTCATTTCTCCTCCAGTTGACATGCTCGATTGCCCACTCCCTGCGGTCGCGACGATGCCTTGATGTTAATCTAACACATACCATCGGTCGGCGAGCATACAGACCTACAGCATGGAGCCAGTTTCGGACAGTCTGAGTTGAAATCGTGGTGCCTGTAGCCGAGCGAAGGTGTTGTTGGAGAAGAGTGGCGTTCATGGTTCGGTGTCTCCGAGCTGTTAACGCTAAATACCGATCTTCATTGGGCGTTGTTGCCCGTCTACGACCTTGCCCTGGTCTTCGGCCTGCACATCCACTCTTCAAAAAACGGTTCCAGATCCTGGAAATGGCACTTTGTGACACTCCAATGGCTTGCGCTACTTCGGCTTGAGTTTGGCCCCCTTCTAACCTACCAACAATTCTCAAAGCTTCTGAATCTGTCAAATGACTTCGCTGAGACATCGTACTCATCGAAACAAAGCAATCACTGAATGCCGATCATCCTTGTCTTCATTCTCTTTTATCCAGTTGAAAGTCAAATTTCATTCGCTGCCGCTGAAGCGACGTTTTTGACGTCGAACTCAAAATTTGCATACTCCACAGTTTGAAAACCAGAAAAATTTGCATTTGTGATTCTCTTCTTCTATTTTCGGCAAAAAAAATTTCGTTTATATCTTTATTTTATATAAAACTTCAAATATCCTTTAATTGTTTTGAGCAATGTATATATATTAGTAAAAGTGAAGTGAAACTTATTGGTCAGGCGTTGCCACTGCCAATATGATGTAAATTATTCACGGGCCCGTCTTTAGTTTTGTAATATACAATTTCGGATTCTAAGTAAACAGAAAATTAAAATTTCACAATAGAGATTGTGTAGCAAATAAAATAAGAAAAACTATTGTGTAATTGTCTTTATTGTTGAAAAAAAATGCTTTATGTTGTAAATAATATGTGAATACGTGAAATATTGTAAATATGCTTTTTTTAAAATTATTGCTATATTATATTTTTAACAAAAAAAAAAAAAAAAAAAAAAAAAAAAAAAGCAATTTAACAAATTACAACGACCATTTGGAAAATGATTTTTTCGAAGACTAAAATTTAAGACATAAAATATCGTCGATCATATATTGACATAAGTTGATCATACATTACGTACGTCATGAATTAAATATTAACATTCCTGGACCCATCATGAACAAATTTTAAAAGAAATTTCAGTTTTACAATTTTCGGTACTGTAAATTTTTAAACTTCTATGGAGCTGGTCATACATTACGTACGCCATGAATTAAACATTAATAGTGTTATTACACGTAAAAACTGCAAGCGAAAAAAATCGCCTTCGACCAGTCAGATTTCCTGAATCTTACGTATTATCCACCTGAAACTTATGTATTATCCAAGCATTTCATTGGCTGTTCGGGAAAAGGCTTTTCCATCGTCAGATTTCCAACAAATCTGACGACCCATTTTAAATGAAATTTCATTCTTAAACTTCTAAACATGCCACACTATTACTTTTTACACCGTCGTATAGAGAAAAAAATGTACTTTTAAATGCAATTTGTTTGAAAGTTGTATCTCAATTTGTTTCTGAGTTATAATTTTTTTTTTTAGTTTTTATTACTTTTTTGTCATAGTGGCAACACAAGTATCCATCTCTGTTGAAAGTAAAGGCAAATTACAGATTACTGTATAGACCAATCAGAAAACGAATAAAATGCGGATTCAACCAATAAAAAGCTTCAGATATGTTTTTGATTTCCATCCCTGACGAGGACAATAACCATTTTTCCAAATGGTTAAAAACCATGGGATTATTAGTTATTGAGACACTATCCAGCAAAGAGGAAATTGCTGGCCAGCAGCAAGATAGGTGCTGGCAATGATGGAAATGTGCTGGCTAATTGTCTACCACTGCATGATCACTGCTGGACATCTTCAATCAACTTTGCTGTTGGAAATCACCAGATAAAATTCTGGTGGGCTTCCGTTTTATCTAATGCGCCGGCCCACCACTATATGGAAGTGCACGAACTTTTGCAGTATTGTTGCTGGGAACCCTTACGCTAAATGGTCATTGGGTATTTGAATGCAAATCTGAAATGAATATCTTAACACAATTTAAGCTGTGAAGCTAATATTTTTTTAACTGTAAATAATATAGCACTACTGCCACCAACAAAATAAATAAGTAAATGAATAAATAAATAAATTCTTCATTTCAACGCACTTTTTTTACTAAGTTACAAAGGATTTCGGTTTTCATAATTTACACAGTTGAGAATCAATAATAATAAAAGAAAGCGTATAAAATACATAGGATTTCTATACAATACAATAATTTCTATACCAGTTTAATGATTGGGAACGTAAATCACAAAAGAAACAAACTTGAAATAGTGTAATGAGAGCATGAAAACTACGAGCAATCGTAGAATACACTGAAAGTACTTGTTCATGTCCGATCACGAAAAGCAAACAACGCCCAGCGCGGCTAGTAGTTGGGAGGGTGACCACATGGAAACCGCTGCAAGTTTAAATATTTCTATAGGCATTTTTATTATTGACACTTCTACAGGTATTTCTATAGCTCTTGGTGAAACTATCTTATAGAAAAAAGGACTATAATACTTTTTTTATAGAATTCTATAAGACATTTTTGTAAGGGAAAGTGCTGGGCTAGCAAAGGAATAGCAGTGGGATAGGTGCTAACACTGCAGTAAAAGTGCCAGATTGAAGTAATGTGATGGCATACAAATGCTGGTCTGCTGTTGGCCGTCACTGATGGGCCAGCTGCATTCCGCACGGACACTTTTGTACTGGTTTAAGTAATGGCACCATTGCACTTTACCGCTGATGGCAGTGCTGGCTGCCATCTTTTTTCCAGCTGATGGCCCACTGTTTCTTTCTTTGCTGGGTAATTCCCCCCCCCCCCTCTTTTAATTCTTTACACGTAAAAAAAATATTATTATTTTTTATTCAATTAGAATTGTATAGCTGTTATGTCGTAACTCAGAATGATATTTAAAAGTGTAAAATTACCATATTAATCATTTATGAATTACTTAATTGTTATATATTAACTTATTTCAACGATGTTTTTACTTAAATTTTGTTTTGTTGGCAATCGCGGTCGGTTTGTTTACAAAGTAACGATCTTTGTTTTGGGTAAATTAAAGTCAGTTAAAAGTAAATAATTAAGTGTTATAATATATTATTGTCAAAGTATTGACACAGAATTTTATGAAACTATTGGGATGAATTCACACTGTCCACAATGCTCATTTTAAATTAAATATTTTGGTATGTTTGTTTGGCTGTGAAGGCAGATTGGTTGGTAGAAGTCATACTTTTATTGATTGGCGATTGATGAGTTGAAGGTTGCGCAACTTCTCCACATCAGTGTTTAATTTCTAAAATATGTATTTCCGACTAATTAAATTGTTTATCAACCATCAAATGTGTATTTTATGATAATATTAATTTTTCAATATTTTGGAATCGATGTCAAAAATATCAACCATGGAGTTACTGGAAACGAGATTATTTTATTTTGGAGCTACTGGTATTTACTTTAATATTTTTGAAGTTTAAAAGTTATTCAAATTAATAGTTTATTATTTTATTTTTCTGTTCTATCAATCTTAATTTTCACATTCTTTCATTTTCTAACTGTAACTGCAATACTTTGAATGACGCGGCACATATACGTTTCCCGCCTGATGTGACATCAGAGGAAGGAACCAGCGTCTTCACGTGATCAAATGGCGCGCAGGGATATTCAACAAGTTTAAAGTTTTAACAACAAATATGCATAATCACCATTTTTCTCAAGAATTTCCATGGCTTTTGTGGCTGGCTTCTCACATTTTTGATGCAAGTAATTAAATGCATTGAATTATTATAGAGATCGAGTGTCGTTTTTTCATCGCACTAATTACCCTGCGCGCATATGTGACACAAAAGTGAGTAAAATGTATTTGGCGGGAAGCAAAGGATTTTTCGGCCGTTGGAGGTTCAACAGTGATCTGGGGAGATGCTTAAAGTGGAAGGTGCCTTGAGGTTGTAGAAGATGGCGTGGGGCCCCGGCTAAGTCTTCTTTTCTTTCTATTTATTCTGCTAACTTTATTGCATGTTTTAATTACGCGAGTTTTATTTTATTTTATTTGGTCAATCTAATCGTGGAATGTAAGTCTTCCACATATTTTTTATCATTACTGCCAATAGCTCCATAATTACTGATGGGATTTAATTAAGTTAAATAGCACTAAAATGATTAAAATTGAGAATTCATCATGTTAAATTAATAGTTATCTAGAAAATGTGTCCTTCTACATAAGTAAAATAATTATTGTAGGATGAACTTGAAACTATTCTTGTTTGAATGAAATAATTATTGCAAAGAGTAAATTTCATATGTAATTTAATTGTCATCTAATAAATCTCTGTATCCCTAATTTTTAGCCATCATTTAACTGCAGTGTGCCTTCTTGTTTAACTAGTAATTTTTCAGATATTGCAAGTGAGAGTATTCACATTCGGGTGGAGTCTTTTAGGAATAACTTGGCAGAAATAATTTTATTCTTGAAGTTAGTTACGGGTTGTTTTTGGAGTTAAGATAGGGTTTAAGTAATGTGTTTTTGGAATTTGTTGTTATTAATTTTGCAAGGAGTTTAGAGAATTCAATAAGTTTGGAGTTTTCATTGTTCTCTTGAATTTAATTGTTTCTGCTGAGTACTTGGAATTATTTGAAGTGTATTTGTCCTTTTAAGAAGTCACGTGTAGTACATGATTTGGGTATAATTTTATTAGTCTTTAAGGAGTTATGCGAAGTGCATGGCTCGGTAAATGTAATAAATTTATAGTGATCTAGTTATTGCGGTTATCTAGTTAGTAGACTAGGATCTAGTTATTGCGGGTTTATAGTATTTTAGTGTTGAATGTTTCATAACGCCATTCAACTTAATTTTTGTTAATTATTAAATTTAATTATTTTGTTTATTTAATAAGGGAATTTTAGTTAAGAAAGTAATAGTTATTTAAATGGGATTAATGGTTAATGGAATAAGTGTCATACAAGGGATTGTGTTTTAATGGGATAAGTTAATTGTTTTAAATGATGGTTTTAGGAAGTTAATGAATTATGTTTCATGCCAGTAAAAGAGTAATAATTTATTTTTTTATTTTTGCGTTGTCTTTTATCACAACTCCTTCTTACAATTTTGTTTTCTCAATTCGAATTGTGGGATTGATTTTGTTGTGGTAAGACACAGCATAGCAATTAACTGCATAGAGCCATAGAACTAAGGCAAATTTCGACTTCTTGGATTCTTCTGACGTAGCAGGGGGGGGGGGGGGGCGGATCCCTCCGATTGGAGGAAAACTTACGACTGTATGACTTATAACCTTGGATTAGATTAAGACCAACCATTCTGTCATATAGTTGATCGGTGACCTTAATAATGTCGCCGACGACTCGCCCAGCGACTGTTATGACATGGGGAAGGTTCCATCAGATGTTTATCATATCCCCTAAAAGAAATTTCTTTTGATAATTTTACACATTTTTCTCAGAAAACTTCAAAGAACAATAAACAAGAAAGAAAAAATAATGCGTACAGCATGGATTATGAAACACTTTCCAACACATTCAGAATAATGTAACAAAACTGCACCGTTTAATAAGTTAAAATATGACGTCTAATTCAACTATACGGAAACGCATAACACATTTCAAAACCCAATTTCAGCTATTCCCATCTGCATTCGGAAAATTATCCGAATTTTTTCAACAGCCCTGTATACGATATACATATTTGTATCTATTAACTGCATGCATGCTAAAATTTAGTTCACTTCAGAAGTACATACACTTCAGTTGAAAATTCCCCTTCAGCCTTTTCCCCTAATAAGAAGAATGGTACGAGAATACTTTGTGCAGCCCTGTATATGAAGTATAGAATTTATATACAACGAGTAACATTAAAAAAATTAGTTAAATTTAAAAGCGCATACCAAATTTTAAAATGTACACTCCAGCAATTATTACTCAAAGCCAGTACTGTAATCGATTTCTTGTGTGTCCCTAAAAATGAGTAAAAAATGCTATGAATATACTGTTCTAAGGTGATCGTAGTGAAATTCAGTGATTTATATGAGTATGAACACATTTGAAATAGCGTCATGTCATTAAAATACTCTGAAAACGATTTTTACCCATATACCATAATGTAATGGATTTCTTTTGTGTGCTCCTGTAAAGGAACTATTAATCTTACATACTCCATATACAATACCAAACATGCTTTGGTGACCCTAAATAAACTTTTTCAATTTCATGAAAATCCGAGTATATTTATGGAAGTTAGAACGTGGACAAACGGACAGACATATACGAATGCATAAATACTTTTCAACTTTGTTGGAAAGTGTTAAAAAGCTTACACTGACCGCAAATCCTTTGGAAATGTTAAACCCCCAAAAATAATTTATGAACTTTGTGGCAGTTCACAGCTTTGACGCACGGCCTAATGATTAATAAACATATGTAAGCCCTTACACCTCTATGAGTTATATTCTATATACGCTGAAATTTTACTCATAATTTAACATATTATGAGTTAAATGGGCAAACCCAAGCGCTATCTATTGGTCGACAATGGAACCTATGCTGCCAATAAATTTTGATTTATTGACTAAAACACCTGCGTCTTTTTTTCTCTCTCTCTCTTAGCCAAACTCGTCTTCCTACCTTGCAAAATACCAATGTTTTAATTTCTTCTTAATTTTAGATCACACAGTAGATATTTTAATTATTTATAAAATAAATAAATTAACTATACTTCAGGATACATTTTTATTTCTCTACAGAATAAAAAGTCAGAGTTTTACAAACATAAAGTATATTTCTTCTAAGCACTGCTTCATCTGTTTCACTGTACTCACTGCATTATTGTTTGCCGAGGTTTTCTTCGCTTAAAGATACCTGAAGAAATGCATTCATTGTAATTATACAGAAGTTTATAATTATACACAGTTTTGACACAAATATTTTATGGAAACTTATAAATGGCAGTAAATGAAACATAAAAAAAAAGAGAGATGAAGATTCAGCATTATATCTTGAGACGATAAAGTATCTTCAACTAGAACAAGACTGTGACAATCACTGTTTTTAGTCGGCCAACTGCCTTTCGACTTTAAATTTTGTATCCTAATTTAGAGCATAAGTAACTTTTATGTATGTATATGTATGTACAGTCGTGGGGAAAAAAGTAAGCACCCTTTACTAACTTTGCAACTAATTGTGATAGGAAAAATTCACAGGCACCAAACAATTGGAAATGAAGTCAACTTTTAAATGATGTACATAAAATTTGCTTAAGGAGCCTCTACAAATCAACAACAGACCAACCTTTGTTTTTTCAATGGCAAGACCCAATTTCGACAGTATATTTTAAATCTTCTGTTCAAACTATGCCGATAAATGAAATTTCAAGTGATTTCAATTATAAGTTTTTGAATAATAAACATACTAAATTTAGAACTTCTAATATTAAATTACATTTTTATATTTTTATTAATACCACCTGAAATTATAATCGTCAAGATAATCAAGAAAAAACCCTTTATTTTATGGAAGAGTAGAAGTAGGGGAATCTAATGATCTATGTCTGCCGGAAGTGAAGTGGTGCATAAGCCAAAGATTAATACCACCAGTGGTTGACTCGTAATGAAAACATGGAGGATAGATGTAGGACAAACACAATGATAAACCTACGAGTCAACAACTGGTGGTATTAATTTTTGACTTACGCACCACTTCACTTCCCGCAGACATGGATCATTAGATTCCCCTAATTCTACTGACCCATAAAAAAGGTTTTATTATTGTGCTTGGTAACATAGGTTTTTGTGCTATCGGCTCTTGGACTATGATACCAGCCCATCATTTCATCATTTTGCAAACGGAATTACTCTGCTCCGAAAGGGTTAATAATGTGAAAGGTGATGTCTAAGTAAACAAATCGGGAAAACGCATAACACATTAAAAACGCAATTTCCCAATAACCACTAGGGCTTAATTTCTAAGAAAAAAGTACTAGAGCTCCATCATTCCGCAGTATTAACATACGTAGTATATCCCCTTTACCTTCGTGCGTATATTTCATACATTATTTGTAAAATTTAAAGCAATTCCTTCTACAGCAAAATACATTTTTACTTTCTTCAAACATTACAAGAAGAAAGTATTGGATTCGTGAAAAATTTAGACTTCCGGCTTTCGATGTACATATACGTTTTAGAAGGTTCTAAACAAGGTTTAATAGTGTTTAGAAAATGTCTGTCTGTGAGTCTGTCTGTCACTCTATCAGTCTGTATGTGACAAAAGTTTTGTGGGCGTTCCTATCTCAAGAACTAAATACGGGATTTCACACAGCTTCAGATTCAGTTAGACCTTGCTGATTATTTTTTAGTGTAAATCGTCCAACAGCTGGCGCTGCTGTGCTGCATTTTTTTACGATTTCCGCAATAGCACCCCAAGAACTTCTGCACGGATTTTCATAAAACTTCCGATTCAGTTAGTCCTTGATATAATTTTGTGCTGATTACGTTTTGGTGAAAATACCCCAGCAGGTGGCGCTGCTATGCTGCATTATTAATGAATATCGCAATATCTCTGTCTCAAGAACTAACGCATTACGGATTTTCATAAAAATTCAGATTAAGTTAGTCTCTGATATAAATTAATGCTGTTTAGTTTTTAATGTAAATCGCCCGATAGGTGGCGCTGCTATGCTGCATTTTTTACGATTTCCGCAGTAGTTGTATCTTAAGAACTAATGTATGAATTTTCATCAAGCTTCAGATTCAATTAGACCCTGGTATAAATTAGTCCAAATTAGATTTTGGAGTAAATCACCCAACAGGTGGCACTGCTATGTAGAATTTTTTTACGTTTTCCGCAATAACTCTATCTCAAAAACTAATTCACGGATTTTTGTCAAACTTCAAATTCAATCCGAAGTTGACATAAGTTGTTGATGATTAGATTTTGGTGTAAATCACTTAGCCGGTGGCACTGATGTGCTGCATTTTTCAGGAAGTATTAACATGTATAAGATAGAAGAAAGTTTTGGGATTGCCACATCCGACTAGTTTAATAAATTTTGATTATATCTATATGCGCCTCTATATAATAAAATCTAATAAATGAACGGACAAAACATTAAAATAAGGAGTGCAGAGTTTTCAGAAAATCCTACTCACCAAGTATTTTTTTGTATCTAGCAAAATACAACACGCAACGCTGTTCCGGTACGTAGTATTTACAAGTGCCGATGAGTTCCGAATAATATTTGAATATTCACTAAAAATAAAGAAGTACAGGGGTATAGCGACTAGAATATATAGTGTGAAAATCGGCTATCTCTGTAATACTTAAAAAAGCGCTAAAATATTGTATCCCTTAAATGTGCAACGATGCTGCTGAAATATACAGATCGCAGCGACATCTGCAGGAGATTTTCTAAAACTGCAAGATATTGCTAGTCTATACAATGTAACGAAAATCCCGCATCGACTCTTTGGATTCCAGCAATATCGTCGTACATTTAAAAGATATAAATTTTTAGCATTGTTTGGATAGAATATTTCCACACTATGTATTCTAGACGTGGAGATCCACGATTATAGGCCGAGGTTGGTGGTGAGCTCTTCGCGTTCACTTGGGGGGGGGGGGGTGGCGGCCGGTGTGTTGTGCTCGTGGGCTTTCTTTCGTAATTTCTACAGTGGTTTGTTAACATTGGTGTGTTTTTAGTGGTATTTTTGTGTCTTCATCTGGGGCAAGCGTATTTAGTTATATTTGTGTATTGAATTTAGGTCTGTTATTGGTTTTTTTTCCGGTGTTGCTTGTGTTGCGTAGTGTAGCAGGTCTGCCTACGGTTATGGCTAGTTCTATCTTTAAAGTGCTTTCTGACTCTAGTCCAGAAATTATTAATGCTGTAAAAAATGTTGTTTCTAGTCCGAGCTCTGAAATGCAGAGTTCTATATTAAATAATGTCTCTGAGTCAAGTTCCGGAAATGAGATAGCGAATGTGGATATGACTGACGCGGAGGTTATCGGTGCTCAATTTACCGAAGATAATCCTTTTTTCGTATGTTTTTCTGCTCCTGTTGAAGCATTGTTGATAAAGGCGGCAGAAAATGGAGGCAGGAACTTTAACATTTTTTTTAACAAGCACAGAGTCAGCAGCAATTCCTAAACGTAACCCTCGGGATGTTCAAGTTGAAATAAGGTCAAAAGTTTAGAATTCTGAGAAAATTGACAACGTGAAATTTACTCGAACTGGAAGTATAATTTTTTCTACCAAGGATGAGTCGTGTACCGGAAACATTTGTAAAATGTCTTCATTTCTTGGTGTTCAGGTCTCTTTCAGAGTGATATGGGAAAATATCTCCAACAGATTCCTCTTGTTTAATATTCCGGTCGATATTCCATTAGCAGATATTGCCCGGGAGATAGAGGAGTCAAACAAACTACACATATTAGAAGTGCATCGTTTCATGAAGAAGGGAACCAAAAATGAATCGTTCCCGATGCTTATTACAACTTTGGGCACCTCCCTGCCCCCTGAAATCAAAACATGGTTTTCTGCCCAGCGAATACAACAATTTATCGACCGTCCCCGCCAAAGCTCAAAATGCTTTAAGTTCAACCATAATACCACTCGTAAATCGGAACAACTGTGTGCCACCTGTGGTATTCATCATGATGGTCCTTGCACAGCTCCTCTTTCTTGTGCCAACTGCGGAGCGGAGCACAGATTGGATTTCAATCAGTGCCCGTTTCGCCTTAAAGAAGTCGAGCTATTACGATTTAAACGTAAGAACTTTTTGTCATTTATAGATGCTCGCCGACAATTTTCTCCCAAATCCGAAGTCAAGTCTTATGCTAAAATAGCAAGTGTCCAGAAAACAGAGGTGGATGAGTTCCAAAAAATCATCGAAGTTCGTACCAACACCATGCTGAAAATTATAGTTGATCTTTTTACCAAACAATCAGAGAAAGTTATTGAAGCTATCACGGATATGAGCAACAGGCTCGTAAATTGTATGGCAAAATGGAACGATTTTTCGCCTGAGAGACAAAAAAAACCAGAACCATAGCAGTGGTTCTCAGATGAGGTAGCACTTGGCATTATGGACTGTTTTCTATTATTGTTTTGTTGCTGGCGATTGTGAGTAGCAATTTGCCTGGGTGGATTGAAAAAAAAAATATATTTGGTGTGTTTATTCTCTACTCTTTAGTTTGCAATAGCTAGGGGCACTCGCCTTAGTTGGTTTTGGTGTTCGTACTATATTGTGCGGTAGTTTTTCTTTTTGTGGCCCTATGGGTATTAATATTGTTCATTGGAATTGCCGCAGTATTTTGAATAAAGACCCCTGGCTCAAGTGTCTTCTGTTCACCTCTGCTGATATTTTGCTTCTCTAAGAGACATTCTTATTTTCAGGCAAGTCCCTTGTCATCCCGAGTAAAGTTGTGTATCGTTTGGATAGAGTGGATCGCCCGAGTGGTGGTCTTGCCATTGCGGTAAACTCCGCGTGGTCATCTCAGCAGTTGAGCTTCTCAAACTATAATTGGTCTAATGAAGTTATGGGTATTCGGGTCTTCCTGAACTCGGGGCAGATCAATATTATTAATATTTACTCCTCGTCGGGATTTGTGGTGACTGACCTCTATGAAATTTGTCGCACTTTTTCTGGGAGTTCCTTTATTTTTCAAGACTTCAATTTACACCATGCGATGTGGGGTTCTTCGGTGTCTTCCCGGGACAGTGAGCATTTTGTAGATTGTATCTCGGATAGTTCATTTTGCTTCATGAATACCACTGATCATACGCACGTGGCTCCTAATGGTTCCTCTTCTATTATAGACATGTCGCTCTGCTCTCCGGACCTTTATACTTGCTCCACGCTGACTGTGGATGAGTATTTGTATAATAGTGATCATTACCCGATTGTTATCTCGGTTGACCTCCGTTTGCCGTCTCTTCCTAGTTCCACTCTTTATACCTGGTCGCTGATCTGCCTGGAAATCAATAGTAACCTTCACTCGCTTTCTGTAATTGACTTTGATGCTTTCCAGTCGATGGTCCACAGTGCGATGTCGAAGTTCAGCTTTATTCGCCCTGGGCCCTCAAAGGGCCTTCCGGTCTGGTGGACTACTAGGTGCAGTAACCTCAGAAAGCAGAAGAAGTTTTTGTTGAAGAAGGCTCGTCTACTGGTTTCAAGCGATTACTGGATCAAGTACAAGATGACCTCGGATAAGCTTCGACAGGTAGTCAGAGATTCTAAGCGGCGGTTCTGGGATAAGATATGCAGTGATACAAGGGACCCTCTTCTTCTGCATAAAGTTTTCAAAAAAATAAGAATCTCTCGAGTAACCCTCAAACTTTCTCCTACAGGGTGCTGACTCGCTTGGTTCAGATGCGGTGTCTCAGGCCGAAATTTTGGCCAACCACTTCAGTGCGGATTGTGATCATGAGCCAATTCCTCTCACGTATGAGGGCGAAAACAGCTCCTCTCTCAACGGCCTTTTTACGTTATCGGAATTGAAAGATGCCATCCATCGTACAAATACCTCCACCCCTGGGGAAGACAAGATTAGTGCCGCGCTTTTTAAAGGCCTAGATGACCTCGCTCTTGAACGTTTTCAGCAGCTTTTCAATGAAAGTTGGACCTCCGGTGACATTCCGTCGATCTGGACCTCTGCTGTGATTCTGCCTATACTTAAACTGGGAAACCGAAAATGCATGCCTCCTCGTATCGCCCTATAGCCTTGACATCGGTCATGTGTAAAATCTGCGAAAGGATGATCTCAAAACGGATTACTCTCCACATCCTTGGCAATAGGTCGTACATAGCAGACATTTGGGTTTTCAACCCTTTCGTGATAGCCATACGGCGCTGACGATGCTGCATCTCGATATTCAACAGGCTAGGAAGGAGAAGAAGTATATCTTGGGTGTTGCTCTTGACCTTCAGGCAGCATACGATTCGGTCTATACTGACGGATTAATTTACAAGTGTGCTCAAATTGGCATCTCTGGCCGGATGCTTCGTTGCTCGAACGTGTTTAATCCGGCAGATCCATTAAAGTAGCTTTAAGAGGTGTTACTTCGTCTGTTCGGACCATTCGTAGAGGGGTTCCTCAAGGGGCGGTGTTAAGCCCTACTCTGTTCACAATTTTTATGGCTGACTTTTTTGAAGTTCTGGAGGGTCTCGGCATTAAATTTCTAATCTATGCGGATGATATTTTTGTATACTGTGATTGTGCCTCTTTGGAGTCCTGCTCGGTTAAATTGCAAGAAGCTTTAAGGCTGATCATGCAGTGGTGTAACTACTGGAAGTTGTCGATAAGACCGGATAAGTGTCAAGCTATCAACAATCGAGAAGGTTAGAGGATTGCGAGTCACATTTCAGTGTCAACGGAGGGATCATCGAGTGGTGCTCAACGAGGTGGCTTCCACAAACATGCCACCTTGAAGACACTCTTCGCATTAGCTGTTCACAATATGAACTAAACTATAAAAAATTGTCTCAAGACCGCAAGTGCAATTTTTCGCATTAATTTTTCAACAGATACCTGCCTTTTCTATTTTATTATGCGTATGTAAAAATTTTCAGAATGTATGTGCGCGTATATAGTAATTTTTCAGAACGAATACCTGACTTTTCTATTATATATATATGTATGTGTACATAAAAATAAAAATTTAAAAGTAGTAAGTACTTATATTACTTACGTGTTGTTTTTTTCGGACCTCGATAAAATTTTTTTAAAGTACTTGGACCTCACTTAAAACTACTTGCTGACCTCTGCCATAAGGTAACGCACTTTTGAGCTAAATTAAAATGTGTCAATACTGTCAGAAAAATTCGTCTTTATACACTAAATTATTCGTCATTTTTGAACAAATAATTTCCGTACTCTTAGAAAACATGCTTTTTCTGTTAATTCTTCCCGGAAGTCTGAAAAAGAGGGGGAAATTCCGTTTATTCCTTGCATACATGGGTATTGGCTGTATTAATAGCAAAGTTAGAATTTATTTTTAAAATGAAAAACCCGAAAATTTAACAAATTAAAATTTCTAATTTATTTAAATACAAACAAATAAAAGTATTGCTTTCGAATTTAATAAAGTAGCAATTTTCTAATTCATTTAAACTTATTAGCAATTTATTTTTTAGAGTATTAGAAAATATTCGCATGTAAAATATATTCTAAACGAAACATAACAAAAACATATCGTAGTTCAATCAAGTTAAAAAAAAAATATTCAAAAAAGCAAACATTTCTTCTCGAATTTAATTCAAAATATAATATTCATATTTTACATCTAACAATCAAATTATGTCTTATTAAAAATATGTGTCATATTTAATAATTTTTATCCTCTATTATTCTATAAATGTTAAAACACCAATTATTACTTTATAACGACAAAATGTAACTGTAATTAAGTTTAAATTTCCGAGCTTTCTGAACAAGAAATTTAACAAGCCTACCTATCCCCCATCTGAAGAAAACCACCTGTACTGTCTACCCATAACGAGAAAGACCAATAACCCCTACCCAACTATTACTTCATAACGACAAAATGTACTCGTAATTAAGTTTAAAATTCCGAGCTTTCTGAACAAGAAATTTAACAAGCCTTACCTATCCACCACCTGAAGAAAACCATCTGTACTGTCTGCCCATAACGAGATAGATCCTGCGAAAATTTTTCTCCCCGGGGTCACTATGAAAACGGACTCGTTCACTTCATTTTCGAGTGATCTTAGTATTGTTGGCTCCTTTTGTATGTACCAGGCACAATAAGAGAGGGGAAAAAAGCGCAGTGCCATTGCCACCTAAAGTAGCAAGCCTTCTGGCTGCAAGATAAAATTCCAGTGACGTCAAGCTTAGTAGGCGAGAAAAAATTTCTCAGCAGGAAGGGAACACACAGTGACTTTAGGTAGCAGTGGCTGTGTGAGTTGTTTATAAGCGCTGTTTCCGAAGTTTTATGCATTTTAAAAAGGATTATTCAACAATTTAAAATAAGGTAAGTATTTTATTTTGATAAATCTTAATTTTGTGCATGCATTTACTTATTTATATTACTTCTAATACTTTTGCTGGCTTCTGACATACAAAACTGAACATAAGTTATAAATTACCACGTGTTTTCACGCGAGAATGCTGTGTAATATCTGTTTTTAATTATTATATTTTTTAAAAACCTAATTATTGCTATTACAAAATACATTTTAAAAATACTTTTTTAGTTTGATAGATAAATCTAATGTGCATTATGTTTTTCTTTTAACAATTAAATTAAATTTTGGGACTATAATGAACATGTAACTGTTCTATTATAATTCGTTTATTTTACTATTATAATTCATTTATTTTACTATTATAATTCATTTATTTTACTTTTGTAATTCATTTAGTTTACTATATTTTAAATTATACAGTTAAAAGTTTAACAAAAATTTTAAGTATAAGTTATAATAGTAGTAAAATCGTAAAATATTTAATGTAGTTTAAAGTTTAGTCTGACTATGAAAAGATTTTATTGTACTTTTAACAATGATTTAAAAATTAGTCAACGAAATTTCATTTGGCATATTATTTTTATTGTTTAAATTTTAGAACAAATACTAATAATAGTCAGATATGACATTTAGTGCGATTTCTTTAAAATAAAATTAAACGTAATTAAATAATGGATATTTTAGTATTACATTTTTTTTTATATATATACTTTTTAATTTTACCAAACGCTTCATTTTTAAAGTGTTGGTATTTTAATTTACAAATTTTAGTTTTGGACATATTTTTAAATTTATCGAATGTAAATAACATTTATTATTTTAGCATGTACATAAAATTTATTTTGAGTTTATTGCCAATTTATATGGATTAACTTCTACAGATTTCAGTTATATAAATTATTGAATAAATACTAACAGGTTTTTAGTCATTTAGGCAAATGTATTGTGCATTTTTTTAAAATAATTAAAGTAAGCTTTAAATAATGCATAATATTATTCAAATTTTAACTATTTAATTAGTGCCTTATTTAATTTAGCATTTTCTAGGTCTATAATACTATTGTTAGAGCTTTTCAAAATTAATCAAAATTTAACATTTTAGTTTCGGATTGTAAAAAATGGTCTATAGAAATAATAATAATAACCATAGCAATATTACTATATGCGCTTAGATATTTTAAGATAATTTATGTTCAACTTTATCAAAAGAAAGCAAAAATATTTGAAGAAAGTGATTAAATAAATGCACAAAAAAAATTAAGAATTTATCAAAATAAAAGACTAATCTTATAATAATAAATATCCTCCTACTTAATGGGGACAACACTTTGTTAGTTCTATAAATTAATTAATAAATGAAGACAAATTGAAAATATGAATCACTTTCATTTAAAAAAAATGAAAGAAGAAAATGAGACTCTTTCAATAAAATATTTAAATATTACTTTTCAGAAATAAATAAAAAATTTGTATTTAATCATAAACAATCTTAGAATGTTGAATAAATTAAAATTCTAATAATTTTGCAAGAGAATTTTTTTTTTTTTTTTTTGAAAATAAAAAATATTTTCACAAAATAGGTTATTTTTGAAACAGTTTTTTGTCTTTTGGTATAAAATTATTTTTAATAAATTTACAAATTGGCTTAAATATTTATTTAATTAAAGAATAATATTTCTTCGAAGGTTTTGCAGCCTTTTCAACAAAAGAGGAAAAAAGAAAGAAAGAGAAGAATCCTATTTTTTCATGAAAAATTTATTTTAAAATGAACAATCTAGTTCTTTCTTTCTTTTTTTTTCTTTTATGATGCTTTATTTATAATTATTAAAAATTATTTATACATTTCTTTATAGTATTTACGCACATTTCTTCACAAATTTTGCTGCATTTTCAATAAAAAAAAAATCAAGAGAGAGAAAGAAAGAAAGAAAAAAATCCTGTTTTTCAGATTATCGAACTTTTGATTTTAAAATGAACAATCTAGTTAAAAATATTTTTATTTAAAAGATATTTTTGAAATTAGCAGTATTTATCAAGATATCAAGAAAATTCAGCCAATATAAAAGTGATGATAAATGTGTTTGATGTTAAAATTTTTGAGTTATAAAGTTTAATTTATATGTCAGTAGCAATTTATTGATGTATAATCAAGCTTACAATTCTATTATTAGGTCATTTTAATGCTTAGTTGATTATGTAGAAAAACATAGCCATATTAAACTTTAGTTTATCAACGTGATATACAGATTCTTCGCCTCTTGCTGCTGACGTCACCAGCCAGGCAGAAGGCTTTGTATTCTAGGTGGCAATGGCAGTGCTCAGTCTGCTTCGCAGACAAAAAAAACTTCAAAATTAAGATCTTAATCTGTGGTCTGCTTTGTGTTTTTTCCATTGCCAGACGGTTATTTTCTTATCTCCTGATTATTTCGCGTTTGATTTTGTATTTTTTGACTGCTTAAACATTTAATCATTGCATGTCATATGCAGTTATTTAAACTTCTAAACATCGCACATTTTTAATTTTTACATCGTCGAATAAGGAACAAATGCATCTTCAAATGCAGTTTGTTTGAAATATCTTAATTGATTGATTTATTATGGTTTTTAAAATAATTTTCAAACATGATTTTAAGAAATTTACTTTCATCGTGTGCCGGCTTCATTATGAAATAATAATAAACATTTGAACATAAAACAATAAAAATTGTTCAGCATTTGTCTCCGACTAATTTTCCATAAAAAAATTAAAGCTTCGTCAAGAAATAAATAAAATAATGATAATGATAATAATAATAAAACTTAACACATATTTCATCGAACAATTTCAATTTTTACATTGCTAAATAGGAAAAGAAACAAAACACTTTCAAATATAATTTGTTTGAAAACTGTATCTCAGTTTATTGATTGTCTATAGTTTTAATTAGATTGTTTATAGTTTTGTTATAGTTATAAAGTAATTTTCAAGCATGAATTATTTTTAAATTTTCTTCTATCGGGTGCAGTTCGATTACTAAAGATTAATCTGTTTTTCCGTTCAGCATTTGTTTCCGGATAATATTCCATAACAAAATTAAAACTTCCTCTATAAATAAAATTATGTAAAAAAAATACAAATTTAACAGACATGTAGTTGAACACACACTTAAAGCACTGAAGTGATCAGGATCAAAATAGCTGTCGTAAATAGCAAAATCTTCGCTAATTATTCCTGGTACGTGCCTAATACGAAGGCTTTTGCTAAATTTCGAAATTTTATTTGATTGCATAATTAATGCTTTTCGGGGCAATCTAAAAAATATATTTCATGTAAAAAATTTATTAGAGTTAAAAAAATTAATCTATACTTTGTAACCCGGAGAGCATGGGCGCAATCCCCTAGTAGTATTATTAAATTCGATTAATTCGCGTTGTCGAACAGAGAAAATAGCAAACTAGTTGGATGTGCCAATCCCAAAACTTTCTTCTATCTCATGTATCTTAATATTTCAAAATGTTGTTACAAATACCAATAATTCATTTTTACTAGTTTTATTAGTATTTCTGTTAGAATTATGCATAACTTCATACACTTTTCGATGGTACAATATTGAAAATTGCACAAAAATTGTTATTACAGCATTCCCTTCCGGTGGAATTTTCAATATTCAAGGAGAACCTTCTTGACATGGTAAAAAGCATACACAAAAATTTTGATTCAATTCTGTGCATAACTGCATACACTTTTCGATGGTACAATATTGAAAATGGACCCAAAATCGCTATTACAGCGCCCCCAACCGGCGGAATTTTTCCAAATTCAGGGAGGACCTTCTTGTCATGGCTAAAAACATATACAAAAAATTTGGTTCAATTCTATGCATAACTTCATACACTTTTCGATGGTACTGTAGCGATCTCATCTCACATGATCAGTATAAAGCGAGTTACTAGCTTAGAGTAACTGGCTTGGCCTTTTGCTCGACGCTAGCGTTCTCGCCTGCTGATCGTGGGATCCGTCGTTCGTATCCCATCGGCGCCACTCGTGCCAAAGTATAATATTCAAAATGCACAAAAACCGTAGAAAAATCGTTATTACAGCGCCCCCTACCGGCGGAATTTTTCCAAATTCAGGGAGGACTTTCTTGCTATGGCCAAAAACATACACAAAAAATTTGGTTCAATTCTATACATAACTTCATACACTTTTCGATGGTACAATATTCAAAATGCCACAAAAATCGCTATTACAGCGCTCCCTACCGGCGGATTTTTTCCAAATTAATGAAGGACCTGCTTGCTATAGCCGCAAACTTAAAATAAAAATTTGCTTCAATTCTATGCATAACTTCATACAATGTTCGATGGTACAATGGCGACACACGGACAGACCTACATTTTCTATAAACATGTTTTTGGGGATCTCTGACCCCTAAAACATGTAAATCCGTCGAAAACCGGAAGTCGAAAAAAAATTCGATTAAAATACTTTCTTCTATTGAAGATAGAAGAAAGTAAAAAGGAGAACTTCATACGAGTGCTAATCGCGCCAAGATTGTAACTTGCTCCGACACCAACATACCTCTCCCAGGTTTGTATCTTCTGATGAAGCAACCCTTCTCCCGGTCTTTCTTTTGACGGCAGACCAGTATCTTCATTTTAAACTCGCCCTCTATCAAGCGCTCGCTGGCCGAGTGGTTAAGATTCTCAGTTCGAAACTCGCGGTTCCAGCTTCAAAACCAAGTGAATCCACGGAAGGAAGAAAGGCATATTTTTTACAAAACTCATTTTTTCAGATTACGGAAATTGTCTGTCCTAGAACGGAAATTTCTTCAATTCTTGCATACATACCGATAGCAGTGCTGCCAGGAATATTTTCGTGAATTGAAGAAAGTATTTCTGAGGGGGGACGATAACACCGTTTTTCTATTTATGTTAACACGAAATTAATATGTTAACTCTTTGTGGCTCAGCAGCTCCTATTTTAAAAATATTTACTTACTCAGGTGTTTGAATAAATCCTTTTAAGCATCTAAAAAAAAAAAAAAAAAAAAAAAAAAAAAACTAGAACATAAAACATAACATTATATATAAAACACAACATTATTCCCCATTTTTTACTATATATATTTATATAAAATCCAAGTCTCTGTGTGTCCCTCACAATTCCGGTAGGACCGCCTCATTGTAATGTGTAATTGTTGAAGATTACTAATAGAGAGTTATCATAGTAGCGCCAAATGTTGATCAACTTGGAGAAATAGCGCCAAATTTGATGAAATATCGCCAAATTTGGCGACAAAAATAAGTTTCCAAGAATGTATGTATGAAGCCAACTTAGCGGTAGCTAGCTAATTTAGCGAAATTCACATTTAAAACCATTAATATTTCATAATCGAGGTCACTGAAATTTACTTTAAACTCCGCGCTTTTAAGAGTTTTTTTTTTTTTTTTTTTTAAACCTATGGGTGATAATTTAACGTGTAAGATACGAAAATGTACGTCTTTACATCTTAACCCGGTTGCTACTAATAACATGACAGCCAAATAAATGGCACTGCACTGTCTGAGCTCCTAACTACCTGATTTTAATGTGCTTTACATATTTTTCCAATATGGGGGGGAGGGGGGGGGGCTTGGCGAGACTGAGAGAAATTTGGCAACATATTTTCTAGCAACTTTTTCACTGTTTCATATACATAAGTAATCTTCCCCTATTTATGCAATTTATTTAATGTAAAGAAACCGTTTAACTATTCTTGTATACAAACAGAAGTTAATTATATATATATAAAAAAAACAATAATATAGATATACATAAAATGTTTATATATTATATAAATAAACTTAAAAGTTCATTAATTTTGTTTTCATCGCTGTTTAAATCATTTGGCAAAAAACCTCACTTCTGAAGCCAAAATTATGCCAAACTTGCCAGAAAATATGTTGCCAATTTTCTTTCTTCGAAAAGACCCCAATACTGGAAAAGTACCGCACTTTATATAGTCGGATACAAAAGTTAAATTCTCGGTACTTTTTCACTTTAGGGGCCTTGCCGAAGAAGGAAAATTGGCAACATATTTTCTGGCAACCTATCCACTGTTTCATTCCATATACACAAGCACTTTTTTTTTTCAATATTTATACAATTTATTTAGCATAAAGAAGCCATATATCTAATTTTATAAAAAGACATGACCTGTAATCCGCAAAAAGTCTCAGATCCGCACACTTGGAACCAAGCTGTGCGGATTAGTGGTCTTCTACTGTATTACAGTTTTCCATAAACGAGTTTCGTTTTTAAAATCAGTTATTTTCATCGATCAGTACGGAACAAGCGAGAAAAACTCATTTTCTCGCACATGTGTTGTATATATCTTTATATCTCATTTTCCGTCATTTTTGACGGGCTGTCTTTCTAGTTAAAAATAACAAGTATCATTTCGAACCTGATTTCTTTAACAACGAATTATGTTTGCGCATATGGCAGGAGAATAGGGATGGTAAATGTTGGGATATTCTAATCTGAAATCCCCTAGTTTCATTCTATATTTTGAAATGAAATTATTTTATAATTATTTAATGGTTTTGATAACAATTTTCTATTCTCATAAAAATACGTAGATAACAAAATAGAAAAAAGATAACAGACCAAAAAAAGAAAATTTTGATTTGATCAAAAATTATAACGATATCAAAAGACACCTCCCACCTCTCCCGCTAGAGATATCTTACGATATCATGAGCCAGGCACCCCCTTCCCCCTAAAGTGATAATGTTATATATGCACAGTCCCTTAAGATAAATTGGTTGTCATATATTTCTAGTCTTAATTCTTACTTTCTTTTTGGCATTCTTGTTGGCATTTTTGTTGGCATTCTTGTTGACATTCTTGTTGGTTTTCTTGTTGATTTTCTTGCTGGTTTTCTTGCTGGTTTTCTTGTATATTTTCTTGCTGGCTTTCTTGTTGGTTTTCTTGCTGATTTTCGTGTTGGCTTTCTTTCGAACTTATAACTCTCTTAATCCACGATAAAACTTTCGGAATAGAGGCGTATATAAAAGGCTTCTTTGCGCTGCACTCTACGCATGTATGTAGGGATGCTACACCCATTGCAACATACTTCTTGTTATGAAGAAAGAATAACGATCCACCTGAATCTCCCTGAAAGACAAACAAATTATTATTTGAAATTATATACAGTGTAACCTCTGAATAACTGTTACCAGTGGGACCGATGAAAAGTGACCGCTATTCAGAGGTGGGTGTTATTCAGAGGTTTCATTAAAAAAAATCATAACTGCATAAATTTGAATAGAAATACACAGTCATTTTAATTAATCCTCAAGTCATTTAAAGCAATCAGTGATTTAGAGGGGGTTTTTTTTTTTCTGAAAATATCTTTCTCCAAAGAAATAATAGTATTTGTTTTGCTGTACAACTCATCATCATTATGATTTAATGCAAAATTTTTGATTTCACGAAGATTCCTTAAAAATTTCGTATATGTATTAATACTAGAAATTTTGGTTGATTCTATAATCTCTTCCATATCACCTTAAGCATAACTTTTCTCTTCCTCTCTCCTACCTTCCACCATTTGCTGTCAAATTTGAGTCAAATGTAGCAGTAACTGCCAAATCTTTGTCCAGACACACAAACTTACTGGCGTTCGCGTTGGTTATGCTTGCTGTTCTAAGAATATTATCTAAGTTTTCCCATCATTATTAATGTCTTCATTTTCTATGTCTGGTTTGGAAAACGATTAAGTGTTCAAGAGATTAAGCAAGATTTTGTTGACATATTAAGTAAATTTTGTTTGATCTACTTCAGATTTTGATTTGCAAATAAATATGAATTTGCACCAGAAACTTAAAAAAATTTTCTCATGACTTTTGAGCGGCCGTTTTTCAGAATTCCTTATTTAGAGGTTCGTATTAATGTCAGTAAGTAAGTAAGTAAGCACCCACCCTGGGAACCCGCTTTTGGCTTATGGTTAGGTGTAACCCTCAAGCCCAGGGCAGGGAAAAGTTTTACTACCTGCGGAACTCCTTCAATGATTTTTTTTTTTTTTTTTTTTTTACAGTTTAGGAGAAATAACAATGTTAGGTATATAGAATGTGTTTGGTTCCATCAATATGTGGCCATTATTCGGAAGTTGTCGTTGTTTAGAGGTAACCGTTTAAGGAGGTTTCGCTGTATATATATTTTTAATTTCAGATTTTTTTTGCACTTTTTTCCTCGAGAACTACTGCATATTTCCGTATATAAGCAGAATATTTGAATTGTCAGTGAAAAATCGTCCAAAATCTGAAACCCTTATATAATCCGATGTTAAAAAAGCTGATGAAAAATGCAATGAACGGAATCGTAGCACTTTTGTGTGCATATCTAATAAAACAAGTTGGAAATTGCACATCAAACAGGGCAAATGAGGTGCGTTCGTACTATAATTAGTTTTATAATTATTTTTTGCACCTCATATTGCACTGAATGTATAGTTTAGGGTACGTCATAAGTGCATATTTCATTCACGTCTGAAAAGCTGTAACATCATTAAAATGCACTCGCAATAATTTTTTCCCATTGGCCGTCATGTAACGGAAAACTTTTGACTGTCTCTGTTATTAAACTATACATCCGATTTTCATAAAATTTGAAATGACTCGACAAAATTTTGCAACAATTATATATTTAAAATTTCAGACCATTCGATTGGGTAGTTTTTGCTCTGTTATATGCGGACGGACGGACCGAACGACGACTATAGGTGATACGTATTTATATAATTACGAACGCACCTAAAAGAAGCACTGCCCGAAGTTATTTATCTCTCCTATTCTGTCTTGGTGCACTGCCAAATCTTTTTAATTGCTTTACGCTCATTCTGTTATGACTTGCTGGTTCATAAAAACAAAACCTCCCATTTTTAGGTGCGTTCGTATATAAATACGTAGCACCTATAGTAGGGTGTCCCAGGAGAGGCCAAAAAAAATAAAAAGTTTGAAAATGCCAAGTCTCACCTTTTAAAAATGTTCTTTCCGTCATAATATGATATTACAAAAAAATTCAAAGTCATTTCATAAAGATTTAGGAGTGCCCCAAGCTAATAGAAATTAGAGAATTTATGGAAAATTTGAATTTCTAATTAATATGCAGGATTGCAGAACTCTACCACTCTTCTCTTACAAATTTTGTTATCCTAAAATTTGTTTAAGAACACTTTATCATATTTAACAATAATTTCATCTGATGCTATATTTTTATTACATTTTTTAATAAAAACTTATACAAATCTATCCGAGTACCATATTTTCATTTTTCTGATCATTACTCTTCTAATGCTCTTCAATTTTTATCCTGCTGGAATTCACTAAATTAATATCATGTATACTACAATTCTTCTAATTTCTAATATTAATAATATATGGCAGCTCCAGCAGGTGTTAACGGAACATTTAATTGGTTATTTATTAGTCTATGGTTTAAGATATCGATAAAGCCAATAAATCTTCTGAATGCTCTAATGAAGAATTTTTTGTAAAAATACATTCAGATAATAATACAAAACCCAAAATTAATAAATCTAAGCTATGCAGTCGCAGATTATGCATTATTACTCCAAGAGTTGCTGCTGTTTTAGATTGAGCTAACACCAGCATTAGAAAGTCCGCAATGATAATAGAATCTAGAATAAGTGAATTCCTCTACCATTTCCTCTACCATTTCCTCTACCATGAATGACATCTGACCCGCCTGTAAAATCTATAAGTGCTTTCAAAAAGTACTGTTCATTGGCAACGCCAACATCTTCGCCAAGAAATCGCTGAACAATTAAAAACACAGTTTAAAGCATCAAAGTCAGTTGTTCATTTGGGTGTACTGTTAGCCGATTTGTCATCAAAAAGCACAGGAAAGATTGATCGTTTAGCAGTACTGGTTTCTCCTAATAATATATACTAAGCTTCTTGGAGTTCCTAAGTTATTGTCTAGAACTAGCAAATCAGCAGCTGATGCTGTTTTCGAGCTCTGAAAATCATAGAAATGTGAATCTCAAGTAATTAACATGTGTTTTGATACAACCCACACAAATAGGGAATAGTCAATGGAGCATATACACTTCTTGAGCCAAAAATAGGCAGGAACTTTTGTGGATAGCATGTCGGCATCACATGATTGAGGATCCAATTTCTGATGCATTTAGTGTGTGTTTTGGACAATCTACTGGGTCTGAAATCTTTTTATTTAAGAGATTCCGAGAAAACTGGTCTAAGATGAACCACCATGAAACAACAACAACAAAAAAAAAACATCAGTACCCATAATAACAGCATCAGACTATTTAAAAAGTTTTACTTTTGATTAGCTAAAAATTGCTACAAAACTACCTAGGCAGGATTACAAAGAAATTTTAAATCTTGCATCATTAATGATTGGATTAGACATTCAACTTACAATTTGGAAACCAGGTGCTCTTCGCCGAGCTCACTGAATGGCAAAAGCCATTTATTCTTTGAAGATGGAGTTATTGTTTAATGGGAATGGAACCACAATAGTGTTACCTGCTGGAGAGTTTCAATGCATACAACGATTTAATAGGTTTGTCATGTTTTTATTTTTATAGTCTTGCTTTACTTGCCCATCTGCTGTTGATGCTCTTCCTAATGATGCTTTACTGATTCAAAGATTGAAAGAATATGATGACCAACAATTAATCAATATAGGATTTAAAATTATGTTACGTCACTTATGGCATTTGAGCGGGGAACTTACAACACTTAGCTTGTTTTCAGATTTTGTTTCTCACAAGCAAAAATCAGAGCTAGTTTTCGACATGAAAAAAAAAAGAAGTTCTAGTTTACATCTATTAGAAATATTTCTCCTCAAATTGGAAGATTTGTGTATTTCTAATAGTTTCTTTGAAACGACTAAAATTGAAGATTGTTTCCTCAGTGTACCAGTTATTGATTGGCCTGAAACTGAATCCTATAAAAAAGCTGCAATATTTGCTGAAAACTTATCTTGTGTAAATGATGTTGCAGAATAAGCTGTTGCATTGATGCATGACTAATTGTTCAACAATGAACGAAGAGCAAAAACAATTTTTGTTATAAATCGTAGAGATAGAGATGCACAGAAAGAAATTTATAAAGTGCAATCGCCAAAATCTTTTTGAAACATAGTTGATAAAAAATGTGTGAATGTGTAAATAAATATATGATTGTTTAAAAGCATTCCTCTTCATTGCTTTTATTTACCAAAATTGTAAGATAATTGTTTACCTAAGTGTGCAATCCCGAAGTTTGATTAAGAGATCATCACCACCTAGCTGATAAAATTAACCATTCAGTTGAGCTTCGTTGTCACCGAATCAACACGTCTGTCAAAGAGCGCTCTCGCTCTCAAATCAGAAGCTCATTTCAAAGTTAATTGCTTCTTGGCAATAATAAATAAAAACATATGGTAAATAATCACAGTCCACTGTTCTGAGTGCTCACGACACTAAGTTCACTTTTTGTGCATAACTATACAGAAGGTGGAAATGTCTGCAAAATCACATTGTTCTTGATTCTGGTAATATTTTATGTCTCTTCCTACCCAGGGCAAAAACATAATTTATACAATGTTTGTTTGAAACAATATATAAGAAGCTTTCATAAATGAAAAAAAATGTCATTTGAACATTAATAGTTTTTGATGTTAAAAAAAAAAAAAAATGCTGCATTTCACATTGTTTTGGGTCATTTTTTATGTAAATTGAATGACTTTGGGGGACCTCTAAATATATTTTTTTAAATTCTTAAACAATTCAAGGTGTTTTATATTCACAGGAAGAACATTTTTGGAGGGTGAGAGCTCACAATTTTAAAAGTTGATTTTTTTGGGACACCTTAACCCAGGCTCGGCGAACCTTTTCACGTGCGCGTGCCAAAAATTCACAAACGATATCTATCAACAATGCAACGTGCCAAACTTATGCAAAAATAATTTTGAAGAGTACGATGTTTATACGAATTATTGGTTATAAAATCAGTTGCTTTCATATATTAATAATTAAAAAATACTAAAAATCAAAATGATTTTTCTGTATCAGCCATTAAATGAATTTATTTTTAATTCGTAAATAGGATTCATTTATGCGGTATGTACTGTAATTAGGGGAAAAAATGCCAGTTTTTATTTCATTAATTTTCAACTTATTATTGATGCAACATCTCGGTTATAATTTTCCAAGTTGCATTAAATAATGTGCTAATAATGTATTGATGAGATTTTTGCTACCGTACGTTGATTGAAAATGCTCTATATCTGGCTCATATTTTGTTATTTTTACAAATATACATAGTTAAATTGAATTCATTTGCCATTTTATTGCAATTACTGTCAAACGAAATTCATTCAAAAATTACAGCTTTTTAAATTCATATAGAAAGGCAAAATGTATGGCGAAAATGCTCATAGCATGGCAGGAAAAGAAAATTACGCGCCTATTCCGATCAAACGCCCGCAAAGTTGTGAAAGCTATTCCGCAAAAGGGAGGGTTTACGAGAGAAGGGGGAAAAGAAGTGAAAGTCGCTATTCCAAACAAACATCTTTCACCTTCCGCAATTGCTGATGTCACGTACGATTTAAGAATAAGAGAATCGATTTTTAATCGAATATTAGCATGTATTAACCAATGAGAGTGCATCAACAACTTTTAAAGGGACAGAATATAATGTTTTGAATAATAGCTGACCAGTTGAAGAATATTTCTTATAAATGTTAAATTTAAAAATACTTAATATCCGAGTATTATTTTAATAACAACAAGCTCATATTACGTATTAATATTTTTATTGCTCTAGCTTATTCCCATGAATGTATCACCTATTTTCCTATCAAATTAAAATTTATTAATTTAAAATTACGGACTATGTTAACCTTTTACTTTAGCTTTAAAGCCTCAGCTTTTCTATGATGGCATTTTTTCTCACAATTAAATACATTTAAGAAAAATAAAGAACAGATTGATACATTACAGTAAGAATAGATTTATAGATTGGAACTTCCAAAAAAGCAATCAGGAGCATGGCTGTAAAATGACTTAAATTGGTTCTGGATGCAGGATGCATGAATGTCATTCACGCTAGATAAGCATATACTTTGCTAAATAAAATATTTAAAAAATATTATACGAATTAAAAATCGAGGTACCACATATAGGCGCCATAATAGCTGCAGTTTTAAAGTATATGTTGGTGTGTATATATATATATATACTATATTATAGCCAGTTTTATATATATTTGCATTTACAAGTTCCTATGATTAACTTTTGTATTATTTTTTACCTTTGATTTTTAGACATTCGATTTCATTTTAAGTATATATATATGTATACTGGCTAACTGATGGAGTGGGGAAGGGGGCATTAAGAGTTTAAAAACCAGAGAAAGCACTTAAAAACTGATGACATACATATGAAATTTTTTTTGTTACGATAAATACGTGATATTTAAAAATCAACGCAAAGAAAAGCTGAAATATTTCGACAAATTTTTTCTTGCATTTATTTTAAAGCTACCTTCTTTAGTGCCAAAAGAATGATACAGAAAATAGGAAATAATAGTAGCAGAGTGTGTTATTGTTATTCCTGTTTTCTCTCTTTTTTTTTATTTTAATTTTATCACTATAGAAGGGTCGGTCTCCTTTTGCAAAGTTTTGAAGCAGCTCAATGTTAAATTTATTTTGGTTGCTTGTTCTTTTCATTCAGCTTATTTATACTAGACTCTATTTTTACAATTAGCTGTATCACAAAAGTTCTTTTATACTAATTAATTATTATTATTAATTTATACTTCTTAAATTGAATTTTATAACAAGAATAATATATATAGGCTCAAACCGAAACAACATCTACTTCTATGCAATTGTATTCTTTCACAAGAGCCCCCCCCCCCCCCCCAATTTAACATTTTTGTCACTTTTAAAAATCACTTATTACTTGGGCTAACTGTACATATATTTTTATATAACTGAAAATTAAAATACAAAATATTATTGAAATTGTTATTTTTATTTATGTTACACAATTTCATTTCATATTATTTATAATGATTAAATACAAACGAAGGGGGGGAAAATGTTCGTTTATGCTACGTGTAGAGTTTTTAAACATCAAATTTCATGATAACATGTTTATCAATGTCTCTTAATTAGTGTCTTTTCCAATATATTTAGCAATCTTGAAAAGCTCAGAGCTTTAAACAAATTGTTTAGACACTGTTTAGAGTGAAAAAGTTAGAAAACTCTTAAAAGCATTATACCCATACTTAATATAGCAAGCTTTTGCTATAGACCTATCAATACTTCATTTGCACTGACGAAATTTATACTAAATTAAAAGTTGATAATTTATTGTGTAAATTAATATAGGGTAGATGTGCTAGTAATAGACACCCTTCAATGTTTTGGTTTATAAAAAAAAATAACCAATAAAAATTTAGCTTTTATTATTTGTTTCATAACTTCCTCTTGCATATTTTATAATCTTGCATTATTATTAGTCATTTTCCAGTAATGGACACCCCGTGTAGACATCGCTAAAAATGCAATTTCAGTAATGTTTATATTACATAAAATATTGACTTAACTGAAAACCTAAATAATAAATTTAAATTTTAAATTACACTTACCAAAATGTAATAACACCAAAACTTTTATAAATAGCTGCTTTTAAGTTATTTTATATGGTTAATAAAATTTCAGTAATTTATTCTTTTTTTTTTTAATGTATATAATAACTCTGACTTGCACTTTTTATAATATGGCAATCAAACCAGTCAAGAAGCAAAAAATATAATTTAAGGGCATAGTCAAACAGGGGCTCATAGAGCTTAACCCTCCCCATTTAAATAAAAACAATTAAGTTACAGAAATTGTTAAAAATCTGTCTTAAATGTTCCCTTATTCATCTCTGAAAAAAAAAATATATTACTGTAATGTTAATTAAAGTTATAGTAATCATGAAACTAGTAAATCTGCAGACCAGTGGCCTCAAACATCAATTCTACAGTTTTATTTTGAGAATTATTTTATTTAGTGTTTAAAATATCCAACTCACAGTATCATTTTTTTCATATTTGTAATATTAATTATTACAAGTAATATATCAAGTAGTCTCTGGAAGTTGTTAAAAATAGTGAGACAAAGCTATTGCTATACACTAATACTCAAAAACTTTTTTTTTTAAATTATTATTAACTTTTAAATCTCCCACTGTCTCAATAATCTGACAGCTGTAATTGCTTGATATTTAGTATTTTAAACTATCCATCTAAAATAATTAAAATATCTATCTTCTGATAATTACAATAATTGATGCAAACAGTGAATGATTATCACAAATATTTTATTAAATACTGGCATCCTAATTGTTAAATTTATTTGAAAATCAGTGTTTTGTTTCATTAGTATGCTTTCATTAAATTCTGGTTCTAAATAGTCATAAAAACAATTATATCTGTTACTTTTTGTGGGATGTCTATTACTGAAACAGAGAGTGTCCATTACTGGATTTTGGGGTGTTTTGATATATTTCTGTTATTTAAAATTGAGTTTTTATTCATATTCGGAAATGAAACTATCAGAATGGTTAAATATTGTTGATAGATTAATATAATATTGAAAAAACTGGAATATAATGATTATAATTTATTAATAAAAAATAATTTTAAAAGAAATTTCTTAAGGGTGTCTATTACTGGCACATCTACCCTATTTGAGAAATGTACTATACAGCAGGATTTTATTTTATTTTTTTTTTAAGCCAACAAGTACTAGAGAAATAACTACCAATTAAGATGTTAATCTTAATCCAAAATGTTGAAGTCATTTAACTTAAAAACTTAAATTTGTTAATAAACATCATTAAATTATAACTTTCAGCTAATTAGATTTTTTCAGTTTGAAAATAATACAGACATTTGTTATCTGCAAACCGACTAGTATTTATTATCATCTTTACTATTAATATTATTTTGTCTTAGATGTAATGCAGATAGAGTAGTTTATCCCCCCCCCCCTCTTAAACTGAATAAGTAATAATATTTGATCTCTGTGAATTAAATACTTTCACATAATAAATACTCAATCATACATCCTTACATACTCTCAACCAGTCACAATGTGAAATGTTTTCAGTGTTTTATTATTATTAACATGTTGTATTATACTGAGGAGTAAAAACAATTTTCAAGATAAGACATATTTATAAATGTCACAATATAGTTTCAATAATTATGATTTAATCATTTTTTAATAATTCACACTATGTAATCATATATATTTTTACTTCTTCATTGCACGATTACAGATAAGCTTTAAAAATGAAAATCTCGATGATAAACAGTATTTAATTAATAAAAGTATCTTTACAAATTTATATTTTATCAATTTTATTTCTTACGTGTGCATTTAAAATTTATTTCAAATTAACATAAAATGCTGAACAAATTAATACGTTACAGTTATCGAAAATAACTTATCCACAAGTCATGGAAATTGTCTGTTGCTTACTGCAGAAAAATAAGAAATTAAACTTATTGTTTAAATACAGCAGTTCATGGGTCAGCTTTATTATTATTATTATTATTATTATTATTATAATTATAAATCATCAAATCTAATTCTTAGGGATTAGTAACAAAAAGATATAAAAACTTCATTACTAAATTATTAGAAACTAAATAAATATCATAATTTTACAAAAAGTAAACAAATATTTTTTTAATGGATGCGATAGTATTTCGCTTTCACGAGATAAAAGTCAAAACTGTCAATACCAAGATTCTAATGATATATGACTTATCTTGGTAATAACTAAGAAAAAAAGTAAAGGTTTTATAGTAGTAAAAAAAAAAAAAAAAGCTATCTTTCACGATAATACAACATATCAAAAGGTACCGTAACACTGAAAAAAACATTTCACATACCTGTATTTTAAATGAGTATTCCCCTTATGTTTTGTTTTGATGTTAGCTCCTATCTATAACAAGTGATTTTTAAAATCCGTGTTATTTATTTGCAGCACAAAATTTACTATAACAGCATTTTGCAAGCGTCACATGGTTCTTTGCACGCTATGCTACCAAAAGTCCGCCATCTTTTTTTACTACTTACGAGTCTTTTGTACCTCCCGCAAATAGTTATCACGTGACAACCTCAGTTGCGATTGCTCTGCAACTGAGAGTGCGGAGCATGCAACATGCAGCATGCAACATGCAACTGCAACATGCGAGAGTGAAACCGTCCGCATGTTTGATCTGTTTCGTGATTTTAGACGCGCCTCGCAAATCCACGAGGAAAGGGGAGTTACAGGAGAAAAGCGTTTGATCGGAATAGGCGCGTTACTCTGATGTGTTAATTCATGCAAGAAATAATTGCATTATTTGTGTACTGTCCGTATATAAAACACTTTTATTGGTTATAACAGAAATAAAAAAAATGGATTTTATGTGTATAACGATTAACAAATTTAAATTTTTCGCGTGCCAGAAAAATTAGCTTACGTGCCAACTCTGGCACGCGTGTCATAGGTTCGCCAACCCTGTCCTAACCTATAGTCGTCGTTCAGTCCGTCCGCATATAACAGAGCAAAAACTACCCAACGGAATAGTCTGAAATTTTAAATATATAATTGTTGTAAAATTTTGTCAAGTCATTTCAAATTTTATGAAAATCGGATGTATAGTTTAATGACAGGGACAGTCAAAATTTTTCCGTTGCATTAAGGTCAATAGGAAAAAAATATTGCAAGTGCATTTTAATGACGTTACAGCCTTCCGAATGCTCTGCAATTTTAAATATATAATTGTTACAAAATTTTGTCGAGTCATTTCAAATTTTATGAAAACCGGATGTATAGTTTAATTACAGGGACAGTCAAAAGCTTTCGGTTACATGACGGCCAATGGGAAAAAAAATATTGCAAGTGTATTTTAATGATGTTACAGCCTTTCGAACAGAATGAAATTGATAGGCACTTATGAAGTGCACTAAAATATACATTCAGTACAATATGCGGTGCAAAAAATATTTATAAAACTAGTAGTTACTAGTTGAACGCACCTCATTTGCCACGTTTGAGGAGCAATTTCCAACTTGTTTGTAAATTGGTAACCCTTTCTCTGCGTCACGTGACTGCAAACTGTTACTTTGGCTTAAGGAAAGATGGGTGAACAAAAGCACGCGGATTATAATGTGGGTTTTCAATTAAAAGTCAACAATTTTTAGAGGAATCGAATAATTAAGTAGCTGCACGTCATTTCACACTCAATGAAAAACAAGTGCGAGAACGGGCAAAGAAAAGGACGAAATTTCGAAAATTCCAAAAATAATGAAAGCTGCACGTGGACGCAAACTGTCATTTTCTGAACTTGACGAAATTGCTCAAAAATTTCTGAAAGAGTTAGAATTTAAAGTTCACTTTTTTCAAATGCATGTCATCCAGTTGCGAAAGAATTATAACTTGGAAGTTTCATAAACAGGAAACATGGATGGAACACCTGTATGCTTTGATTTACCGACAAATTGCTCAGTGGAGAAGAAATGTATAAAGACTGATTTTATTCTTGCAACTGGTTATGAAAAACGTTATTCATAGTTGTTTTAAGGGGTCTCAGGACTCTTAAAGCTTTAAAATTTAAGAAATTTAAATTGTTTTAAACGTTAAACTCCTAACTTTTCTGAACATTTTGATTAGGTATTGGCCGAATACCGAATAGTTGATTCGGCATGTAAACCGAATATTCGGCTCCGGCCGAATACTTTTAAGTATTCGGCCGAATAATTGCAGATAAGTATTTTTTTAGAATTAGAAGAATTCTCTTTTACTTAGCAGTAGAATAGGTTAAACAATGAGTTTTAATATTATGTGCATGAGTTCAGAATTCAGCTTGCACTACAAAAAACAAGCCAAAGGCCATTTTTTATTTAAAAAAAACTTTTTCTTTCCTAAAATAGTCTACATAGGGGTGAAATCAAAACAACTGCCAACCAGAGAAAAAAAAAGTAAGGAAGATGCACATCTTTCCCTTATCATTTAATTTTAATTACTTCTACATTAGTTTTTTTTAATTTAAATTTATTTAATATGTATTTTCTTTAATATACACATCAAATAAGTATATTAGAGTTCATATCTGTATATCTAAGGTTATTAAAGAAAATACACACATCCAATAAGTATTTTATAACCATTATATCAAAATCGCTCAAATTTGTAATCTTCATCACCACAGCGTTAAAATATTAATCAAAATATAAATATCTATCAATAATTTGATAGAAAATAGTTAAATGTACAAATTGATATGATACCTTTTGTATTTTGAGAGCATTCCTATTCAATATGTTTATAATTAGACAATCAGTAGATCAGCTTAATAACAACATTGTTTCTTTTTATTTGAATGAACTTTTGTTTATCTGGTAATCCTTATCCTTAATAATAGCCTGCATCGTTTAATACTTTCATAGGTTATTTTTGGGTATTGACTAGTGATAAAATAATAAAAAATAAGTGATGGGTTAATAAATTAGTGAGTGGAAAGAAGTCATTAAATTTTTTGTTAATTAGATTTAAGAATAAAAATGTAACTGAATTAAATTATTGAGAATTTCATTTCAATTATAGTTTATTAACAAAGCTAGTATATGCAAAAATGTGTACTAAAAATTTTCAAGTATTCGGTTGCCGAATATCGAATATTCGGTGTACACTTCGACCGAAGCTTCGGTATTCGGTATTCGGCAAAATTGCTGCTTCGGTCAATCCCTAATTTTGATATAATTGTTTTCCTTAAATTCCCTTTTAGGCGGAAGTTGAGGCTTTTACACTTATACCCGCTCAATAGCTGAAGTAGCGTTTCTGGAAATTTGAAATCCTGTTTCTCTAAATGACGTTTTTGGACATAACGCGCACGATATTTCAAAAGCTTCCGAATCTTTTTTCTTGAAATTTTCAAAACATATGTTTCATATTAGTCTGTATAAACTGAACCTAAAATTTCCTTTTTATTGTTCAAAAAAATATTTATAGCTGATAATATTGTTGAAATTTTCTAGATTTTGCATTAGCTAAATACAACTTTGTATTAAAAATATAAAAATGCTTTAAATACTAATTTACTTATTTTCAAGGTAATTCGTACAATCTGAAGTATAAATAGCCACCAAAATTTTCATTCCAGTTGCCAAATTTATTTTGTAATCCTGCGTGTAATCTGTTATGTCGATTTTCTACTCGTCAAATGTCTGACAGTTTGGAGCCCTCTGTAAATACTAATTCTGCATCTTGAAATTTTTTAAATACGTGAAATGAAAGAACATACTTTCATCTCAATTAAAATTGTGTCTTAAAAATTAAAATCAAAGACATTTTAATATATTAAACATTGAATATGGTCTTTTTTTCTTCTTTTTTTTCCAATTTTAAGATTCCTGAGACCCCTTAAGCTGCTGAACGGAGCAAGTTAATCTCCATTGAAATTTTTAAACAGAAACATTGTCTATAGGAATACATTTCCCAAGTAGTATTATCGACCGTTCTCATCCAAAAGGCTAGACGGATAAAAATAGTATTTTGGATTGCCTTAAAAATGTATGGGATAAAAGGAAAGGTGCGGTTTTTAAGAAACTGTCTCTGCTTGTTTGGGATGCATTTAAAGCGTACAGAATAAGTAATAGACAGGGAGCCGGCAGCACAGAGAACAACCACCTCATCGAGTTGGAGGCTGAAATTCCAGAATTAGCTAAAACTTGATTCCCATATTAAAACGCAATCGGTCCGCCAAGTTCTATCTTGGTGGAAAGCACCTAAAAACCAGATTTTGCCGGTTGACTCGTAGGTTTACCATTGTGTTTTCTAGCTCCCAGTCCGCCATCTTTTCATACCTTTGGGTGCAGTAAAACGCAATGGTAAACCTACACATCGACTGCTAAAATAGGGTTTTTAGGTGTTTTTCACCAAGATATAACTTGGCAGACCGAATCCGTTTTAATATGGGAATCGAGTTTTAGCTAATTCTGAAATTTCAGCCTCCAACTCGATGAGGTGGTTGTCCGTGCTGCCGGATCCCGGTCTATAAAATAACTTTCCTGTGAGATGGGATCTTCGGTGACTATGATCCCCTTCGCCTTACTTCTTTTCTTCAACCACTGGATATTTGTGTAAATAAGTCATTTAAAAACAGGCTCCGTTCGAAATGAACTACATGGAGGCCATCTGCGGATGCATCTGTGACAAATGGCCGCACGGTCAACTGGGTAACATTGGCCCAAATTTTTCTGTTTCATGGCATATTCAGCATCCCCATTCCCTTATTTTATTTAAAAAAGTGAATATCATGTTAATTTTTTGTTTGCTTAAGAACATATGGAACGACACCATTATCATAAATTTGTCGAAATTGAATTTTTTTTTTTACCAGAAAGTGTTTTTGAAAAATTTGGGCCAATGTTACACTAAATTGGGGTAACATTGCTCTTGTGTTAAAACGAATGTTATAGGGGCTACAGCATGCTGTGGCTGTTGTACCAATTTTCTGCTCGACAAATGTCTGACAGTTTGGAGCCCCCTATAAAAAACTAATTCTGCATCTCGTAATTTTTTAAGTACATGAAATGAAAGAACATACCGATATCTTTCATCCCAATTAAAATTGTGTTTTTAAATCATATACATTTTAAGATATTAAATGTTGAAAATGGTCTTTTTTTTAATTTTTCCAATTTTAAGAGTCCTGAGACCCCTTAACTTCTTTTCCATGTAGTCAAGAACACAGCCCTCCTATGATTTCAAAATAATCCTTCTGGGATAGAGATTGTCATTAGGCAGCACAAGTACGAAATTTCCAATGTTACAGTCATCTCTATCAATAGCTTTCTTGTTTGGTTCAGTTGCATAGAATACACTGCATGAATTTTCAGCAAAATTATTGTTTGTATAAGAACAAACTATATTGATAAGTACAGTAGAGCGCCGATTAACGGAACTCCAATTAACCGAACTTCCAATTATCCGAACAGCCAATTTCTTTCAAAAAAAATTTTTTTAACCGAACTTTCAATTATCTGAACAGCCTATTTCTCTCAATTTTTTTTTTTTTTTTTTTTTTTTTTTTTTAAACGAACTTCCAATTATCCAAACAGCATATTAGACCTTAATATCAGATTTTAAATGATGATGAGATTTAAGACTAAAAAGAAATTGAAGAAAATGAAAACGAATACTCTGAAAATGACTCAGGTCCATCACATACAGAAGCCTTTGAATGTCTAGAAAAGCTATGAAACGGCTCGAACGGCAGAAGAACGCTGGTCCTATTAGGTAGCTTTCTTTACAAAAAGCTACCTATTGCAGCCGTTCGGAGGAAAGCGATTTCAAAAAATTTTGGTATATTTTCATCGATCATGACCCCCAGACCCCGAAACCACCCTCCGTTCAAAATTGATATATATATATATATATATATCAATTATCAATATATATATATATATATATGACCTATGTCACACTGCAACTCTCGTATTTATGAACCGATTTGGATGTAATTCGGTGTGTACATAGTATATACCAATGTCTCGATCGAGTTCGTTGGCCAGCTTCATCCGCCATTTAAAAATTTAAAAAAAATTTAAAATTTGAAATGTGGTACCAAAAAATTGAAAATGGAAAAATATTTTTTTCTTGTGTATTTGACCTTTATACAAAGACTCCGTAGCAGTTTTTGTTTCGTCTATATCTTAAAAAATGGCTGAGTTATAGCATTTTGAATTTCTAGCGAAGCTGACATTTTGAAACGTCCTGAATTTTGTCACGCGATAAAAGGCGTATTTATGAACCGATTTCAATGTAACTTCGTTTATACATAGTACAGACCAATGTCTCGAACGAGTTCGTTGGCCAGTTTCATCCGCCATCTTGTTTAAAAATGGCGGCCATTTAAAATTTTAAGAAAAATTTAAATTTGAAATGTGGTAGCAAAAAATTGAAAATTGAAACAATATTTTTTTCTTATGTGTTTGACCTTGATAAAAAGATTCGGGAGCAGTTTTTGTTTCGTCTATATCTTAAAAAATGGCTGAGTTATAGCATTTTGAATTTCTAGCGTGGCTGACATTTTGAAACGTCCTGATTTTTGACACGTGATAACAGACGTATTTATGAACCGATTTGGATGTACCTTGGTGTGTACATAGTACATACAAATAACTCAACCGAATTCGTTGACCAGCTTCATTCGCCATCTTGTTTCAAAATAGTTGCCATTTAAAAAAATTTTAAAAAAATTAAATTTAAAATGAGATACCAAAAAATTGGAAAATGAAAAAGATTTTTACTTTCTTCTATCTTTACAAGAAGAAAGTATTGGATTCATGAAAATTTTCGAATTCCGGTTTTCAACGGATTTACACGTTTTAGGGGTCAGAGATTCCAAAAAACATGTTTTTACAAAATGTCTGTCTGTGACTCTGTGAGTCTGTCTGTCTGTCTGTCTGTCTGTGTGTATGTGACACAAATTTTGTGGGCGCTCTATCTCAAGAACTAATGCACGGAATTTAACAAAAATTCATATTCACTTAGCCCCTGATACAAATTGATGCTGATTAGATTTTGGTGCAAATCGCTCAACAGGTGGCGCTGCTATGCTGCCTTTTTTACGATTTCCGCAATGGCTCTATCTCAAGAACTAATGCACGGATTTTCATGAAACTTCAGATTCAGTTAGTCCTTGACATGAATAGACAATTTAGAGATTTTGGTGCAAATCGCTCAACAGGTGGCGTTGTTATGCTGCCTTTTTTACGATTTCTGAAATGGCTCTATCTCAAGAACTAATGCACGGATTTTCATGAAACTTCAGAGTCAGTTAGTCCTTGATATGACTTGATGCTGATTACGTGTTGGTGTAAATCGCTCAACAGGTGGCGCTGCTATGCTGGATTTTGTACGATTTCCGCAATGGCTCTATCTCAAGAACTAATGCACGGATTTTCATGAAACTTCAGATTCAGTTAGTCCTTGATATGAATAGACATTTTATATATTTTGGTGTAAATCGCTCAACAGGTGGCGCTGCTATTGGGCATTTTTTGCAATTTCCGCAATATCTCTATCTCAAGAACTAATTCTTGGATTTTCAACAAACTTCATATTCAGGTATACCATGATATGAATTAGTGCTGTTTATGTTTTGGTGCAAATCGTTGAAAAGGTGGCGCTGCTATGCTGCATTTTTCAGAATTTCCGCCACAGCTGTATCTCAATAACTAATGCATGAATTTTCATCAAACTTCAGATTCAGGTATACCTTGATATCAATTAGTGCTGTTTATGTTTTGGTGTAAATCGATCAACAGGTGGCGCTGCTATACTACATTTTTCAGAATTTCCGCTATAGCTCTATACAAGAACTAATGCACGAATTTTCACCAAACTTCAAATTCAGATATATTGTGATGTGAATTGGTACTATTTAAACGATTTAATTGACGTGATTTATATAGAAGAAAGTTTTGTGATGGCCACAACATACTAGTTTTGTATGTGTTTGACCTTAATACAAAGATTCCGGAACAGGTTTTGTTTCGTCTACATCTAAAAAAAATGGCTGAGTTATAACATTTTGAATTTCTATTGTGGCTGACATTTTAAAACGACCTGATTTTTGTCACGCGATAACAGGCGTATTTATGAACCGATTTGAATGTAACTTGGTCTGTACATAGTACAAACTAATGTCTCGACCGAGTTCGTTGGCCAGCTTCATTCGCCATCTTGTTTCAAAAGGGTTGCCATTTTTTAAAAAAATGTAATTTAAAATTTAAAATGAGGTATTAAAAATTGGAAAATGAAAAAGATTTTTTTTTATGTGTTTGGCCTTGATACAAAGATTCTGGAGCAGTTTTTGTTTCTGAAAATTTGTTCTTTTGTTTATATCTTAAAAAGTGGTTGAATTATAGCACTTGAATTTCTATCATGGCTAACACTTTCAAACGATCTTGTATTTGTCACGCGATACCACACGTATTCGCCTATTTCGATGGAAGAAGGCATGTGGATAGTATACATCAATATCTCGACCAAGTTCGCTGGCCAGCTTCATCAGCCATCTTGTTTCAAAATGGCGGCCATTAAATTAAAAAAAATTATATTTAAAGTGAGGTGCAAAAAAATTAGAAATTGAAAAAGGTTTCTTTCTTAAGTATTTGACCTTGATATAAGGATTCGGGAGCATTTTTTGTTTGTGTTTATCTTAAAAAATGGCTCAGATATAGCATTTTCAATTTCTAAAGTGGGTTACATTTTGAAAAATCTGATTTTTTGCCTGCGACAGCACTCGTATATATCAAACGATTCCGAGTGAGCATGTTCCGATGAGTGAGCATGTGCACAGCAATTACTAAGGTCTCGACCAAGTTCACTGGTTAGCCTCATCTACCATGTTGTCTTAAAATGGCAGGCACTTTAAGAAATCGCCGAATTTGGCAACCAAATACAAGTGACTTTAAATAAAAGCAGATTGGATAAAGCTGACTAATTTCGCGAAATTCTCATTCATAATGATTTCGTATTGATAAAAATTAGTATTGAATCTCCTACATTCGGTTTCCACTTAATTAAGCTTCGTGTGTTTGAATAATATAAGTTGGCTTTTTAAAAATAAGGAATATGAAAGCTACCTCTTCCTCCCGGCACTGGCCGGAAGGACTTTTCAACTAACATATTTCAGAAGAATTCGAGACATGGCAGCAGTGAAAAGAATATCTTCTTTGAAGCAAGCAACAGTCGAACGCTTTTTTGCTTAAATTATAATCTCTGGAGTTCAGCAAATGATATAAAAAAGTAAAAAAAAAAAAAAGACAAATCAATTTTTAAACATGCCAGCATTAGCTAGTGCTTGTCCGTTCGAAGCGCGGATAAAATGTGAATATTTTAGTATAGTCAGGAACATTCCTTAAATTTTCTATCTATTTATACGAACTAGGGTCGGTCCCGACTTGTTCGGACAATCGGCGCTCTACTGTACACAAAATATAAACAAAAACATTACCTCAAAAACATAAATGTTATAACTCAACAAAATAAGAAAAAGCTTCACTTCAACTATAACATTTTTTATGCATTGACAGAAAGTGTATACAAAATTTTAAATGATAATTGGTTGGACCAATGTTACCCCAAATGTTGGGCCAAAGCCATTCCAACTTAGAAGAGCGCTTTTCTTTTTTATCTCAGGTAAGACAAATCATAATCCTACATTAGACCTTGATCTACACTAATGAGGTTATAATAGCACGTACTTACCAAGGTCCAAATGAATTAATTTACAGCTTGGTAGACAAAAGTTGTAAGAGCTAAATTCTCACCGTCTTCAAACTATCTTTTACTGGCGCTCCCACTGTGGAAACTTGGCGAATTACATACAATGAGCTGCCAGCCTGAATCTAATACTATCACCTATATTTTTAGACAAAAATTTCGCTCGTATTCACCAACTACTTCGACCCCGAGTTATGCGAATAACCTCGGTCGAACGCTCAAACGGTATGCACCTTTAATCCTGATTGGACGTCTCCTTGATAATGTCAAATCAAATGTTATCGTGAATTTCATTTGAGCGTTCGACCGAGGTTTTCTAGGTCGAGGAAGATGGTGAATACGAACATAACTAAAGCGATATAGAAAATATAGCAGATTTACTCTTTTTTCTCTCTTCGACCAAAGTTACCCTTAATGGGGAAAAGTTACCTCAGTTGACGGAAAGTTAAACTAGTCAGATGTGGCAATCTCAAAACTTTCTTCTACTTCATGCATGTTAATACTTCCTGAAAAATGCAGCATACCAGTACCACCTGTTAGATGATTTACACCAAAATCTAATTATCAACAACTTTGACAACTTCTAACTCAATCTGAAATTTGATGAAAATCCATGCATTAGTTTTTTAGATAGAGCTATTGCGGAAATTGTAAAAAATTCTGCATAGCAGCGCCACCTGTTGGACGATTTACACCAAAAACAAATTAGGACCAATTTATATCAGGGACTAATTGAATCGGAAGTTTGATGAAAATTCGACTTTTTACTTGAGTTAGAGGTATTGCGATAATCATGAATAAGGCAGAATAGCAGCGCCACCTGTTGGGTGATTTACACCAAAAACTAAACAGCACTAATTTATATCATGGACAAACTGAATCTGAAGTTTTATGAAAATCCGTGCAGTAGTTCCTGAGATATAGCTATTGCAGAAATCGCGAAAAATGGCGCATAGCAGCGCCACCTGTTGGGCGATTTTCACCAAAAACTAATCAAGACCAGTTTATATCAAGGTCTAACTAAATCTAAAGTTTTGTGAAATCCCGTGCATTAGTTCTTGAGATAGAGCACCCACAACATTTTTGTCACATACAGACTCACAGAGTGACAGAGTGACAGACAGACTCACAGACAGACATTTTCTAAAAACCATCAAATCATGTTCAGGACATTATGAAACGCATAAATACGTCGAAAACCGGAAGTCGAAAATTTTCACGAATCCCATACTTTCTTCTTGTAAAGATAGAAGAAAGTAAAAAGATGACATCGACACTATCTCTAAATGGGTAAAAGAACCTTGGCATGAATTGCAAGAAATGATCTTCAAATCTTTCAAAAATGTTGCATCGGTAACTCGATGAATGAAACAGAGGATGATGTATTTTTTTTTTAAAGATGACATCGACACTATCTCTAAATGAGTAAAAGAAGCTTGGCATGAATTGCAAGAAATGATCTTCAAATCTTTCAAAAATGTTGCATCGGTAACTCGATGAATGAAACAGAGGATGATGTATTTTTTTAAAAAGATGACATCGACACTATCTCTAAATGAGTAAAAGAAGCTTGGCATGAATTGCAAGAAATGATCTTCAAATCTTTCAAAAATGTTGCATCGGTAACTCGATGAATGAAACAGAGGATGATGTATTTTTTTTTTAAAGATGACATCGACACTATCTCTAAATGAGTAAAAGAAGCTTGGCATGAATTGCAAGAAATGATCTTCAAATCTTTCAAAAATGTTGCATCGGTAACTCGATGAATGAAACAGAGGATGATGCATTTTTTTAAAAAGATGGCATCGACACTGTCTCTAAATGGGTAAAAGAAGCTTGGCATGAATTGCAAGAAATGATCTTCAAATCTTTCAAAAATGTAGCATCAGTAATGCGATGAATGAAACAGGGGATGATGTATTTTTAAAAAAAAGATGATGAGGATGAATTAGATACTAACGTAATTTATCCTGATGTACCAATGAAAGAAAGCAATTTTAAGAAGTTGCCTGAAAACTTACATGGATAATGACTTGGATAGTAAAGGGTGATTGGTGACTATCGGATATCACCGACCTCCATGGACAATTTTCTTTTTGCGAATGAGGACTTTTGTTTTTGCCTTTTGGTAACAGTAGTTATATTGAAGAATGTTTTGGTTGAGATACGGGTTTTTTCCTATCAAAAGAAATAAATATTGCATTCGACTAATTATGTACATATGTAAATAATTTTTTGTGTAAGTTAAAGATGATATAAATAACATAAAATGCAGAAATGGCCTCTTCATTTTGGTATATTGTCTCATGAAATTCCCTAGATGCCGAGTCATTCCTCGAATAATTAGAGTTCTGATTCATCGAAGGCGGCCTAGCTTGGATCGGTAAGTGTTTCTTACTTCCCTTAATAGATTTTCATGACATAATAAATTGTGTTTACGACATTTACATTCTCCATTGTAAAAGATTAGAGTATTAAAGGATTTTTAGAAACTTGTAATTATTTTTTATGTTTTTTTATATTTACCATATCTTTAAATTTAAAATATCAATTTTAGAAATCTTCTTAGACTCGTGTATAAGCCGACCCCCCCGCCTTCCTTGGAGCCAAAAAAATGTTCGATTTTCTCTAATTTAAGTGACGAATGACAATATTAAAGTAATTTTTTCGAAAGCATTCAAATACTTTAAAGAATGAGCTGTATTAAATTATTATTACAACTAAATATTACTTACATAATGTGGTCTCTGGTTGTCAATGCCGTGAAGACGGTAGGCGATTTTTTTCTCATTTAAGTGACATACGATAATATTAAAATAAATTTTTCGAAAGTTTTCAAATACTTTAAAGAATTAGCTGTATTACATTATTATTACGACTAAATATTACTTACATAACAATGTCTCCGGTTGTCAATGACGTGAAGACAGTGGGTGATCTTCTCTAATTTAAGTGACGTATGATAATATTAAAATAATTTTTTCGAAAGTTTTCAAATACTTTAAAGAATTAGCTGTATTACATTATTATTACGACTAAATATTACTTGCATAACAATGTCTCTGGTTGTGAATGCCGTGAAGACAGTAGGTGATTTTCTTTAATTTAAATGGCGTGTGATAATATTAAAATATTTTTTTTAAAAAATATTCAAATATTTAAAAGAATGGACTATTAAATTATTAATACGATTAAGTATTACTTACATAGCATGGTCTCTGGTTGTCAATGCCTCGAAAGCAGTAGGCGACTTTCTCTAAATCAAGTGTCGTATGGTGTTTACACTCTGAGTAGCTGACCATTTTGACAGCGCCGTGTCGAAGTGCTTTGGGATATTCTAAAACACATATATTTTAATTAAATAAGAAGATGCTCACAAAATAATTTAAATAAGAAATTATTCATAATTTCAATGGTTTAGTTTTAGTAAAAAAGTGTAATTTTCTAGATTTTAAGATAAGATTTCGGTTTATTTGCCTTCTTAAACACGAAATTCTTATTTATTTATTTATTTATTTATTTATTAGTAACTATCGTGACCCCGCCAGTAGTTAATCAAATAAAGTCAGTACTACGAGGTTTTTATTTCCGTCCTTGAAACTAACTATAACTAAACTAAGTAAGCGAGGTAAAATAACATGATTGCTACACCCCTAAGGAATGCCCTATAATGGACAAATGTGAAATCCGCTGAAATTGAATAGCAACAAAATTATAAATAAATAGTTTTTAGATGCTATCGTAATTATACGTAGCACCTATAGTCGTCGTTCGGTCCGTCTTTCTGTCCGTCTGTCCGCATATAACAGAGCAAAAACTACCCAACCGAATGCTCTGAAATTTTAAATATATAATTGCTGCAAAATTTTGTCGCGCCATTTGAAAATTTATGAAAATCGAATGTATGGTTTAATTACAAGGACAGCCAAAAGTTTTCCGTTACATTACGGCCAATCGAAAAAAAAAAAATTGCAAGTGCATTTTAATGATGTTACAGCCTTTCAAACAGAATAAAATTTATATGCCCTTATGAAGTGCACTAAAATATACATTGAGTACAACATGCGGTGCAAAAAATATTTATAAAACTAGTTATATTACGAATGCACCTCATTTGCTACGTTTGACGAGCAATTTCCGACTTGTTTTAATTGCCATTTTTCCAGTGGTTAATCAGGCGAAAAAAGTCAATCGAAAATCTAAAAATTAATCTTTAAAATATCATCCTTGGGCTGTGATTAACAATAATACTTAAGAAACTGTTAGTTGAAATAAGCAAGATGTAAATGGATTGTTTTATCTTACCGTAATTATCTCCAGCTAATCAAAAGGTAAATGTTTTCAGTTTCTTATTCATAAAATGGCTTCTCTTATAGCAAACAGCTGACAACAATGTGACAACAGATGCACCAACATCAACATTCAAACAAAAATATTATGTCTAGTACCATGTATAAAACACATTTCCGCCTAAAATGGCACACTATTTCAGAAATTCGATCAATTACTGGAAGGTATCAACTACTAGCGAGATCACCCTACCTGGTGTAATAATGGACACAGTGAAAAACAGAAGCAGCCAAAATAAATTTTTCACATGTTCCAAGGCTTCATAAAGGAAGTCTCTTCTTAAACCTTTATAATTGGAATAAAAGAAAGAAAATGAGAAACAGCAGAAGCACAAACTATTGCTATTGTTCATATCTCTCTCTTTTATTAGGATTCGCTTCGCTCATCCTCTACTAGGCTACACAAATTACATTTTGTCGTGCACTTTACAAAAGAACTATTCAGTATTTTGACTTGAAATTAAACATAAAAACAAGTAATATAAAAATTTTGTTTTTAAAGTCAATTCCTACTTAAGCCATCAAAGAAAAATTTAATATAATCAAGCTAATATTAGTTTTTGTTGCATTAAAATATCTCAATTTGTTGATTTTCTATAAGCAAGTAGGTTTACAATGGAACTCTATGGGAATTTGGCGAAATATTACAGATATCGCCAAGTTGGCGACAAACTTGGTGGTATTTGGCGACAGAACAAGGTCCCCCCTATGGTAACCCCTTATTCAAAATACTTTCATTGAACTTCAATAACCAACGGCCGCCATTTTGTTTCCCATGGAAAACTAAAATTAATTAATTAAAATTAAATTAATTAATTAATATTTGAAAAAACTGAATTAACATCAATTGCCATACAGTACAAGTTTAAAAAATTTTATTTCAACTTGATAGGATGAATAATGAGTGTTTTATTAACGATTGAAAATTTGAACAAGATAAATATATAAATATATAAATAAATAAATATAGGGAGAGTGTGAGCTAATAGTAGGAATTGAATAAATTATGATCTGTAGATTTGCACAATATTATTTTTTTCAGAATAACGTTAAAAAAATCTATTATTTTAATTAATTTATTTTACACGTTTTTCCATTACGGACGCATTTTTTCAAATAAAAAATGAAACATGTATACTTTCAGGAGAAAAAATAAATCATGGAGTTACGATTTCTTTTATGAAATTTTTAAAATACCCTTTTTTACGAAAATTATAGCATATTTTTAATGAATTAAATTTAATGAAAATTCGATTATTTACATTCAATTATAAAAGTTTTTTCCAGTGTTAAGAATTCAAATACTAAATTTATTCTTATCATGTGAAATCATCTACGCAGACGATCTTACGCATTGTAAAAGAATTATATTATGATTTTTTTTGTAAAGTGGCAACAAAAGAATTGTAAACAAATAAAATTAATCGTTAAATTCTTTATATAAATATTTTGTAAAATTTTGATTCGAAACTATTTTTATTTACACCAGTCGTATATCATAAATAATAAATTCCGTGGAAATTCTTAGTTATTTGGCAGAATTTACATTTGTACAATTAAAATGCTCCAAAACATAAAATAACGTTTTTGCTTAATAAAGATGCAAGAATAATATAAAAAAAAAACTATTGTTACTTCCAAATATTTATCTCATTAAATAATGCTTTGCAAATCCAAACAAAGCATGGCTTTTGCTAGTTCTTTTGATCCACTGTCAGCAATCGCGGCACCCATCTTGCTGATAACTTTTTCATGCCCAAATGTTCATGCAAGATATTGAATATACGTTCATTTGAAATGTTTACCCTCTTAGCTATCTCACTCACTTTCAAACGGCGATCTTTTAACACGATACCATGGATTTTGTTGACCAGTCGTGATCTTAATTGAACATCCAGAACGCTTTACATCTGTTGTGCTCGCACGGCCACAACGAAATTCCGTAAACCACTTGTGAACCATACAATGTGATGGAGGAGATTCCCCATAATATTTTTTCAACTTTTCTTTAGTTTCGGTAATTGTTTTTCCTCGCAAAAAATAGTGTTTTACCAAAACACGAAAATCTTTTTTCTCCATAATCGAAACAAACAGTCAGTCATTTGCTTTTGAATACAATAAAACACAATATATTTAAAATATCGCCTGCAAATTGCACGAATGTTGCCGTAGACAGGAATAAATTGAAAACATAATAATAAGAGTGCGATCAAACCGCCACCTTTTTTAAAGTCACAGAGCCCTGGTATATATATATATATATATGATTTTGGTCATGTGATAACTCTCGTATTTATAAAGCGATTTGAATGAGATTAATTCTGTGCATAGTACATACCAATGTCTCGACGGAGTTCGTTGGACAGCTTCATCCGCCATCTTGTTTCAAAGTGGCGGCCATTAAAGAAATTTTTAATTTAAAAATTTAAAAAGCGGTACTAATAAATTAAAAACTGAAAATATTTTTCTTTTAGGTATTTCACCTTAATACAAGGATTCCGGAGCATATTTTGTTTCGACTTTATCTTAAAAAATGGCTGAGATATAGCAGTTTGAATTTCTAGGGTGGCTGACATTTTGAAACAATCTTATTTTCGTCATGCTGTAACTCTCGTATTTAAATCGATTTGGATAAGATTAAGCATGTGCATAGTTCATATGAATGTCTCAACTGAGTTTGTTGGTTAGCTTCATACGCCATCTTGTTTCAAAATGACGACCATTTAATTTTTTTTAATTTTAAAATTTAAAAAGCGGTGCAAATAAATTATAAATTTAAAACGATTCTTTCGTTAAGCATTTGACCTTAAAACAAGGATTCCAGAGAATTTTTATTTTTCTTTTATCTTAAAAAATGGCTGATATAAAGCAGTTTCTAGGGTGGCTGACATTTTGAAACAATCTGATTTTCATGATGCGATAGCACGCGTATTAATTAACCGATATCGATTTGACAAAGCATGTGTACAGTACATACCAAGGTCTGAACCGAGTTCGTTTGCCAGCTTACACCGCCATCTTGTTTCAAAATGGCGACCATTTAAAAATGTTTAAAAATTTAAAAAGCGGTACACAAATATTAGAAATTGTAATCTCTTTTCTTTAAATGTTTGAACTTGAAACAAGGATTCCGGTGCATTTTTATTTCGTCTTTATCATTAATCATCATTAATCATAAATCGTCATTATCACGGTCAAGTGCGAGTATTACTCGCGCTCAGAGGGTTCCGTACAATAAATATAAGAATTATTAACTGTATTATTAAAAAACTCGTTACTAAAAGAAAAATAAGACTTTGTAAAAACTATACAACGTAGGGTTTGGTATAGCTGTATATTTACTAGAAAACTATGAATGGGTATACCGTAAAAGTGAATAGAGATATAAAAGCTAAATAATATAAAATATTGCTATTCTGTATAACTCTTATCTAAATATTATCCTAATCTGTTTATGAGGAACTAAATTCGGCACTGATAATAAAAGTAGTGCATGTTTAAACTTCATTTGGTATTTCATAAAACTAAATTCAGCGTCGTAATAATCTTTTCATTTTACAGTGTAGCTAAAATAAAACCCTTGTTCAAAGTTTAAACTTGGCATTTTGCTAAGCGCGCTTCGAAAGGAAGTCGCAAAGTAACGAAGCCGCTTTGGTCCGTGCCGCATTTTTACAGATAGATTTTTAATTAACCTTTAAAGACACGGAAGGCGTGTTGAGAGATCTACTCAATGCAAACTAGTCGCGAATCCCATAGTATTTATGTGATAAATTCTAATTAAATTAGTCTGTTTATAACATTTTGACCTTTGTTGCTTTTATACTACTACTGGACATTGTATTATACAAATGCATCATTAAAAGTTGTTATCTAGGCTTTTAAAGACGATGGAACATAGAGTGCGCCGTCCCTGTCATTATGTATGTTCAAACCGTCCGTGTCTTTAGGTTTAAGAACTCGGTATAATTACCGACGACTTTTTTCAAAATTCATTATCAACAATGCTTTTATACTTTTGCAACGATAGGTACCTACAGCGCTCCTCAACACCTTTGCTGAATGCCCGCAAATCCAAATTTGTGTGCAACGGGAAAATGCGATTTACTCAAAAACTATGTGACCTACGGTAATAGCTATAATTTTCCTGCAAGATTTAAATTAACGTCTACTACCACTAATTTTTTCATAATTTTAGTTTCAGTAGATTCGGAAATAGATGGGAAGAACATAGTTTTGCAGTACATTTTCAACGATATCTCTGAAAATATAATACTTAAAATTAAAGGAAATGTATTTTTGAGTTCAGCAGTATGAAAGCTCTCAGAGGATAACAAGCATGATATTAAAAAAATAAAAAAATTTTTTTTTTCAAGTAACTTAATTAGACCCTCTACATTTTTCCTAAAAATATTTATAAATGTTTAATAATCTGTAAATATGTGGGTTAATAGCCTTTATTACTTTCCCCAATTTGAACTTTCCACTTTCCATACTTTACGAGTAAAATGGCTGTGACAGACAGACACGGGAGTGATCTTATAATGGTTCCGTTTTACTTTTTAAGTAAGGAACCCTAAAAATGGCGGAGATATATCAGTTTGAATTTTTGACATTTCTGACATTTTGAAACAATCTGATTTTTGTTATGCGATATCATACGTATCTTTTAACTGATTTGCATATGACTAAGCATGTGTACAGAACATACCATGGTCTCGACCAAGTCCATTGGTCAGCTCTATCCACTTTGTTGTTTTAAAAATGCGGGCACATCAAGACATGGCCAAATTTGACGACGAAACATAAATCACTCTAACTGAAGGCAACTTGGATTTAGCTGACTAATTTTGCGAAATTCTTATTCATATTCAGTATTGAAGAAAATTTTTATTGAATCATCTGTAATCGAGTTCCACTAATTTTGGCTTCGCGTGTCTCTGTAAAATAAGCTATATATATATATATATATATAAATGCAATTTAACAAATTACAACGACCATTTGGAAAATGATTTTTTCAAAGACTAAAATTTAAGACATAAAAAATCGCACGGAGTTGATCATACATTACGTACGCCATTAATTAAACATTAATAGTGTTATTACACGTAAAAATTCCAAGCGACAGAAATCGCCTGCAACTCGTACGTATTATGCACCTGAAACTTATGTATCATCCAAGCATTTCATTGGCTGTTCGGGAAAAGGCTTTTCCACCGTCAGATTTCTTGGAAATCTGACGGCCAATTTTAAATGAAATTTATTTCTTAAACTTCTAAACATCCCACAATATTACTTTTTACACCGTCGTATATAGAAAAAAATGTGCTTTTAAATGCAATTTGTTTGAAAGCTGTATCTCAATTTGTTTCTGAGTTATTATTTTTTTTTGTAGTTTTTATTACTTTTTTGTCATAGTGGCAACAGAAGTAATCCATCTCTGTTGAAAGTAAAGGGAAATACATATTACTGTATAGACCAATGAGAACACGAATAAAATGCGGATTAAACCAATAAAAAGCTTCAGATATGCTTTTGATTTCCTACCCTGACGAGAACAATAACCATTTTTCCAAATGGTTAAAAAAAAAAAAAAAAAAAAAAAAAAAAAAACAAGGAATATGTAAGCTACTTTTTCCTCCCGGTACATGCCGAAAGGACTTTTTTATTTTATTATCATAACCATTGGTAACTCGAGCCGTAATTTTGGTAAAGTAAATGATGCTGCGTCGTTACATATTGAATTTTTACGTATTAGAATCTCTATGGTCTCTGATATGATGGATGGATATTGTAGACTGGGGGGGGGGGGTAAAAAATATTTTACTTTCATTAAAATTTATTTGGATGGTTTCTTCTTGATATAATCTTGCCAGAGCTGTGGTTTTTCTATTATATATAATATCAACTACATGCTCCTTTTTTTCTATACTTAAATTTCCTGTTAGTCATACCAATATAGTAATTATTATTTGATCCATCAGCTCTAATAAAATGTATTTCATATACTCTTGAGTAATTCTCAAAATTAATTGACCCAATTTTTGGGCAAATGATGTTACTTAATGTCGGAGATTAGTTTGGCTACTAAGAAGATATTGAAACTTTTAAGACTTGTTTTAATTTCTCAAATAAGCTTGGAAAATATTGAATAGTATAAACTTTGTATTTTTGCGAATCAAATTTATGTTAAGGTTTCTAATTATTTGTATTATCCACGATTAATTTATTAATATGTTGAAATTTAAAACGTAACACGTAAAAATTCAATATGAAACGTTGCAGCATCATTTAAGTTACCAAAATTATGGCTCGAGTTACTCAATGGTTATGATAGAAAAATAAAAAATTAACGTGCGTAACTTTACGTGAAAAATTTAATGATGACATGACGTTTCAAATCATTGCATCATTGCATCAGCATGCACGTTTTAAAAATCTATGTATTTAGAAAACAAAGCTCTATTTTTGGTCTTCTGCCCTGAGCTTTCTACCTAACCTATTTTACTAATTATTTTTTTAATGAAAGCTGTTTATCTGTAGATCTGCCCGCACTAGCTACTTTTTTAGAAGTCCTATTTTTATATTTTAAATTTAATTTTAAAATATTTTTATAAAATTTCTAGGATGCGATATTATTATCTAAAAAAATGTGAACAGAAAATGACTTTACGCTTTAAAAAACACGTACTTTACTCTATAAAGCTGTTACATTTCAATATTTTTTTCATTCCACCGATACTGAGTTTGAGACGCTAGGCAAAAAGCTTTAGCGAGTAAAAATGACGTCATATTAAGAGAAAACGATAATTTTCTTTGACAAAACTAAATATTTTACCACAAATGTGCCTAAAAGACATGAACTTGTGGAATTTTTACTCACCGGTACTGAGATTAGAGCCTCAAGTCAGGAGTGCGAATGTTCACAAGCCAAATTGTAGCGATTGTAGCCGGGGTCGTCGCGTAACAACTTTCTTCTCTTACGTGCCTGCTTCATAAGCGTTCATGAGAGGATGACGCCACGCAAGAGACCTGAGTAGCAAACGAAATTTATCAAATAGTTGTATGTGTGCATTAAAAACAGTGCTAGAAATTTCTATTTTATGATTTTGGTGAGCAATTTGTGGTTCATTTTAGGTCACTCAAGGGTAGGAAACTTTTTTTTTACTTGATTTCAAATGCAATCAAATACATTTGGTCCGCGGTTTTTATCAAAGATTTTAACTTGAAATGTACATTTATGGCAGAGAAATACATTAAAATTTCACAACTTTAGTAGCAAAAAATAAAAATGCAAAAATAGTTAAAGAATTGGGATTTGTGGTATTTTTCGGAGAGTTTAACTTGAAATATAAATTTGTCGCAGGAGAAATCATACATTAAAATTACACGATTTTAATGGTAAATAATTAAAATTCCCTTTAAAAATAAATATGCCTTAATTTTAAATTATAAATATCAGGATTGTTATTACATAAATTCGTAAATTAAAATATTATTTTTTTTCAAACAATTAAAACAAAAATTCGATTTATCAATTAAAATTTCAAATTTCATAATGTATGGTTAACTTAAAAGATACGTATTACAACTGAAAAACATTTTTCACTAGTAGTATGTACTTTCATATAATTAACAACAAATATGGCATTTAATATTGCCTCATAGAAAATAATCTCACTTAAACAGAAAATATTAAAAAGCTAAAATATCATGAAACTTATTAATGACACTTACATGTTTATTAATATAGGTAATTTTCTTTTATTAGAAGTGAATTTTCTAATGTCATTTTTAACTTTTATATATAGTTATTTAGCAAGATATTTGAAATTCCTGACAAACCCAATTATTTAATAAACACAATAAATTTTAATTAAAGTATCTCTGGTAAAAATTTCAATGCAAAAAATGTTTCTTTTAACAGAAATCCTCCTTTATTTGGAATACCAATTTGTTTTTCCTCATCTGTTTTCACTGTATATTCCATTCACTTAACCATTCACTGAATTTAATAAAAAATAAAAAATTGTGATCTTTTGTAGATTTTATTGGATTATATTAATATTAAATACCATATTTGTTGTAAATTATATGAAAGTACGTACTACTAGTGAAAAAGGCTTTTTAGTTGTAATACTTACCAACAGAATGTGTATTTTAAGTTAATCATACCTTATGAAATTTGAAATTTTAATTGACATAGAATTTTGTTTTAATTGTTTGAAAAAAAATTAATGTTTTTATTTACGAGTTTAGGTAATAACAATCCTGATATTTAAAATTTAAAAATAAGGTATATTTATTTTTAAAGGGAACTTTAATCATTTACTGCTAAAATTTTGTAATTTTAATGTATAATTTCTCCTGCCATAAATTTATATTTCAAGTTAAACTCTCCGAAAAATACCATAAATTCCAATTCTTTAACTACTTTTGAATTTTTATTTTTTGCTACTAAAGTTGTATAAATGTATGATTTTATCTGCCATAAATGTATATTTCAAGTTAAAATCTTTGATAAAAACCATGAATCAAATGTATTTGATTGTATTTGAAATGAAGGGGTAAGCATGGATTTGAAATCAAGTAAAAAAAAAAAAATTCTTGTTTACAGAACCTTGGGTGTTTAATTATTGAATGTATAATTCTAACAGATCTAAAATAAGCAACAAATTGCTCAACAAAATATCGTCGAACAGGAATTTCTAGCACTGTTTTTGATGCACACATACTACACACTATTCGATAAGTTTCATCTGCTACTCAGATCTCTTGCGTGACGTCATCCTCTCCTGAAGCAGGTCCGTAAGAGAAGAAAGTTGTTTCGCGACGGCCCAGTTGTAGCTGACAAACACAACTTCAAATTTGGAAATATATTTATTAATAATATATATTGCAATCTAAAATATTCTTTAAACTGTGAATACCGATATGAAAAGGTGCATAGATAAATTTTGAGTCGGTGAAAATGACGTTAGGTTTAGATTTCACGGTGGAAAAATTCTATGATTGTGTCAAAGTCAAAATTTGATGATTTTTCATTCCATAATACTAAACATCAGAGCCTCAAATGATTACTTCATCATAACTACTGATCTTGATGACATGTTACTGATCACTTTTACGAATAAAGTTTAATTTTTCAATAATTTGATCAGTCGAAGCTTATGAAAATAGTATGTTGGTAACTTCAGGTTAAAGCTATATTTGTTCTAAGATTTACATTAACCAACGTAAGATGGATTTTTTTGTTGTAATTAATTCTGTATATTTATTATAAATCAATGTAACAGTTCCTTTGTAAACATTTTCTTCGTCAAAATTCGACGTTTTTCAACTCGTTAAATTAAATACAGGGTAAAATGCCAAACGCTTCGCGGGCCACAGATAAGTTGTCGGCGGGCCAGTTGTTGCCCGCGGGCCACGTGTTTGACAGGCTTGGTCTAGAGGTAGTGCAGAACTTCGATGATTTATTCGAAATGCGCGATGCGTTAGATCACCAGTTCAAATGCCCCGTCTACATTCATAGGTGAGGTAAATAGGCCTTGTGAAGGGACACCAGATGTTACATTGTGCACTCAAGACTTGTCTGATTATGTAAATTCATGGTATGTGGATGACATCTCATATTCGGCGTGAGATTACAGGTATATTAGATTTTCTTTATCTCTAAAGCCTCATCTACTACAGCTTAATAGATACAAAACCAAATTCACTAATTTTACTAAATTTAACAAATTATTTAAACCATTACAGAATCAATTACAAACTAATTTGGATAAAGTACAAACAATACAGGAACTGGACAATTGGCTGGAGGTCTTCAATAATACAGTAAATGAAGTATGTAAAAAATCATTAAGAATTAAGAAAACTAAACTATACCCGCAATTTAGCTGGTGGAATGATAAATTAAAATCACAAAGGAATAGAATTTCGGCCCTACATAAAAGACTTAAAAGTTCAGACAACCCCAAATGGAAGATCGAAATAAATAAAGAACGGGCAAAATATAAATTAATGATAAAAAATGAAAAACTAAAATCATGGCAAAATTTTTGTACAAAAACCTCTGAAAAATTTGGACAAGCATTTAAAATAGCTACAGGTAAAAAACTAAAGAACCACCATTTTATACATACATTATTGGAGCGTTCCACCCCATATTGCACAAAATCAGATATATTTAAACAATTACCAGATCATCATTTCCCCATCCCAACTATATTGGATCCGCAGTCACTGGACCCGGCATCGGGGGAGACGGCTCAGTTCCCCCCCCCCCATCTTTCTCAACAAAAGAAATTAAATCGGCTCTTAAAGAGCAGAATAACTTAAAAGCCCCAGGTCACGACAAACTAGATGCCTTTATACTTAAAAATATTTTTAAACACTTTAAACATCTTTTTATTGATCTCTCAAATAAATGTCTTTTGCTTAATCACTTTCCCAGTTCATGGAAAATCGCGCAGGTAATCTTCTTTGCAAAGTTGTATAAAGACCCAAAAGAGTCAAAATCATATAGGCCCATTTGTCTGCTCCCGATGCTGGGGAAAGTCTATGAAAGACTCATAAAATATAGATTATTGTACTACTTGGAAAATAAAAATTATTTTAATAAATTTCAATTTGGTTTTAGAGAGGGTAAAAATAGAATACAACTACTACAATTATTAAGGGATAAAATTAAAAACTATTTAAATAATTACAAATATTGCGCGATTCTTTCATTTGATATAGTTGGGGCATTCGATAATATTGACTGGCTAACATTAAAAAACATAATAAAAACATTACCAATACCAAAATATCTTCATTCTACTTAGCTTTCTTACCAATCGAAAAATAATTACGGATTATCTTACAAATCAACTTAAAAGACACATACATCAGGGATGTCCGCAGGGATCGTGCTTAGGCCCGCTCCTGTGGCTCCTTATTGCAGATATTATATTAAAACAATTCTACCAAAAGTTTGAAGACCTCTATGCCTTTTGTGATGATTACAATATGATCATTAAAGCCAACTCAAGGAAACAATTTGAGGATGAGGCAAACGAGAAAATTGAATTTTTTAGAGTAATATGTGAAAACTTAAAACTTATCATTTCACCAGAAAAACAATATTTATGTTACTGCGCAAAAATCTAATGGAAAAAAGGAAACCTATTTTGCGACTGGGTGACAGAAAAATCAAACAAGAAAAACAAATTAAACTGTTAGGAATAACTTTTCAAGAAAATCTAAAATGGGATTTACATATTCAAAATATCAAAAGTAGAATTCTAACTCTAACTTCATCAATAAAGAGAGTTCACTCAGCGACTTGGGGTGTCAACAGGGAGTACCTGAAGAGTTGGTACGTTACAGTGCTGGAGAGGGTCATAGAGTATGGCTCGGAGGTCTGGTTTGATGATCTTCGGGTCATTGATAAGAGGAGACTTCAGAGCATACAACGCCTATGTCTTGTATCCATCACAAAATGTTATAAGAACGTGGCAACTCATACACTACAGGTGCTCCTGGGCATCCCGCCATTAATGTTAACACTCTAGAACAAATCTCTTAAAAATAAAATATTAGCTAACAAAGACATATTAATAATGAATAATAATGTTCTGTTAAATGATGATATCCAACCTAAAATTTACAAATACGTCACCAACCCAGAAATCGCAATTAATAATCTAATAGTCGTAAAGAACGAACTTAAACAATCAAAAGTTATAAAAATCTATACGGATGGATCCCACGCCAATTCAAACACCACATTTGCAATAGTAGCATACTCACAAAACAATAAAATTTACGAAAAAGTCAAACGTCTACAAGAAGGCAATTCGGTATTTCAGGCGGAGCTGCAGGCGGTGGTCGAGGCGGTTCAATGGGCCCTGTCGTCTAAATACACTAAATTCCAAATCTTTTCAGATAGCTTATCGACAATATTATCACTCTCTAATTTATTCCCAAACAATATCACGATTTTAAATTTATTCAAACTAATCACAGAACATAAAAATAAATTAATATACCTAACATGGATTAAAGGACACGCAGGAAATTTTGGTAATGAACTGGCGGACAAGCTGGCGAATGATGCCGCCCAGTACTGCAGCCTACCAATTTGCCGGGAAGTAAAACTTCCCAGGTCGTTTTTGAATAAGAGTCTAAGAACATTTTTATTAGATAGGTGGCAGTACAGCTGGGATAACTCAGAGGGAGGCAGATTCGCCTATGCAATTGTACCAAAGGTTCAACTTTCGTTATTATGCAAGGACAGAGTCTCGGTTTACTTCTTGACAGGCTGCGGCAGTTTTCCGACCTTTTTACACAGTATAAATAAAAAAGAAGACGATCTCTGTCAATGTGGTCGGCGTGGAGATCCAGTACACTATCTTTTAGAAAAATGTAAGTTTATGAAATACAAATTTACTAGAAAACATCCACAACTGCTAGACGATATATTAGAAATTTTAAATAACAAACAGTCCCTCAGTCAGCTTTACCAAAATTATAATATTCTTAATGAAAAATACTCGTTCATTAAGTATAAATTCATGCTAGTATGATTTGTACCTGTGGCCTGACAATGGTGTGAGATGCGGAAATGGAATTGTAGTGGAAAGGAGTGATTCATGATTGGTGTAGTTCTTTTAGGTGTATTGCATTCTACTAGAAATATTGTAAAAAGTAAAATATTGAAAAAATTAATTGAATTGCAAAAGTATTGTAAATAATGAAAATAATCAATTGAATCGCAAAAGTATTGTAAATAATGTAAATAATCTGGGTACTGCTGAATATACTAATTAACGTTCCCCGGATTGCGGTGCCGCAAAGGTGATAGGAACATCCCGCCCTGGGCTAGGGGCTTGACCCAACCATCAGCCACATGCAGGTTCCCAGGGTGGGCGATTAGATTAGATTAGTTTAAATGCCACAAAAACTTCACGCTTAGTATCATGAATACGGATGGGAATGCATTGACATTCAATGTAGTTCATCTAAGGACTTGGAGATAAGTAAGTTCGGGTTCTATTTTCGGAGACCGGCCCCTCCCGAAGCCGCCCGAGCCCGAGATCAATATGCAATAGGAACCTCCCTTAGGAAAAATTAGGACCCTCCTTTAATTGTAGCATTTCATTACAAATATCTTTAATGTAAAATCATTTATATAATAAAAGCCTAAGTCATGTGACTGTCATCAACAGTTCCGGGCTGACTGCTTCGCTTTTTATATGCCAGGCAGCCATTTTGGCATATTAATGTTAGCCGGGCGCATGTGAAAATCACCAAATGTGTTCCATTGCCATCATTTCATCTATATTATAATACTTCAAGTCATGTGATTGTCCTAAACAATTACGGGCTAAACTCTTTGCTTTTGACATGCAAGGGGCTATTTTTAATCAAAATTACTTTTTCCAATAAAACTAGTTAAAAGTTGCCATGATCGCAAAGAATTTTTGGTACTTTTACGTTAGTAGGGAGCAAATGTCGCCAATTTTTAACTCGCCAGTTAGCATTTTTTATTACGTGCTAAATTAAAAGAATGTTTCGATATTGAAATTAAATGTCATAGATTATGGTATTATTTATTATTTTTTTTCTTTTCTGTTTTTTTTTTTTTTTTTTTTTTTTTTTTTTTTTTTTTTTTTTTTTTTTAAATAAGTCATGGATTTTAAATATTTCAGTTTTAAATTAAATTTGTGTATTTTAAATAAAATGAGTGAAAGGATTATATTTTAAATTAAATTAATGAAATACGAAAAAATGCGACCGCAACAATGTTTTGCGATTTATTACCTGCGCCCGGCTAGCATAAAATTACAGAGTTCTTGATTTCTCTATCAAAATCTTCCTATTTGGCGAAGTATTAAGCAAGTAAATTAAATTATGCATAAAAGTAACATTATACAATGCTTAGCATATATTTAAGAGAGACCAAACTGGTCACCAAAGGCGGTTAGTAATTAATAACTCTGGTCGGTACCAAAATCCTCTTTGTAAAAATATTATTTGATTTTTATATATTTAACTCTGCTATATAAAAATATGGTAACGAAATTACTGTATCACGTACCAATCATTTGGAAGGAGCGTTTGCTTTTAAAATTAAGGTGTTTTATAACTTGCTAAACCATAAGTAGAAATTTTGTAAACCATAAAATAATAATATGTAAATTATCAGTAAATAAATGTATAAATTAGTTTACCCGAGTTACAACAGCATAAGGAATGCAAATATATTAGTGAATAACAGATAGTAAATTCGGACACGAAAGGGGGAGAGACATGAAAAGAAAAATGTGCGAAAATTGAATCAGCAAACTAGATTTCCATGCTATATTTTATCAATTTGATCCTTTAGACAGTGAAAGCACTTTTTTCAGGATTTCAGTTTTATCTAGCATTGCAAATTAATATAATAATCCTTCATTATTTGTTAGTATTATAAAACTGTTTCTCGGAAAAATGGTAGGTCCTGGAGCAATTTGGATAACATATTTAGAATTAGGAATATTAGATCTGTAGACTTTACGTATTTTGTTTACAGGAAGGAAAATTTTTAATTTTTTTGCCGACCAGTGTTAACTCGTTAATCAATGATAAGTATTAACGTTTAATGCGAGGCTAACAAGAAAGACAGGCTACCGCAGTGCATTCGACGTATCTTTCTTTTACAGACCGCTGGAGTCACGTGATACTCGAATGGACCAATGAAGGTGTGCGAAAAGAGCATCACGTCAGTCTAGCGGTCTGCAAAAAAAGACACGTGGGATGCACCGCGGTAGCCTGTCTTTTTCGTTAGTCTCGGTTTAATGCAATGTTGAACCCCAATGTAAAAAATATCAGTTTGTTGATAAGGAATTGACTTACTTCGATTTTTTCCAACGACCGTGCCCCATCCTGTGATCTCGAATGTAATATTCTTTGCACTTTCAGCCTTAAAGTTGGCGAAAGCAAACGGCAGACATATCGGGATTTTAAATGTGCCACAGGTGATTTTTTGACTCATTTTTAGCAAGGTGATGTCATAGGTCAATTTTTCAGGGTGGAATCCTGGATGCCGAAGAATCTTCTCTATTTTATGACCGGGATCGACATCGAAGGTACTCGTGAGGAAACCAATTTTTATTTCATCCGGGCGAAGGAATCTTTTAAAATCGTCATCTTCTCCATACCTAGGCAAATGAAAATTGGAGCTTTTGATTAAATTCAAAAGAATACATAAATGACAGATACAGTACAGCGCCGATTATCCGAACAAGTCGGGACCCACCCCAGTTCAGATAAGGAAAAGGTCGGATAAATGGACAGACAATTTAAGGGATGTTTCTGACTAGACTAAAACCTACACACGTTATCTAAGCTTAGTATTGGCAACATCATTTAGTGCTGGCATGGTTAAAAATTGTTTTTTTCTTCTTCTTCTTCTTTTACATTTTTGTCATTAATTTTTTTTTCTCTTTTTATAATTTTCTGAATCCCAGAGATTATATAAAGTGCGTCTAAAAGTTCGGTGAATGGATGGATATCTCATAAACAACGAGAGTTAAAAATGCGTCCCTGCGCGTGCGCAGGTAGAGACCAATAGGGAGACGTAGCAAGAAGCGCAAGAAACCAGGGCAGAATAGTCTTCTATGGGCAGTCGAACAGTGTATGTTTGAAAACTCGCGTCATATTGAAATGGAGCACATAAGGTTTTGCTACAATTTGGGGAAAACCGCCACAGAAATGCATGAAATGTTGGTCCAGGTGAACGGAACAGACGCAGTGAGCAAAAAATGCGTGTACGACTGGTTTAAACGTCCTGGGGATAGAAAGAAAACCGTAGATGACGAACCAAGTTCAGGTCGAACCTCAGAAAGTGTGAAGACAGACAACATCGAGCACGTTTGACATATGCTTTTAAACAATCGCCGACTGTCTATACGATGGATTTCGGAGGAATTGAGAATCAGCAAGGACACTGTTAACACCACCATTCACCAAGACCTGTGACATCTGTGCTTCAGTCGATCCCAAAAGATAAAAAGGCCTTCGCTGACTCATTCCAAGAGCTTTATCAACGCTGCTATTATAGGCGTATTGTGACCAACGGATGTTACTTTGAGGGTGACTAAAGGTATTTTGTTTCTATGTTCTGTTTTATTTGTTTTATGCTTCCATTCACCGAACTTTTTAGACGCACCTTGTAATTTAAGCAAAAAAGCTTTTGATTGTTGCTTGCTTCAAAGAAGACATTATTTTAAATGCTGCCATATCTCTAATTCTTCTTAAATACGTTAGTTCAATAGGCTCAACGTTCTTCTGCCGTTCCAGCCATTTCATAGCTGTTTTCAAACATTCACAAAGGCTTCGTTATGTGATGGACCTGGATTATTTTTAGAGCATTTTTTTCATTTTCTTCAATTTCTTTTTCATCACGAATCTCATCATCATTTAAAATCTGATATCCAGGTTCATGTACTTCACTATTTAACCATTCGTTAACTTAATTTTCTTCATAGCTTAGGATTCTTCCCATCTCCTTTATTGTTTTACATTCCACATTTTCCGATATCACTATCCGTTTTTTCTTTAGTTAAAATTTTATACCAAATCAATGGATTAATTAGGAGTTCAGTTAGAAAATACTTTGGGAGAAATAAGCTGTTCGGATAATTGGAAGTTCGGTTAATTTGATTTCCGATAATCGGCGCTCTACTGTAAATCAAACTGGAGAAATTATCTAATCAGTGAGTAAGAGAACGAATTGAACATTTTAGCTTAATCTTACATTGTAAAGCAAAATAATGCAAGCTTAAGGGGTCTCAGGACTCTTAAAATTGGAAAAAATGAAAAACGAAGACCATTTTCAACATTTAATATCTTAGAATCTAAATGATTTTAAAACACAATTTTCATTGTGATGAAAGATATAAGTATGTTCTTTCATTTCATGTATTTAAAAATTGCAAGATGCAGAATTAGTATTTATAGAAGGCTCCAAACTATCAGACATTTCACGAGCAGAAAATCGGCGTAACAGATTACGCACAGGATTACAAAATAAATATTGCAACTAGAAGGAAAATTTTGGTGCCTACTTAAACTTCAGATTATAATAATTACCCTGAACTTAAATAAATTTGTATTTAAAACATTTTTATACTTTTAATAGAAAGCTGTATTTAGCTAATACAAAATTTTGAAAATTTCAATAGTATAATCACCTAAAAAATATTTTTTTGAACGATAAAAAGGAAATTATAGGGTCAGTTTATACAGAAACGTGAACCTAAAATTAAGCGCGCGAAAAAAAGCTTCACCACAGGAAGGGAGTGCTGTAAAGTCTTGGCTTAATTAAAAAATTTGATTAACAGAACTTTGCCTGTACCAAGACTTCACAACCTGACTAGGTTCCCACGGGTAAAAACCCATTCATCTTGAAGGTACAAAAGAGAATATTTCGAGGTGACTGAGGTCCAATGTTTACTGACTTAAAAAATTATTCACGGTTCATCCCTTATAGATCGTTTTCTCCTTAAAGTGTCCTCCTCGGAGAGAGAGTTTCAGCCTCTCGGAGACACGAGATGGCAACGGCGCCAAGGGAGAAACAAAGAGGCTCCTGTGAGAACGCCGGGATTGAGCCGATTGGAGGAAGGAGATCCGGTGCGATTTGAGGGCGGAGAGAAGATGGGGATGAGAGGGACGGATTTGGAGAGTGGAGAAAAGTCTGAGTTTGGATCGCATACAGAAAGGACGGGAATAATTCCCAGCCGGACGACTGAGAGTGTGGACTTGGTGGAAGAGACTCGCAGATAGCCTAGGCTAGCGAGTATCCTTCGAGAGACATCAATCTCTGTGGAACTTAGTGAATCGATAGAAACTGTCATCCAGAGACATCAGTCTCATATGTAAAAAGAATTTTATTCGCAAATAGACTTAGTGGAAAAAAGCCCTTTCTTATTATAATTTGAACACGAACCCAAAAACCTATTATGTACATATTCTTAATTATCCAAGAATAAATATTCAAAAGTTAGATAAAAGTGTTTTCCTGTCCCTTCCGCTACCAGATTAAACAGAAGACAGTGAAAACATTACAGGTGCCTACTTATGCTTCAGATTATAATAATTACCCTGAACTTAAATAAATTTGTATTTAAAACATTTTTATATTTTTAATACAAAGCTGTATTTAGCTAATACAAAATTTTTAAAATTTCAACTGTATAATCACCTAAAAAAATATTTTTTTGAACGATAAAAAGGAACTTATAGGTTCAATTTATACAGAAACATGAACCTAAAATTAAGCGCGCGAAAAAAGGCTTTTACAATACTGAGGAAAAAAAGAAATGGCAAACCAAAATGATATTCGCAGAACCAATAATTTTAGTAGAATTCCTTTTGGCATTTAAGATTGAAATAAAAATGACAGGACCAATAATAATATGTTAAGTATTTTTTAAAAGGATTTTGAAATGAGAAATGAAACATTAATGTTCGCATTTAGATAGAATGAAGTTAAAGTACAATGAATGATTGGAATATTTTTAAGACAGGAAATAATTAGATAAACTAGTATTATAAAATTATGTTAGATAGGAAAAATTTATAGAATGATTTTAAGGTAGTGCGGAAATTTAAATTTCGCAATATTTATTAATTAATTATGTATATAACATTTATTAATTTCGAATATTTAATTATTTCGTTATATTTATTAATTTCGAATTACAGTTCATATTAAATATTTGATGAAATATGAACATTTATAATTTCTAACTGCGCGTGCGCCAAAGACAAATAAACTTTTCTTTTCATAATTTAGTAATCAACTGTTATAGTGCATCTCACATAAAAAAGGAAAGTCCAGTCGAATATCGTAAAAATTCACATCGGCGATATTTTACAATACTAGGTTGAATTTCAGTTGCTTTCTAAAGCTATCTGAATGATAACGGATTTTGCAAAAATTGTCAATTTTCATTTTTTAGCCCCCGGTACAGTATGCTATTTCTTTCTCCCAGCTTATTTTGTTCAGTCTCCAAAAAAATAACGTTACCTTACAGAAGCCAGCCGTAAAACAAACAGGACAATTAAATACTCTATAGCAATTTTTTAACTTCTAAGCATCGCACATTTTCAATTTTTATACCGTCGTATTGGAAAAGAAAAAGTACTTTTAAATGCAATTTGTTTGAAAACTGTATCTCCATTTATTTTTTAAATATTATTTTTTTTTTTTTTGTAGTTTTTGGAGCCATTTGCTTAATATTGGCAACGGAAGTACTCCATTTCTGTAGAAAGTAAAGGAAAAGTAGTTTTAAAATAGTAATTATATATTTTTGTTGCCATTTTCTCGTAACAACCGAAAGAAAATGTAATTAAAATACGTGCTATTTTGAAAAAATATAAACGAATGATTTCTGTTAAAACAATGGAGCTATTATATACTATATTTAATTGTAAGTATCTATGAATCATTAGATAGTCGGTTTTTTTCGATTCTCTTGAATGACGGAATCTTTTTGCTGCATTTGTGCATTATTTCGCGATAGCGATGTGCTATGCATGCTTTACTGTAGATGCTTAAGAGTAGATCGTAAATGTGGTATTCTTAAGCGGATGCGAATGACGTCGTTTTACATAAAATAAAACGTGTGCTTTAAGTCTTAAAATTAAAATATGTTTTGTACTGCAGTAGAGTCCCGCTTAACCGAGTTATTTTCTTCTGATGAAAGAGCAGCCGTAAAAAAAAAAAAAAAATGGCAATTTTTATCCCCCCCATTCTGACCAGAAAATCAGAGTTCTAACTTTTTACGGCTGCTCTTTCATCTTCACATAACACTTCATTTATAATGGCTGTTTCATAATAATAGAAGCCACCAGGTCCATCAGAAGAAAATGAAGTAATAGAAATGCCGGGGGCGACACTAAATTCTGAAAAAGCAGAATTCCCGTTCTCTAGTCATTTTAGTTTTTCTTGAAGAACCACTAGCACGAGCCTTTTTTAAGAAAACCACAATTAATAAAATCGTAGCAACTGTTTTGTAGTTACGCATGGACATGCGTTAAATACTAACTTCTATTCGGAAGTTCAGTTAATAACAAGTAATATGAAAAAAAAAATTAAGCCAATTCCTACTTAGGTCATCAAAGAAAAATTTAATATAATCCCTTAAGCTAATATTAGATTTTAATTCCTACTTAGGTCATCAAAGAAAAATTTAATATAATCATTTAAGCTAATATTAGTTTTTGTTGCATTAAAATATCTCAATTTGTTGATTTTCTATAAGCAAGTAAACCCTATTGGTTTATAGTGGAAGTCTATGGGAATTTGGCGAAATATTAGAGATATCGCCAAGCTGGCGTAACTTTTCGCGACTCATTTTGGTCGCCAAATTTGGCGATAAACTTGGCGGTATTTGGCGACAGAACTGGGCCTTCCCCTATGGTAACCCCCCTTACAGGTATGGAGATGCATTTAATGCTGTTCAATAACCAATGGCAGCCATTTTTTCTCCCATATAAAACTAAAATTAATTAATTAAATTTAATTAATGAATTAATATTTGAAAAAACTGTATTAACATCAAGTGTCATCCACTTCAAGCTTATAAAAATGTATTTGAACTTCAGTGGATGATTAATAATTATTTTATTAACGACTGAAAATTTGAACAAGATATGTATAGAGAGAGTGTGAACTAATAGTAAGAATTGTAAAAAGAACACTTTGAAAAATTATTTATGATCCTACTACTTTTAGAAAGTAATTGAAATTCAGTTTACTATAATGCCGATGTTTTTCTGGATTTTCACGACATCCGACTGCCTATTTTATAAGAGTTGACCCAAAATGATTTCCTAATTACACGAATTCTATCTAATTTAAAAATGTTTTAGGTATACATACCTCGATTTATCTTTTGTAATGATTTTTATAAATGATCATCTGTTATACTAAAACTTTCATTAGAATATCCGAAACACTTCTGAAGTTTCAAACTAAAAATTTTGTATTGCGGTTAAGTCTGCAGCTTTTAATGAGCACGTAGAAAGCGTCTTCAAAGTTTAGTCATATATGCATTTCTTGATTTATAATTTTCATTCACGTCTTGAGTCAGTCATGACAAACAGAGAAGTTCATAACAATGAAAAAAAGAGTTTCTCATTTGAGCCGATACAGCTCAAATCAATGAGTAATGTTGAAAATTTTTGAAGAAAGAAGCGACATTTTTAGAATACAGATAGTTTCGGTCGAGTTTCGGTACGGCCGAATTTTCAGCAGCATTTTCGCCGAAACTCAAATTTTGGGCCGAAAACGAAAACGAAACCGAATCTTTGGTTGATATCTAATTATATTTTTCCAGATTAAGAAAGAGTTGTACTTTTTTAACAGTGCACTTTATTATGTGCAGGTTCCTGTAATAAATTTTTGCATATCAAATACACAATTTCAAACTATATCTTGTATGTAACAATAAATAATTTTGCTTTATGAAACGGTCGACGAACTTATTGAGAATTAGTAAAACAAATATAGCTTACTTACTCCGTAACACAATGTCCTGCCGTTAATATATATCTGTCACTGATAATAGCACCACCACAGATTTTATTTGTAGAGTTTTTCATAAGAGTAACCTGCATGGAATAGGTAAGAATTAAAATTTGAGAATTGCATATAATTTATTTTATGCTAGCTGATCAATGCGTTACATTTGTAATGCATCAGATATTTCTGTTGGCGGGGGAAAAAAGATACGGAATTTTATTGATATTTGCAAAGATTTAATAATACAAGTAAAAATTAAATTTAAAAAATCAAAAAACCTGACTGCGTAAAAAGCGAACTAACTATTTCTCATCAATCTGAAACTTTTTTTTTTTTATATTGCTTACCTATTTTTTACTTCCTTCTATCTTCAATAGAAGAAAGTATTGTAATCGAAATTTTCTTCGACTTCCGGTTTTTGACGGATTTACATGTTTTAGGGGTCAGAGATCCCAAAAAACATGTTTATAGAAAATGTCTGTCTGTCCGTGTGTCCGTCTGTCTGCCGCCCTTGTACCATCAAAAAGTGTATGAAGCTATGCATAGAATTGAACCAAAATTTTATTTTATGTGTTTGGCTATGGCAAGCAGATCCTCCCTGAATTTGGAAGAAATTCGCCGGTAGGGGGCGTTGTAATAGCGATTTTGAATATTATACCATCCAAAAGTATATGAAGTTATGCACAGAATTGAACCAAATTTTTATTTTAAGTTTTTGGATATGGCAGGTAGGTCTTTCCTGAATTTAGAAAAAAATCGCTGGTAGGGGGCGCTGTAACAGCGATTTTTGTAAGATTTTGAATATTGTACCATCCAAAAGTGTATGAAGTTATGCATAGAATTGAACCAAATTTTTATTTTAAGTTTTTGGCTTTAGCAAGCAGATCTTCCCTGAATTTGGAAATCATTCGCCGGTAGGGGGCTCTGTAATAGCGATTTTGATATTGTACCATCGAAAAGTGTATGAAGTTATGCATAGAATTGAACCAAATTTTTTTTAAAGTTCTTGGCTATGGCAAGCAGGTCCTTCCTTAATTTGGGAAAATTCGCCAGTAGGGGGCATTGTAATAGCGATTTTCGTGCCATTTTGAATATTGTACCATCGAAAAGTGTATGAAGTTATGCATAGAATTGAGCCAAATTTTTTGTGTTTCTTTTTGGTCATGGCATGAAGGTCCTCCCTGAATTTGGAAAAATTCCGCTGGAAGGGGGCGCTATAATTACGATGTCTGTACCATTTTCTTTATTGTACAATCGAAAAGTGTATAAAATTATGCATACTATTGAACCAAATTTTTTGTGCATGTTTTTGGCTTTGGCCAACAGGTCCTCCTTGAATTTGGAAATATCGCGCGGTAAAGGGGCTCTGTGATAGTGATTTTTGTATACTTTTCTTGATTTTTCGTAGTTCTATTGTCCATTGGCGGCTCGTGCAAAGGCGGGAACTCACTTCCTGCTAAGCCGGCTATTCGCAAACATCTGATAACAACAGAATAAGGAAAAACTATTAATTTTAACAAATATCATGATATAAATTAACTCGTTTTTAGTTCATTTTATTTGACTGAAGCAGAAATTTAAGATGAAAATCAAAGTTGGTATGGTAATGAACCAATAATATTGAAGTATTAACATATGTAACTAGTTTTTGAAATATTAAGATGTATAAGATAGAAGAAAGTTTTGAGATTGGCACATCCAACTAGTTTTTAATTGTATTGGTGACTTTTAAGTTGTGTTTAATTGTTAGTTCCTATCTGTTTATTGTGTCCTATTGTTAGGTCCTACACTGTTTTGATGAGGCCTATAGATGTCTATGAAGGTTAGAGTTGCAGTAAAGCTAGAGATCTTACCTACACAACTTATAGGCTGTGTAATATTTAAACGGAGTTTCTGACTGTAAAATAGTCAATGAAACATCGTCTTCATTTTGAAAGACCTATCCAAAGATATGCCACTCAATAAGATGCGTAATTTATTTTTTTCCGTCTCTACCGCCATTTTGTACTTTACGGCCGCCATTTTGAATTTATAAAAACAAAACCTAGCCTATAACCATCGGACGGGTAAGACGAATCGATAGAGACCTGTTCATTAAAATCCATTCAGCCGTGGGAATATTTGGAGGGTATAAAGAAATCCACATACCCAGATACGCGCCAAACACATAATCCTTCTTGGCAGTCGGGTAATTAATCAAATACATCATAATATTATCAAGTGCTAATAATAATATTAATGAAGCAAGTGCTGAATTCCAAATGTGAAATCATGATTAGAATGCAGGTTATATGAAAATTAAGATATTACATTTAGAAAATTAAGCTATTTTAATACAAATATTGTAAAAAGCTGCAATTTGCACTATAAAAAAGTAAGATTTGGATGTGTTGAAATGTATGATAGTGACAATAGTGTATTACTGACGATAGAGTATTTTACTGAGTCTTGGGCCTTCCTGTAAGTTTAACTGAAATTAGCTATATTGCGGCCAGAGCTTTTTACGGTGTCTGGCAGTTTTACGAGTGTCTATCGTATATGCAACTTTCCTTAAATCAGTAAAAATTAAAAACTATTCACACATAATTTATGTTTTGCACATAAACTTGTTTTGCACATGTTTTGTTAAACTATTTGCACATAATTTATGTTATTCTAGCTAATTAACAAACCAAGGTTTTGCATTTGCAGTGCACAAAATTCTGTAATGGGGGGAAAAGGGAAAATATATTACAGTAAAACCTCTCAATAGCCAGCACCTCGAGACAGTGGAATTTCTCCGCCTTTCGGAGTTGCCTGTTTATCTGGGGTGAAAAAACATAAAAACTGTGCATGTTCTGAATGAAAAATGTATTTCCTAAATAGTGGTGTCCTGTATTTAGGAGTACCCGTTACGGAGGTTTCACTTCATACGGACAACATTATTTAGCAAACACTCACCTTTTAAAATCTATAAGTTTTAGATAAATATACTTTTTTTTTTTTTTTTTCAGAAATGCGAACGCCTTCGAATAGCAGACAAATTCAGCGTTCCTGAAGATTACGCTATTGGGAGGTTTTATTTTAGTATAGTATCTTATATTCACCACACTTTATTAATATTAATTTTATCAGATGTTGTATTTCCAAGTACAAAATCATATGTAAAATGCAGGTTACCTCAAAATTAAGAAATTGCATTTAGCAACTTAAGGAATTTTAATACCATTATTGTAAAATGTTGTAATTTTGTATGCAAAAATACAGGATTTTGAAAAATGTTAAAATGCGCGATACTGAAAACTTAGCAATAATGTATAGAAACGACATAAACTAAAAGATATCCGATACTTAAAGCGACATTTCTGAAAAATATGCATCAAAAGGGAAAAAAACGAAACGTCCCTGAGTAATTTTTAAATCGTATTAATCAGCTTTCTAAAATTAAAATATCGATTTTCTGTATGTTATCAATTTTAAGGGGACCGGTAAAGCCCTATCTCCGCCATGTTAAATTCGCCAACTGTATGTACCTTTTTCTCAGAAATGGTGAAAGATAGAGGTCTAGATTTTTTAGAGTAGTTTGAGTAACACTCTTTACGTATTTCAACAGACCATTTTCTTTCTAAGTCAAACTGAAAATTATTTATTAATTATTTATTGAAAAACATTTTTAAATTAGCATTTTTGGTAAGATTTCACTGCCTAAAATAAATCATTCTCAACAAATAATTAAATTCCTGTGTTAAAGTATATAATATAGCATAAGCATAAAAAAAATTGAGTTCTTATGTTTAATAAATATGGAAAAAAAGGAACAAAAACATGAAATATAGAAGTTTTGAGAAAAAGTCAATTAAAGATTTTAATGGCCATTAAGCAGTGAAGTACTGTTACAGAGAATGAATAATCCCAACACTTTTTTTAATATATATATAAACATGTTTGACACATCTTTGGAAAAATAAAAGTTTAAACTGTTTAATGATATAATAATGTAAAAATCGATTTTTTTCCCCAAATTTAACGTACCTGGTCCCCTTTAACTAAATATTTTCATGTTCAACAGACAAACAAGCTTAATTAACAGCATTAACATTAAAATTAATATATGTTACTTTGTTACTCTTGCATGTATAAATTGAAATACACAGTTCAAAATGTGTATTTGAGAATGAATAGCATAATAAAAACATACATTCCGATTTGAGAAAACTGATAAATACACTATAAGAGTTCTCTTAAACGTTTCAGTGGCAGCAAAATAAACTTTGTTTTTATAAATGCTTCTTTAAATCTCGGAAATACATTACTTTATTAGGTTTTTAAAAATGAAGAAGACTTTTTGGAATCGTGAATAACTTTGAAGAGGTTACTGCATATTTTCGTTTGTAGGTATATTATATTTTCCTAGATTAAAGAACATTTGTATTTTTTTACAATGTAGTATATACAGGATGTATCTGAAATGCTTCAACAAACTTAGGGGGATGATAAGGTGAACAAAAAATGCGATGGAACATGGGGTCGCAAATGACGTTTAAAGGGTCAAATCGCAAAACTAATAAAAATATCGAAATTTCGCATGCTGCTTTTCTGCAGAACTGGCTAGTAGTACGAAGCTGGTTCACTTTGTGCATATCCGGTCAGAAAGAGATAACAAAAACTTACAAAAACTTGGAAGAAAGACAAACAAATCTGTGAGCGGAAATCCACGTATGCAGGACTGACTCCTGAAGTCTTCGACCGTGTCCGCCAGTCGTTACTCCGTAGATGTACTCTGTGTATACTGGCGATTCAAGGGATCGAATACGCCATCTGGTGGAGTAAAGATGTAACTTCTCGCTTCAGGATAATGCCGTGCTAGCGCATTGCTTTACATGTACTTTAAATTTGTTCAGAATGATTATTCTTTTCCACAATTTCAGATTTCCTGTGACATTTGTGTTCTGTCTTATATAACAAAGTAAAAATTATCCGAATTTTAATATCTAAAACTTTCAAATGCATTTACAATGAAGAATTATTTCAATGGCACTTTAGCATTAGTTAAAGGGAAATTAAAGGGACAATTTTCCTGTACCGAAGGCTGCTAGCAGCGCCTATAATTGCCGTTTTAATTCCCAATAATATCCGCGGTCGACACTTTGAACAATTGTTGTAAAATATTTGTTTTCTCTGCACATCACGAGCTGTATTGTACCTGTTCTGTGCAATAAATAATTTTCTGGAGTGTTTCTTTCTTGTCTCAGTTTCTTCATTTCCAGACGCATTTTCTCGATTTTCATCCTTGAAATGTCATTTGCGACCCCCTGTTCCATTGCATTTTTTGTTCGCCTTCATGAGTACTGTCATCCCTCTAAGTTTGTTGAAGCTTTTCAGATACACCCTGTATATGCACATTACAACATCAAATACATGTTTAAACTTGTGTGCATTTGTCAATGCATATACTTACAATACAGTAAACATCCTCTAATCCGGCACATTCGGGACTTGAAAAATACCGGATCACGAATTCTCCGGATTGAATGATGAATGTCGAGAAAAACGTGTAGAAGGTACAATTAACAAAAAGTGACAGGAAAGCAGGTTTTTTATTCTTTAAACATCTTGAATAGAATTTAAAAAATGCCCAATAATGTAAAGCGCAACAAATGTTCATGACTATAAAATGAAAACGTGCACTATAGGCCTGCACAGTAGGCCTACTCGTAGAAGCCATCTTGAACTAATCTTGAATATCAGTTTGTTTGTAATAGTCTTCTGTATTCTTTTAGGAAGTTATTTCTTATAATGTGGAGTTTCATAATTTCCACACATTTAAACGAACTTCTGCACTCATGGCAAAGTCATGGCATCAGTCTTTTGGGACGCTAAAGGAATATAGTAGAACCCCGCTAATCTGAGCTAATTGGGATCGGTGCCTGTTCGCATTACAAAAAGTTTGGATTATCAGAAATTCCGATAGAAATAGAAAAGAAAAAGATGCGTGCTAAAAAATTGCAAGTTATAAGCACACAGTAAAATAGTAAATATCCTCTAATCCGGCATCCTAAGGTCGAGCATGCTGGATAATCTCGCACGACTTTTGGAAAAAAGTAGTATTCATCGTTTCATCAATCCTGATATTTATAATAATACCATGAAATTTCAGAAAGCGGAATTATGTAACAACCCATTATAAACGGTTAAAAATCGCGAATCTATAAATAGCTCACTCATAACGTCGAATAGGAGGAAAGAAATAAACATTTTGTAGATAACTTGCAAAATCATGAAAAAAACAATTGTCATTGGAATTAAATACTTTTTGTATTTTAAAAGAGAATTTTATAGTGACTGGCAAACAAACTGATATTCGAGAATTTTTTAACATGGCTTCAACGAATAGGAGCGAGTGCACTACGAGTGCACGTTTTCATTTTATATTCGTGTACATCTGTTGTATATTTACAATATTGAGTATTTTTTAAATTCTGTTCAAGCTGTTTAAAGAATAAAAAACGTGCTCTACTGCCATTTTATGTTTACACGTTTCAACTTCTACACATTTTTCCCGCCATCATCAGCTGTAATCCCGAAAATTTCGTAAGTTAAACTTCTCAGTTAATTTGTTCAAGTATAATTTTCGAAAATAAAATTTAAAAAATAGAAACATAAAAACATAAAGGAACATGAAGAACATAAAAAATCCCTATAAACTTTGAAATTTCCATTTGAGTAAATGTTATCATCTTCTTTAAAAAATACTTAAAATTTACGTAGACAATTATTAAAAACGCACATCATTGGCATCTGAGTATACTTTCTGATGTTGAAAACGGTATTTTAATAATTATATTAAGTAATGAGTCATTGCGCTTCAAAATTTTCCCATAGGTCCAAATAAATCCAAACATGGTATTTCGCGATCGGGAGTTTCAGTGCAGCGGCCCCTTAAAGGAGATTATGTACCCTGGCCTCCAAAAGTTAAGGTACAGGATCTGGATGCTTTCGATTGCACATGTTTTGTCGAATATCTACAAAAATTATTGGCAAATTGTTCTTGAACTTCTGGGAGGAAAAAAAACATGTTTGATTTCCTATTTCTTGGTTAAGATTTAGTCGGGCCGACAATTAGGGGACTAATAATAAATTTAATATTAAAATAATATTTGCGATTAGGTATGCAACAGAAAATGGTGAAAATGGTTTGTCACTGAGTTAAATGACTATTTGGGTCCTGTTCAACGTTCGTGTGTATTTGTGTAAGCACAGCACTCATATTTGTGAAGATGTGTCTGTGAAAAATTCAAAAGTTTTATTCTTATAGCATACAGAGTTTTCAACCAAATTAACACAACTTTCCGAAAACTTGCCAAAGAATAGTAGCAACAGTATACTGCAATTAAAACACGAACATATTGAATATTTGATGATAGATGGGCATTTATATGAGATAATTTTAAACTGCGCATGCGCGGAAGATTTCAAAATTTTTATTTCATAATTTGGGAGTCAGTATTTTGGGGCAACTTATATAAAAAGTCCAGTCAAATATCGCGAAAATTCACAAAGTCGATATAGTGAGTTGCTTCCTAAAAATAGCTTTATTATAAGGGATTTTACACAACTTTTCAATCAGCTCACTATATCTTTCTAAGTTTTCACAGCATTTGACTGGACTTTTTAGTTGCCCCAAAATACAGACTACCAAATTATGAAATAAAATTTTTGAAATCTTCCGCGCATGCGCAGTTAAAAATTATCTCATAAAAATGCCCATATCTCATCAAATATTCAATATACTCATGTTTTAATTGCAGTATACTGTTGCTACTATTCTTTGGCAAGTTTTCGGAAAGTTGTGTTAAATTTGGTTGAGGACTCTGTATGCTATAAGCAAAAAACTTTTGAATTTTTCACAGACACAATAACATCTTCACGAATATGAGTGCTATGCTTACACAAATGCACATAAACGTTGAACAGGACCCAAATAGTCTTAATGCAGTGACAAACCATTTCCGGCATTTTCTGTTGCATAGCTGATCGCAAATATGATTTTATTATTAATTTTATTATTAGCCTCCTAATTGTCGGCCCGACTAAATCTTCACCAAGAAATATGAAATCAAACATGTTCTTTTTATCCCAGAAGTTTAAGAACAATTCACCAATAATTTTTGTAGATATTCAACAAAATCAGAGCATTTTCGTGATTCAATTACAGAAAACTTTCTGTTCTGAAAACCGGTGGTAAAATATTAAAAACTATAAGGGCTCTCGCCGCGAAGGGGTTAATTTATAATTCTATGACGATTTATTAAGTCACAAACTCATGAATTTTCATAATCGATGATGACAAATGGATACATCGCAATGGATTTTTCGTTATGGTAATACAAAATAACGGTAAGGAACCCTCAGATGGCCTCGCACTTGTTCTGATTTTTTTTTAATTTGAGAGTGTTCAAAATATCAGGCTCATTATCCTGACAATCCACATTGTAAAAAAAAAAAAAAAAAAATCTGTAATTCTACAGATGTAAAGTTACATGTTTACTAAACTTTCATCTGTAACTGTACAAAAAAAGCTGTAAATCTACAAAACTAGTCTTTGTAAAGCTACAAAAACCTGTAGCTTTCCAAATGAGTCTACTACAATTACAGTAATCTTACTAAAATTTCATCTGTAACCCTGGTTGCAATTACATGAAAAGTTCTAGGCATCCCAGTTTCCAAAAAATTCTTAGTAAGCTTACAAATTTTTGATTTTCGGTGCAAAAGTGTATCTGTTACATGAATTTCTGTTGTTGCCGTTACATAAAAAATTCTAGGAATACCAGTTTTCTCGAAAAACTTTAGTAATTTTACAGAATTCTTTTTTACAGTGCATATTATCGGCTATCGATATCACCTCATAATCCATATCTATCGTCAAGCGTATCAACATGCTTTATTTTTCAGCATTAAATTTCTGCTCAATTTACTTACCATCCAGGGGAATTTGTACGGGGGCCTGACCACGTGCCCGCCAATGACTATCTTTGGAATTGTATGTTGTCCAGCGTATGACTTATGTCCTGGTAGATCAACCGGATTGAACAGGCCACAAACTAAAGTTAAGAAAAACACACCAATGTATAAACATTCTTTACATATAATGTTTATATAAGTAAAACATTTTTTTTATAAGTAATTTTTTTATAAAACTAGAGGACACTGCCATCTACGAGCTACGCTTGCCAACCCCCGCTCAGACACCGCAACCTCTAAAAGCACGCTAATTTGATCGGCTTTAAAAAATATTTTGGAAGAATGAATTATAATTTAAATAACAGTGGCGATCTCCCTGCTAACGGGTTCTTTTCGTCTTTGATTAAATCAGATTAGAGAAACATGTAAAAATAAGCTAATAACTATAAAATAAATTAAATAAACAGAGTCTTTGTCTCTCGGTATTTTTATAAGTTTTTTTTTTTTAATACGACATTTTAAATGCATCGCTTTAAATCTGACGTAATTTTCACCAAAGTTTTCTTTCTCGTTTTAATAATCACGGGAAAATACCTTTGTTGTTAGAAAGGAAATATTATTTGCGCTATCTTAGAATTCTCAACAATAGATTAAAAAGATTATCTCAAAATATCAAATAAATGTCTCGCGCAAATATATTTTTAAATTTAAACTGTTTGGCAATATTATAAATTGGTAATTTTAAATATGACATAATTTCCTCATGTAAACTTTTAACGCATATTAATGGATTTATTATTTTACAATTTTCTTTCTCTTTTAAAATTCACGTGTAATTATAGTTTTTATGACGTAATGATAAATATATTCCTGCTTTTAATACATAATCATTTAATTCTCATTTGAAAGTTTTAATCTGTTTATAATAGTCACTTGTAAACAATTCTTAATTTGAAGGAAATATTATTCATTGCGCTGTTTTTAAATTTGGCAACAAATTAAAATAATACCCTTTTCTAAAAGTTGTAAAAAATACCTCTCGAAATGCTGAAAAATTGAATTTAAAATATAAATAAAACCTAAAAAAATGAGTCAAATTAAAAAAATAAATGCAGTCTGCACGCATTTTTAATGTATAAAATGCTCTAAAAATAATTAAACTCCCATGTATAGTTTTTGCTCTAATAAAACTTTTTTAATGGAAAGATTTTGACCAAATTTAAAATTAAATATCACTTAAAATAATTCTTCGATTTGAAAACTGTCTGCATCAGCGTGTTTATCAAACTATAACACCACCGATTTTCATATTTTTGTATGCAATATTTTTCTTAATATTAACGAAGAAATACCTCCGGTCACAAAAAATTCAAAACCGGCGGCGGCGGTGACAGTGTTAGTTACTTTTTTTTAGAATAGAGATATACCTTTTTTTTTCTTCAAGACTTTACGGATTTTTTTTTTAATAATGAGACAATACGTGGCCTGTCTGAAAAGTATCCGACCTTTGGCCGAAAGAAAATATAAATTACCTGACGTGAATCGGACCCTAATCCCTTTCAAAGTAAGTCCCTTGCGCCTCCACACCTTCCACTGCCAAAAACACTTCAGTAAGGCTACTTTTGGAATGTTGTTGATCTCTTCATCACGTTGTGTATAAGTCATCTCTACTCTCAAAACGGGATACTTTCATTCGAGCTTACAATTTCGGAAACAACCAGAAGTCGCATGGAGCCATGAATGGAGAGTAGGGAGGTTGGCGAACGACTGGAATTCCATGTTTCGCCCAGAGAGTCTTGATCAAGTGCGAGGAATGAGCTGGAGCATTGATGAATCCTACGAAACCTGATGAATCTTACGAATTATTTCGCTTTTAGAATCACCAAGCTTTGACAAAATTCCATGCAGTGCCTTTGCTCAACTCTTTCAATCATTTTGAGAAAAATCAAAATCTGATGAACACGTATGACAGCACCTCACTCGGCGGCCAGCAGGCAATGACTGGCTCACTGGAATTCCAGTGAAAAATTTAAGCATGCGCATTAAGTTGTCTCCTTCCAATGCCCACAGTGGCGTCGCCTTAGAATCACTACTGTGAGTGAGAAAAATCAAGGTCGGGCAGTTATCAGACAGACCTCGTACATTCTTAAACATATTTCTTTAACAAGAACAAAAAATCATACATCATGCATAGATTATGCACCATTCTCTAGCACTAACTGGATTTTATTAAAGAATTTCCTTTTGTGCTAGAATGAGCAATAAGGGACTATGCATATATAACGTTATAGTTTTAGGTGGGAGGGGGTCTGGTACATGATATTGTAAGATATCGCTAGGAGGAGGGGGATGTCCTTTGATATCGGTATTTTCGATACAGCTTATAAGTTAATATGTATAGGCAGGGGTGGGGAAATACCTCATGAGTGGGTTTTTTGACAGGGCGAGTGAATAGCAGTCTTTAAAAAACTCCATGGCAATTTTTTTTTCTTTTTTTTTTTTACTAGTTAGCTAAATTTTACAACTTTCCAAATTACTGCGATTTAAACTCAGTACTAAGTTCTATTCTTTATTAAACTTTTCTCTCTTGTGTATATTTCTTAATTTTACAGGGGGAAAATATATATGTGAAAATGTATTATAGCAGTAGTATTCAACTATTTTTGCAATCAAATAAATTTTTTTTTAACAATTTCCAAATGTACATTGCATTTTGTTGGCGGGTAAAATAAATCCTTGGCTGGTAAGATTTTCTGAAAATTTCTCACCTCTGTGTATAGGTATTTAGATAAGTCTCACGTGCGGGACTTTTGTCTGGTTTTCATAGAATGGCCCGACAAAAGTATCGCCAAATAAATTCATGTAACATTCAAAGTTTGATTCAATGTTAATTCTTTAAACAAATGCATATAAATGTCACAAAAAATTGGTCATAAAGGATGTTCCACTTTTAAATCGTCAGATCGTTTAAAAATTTTATTGTTAAATTCGAAAGTAATATGTGTGATGTAAATTTTAATTAAATTATTGGACTAATGAAAGATTTTGTTAATTTAAGGCAGTTAGTTCTGAAGTCCCCTGCTCAACAACGCGAAACTTTTTGCCACATTTTCTGAGTCATTTTGAAACATAAAGGCATGAAGTTGGCAGGTATGTCTAGTGAAGCGATTTGGAATTGAAATGAGTTTTCCATTTTTTGATAAACAAATTATTTATCAAGTTATAAGCAATTTTGATCAGGTGAACACCGGTTTTTTCCTCTCTCACGTCATCGCATCCGAAATTTCAGTTCAAGACGATAACTTTGTCAGTATTTTCTGAAAGGTCTTCTGCCTTTACTAAAAAATGGAAAACGACTTTCGATTACATAATTTCTGAATAGAAAAACTTGCTATTTTCATGCGTTTCCGAAAAAAAAATTAATTAAAAATGTATCTGAAAGTAGCCCCTTTGGAATTTAGAGCAGCTTAAATTCGCAGCACTGCAAGATGCATATTGTAGAATAGAACGTGCATAGTATTTATCCTTCATTTACATGGACACACAAAAGAATCCGATTAGAGTACTGGCTATGAACATTAGATTAATTTTTTGCATATTACTTGTTCTGGATAAATTTTATAGATCCTAACAGGCTTGCACAAAAAAATTTATTTCCGTTCATTAAAGAAAATTTCCAACTGTGTTATACCCCAGCCAAGAGGAAATTGCTGGCCAGCAGCAAGATAGGTGCTGGCAATGATGTAGAAGTGCTGGCTAATGGTCTACCACAGCATAACCACTGCTGGACAGCTTCAGCCAACTTTGCTGTTGGACATCATCAGATAAAATTCTGATCGGCCTCCGTTTTATCTAATGCTCTGGTCCACCACACCATGGAAGCGCACGAGGAAAAGTGCCGGATCGAAGTAATGTGATGGCATACCAATGCTGGCCTACTGTTGGCCATCACTGATGGGCCAGCAGCATTCCGCACGGACACTTTTGTACTGGTTTAGGTAATGGCACATTGCACTTTACCGCTGATGGCAGTGCTGGCTGCCATCTTTTTTCCAGCTGATGGCCCACTGTTTCTTTCTTTGCTGGGACGTTTCTCATTTCAGTTTAGCCTACTACGTAGTATACAGGGTGTATCTGAAAAAGGTGGCAAAACTGTACGGGATGATAGAAATGAGCAAATTTCGTCATTGAATGTAGGATCTGAAGGCAAGCGGCGAGAAGTTAAAATTTAGTTTCCCACTGTCGCAGTTAAAGAATTAACACAAAAATGAGAGGAGATAATCAAGAAAACATTTTATTAACATGAATGTAATTAATGTACATGCTCAAAGAAATTGCTCAAAAGATCTTCCGCAAGCTGTAATGCGCGCTTCACACCTGCGAATTGGGACTGACGCACATTTTCGAAGATACCAGGCATTTCTCGAATATCGCCGGCAACAACGGCAAAGTGACTAGATCCATATCGGCATCAATGGAGCACTCGTAGATTAGGCTTTTCATATGGTACACAGGAAAAAGCCCAAACACGAGAGATCCGGCCATCTTGGTTGCCAAGCTATATATAGCACCACTTCGACCAATTCATCGCCCGGGGACAGTAGAAAACTACCTTTTAACTTCTCACCGCTTACGTTCCGACCCTACATTCTATGACGAAATTTGCTCGTATAGCTACGTTCTATCACCCCATAAAGTTTTGCTCACTTTTCAGGTACTTCCTGTACATACAAATGTATAGAAAATGTATAGGGATGCACAAAATAATTTGAATACTTTTCTCATTATAGATGGAATTGCTGAAATTGGGTATTCAAATGTGCTATGCGTTTTACAAATTGTTAACTTACACTGGCCTCTAAAAGTTAAGGTACAGGGGCTGGATGTTTTCGATTGCACACGTTTTGTCGCATATCTACCAAAATTATTGACGAATTGTTCTTGAACTTCTGGGATGTAAAGAACAGACAATTAGGGGACTAATAATAAATTTAATAATAAAATAATATTTGCGATCACCTATGTAACGGGAAATGCTGGGAATGGTTTGTCACGGTGTTAAATAACTATGTGGGTCCTGTTCAACGTGTGAATGCATTTGTGTAAGCATAGCATTCCTATTCGTGAAGATGTTATTGTGTCTGTGAAAAATTCAAAAGTTTTTTGTTTATAGCATACTGAGTTTTCAATCGAATATAACACAACTTTCCGAAAACCTGACAAAGAACTGTAGCAACAGTATACTGCAATTAAAATATGAATATATTGAATATTTGATGAGATATGGGCACTTGTATGAAATAATTTTTAACTGAGCATGCGTGGAAAATCCTAAAATTTTTATTATATAATTTGGTAGTCAGCTATTTAAGGCAACTTATATAAAAAATCCAGTGAAATATCGCGAAAATTCACAAAGATAGCGTCGATATAGTGAGTTGCTTCCTAAAAATAGCTTTATTATAAGGGATTTTCCAAAACTTTTCAATCAGCTCGCTATATCTTTCTAAGTTTTCACAACATTTGACTGGACTTTTTAGAAGTTGACCCAAAATACTGACTACCAAATTATGAAATATCTTGAAATCTTGCGCGCATGCGCAGTTAAAAATTATCTCATAAAAATGCCCATATCTCATCAGCTATTCAACATATTCATGTTTTAATTGCAGTATACTGTTGCTACTATTCTTTGGCAAGTTTTCGGAAAATTGTGTTAAATTTGGTTGAAAACTCTGTGTGCTGTAAGCAAAAAACTTTTGAATTTTTCACAGACACAATAACATCTTCACGAATATGAGTACTATGCTTACACAAATGCACACAAACGTTGAACAAGACCCAAATAGTCATTTAACACAGTGACAAACCATTTCCAGCATTTTCTGTTACATAGGTGATCGCAAATATTTTTTTATTATTAAATTTATTATTAGCCACTTATTGTCCTCCCGACTAAATCTTCACCGAGAAATATGAAATCAAACATGTTCTTTTCATCCCAGAAATTCAAGAGCAATTCGCCAATAATTTTTGTAGATATTCGACAAAACGTGTGCAATCGAAAGCATCCAGTCCCTTTACCTTAATTTTTGGAGGACAGTGTACAAATAAAGGTACTATAGCCTGTGGCGACGAAATTCGATTTTTATAGCTCATTCGGTTCGTCTCATCGAGCTAAGTAATTTTCTATCTTGCATATCGGCTATTGAGTTTTAATATTGACAGGGCGCTGGGTCAAAGTTTAAAAATTTGCATAATGCGAACTGCTGAAAATAAAACAGTAGCAGCAAATTCCTTCTCTTGCAATCGTACGCAGACGTTCCGCAAGTTACGAAGTGACTGAAAAACTGACAAAAGAACTAGCAATGTGTGGTTACAAAGATTTTTGCTCGCAATTCGGGAAAAAGTATTGACAGGATGAACAAAACTAGACTAGTGTTGCCAGTGGGCAACTTTTTTTAAATTCAGATTTCTTGATTGGCACACCAGTGCCGATTAAGAAATCTAAATTTGAAAAAAGTAGCCCACTGGCAACGCTAAACTAGACAAGGACATCAATCATAACTTGCGAAAAGCTGCCTGTCAAGCAGCATACGAATATTTTATCTGCAATTACAAATTCTTATAATAACAGCAATAATATAACCTTATAGTAGTTATTGGTAATGTATGGCACTGTAAAACAATTAGTAAACTTAAATCGCACTTATTTCTTTGAAGGCATCTGTTTTTCAATGAACCAAATTTCGAACTTTGATCCGGTTCCCTGTCATTATAAAAACTCAATAACCGATATATGAGGTATAAAATTACTAAGGGGCCGTCCAGAAATGATATCACGCTTGGAGGGGGAAGGGGATGAGAGTGATGTCGAAATGCCTGTGTACTCTATGGACGAGCATACATCTTCTCCAAGAGAGGAAGATTCGTAATAATAAATGATTCAGAGTAATTTCTATTTTATGATTTATTATATAATTTTATAAATGTTCATATTAATGTGACAAATGAAATGTGATGGCAATTCCATTCGAGTAAAACTAATATTGAGGCTTCTTCTTCAAAATCAATCTGTTTTAAAGTATTTTGTGTTCATACAGTAAATATAAGATTCAAAACCAAATATATTAAATTCCATTTCAAATTCTAAAATACTACTGTTTTCAATTGCTCTTTCATATTAATATTTTATTACTATTGTATATTAATTATGTTTTTTGTTGTAAACCTTAATCTTACTTCATACCAAATAAGTACACGAATCATTTTTATTGTTATGCTCACAAATATCATTAAAACACACAGTTATTCAAAAATAAAATTTGAAATAGGATCTATAACGTAATGCTTTGTTTCTGAACTGCAAGAATATGTTTACGTAATATAGTATAACATGTGACAAGGGGAGGGGAGGGGGTATGGCGAAGTGTGACATTTTGTGACAAAGGGGAGGAGGGAGGGGGAAATATTGAAAAAAAGTCTGATATCATTTATGAATCGCTCCTAAGCTCGATGAGACGAATCGAATGAACTATAAAAATCGAAATTTACCGCCACAAACTTATAGTACCATTACATATAGTACCATTTTCATGTTATTCAACTATGATGTTTTGTTACAGTATTCTAATAGTGTTGGAAAGTTTTTCATAATCTAAGCTTGATGCATGATTTTTCGTTCTTGTTAAGTAATATATTATTTGTGTTTCAATTAATATAAAAACATACGTAAATTTAATTAAGAAAAAACAGCATGGAAAATAGATATAATCATTCTTACTCTTGCATTCTTTCAGTTCCTGAGGTTTATCTTTTTTACATTGCCGTATGGTCTTTCCTTCACAAAGTTTTATTCCATCTTCAAGTACATGTCTTTTATGTATCTCGTGGACAATCTGATCCGTCTGAAATAGATTTTTATGTCTAAAGACGTTTCACAGCACAGTATAAAGTACAGGCGTGGAAAAAAAAAGTAAACGCCCCCTACTAACTCCTCAACAAATTATCATAGAAGAAAGTTACTGGTATCGAATGATTGGAAATATAGTCTACTTTTAAATGATGTATATAAAATTTGCTTAGTGAGCCATCTACATATTAAAACGAAACAAAACTTTCTTTTATTTCAATAGCAATGCCCAAATTTGACACCATAAATAAATTCAATGGCAATAGCCAATTTTAACAAGATATTTCAAATCTTCGGTTAAAACTTTATGTTTAGACACCAAATTTCATGTCATTTGAATGATAATTTTTTTTTATTATAAACATTCAAAATTTAGTGCTTCTAATGTTAAATTACATTTTCATATTTTTATTAATATCTCTTGAAATTATACTCCTAATGTGCTAGTTTTTTGTGTAGCAATAACACTAAAATACCCAAACATAAATACGTTGAATTTGCAATTTTTATAATCTTATGATATGAATTATGAAATTAATATTCGAAAAAATTATGAATGGCAACCTACAATTTTTTCTGATGGATTTAGATTTTTTAAGTCCTGCTTTATGGAAATCCAAATTTTCACATTTTTCTTCCAAGTAGTTTCAAGTTATGCTTAAAAAACGGCAAAATGATGGTTTAAGGGGCCGTCTGTAATAGAGGTGACTAGATATTTTGAAATTACTTCTGCTATCCAGTAATCTAGCAGTCTTCAATGGCTCCTTCAGTGGCGCTTAAGATACCTTGATCAAGAAGGGGGATCTCTCGGTCAACAATCGAGTACCGAACTTCAATGCGGATATAACCCCTAAAATATGCTCGTTTTGAAATAATTAATTTCTTGGAAACTTATCGTATGAATTGCATAATAGTTTGTTTTTAGGCTAATTGAAGGGTGTAGAGTTCATTTATGCTGTTAGAATTGTGTACTGCTATTGACAAAAAACAAAGTTATGGTTCGTTTTAATGTGTAGATGACCCCCTAAGCAAATTTTATATACATCATTTAAAAGTAGACTTTATTACTAATCGTGTGGTACCAGTAATTTTCTTCTACGATAATTTTTTCCAGAGTTAGTAAGGGGTGTTTACTTTTTTTCCCACTACTGTACATAATAGACTATTTTTTAAGTTTATATATAAAAGAAAAAGAAATCATCTATTTTTTTTTAATCCCCGGTTCAATGATACTTTCAATACTGTAAAAAATATCCAGCTGAAAATACTTAATTCTTACTATTTATATAAATATTTCTGTTTTCATTTAACTCATTATATCACCGTGTTGCAGAAGTATTATTAAATGATAAAAGCTTCCAAACGTTTTTCATTTTTATTATTCAGTAAGTTCAAACATTAATAAACCTATTTTCTTCTATTCAAAATGATGAAAAATATGTAAAAATAAAAGAATTGTGTTTCTTACTTCATTGACATAATTTGCTTGAAGGTCGTTGAAAAGGACTGATAACATCAAAACAGCCAAAAGCATCTTTATCAAGGTTGAATCTAAATTGGAATTTAAAAAATTCATTACTAGATCGATTATAAAAAACCCTACGAAATATTTTAAATATTATCTAATTCAAGAGTTTTGTTTTAAAATATATTACCTTACTGAGCAAAATAGGAATATAATTACAGGCGTGTGAAAATTATTAGAATAATTGTGAAATTTACATTAAAAACTTGTTATATTAAAGAAACATTTAAAAAATATTGATACATTTAATATTTAATGTGAATCCTCTTGTTTTTTATTAAAGAAATTATGGAATACATGTCTTAGCATACTTTGATGTGTTTTTGGCAATTAATTTGTAATTCGTTGTCATGATGCCAAATTTGGATGAGTCTTTCTATCAGACCAGTCTTGTTTGCAATGTTGTATTTCTTTAATTGTTTCTTTACAATGGTCTAAAAGTTCTCTATGGGGTTCATATCTGGATAGTTTTCAGGCCATGGCATTGGTTTCTTTAATGAAATTAAAGAAATGCAACATCACAAGCAAGAATGTTCTGGTAGAAAAACTCATCCAAATTTGGCATCATGACAACGAAATACAAATTAATTGCCAAAAACTCATACAAAGTATGTCAAGACGTATCGAATCTTTAATAAAAAACAAGAGAATTCACACTAAATATTAAACGCATCAATAATTTTAAATGTATTATTTCTTTAATATAACAAGATTTTAATGTAAATTTCACAATTATTCTAATAATTTTCACACGTCTGTACATATTCTTTGACATTTATTCATGAATTTTCTATGAATAAATGTCAAGATTCATAACAATTTCGCGCATAGAAATGTAGGGATGTTAGAAGTACACTATGTCCAAAACTGACTGGGCACTTTTGATTTTAGACCTTTTTCATCGAACATCTACAGAAATATCCGATGATTTTTTCTGGAATTTCATTAATATAAAGAATATGATGAAACAAGGCATACGATATAAAGAAGACATACTTATTTGCTTCTAATGCGTAAAGTTAATCACCAGAAGGCACTGAAAGCAATATACAATCAAAATTCTGACCAATCGTGCAAACCCTGAACCAAAACTCTGACCATGTGGGAAGGATAGAAATCAGCTTATTCAATGCTAATTTGGGCAGGGTAGAAATCAGCTTATTCAATGCTAATTTGGGCAAAGTAAAAATCAGATACACTGTTAAAAATCTGTAGCGTTTGCTGCATAGTCACTTCACCGCTTTTATAGAAAACGATTACTTGACTATACTATGGAGCAATCTCATTGGTCAGAATAGAGATGTTCTATAAAAGCGGTGGAGTGACTATGCAGCTAAAGGTACATATTTTTAACAGTGTAATTCGATGCTAATTTGGGCAGGGTTCGTGCTAAACCACGTGCCTAAATCCAGCTTACGCTTTTTCGGCGGTTTTTGGTGAAATGAACAGGCCGTTATATGTATTACGTAGGCAACGGTTTAACACCAAATTTTTCAGCGAAGGATTGAGCACTAGCGTAAACAAGGGACCAACATTAAATTGAATTTAAGAAAAAAAATCCCGATCGTCCTGTAAATTAAAATGCTTGAAATGATCCGTAACAGTAGCACGTGCTAATGTGAGCCGTGCAACATTTGTGTTTATTTGAATAAAAGTAGCATGCATATTCATGGAGATATAAAAATTTCTTTTAAAATGCATGGAAATTTCCGCATTATTTTAGTTTATAACATAGTTTTCAATCAAATTTAACGCCACTTTTAGGATGTTTGAAAAACTAATGTATAAATATTTACTGTAATTAAAATATAAATATTGTAAGTACTTAATAAAATCTGAACATTTGTATAAAACAATTGTTAACTTCGCATACGCAAAACACAACAAAATTTTTTTACATAATTTAGCAGTAAATTGTTCAGAAAAACTCATATACAAAAGCCAATCAAATTAGGTGAAAATTCAGAAAGACATCGGCGATATAGTTGAAATTCAGTGAAATGAGTTGAAATTCAGTTGTTTTCTAAAAGCACCTCGATAATAAGGAATTCCATAAATTAGCATTTTTCATTGTTTATTGTTATCTTTTATTGGTGTTTTAGTTGTTTTAGGAAGAACCACCTGAAAGAATCCATTCCAACAAAAAAGGAATTATCAAAATCGAAGCATTACGTACATAAGCTATATGTGAACATACTTTAAATACGTACTCCTTTGTTAGAAGCCAGATATTTAAAAAATGACAACTTTTGTTAAATCCCTTATCATTCAGCTGCTTTTAGGGAGCAAATGAAATTCAGCTCACGATATCACCGATATCTTTCTGAAATTTCGCGATGTTCGACTGTCTTTTTTCCAATGAGTTCGACGATGAGTTCAATGTTCGACGCAATAAATTAAAAGCATTAACATTAACGTTGAAATTAATATCACTTTGTTATCGTTGCATATAAATTCAATTACGAATCTGAAAATATTTAATTATGCATTCTAAAAAACGATATTCCGGTTTGAGAAATCTGATTAATACTCTATAAAAACTACTCGGAAACGTTTCCGAAAATCAGTGGCAACAAAAGAAATATTGTTTTTATACATGCTTCTTTAAATCTCGCAAATATATCGGTTTATGAAGTTTCTAAAGGTAACGAACGCTTTTCCGAATCATGGATAAACTTGAAGAGGCTATTATATGTTTTCGTTCCTGGTTCTAGTCCATTTTTGTAGATTTAAAATATATATAGCGTAACTATATCGGTTTATGAAGTTTCTAAAGGTAACGAATGCTTTTCCGAATCATGGGTAAACTTGAAGAGGATATTATATATTTTCGTTCGTGGTTATAATCCATTTTTGTAGATTTAAAAAAATGTCTTCTTTTTTTTTTTTTTTTTTTTTTTTTTTTTAACACTGTAGTAATTACATTTTATAGATGCTTTAGAAATATCTCGCGTAAAAAAATATTGTAAGCTTAAATGTACATTAAATAAGCGTAATCTAACAAGGAGAGGGCCAACCTTGATAATCACAGATTTTGATTATTTTAATATATGTTGTAGGGTAGAGGCCCTTTAGTGCCAGGTTCAACGGATTTTATCCAACGCTCCTTAGTTCTTGAGAAACCAGGGGGTCTAGTATTAGTACACAACTTAAATACTTACTTTGCAACCACAGTGATAGGTTAGTCGTAGCTCAGTTGGTATGGCGTTTACCGGCTGATTCGCGGGCCCGGGTTCGATATCTGAATGCGCTACATTTGTTTTTCTCATTTTTTGTTTTATAAATTTACATGTAAGTATAACTTAATAATCTCATTGTCAAATAAAATTTTTAATATTGTATATCAATTATAATTTTAACCTATTTAATTTTTTACTTTTAACTAAATAGTTCTAATAAAACATCATGAAACTGTTTTTTTTTTAATCACTTTTAAAATGTATTTCAAATATTCTTTATCGATGCGATGATATTGAGCAATTGTGTCAATTCGCGATTTTAAAGAAACATCATTTGCGCATTGCTTTAACAAAGGAAGTCAATGCGATAATACTATTATTCTGTTTTTAAAGTAACAAGCATAATTATATTAAAAATTAGCATCAGAATTAAATTACAACCGATTTTTTGCATATTAAAGATTTTTAAATTTGTAATAGGTATGCTTGCGCTTTCAATTATTTTGCTTTCACCTTTTTCTTCTACCTTCTTTCTGCTTTTAGTTTTATATTATTTGAATATTCTTTTATTTTATCATAACTAGATGGCACCACAACAGCATTTGTCACGATTTTGGAATTTTTGTCATTCAATAATAGAACAAATTTCTTTTTAAACCTCTTTAATGGATGAGAAATAATTGTTTACAAATAAGAAATGATAAATTTAAGTTTGTTAACATTATAATTAATGTATGATGTTAAAAATTTTAATTGAAATTATTAAATTATAATTATAACTATATTTATAAAACTAGAAATTAGAAAAACAAATGTAGCGCATTCAGGTATCGATCCCGGGCCCTTGGATCAGCCGGCAAACGCCATGCCAACTGAGCTACGACTAACCTATCATTTTGGTTTCAAAGTAAGTATTTAAGTTGTGTACTAATAATAGACCCCCCAGTTTTTCAAGAACTAAGGAGCATTGGATAAAATCCGTTGAACCTGACACTAAGGGGTCTCTACCCTACAACATATATTAAAATAATCAAAATCTCTGATTAACAAGGTTGGCCCTCTCCTTGTAAGAGCAAATAAACGAACACTTATTACGAGTTCAAAAAAGAAATCAATACAAAATTTTTAAATATAGAAAAAACATGCATCTTTACTACATAATTATTTTGCCATTTTACCAATTTACAATCATACAAATATAGCAAACCTCTTCACAATAATTCCCTTCACAATAACATGCCAACAGTTATTTTACTAGAGACCTGTGTGACACTGAAACCGTTAAATACGAGAATTTTGAACCATTTACACTGCAAATTCTCAAACGCAAAAATAAACACATTTTACAACACTTTTTGTCATCAAATTATCAACACATTAACGTGTTGTGAATTAGAAAACTTCATATACAAAATATTTTTTGTGTTGTGATTCTGTTCTTAACATGTTGAAAACGTGTTGCTATCTAAAAATAGTGTTGTTAATTGTGTTGAAATCGTGTTGCAAATAGTGTTGATGAAAATATTTTCTTACAATAGTTATTAATTAACAACACATTATAAACACCACACAATTTAGAACACTATAAAACAACACATGTAAAGCATTTTCAAAACACTTTCTACTTGGTGCCTTTAAAATAACACACACACACACACTTAAAACATACTATTTATTAAACATTTATATCACAATTTTAAAAATGAATGTTTTGAAAACACATTTTCTCCTCGTGTAATTTTTAGCAACACTTTTTGCACAATCTTTTTATTTGGCACACCATGTTCGCAACACATTCACAACACAATCGAAAATGATTTTAGTCAGAAGTGTTAATTATTGTGTTCAGTTAGTGTTGCAAAAGTGTTTCAGGAATTTGCAGTGTATACATCATTATTAACAGAAAAAATTCGTTTACTTTTAGCAGCTTTAAAATAACTATTCAAAAAAATATTTGATGTCTTTAAAGTTTTGAATATTAAACTATTAACGGAAATATCAAACAAGTTGATTGCTTCAATATTCAAACATGATATTAAAATAAATTAAATGGTCTGGGTTATTTTCTGGAAAAGTTTTTTTTGGATAGGAGTAATATGCCCATTTATTTAAGGAGAATAAATTGTTAGAACTGATTTCACAATCACACTGTACAAAAAAGTTCTTTATATAGGAAAATATAATATAACCTCTTTTGAATTATTCACAATACCAAAAATAGTTACAATACCAAAAACAGTTCCTTTATGAACATCGAAACCAATAGATTTTTTTAATTTGAAGAAGCATTTATAAAAGAAAAAAAAATTCTGCCTGTAATTTTCAGAAACATTCCCGAATAGTTTTTACAGCATATTAAGTAGTTTTCTCCACTCGAAAAATAAGTTTTTCATATGCTATCAATTCTCAAATAAACATTTTCATGTTTAACAAGCATGACAACACATGCGAAACATGTTAAATTAACAACATTAACATTAACACTAAATTAAATATTATTTTGGTCTCTTGCATGCATAAATTTAACTACGAAAATCCAAATTTTTTCGCAATCCAAAAAAAGATATTCTGGTGTCAGGAAACAGCTTAATAAATTGTAAGAGATACTCAGAAACGTTTCCGAAAACTAAGGATAGCAAAATAAATTTCGTTTTTATAAATTCCTCTTTAAATCTCGAAAATAAATTGGTTTCTGGAGTTCCTAAAGGTATAGGAAAGCTTTTTAAAATCGTGGGTGTCTCGGAAAAGGTTATATTATATTTTCAGCTATTGTTATGTTTTCGCAGTTTAAGAAACTTTATCTTTTTACAGTGTAGTAATCAAATTTTGTTGATGTTTTAGAAATATGTCGCGTAAAAGAAATATTTTAGATTTTAATTGTTCGGGACCATAGGTGCATATATGCACCTCCAAAAAGAGCTTACAAAACTTGTTTTTGGCACCAGTAAAAAAGAAAAGTAATAATTGATTTCTTTAATTCGAGCATTTTCGTGATTATTTCAGTAAAGGTAACTTTTTTTTTTTTAAGTGGTGCCAACCGAATAAAATTTGTGTAAAAGCCGCCGGTCCCGAAGGGGTTAATGTAAAATAAGTGTAATTTGACAGCAAAGAAACTTACTCTTATTGTGAGTTTTAAGAATGAAACACAAAACATCTAAATATAGAAGAATTATGCATTTTTACTACACAAATATTCTGACATTTTTCTAATTTATTATACAAATATAGTAAAACTTTACTTACTCTTTACAATAGTATGCCAATAGGTAATAAGTAAATATACGAGAGACCTAAGTGGCACTTAAATCCTTAAAAAAGATAATTTTGAAACATACAGTATGTTACATATCATTAATAGAAAAAAAAATATATTTCACATTTTTGTAGCAATTTTAAAAGAAGTATTCTAAAAAGTAGTTGATATCTTTAAATTCTGAGTATGAAACTAATAACGAAAATATCTAAGAAGCTAATAATTGCTTCCAAATTCAAACGTGATATTCAAATAAATGAAATGGTTTGGGTTATTTTCTAGAAAAGTTTTTTGGATAAAAGTATTATCTCCAATGATTTACCGAGAATAAATTATTAGAATTTATTTCACAATCACACTGTAAAAAAGTGCAAATATCTCTTTATACAGAAAAATACAATATAACGACGAATCAAAATTTTATTTAACCTCTTTCAAGTTAGCAAAATTAGTTCTTTATACAGAGGTCGCATTATATAGGGAAAATTTTATTGTTCCTACCAGAACCCTTAATCAGTAATCTTTATCATAATTTTATTTAACATATGCTATAGAAAGGTATGGTAAAGATATTATTTTCAAAGTAGTGATAAGAATGATAAAATTATCCCTTTAACCCTTTATCTACTGGCGGTACTTATAAGTACCATTAAAATAACTTGCTATAAAATTCATTTAATACATCGATTAGTTGTAATACGGTTTAAAATGAATTATAGATAGATTATTTTATCTTGTTCCAAAAGCATCATTGGTTACACAAAACAAAAATATTTTTAAAAGAATGATTTATTTTGCCTTTGCATCTTTTCAGCTTTCTTGGCGCTGAGGTGAGGGGGAATTTTTCAATTCGGAAATATTTCTATTGTAAGAACACTATATTTGTACACTTCCTAATTCTACAAAATAGAAAGAAAAATATTTAAAATAAAAGGTTTGAGTGGGGTTGTAAATATTGCACAAAATCCCTATAAATTCATATTTAATGAATCCTTCGAACTCCTTCAATCCTTCTAAAATCCTTCTAAAATTTATTAAATGGTTATGTAAATCTTCTAATGTAGTTTAAACAATTCACAAAAATACTTTAGAAGATAAAATTTTCATGAATTCATAATTCAATAGATAAAGGGATATAATGCGACCCCTGTTTATCGAACACAGTTCCTTTGGGAACCTCCCAAAACTAATAGAATTTTGAAATTTAAAGAAGTATTTCTGGAAAACAAAATTTCTTTTACTGAGCGTAACTTTCGGAAACTTTTCTGAGTAATTTTTATTATAATCAGCTTTCACAACTATATGCTATCCAAATTTTTCATATGCTATCAATTCTCATGTAAACATTTGCATGTTTAACAAACATGTTTAACGGACAAACATGCTAAATTAACAACAAGAAGATTAAAATCAATATTGTTTTGCTACTCTTGCATGCATAAATACAGATATGCAGCTCGAAATGTTTTCTCAAATATTCATAACATACAAAAAAGTATATTCCGGTTTTAGAAAACTAATTAATACATTGTAAAAGCTACTTAGAAACCTTTTTGAAAATTAAGGACAACAAAAGAAATTTTATTTTATAAATGTCTCTTTAAGGCTAATGTCAGAAGAACGTCTTTTTGCACGCTTTTTTACTTACTCATTATCCCTTCACAATGCTAGCGGCATTGCGTAGGGATAATACGTAAGTAAAAAAGCATGCAAAAAGACGTCCGTCTGACATTAACCTAAATCTCTAAAATCAATTGGTTTCTGCGTTTTCTAAAGATAAAGAAAGACTTTTTGAATTCGTGGGGTAACTCAGAAGAGGTTACGTTATATTTTCGTCTGTGGTTATGTTATATTTTCGTACATTAAGGAAGTTTTTTTTACAGTGTAGTAATTAAATTTTGTTGATGCTTACTAGGGATGTACTGAATATTCGGTATCCATTCGGTATTCAGCCTATTCAGTCATACTACCGAATATTCGGTTAAGTCGAATTTCAAACTATTCGGTATGCCGAATATTCGGCTTTGCCTAATATCAAACTATTCGGTATGCTGAATATTCGGTTTGGCTGAATATCGAAATATTCGGCCAGACCGAACACTTAAAAGACCCTTTAAAAAAATATTTTTAAAACTTTAAAACAACTACTATTTTTAACCGTTAATTAATAAAGATATTGAATAATTAGAAATAGAATTATATTTAAATAAAAGAGAATGCTTTTACATTTTTTATTTGCTGTTTGAAAAGTATCACGTAAGAATATTAACCAATAATGACGATTTTAGTCCCTTCCTGACAAATAAACTATATATGACTGTACAATTTTTCATCCAGTTCCTTCAAAATTTCATTTCGATTTTAAAATATTTGTTTTAGAATATAAAAGAAATTATTCATTTGTTTTAATCCAGAGAAGAATTCGTGGAATTTAAAATGTTACCAATTAAAGAAGCTTTAAAACTATCTTTCTTAAAAAACAATTCAAAGCATAATTTTTTTAGTGCAGAATTTGTTTGTAAAAAGATCTTGTTTAACAATATGGAAGTATGTGTGTTAAATATTATGTAAAATTGTTTTAAAATTTAACTTTTTAATAGTTTGAAATTCTGAAATTTAAAAGTAATCAGCAAGCCTAATATTCGGTATTCGGCTTGATTGTGACTATTCGTCTAGCCGAATATTCAGTATTCGGTTTGCCTGTTGGCTGAATGTTCGGCATTCGTTATTCGGTCAAAATCACTATTCGTTGCATCCCTAATGCTTAGAAATAGGTCGTAAACAGAAATATATTTGGCTTTGATTTAAAATGATTAAGTGTAATTTGATAGCGAATGAACTTACACTTATTACGAACTTTAAGAATTAAATACAAAACTTTTAAATATTGAAGAATTTTGAATTTTTACTTCATCAATATTCTGCCAATTTTCTAATTTATCATACAAATATAGCAAAACTATACTTACTGTCTACAATAGCATGCCGATAGATAAATAAATATACAAGAGACCTACGTGGCACTAAAATCTTTAAATTTTAGAATTTTGAACCATCGTACAATATGTTACATATCTTTAATTAAAAAAAAAAACCTTTCACATTTTTGGAGCAATTTTTAATAAAAAGCATTTAATGTATTCAAAATCTAAGTATTAATCTAATAACGGAAATATCTAACAAGCTGACTGCTTCGACATTCAAACATGGTATTAAAATAAATAAAACTATTTGTGCTACTTTCTGGAAAAAATTTCTGATAAAAAATAATAACTTCAAAGATTTAGTGAAAAGAAATTGTTAGAACTTGTTTCACAATCAAACTGCAAAAAAAGACAATCGTTTCTTCATATCTCTAATTCTAAAAAAAATAGTAGTTATGCTGTCTTCGCGGCCACAGTAAACGAATTTTATGTGACTGGAGATCTTTCTCGGCAAATATATATGTATATATAAAAAAAAAACTATTGCATATAAAAATATGAAAATTGGTTGTTTATAGAGAAATGTTCGATAAACACGCTGAAGTAGACAGTTTGTAAGCCCAAAAATTATTTTAAGAGCTACTTAACATTGAAGTCAATCAAAACCGTTCCTTTAAAAAAACTTTTATAGTAAAAAAACTATGCATAAGAATTAAACCATCTTTCGCAAGGACATACTTCACAAGCTTGAGGTGTACAATGTGCAATTATTTTTTTTATTTGACTAATTTTTTGAGATTTTTAAATTATTATTCAATTTTCATTATTTCAATAAAAATTTATTTCATACTAGCAGGCTACGCTGGTCCATTTTTCCAACACGAACCTTGAATTAAAGAAAATATATTGGTATTGTGACCTTGTATTTTAAAGCAGTATGAACCTTCGCCTAGAATGTCTTCCGCATTGCTGAAAACGATGTGAACGTCATTGCGCTATCATATTTCCTAAGGGTTTGACGAAATATAAGCTATTAAGGAGAAACTCTTTTAGTTGATTATTTATAGTGGAACTTGATATGGAAATGTGGCATTTATGACAACAGTAATTAAAATGTTCTTGAGTTGATACACTTCTAAAACGGAGAGCGTTACAATGATTGCAGACCCTTGCACTTAAATAGTGTTCGGGTGATTCTCGTTTGTTATTTCTTGAACTCCGGGCATCTCAGCTTGGCGTTCTGTGTGGTTATAATAGTCAAAATGCAATCTAACTCTAATTTTCGTTATATTTCGTAAGACACGTCCTTATCAGGCAGGTCTACTGCGGTTTTTCATCATTTTATTCGAGTGAAGTAAATGTAGAAAAAATTCAATAAATTATTTGCACACATATTGTTTAAGGGGGTCCGGGACACATTTTAAAATAATTTTATTTACCGAGTTAAAATTTTGAAATTTTTTCTTATGGTTAACCACATCATTTGTAAACAAAATCACATGATAAACTTTCTCATTATTTTTTTTAATTTAATTAAAAATTTATTAGAAAATTGGGGTAATTAAAAATCGTTATAACTCGAAATATTATTTGTAGAATTTCGATTTTTTTTTCATTTAAATAAACAGAAATATATAAGTTTTAATTTTGATTCAGCATTTTAAAAATACTGATTTATTTCAAAATTTAAAATATTTAAAGTAAAAATTAAAAAAAAATATGTAATTTTAAAAAAAAATCATATTTTCAGAAGTAATTTTTTTTATATTTGCAGAATCAGAATTAAAGTAAAACAATTGCAAAAGACATATTCCAAGTTTGAACCATTTATCTTTAACGGTTCTTGACTTATAACAATTTAAATACGAGAAATGGTGATAAAACCCTACACGAAGGAAAACGCATTTTCACAAGAAGTCGTTTCCATGACAATATCATTGCTTGAAACCTAGCTTTTGAAAACAAACCACAATGAAAAAATTAATCTTTCCTGTTCCAAATAAGATATAAAGATTTAAACGTCATTTTAAGAAGAAAAAAAATAAATTTTTAATGCAACAATTTTATTATTATTATTATTGTTGTTGTTGTTATTTTACTATTACATTCCTTGCGTGCAATATCCATTTTGAAAGCTTTTTTTTTTTTTTTTTTTTTTTTTTTTTTTTTTTTTTTTTAAACTATGTTATTCCTTGTGTGCAAGCGGTCCTTTCCGAACCACGAGTACATATATATATTTGCGATCCCCTTTCTTAGAATTCTTTTGAATTTAACTTGAGCTCCCATAACCTACGAAGTGAAAAGAAGAAAACGAACGATCAAAACTAACAAATTAGCAATTCTGAAGCTTTTGAATGTTTTCCAAAAGGTCTGGCTTGGCTGCAGACGCAGAGAGACTGTGATACTGGTGAACTAGTAATATTTAAAAACTTCGTGATAGAGCTTCAAAGCAAAGACAATCGAAACTGCGACAAACAAAATATTGTTTCAAACCCTTGTGAAATATGTAAAAGGTACTTGATTTCAAAATAAAATTATTCTAATTTATTCTTGTTTCTATTTTGCTATCGCTCTATTTTTATTAAACACTTGTTAATATAATAAGAAATAGGGCATGTATTTCACCTTAATCTTATAATTGAAGCATTCTCGGTTATCCGAAAATTACGATTTTCCGAAAGATGGTCGGACCCATTGCCTTCAGATAATCGAGGTTCAACTGTATTCTTTAAAAACATACAACCTTGCTCAGTGGTACATATAAACAAGAAATTTAATATGAACTTGTACAATTAAAAATAAAACTTAAAATCTACGTTTCGAGCTGTTTCTGCAGTCGTCCTTTGGATTAAATATGATGGCCTTGAAATAAACCTTGGGATGACCTTTTCTTTTTTGCATTTCCAGAGGAAGGATAAGTTCAAAATCTCTCGGCAAAGTCACAATTTCTCTGCTTTGAAACCCTTAAAGGGGCCAGGTACGCGAAATTTGGGGAAAAAATCGATTTTTACATTTTTATATCATTAAATAGTTTAAACTTTTATTTTTCCAACGATGTGTCACACATATTTATATATTAAAAAAAGAAGTGTTGGAATTATTCATTCTTTCTAAGAGTACTTCACAGCTTAATGACCATTTAAATCTTTAATTGACTTTTTCTCAAAACTTAGATTTTTCATGTTTGTGTTCCTTTTTTTCAATATCTATTAAACTTAAGAACCCAATTTTTTTTTAAATACTTTTATTATGTTAGATTGAATATTTTAACACAGGGATTTAATGATTTGTTGAGAATTATTTATTTTAGGCATTGAAATCTTACCAAAAATGCTAATTTAAAAATGCCTTTCAATAGATAAATAATAATTTTCAGGTTCACTTAGAAAGAAAATGGTTTGTTAAAATAAGAAAAGCATGCTACTCAAACTACTCTAAAAATTCCAGACCTCTATATTTCACCATTTCTGTGAAAAATGTACATAAAGTTGGTGTATTTTAACATCGCGGAGATAGAGCTTACCCGTTCCCTTTAAAGATGAAATTTAAGTCCATTATTTAACCTAGCATTGATAAACTTATTAACACATGCTGGACAATTGCACAATAAAATATAGCAAATGAGAATATATTCATTAAAACACACAACGTTGCTCATGGTAAATAAAACATAATCATATAAATCATCATATTTTATCCTGAGGATGACTGCAGAAGCAGCTCGAAAGGTATATTTTATGTTTTATTTTTAATTGAACATGTTCATATTAAAGTTCTTGTTTATGTATACAACTGAGCAAGGTTGTGTGTCTTTAACGAATGCATTCTTATTTATAATAAACCTCCACTTTGCCTCCAATAAAATCTGCCGTAATCGGTTACTTTGCAAACCCCTCACCCCGAAGGTGTTGAATGGGGGGACCAAAAGTTTTAGATCATTTCGCCATATCTCAGCAACAGTTTTAGGGAGGAGCATGAAATTCAGTATAACAATTCTACTAAAAAAAATAGTTAAGCACATATTAAGGTATTTTAGAAATTCGCCCCTCCCAAGGCAGTTAAATGGGGTTCGGATGTTTTAGTTGATTTCGTCATACCTATGCAGCAGTTTCAGGTAGGAGCGTGAAAATCAGGATAACGAATCTACTAAAAATTGTTAAATATGTATTTCAGCGATTTAAGTTAATCTCTTCTGTGAGGGATAAAAGGGACGAAAGTCAAAAGTTTTAGGTCATTTTACCATTACTCACCAGCAGTTTTAGGTGGGAGTGTGCAATTCCAGATAATAAATCTACTAAAAATATAGTTAAACATACGTGCTTCAGCGTTTTTAGAGCTATTTGAGCTATTTTATCGCCAACATTAGCTTCAACTAGATAATTTAAGATTATACGAATAAGCCAACTATTACTTATTTTCGATGAAAATAGATATTAAGAAATAGTTTAGTTATTTTCAGCTATGTTAGATATAGCTAGGTATATTTCGTTTGATTCAAGATTCCTTTGTAGAAACTGAGCAGCTTAACGCGCGAAGCTAGTATTTAAAATAAAATAAATGCAATACAAGTAATAGCGATAGGAACAATATTTTGTGATTTATCACCTTACCCTGACTAACATAAAAGTCTCCTCTTTCAGCACTTTCCTACATAGTTAAAACTGTTTGTGAATTCTGTTTGGCTGTCTGGCAACGCTCTAACTCGAGTAAATATGCTTGGATTGCTATGTAATTGATGAATGTTATTGAGGATTACTGTGGCATGTTCGGAAGTGAAATTGAAGTGTGTAGCATTTATAGTTCGTTTACAAGGACATTCAAAAGTATTTCGTTACAGTGTGGTGTATAGGGGAAAGTCGTTTGCAATGTATTTTAATGATATTAGAGTATTTAAAACATATTGACATTGATATACTCGTATATTACTGAGATGTATATTGCAGAATATGACGTGCATAGCAGTTATACAGGGACACACAAAAGTACAGTTACAAAAATTTTACAGGGACACACAAAAGTATTCGGTTACAGTACTGTCTATGAAAGATAATTACTGGTAATGCGTTTTCAGTTGTCTCATGCGTTTTTAAATTTAACTCATTTTTTACAAATTACTTGGTGTCTATAATTTTTGTTAGATTATATACAGGGCTGTACAAAAAAAAAAATTGAGTACATTTCCGTTTACTGACGAGAACTGCTGAAACGCAATTTTCAACCCTGTTTTGTGTCTCCTAACTGAACTTTTAACATACTATGCTATTTCATACAGAAATCTTTAGATCATATACTGGACTCCACAAAAGAATGTGAATACTTTAGATGACAATTGGTGAAATTGGTTCTACAAACGTATTATCTATTGTCCGAAATGTTTATTTAGATATCATTTTTTATCTTATTAAACAGTGGAGTTTTGTTGCAGAGTTCTGAATAGGTTGAAAATTGTATCATAATCTATGCTTGATTCATAAATTACTTTTCATTCATAAACACTCAGTTTAGAATTATGCATGCAAATGACGTCATTTCCTGAATCACGCCGCCATGTAATTGCTCAAACGGACGCATGACTTGGCGCACGGCCGAAACTAGAAGGGGGGTAGGGGTAGGATAGGGCCGAAACTAGAGAGCGATGACTGGGGCATATGGCCCAGTCGCCAGAGTAGAAAGGGGCTCTAAAAGAAGGCTTAGTTCGTTGTTCAGTATAAAAAAAAAAAAAAAAAAAAAAAAAAAAAAAAAAAAAAAATCGAAAACAAAAGCCTTGCAATTAAACAAACCAAAGTAAAAATATATTTCTAATTTTATACTCTTAGATTTGAAAAAGCGCGTCTTTTCCACTACGTGACCGGCTAAAGTATGTATGTGTGGTGGAGGGGGGAGTGGTAAGAACAATAGAGTTTTTGTACATGAAACGAAACTTCCATTCGTTCCTGATTGACGTTTAAAATACAAGTTAATGAAAATTATTATTTTTTTTTTCTTTTTGGGCAATTTAAATATTGCTTTATTAATTTTATTGATTATATTTGGCTATGTTATATTTTATTATGCAAGTAGCAAGTATGTGCGTTTTCATGAGAGACGAAAATATTTCTTTATAAATTTATTTTAGAAAGGGGAGGGGAAGGCGAGGAGAAGGAGCCACCGAACTTCATGCTTGCACCCGGAGGATAAAAAAATTCTACTTTCGACTCTGATCTAAGGATTCTAGGCGTTCCGATCTCCGCGAAATGTCCCGATTTTCAGAGGTTCCAGGGAACCTGTCCTGCCTAACCATTGCCCTGTACGTCGAAAGTCCCAATTTTTCATGATGCACAAATTCTTTTAAATTTATTTTAGTTCCATGTTATTTGTTAGTCTTCATCGAATGGAACCTAACACACTAAAAACTGTGAAGACAGAACCTGTCTATAACGAAAATTTTGATAGTCCCTTCCAAAGGACTATCTTACCTATCTACCTGCGTAGGGGAAAACCTGAACAAAGCGCAATTTGTTGAAGCTCCTCGTGTATCTCTTTTCTCAAGCTTTACTCTATTTTAACACTTGAATGCGTGATTTATAATTTTGTTTCGAAAAAATTATATATGATTCTCTGAAAGGTTTATTACACTGGGAAAAAAAAAAAAAAAAATCCCCGCCGGCCCGGCCTACAGGCGGAGGTAGATTTCGAAGTTAAGTATACTAATTTCACAAACAAAAAACAAATCATGATTAGAGATAAACCCACTTTAACAATTTTATCTGGCCGCTTTTGACGAGTTTTTATTCCATTTTTATATAATAACTGGTTTTATCACAATCATGTTAGGGCGGTATTCAAAAAAATATTTTTCCATGCTCAACAACTCGAAATTTTCTGGTATAACTCCAGATTCATTTTTAATCGGAAAAACATGAAACTTGTTGACGTGATTTTTGAAGAGATTTATAAGCGACCTGTGTTTTTAATTTTCGTTCAATTAATTAAAACTTGATATATAAACAATTATTTTCTCAGTAAGACAATATTTTTCGTTTCTAACACAATCGCTTCGGGAAATTCTGTTCAAAATGCCCACTTTGACATCATTTTTTGAAATATATTCTGCCTCTGTCAAAAAATCGATCATTACGGTACATTATATAGTTTCTGAATAAGCGAATCTACCAATTGGATGCGTTTGAGAGCAAAAATGAATTTAAAAATGAGTCAGAAAATAAGCAGTTTGGATTTGAATACTCCCTTAATACGATATGATTTTTCCAACACAATCCTCTTCGGGAAATTCGGTTCAAAAGGCCCACTTTGACAGCATGTTTTAAAATATATTCTGCCTCTATCAAAAAATTGACCATTAAAGTACATTATATAGTTTCTGTGTAAGAAAAGGTACCAATTGGAAGCCTTTGAGAGTAAAAATGGATTATAAAATGAGTCAGAAAATAAGCAGTTTGGATTTGAATACGCCCTTACGATGATTTTTTTCTTCAACCGCTATGTATTTTTAATTTGTTTTTGCTGTAAGAATTGGTCCTATCCAAAACTTGTCTATATAGATGTTGTAGATAATATTAAGGAGATATATGATAAATTCATGGGGATTTTATATCTTTTGAATTGACGGAGTTATGGATTTTTTTCTTCTTCAAACGCCCTTTTTGTTTTCGTTTTTTATTTTTTTTTTTTGCGGTACGAATTGGTCCTATCAAAAACTTGTGAACATAAAAGTTGTAGATAATGTTAAGGAGATTCATGATAAAATTAATTGGATTTGATATCTTGAGAATTGACGAAGTTATGAATTTTTTTCTTCTTAAAACGCCCTTTTTGTTTTCGGTTTTTTTTTTTTTTTTGTTTTTTTGTTTTTTTGTTTTTTTTTTTTTTGGTACGAATTGGTCCTATCAAAAACTTGTGAATATAAAAGTTATAGATAATGTTAAGGAAATTCATGATAAAATTAATTAGATTTGATATCTTGAGAATTGACGAAGTTATGAATTTTTTTCTCCCAAAAACCCTATTTTTTGCGCCCCTTGAGCCCATTTTTAACTTTATCAAAAATCTGTGATACATAAATTTTTGGCCCTATTTTTAGAAGTAATAAAAACTTTAAACTGATTCGATATGTACAAAATTTAAGAAGTTATGGATTTTTTTCAATTTTCACAAAACTCCTCCCTATTTCCATCCCCTTGGTCCGATTTTGCCCATTAACGAACTTGACTGAGATTTTATGCCCCTTGATTTTATGTATCAGTTTGGAAGAGATTGGTGCAGAATTGTGGAAGTTATCGTGTCCAGAAGAAAGTGATATATATAGATAGATACATAGATAGATAGATAGATAGATAGATAGATAGATATATCTATAAAGTTTTTTACTGAGGGTGGTTTGGGGCTCTAGGGGTCATGATCGGTGTAGATCTGCAAAATTTTTTCAGAAATTCCAACATAGGAACGACGCCAATAGGTAGTATTTCATACGAAATCTACCTAAAAAAATCAGAGATACATTTTTCACATAATGCATCAATCTTTTCTTCTGTTGCACATCTGCAATATAAGTAAAAACTACTGTCGTGTGGCTGTTTTACGCTAAAATATGACAAACTAGTAAATATTTTAAGAAGTGTGCCTCCAAATACTTTATTTTATGTAATTATTTACTTTATAAAACTTAACCTTTAGCCCTTTAATTCCCATGATAGAATACGTTCTAGAAATTACGTAGTTCAGAGAATCTGGCTTTACACCAGAAAGTTTCAATGGTTAATTTCGCTTTATTTAAATACGGAATGTCTGTTATTAATTAAAGCAAATATTGCTATTTTAATTTTCTGGTGTGAATTAGGAATATACGAATAAAAAAATGTATTAAATTCAAATGTTTGCATATATGCAAATCTGCGAACTAAAGGGTTAAGTAGCTCAGTAAACCCTGCAAAAACGGAACATGTTTACAACGGAAGTCTGTCTTAAAAAAAAAAAAAAAAAAAAACATTCATTGTCTGTACGATACGAATATTATAGAATTAAAACTGCTAAGTTGGATTTTTTTTTTACTCCATACCGATTCCACTGTCAAAGGTTTTACTGTATAACTTTGTTTTGTTTTAGTATAATAAAATGTTCTAAGACAGAATCGGAAGGGATAGGAGAAAAACAGGCTTCATCTTAGCAGTATAATTGTAGGGTATTTCTACCGAAAGACAATGAAAATTTTATATTTAATGTAGAATTCCGTTACAGACAGGTTCCTTTTTCATTGAGTTTGCTGTATTTTTATGTCCCGTATCAGAAGCTGCTGCCCCGCTTTTTTTTTTGTTTCCGGATTCCGAATTTTGTGACACTGAACCTGTCAAAAGTACTCTGATCTCAAGTAACTGGAAGGTTTAGAATTTTATCTCATATTATCCCCGATTGACCCTGCTAAACGTAAAAAATCTAATAGAGCTTTAATTAAAAACGATATACATCTACGTTAAATGATAGTAGACACCGGGCATATTTATCCTGTGGAGCCCGGGTTCAGTGTTGCCATTGGGCTACTTTTTTTTTTATTGCCCAGATTTCTTGACTGGCACCACTTAATTGAAACGGTAAAATTCACACTTTATTTAATGACATATTAATTAAGACGAAAACATAAGGAATTTGGAGCAATTCGCCCGGAGTCCGCTATCTTGATATTTTTTGTTTGGTCATTTATAGCCACTTAATGCTTAATTTTTGAAAATTACAGAGATTAAACATAAAAAAAAAACCAATAAAGAAAATTTAAAAAGAAATCAGTACTCCAAACATTAATTGTAAAAAAAAAAAAAAAAAAAAAAAGATTAGGGGAGGGGGAATTTGTAATTAGCAAACGGTAAATACATAAATTTTAAAATAGTAGAGTAAATCAAATGTTCATTTTAAAAAGTATATATTCCGAAATTACAGCCAAAAAAAGATTCAGAGATTAAACATTTTAAAAAACAACAACCAAAGAAAAAAAAAAAATCCAAATGGAGAAATTTAAAATCGGCAAAAAAATGTCTGCAATCTCCGGGCGAATACTCATGGGTAACCAGGAATTTTTCCATTTCAAAAATGTGGTGCCAACCAAGAAATCTGAATTTTTTTAAAAAAGTAGCCTACTGGCAACACTGCCCGATTGGATACGGATAGCTTGGTTATTTTAATATTTCAAATCATTCATACTTTAAACGTTAGATAGCAGCACCACTGCATCTGAAATCCATCCATCATTAATCTCGCTTCTCATCTTTCGTTTCATCTATATTTTACGTTTTAAGAAATTATTTTTTTCGCCATATGTTTTGCTTATACTTCAATATTTTTATTCTGATAGGATTTATATCTAAGTGCACAAGAATATATTTTTTGGCGTCATAGCAGTTATTAGCGTGGTTAATTTAATATTTCAAATCGTTCTTAATTTCATCGCTAGATAGCAGCACCACAACTGTAATAGATCATCTATTGCTAGTCTCTTTCATCTTTCTATTCTAAGCATTTTAAGAAATTGCCTTCTTCGCTAAGTTTCTCTTATACTTCAACATTGTTATTCTGATACGATGTACTATATGTAAATGCACAAGGATATACTTTTGAGGGTGTATTCCAATCCAAACTGCTTATTTTCTGATTAATTTTTAAATTCATTTTTGCTCTCAAACGCATCAAACTGGTTGTTTCTCTTATTTAGATTAGAAACAACACAATGTGCCGCGCTTCTCGATTTTTTGATAAATGCAGAAAATATTGTAAAAAATGTTGTCAAAATTGGCGTTTGGAACAGAACTTTCCGAAGCGGGCGATCTGGGAATGAAAAAATGGTCATACTGAGAAAATAATTGTTTAAAAATCAAATTCTAATTAATTGAGCTAAAAATGAAATCACACGGCCTCTTATACATCTCTTCAAATATCACGTCAGCAAGTTTCATGTTTTACTTTTAAAAATGAATCTGAAAATGTCTCAAAAAATTTCGAGCTGTTGAGGGTGGAAAAATATTTTTTCGAACACACCCTTAATTTTAATTTTTCAAATCGTTCTTAATTTAATCGATAGATAGCAGCACCACTTCTGAAATAGATCACCCATTTCTAGTCTCTTTCATCTTTCATCTATAATCTATATTTATATTCTAAGCATTTTAAGAAATTACTTTCTTCGCTAAATTTCTCTTATACTTCAACATTGTTATTCTGATACGATGTACTATATGTAAATGCGCAAGAATATACTTTTAAGCGCCAGGGCTGGCGCATCGTCGCGCGGACCCCTGTTTGTGGGACACAACTTATACCGCAATCATGGGGTAATAAAATTCATTTTAAAATTGTGCACTGTTAAAAATCTGCAGCTTTTGCTGCATAGTCACTCCACCGCTTTTATAGAATATCTCTATTCTGACCAATTAGAATGCTCCATAATATAGTCAAGTAATCTGTTTCCGTAGTGTAAAACCGCTGGCTGGAGTGACTATGCAACAAAAGCTACAGATTTTTAACATTGTAAATATCATCAAATTAATATAAATAATAAAATGAAAAAATACCTCTACTTTCACACTTAATGTGCATAATTATTTTTCATTTAGTAAGATCTTATATCCTTCACAATATTTTAAATTTTTATTTTTTGCGTTTACTGTTACTTTCACGGTCATCAAATCTATATATCTCTCGACAATTATATCGTGTAAGAAATAAAGTGAATATCAACTCTTTTCCTTGGAGAAATATTTAAAACAAATCTCGGGCAAAAATATTATTATTTTATACAGAGAAAACGTTTTCTATAGAGACTCGTCCCAGTGGCGGATTCAAGGGGAGGTCATGATCCACCTTCCCTGGACGAAGAAAATTTCTAAAGAACGTTTAAAAAATGAAATATATATTTCCCCTTTCAAACTTACCTCTTGCTCAGTAATGAGAATCTTTTTGACTCTTTAAAGCTCTACTTAAATCCAAAGCAAGTAATTTTTGACACATCCAGGAAGGCATTTTCAATCTCAGATGCAAGGACATTTGCAAGTGCACTTATTCAGAGCAAATGCGATTGATTAGCGTTTTCCATTTCTCGATAAATTCAAAGAATCTTTCGGGAAATTTACGTAAAATATGGGGTTCTAAACTGAATTTCAGGTCGCGACAGCCAATTGCTCCCTCATGATAGCATTTTTGTAATTTTAAAGTCCTAAAAATTGGCTTAAAATGCTCTATTTCCGAATGAGTCTTTGCTTGTACAATTAAACTTGGGTAATTCGAAGTTCAAGGGACAAGAGAAAAGTTCGAAATATCCAAAAATTCGAATTACATATGCTCTCTCAAAACGAAGAGAAAAATAAAAAAGGTTATCTCCACGATAAAAGATTTACCACATAAAGTTTAACTCAGAATACTGCTACATTTTTTTTTTTTATTAAATCAAACATTTTGCACTAGCTTAATAATTCATCACTTTTAAGAAAAAAGTCAAATTTATTTGATTGCTTTTTGAATGCGATGCAAATTCCAACATCAATTGATACAAAAATAGAATCTTCTACATTAGACTGGCCTTCAAAAAAGCGTCGAAGTTCATATATATGCACTATAGCTTCTGACGAACTGTGTTCCCTTGTATTTCATTGTTCACTTCATTCCCAGATAGTCTGTCCTCAGCTTGGTTGCTCTCCGGCAGTTGAGCATTTATGTGTACATCAGTTGCCTCGCCACATACAGCCACAATTTCGTCCATGTTGACTTAGTCCTGATACAAGATGGATGGATCAGATTTTACATCTTCCCAATCATAGACAGCCAGCTCTGTATCAATTTGATTAAAGTCTTGGGATTTTGCTAAGCAGGATTTTCCTTAGGTCAAAAAATTCCTTAAAAATCTCCACATAGTGACATTCTAAACAATCGCCTTTCTTTTCCTTAGAAAGACCTTTAAAATAAACTGTAAAAATAATAATAATATTTTGCACCTTAGCTGAAAAAAGTCTCAGGAACACTTTTTACCCGCAAAATTTTAAGGGCAATCGTACGAAAATTTCGATTTATCCAAAATAATATTCGAAATATCCACAATTATTTTACCTTATTTTAATAGAGAATTCTAGGGACTGAGTAAAAAATTCGAATTATCCAGAATTTCGAATTAAACAAGTTCGAATTATCCAAGTTTCACTGTATAAGAAAATGGAAAATTCTCCAATTTTTTGGTATCTAATATAATGTTTAAATTTTATATTTTTACGGATATTACTGCAATTGTTTTGTATTTACGAATGAAAACGACTTCCCAAAAGTATCAGAAAAAGTAGCCATTTTGGATATGGGAACAGCGTTCAATATAAAAACTGCTTATTGAATGATGTGACGCCCCCCCCCCCCCCAAAAAAAAAAATAAAAAAATAAAAAAATTAACCATGACCCCTCTCTAAATGGAGGGCTGGATCCGCCCTTGACTCGTTCCCCTAACAAGACTCCGTTTGGCGGGGCTATCTGGGAAGTCTCCTTGTTTGTCCGATGGTTGTGCAGCCCCTGTTTAGCGTCATAGTAGTTATCAGCTTTGTTATTTTAATAATACAAATCGTTCTTACTTTAGAAGCTAGATAGCAGCACTACTGCATCTGAAATATGTGCGTCCGTCGTTAATCCCACTTTTCATCTTTCCTCTATATGTTATAAGACCCCGGCGGAGGGCACTCCCCCTCGGGCCTATATCCCTCCCTCATGCAGATAATCGGCCATCATAAATAGCATCTAAAATAACACCTGTATATGTTATATTCTAAGCATTTTAAGAAATTACTTCCTTCGCTAGAAGTTTGGCATATACTTTAATATTTTTATTCTCTTACGATTTATAATTTAACTTCACAATAATATATTCTTTAGCTTCATAAAAGTTTTCATCTTCGATTGTGCATAACAACTCTTCTCAACCTGGTTTATGGGTACCTCGGGGGTATTTGAAGTGGCTACGCAAAAATAATATTGTTAATGAATAAAAGAAAACACAAAAACAGGAATTCTGCTTTTTCAGAATGTAGTGTCGCCCCCGATGAAATATATATATATATATGTGTATGTGTGTGTGTATATCGAAATATAATACTTAACCATTTATATAGAATAAAATGTTTATGTTCTTCTCATCTAATTAATAATAATAATAAAAAAACTAATTTATGAAGCATTAAATCATGGTTTTCCAAAAAAATTCATATATTCTTTAATATACAATTAGTACTTACATTATCTTTTTAAAAAACAAATTAACACATGTGTAAACAAAATTACAAAAAAACTTATAAAATAAGAAAATATTTAAAAAAAATAAAAATTTTTAAAATAATAAAAAAAATATTATAGGACGGTTGGGTGGGTAGACGTTAGAGTACGGAGGAGGGTGTTGTTGTCTGGATAATACGCAATGGTTAATTTATTTTAAAAAAATGATGGGGCATTTGAATTATAACTACACTGCTAATACACATTTTATATGGAGGTTGATTCGATATTTTATACATATATGGTGATGTTATATTTATATTTCAATTCATATTAAATTTATTTAGCTTAATTAATATTTAATCAAGTTAACAATTAACTTGTTTTTAATTTTTAGTCTTCTCGGGACAATATCATATTAGTTTCTAATAGTATACCATGCTTATGGAGAATAATATGCATAATAAGTTTATTTGATATAACTAATGTTATTACTGTTTGTATTAAAATTGGGTTATTAGTTTTTTATTATTCCTCTATACTTTTTAATACTGTTTAATTTTGAACTTAGTATTAAATGATTAATTATCGGTTTTATGTGAATGTTAATCCCAAATTCATATTCTTGAGTTTTTTATGATTAATATGAAAATAAACCACACAATTTATTTGTTATCATTAGGCAATTGGGAAATGAAGATTCTGACAAAATTCTATAAACATCCATTTTTTTTCTTCCTGTTCATTTTATTAATTAATTATTTTTTATATTTAAAAGTATTTTTTACAGTTTTTTATAATTTTATTATATATAATTTATTTAGTATTATAGCATATTGCTATATTATATTATCAATGTTATAAAATTATTTAAATTTTCCGTATAGATTAATTGGGTGTGGTAGTAGAATATATTGTAATCATTCTATTAACATTTGTATTTATTTACTATTTATATGAATAAGGACATATAATATGGTATTATTATATTGGGATTTGTTGGGGTAAAAGCAGTTGGTATATTTTGAAAGAATTAGCTTCTAATAGCTTATTCTTATGACATTTTGTTCATAATAGTTTCAAGTTATTATAATAGATGGCAGTACCAAAACCTAATTTGGATTTTGTCTGTTGCTTCGATTAGAGTAATAATTTCAATTTTTAACACATGGTGGTGCTTAATGCTGGATATTTGCGAAATTGTAAACTATAAGATTTGGTATTTTTTACTTTAGTTAAGCAATATAAAAATTTAAATGTGTTAATAGGTATTTTACTTATTATGTAATTATTTTCTATTTGTATTATTTTAATTGCATTTATCACGGTATTTCAAAATAGATTAACTGTATCCATTAGGTTTTAAAATTTGTGTTAATTTAACTGTAAAAATAACCTTAAACTTATCGAGCTTTTGGATACCATGTGCAGGAGTGTATTTGGATAAAAAAAACTGGGATTTTATTAGGTATGTTGTGTAATATTGCTATTTTTCCTTGCTATAAATTAAATATTTAAAAGGTTGTATTGCTTTTTCCATTTCATAGCATTTAATATTATTCTGTTTTCATCTTGAAACTATTCTCTTGGTTATTTTAGTCGTTAGAGTACAGGAGAAAAAAAATTTCAGCTTTTAGCTTTTTTTCTCACAGAAAACGACTAATTTGCTTATATAATTGAATTCTGTACTCTTGATAACGTAATTCAATATATAAGCTTTTCAATTATTTTTTATCGAAATCCATATTCTTTTTTTTTCTTCCATATTAATTCTTGTTATATAGCATAAGGGGCTTTATTTTATACATAGCAGCTTGTATATTATGTTTTTGGTATCCATTCAGTGTGTTTGTGGAAACTGTATTGTAGTCAAATTCATTCATACCATCACAATTTTTGTTGGTGGTGAGTAATATTTGATTAATAGTTATATATATAGAGAGAGAGATAGATAGATAGATAGATAGATAGATAGATAGTACAAAACATATTTCCGTTTTAAGACTTAAAATTCTAGCTTTTGTATTATTTAAAATGACGTCATTCGCATCCGCTGTAAAAATTCCACATTCACGATCCAGTCTTAAACAATATCTATAGAAAAGTATGCATAGGACGTCACTATCGTGGTATAATACACAAACCCAGCAAAAAGCGATGTCGCCATTCAAGAAACTCGAAAAAAAAAATCGGCTATCTAATGATTCATATGTGTTCATTTGTTTGTAACATTAATATGAATACTTAAAATTAAATATGGTTTATAATAGTTCCATGTTTTATGAGAAATCCTTCATTTACATTTTTTGAAAATAGCACGCATTTTAATTACAATTTTTTTCCAGTTTTTATGATGAAATGGTAACAAAAAGATATAGTAATCTACTTTTTCCAACTATTTTCCCTTTACTTTCTACCGGAATGGAGCACTTCAGTTGTCACTATTTCAGAAATGGCTTTAAAAACTACAAAAAAAAAAAAAATAATAATAATAATAATAATATCTCAAAAATAAATTGAGATGCAGTTATCAAACAAATTGAATTTAAAAGTACTTTTTTTTTCCTATATGACGGTGTAAAAATTGAAAATATGTGATGCTTAGAAGTTTAAAGAATTGCAGTTGAGATTATGCGTATTTAACCGTGCAATGATACATCTGCTTTGCTTTACGGCTGGCTTATGTAACGTAACGTTATTAGGGACGACAATTAATTGTTCCCATAAAGGGTCATTATATCGGGGACTGATAAAAGACTGAAATTCAAAAGCTGTAAATACAAAAGTTTTGAAAAAGAAAATTTGATTTAAGATTTTGACTGGTGCTTCATAAACTGGTTTTAAGAATTGAAATGTCATTGACGTCTGGTTAGCAGAAAAATAAGAGGTTTAAGGCTGTTCTCAAATCTAAAGGGTCACCTTTCTTACATAAGTTTTAATTCATTTTTGTTCGGAAAAGCATGAAACTAGAAAGTGTTGTTATTCAGAAACTATGTCACGAACTGTTTTTTACCGTTTTCTTGTAAACGCAATAGATCTTTCAGAAAATACTGTCAAAGTTGGCATTTTGAACTGAACTTTTGACAAACTATAGTTAAAACAAACTAAAAATGACAAAGCTATTGTTAAAACAAACTAAAAATGACAAAACTAAAGTTATTAAAATTAATCTTACATAAACAAATTCAACATAAAGAAGTTTTTTTTTTCATCGCCAACCGCACTGTAAAAAAATCCGAACAGTATTCCTGTAGGAATCGGAAAAATAGTTGCCCTTATCGTACCGGAAAATTTTCCGACCCAGCTCGGAATAAAATCCGTCAAAAAAAAGGAAACATTCATACATTCATTAAAACGGTACTTTACGAATTTTATTCCAATTTTACGGATTTTATTCCGATTTTACTGATTTTATTCCGAGCTGGGTCGGAAATTTTTCTGGTACGATAAGGGCAACTATTTTTCCGATTCCTACAGGAAATCTGGTCTTTTTTTTTTTTTTTTTTTTTTTTTTTTTTTTTTTTTACAATGCGGTGATAAATCCCCAAATAAACAAAAATTTCATTATCTTTTTACGTACGCTGTATTGGACGCCGATTTTTTTTTTTTTTATAAACATATACATATGTATGAGAAGAACATTCTATAATTTTTTCCGATTTTTCTGTGTATGCCCGTATAGAAACCTTCCTTATGTCATATTTTTGTAAATTCTGGATTTCTAAAAAATATCAAAAGTACTTCCGGTATTCTTAATGGTGCCTTTATTTATAATTTAATTCATAGGCAAGTGACACTTATGTAAGAAAAACAGAAAGCTAAATATTTTTTAAAAACTCACTAGATATTTTCTATGTTACGGAAAAAAAATCTAATAAGCAGTGAAATAATTTCTTCTCGCATAATTTCCAAAATATCGATGTCAATTTTATTTGTTTCAATTTTTTTCGGCAGTTCTTTAACAAGTTTTTCTAGCATTTTATGCAAGTGAAGAATATCGATTTCGGAAATACAGTCTTGTTAATCTACAGCAGATATCAATTTTATAGTCAAATTTATACATTTTTCCAATGGCATCTTTCCTTTTGCGGCTCTTTGTCCTCGTTCCTTTGAGTTACTACCAACATTATCGACGGTTCTATTTAGCACAGCGTCAGCGATCTCACTGACCGTTAATCCATCGCTTTCGATGTCGAAATTTTAAATTCGTAAACAATTGCTATTTCCCGTTCTCTCGTAAGTCGGAAGTCGGAAGTATAAAAAGGGAGAGAAAGATGACTTCGATGCCGGAATTTTTAGGTTGCCGGATTCCAAAAGCCGGAATTTTAGAGGTTGCTAAAAATGCGTTTTCGAATGTGATATGCCTTTTCCAAATTGTTTACTTAGTAAATTATGAAGTTTTGCTTCGGTATTCTGAATGTGTTGGAAAGTGTTTCACAGTCTTTGTTTCACGCATGATTTTTCGTTCTTTTAGCGTTTTGTTAGTGTTTGTGCATAAAGAAAAGTTCATCAGTACGTTTTGATTGTACCCATTTACAAATTTTACAAAAAGCCATCACAGAATGAGCAATTTCATATTTACATATATATCTTTAAGAAAAATTTTAAGATCCAACCTAATCTAGTTTAATTTATACTAATGAAAGAAAGTTTCACTCTGTATGTCTGTCTGTGTGTGTGTATGTGTGTCTGCGATGGCTAGCGAAATCTACGGCACGACGAGGCTGAAAATTTTTGTGAAGATAGGCCAATGTAATAAAATGGTAAATCGCAAGGTAAATCAGGTCCTAATAATGTACCTGAAACTCAGAATTTTTAATTTCTAATAATTAGCTGGGATATTAATTAAAAACTCATCAAGCTGCACAGTTTAAAAAAAAATTCTTCAAAATCACAAGCTGACTAGCCCCTCATCTTTTTGCTTTCTTTTGGGAACCGCGGATTTCGAGCTTATTCTATCGACGACAATTTTCAGAATTTTCAAGCTATGATTTTGAGACTTTCAGGAAAGTTGCTCTATATACTTAGCTAATACATTATGCACATTATATTTTGATTGCATTCGCGCATGTGCACTGAAGCATGTTTTAGTAAACCTGCTCATTTTTCATACAATTTTTATTATTCTTTAATTCTGATTGCAGAGTATTGTGTACAATATTGTTTGTCATATTTTCTGAAAAGAACTTTTTTTTATATTAAGAACTCTGCAAATTATAAGCAAAAATACTTGGCGAAATTTGGGGCTGTTTTTATAAGAACCTTAATTTCTCTACGAGTATACATGCTATCCTCATAAAAATGAACGCAGTATATTACAATAAACCACTTAATAATCTCGAGTTTGAACGCTTTTGCTATATTAATTTTTACAGTGTTATCCAAAAAATACTCGTTCTTTTTCAATTTGTTGACGGTCCCCTATAGGGTTTCGAGAAAAAAATCTTCGCGGAAATATATGATCTATTCTATACTGTTTATACACCTGCAGTTTCAGGTTAATTCCTCATGTACTTTTCTAGATATTTAACAAAACGTCTAAAATCGCAAGTGACCGGTCACCTTTGGCCATATAGTTTATATATATATATATAGATAGATAGATCATTTTTTTTTACTGAATAGTGGTTTTGGGTTCTAGGGGTCATGATCGGTTTAGATCTGCAAAAATTTTCAGAAATTCAAACTTAGGAGCGATCGCAATAGGTAGTACTTCATGCGAAATCTACCTAAAATCAAAATTACCCCTTTACATCATGCAGGAACTGAAAGGTTAAATTTTATACCATTTAGAAGCACCTTGTATGGAAATTCCTGCATACAGAGTTTTTCTGGGACTCAGATATATCTCCACAGACAAAAAATCTACCGGAGAAAAGTCCCAGTGGACAAAAGCTTTTTTTTTTCGCATAATTATTTTACAAAATAGAACTCAGACATTACAAACATCTTTCAAATTTAATTCAGGCATCGCTAATATCATTTTTATAATAAAATTCTTCACCTCTTTTTGCCGCTTCCCTTTGAAAATTAAAAGATAGGCCGTTTGTGATAAGTGTTTTGTTTCTTTTTTACAATTATTAGTATTTATAAGATCGTAGGATACGGGGTATTTTTCAAAATTTGGCCCCATTGCTCCTCAAACGGGAGAGTTTTCAGAAATGTGGGGAGCAAAAAAGTTTTGAAAAGTTATCACGGCCTTAGATCTAAAATTTTGAATGATGTCGAAGCTTTGATTATATAAACAGAAGACACGGCAATTTTTTTTAAAACATTCGACCCCCTTTGGGAATGTATCTCAGTAATTTGTCATTATTGTCATAATAATTTGTATAATTTGTCATGGCCTCTTTAGATTGCATAATGGAATATGATAGACGTGTTTTGTGGGGTTTTGTCCTGGAACCAATTTTTCCATAATCTATGTATTTACAAAATATTCATTCAGATTCAAAATTCAATTATTTTTCCTGCAATCATTGTAGAACTTTATTTCTAGATCTAACTACAAAATGTAACTATATATGCCGAGGTAAGAGAAAATATCATGTAACAATGGCGGAGAATGCACTGGAAACAATAGCACTTCCAATGTTTCGTTTAAAAAAATATTTGTGCTATTCACGTATCTGTCTAGCCAGTTGGAATTTCGCTGTTCTACCACAAATTTTATGTGATTTGTTATTTTTTCCCCCTAATTTATCATATAAATAGACCACTTCAGTGGTACATCGACACACTGCCAGTGACTGCAACCAGTTTGTATATTCTTAGAAAACATTTATAGTTTTAATACCTCCATCATGAAAACTTTGGTAAGTTTTTTATCTATGCTAATTTTATAAAGAACTAACATTTGTCTGTGTGTTTGTTTGTGGGTAATTTATGAAACTACTGAGCCGATTTAAAAAATAATGGCGGCAAAATGCTGGTGACCATTCTCTGCACCAACATAAGGCTATTTATCTTATGCCGGTATAACTACAAACAAGGCGGTGCAGGAGCAAAAAACATTCTAAAATTGCGATTTCTGTGATATTGTTGGAGCTAGAAACTTGAAAATTGAGGTGGTTGCTACTTTTAAGCTGTAAATATTCTTTATGATGGTTTAAAAAAAGTCCGAAATTTAAAACAGTGAAATGAGCAGAAAACGTTTTAAACTACTTTTTATTTTGAACTTTTAAAGTTAAAATCTTGAAATTTGACGTGGTTGTTACTTGTAAAACGTAAATACTTGCACAGGACAATTTTTAAAAAATCCGAAATATAAAAGGGTCCAAGAACAAAAAAACATTCTAAAATTGCGATTTCTGTGACACTGTTGGGGCTGAAAACGTGAAACTTGGCATGGTAGTTATTTTGAAGATTTAAGTTGTTTCTTCAGAATGGTTTCTAAAAAAAATCGAAGTTTTGCCTTTTGCAGATGTAACAATTTCGCTGCTCAAGGTTTACAGCTCCTACGACCGTAATTTTAGGAATTTTTCATCGGTCCTACTACATGGGGCATTCCTAAACATACACACATTATAAAAATAATAATAACAAAAAAATACATTTTCTCGGTATTGTTAAAATATAACCATTGATAAATGAATCGCTTGTTTTCTTGTTTAAATGAATATTATATATTACTCGTATTTTTATTAATAGTTATTGATATATATTTGGTGTTTAATTATATTTATTATTGATTTAGTATTTACGAAATGGCAAAAAATTATTTGAAAGAAGTCTTCCAATGATCAATCTTTTAACATATTAACCAACACAGATTATGATAAAGTGCTTTTCTTGGACAGACATTTACAAAGCGGTTTTCAGCTTTTATCGAGTCCGTTCACAATTCCCAATATTGAAGATATTTGTTCAATTTATACTAGGGATTCACCGAATATTCGGTATCTATTCAGTATTCGGCCTATTCAGCCTTGTTACCAAATATTCGGTTTGGCCGAATATCAAACTATTCGGCTTGGTCGAATATCCGACTATTCGGCCTGACAAATATTTGGCATGGCCGAATATCGAAATATTCGGCTGAACCGAATACTTAAAAAAAAAAAAACTTTTAAACATATTATTTGTTAAAACTTTATACAACTTCTACGTTTAACAAGCAACTTATAAAGATATTCAGAATAATTAGAAACAAAATCATATTTAAATAAAAGAGAATGTTTTTATATTATTTATTTGCTGTTTGTTAAGTATCACTTAAGAAATTAACCATTAATGACAATTTTCATAGGAATCAATGATGTACAAATATAAGTTCCTGAACATTATCTAGTAAATAATCTGTTTATTGCTTTTTCCCATAAAAGGGTGTTTCTAAACAAAAAAGAAAATCTTTCAGAGTTGTTAATAGACATCAAGACAGACAATTTCTGTAAAGGAAACCATAATCGCAATTTTTTTAACACTTTCCAACATAGTTGAAAAATATTTTTGAATTAGGTTTGTCTGTCTGTCCGTGCTCTAACTTCCGTAAATGTGATCGATTTTCCATGAAATTGATGTATGGTTTGAAATTTACTATGCCATGGTCGGTATTGAAAATGAAGCGCGAAGCATTTATATTATGTTTATTATTATGTTATGTTATGTTATTATGTTATGTTATTATTTTATATTATGTACTTTCAAAAGAAGTCCTTTACAGTCTATGAAGAAAAATCATTTGCGGTGTATTTTCAGGATGTTACATTATTTCAAACATATCAAAATTTGTATATATATATATTAACCATTATAGAATGTTACAAATTATCATCTATTTTAAATATAATTTATACATTGAGTATCAAGATATGATACAAACATTATACATATTAAATTTGGAACAACAATTATTAAATTAACTAATCGCTAATGATTTTTTTAAAGACTAGATCAAACACTCATAAATGAAGTATTAAATGAAATTCAAAGATTATAACATATATAATGTGCACTACAAGATACACATTATATATGTAGTATAGATGCACTACAAGAGGTTTACTATAATATGATAGCAATTATCACTCATTTACAGAGACCCCCTAAAGAATTCCGTTACATTACGGTCTATTTCGAAAATTCGTTAGTGGTATATTTTAATGATATTACACTATTTCAAAGATATTGAAATTGATATGTATCACTGAGGTGAACTGCGAGAAACTTACTATTGAATGCAGTGCGCATAGCGTTCACCGTTCATTTACAGGGACACACAAAAGAATTCGGTTACAATGCGGTCTATGGGCAATAATTACTGAAAGTACAAGTTGAGTTGTGGTAGGACTTTTTAAGTATTACTTGGTGTATAAAACTCTATAGGTCATATACAGGGCTGCACACAACATCTCCGGTACGTTTCTGTTTATTGATGGAAATTGCCGAAAGGGAATTTTCAAATGTGGTGTGCGTTTCCTAGCATGGTATCTAGATATATATAAATCTACAGATCATACACAGGTCTACACAAAAGAATTCGGATATTTTTCAGATTATTGATGTTAATTGACGAAATTACGCGTTCAAATGTGTTACGCGTTTTACAAATTGTTTCTTTAGACCTTATTAAACTGTGGATTATATATATATATATATATATATATATATATAATATTCTAAATGTGTTGGAAATTGTTTCATAATCTATGATTGGCGCAATATTTTACACTCTTGTTAATGCATTGTAATAAATTATCAATACTCCCGTTTCATAACAATAAATTGCCTTCAATGGAATATTGATGGTATGCATATTCGTGTTGTTTTGCGCCCCGGGAAATATTGCTTCACACATATTTGTGTGCCATGGCAATCAGTGCGTTAATGCATAGCGATGCATGTGTGAATCAATTAAAACTTCACTTTACATTAAATCTGCCCATGCCCATTCCACCACCTAATTTAATTGCAGAAGTTCTGTGATTAGGTGAGGTAACAATTGCTAATCAAAAATAGTGATATCTAGCCGCATGATTAAATACAGTTAAAAATTGATGCGGTGTAGGATTATTCATTATAAAGTTGCATTTGTAAGTGTATGTTTTATTCAGTTATTCGTTGGAAAATCTTTTAAAATGGAAATCGTCTGTAGATGTGTAGTGTTCAAAAGATGTGTTTAAACTAAGAGCTTAAAATAATGCTTTAACTTATGGTTAAACGAAATTTTAAAGCGCAGTCGTATTCTCATTAAATCATAGTGTTTTTATATTTTTTCTCCGATTTTTTTATTATTTCTCCTAGGAATGTTAGACCGTTTAGAAATTAATTTACACAGAGCTTTAATTAATGTTTCAGATTATGACTATGTAATATTTGGAATTTAAAATCATGACCGTAAATGTTATTAGTTAAGTTTTTAGAGTGTTTGTACACTAATGGAGTTAAGATATATCCTTGAAAATGATCACGTTTGTGATTGAAAGATCTCGGGGTTAATGTAACACCTTTTTTACATATGTTTTAAAAACAATGGTTCTAAGTTTTAAAACCAGTTTATATATAATGGAATGGTTTTAATAAATTTTATGCACCTTTTATAGTAAATCAATAATTATTTTATCTATACTAATGGTTTTATTTAACAGAAAAAAAAAGATAAATCTTTTTGAAAGATTTCCAATTAAATCTTACTTTGATTCGAATATAGTAACTGGCACTTAATATATTAATTCTCTTGTATTTAATTTTTATGTAATTAACAAATGATGTATAGGCAACAAACTTTTTCACAAATTATTTCTGTTTGCATTACGATGCACTTGATTTATTTGCTTTGTAAATTTATTGTAAAGTGCATTTTAAATTTAAGCTGAACAAACTTTGCAATGAATACGCAAAACACTGATATAAAAAGTTTGCTTGCCATACTCATTTTAATTGTGCTCTTTTCCATAAATTATAAAAAAAAAATCAAATCTTTATAACAAAAGTAATAAAAGAGAAAAGTACTTAGTTAAACTGATGGCATTGAGCTCACATGCTATTCACACTAATTTTTTTAACTTATTTATGTCTATGATTCATAAAATAGAACTCACTCTTTTTGAGTAAAACGGTAAGTAATCAGGGAAGCGCCTTATCAGGATAAACTGGTATACCAAATTTAAAGCAAAACGGATAATTCTGCATGAAAAACCCATTTATCTAAATTAAGGAGGGGTTAGGACCTGTTCCCCCTTTGTATTTAACCAGTGAACCTCCATACCTAATCAGGGAAGTGCCTTATCAGAATAAACCGGTATACCAAATGCGAAGCAAATCGGATAATTCTGCATGAAAAACCCATTTATCTAAATTAAGGGGATTATTCCCCCGTTCCCCCTTTATACTTAACCAATGAACCCCAAAACGAATCAGGGAAGCGCCTTATCAGAATAAATCTATTTACAAAATTTGAAGTAAATCGGATGTTTGTATCAAGAGTTAACGCGTTACGTACGTACATACAGAACTTAATTAGCTCTCAGTCATTGACAGCCGGTGAGCTAAAAACTATTACGAATTATAATAGGGTTATAAAATAAGAAGACATAAAATGATGTTATTTTCATGTGAGGTTGAAATAACTAATAAACATTAGATTTTAGTGATAAAAATTAACAAATTTACTTAATCCAGTTTAATTGCATAACATTTTTCTTGGGTTCTTGTATATTATCTTATGTCTGGAATAATCCAGTGTAAATTCAAATTTGGGTGATAAAATGAAGCAACTTGTTTTCATATATTAGTATTTTAATTGCATCTAATCATTGAATAAAAAAATAGATCCTTCGCAATAACTTTTATTAACACTCTCTGATTAAAATTTTCACAAGCATTTTTTTTTCCCACAGGGAGTATTACTTCTTCTAGTTGCTGCAGCAAGTGCTCAATTTTTCCCTGGATTTCCTTTCCCAAGATTTCCCTTCCCTGGCGGTTTTCCTGGTGGCTTTCCTTCAGAAGATCAGTATGCTGCATCCCTTGAAAACGCCCCTGTAGGACTGTATAGTAAGACACATCCTGGTGGACCATTTGGAGGTCCTTTCGGAGGTTTCAGTTCAGATATCACAGGAGCTTCTCTTGGTGGAGCTAAAGTCGGACTTTATGGCAAGGAACATCCTCAACAAGGAGGTTTCCCCCTTCCCCTTCCAATCCCGTTTGGGCGACCAATTCGACCTCCTGTTGTACAACGACCACCTGTAAGACCACCAGTTAAAAAATATTAAGTGAGTCTTTAATCATTGGCAATTGTTTTTGTCTATATCTTGGTGCAAAAGTAATTGCAATATTTCCCGAAAGCATTTGCTTCATGTTCAGTTCAAAAATTAATTGAAAAATAACAATTATATCTTTTTGTTTCCATTTTCCCATAAAAAATGAAAAAAAAAAATTAATTAAAATACGTGCTATTTTGAAAAAACATAAATGAAGGATTTCTGATAAAACATGGAGCTATTAGAAACTATATTTAATTTAAGTATCTATATTAATAATACAAACAAATGAAGGCCTGTAAGTCTTTAATCATTGGCTATTGTTTTTGTTTATATCTTGGTGCAAAAGTAATTGCAATATTTCCCGAAAGTATTTGCTTCATGTTCAGTTCAAAAATTAATTGAAAAATAACAATTATATCTTTTTGTTGCCATTTTCCCATAAAAACTGAAAAAAAAATTAATTAAAATACGTGCTATTTTGAAAAGACATAAATGCAGGATTTCTCATAAAACATGGAGCTATTAGAAACTATATTTAATTTAAGTATCTATATTAATAATACAAACAAATGAAGGCCTGTGAATCTTTAGATAGCCGATTTTTTTGAATGACGAAATCTCTCTTTTTTTTGTGTGTATTATTCAGCGATAGTGACGTCCTAAGAGTACTTTACTGTAAATGTTGTTTAACACTGGATCGCAAATGATGAATTCTTCAGCGGATGTGGATGACGCCACTTTATGGAAAATATAATCGCGTGTTATAAGTCTTAAAACAGAACTATAGTAGAGACCCGATTATCGGAGTTTCCACTTAACCGAGTTATTTTCTTCTGATGGACTGGTGGCTTCTATTATTATGAAACAGACATTATAAATGAAGCGTTAGGTGAAGATGAAAGAGCAGTCGTAAAAAGTTAGAACTCTGATTTTCTGGTCAGAATAGGGAAAACATGGCCATAATTTTTTTTTGCACTAAACGCTTCATTTATAATGGCTGTTTCATAATAATAGAAACCACCAGTCCATCAGAAGAAAATGAAGTAATGGAAATGTCGGGGGCGACACTAAATTCTGAAAAAGTCCTTCCGGCCAGTGCCGGGAGGAAGAGGTAGATTTCATATTCCTTACTTTTAAAAAGCCAGCTTATATTATTCAAATGCACAAAGCTCAGTTTAGTAGAAACCGATTATAGGAGATTCAATACTAATTTTTATTAATACTAAATCATTATGAATGAGAATTTAGCGAAATTAGTCAGCTTTATCCAAGCTGCTTTTATTTAAAATAACTTATATTTGGTTGCCAAATTCGGCGATACATTGAAGTGCCTGCCATTTTAAGACAACAAGGTGGATGAAGCTAACCAGTGAACTTGGTCGAGACCTTAGTAATTCCTATGCACATGCTCACTCACATCGGAATCGGTTGATATATACGAGTGCTGTCGCAGGCAAAAAATCAGATTTTTAAAAATGTCACCCGCATTAGAAATTCAAACTGCTATATCTGAGCCATTTTTTAAGATAAATTCAAAACAAAAAAATGCGCCGTAATCCTTATATCAAGGTCAAATACTTAAAAAAGAAACCTTTTTCAATTTCTAATTTTTTTGCACCTGGCTTTAAATATATTTTTTTATTTACTGGCCGCCATTTTGAAACAAGGTGGCTGATAAAGCTGGCCAGCGAACTTAGGCAAGACATTGCTATATACTATCCACATGCCTTCTTACATCGAAATAGGTTAATATATACACGTGTTATCGCGTGACAAATATCAGATCGTTTCAAAATGTCAGCCATGCTAGAAATTCAAAGTGCTATAATTCAACCATTTTTTAAGATATAGACGAAACAAAAACTGCTGCGAAATCTTTGTATCAAGGTCGCACACATAAAATTTTTTTTTTTTCATTTTCCAAATTTTTGATACTTTATTTTAAATTTAAAATTTAAAATTCTTTTTTAATGGCAGCCCTTTTCAAACAAGATGGCGAATGAAGCTGGCCAACGAACTCGATCTAGACATTGGTATGTACTATGTACACACCAAGTTACATCCAAATCTGTTCATAAATACGCCTGTTATTTCGTGACAAAAATACGGTCGTTTCAAAATGTCAGCCACAATAGAAATTCAAAATACTATAACTCAGCCATTTTTCTAGATATAGACGAAACAAAATCTGTTCCGGAATCTTTGTATTAAGGTCAAACACATGCAAAAAAATCTTTTTCATTTTCCAATTTCTTGGTACCTCTTTTAAAATTTAAATTTTTTAAAATTTTTTTAAATGGTCGCCATTAAAACAAGATGGCGGATGAAGCTTCCGAACGAACGCGGTCGAGACATTAGTATGTACTATATATACACCAAGGTACATTCAAATCGGTTCATCTGTTACGCCTGTTATCGTGTGACAAAAATCAGGTCATTTCAAAATGTCAGCCACGCTAGAAATTCAAAGTGCTATAACTCAGCCATTTTTAAAGATATAAACGAAACAAAAACTGCTCCGGAATCTTTGTATCAAGGTAAAATACATAAGAAAAAAAATGTTTTAATTTTCAATTTTTTGGTACCACATTTCAAATTTTAAAATTTTTTAAAAAATTTAAATGGCCGCCATTTTGAAACAAGATGGCGGATGAAGCTGGCCAACGAATTTGGTCGAGACATTGGTATGCACTATGTATACAGAAAATTACATCCAAATCGGTTCATAAATACGCCTGTTATCGCGTGACAAAAATCAGGTCGTTTCAAAATGTCAGCCACGCTAGAAATTCAAAGTGCTATAACTCAGCCATTTTTTAAGATATAAACGAAACAAAAACTGCTCTGGAATCTTTGTATCAAGATGAAACACATAAGAAAAATATATTTTTTAATTTTAAATTTTTTGGTACGACATTTCAAATTTTAAATTTTTTAAAAATTTTTAAATGGCCGCCATTTTTGAAACAGGATGGCGGATGAAGCTGGCCAACGAACTCGGTAGAGACATTGGTATGTACTATATGTATACACGAAATTTTATCCAAATCGGTTCGTAAATACGAGAGTTACAGTGTGACAAAGATCAGATATATATATATATATATATATATATATATATACTATGTATGTATATATATATATATATATATATATATATATATACTATGTATGTATATATATATATATATATATATATATATATATATATATATCAACATTTGAACGGAGGGTGGTTTCGGGGTCTGGGGGTCATGATCGATGAAAATATACCAAAATTTTTTGAAATCGCTTTCCTCCGAACGGTTGCAATAGGTAGCTTTTTGTAATGAAAGCTACCTAAAAGCAGAATTCCTGTTCTCTAGTTATAAAATTCATTTAATACAGGGCAATTCCATCGTAACTGACGTAATATTTTATCATTGAATTTTGTTTTCAAATCTATGTAGAAAATGAAAGCTGATAAAGCTAGAACATATTTTTACAATTTAAAATATTTCTTACTAAGGTCTTAATACCCAAATACCTGCAGATTATTTCAATCTCTCTTTGAGTCCCAAGTATTGCAATTCAAAATTCTGTAACTGACGTAACATAAAATAGACAAACATTTTTTCTGCCTTCATTGAAGTGTAAAAATTACCAAAACTATCCAGTTAAAAAAAGTAATTTAATGTTCTCAACAATACTATGTAAAGCCAAATTATAACAGTAACTTGTTTAATTAATTTCTGAATAATGAAAAAGAAGAAAATGGCATTTACACGTGTAACTGACGTAACTTTTGTTGTGTAACTGACGCAACATTATGACTTTACAAAGACAATAATGGTACTTAACTTAGTTTGTAAACAGTAATTTACAATGTCTTTTTGTAGGATTTTTCTATAGAATATAAAAATATCAAGTTTTCCAATCATACCCTTAAATGAAACATATTAAAAATTTGATGCCCCCCCCCCCCCAAAAAAAATGATGGTTTTCTGTGGAATTGCCCTACATCTATTAGTTCTAATGCAGTTTAGGATGTGTTATAGATACTTTACTTTATCTTATTCCAAAAGCATTATGGGTTGCACAAAACAAAATTATTTTTAAAAGGGTAGAGGATTTCTTTTGCCTTTGCATCTTTTCAGCTTTCTTGACGCTGAAAGATTGGGGGGGGGGGGGAGTTTCAGTTCGGAAACATTTCTATATTTCTATTCTAAAAACATTATATTAGTACATTTCCCAATTCTACAAAATACTAAGAAAAAAAGGTTTAAATAAAAGATCCGAGTGGAGTTATAAATATTGCACAAAATCCCTATAAATTCAAATTTGATTAATCCTTCAATCCTTCTAAAATTTGTTAAGTGATTATGTAAATCTTTTAATGTAGTTTTAAAAATTCACAAAAAATGCTTTAGAAGATAAAATTTTCATGAATTCACAATTTGGGACATAAAGGGTTATAGACTAAAAAGTAGAAAATAAATTATGAATAAAAAATGAAGCGTGTAGTATAAAAAAAAAATCGCTTTTATCAATTAATAGTTTATTAATCATTAATTTACGATTATACGTTCAGAAACCCATTTTGAAATTCTAAAAAGATAGTTTAAATAAAGTTTTCAATTTTTCTTTGCTTTTGCCCTATCTTAAAAAAAAAACAAAGCAAAAATTATATATCTTTTAATAAATTCACTTCACTCTCTCGCATGAGTAAAAAAAGCAGTGAATTTTTCGTAATCGAGTTTGGTGCCCATGACAAATTAATGTATTGCAACGGAATGTTTTGGGGGGGAAACATGAATTGCAATCACAAAATTAATCCTGAAAGCGTCAAGATAAATATTGAATGCTTATAAAACAGTGGTTTTTTAAACAATTTCTATACTTATATGAGGGAAAGTCAGTAAGTAGATCACAAACTGATATGAGAGGTCGGAAATTAGTAGTAAATTGTTTCCAAATATGCGAATAGCTGGCAGCATAATCCAACTATAATCTCTAACTATAAGATGTTAATTTGGAATATATGAGGCTGCAGTTGTACAAGATGAGCAGGGTCGTTCGAAAGTTGTTGACGAAGAGGTCGTCCAGTTGAAATGCTACAGAAGAATCAGCGCGGAAGGTTGAGGAAATCGTTAGAACTGACAAGCGAACAACAATAAGGAAAGGGCAGCTGACGTCACTGTTGGTCGATTTACTGTTGGTCAGCAAGAAAAACCTGTTTATTCATTATGACTCCTACCAAACACATGAACTCCGAGAATTTGATTGGTCTTTAACAGATTGATTTAACAAATCTATGATATGATTGGCCTACGTCGCCAAGTGTGATTCCTATAATGATCGCTAAGATAAAAATGTAATAGTAGATAGGTTGGCGGAATTGTTTATTTGTAAATATGTCATTTCCTTATAGATAGCATAGCAACCATTTCCCCAACCTTCCCCACTGATTCTTCTGTCGCAATCTCAACTGGATGACCTCTTCGTCAACAACTTTTTCACGACCCTGCTCATTTTGTACAACTGTTGTCTCATAAATTCCAAATTAACATCTTATAGTTGGATTATGCTACTACTTATTGACACATTTGGAAACAATTTACTACTAATTTCCGACCTCTCATATCAGTTTGTGACCTCCTTACTAACTTTCGCTCGTACTTATTTAAATTCTAGTAAATTTCATACAATTGTATTTTTTAATTTTCTAGGTTATACCAAAGATAGCTGTAAAACATCGCAACTCGGAAAACAGATGACAACGGAACAAGTCTTGATGATCCGAATGGAACTTTAAAAATCCCATTTCAGAGGTCGTCGCCGATATTTATAAAAAGACTCTCTTCAAAGGAAAACCTTTTTTGAATGTTTGAAAATAAAGAAAAAGAGAATGTGCTATCGGAATGAGGTTTTCAGTGTAGTGTATTTCATTTTCGAAATGTTAATGACAGATAAATAAATTCTTCATCTTCAAACTTTCAATGAATGCCCTCTTTTTTTCTTCTGTGTATAATTTTATGTGACAAACTTTGAGGAATTTGATCGAATTCAATATCAGACCATGTACATTTTTAGAGCAAATTTTTTTAAAACCTTTTTGAGAGACTGTATATACAGGGTGATTCTAACTTGCTTTCACAAAATAAGAGGGGTGATAGTACCCATACAGACGAGTAATAATTACCATAGAACATGGGGTTGCAAACCACTATTTAGTCACAAATACAGGGTGATTCACCCTAACTGAAGTCGGCTTGTCGGTAACAGTTCTGGGAAAAATAAAAATATTGCAATAAAAATGTAATGATGTGTACAATCGTGGGGAAAAAAAGTGAACACCCCCTACTAACTCCTCAACAAATTAACGTAGAAGAAAGTTACTGGTACTGAACGATTGGAAATAAAGTCTACTTTTAAATGATGCATATAAAATTTTCTCAGGGGGCCATCTACTTATTAAAACGAATCACAACTTTTTTTTTTCAATAGCAGTACACAATTCTGGTAGCATAAATGAACTCTACACCCTTCAATTAGCCTAACAACAAATTTTTATGCAATTCGTACAACAAGTTTCCGAGAAATTATTTATTTTAAATTGAGCGTATTTTAAGGGCTGTATGCAAATTGAAGTTCCGTACTTGATTGTTAACCGAGAGAGCCCCCTTCTTGATCAAGGCACCTTAAGCACCACTCAAGCAGTCAATGAAGCCTGCTAGATTACACGACAGCAGAAGAAATTTCAAAATATCTAGTCACTTCTATCACAGACTTAAAACATCCTTTTGCCGCTTTTTAAGCATAATTGGAAAACTATTTGGAAGAAAATTGTGAAATTTTGGATTTCCATAAAGCAGGAATTAATAAAACTAAATCCATCAAAAAACTGTAGGTTGCAATTCCTAATTTTTTCGAATATTAATTTCATAATTCATATCATAAAATTATAAAAATTGCAAATCTAACGTATTTATGATTGGGCATATTAGTATTATAGCTGCACAAAAAATTAGCACATTAGGAGCATAATTTCAGGAGATATAAATTAAAATATGAAAATGTAATTTAACATTAGAAGCACTAAATTTCGAATGTTTATAATTCAAAAGACTTGAAATTTGGTATCTAAGCATAGTTTGAACCGAATATTTGAAATACCTCGTTAAAACTGGGTATTGCCATTGAAAAAAATTGAAGTTTGGATTCGTTTTAATATGTTGTTCCCTAAGCAAATTTTATATACATCATTTAATAGTGGACATTATTTCCAATCGTTCGGTACCAGTAACTTTTGTCTACGGTAATTTGTTGAGGAGTTAGTAGGGGGTGTTTACTTTTTCCCCCCACGACTGTACCTTATTTTGTATGAAATGGGATACCATCACAAAAAGTTCTGGAAAAACAGGGTACTCACACAATCGATGATACCGTATGAACTGATCATCACAGTCCGAAATGGGGAGCGTCCAATGCATACTGCTGGCGCATATAATGGAAACTTCTACCACTTTTTTTGTGTGTTATCATTATTTACAACAAAAGTGAGCATGTCAATTAAAAGTTTCATTATAATATACTTCAGTTTGCTGAAAATTATTACCGTCAATCAATGTTCGATTAGGGTATTGCGACTCCATGTTCTATGGTAATTATTGCTCGCCTGGATTAGGTACTATCACCCCTCTTATTTTGTAAAAATAATTTGGAATCACCCTGTATATAAAGTTACCAACATTTTGGCAGTTTTTGACCTCCTCCCCTCCTTACGACATCATACGTTATCATTCCTCGAGCCCGACTCCCTCCCCTAATGATATCGTTATCACTGTCTAAAAATTCTTTTTTTTATATATACGTTTGCAATAATATACAGGTATAGTTATACATTTATTATTCGCATGTTTTACTGACTTAAATGCACCGAAGACGTTAATATAGTATCACTATTTTATATAAAATAACTTTATATCAAATAGCACTAAAAAATACTTACTATTTAAAAGTATTTAATAATAACTTTTTGTTACATAATGTAACATAACAGTGTCTTCTTGCACATGCCCCCTGAACGAGGGTAAGCAGAAGTACTTATAAACAAAACAGGTGGACAACATTCTTGCCCATTTTTTACTAGTAAATATGACAAGTATCACATATGGTTCCTCTAACAAGGAGAATAGGAATGACGAACTTTGCGATATTAAATATTTTGGAATGAAACGATTTTATAATCATTTGTGATTTTTCCACGTCTGATCGACAAAATTCGTGATTCTTAAATAGTTAACGAAATTTTCTTTTTTTGTCGCGGCAAATTGACGAAATTTTCGATTTTTTCCTACGACTTATAGACCAAAATGAAATTTTTTCCAGTTATAAATTGACGAAATTCGCGGGCCACAGGTTGTGCGCCCCTAGTTTTGACCTATGGACTTTACTCAGGAATGGCAACAGCCACGACTCTGCGGGAATATACCTTCCGAAAAAGACAGTTTATTGGATTTCTGCCTTTTTTCCTCGTGGAGGAATGTTGTACCTGTGGTTGTCTCAAGGAAATAACGCCATTTTTGTGATCATTTGAGGTCATGCCGGCAAAAGCCGTAGCGAATACCTCATAGCTTAAATAACTAACTAAATAACTAACAGTTTATTGGCCGAAGTGGAAGCAGTGTTTTTCCACTTTATTATTATTAATAAGCTAGAATAAGCTTATTATTTAGCTAATAATAAGCTAGAAGAAGCAAGGGGTCATCGGGTAGCTTCATCGCCACGAGCCCAACGCTTCCCGGTTTTCGGTGTCTTTAATTTGTGTAATTTCCCTTTTAAATTTGTCCAGTTTCAATTTTTGAATTTTTTTTTTCATTCTGGCTTCCGCTAGGGACCTAGGAATCTTGCTTCTGCAAAAGAGTCGGAATAAGTGGAAGAATAAAGGGCTGCGGACGAAGAGAGGCCGCTCGCCGCGGCAGTCACGAAGTTATTTTAATAATAACTTTGTATTTTCATAAAAATGGATAACAGAATAATAACAGAAAGATAACAGTCTATATTGATGTAAAAAAAGTTACCAAAAATGGAAAATTTACGTTGGATCAAAAATGATTTTTATGTTAAAAGACAAAACCCCTCCCCACAGAGGTACCTTACGCTATCAAGAACCACCCTCCTCCTTCCCCCTAAAGTGATAACGTTATACAGGGTGTCCCAGCTAAGATATTATAAAGTTTTAGGGGAGATAGGGTACACCAAGACCACCCGGAATTATGTAGGAATGCCGGGTCCTAAATGCCTTCCTGACGCGGTAGAGGGCACTGGCAGTTTTGCTAGTGGGCTACTTATTTTAAATTCCGATTTCTTGATTGGCACCATTTTTTTGAAATGGTAAAATTTCCTTTGTTTTCAACTTAATTATTACGTCATTAAACAAGGTAATTTTATCATTTCAAAATAGTGGTGCCAATCAAGAAATCGGAATTTAAAAAAAGAAGCCCACTGGCAACTCTGCCATGGCCAAATATCAGCTTTGTGTGATCCAGCCTTTACAATTCCCAGTGTTGCCAGTGGACTGCTTTTCTAAAATTCAGATTTCTTGATTGGCACCAGTTTTTTGAAATAGTAAAATTCGCCTTATTCAATGGCATATTAAGTAAGGCGAAAAGAAGGGGAATTTTACCATTTCAGAAAAGTGGTGCCGATCAAGAAATCTGAATTTAAATAAAGTAGCCCACTGGCAACATTGCCAATGGTTTACTGGGTCAGGAAGGCGTTTCCGACCCGGCATTCCTATGTGATTCCGAGTCGTCTAGATGTACCTTACCACCCCTCGAAGTTTGTAACATCTTAGCTGGGACACCCTGTATATTTACAGCCTATTGAGAATCCGTTGTCTATAGTCCACTCACGATAACTTGGAGTATAAAACTTTTGAATTAATTAATTTTAACACAACTCATATAATTGATAAATACTCAGTTGAAGAATTGCAACTCGCGTGATTTATTTACCAGTTAGAATAACTGCGTTAAATTTAATCAAATGTAATTACTTATCCAACGTTTTTCGGAGTTCGATTACCTGCGATTCATTCTGTTGAACTCATTCAGATAACAGATCTGATGTCATAATCAACAAAGTTTCTAAGTAAATTGTGTGTCCACCAGATTTGTCTAGGATAGTTCAGTTGGTAGAGCATTCGCAGCTTAAGTCAAAAGGTCCCTAGTTTGAATCCTGGTCTGGGCACATTTTAACTCAATTGGACAATTAAAACTCGCGTGATTTATTTAATAATTTTAATTATTCTGCTAAAATAAATCAAGTGTCATAACGTACCCAACGTTTCTTCGAGTTCCATTACCTGCGATTTATTCTGTTGTGCTGATTCACATATCAGACCGGATGTCATAAGTAATAAGGTTTTTCGGTGAATTGTGTGTCCGCCAGACTTGTCCATGATAGTTCAGTTAGCAGACCATTGGCAGTTCAATTCGAAAGGCCCCTAGTTTAAATCCTGGTGTGGACACATTTTCAATCAATTGGGAAATTGCAACTCGTGTGATTTATTTACAAATAAAAATAATTGTGTTAAAATCAATCGAGTGTATACATATCCAACGTTTCTTGGAGCTCCATTACCTGCGATTTATTCTGTTGAGCTGATTCATATATCAGATGATATGTCATAACCAATAAGGTTTCTGGGTGAATTGCGGGTCTGCCAGATTTGTCCAGGATAGCTGAGTTGGCAGAGTATTGGCATATTAATCCAAAATATCCCTGGTTCGAATCCTGGTACACGGAAAAAACTGTTTTGTTGAAATGACTAAATTTTGGTTCATATAGCTCCATCCAAATATTTTGGTTGGAATGACCAAATTTTGTGTGTACTAACCAAACGATTTGTTGAATTAACAAAATAATTTGGTTAATCTAACGAAAATTTAATCACTCCAACCAAAATATTTGGATGGAGCTATATGAACCAAAATTTAGTCATTTCAACAAAACAGTTTTTTCCGTGTATGGACGCATTTTCAGTGAGTTGGAAAAATTACAATTGCGTGATTTATTTACAAAATAGAGTAATCGTGTAAAAATTCTCAACGTTTCTTGGAGTTCCATTACCAGCAATTTATTCTGTTGAGCTGTTTCAGATATCAGACCAAATGTCATAACCAATATATTTTCTGGGTGAATTGTGTGTCTGCCAGATTTGTGCAGGATAGCTCACTTGGCAGAGCATTGACAACTTTAGTGAAAAGGTCCCTGGTCCGAATCCTGGTCTGGACACATTCTCACTCGGTTTTAAATTACAACTATCAGATATATTCTGCAAAAAAATAAAAATGCTTCAGGGCAGAAGTGTCTGTAGCAAAAGGAAATATCGCTCACCCGAATGAAAAGTGATGCTACTCAACATACTACACTTCACAGATACAAAAGATTATAGGCATAGTTCTATTGTAATATAAAATAATAGCGCGTAGTTCTGCATGCAAAATTGTAAAACACTTAAGGTGGTTCTCAAATTCCCTGCTCAACAAGGCGAAACCTTTTGACTAAGGCATAAAATTAACTTTAAACAGTTGTCGCGTTGGACATACTATCGACCGTTGTCGCGTTTTTGGCGATCTGGTCCACCTCAATGTATCTTACTTTTTGTTATCTTTCTATAAGTCGCCCACTGCTCGCGTTTTATTTTCCGGTGACTTGAGTCTACAGACTCATTGATGTAACCCTTTTTTGAAGACCTTAATAAAGGTGTCCAGGGGGAACATCTATGCTCTACAGACGTGGTCCCCACGTCTGAGCAGTTCCCCTTAGGTAGTCAAATCAATTATCGAGTTTTAAATGATTCTTATCATGTGACTACAAGTTTTTCCCCTTTTTCGTGATACCGCTCTGGAAATTATGTGCAAAACATCTGCTTTTTACAGTATTTTCTGAAAGATCTTCAGATTTTACCAAAAAAGGAAAAACGCCATTCGATTACATAGTTTCTGAATAAGAACACCTGCCAATTTCGCGCGTTTCTGAAGAAAAATGAATTCCGAAATGTGTCAGAAAGTAGCTGTTTTGGATGTGAGAACAGCCCTAAGAACAAAGACATAGAAGAGATAAGGAGGATTTGTTAAATTTATCCCCACACACAATTTGTCCTTTCTGTGGTGGCAAGGTGAAATACAGCAGATTTCCGGATAACTACATTTACGACACTTTTCCTGTAGAAAAACGCACCTAGATAAAACCTGTTGATGCAATAATACGGAAAATACATTTTTTGGAGTTTTTTCACTTGTTATGCGTGTGAGCTATGCTATTATAGAAGTGAATTCATGTTGTACTTTCAACAGACACGGTAAATTCATTATATTTCGGTATTTAATACAAATTTCAGATGTGTTAGGAAAGATGCGACACAAATACCGATGGAGAAACAGAAGACAAAAAGGGAAAAATTATCTTTTAATTAATAAGCACAATAAACAGAAGGGAATCAATAAATTAATTTAAAAAAATTATAAAGAAATCATGGAAAGCAAAGCTAAAGTAGCCAAGTTTGACACTCTTTTGTACGAGAGACTAGGTATAGCGTTTCCTCCATTGAACAGCGCATGCGTCACTGCTTGGAGAAATTCAGATCTATATGAAGTCAGCTTGTTTGGAAACTTATCTGTAGCACTGGCGAATAGAACTTTGTAGTCAAAAAATTATCAACAACTCTAAAATAGACTTCGCTAAGTTCACTTAGTTAAATTATGAGAAAATAATGAGATTGCTATGAAAAGATGAATATAACTTTTTTATTGTTTGCTTATATGTAAGCAATCAATATTAAGATTCTTACAGCGTAACTAAAAGTAAGTTATTGAAGTTCTAACGTGAAAAAAAAAATATATTTTTTTAATTTAATGTCATTTTAAGAGATACCGTTATTGCATTTAAGTAGATATTTTGTTTTAATTATTTAATATTAGCTCGTAAATGGCATTATATAGTAAAATTCCAATAACGATATTGGATTTCGACTGCAAATTATAAAGACTACAGATTATAAATTAATAAATAGAAGATTTATTATTGCATTTTAATAAATGTTTAGTTTACTAGATACTCAAAATAGATAAAAGAATATTTTAATTATTGAAATTTATTTAAAATTACATTCTATTTACAAATTAAATTTATTAATATAAATAATATTCTCTCAAATTAACTTTATTAATACAAATTAAATTCTCTCAAATTAAATTTATTAATACAAATTAAATTCTCTCAAATTAAGTTTATTAATGGTATTAAATTTATTAATCAAATTAAATTAAATTTATGAAAACAAATAAACTTATTAAGGAAAATTAAATTAAATTTTGTAAAACTTAATTATAATTTAATTTAACTATATAACTGGCAATAAAAGAATTGCAAAGGAAATGATAATAACGACCGACTGATCTTTATTAACTGACTTAATAAAGATTAAAAAAACAAAACTCTAAAAAAAAAAAAAAGAAAAGAAAAGAAAGCCCTCAGCAAGGACAGAACACGCGACCTCCGGTTTTAGCAATTCAGAACCATAACCAATCCTAGCTTTAACCACTAGGCAAGATCGCACACACGAGCTTTTTACCACAGTACAGTACCATGTGCCGGCTTTACACAATACTTTCTCAAAGTACTTAGCATCTCATCGCCAAGTCAATGGCAGGAAGCAACCCAAGAATCAGTTGGCGCATGCGCTGTTTAATGGAGGAAACGCTATACCTATAGTTGGGGCACGTTTAACTAGTCAATGGGTACAATGCTACGCCAGCCTTTTTACTAACTTTGGCGTTGTAGGATCGCCGGATTTGGCTGTTTATCGTTGTTTGGGGGAATAAATTTGAGCGAGTTCATGTTACCAATTCTTTTGTTTTTTCATGTTCCACGCAGATTGTTCCGTATTCCTAAAAGAATTTCGGTTCCATTGTTTTAGCCTAATGTACTAAATTTTGTCTTCTGTGATTTCTGAATTTTTAGCGATTCTTATGCGATTTAATGTTTCTTTTTTGTTTTTGTTTTTCGCGGCGATTTTCTACATTATTAAAAATACATCCAATTGTTAACTTTTAGTCCAATACAATAAATTTTCATCAAAAATACAGGGTGTTTCATCGTAAGTCAATTTGGGTTGACGGCAATAAATTTCCAAAAAATGAAGTAGAGTAATTCCGGGATTTATGCCGCGCATTTTTTTATTTTTAATTTGTGTATAAAGTCCCATGGTGAACAAAAAAAAAAAAAAAAAAAAAAAAGGCATGCTGTGCTATTTAATGTTAAATATACAACGCGCGTCTGCGACAAAAAATTCAAAAGAAATAATTAATATTTTTTAGCAATTTGTTTTCTAAAACATTACACTGCGGCGCGTCACCCGTACATTCAGGCTGAGACGCCGCTCTTGTAATAAGAACAGAATGAAATTATAAATAAAAATATTAAAACAAATATTCATATCTGAAGTATAATTAACGATGTAATAACAAAATGAAACTAAATGAGTACTATGAAACGTATTAGTAGATTCAAATTAATAATAGTTTGCCTACTTTCACTATTAAAATTATTGACTTATTTTTTTACATTAAATTTTAATTGTTATTTCAACAACAATTTACCATCAATGTATTAGAGAGAGAAAACAAAAAAACTAAAACTGTGTTTACATAATTTATTTGTTAAACCTTGGCTTTTGACCGGTGGCTTTTACACAAATTTTATTCGGTTGGCACCACTTTTTTTAAAAGAAGTTATCTTTACTTAAATAATTATGAAAATGATATAATTAAAGAAAGCAAATATTACTTTTCTTTTTTACTGGTGCCAGAAACAAATTTTTTATGCTCTTTATGAAGGTGCTTATATGCACCTATGGTCCCGAATGAGTTAAGAAATCTGTTTTGTCGACTACAATCTACAGAAAAGTGTCGAAAATGTACAGTCTTTATGTAACTACATTTGACACATGATGCAACGAAGCCAATTACACTTCCTCTTTTTTTGGAGTAGTTTTCTAAACATTCCTTGCAAATAACGTCTGAGTTACGCGTATTCCATTTTTTCATTATTATCATCTTGACTTGCATCTTTCTTGCCCTTCTTACTTTTTATTTTTCCCTTTTTCTCCTTTGGTTTTAGTAAACTTGACACAATGCCTAACATGGTTAGTCTGTGCAAAAAGAAAAAGAAAAGTTAATAACCCTTAATCATCCTGTACAAAGAAACTGCGGCATGTATACCGGAATTGCAGTGCGGCATGTATCCCAGTTTGCATGGTGCAGACGTCGGCCATCACAACTACCTGCCACCGTTAAGAGGAATGGCGTAACCATACACACAGTACTCTATACAAACGCTACACTTAGTTTTGACTTCAAAATCATGCATGCATTTAGTAATTAGTGTATGAAAAGTATTTAAACATAACGTGTTTAAATGCTTGGACAGTGAAATCATGCACTTACGTCAAAATAAGGATTGTACTTCTACAAGTAAACATCGAAATGGAATTCACACTATATACTGGTTAAAATAATCTCATTGCGCACCTATACTGTGCGTCTGACGATCATCTATCGATAATTACAAGATATACAAGGGGTGCGGCATCTATCCCGGATGCGGCGACTCTCACGGAGTTATCCTATGTTATAATAAAACGTTTAACAGACATTCTCACCTTTGTTGTAAATGTGATAACACCAAAAGAAAAGTGGTAGAAGTGTTCATTATACGCCATACAGTATGTGCTTAACGCTCCACATTTTGGACTGTGATTGCCAGCTCATACGGTATTATCGATTGCTACAGAAACCTGTTTTTCCAGATCTTTTCGTGATATTATCACATTTCACACAAAACAAGATACATATCGTTGCAGTTTTATTGCAATGTTTTTATTTTTCTCGAAATTATTACGTCAAACCGAGTTCAGTTAGAATGAAACACCTTGTATTTGTGATTAAATAAATGGTTTGTGACCGTATGTTCTATAGTAATTTTTCATCCACTTCATGCCTACTATCATCCCTCTGAATTTGTCTGTGGAATTTTGGAACACCTATATATAAGTGAAATAATTGCAATAGGGAGATTTCTAAAGAAATTAACCAGCTAGAAAACAAGAATTCTGTTTTTCAGAATTTAGTGTCACCCCGATGAAAAAAAATGTATATATATACATAGATAGCATAAAACATATTTCACTTTTAAGACTTAACATACACGCTTTTATTTTATATAAAATGACGTCATCCGCATCCGATGAAGAATTCCTCATTTGCGATCCAATATTAAACAACATCTACACTAAAGTACGCATAGGACGTCACTATTGCTGTATAATACACAAATCCAAAAAAAGAGATGTCGTCATTCAAGAAACTCAACAAAAAAAATCGGTTATCTAATGATTCATACGCCTTCATTTGTTTGTAATATTAATATAGATACTTAAATTAAATTTAGTTTATAATAGCTCCATGTTTTATCAGAAATCATCCATTTATATTTTTTCAAAATAGCACGTATTTTCATTACATTTTTTAAAAGTTTTTATTGGAAAATGGCAACAAAAAGATATAATTAATACTTTACAATTATTTTTCCTTTACTTTCTATAGAAATGGAGTACTTGAGATGCCAAAATTAAACAAATAGCGCTAAAAACTATGAAATAAAATTAATATTTCAAAAATAAATGGAGATGCAGTTTTCAGACAAACTGCATTTAAAAGTAATTTTTTTTCCAATACGATGCTATAAAAATTGAAAATGTGCGATGCTTATAAGTTAAAAAAATGGCATAAGAGTATTTAAGAGTACAATGATATATCTGCTTTGTTTTACGGCTGACTTATACAACGGAACGTTATTTTTTGGAGACGACACTTTAATAGCTGAAAGAAATATCGGGGGCTAATAAGAAATTCCAGGTAATTGCTCAATAGCATCTTAATGACTAAAATACTGACGCCATCACATTATAGTTCAGTTGAAAGTTTAAGATTTGGAATTGTTCCTAGTCTTTAAATCTTAAAACAATGTTTGACCTCACAGATACTAAAGAATAAACACCCACGAAATGAAAAAAGGAGTTTCATGTAATTGATGTTTATAATCAAGCGCTAATCGCATCTTGTAAAGTAAGGAATTACCATTTAATGTTTTGATTTAATGACAGCAAATATCATTAGCGTAAAATGAAACTTCTTTCTAAGCCATTTTTTGAAAAAAAAAAAAAAAAAAACTTTTTTAACGGGATCATAGAGGTTTGAAATGATGAAATAACGTTAGCTAAAGTACCCGGCATTGCCCGGAATTTTAAGAACGTTTGTTTTAAAAAAACAATTTGAAAATTAAATATACAGTATAAAACAAACAATAAAAAAAGATGTAAACCCATATTTATTTCTGTTCTTCACTTAGAATGGGAAACTTACTTAGACCTAGGGACATAAACCTTTGTGGAAATTCTAATATACACGCATACACACACGTATATATATGGAATAGATTTAAAAAGGGCGAAAACAAATTCAGATAACCTCAAAATGTTAAAATATGCCACATTTCCATAATCGGGATTTTATCATGTTTCAATACGTTTTTTCAAACTCATATGACGTTAAATATTCACCTGCTGGCGTCCATTATATTTTCAATATGACGTAATATTCACTTTTTTTAAATTCGTCAAACAATTTATTTCATTTTCAGTTTTAACGTGAAAATTTTGCGATAGAAAATTTATGACGTAATATTAACTTTTTTTTTTTTTTTTTTTAATTCGTCAAACTATTTATTTCATTTTCATTTTTCACGTGGAAATCTTGCAATAGAAAAGTAATCGTTGTGATAAGAATTGTATTGTGGATTTTTAATTGTTGATAACTGCTATAACAAAAAAAAATGTTTAAATTTGATAGGAAATTGCTTTTAAATTGGTGGTTTTTTATTAATTAAAAATTAACTATAAATGATTTCGATTCCGGATTGCTTTAGTTGCCTCGGCCTTTTTTTAATACACATGTACGTAACATTTCACAATTCTGACTTCCAAACTGTGGATTTGTATAGAATTACAGACAGACAGACAAATTTTCATTTTTATATATTAGATTATTATTATTATTAAAATGAAACATTTATGAATGCTGTGCAATTGGTCCGATGAGAAAAATACTAAAATTATAGTCGCTTGATGAATGACTTTTTAAGTATGATTAATGTTGGCAAAAATTTTTAACTTAAATTTTTCAAAACAGGGTTTTTCGGTGGTTTTGCCACGATAAATTTTGAATAAGCTAAAGGATTTACTTTACAGAACAGGTCGGCATGGAAGTTTGAATCGAAAGAGGAGGACGACTTGGCTTGTGAAGTTTATGATTTCGGATAAGGAATAGAATTTTTGTTTCTTACCAGGTGAAGGAGTTATGTTGAAAGTAATTTAAAAGATTTTTTGTTCATCTTATTATTTTTTTTTTCTTGTAGGTATCAGTGGTAGACGGCCTGCTTGCATTCATGTATATTTTATTTTAAAAGTTTGTTTAATGTTCGTAATTTTCTATAATTCATATAGCATTGTTATTATATTTTAAATTTTTGCTTACTTTTGTAATTAATGGTGTATGTTCCAGTATTTTTATAACAACTTCCATTTCAAAATAAGTTTTTTAATTATTTTTTTAAAGTAAATTTTTGAAAATTGTTTTTTAATGTAAGACAGGTACATGTTTTGAAACGTACAAAATTTTTATAGTGGGGGCAGAAGTTAGTTCTGTCTTTACCTGTGTAGATTAATATTTATCTGTTTTGAGAGTTCATAGTTAATTGTTAAATTTTTAATATACACCCTTTCGCAATTTTCAATGTGTTATAATTTTCATATTTTGATGATTTGTATACATTTGTTGTATATCTCATGAGCTGTTTTTGTGCCTGTTATGCAAAAACTTTCATTAAATATATTTGAAATATATATACGTACTCATTAATGTTCAAATATATAGTTTTTTCATATGGAAAAGTATTCAAAACTTCTTTTGGAAAATCGGTAGAGCCCGAACGGACCCTTAAGAGTAATATCTTGACTGGAAACGACCCGAAGCCGAAACAATTAAAATCAACAGAACTCTCAAGGAAAAAATATCTATGTATTCATTATGCAATATTTATAACTGAAATTATTCTCTAAGTCGCAGGTGGTCGCAGTTGATATTGATACTTTTTCAAGCTAGAAATCAATTAGATTAAAATACCAAAGGCAAAATTTGCTCAAATTTAAGTATTTCAACTAATGTCGAAAACTTTGTCCTGGCTGAAACAGCCTAGAAAATTACTTCAAATTTACCTAACCGAGAAAAGTACTAGTACCTCTCTGTATATTTTTTAACATAATGTTAAATAATTAAATATCTTCCTCAATGTCGTTCCGGGATTGAAAATGGACAATAATTGTTAAAAGTATTTTTTAACTATTCAATATGTGTTACATTAAACCAGAATCAACCATCATTTTATTAGGCTTGGGTATGGGTAGGGGTGTTTACTTTTTTTTCTCCACAATTGTACATTATGTTCTTAAGAAAACAGCCTCCAATGGTAATACGACTAAAAATAAAAAATTATAATTTTCACCAGTGTCTAGATTTTTATAATTTTCGTTCAACTGTGCGACTAATCGGATCAGGTTCGGGAAAAATCGGCTTAACCGACTCGATACAAAACTCTAAAACAAACCACAAAAAACATTGATTTCCACAATGTGTAACTGACCCAAATTGATTATATATTGCAACAAACTCTTTTATTAAAAAGGCAGAAATGTGATATACTGGAAACAACAGCAATCCACTAAACGTTAGTTGATACATAAAATTCTCAAGGTTGAAAGGGATTATTTTATGCAAAAAAAATAGTCTAGACACGCACATTGACAATTATTTTCAATTTTTCGAATTGTGAAAAGTGCTACATGAATTGAAAATGGAATTTATCTGTATCTATTCACTTAATTATTGAACCTGACCGAATAGCCGTCATTATTTCGTCATGAAATTTACAGTAAGAGTATATTTTATTGATTCTATTTTTAATTTACATTCTTCCTGCAATTGATTTATTTTTTAATAATTAAGAAACTATTATTATTTTGAATTTTTCAAATTTCAAGAAAGCTGTTTATGAATTGCAAATAGATTAATTCTAAATATTTCAGTTAATTATTTAGCTTAATAGAATAGCTGTCATTATTTCGTCATGAAATGTACAGTAAGAGTATATATTATGGATTTTGTTATTATTATTATTATTATTATTTCTGTAATTAATTTATTTTTCAATAATTGAGAAATTATTACCATTTTGAATTTTTCAAACTGTTAAAAGCTGTTCATGAATTGCAAATAGGTTAACTCTAATTACTTCAGCTGATTATTTAGCTTAACAGAATAGCCGTCATTATTTCGTTATGGAATTTACAGTAAGAGTATATTTTATTGATTCTATTTAAAATTTACATTCTTTCCGCAATTTATTTATTCTTCAATAACTAAGAAACTATTATTATTTTGAATATTTCAAATTGTAAAATGCTGTTCATGAATTGCAAATAGATTATAACTAAATCATTTCAGTTAATTATTTAGCCTGACCGAATAGCCGATATTATTTTGTCATGAAATTTACAGTAAGAGTATATTTTATTGATTCTATTTTTAATTTATATTCTTTCTGGAATTGACTTTTTTTTTTTTTTATTCAATAATAAAGGAACTATTATTATTCTGAATTTTTCAAATTGTAAAAAGATGTTCATGAATTGTACATAGATTATCTCTAAATCATTTCAGTTAATTATTTAGCCTTACCGAAAAGCCGTCATTATTTCGTCATGAAATTTGCAGTAAGAGTATATTTTATTGATTATTTTAAATTTTGTTACTTTCTGCAATTGATTTATTTTTCAATAATTTAGAAATTATTATTATTTTGAATTTTTCAAATTGTAAAAAGCTGTTCATGAATTGCAAATAGATTATCTCTAAATCATTTCAGTTAATTATTTAGCCTAACAGAATAGCCGTCATTATTTCGTCATGAAATTTGAGTATATTTTATTGATTCTATTTTTAATTTACATTCTTTTTGCAATTGATTTATTTTTCAATAATTAAGAAACTATTATTATTTTGAATTTTTTAAATTGTAAAAAGCTGTTCATGAATTGCAAATAGATTATCTCTAAATCATTTCAGTTAATTATTTAGCTTAGCCGAAAAACCGTCAATATTTCGTCATGAAATTTACAGTAAGAGTATATTTTATTGATTCTATTTTTAATTGACATTCTTTGCGCAATTGATTTATTTTTGAATAATTAAGAAATTATTGTTGTTTTGAATTTTTTAAGTTGTAAAAAGCTGTTCATGAATTGCAAATAGGCTATCTCTAAATCATTTCAGTTACTTATTTAGCCTAACCGAATAGCCGATATTATTTTGTCATGAAATTTACAGTAAGAGTATATTTTATTGATTCTATTTTTAATTTATATTCTTTCTGCAATTGACTTTTTTTTTTTTTTTTTTTTTTTTTTTGCAATAATAAATAAACTATTATTATTCTGAATTTTTCAAATTGTAAAAAGATGTTCATGAATTGTACATAGATTATCTCTAAATCATTTCAGTTAATTATTTAGCCTTACCGAAAAGCCGTCGTTATTTCGTCATGAAATTTGCAGTAAGAGTATATTTTATTGATTATTTTAAATTTTGTTACTTTCTGCAATTGATTTATTTTTCAATAATTTAGAAATGATTATTATTTTCAATTTTTCAAATTTTAAAAAGCTGTTCATGAATTGCAAATAGATTATCTCTAAATCATTTCAGTTAATTATTTAGCCCAACAGAATAGCCGTCATTATTTTGTCATGAAATTTGAGTATATTTTATTGATTCTATTTTTAATTTACATTCTTTTTGCAATTGATTTATTTTTCAATAATTAAAAAAATATTGTTATTTTGAATTTTTTAAATTGTAAAATGCTGTTCATGAATTGCAAATAGATTATCTCTAAATCATTTCAGTTAATTATTTAGCCTAACAGAATAGCCGTCATTATTTCGTCATGAAATTTGAGTATATTTTATTGATTCTATTTTTAATTTACATTCTTTTTGCAATTGATTTATTTTTCAATAATTAAGAAAATATTATTATTTTGAATTTTTTAAATTGTAAAAAGCTGTTCATGAATTGCAAATAGATTATCTCTAAATCATTTCAGTTAATTATTTAGCCTAACAGAACAGCCGTCATTATTTCGTCATGAAATTTGAGTATATTTTATTGATTCTATTTTTAATTGACATTCTTTGCGCAATTGATTTATTTTTGAATAATTAAGAAATTATTGTTGTTTTGAATTTTTTAAGTTGTAAAAAGCTGTTCATGAATTGCAAATAGGCTATCTCTAAATCATTTCAGTTACTTATTTAGCCTAACACAATAGCCATCATTATTTCGTCATGAAATTTGCAGTAAGAGTATATTTTATTGATTCTATATTTAATTTACATTCTTTCGGCAATTGATTTTTACAATAATTATGAAATTATCATTATTTTGATTTTTTTTCAAAATGTAAAAATCTGTTCATGAATTGCAAAAAAGATTATCTTTAAATCATTTCAGTTACCGTAATTTTCGGTATTAAAATTCCGGTCCAAACAATTATGTTTGGACCAGAAATTTTATTTGATAAAATTTAAATTCTTAAATCGCGGTTAATATTTGACATCAATTATTAACCCGGGATTACACGCGCAGGGTATGACATACCCAGAATGCGCACGGCAATTACATTTCTCACCATTAATTTTCAAAAAGTAATCTTAAAATTAATTTGTGAGCGATGTCAACGATTAAATAAGATGACTATTTTTGTTTGAATTTATTGATGGTAAAGTATAAATCGTACATATCCTGGATACGCGCGAGCAATCTTGAGTTAAATGAAAATTCTGGTCTAAACCTGATTGTTTGATCTGCGGATTGCACGCCGGAAATTACGGTGATTATTTAGACTGACCGAATAGCCGACATTATTTTGTCATGAAATTTATAGTAAGAGTATGTTTTATGCATTCTGTTTTTACTTATATTATTGCTGCAATTGATTTATTTTTCAATAATTAAAAAACTATTATTATTTATATTTTTACAATGTTTATTAATAAATTGTTATTATTAAACTCTTTAATTTATCGTAATTTTGTTCATGTATGTAAACATCGAATTTTGTAATCAATTTTTCGCCCATTTCCTGATTGGCTAGAATTATGAAATTATATACACTGGTGTATTTATCATGTCAATAAACCATTTTAATATTCTTAGAACTTAATTATAAATTAATAAAATTATTTTTAGGCATTTTACTATTAACTAATATATCCTTTATGATCATCCGCCAAATGTACTTTAAGATTACAACTGTAGATGAGTTACAGCAACAATGGCGTTAAATATGCGCCAAGCCACGGTCGCTAAAATACGCTAACTGGTTGTAAAACTGCAATAATGAAATAGGTATTATAATACTAAAAAAGTAGAAAATAAAATAAAAATAAAAATATTTAATATATTTTTTAAATACGATTTTATCAATTAAAAGTTTAATAGTAATAAAATTATGATTATACTTTGAGAATATGATTAGAAATCGTCAATTGGTAGTACAATTAATGCACGTTTTTTTTCGCGATTTTTTGACGAAATTCACGCTTTTCCGCGATTTTTTTGACGAAATTCGCGTTTTTTGCGATTTTTTGACGAAATTAGCGTATTTGGGGCAGTCCTTTGCCGAAATTCGCGTTTTTGCGTTCTTTTGACGAAGTTGGCGATTTTTTCTGCGAAGGATTGACGAAATTGATTTTTTTCGGCGACCATTTTTCGAAATTCGCGATCAGCGGTGGATTTATATTTTGGGGGGAGATCACCCCCCCCCCCCGTGGATCCGCGCCTGATCACAATGTCGCAGTGGGATGCACATGCGACGTCCAAGAGATGACAGTATGATGTGTGGGTTGTATCGCAATATACAATTTTTATATTTAACGAGATAGTAAAATCGTTTATGGTTTCATTTGAGCCGTTGATTTTGAAAATGAGACAAGTCCATTCTATGAAAAATATTAGTTAACCCTTTCAGGGGCAAAGCAATTCCATTATTAAAGTGGTGAAATTAATGAATGACACTGGAATTTGAAAACAAATCTATTTGTATATAAGAAAAAGCTATATTTCCCATATATAATAAACCGAACTTTTTTTTACTAAAATTCTAGGGCCAATGTGGCATTTGGGAATTAAAATTCAGTGGTTTCATAGAAATACCACCGCCCCTGAAGGGGTTAAAGCTAAATCTTATTACAAATTACCATAAAATTTATGTTTTTACTCCATTCAAGATAAATATCTTTTAATAAAGTATAAATTAGTTATTAATCATTTATTGGTTCAATGGTATTTTAAATGCTTTGGTTTTGAAAGTGAGGCACGTCTAGTTTAAATAGAAATATTTTTTATGTTACAAAATATTACCAAACACAATCAGAATATCACCATGAATCTTTTAAAAATCGTCACTATCTAAAGGAAGAAATATATTTATAGACATACAACTTATTACTGGATAATTTTTCTTATTTTTTTTTCCACTTTTTCTGTAAAATTATTTTTTTGTTTTATTGCAAATTTTCTAGCGGAGAATGAAATATTGAAATAAAATAAATACACAAAACAAAATATCCAACCTTTTGTTATTATAATTATTATATTTCATGCAGAAAAAATCAACGCTTTGAACCAATCGTTGCTTTTAAAAGTGAGGAAAATCCATTGGCGCATAACAAAACCATGATTTTTTTTCAGCTAATAGTACTGATAACCATTATTACTAGGGATGCACCGAAGAGCGATTTTTGCCGAATGCTGAACACCGAATATTCGGCCTGCCGAATAGTAACTATTCGGCCGAAAATCGAATATTCGTCTAGCCGAATAATTATATGTTTCAAATTTTAAAGCCATTAAAATGTTAAAATTTTAAACAATTTTACATAATTTTTAATACAGAAACTTACATTTGGATAAACAAGAGCTTTTTACAAGTAAACTTTATACTGAAAAACACCTACTTTGAATTATTTAAGAAGAGGATAGTTATAAAACTTTTTTAATTAATAACATTTTTAATTTCCTGGCTTCTTCTGTGAATTGAAACAAATGAATATTCTCTTAAATTCTAAAACGAACATTTTAAAATAAAAGAGGAATTGTGGAAAAAAATTAGAAGAAAAATTTCACAGGGTCATATATCTTCCTTAGTGTTAAAGTAACGAAAGAAAATCCATATTTGACCTGGAGTGAGATGAGATACATTGTATTTACGACTGATATAAGTGGATTGCGATTATGGTTTCCTGGTCAAAAATTGTCTGTCTTTATGTCTATTATCAACCCTGAAAGTTTTTCTATTTTGTTTAGAAACATCCTTTTTTGTGAAAAAGCAAGAAACAGATTATTTACTAGACAATGTTCAGAAACTTGCATTTGTACGTCATTAATTTCTATGAAAATCCTCATTAATGGTTGATTTTCTTAAGTGAAATTTTACAAACAGCAAATAAATAATGTAAAAACATTTGGTTTTATTTAAATATGATTCGCTTCATCTAATTATTCTGAATATCTGAAAAAGTTGACAGTTAAAAGTAGAAGATGTTTAAGGTTTTTTTAAGTATTTTTTTCGACCGAATATTTCGATATTCAGCCAAACCGAATATTCAGCAGGCCAAATAGTTTGATATTCGGCCAAACTGAATATTCAGTAAGATGGCCGAATAGGCGGAAATCGAATAGATACCAAATATTCGGTGCATCCCTAATTATTACACATGAAATTTACATGAAATAATGCCATAAAAAATATAAAATGCGTCTATTAATGCTTGCGATTATTTTTAAACCCATTAAAATGGAAACCATTAAATATCTAGCAATGACATTAAATAGAGTTGCACCACTTTCAAGCTCCTATAGTTGCCGAAATTATTCCCTGTATAATGCACACTCTGCTTTTCGGAACTAAAATTCTGTGTGTGGGGGAGGGGGTAGTGCACATTGACTTTCTGAGGCCTGAAATTGACATAACACTACAAAAACCCTTTTATTGCTTTTTCCGAAACGAAATGACATCATAGATGATAGAAAGAGCATTTTCTCTGAAATTGATACTTTAAAGCAGTGGTGTGCAAACCGTGGGTCACGAGAAAATTTTGGCGGTTCACCAAACTCAAAGAAATTTATTTGACAGTAAAAAAAATAAAAAGCTTTTCTTCAACGAGTAACAGGTACCATTGAAATAGTGAAATAAGACAATATCTATATAAATAAAAATGTAAATGTTCGTTTGTACAAAATAGCTTATCTACGAATATTCTTACACGATTGCTTTGAAATTCACGGATTGAGTTGCATTCGAATGCGGGCGTGTTGTTATATACCTATTATGAAACTTGCTCATCCCCTACTCCCAATTTCCACACCACCACCAAGGGACGCTTTTTAAATTTTTTCCGACACCAATCATGTGATATGTCATTAGAAAGCTCTTGGACTACTCTTTCATATTATGCAGATCACATCCCTCACCCTCCACTTCCACCCCGTGGGGGCACATTTTTATATAATATATATATGTATATATATATATATATATATATATATATATATATATATATATATATATATATATATATATATATATATAAATGTAAATGTTCGTTTGTACAAAATAGCTAATCTCCGAAAGTTCTTCTATATGCTGAGTGTTCTAGAATCGACAAACTATACAATGCCTATATCTGCACAGATAATGGAACAACAAAAAATATTGTATGTTCACAAGCACTGTGAAATTAAACATGTTAGAAACGTGCGCTTTCTCTTTATTTCTTTTCCATTTAACTAGATTGAGCCACAACAACGCGTGGCCGGGTTAAGCTAGTTATTTATAAAAATAGAACTTTTTTTTACGAAAACAGTTGCCTGTATTGGTATATAATACCTATACCAGGGACGGCGAACCTTTTCACATCCACGTGCCAAATTTTTCCAAAAATGCATTTTACGTGATCATGACATTCTAACAATAAAAAATTTAATGGATTAATAATGAATCAAAATTACTTAAAATTTTGTATTTAGCATTAAAAAAGTATGGTTAATATTTGAGGTTACACTTTAGAAATTTTTTTTTAAATATTATCTCTGCTGCCTCATCTTAGATGCCAAATAATTTATACCAGCTTCGTACTTAGTTACTTTTAAGAGAATGCAAGTTGAATTGAACTCATTTGACAAGATGTTTTTACTTGAAATTTACATGTTATTTATTTCCGAAAAGAATGCCTTGTAGAAAAATTGTCAAAATAGCAAATAACAGAATCTATAGCTTTAGTGCGTCTGGAATCGAATAAGTTATAATTTTACTATCGGAATTTTCGATTATAATGCGTTTTAATCTTCCTTTAGTTATAATCTCCTAAGTCTCTCTTATTCTTAAAATTTTGTGAGCCAATATTGAGCTAAATTGGGATACATTAAGTAATATTTCAGTTTCATCAATCTGTATGACAATGGCAATCAATCGAATTCAGGTAAACAAAGACAACATCTAGATTAATTAATGCATTTTGTGAAATTCTACTATATTTTGATGTAAAATCTGGATCTATGCCGTGCAAAAATAATCTGTAGCGTGCCACTTATGGCACGCGTGCCAAAGGTTCGCCATCCCTGACCTATAATATATATATGCAACCGGCAGGCGAACAAACATAGTAATGAAGTATAATTGTCAATTTGAGTTATCCACTACCTGCTCTCTGTAGAGATTTTTATGTAACTTGGGTCGGTCTGACGTTTAGTAGTGAACATCCTTGCTACAGCTTTTTCAAACTAGGTGTTGCCTAAAAATTTTGGTTATTGAGTGGAAAGGAATGGCCTGATTTGAAGAAAAAGATAACCAATATTTTGATAAGGTTTCCACCGATCTACTTATGTGAGACCGGCTTTTGAAAATTAGTTGCCATTAAAACAAAATATCAATCTCGATTGGATCCAAAGCATGACTTTCAGCTTAGGACTTCCAATACGCAGTGCAAAAAAATGTTTATTTTACAGTATAATACTGGCAGTTGGGACGCCAGTTTATAACAGTAAAATAAAAAGTAATATACCGTCGTATAAATGAATTAAGCCATATATTACTGCTTAATGCTATATTACTTGCTAATTTTACTGTTTATTACTGTTAATTGGTAAATAAATCATAGCAGTTGTAAATTTCCAAGTGGGTGAGAAAAGTCCCGGCCAGGATTCGATCCAGGAATGTCTTGGCTGAAGCCGCCAATGCTCTAACCAACTCAGCCATCCCGGACGAATCTGGAGAAGTAATTCACCCAACTAACGTTTAACGATCCCAGCATCTGGTCTGACATCTGAATCAGCTCAACAGAATAAATCGAAGATCATTTTTGGAACTGCACTAAACGCTGCATGCGTAATAAACATATTAGATTAAATTTTAACAATTTTTTGAATAATTGTGCTAAAAAGTAATCTGAGACATCCCTGTTTCAAATCCTGGCTCGGATTTTTTTCGTCCACTTGGATATTTACAACTGTTATAAGTATATATGAAAAATAAAACCCCTTTTTAAATTTAAAATTCAAATTAAATTTCAAAAATTTAAATTTAAATCCGAAGCCTCTTTCATCTAACTTTAAATCTCTTTCTAAAACCAGTTTTCCCCCAGCAATACACCTTATTACTTTCATATACATTTTCGGACAATCCTTAAGAGTAAAAATAGCCGAGTTGCACATTTTGTAGCCATGTGTGATTAGCTCATCCACGGGCGAGATAAGCCCAGTTCTGGCATCTGAGTCCGGACAATCAATCAAAAACTAATCAACCAATTAAAGAAATGCTCCTCCCAAATTTACAACTGTGTCCTTTGCTGGAAAATACGATAAGCCCAAGATATTAGCCAAAAAACGGAGATTTTGCATATTTGAGAAGTGTGCTAAACCCATGACCATGTAACTCGTAAAATCCGCGACGTAAGCTGCTCCCGGGACTTCCGGTCGGACTGTAAGATGGAACGGCTAAATAAATGAGTTTGATCCAGCAAAAGGTTCTCGATTCCAAATTATTTATACCACAAGAGATGTCACCCCCCAAGATGTCCTTACATATTAACGCCGGTGATACGACGGTCAACTGCTGCGAAATGAACGGGTCGCGATCCGGTACACATTCGGGAAGCGATTCGTTACATATATAATTTTAAACTAGTAAATCTGCAGATCAAGAGCCTCAACGTCATCTCTGCAACTCATTGTTTTTATCAAACTTTGCGTAATATTAATCTTTCTACAAAGAAAAAATTTAAACTATTTAAATTACACAAACATTTATAAAAGGAAAAAAAATATTTCGATGGTTTCAGACATTAAAAGCGTTAAATTAAACACGTTGTTATGTAAGGATATTCTGAAATTCTCACGAGCTACTTATTCTAGTAATTTTTATATAATAAAGCAAATTTCTTCAGGGGGGCTCTGCCCCCCTGAACCCCCCGTTGTGTAATTTATTTTGCATTTGTAATTTTCTACTGATTGAGTTAATGATTACCCTATATCTTAGATTTCTTTTTACACTGCGATTTATAAGGATAAGCAATAATTCGGTCAAGCATTTTACGTTATCCTAATATCCATACAGCAGTATTTACTTGCCTGCTAACCACAAATACCTGTATCTAATGGATAAAGAAATTTTGGAAATGTAAACTGAAACATCTAATTTAGAAATCTAATACCTTTATAAATTTTGTTTATAAAAAAATAATTTTGATTACCATTCTGCAATATTTATATCTAAGATCTAATCTAAATATCAAAAAATGTACTCGATAGCATTAAAACTTACTAAAATCACCCTAAAGTAGGGGGGCTTCTAAACCTAACAGTTAATAATTCATCATCGTTAAATAGATAAACATGATTTGGCGCCTTTAAGTATTTTTTGTGATTTTCTTTTAATAGTATCTACATTTAATTTAAAATCGTGATGTTACAAATACCGTTGAAATTTGACGCAAACCTATGTTCAGGTCAAATTACGAAAGGTTAACTAACATTTCATTTCCCTTAGCCGGACTTTCTGTTTCATTTTTCGTAATAAGGATTATTTTAATAATTTAATTTATTTTACACTCTACAAGCTGTTACACGGACGTTGTTCACGTAGCATTAAAATAGAGATAAATGCATTAAGTAAAACATTTCACTCCCCACCAGATATACCAAGTCTCAAGCTTTTTGCACATCACTATTATCTTAGAGAAAATGTTCTTTTAAATCGCGCAAATGTTTCAATTAAATAAAGTAACATTTTCTGTATTAAAATACTGGTATCCAGAACGCCGGAGGCTTGGCAGCTCTGCTCTTATTAATAAAAACATATATGATTAACCAACACTTTATCACATTTTATAGGAGACAATACGGAATTTCTTATTTGTATGGCCTTACATATATCTCAGTCATAAAAATGTAAAATTTTGTGCCAATTAATGCACGCAATTGCGAAAATGAAATCGCAAAGAATGAGAAAAGGAAGGCCAAGTAAAATCGTGTAAATCGAGGAATCTTTCTTCGTAGTGCTGGGAAAATACTGCTACAAAAACTATTTTAGGTGGTATTTGGTGTGAAATGTTTATATGTATTCATTCCTGTCCTATATATCCTTTTTTTTATTTTTTGTTTGCTTATTCCATTTTTCTTTTGCACGTGAAAATCTTACAAATTAAAATTAACTCTTTGGGAGAAATTGTTATTCATTTTTTTTTTGGCAACAATAAAGTTTATAAAATTTAACAGAATAATGTCAGTTTATTCTGTATGAAAATAACGAACTTTTTCATTTATAATCAAATAGTTGAATAAATAAATGAAAACATTATTCTATATAGTATATAAATACTATTTTCATTTCTGCGTTTAAATAAATCTATATGCAAATATCTATACAAAGGCATTCATTAATTCATTCCTTTTGCTTTGATTTGACTTCAAAAAACCATACATACTTTCACATTTATGATATTTTTAGATGAGATCTGTTGCTACGCAACGGTTAAAAGAAAAAATGAAATATAAGTAAATTCATAAAATAAAATGTTTTATATTATTCGAACACATGTATAAAATTCTATCATAAGTTATACACCTAATTTAAAAGCTCTGACAAATGTTTTGACAAAATTGCAAACTAATAAGAATAATTTAATACTCTTATTTAAAAATTTCAGCATTCAAAATTTACCATTTAAATCTATTATTCATATGAGCGATTTCTTTCAACAAATGAAAATTTGAAAATCGTCTGACTTCCCATAGAAAAGCATTATATCACAAAATAAAATGCTCTGTATATTCCGAACGAATGAACCAAATTTAACCCAAAACTATACAGCTAAATCCGGGGAGCTCATCAACATGCCCAGGGAATTTCAAGCCGATCGGATGCTTTTTGCGGCAGTTATCGCGGAACAGACAGACAGACTAACAGACAGACAGACTAACGGAAACCAAAACTTTTCGTGTCTCCACAGTAAGCCTTCACTGACGTTTCGGCAATTATATTTTTTGAGCAGTGGTGTAACTCAGGAATAACATTATGTCCAACAGAAATATAAATACATTTTTTCACTGTTTTTCTAGAGTATAATTAACAAAAATAGATTCAAATATAATGTTTTCAAAACAAAATAAAAAATCCTGCATTAAGGGGGCCAGGGACAAATTTTCAAATAATTTTTATTTACTGAATTATAATTTCGAAATTTTTTGTGATGGTTAACCAAATCATTTGTAAATAAAATCTCAAGATAAAACTTCTCATAATTAAAAAAAAATAATTTAAATTTTATTAAAAATGTGAGGTAGTTTAAAATCCTTATAACTCGAAATATCATTCCAGAATTTCAATTTTTTTTTTGCATTTAAATAAACAGAAATACATAAGTTTTAATTTAGATTCAACATTTAAAAAAATATTAATTTATATAAAAATAAAAAATATTTAAATTAAAAATTTGAAAAAAATGACGTAGCTTTTTTTAAAAAAAATCATATTTTCAAATGTAAATATTTTTTTCAAATTTGCTGAATCAAAATTAAAGTAAAACAATTGGAAAAGATATTTTCCAAATTTGAGTCATTTATCTTTAACGGTTCTTGACTTATAAGAATTTAAATACGAGAATTGGTGAAAAAACACATCGTGAAGAAAAACGCATTTTCGCAAAAAGTCGTTTTCATGACAACCATTGCTTGGAAGCTAGATTTTGAAGACAAACCAAAAGTTAAAAATGAATATTTCCTGTTCCAATTAAGATAGAAACATGATTTAAACTTCATTTTAAACAGAGAAAACAGAGAAATTTTTAATGTAACAAAAATTTTTAAGAAAATTTTAAGATTTTTGTGTCCCGGACCCCCTTAAAGGGTTAATGCCGTACCATTAAGAAATGAAATATTTGTCAAAGTATAGCCTGGATTGCTCATATTAAAGTCAAACAACGGTTATATAAAGTCGAGCGGCGGTGATATTAAGTGTAATTAATTAGTGTTCTATGTCCTTTCATGTCAATAAATGTAAATATGTTCGTGTTTAATCAAGAGTTATCTCTATTGTAGAGCTTCTTCCTACAAAACTAAAAACGTAAAAAAATCAAACATTTAGTTTTTATGAGGAAAATAATAGAGATCCACATTTGTGTATCTGAGGTCTGAAGGGGTATACATTTGGTATTTAAATAAGGTTTTTTAGCCCGCCTGGTACGATATGCTATTTCTTTCTCCCAGCTTATTTTGTGTCGTCTTCAAAAAATAACGTTACCTTACAGAAGCCAGCCGTAAAACAAAGCAGTGCAATCAAATACTCTATACCAATTTTTAAAACTTCTAAGCATCGCACATTTTCAATTTTTATACCGTCGTATTGAATAAAGAAAGTTTTTTTAAATGCAATTTGTTTGAAAACTGTATCTCCATTTATTTTTGAAATATTAATTTTTTTGTAGTTTTTGGAGTCATTTGCTTAATATTGGCAACGGAAGTACTCCATTTCTGTAGAAAGTAAAGGAAAAATAGTTGTAAAATATTAATTTTATATTTTTGCTGCCATTTTTTCATTACAACCGAAAGAAAATGTAATTAAAATACATGCTATTTTGAAAAAATAGAAACGAATGATTTCTGTTAAAACATGGAGCTATTATAAACTATATTTAATTTAAAGTACCTATATTAATGTTACAAACAAATGAATGCCTATGAATCATTAGGCAGCCGTTTTTTTCCCTTGAATGACGGCATCTTTTTGCTGCATTTGTGTATTATTTCGTGATAGTGACGTCCTATGCATACATTACTGTAGATGTTTAAGAGTGGATCGTAAATGTGGAATTCTTAATATAAGCGGATGCGAATGACGTCATTTTACATAAATTAAAAGCGTGTGCTGTAAGCAGGGGCGTAAATCCTGGGGGTACGGGGGGGGGTGCAACACCCCCCCCTACGAAAAAATCAGTCGGAAAATTTCCCGTTTTATCGAAAAAAGTACGTTTAGTCGGAAAAAATGGTATTAACCTATAAAAACTTATAAATTGGAAAAAGGAAAAATCAGTCGGAAAAATTCCCGTTCGATCGGAAAAAAGTAAGTTTAGTCGGAAGAAAATGGCATTAACGTATAAAAACTTATGAATTGGAGAAATGTTTTTGTAGTTTTTAATTAGTAAATAAGAAAAACAAGTTATTTACTATAAGAAAAACAAGTTAGAGCGAAGAAAACCTATAAAATTTTATTCTTAGTTGGATTTTTTTCCCTTGTAGTTTTTAATTAGAAAATTAGAAAAAACAATTTAGAACGAAGAAAACCTGCATAAATTTATACTTAGTCGGAAATATTACGGATTTTATTTTTGTGATTAAAACTATTCAGAAAAACTTTGACTTGTCAAATATTGTGAACTCGAAAACCTCGATACGAAGAAACAAAATATTTATATACATATTCCAGAAATGTTAATATTATTTGTAACCTTTATATTTTGATCGAAAACTTTGATATTCCGAACTTTTTTCTGTTTCCTTTGACTTCGAGATATCGAGATCCAGCTGTATTTATTTAAAGTCGGAAAGTTTTTAGTTTAGTCTGGAAATTTTAAGACATACTGATTGAAGTGAAGAAACTTCTATTTTTTTTTTTTTAAATCTACACTATATATATAAAATCCTAATGAAACGAATTTATGAAACGAATATATGAAACGCCTGAAATGTATCGATTCTTTGAATCGACTGATTAAACAACTGATTTAGTTTCACGGCGATTTCTCCTAAAATATGGAATACTTTGCGATGAAATTAACACCAAAAATCCGTGTAGATCCACAGATCTCAAAACTGGTATTAGAATTTTTAAATTCGAATTAGTTTTCGAAATATTAATTTTTTCTAGTTTTAAATACATTTTTTCTAATGATGGCAACTCAAATTTTAATCATAACAGAAATTTTTTTTTCATAATTCAGAAAAGGTTACTATTTTAAATTAATTTGGCGACAGTTGGGCCTCCTTTGAATCTATGCTAAGAATAATGCTTTTTTTTTTTTATCGTTATCATTTTATTAAGTACAAAACTTTCATTTAAAAATGAAACATTTAAATTGATGGCTTTCACTTCTTTAAAAAAAAAAAAAAAAAAAAAAAAAAACGAAAAGAAAAATATTAGACACAGATGTCATATACGCACCGGGGTACTTAATTGGCGCACAAATGGCATTATTTTGATAGACATGGTAACCCGGCTATTGTTGTTTATTTAATAATAAATGTATATTTACTTTTATTTCTTTTTTAATTTTATATAAATTATTTTGTTCTATAGTAATTAATTATTTTTTTGCTATTTCTTTTTGAAAATAATAGAAAATAATTAAAAAATACGGTAGAATGTAGTAGTTATTTCGTCACACAATTTCGCAAATTATATAAATCGTCAAACCACTCGCCAAATTGTACAGATTGACAAAATTTTTATTTTAAATAACGAAAGAACAAATAAATTAGTATAACACTAATAAATATAAAAATAAAACGTCGAAATAAAAATCACTTGATGACGTAAACACGTGTAACTTGCTAAAAGTCAAGTGAATATGATATTTACGATCAAGCATTATTCACATTTAATCTTATAGTTCGCGATAGATTTTTTGTCGACGGGATAACTGAGTAGTACCAAAAATACATATGTAACTGGTATTCGACCCCAAATTTTCGTAAAAAAAAAATCGTGCTAAACATGCGGTGCGCATATGACATCTGGCGAAATATTAAATTATGTAACAAACCATGACATTTAATTTCAATTTCAATTCAATGTTTTAATTTACCACTCGAACAATAAAAAAAATGCTAACTGGCGAGTTGAAAAAAAGATACTGGCGAGATTTGCACCCGGCTTTTTTTTTTCTTTCGGCACAGTTGTCATATACGGTCCCATATTGGCGCGATTTTTTTCGGACGCCAATGTTGTATACGCAACGGGTACTTAACTGGCGCCCAAGTATCGTTATTTTACTTGATATGGTAAGCCGAATGTTGTTGTTTATGCTGTTGATGCGCTCCCCAAATTGGCGTTGGAAAAAAATCGCGCCAATATGGGGCATTATAGGACATTTGTTCCAAACTTTCATATAATAGGCGAAGGGATCAGATCGTATTTGTTTTTGGCATTTGATGACTTGAACTATTATAATATAGATGAAATTATGGAGATAGAATAATATTTGGCGACTTATCACCTGTGCCTGGATAACATTAAAGTATCAAAATGGCACCTAGAGTATAAAAAGCAAAGTGTTCCGCCCGGAACTCTTGATGATAGTCACATGATTTAGGCTATTGTTATAGAGATTGTTTTAAAATATCGGTTGACAAAGACTTTGAATGCTTAATTCATTTTATTTTAGCTTCTTTTCAAATGTTTAACTGATCCTCTTTAATCAAAAACAACCATTGGATGTCTTAACAGCAACTGATTCTCCATTAAATTTTTGCAATCAAAGGGAATTGAATGGAAACCCGTTTACAGGGAGATCTGCACAGCTTTTTCAGTATAATTTAATCTTCTCTAATATTTTTAAAACTCATTAGATTTTTAGATTCTGCGGCGTCTGAACGGGGGTTGGCGAGCGTAGCTTGCAGGGGGCAGAGCCCCCTAGTCTAACTTTAAATTTAGTTAGAAACGTGTATCACGGAATTTAGGTGATATCCGATGAAAATTCAAAACTGAATTGCAAATATTTAGTACTTTACCCTATCAAAATCTGGATATTTTCCACTCTACACGAATTTTACCTTTAATCGAAAATAATTATGGTTTTATTTTTTCTACTAATTTTGTGTTTTCTTTTTATTTTATTAAAAAAATGTTAATTTTTTTTTTTTTACTTTTTTACGTAATTTTAGATTGATTTAAAAATGTGTTTCATGAAATTTATATGATACCGGATGAAACTGAAACACCCAAATACTTTGAATTTTTATCTCGAAATAATCTGGATATTTTACAATCTATACGAGTTAACGTCTATCAGAAATAATACTTTCGTTTTCTTTTTCCTTTCTCAATTGTATTCGATTTTTTTTAATATTATTATTATTACTGAATTTTGTTTAGTTGGAAAAAACAGGGGTGACAACAAATTTTTACCCTGCTTAAAAGTATGTCGTTAGAAAGAATTAAGAAATCCCGTATTTTTGGCGCATTTTTGTCTTTAAAATATTCCCCAAGCAAACAGATTTCAATTTTCAGAAGCTGCGGAATTTGCTTCCAAGAACAAAAGTGTCTTTCCCTTAGTTCATCAATGCTACCAAATTCTGTTGACAGCTCCGGTGACAGTTGCATCTAATGAAAGAGATTTTAGCAGGCTAAAATTTATAAAGACTGCTATTAGATCAACTATGGCTGATGACAGATTTGAATCATTGATGCTTTTCAGTTGCCACAAAGAATTAACAGACAATATAGATATGTCCACTGTTCTTGAAAAATGTGCTAATCGTGTTAATCGTGCTATAAAAGTGTGAATTTTGTTACAAAAGCACAAACAAAATTTAATAATTCAAATTGCAATTATACAACAATTATTCAAATAATATTGTATTATAGTCATTATTATTATTTTATTAATATATTTAGGTGATAATCTTAAATTAAATTTATTCGTACGTAATCCAAGCTTTTCCTGATGATCACAATGTTTAAAAGGATATGTTGAAATTATTTATAAACAAGTTTTCATTTGCGATTAATATTAACCTGTTATTGGTATATTTGTAAAGTAAGTTTCTCCAGAAGCAAGACCCATATGTATATACACTCATGTCCAAAATTTTAGCGTATATGACAAAAACGTAGAAAGGGAGTGTTAAATATCTTACGAAATTATTAAATTTTATAGATGAAATTCACAAGATAATTATGACTTCGCGTATCGTATTGAGATAGTCAAATAATTTTAAAGCGCTGATGTCGATTCTTTTCGAATTATTAATAAATTTATCTAAAAATTAGGGAAGAAAGTCCATGATTAATATGTATAGAAAAATGCGGATTGGAATCAAAAACTGCTTTGTTACATAGCGATATATCTTGTTACTAAACGTACAAAATTTGATTAACTTTTATTGAAGTACTAAGAAATGGATATAAGTTTTGTTCATTCGAAAATTTTCAATCTTTTAAATTTTGACTTTTTTTTATGTTGAAGACGTACATCGTACACGGGTAACAGGATTCCTTATGCTTAATTCAGAATTTGAATTTTTATCCGGAGTGGAGTCTATGTGAATAAATATGCCATACACAGAAAAAATAAAATGCATTAAGACCTTTATTGGTAAAAAAAAAAAAAAAAAAAAAAAAAAAAACGGGCATCGAATTCCCAGCTCTTTAATCATCCAGTTTCATCAAATTTTGTACATTTAGAAACAAGATAAATCACTATCAAACAAAGCAGTTTGGAGTTCCAAACCGCAATTTTCTACACATATTAATCATAGTACTTCACCACTAATTTTTAGAGACATACATTAATAATTAAAAATGAATCAACATCAGCGCTTTAAAACCTATTTGACTCTCTCAATACGCTCAGTCATAATTATCTTGAGACTTTCATCTATCATCTATAAAGTTTAATAATTTCGTAAGATATTTACGATATCCTTTCTTCGTTTTTATCATATATGCTAAACTTTTGGACATGAGTGTGTATATATATATATATTAATTAGTCGGCATTTTGTTGGGAATAGTACTCGGAAATTTTTCTTCTTGGAGTCGGAAATTTATGAGTCTACACCCCCCTACGCGACCAGGGTGGTTTACGCCCCTGGCTGTAAGTCTTAAAATTGAAATATGTTTTGTACGATTTATGTATACATATATATATATATATATATATATATATATATATATATTTCATCGGAGGCGACACTAAATTCTGAAAAAGCAGAATTCCTGTTTTCTAGTCATTTATTTTTCCTTTTTAGACAATCTCTTTTGCTGTTTTGATGTTTGGATGTTGGCAATTCGTACAACCGATACATTTCCCGGTACCGCCTACATATGCAGGTTCACTCGGCGGAACACCTGTCCAGCTGTACTACAAACAGTCTGATTACTTAGGTACCAAGTACATGACAGGAGCTGAGAATGCTGACGCTGTTCGCTTACTTCACGAAAGTAAACTGCCAGTGCTGTATGAAACCGCCAAATTCAAAAACGGCTTCTTTTCTACAGGTTAGTTTGCTAATATTTTAACTGTAATTATATAAATTGCAAAAATCGCTTTCATCTTAGCTTACATGAAGTGAAACTAACATCGTTGCCAACAGCTTTCCTAGTATTCGCTGTGTTCTATGTTGCACTTTCATCATGAAATCTTCTTTCTTTCTGTTTCCAATATTAGGAATGCTTTTATGAGTGTTGAATCTGACACATATACAGGGTGTGTCATCTTTCTTTTAGTAAAAAAATTCAATTTGCAGAACAAGAAGTTAGAAAATGTATATTACGAAAATCAAATTTACGAGCTTTATTAAAAATATTCCATAAATGTTTCCTATCTAACGTAATTTTATAATCCGAGTTTATTTAATTATTTCCTGTCTTAAAAATATCCCAATCATTCCTTTTAATCGAATTCATTTCTATATAAATGCGCACATTAATATTTTATTCCTCTTTCAAAATCTATTTTTAAAAACATTTCACGTATTATTTTGTTTTAGGATCTTTTCATTTTTATTTAAATCTCAAATGCCGATATGAACTCTATTTCAATTATCTGTTCTGCAATTCTCATTTTTTACTATTTTTCCTCTTATTATTTTATTTCCTTCTTATTATTTTCTTTTTATTAGTTTTGAGAGAAATAGCGGCTTACTCGATATTTCTTCCTCCGTTAAAAAATGAGTTTGACGCTTGGCTAATTGGCATCTCCGCATTGCCGTAAAAATCCCATCGCCAGCATGTTCTTATTGGCAGACATGAGTTCAGGAGCTCAGATTTTTTGTGTCCGAAGTTGCTTAAAAGAATATGTTTGTGACTAGGAGGGAAACCATCATAAAACAGTGAAGAGCCAATTACCATTGTTTAAACATATAGCTTCTGGTGGAAAGCTACTAACAGTTAAAACGGGGAAATGATGTAAATATTCTTATTCAATAAGATCAAGTTTTAGTTGTGGCGGATTTCTTAATGATGTAAGATGTTCGGCTGATTAATAAATATGTTTCCCTAATGGATATTCTCCTCGTCGATTATTGGGGAAACCATACGAATTTCGATCCCGTGCCAAGGTAATAATGAAAGCTTTAAACTTCTTATACGTTTCTGCAAGTGGTACAATTCAGAACTCCTAACTAGGACTTCCCTCAGAGGGATTAGTCTGAGCGATGTTAGTGAGAACATAGATTTAATAATAACTCGTGACAAGAATAGAAAATTAGATGCTATATTTAATTGGCAATACGTGGTTTGTCTGAAAACTATTCAAGCTTTATCAAAAAAAAAAAAAAAAAAAAAACATAAGTTACCTGACAGGATTGGCACCTTTATTCCTTTCGAGGTAGGCACACAAACAAATCGGCCTTGAGTGCAATATAAGTTATGACACGAGATCTGAAATATCTCGTCTGCATAATCTTTGAGCTGTGAAAATGTCATTTCGAGTAATTTACAAATCCGTACATATTTTTACAACACTAGGGGGCTCTGCCCCCTACGAGCTACGCTCGCCAACCCCCATTCAGACATCGCAGACTCTAACAGCATGATAATTTGATCGGATTTAAAAAGATTTCGGAAGATTGAATAATAATTTGAATCTGAGAATTATAATCTGACGTAATTTTCACCAAACTTTTCTTTTTCTTTTTAATATTCACGTAAAAATACTTTTGTTAGAAATGAAATATTATGATCATCTTAAAATATCAAATAAATGTCTCGAGCAATTTTTAAATTTAAACTGTTTTGCAATATTATTTTTTGTTCATTTTATATAATAAGCGTAATATGACGTAAATGTGACGTAAATTCTCCTATTTAAGACTTCTAACGCATGTTTATGAATTTATTATTTTACAATGTTCTGTCTCTTTTAAAATTCACGTGTAATTATAGTTTTTATGACGTAATTTTCAATGAGTTCCTGCTTTTTATATTTTCTGTTTATAATAGTCATGTGTAGAATAAATTTTTAATTTGAAGTAAACATTGTTTGCGCTGTTTATACAACTGGCAACAGTTTAAATTAATAACATTTTCTAAAATTTGTAAAAAATATCTCTCGAAATGCTAAAAATTTGAATTTAAAATTGAAATAAAACCTCAAAAAATGAGTCAAATAAGAAAAGTAAATACAATCTGTACACCGGGAACTTATAACGTATAAAATGATCTAAAAATGATTAAATTCTCCTGTATAGATTTTGCTTCAATAAAACTTTTTTAATGGAACGATTTTGTCCAACTTTAGCATTAAATATCTCTTAAAATAATTCTTCGATTTGAAAACTGTCTGCATCAGCGTGTTTATAAAACATTTCTCTATAATACCACCGATTTTCATATTTTTGTATGCAACAACAGTTTTTTTAATATTAACGATGAAAGGCCATGCTGCATTCAAATTGGATGTGGATCTACCCGGAATATCTACGCAGATTTTCATTGGTCAATTTCCAAATCAAAACTTTTTTTTATATATAGAAGGAAATCATGCAAGCTAAAATAAGCCAATATTAATCCGATTAAAAAAATTTACCTGAATAAGTTACTATATAAAAAATCGTCTAATGACAATTTAAAAAATGACCTTATGATTAAACCTCTAGATTAGTGAAGCTGAAAAAAAAATTGCATATCAATTTTAAACAAACATCTTTTTGGTACTTTTGCCCAGAGAAGTAACATTTTGACATGTACAGTCGTGGAAAAAAAAAGTAAACACCCCCTACTAACTCCTCAACAAATTATCGTAGAAGAAAGTTACTGGTACCACACGCTTGGAAATAAAGTCTACTTTTAAATAATATAGATAAAATTTGCTTAGTGGGGCCATCTACATATTAAAACGAATCGTAACTTTGTTTTTGTTTTTTTTCAATAGCAGTACACAATTCTGACTGCATAAATGAACTCTGCACCCTTCAATTAGCCTAAAAACAAATTTTTATGCCATTCGTACCATAACTTTCTGAGAAATTAATTATTTTAAAACGAGCGTATTGTAAAGGCTGTATCCAAATTGAAGTTCGGAACTCGATTGTTAACCGAGAGAGTCCTATCTTGATCAAGGCACCTTAAGAAGTCAATGAAGCCTGCTAGATTACACGACAGCAGAAGAATTTTCAAAATATCTAGTCACTCCTATTATAGACGGCCCCTTACCATCATTTTGCCGTTTTTTAAGCAAAATTTGAAAACTACTTGGAAGAAAATTGTGAAATTTTGGATTTCCATAAAGCAGGAATTAATAAAATTAAATCCATGAAAAAAAAAAAAAAAAATGTAGGTTGCAATTCCTAATTTTTTCGAGTATTAATTTCATAAAATCATTAATTCATATCATAAAGTTATAAAAATTGCAAATTCAGCGTATTTATGTTTGGGTATTTTAGTAATATTGATACACAAAAAATTAGTACATTAGCAGCATAATTTCTGGAGATATAAATAAAAATATAAAAATGTAATTTAACATTAGAAGCACTAAATTTTGAATGTTTACAATTCAAAAACTTATCATTAAAATGACTACAGAAGTTGAAATGACTTGAACAGCATAGTTTGAACAGAAGATTTGAAATATCTCGTTAAAATTGGGTATTGCCATTGAAAAAAAATGAAGTTTGGATTCGTTTTAATATGTAGATGGTCCCCTAAGCAATTTTATATACATCATTTAAAAGTAGACTTTATTTCCAATCGTTCGGTACCAGTAACTTTCTTCTACGATAATTTGTTGAGGAGTTAGTAGGGGGTGTTTACTTTTTTTTCTTCTACGACTGTACTTTCGTGCAAACTATTCGCTGTTTCATACCGACATTTATTCAATGTTAGCACAACTTATTCAATGCTAGATAAGTAGCTACCCGTTTTGTTGTATTTAAGTTGCATGTTTTTTTTTTTTTTGGGGGGGGGGGGAGGGGTGGTAGTTTTATTAAATATTTAAAGTTTCTATACCTAACAATGCAAATGAATGGTAATTTAGAACGTTTTCCGTTCATTTCACCTTTTTAAATTTTGTATTTTTAGAAACCATTCTTAGAGAGCATTTACATCTTAATAGTATCCCGTCCAAAAATTTCAACCCGATAAAAAAATTTTAGGTCAGCAGTAGCACAGAATAAAAAAATCGAAAGTTTTTCTGTTACTGCATCATTTTACATAGCGAAATTTTTAGATATTGTTCTATTGCGAGTATTTACGTCTTAAAAGCAACATTCATGCAAATTTTCATCTTTACTTTCCTAATAATTCCATGTACTTCATTATTTAGATCATCTTTAGAACTTTGTTCACTTTATTTAGTCTTCTTAATTTCGATTTTTTTAGAATTAGTTCTAATGAGTGCATTGCAGTTTGAATTCTTTCTATAACCAGCATTTAGATCTTATAAGCTACTACCATTCTAAATTTTAAGTTTCTAGACCCAACAGTGTCACAGAAATTGCAGATTAGGTCTTTTTTATGGTGAACCCTTTTATTTTTTTACTGACCGGCATTAACGACTTAAAAGTAATAGCCATGTGAAATTTCAAAATTTCTTTCTCTAACAATTCCAAATAAATCGTGATTTAAAAACTTTCTAGAACGTTTTTTGTTTATTTCTAACTTTAAAATTTCGAAGCTTGTAGAAAGAGTTCATAACGAGTATTTACATCTTAAAAGTAACCACCGCACAAAATTTCAAATTTCTAGCCCAAACAATATCTCAGAATTCGCAATTTTAGAACTTTTCTGCTCCTGCACCCATGGAGGTTGTTGTACCGACATAAAATATCGTCTTTGTTGGAGCAGAGATGGTCACCAGCATTTTCAAACTTTTATTTATTAAATCGGCTAGGTAGTTTCTGAGATTACTTTCCACAAACACACAAGCGTTACTACTTTATAATATTAGCATACACGTAGATAAAGGAGCCGTTTAACTTTTATTATATAAAAACATAAATAATTTATTTAATAAGTGTTAGCAGATGTATTTACTAAAATGCATACATAAACCAGTTTAGTACTCCTTCAATTTTATTTTCATAATCGTTTACAGTATAGAACCATTTATCCGGAATGCTTGGGGTCAGATGTATTCCGGATAACTGGTTTTTCCGGTTAACTGGTTGTGCATTAAAGCAGCATCCATTTGATAAGTTTTGTGGAATATGTGTGGTTGTGGCATTATTTATGATTTTAAATTATTAGATTACTTGGATTAAAAATCAAAGCCAGAAAGACCAAAAGTTAACCAGGGTTTAAAAGAAAGTAATTTATGGAAATCCCTTAGGAACAAAAATTCTTCTGTTTCCTCTGCATAAAAATTAAAACATCTAAAATACAACTAAATATGTTTTCTTTTCAAATACTAGATGTTGTCATCAAATTATACAATTGTTTCAAGCAAAGCCTATGTCAAACTGGCAGTGTATGACACCTTTTTCTGCAAAGATTCTGAAATCAGTCTATCACAAATATCATTCCGGATAACTGGTTTTCCGGTTAACTGGTTTCCGGATAAATGGTTCCATACTTATATCATTTGGCAAAAACATCCCATTTTCTTAAACCCGAATTGGGTCAAACGTTTTAAAAAAGCGCCAAGGCCCATATAACAACGAAGTATCGTGAAGGGTAATAAACGCATGGTACTAAGGCACTTAGCCGGATACAGGAGTAAAATCGCTAACTTTCGTAATGCATTCTTTTCATTTGAAATACATAAATTAAATGCATTTAAAAAACACGACTTTGACTCATTTCTTTGAAAATAGAAATAAGTAAAAATAATAATAAGAGATAATAAGTCAAAACATTTTCTTTCACCATCAAAAAATTGTTTCTAAATTACTCATGCGAAAAAAAAGTTTCTTTTGGAAAAAAAAAAAAAAATGCTCATGTCTAAATTTTAACCCGGCTAAAAATAAAGTACCGTGATTACTTCAAATGTTATAGGAATTTTCAGTTATCTGGTTTGCAACCAATGTCATATTTTAAAAAGAGTCGCTTAACGCCAAGTTAATTTCATTGCGGTAACTTTTTTTTGTGTGTGTGTGGGGGGGGGGGGGGAGGAGGGGAGAGGTTGCAAATATTTACATTTGAATTTAAACTTTTGTTTACATATCTGTTGCTTGTATAATTAATTAGTACCTTGATGATCGAGTTTCACTCGAAACATATGCCAAATACTCCTTCTGTGGTTGTTTGCTCAAAGCCAATTTTCTATCACTATTATAACTCCCATACAGTTATAACAATGTTGTTTTTAGTATTCTTGTTTGACGGCAACCTTGCCTGTGTATCTGAATGCGGGTTATTGGCCATTTTTCTTGTACGGAGAGTGGATATAACATATTCGTTTCATTTCGCATACCATGAACTCATTGCTGCACAGATGTCATATACGCACCACATTGGTACGATTTTTTCTGACGATAATGTCATATACGCACCGGGGTACTTAACTGGTGCCAAAGTGTCCTTATTTTGCTTGATATGGTAACCCGGATGTTGTTGTCTATTTATTAACAAATTGTTTCTTTACTTTTAATTTTATTTTCTAAAATTATATATATGTTTTGTTCTATAGTTATTAATTAAATTTTTTTTCATTTATTGTTATTCCCTTTTTAAAAATTATATATGTAAAAGGTATTCGAAAACGAGGTTTACGCAAAAATTGGCGTTAAAAAAAATCGCGCCAATGTGGTGCGTATATGACATCTGTGCTCCTGCTCCCCCAAAGGGGGTGCAGGAGCAAAAAACTTTCAAAAAATGCGATTTTTTACTAATATAATAATATAATAATTATAATAATCTATATAAATAAAAATGTAAATGTTCGTTTGTACAAAATCGCTAATCTCCGAAAGTTCTTGACCGATTGCTTTGAAATTCACGCATTCAGTTGCATTCGAATACGAGCGTATTTTTATAGACTTATTATGAACCTCGCTCCCCCTCCCACACCAGGGGCACTTTTTTAATTTTTTCCGACACCCATCATGTGATATATCGTTAGATAGCCCTTCGACCACTCTTTCATATTATACACCTCCCTTAACCCTCTCCCTACTTTCGCTCCCGGGAGAGCCCATTTCTATACAAATAAAAATGTAAATGTTCGTTTGCACAAAATCTTAAATCTCTGAAAGTTCTTCACCGATTGCTTTGAAATTCATCGTTTGCGTTGCATTCGAATACGCTCGTGTTTTTATGTACCTATTATGAACCTCGCTTCCCCCCCCCCCTCCAATTCGACACTACGGGAGCACTTTTTTAAATTTTTTCCGACTAGCATTGTGGTATATCATTAGAGAGTCCTTTAACCATTCTTTCATATCATGCACCTCCGTCCCCACTTCCCCTAACTTTGCCCCAAGGGGGAGGGTACATTAGTGAAATATTATACAACTTATTCGAAATTGAGTACTATAATTTGATAATCGATCTCTTTAATTTTTTGGCATGTTAAATCTTCTATCTAAACTATAATTAAATTGTTGATTTTATAATAATGATATAAATAGTTATAATTTAAGCAATTATTTTCAAAAAACATATTATTCATTACTGATAATTCTAATTGTACGACTTATTCGAAATTGACTACGCGAGTCCCTCCCATAATTTTTTACCCTTTCGTGGGTGGTTCAATAATTATTGTCCCTAATGTATATAAAATATTTATACTGCAATGAATTGATGTGGAATATCGAAGCCTGATCTCTTAAATGCCTACATGCTCAATTTCAGAACCGTAGCTGCTATATTAACATAGTTTTGGAGGGAGGGGTGAAGTTTTAAAGACCTGTTTTTGGGGGAGATTTTAAGGAAGGGGGTGAGGGTGAAATGCTGGTTCGGAGCTTATGAGGCTACATTTGGACAGTGAATGAGATGTGGCTACATCACTATGATCCCGAGTCCAAACGACAGTAGTTACGTCTCATCCACTGTCGCAAATCTAGCCCCATTAGCTAAAAATTAGCCTTTCACACCCGCCCCCACTCCCCCTCTTTCACTCTTTCCTCCAAAACTATGTGAATATAGCAACTAAGGTTCTGAAATTGAGCATATAGGCATCTAAGATATTAGGCTTCGATATTCCACAACAACCATCGCAGTGCAAATATTTTAAATACATTAAGGACAATAATTATTGAACCACCCTCGTAAATGCATGATTTTTATTTTGTTTCCAGAAAATTATATATATATAAGATAGGTTTATTACACAGGAAAAATAATGAAAAAAAAAAATCAGAGATACATTTTTCGTATAATACGTCAATCTTTTCTTATGTTGTACACTTGCAATAGAAGTTATAGCTAATATATTGCAAATTAGTAAATATTTTAACAAGCGTCTTTTACAGAAATTTTAATCTTTTATCACCGGTTTTTTAAAACAGAAATTTTTGCCAAATTGAATCGGGAAAATACTCGCATTAAATAAGGCAAAATTTACAATAATAAAAATTTACTGGTGAGAATAATCACGGGTTCTGAGCACCTTAGACGGCAAGAATACCGGTCGCTCGTCCCCAAAGGGTTAAATGCATGAATTATTCTTTTAGAATTGTGTTTTTTATTTTTATATTAAAGATTAGACACCATAAATTTTAAGATAGATTTTAACTTTAGTAGCCTATTTTTATGTAATTTTAGTATGCATCATTATTTAGTAGCATATTTTTGTAATTTTTAGAGAATTAATATTTCTATATAAATATAGTGGTTGCTGAGAGTTAATTAAAAAGTGATACAAATATGCATCACTATGCATTTAAGGATTAAATTGCTACCCCGTTGTTGACCGATAATGAAAGTTTAACTGTAATTTATCAATTACCAATGTAATCACAACAAATAGTAGCACTATTTTCCACATTGTTAGTTCACTTGACACTGGGAAATAAAAAGTAACTTACCCTGTTTCATGAGTAATACAATCCAGCCACTTTACACCAGGTCTTGGATTCTAAACTCTTCGTTTGAACCTCAGCACACGCAGAACAATTTTATACAACAAAGTTTTGTTGGGAGCCTTTATTTCAAAACAATTGAAGGACAAACGAATCATATTGTCAGGAAACACATGTACTTGAAATTTATTACGGTTTAAATTTACTCGATCATTATTAAACTAGGTTGTTGTTGCAGGTGTTTGCTGATTTTTCTGATTTTTTCCCCCGCACTTTTAACTCTATTGTTTACTTTTGCGTACAATACAGTATCAGAAAAGAGTTATAGAACTATTAATTGGAAATGAATGTTTTGAGAATACAGTACTTAAAATATGTTCAAAATGTCAAATTATTTTTTTCGCCTTGACCACTTAACGCTCTCATTTTTATGACTAAAGAAGTTATTTTAATTATTAAAAAACCCTTTAACTGAGTTAATTTTATTATTCTTTCTAAACATGGAAGTATATTTTGCATAACAGTATTTTGTATAGTTCAGGAGATAAGATAGTTTTGCTGAAGAAAATGCAAATGATTCAGATGCGTAATAGACCGAGAGCCGGCAGCACAGAGACATGGTTCGTACGGATACCGTTATTTCTCCAGGAAAACTACCAGTATCTTTTTATAGAAAAAGTAATCTAGGTTAAGGGGGTCCGGGACACATTTTCAAAAGATTTTTATTTATTGAGTTAAAATTTTGAAATTTTTTGTGATGGTTAACCATATTATTTGTAAACAAAATCGCATGATAAAACTTCTCATAATTAAAAAAAAAATTTAATTTTAAATTTTGTTAAAAAGGTGGGGTAGTTTAAAATCGTTATAACTCGAAATATTATGCATAGAATTTCAATTATTTTTTTTCATTTAAATAAACAAAAATATATAAATCTTAATTTAGAGCCAGCATTTTACAAAATATTAATTTAAAAAAAAAATTAAAAATATTTAAAGAAAAAATTACAAAAAAAGTGGTGCAACTTTTTTGAAAAAAATCATATTTTCAAAAGTAAATATTTTTTTCAAATATGCTGGCTCAAAAGTAAAGTAAAATAATTGAAAAAGATATGTTCCGAGTTTCAACCGTTAAAGATACATCTTTAACGGTTCTCGAGTTATAAGAATTTAAATATGAGAAATGGTGAAAAAACCTATCATGAAGAAAAACGCAATTTCACAAGAACTCGTTTCCTTGACAACCATAGCTTGAAAGGCAGATTGTGAAAACACACCAAAACGAAAAAATTAATATTTCCTGTTCTAATTAAGATAGAAACATGATTTAAACATCATTTTAAGCAGAAAACGGCAGAGAAATTTTTAATAATAATAAAAAAAAATGAAAATTTGAAGATTTGAAGATTTTTGTGTCCCAGACCCCCTTAAACGCGCAAAATTTCGCCTTCTTTTAAGAAGTGATTTTCTGTAAGATAATACTGGTGCCGAAAAATTTTCTGGTCTGCAAAATTCAAGGAGGCGTACCAACCATAAGACAACCACTTCATCGAGTTGGAGCCTGAAATTCCAGAATTAGCTAAAACTCGATTCCCATATTAAAACGCAATCGGTCTGCCAAGTCATATCTTGGTGGAAAACACTCAAAAACCCGATTTTACCGGTTGACTCGTAGGTTTACCATTGTGTTTATACCTTTGGGTGCAGGAAAACGCAATGGCAAACTTACGAGTCGACCGCTAAAATCGGGTTTCTAGGGGTTTTCCACCAAGATATGACTGGGCAAACCGATTGTGTTTTAATATGGGAATCGAGTTTTAGCTAATTCTGGAATTTCAGCCTCCAACTCGATGAGGTGGTTGTCTGTACTACTGGCTCCTGGTCTATAAGACAAGATATGGAAATGATACGAAATTCAGAAGCATTAAGAAGCGATAAGAAATGATAAAGACGATTTTGCAAAAAAGAAAAAAAAAACTTGGTTGCATACATGACGACGGAGAGTGGTAAATGCATACTTCCCAACTTCCGACTTAACTTCCGTAAAATGCGAGTTAATTTAAACCACGTTAAACATGTTTCCAATCGGAAAATATTTTAGATGTATTATTATCTACGGATCATTAGCTATTTAACACTTAAATGCCGAGTGTTGCTTTTCGGCAACATACCCAATTTAGGCTTCTAAAATACTACAGTCAAACCTCGTTAACACGAACTCGCTTAACGCGAAATTTCGCTTAACACGAAATAATACCGAGGTCCCGTCAGATAAGTCTGAAAATCAATGTTAATTAATTCGTTTAACACGAAATAGAATTTCGCAAAATCCCGCTTAAGGCGAATTTTTTTCTTTTTGCTTGTAAGTCATAACACTATTCTTATCGCAATTTTGAATATTTCAATCTTACATGTCACATCCTCTTATTATAAATGTAAGTTTTCTAACGATTTGAAAATGACCTAAGTAGAAAAAGAGTGTCAGCATATGGTGAAATACTGAGATCTTGATTAATCCCTCAATAAAAGTTTGGGTGAAGGAATTTCTTTTTTGAAAGTGATTGTTCCATTACTCGGTTGACTTTGTTTACAATGACATAAACCATAAACCGGGTTTCCGGAATCCCCTATCTTCGAGTGAAAGAAATGACAATCCCTACTTCACTACTACCTAACTGGGTGACTAACTTAATTAAAACTCTGTTCGCACTTGCCCTGTAAAATTCTATGAAAGATGAATCGAAAACAGCAAGTGAATCTTTAGAAACGAAGCAAAAAATGTTAAAAGAAGTCAGCGATAAAATGCTGAAAAAAGTACGATAAAGTATGAAATACTACAATACGATTTTTAAAAAAATCATGAGAAGATTGAAGCGGCTTATATTATCGTAGTCTTATGCAGAAATTGACACAGAACGGAAAAAGTTTGGCGTCATTGAATGAAGCTGCAGCAGCACTGAAAACTGTACAACGTTTCCTTATGAAACAAGGCAATGTTTCCTGAGCTTTGTACAAATTAGATGAGATACATTTGTTCCTAAAATGAAGTAATCTACAAAAATTGAAGTAATAGTCAATAAAGGACTTTTATTTTAAATGATTAGTAGGTAAATGAATTTATTATTGCCTAAAATGCTGACCAATTTGTCTTATTTTTTAATTAAATTTTCTGTTTGTAATTAATTTATGATTTTAAGAGCAGGGATACATTTTTAGGTAAATTTATTTAGTTATTATATCTAACAAGGATGATGTTACTATTTTGACGGTTAACACGAAATCCCGGATAACAAGAAAAAAATTCGCAGTCCCTTTAATTTCGTATTAACGAGGTTCGACTGTATTAGAATAATATTGAAGCTATAATGCCTAATGTTGTCAATAAAATACATTCTGGTAATATTATTAAATCGATTTTCAACATGCAGATGGCAACATTTGTGTTGTTTAACAATAAATATAGATTTATTTTTTCAATTGTTGTTACTTGTTCTTTTTGTTTTGCTTGGAAGCTTGCGAAATACTCTATTTTGTTCCGCAGTAAGCAAGTAAAATATATTTCTTATTATAGCTCCTAAAATTCCTGTGTGTTTAATATTATAGAATTTTATCAAGGAAAATTATTTTTTCAATTAAAGACCTGTATTGCCGATTAGTAACAAACTGTTTTTTAGCCGTAAAACATACTTAAAACAAAATATGTTTTTTTTAAGTACTTTTCCCATGATTTATTTAAACAAGTGGGTAAGTGTGATCACAGATCGCACAGAGGGTTTCGTTTAATATTCCTTTCAAAACACTTTATCTTTTTGAAAAATCTATTACTTCCACATTTCGCAACCAGGGGGCGCACTCGATTCTAAACAAACATCTATCCGAACGAAATCCCGTTTTACATACTATCTGTAGATATATTAGTCGAGGGGATTGGGCCCATAGCACCTGAGATCAGTAGGCGCACCTGGCGGTAAAAAATGGAACTAAAATATGTAAGGCTATGGTGCACAATATGAAAGAAGGGTCAAAGGGGTGTCGGCAAAAGTTGGAAAATTTCTCCCCTGGTTAAAAGGGCGGATGTTAGACAAATTACTTAAAATACACAAGCTAGAGCCCGGAGAGGTAAATAATATAAGACTTTTTGAAGATTTTATGATTTGTCGTGTGGTCTGAGGTATTCAGCTATACGTATGCAAAATTTCATGTCTCCAACTTAATTAGGGGCTCTCTTAGAAAGAATTGCTTCAAATACATATGTGGTAGCTCAAAGGGTTAAACGTAAGACATTTTCAAGATTTTATGATTTGTCGCTTGGCCTCAGGTGTTCTGCTATAAGTATGCAAAATTTAAAATCTCCAATTTAATTAGGGGCTCAGTTAGAAAGAATTGCTTAAAATACACGAGCTGGAGTTGAAAGAGTTAAACATAAAACTTTTTCAAAATTTATTATTTGACGTGTAATCTGGGATGTTGAGCTATAAGTATGCAAAATTTCACGCCTCCAACCTAAATAGGGGCTCACTTAGAAAGAATTGTTTAAAATACACATGTGGGAGACCAAAGGGTTAAACGTACGACATTTTCAAAATTTTATGATTTGTCGTTTGATGTGAGGTGTTCAGCTATAAGAATGCAAAATTTCACGCTTCCAACTTAATTAGAGGCTCACTTAGAAATAATTGTTTAAAATACACATGCAGGAGCCCAAAGGGTTAAATGTACGACTTTTTCAAAATTTTATCATTTGTCGTATGATGTGTGGTGTTCAGCTATAAGTATGCAGAATTTCACGCCTCCAAACTAATTAGGAGCTCACCTTAGAAAGAATTGTTTAAAATACACATGCGGGACCCCAAAGGGTTAAATGTACGACTTTTTCAAAATTTTATCACTTGTTGTTTGATGTGAGGTGTCCAGCTATAAGTATGCAAAATTTCACGCCTCCAACATAATTATGGGCTCACTTAGAAAGAATTGTTTAAAATACACATGTGGGAGCCCAAAGGGTTAAATGTACGACTTTTTCAAAATTGTATGATTTGTCGTATGATGTGAGGTGTTCAGCTATAAGTACCGAAAATTTCATGTCTCCAACATAATTAGGGGCTCACTTAGAAAGAATTGTTTAAAATACACATGTGGGAGCCCAAAGGGTTAAATGTACGACTTTTTCCAAAATTTTATCACTTGTTGTTTGATGTGAGGTGTCCAGCTATAAGTACCCGAAATTTCATGTCTCCAACATAATTAGGGGCTCACTTAGAAAGAATTGTTTAAAATACACATGTGGGAGTTACCGACATTTATTCTTCTGCGAGTTAAACCGATTAATTAAATAATAATTAATATTTCAGCTTGTAATTAAGATAGGACTTAGAAATAGGTATCAATAAAATCAGCGAGAAATTTGACATCGGGATGCCATAAAATTTAATCAAAAAATTTAATATTTAAAAAGTTAAAATTCCGTATTAAAATATGCTATTAAGAAAAACGGCAGAGTCGTCATGTCTACCTGCTTTGAAATCTTTTGAATTGAAATCCTTTTTCTTTGTCTTTCCAATTAAAGAAAATAAATTTTTATGGATTGATTTTTAGTGGACATTTTAACTTATACACATCGCAGAAATGTGAATTTTATACCAAATGAAAGTAGATTTTTTTCTGCGTCTGTCTATTCCATTTACAAATTTCTGGGACCAATATTTTCTGATATGCGATTTCGATTTATAATGCCCACTTCATTTTTCGGCTTAATTTCCTCCGTGGTAACCATGCATCGGCTGATTTTACTGGCAACCCTTAGGAGAAACACGGATGATTTGGAGAAAGTTTATTTGAATCTGCGTTAAAAAGGAGGATTGGTTAATTTTAGAAGTTAATTAGCCCGTAATTCAGTTAATTACCAACTTTTTCAAAATTTTATGATTTGTTGTTTAATGTGAGGTGTTCAGCTATAAGTACCCAAAATTTCAAATCTCTAACATGTATAGTTTCTGATCTCTGTGACGGACAGACAGACAGACAAAGGAGTGAGACGAATAGGGTTTCGTCAGATGAACGAAACCCTAAAAATGAAATCCGAAAAACATTATTACAATGATTTTTGAAAAGTCAGGCATTTAAGGGTTAATTTCCTGTTTCTATGTGGAACTTGTTTAATAATATTTTTTAAAGAAAAAAATCCGGTTCGAAACATGTTTAACCTGGTTTAAATTAACTCATATTTTACGGAAGTTAAGTGGGAAGTTGGCAAGCATGTAAATGGTTAAAAATAGTTAAATCAAAGGTACTATCTTTCCAAATGCGTGTGTAAAATATTCGAATTGTATTTTCATTATTTCATAAAATAACAAGTTGGAAATTCCACGTCAAACGTGGCAAATAAGGTGCGTTCGTACTATAATTAATTTTATAAATATTTTTTGCACCAAATATTGTACTGAATGTATATTTTAATTCACTTCGTAAGTGCATATCAATTCCACTCTGTTCGAAAGGCTGTAACATCATTAAAATACACTTGAGATAATTTTTTCCCATTGGCCGTAATGTAACGAAAAACTTTTGACTGTCCCTTAATTAAACTATACATCCGATTTTCATAAAATTTGAAATGGATCGACAAAATTATGTAACAATGATCTAATTAAAATTTCTGACCATTTGGATGGGTAGCTTTTGCTCTGTTATTAGCGGACGGACGTACAGACGGACAGGCAGACGGACTGAACGACGACTATAGGTGCTATGTATTTATATAATTACGAACTCACCTAAAAAGACATATTTTAATGCAAGGGGAAATTCGTTTTTATATGAGCTGAAAACTTTAAAGTACAGTGAAACTTCCACTTAACGAAGTCTCATCGTTATACTTAAACATTTCGTTATGAAGAAAATTCGTTAAAGAGAAATCAACTTAAATGCATGAAATTTGTTTAATAAAATACGCATTCATAAAATGAAAAATATACGTAAAATGGAAATATTAGAAAAGTGTATTTAAATTCGGGCAGTAACTTTTTTATGCCATGTAGACATACGAGAAAAATTTAATTAGAATAATGTCTTAAAAGAACACATGCAATAAAGAGAGGTAAACGAAAATTGAAGAGTAGTGTACCTTTTCTCTTTTTTCTCAGTATATCAAATCCTTAATTTGAAAAAAGTATGTAATATTACTTTGTACAAGCTTTTTATAAAAAATACACTTTTCATAAAAAATTTCGCACCTTTGTAAGTATCGGAACAATTCATCTTAGTCCAGGCAATAGGGAATTTTACCTAGCAAAATTAATGGTAGTTCTGGAAATCGGCTTACTTTATGTTTTGTGGGTCGCTGAATCCGAATTTGTACCTTCCCACCAAAATTTCCCCCGGCAACAGCCCCCCCCCCCAAATTTTGGTAAAATGCCCCCCGAAAAAGGTTTTTATTGAAAAAATCAATTTTTTTTATTGTTTTAGGGGAAAAGTTTTCAGCGACCCAAAAATCTTAAAGTAAACCTTATAGAGAAAGTTCGGAGGGGAGATGGGAGGGTGAATGTAAACGTTTGAGTGGTTAAGTGGAATTGCGCAACTTAACTACAAATAAATTGTTTACTAAAAAGGTGCATAAAAATTTATTAAAATATACTGTTACAAAATGAATGAACTGGTCTTTAAAAACACAAAGAGAACTCCCCCCTTAGGCCCATAGTGTCGAAATGCTCGGCCCTTACTTATGGAATTGAAAAAGCATTAGTGCCATTTCTGAAAACAATTATTCCGCCCTCAGATTATGTAATTGACTCTACAAAAGCATTAATTAAGAAAATTAAAGATATTACAATAAATCATAATAGTATACTTGCTAGTCTAGATGTAGTTTTTTATTGTTTTAGGAAAAAAGTATCTAGAAATTCAGAAAGTAGACAAAATTTGCAACAAATTAGATATATGACATTATGACTTAGGAGGAAGGGGAAGGGGGATCTGCCTCGGAACATGCGCGCGGAACTGCGTGGACTAAGTTGCGCAATTCCACTTAACCACTCACACGTTTACAAATTCGCCCGCCCATCTCCCCTCCGAACTTTCCTTATAAGGTTTACTTTAAGTTTTTTTGTGTCGCTGAATCCGAATTTTTAAATTCCCCCCAAAATTTATCCCCCTCGAAGCCCCCCAAAATAGTTGTTATTAACTTAAATTTCTTATTGTTTCAGGGGAAAAGCATTACGAAATTCAGAAACTAGACAAAATTTGCAACAAATAGGATACATGACATTATGACGTAGGATAAACGGGGAGAGAGAAGGCTGCTTCGGAATATTCCCGTGCGCTTTTCTCAAAAACCAAATTTTTTCAAAAAATCATTTTTTTTTTGGGGGGGGGGGGGTGTTGCCGGGTGAAATTTTGGTGGGAAGTTACAAATTCGGATTCAGCGACCCAAAAAACATAAAGTGAGTCGAAATCCAGAACTAGTATTAATTTTGCCAGGTAAAATCCCCTATCGCCTGAACTTCATAACTTAGTGCACGTATCGCCGCAGTGCATCTTCACAGGAAGCCCTCCCTCTCCCCGTTCATCCTACGCCATAATGTCATGTATCCTATTTGTTGCAAATTTTGTCTAGTTTCTGAATTTTGTAATGCTTTTCCCCTAAAACAATAAGAAATTTAAGTTAAAAACAACTATTTGGGGGGGGGGGGGGTTCGGGGGGAAATTTTGGGGGGAAGTTAAAAATTCGGATTCAGCGACCCAAAAAACTTAAAGTAAACCTTATAGAGAAAGTTCGGGGGAGAGATGGGAGGGCGAATGTAAACGTGTGAGTGGTTAAGTGGAATTGCGCAACTTAGTTTACGCAGCACCGCGCGCATGTTCCGAGGCAGATCCCCCTTCCCCTTCATCCTAAGTCATAATGTCATGTACCTACTTTGTTGCAAATTTTGTCTACTTTCTAAATTTCTAGATACTTTTTCCCTAAAACAATAAAAAAATTGATTTTTTTAATAAAAATCTTTTTTGGAGGTTATTTTACCAAAATTTGGGGGGGGGGGGGTTGGCGGGGGATATTTTGGTGGAAAGTTAAAAATTCGGATTCAGCGACCCAAAAAACATATAGTAAGCCTTTTTCCAGAACTACCATGAATTTTGCTAGGTAGAGCCCCTATACAGTCCCGATTGCCTGGACTATCAGTAATATTTTCGTAAAACTGGAATCCCTTTCTTGTTGTATCGAAGGCTTTTAGTATTTCTTCTTTTGAAGGTCTTTGAATTTCTTCTTCATTATAATCTTCATCACTCAGTGTAGTTTCTTCACTACATTTTATTATATTTTGAAATATGTCAATGACAGTACGATTATCGGAATGGGTTCAAAAATTGCGCCTTTTTTATTACATATTTCAAATCTATATATATTTTAGAGTTTAAATATGCAAACATTTTTTTGTAAAAGAGTTTTTTTTTTTTTTTAATAACCGAACCTGAATCAATAATTAAACTTTAAATCAGGGCTGTCACTGGAAACTATTTTTATATTCTCGCACCACTATTTTAAGAAAATCAATTTTGGAGTATATTTCTCTTGTAGATGTTGTTAAAGTCTATATGGAATTTTTTATATTTAAAAAGTGGCCCGAGTGGAATTAAAAAATAGTCGCCAGTGGAAAAAATGAAGCCCCGAAGAAGTCTCGGGTTTTGCAAATTTTGCTACTTTTACGTTGCCCGAGGAAATCTCGGGTTGCGCAGTGAGAGGGTTAAGTGGTTCAGTTGTGATAGGTGCAATCAACTTCGTTATATAGAATGCATTTTTAGTAATATAGAAAATAATTTACATGCTAATGGTATTAAAAGTCAAGGTTCAGCAGAAAATTTGTTTAAGTAGAAAACTTCGTTAAATAAGGACTTCGCTAAAGGGAAATTCCACTGTATTTTTTTTTTTTTTTCAGCTTCTCATTACTCTTCTCATTACTTGGTGTTTACTTTATTTTATAAATATTTAGGTATAGCCCAGTAGTAGGGGAGCAAAAAAAGGCCCAATTCGGAAATAATTAGGGGAAAGCTGGAAATTCCTTTAATCCCTTCAAATTATGTCTAGAATGAATATGCTACGTTTTCCCCCTCGTACTAGGCGGGCGTTAGGAATTATATGTAACATTGATTTATAGTCAAAAAACACGTTTTTTTTAAATACCATAACACTATCTCGAAATCACTAACTTTTCAAAAACATTGTCTATACAAATGTTGTAGAGCTTAAAATTCGGAATAAAATGAGTACCTACACTTAATACTTTTGTTGAATATTAAGGTCACAATTCTACTTTAAAGTTTTAGCCCCGTGGTCAAAGGGTTGAACTCAGAATTAATTAGGGGAAAACTGAAAATCATTTTAATCCCTTCAGATTAGGTCTAAAATGAATATTCTATGTTTTCCTCTTCGTCCTAAGTGAGCGTTAGGAAATATGTACACATTTACATTCGAAAAACACGTTTTTCTTTAATATTTTTAACAATATCTGAAATTGCGACCTTAATTTTGAACAAAAATATTAATGTGCGAATTCATTTTATTCAAAATTTTAAGCTCTACAACATCTGTATTGGTAATTTTTTGATATAGTTAACTGTTTTGAGATATTGTTAAGGTAATCTGGTCTCTCATATCTTGAAGCTCTTGATTAGTGATTAAGGCAAAATTTTGAAATGGAATTGTAACTTTAATTTTAAACAAAAATATTAATGTGGGTACTCATTTTATTCAGAATTTTATGCTCTACAACATTTGCATTGGCAATGTTTTTGATAGAATTAACCATTTTGAGATATTGTTAAAAATATTAAGGAAAAACATGTTTTTCGAATGTCAATACATACATATTTCCTAACGCTCACTTGGTACGATGGGGGAAAACATAGAATATTCATTTTAGCCCTAATATGAAGGGATTAAAACGATTTCGAGTTTTACCCTAATTAATTCTGAGTTCAACCCTCTGACCACGGTACTAAAACTTTAAAGTAGAATTGTGACCTTAATATTCAACAAAAGTATTAAGTGTAGGTACTCATTTTATTCAGAATTTTGAGCTCTACAACATTTGTATTGACAATGTTTTTGAAAGAGTTAGTGATTTCGAAATAGTGTTATGGTATTTAAAAATAACGTGTTTTTTTTACTGTAAATCAATGTATAATTCCTAACGCTCACCTAGTACGAGGGGAAAAACGTAGAATATTCATTCTAGACCTAAACTGAAGGGGTTAAAACAATTTCCAGCTTTCCCCTAGTTATTTCTGAATTCAACTCCCTAACTACTGGGCTAGTAATAATTTCCTTAATAACATTTTAAAGGAGAATACAAAGACATAATGTTATGTTTTATAATTTTATGCTTGTTTATCTATACTAATAAAAGAACACGTCGCTCGGTCTGTGTGTGTATGCGTGTCTGTGTGTATGTGTGTCTGCGATGGCTAGCGAAATCTACGGCACGTACAAGGCTGAAATTTTTTGTGAATATAGTTGAAGGCCTCTCCTTATGTACCGGAGTTTCAAAATTTTAAAATTCTAATCATTAGTTGAGTTTTTAATTAAATATCGCAACCCACCCTCATCAAAAGTACGCTTTTTTTACTCCGCTTGCTTTCGAATGATTGGTTTATAAAGCTTCGCTAATCAAAAATACGCCTTTTCTTTTCGATTCCTTTCGGTTGGTTGATTATATAAAGCTTTCTAATTAAATAAACGGGGGTAGAATTAAATAAACCAATGTGAGTGTTTGATGTTTCAAGAGTGACTCTTTTTTTTTAAGCTAAATATTAAATTTTAGCCCGAAGGTTAAACACATGCATTGGAATCATATTTATTACTCATGAAAATTTAAAAGACTAGTCAGTTTCAACTGACGTCACACTCTAGCACCCAACTCGGCAACCTAGCGGGCATTTTGTTTTCCTATTGTTTTTCTGATTTTTTTCTACTTTGATTGGTTGAGAGATAATATCCGCTAAAAAATTGACGATTTTGGTTGGCTAGTGGAAAATTGGCGGCACGTCGTTGAAACTGATCTATTTAGATAACAAGAAATATATTTTTTAAACATTAAATAAAAAAAAAGAACACTCCTTACTGGACCTTTTTCCACAAGAAATTAGAAATTGTGAACAGTAAGTACTTGCATTACAATGTTTTCTGTTGATGTAGTGAGTAGCAACACCAAAGCGATATAAGTAAGCGTCCTACCTTAAATGTGAGAGGTAACCGCACATCAAACAAGGTCGCACGCCACGTAGCGGACGGGGTTAAACTACAAGAAGATGCCAAACTGTTTTCTTACTTCACACCACTAAAATTTTAAAGTTTTTTCACTTTTATTAATAGCTGAAATGGCTCTGACAAGGCGAAGAAAACTTTGTGGTGTCAAGTGCATCTGGTCGCCTCTCTCGCTACGCCATTATTTTGCAATAAATGTGGTAAACAAAACTCAGTTCCATGAGTAACTAAAGATTTCGAAAATATGCGCAGATGGTAGATATCCTGTCATATATGACGTCAAACTAAAAGCCCGCGTATGTAGATTATCATCCCGTCCAGAAGATGGCGCAACTATGTTAATTTACGCCCGATTCCAGTATTAAGTTTGTACGCGTACTTATATCGCTTTGAGCAACACTTTATTGAAATGATGTGACACTTTAATGAAACTTTAATGACTAATATGAAAGAGTGGTCGAAGGGCTTTCTAACGATATATCACATGTGTCGGAAAAAAATAAAAAAGCGCCCCGTAGTGGGGGTGTGCGAATTGGGGGAGGGGAGAAGCGAGGTTCATAATAAGTGTATACAAACACGCTCGTATTCGAATGCAACTCAATCGTGAATTTCAAAGCAATCGGTTAAGAACTTTCGGAGACTAGCGATTTTGTACAAACGAACATTTACATTTTTATTTATATAGATTTAAAGCACTTTTTCTAAATCCCACACACTTAAAAATAACTGCTACTAGCGAAAAAACCCTGTTATTGACTAGATTTGCCCACGGATAACATAAAAGTACTAAAAACAGACTTTAGTTTTCTAAGACTTCGCTTTTAAATTAAAAACTATTTTCATTGGTTCATAGGCGAATGACGTCAAATGCATATTTATACTACAAGAGTTAAAATCATAGAAACTCAACAGAGTTTCTCGCCAAGCAAAAGAAACAACAGTGCAATGAACCGTAAATGAAAGGAATTTCCGCCAATTGATGCCAAATGATTTTGTAAAATTTTTTTAGTACTCTGTCTAGTTTATATTTTCCGGACTGACCAAAACGTGATTTTGACACGTCTATAGCTCGAGTTCTATTTATGATAGAAACAAAATTGTTGTTTCTATGGAATGAGGCGTGCCACGTGACTCAGAAAACAAAAGTAACTCGGTATCCGGCGAATGGGTTTTTAGTAAATGAGATTTTTAAAGTGCTATTGTTTGCACTTTTTAAATTATTGTTCAGACCAAAATATGTGACAGGGCTACAGTACTGTGTAATTATCGGATTTTTACGCGGTTTATGGTATTTTAATTGTTGTTATGAGTAGTTCAAACCTTTAAAAGTTTCGTGAAAAAATATTAATTAGTTTTTGATTTATACCAGTTTAAAGTAATTGATTCCTATATTGCAGCGTGGCGTTCGTAATATTTATCTCTGCTTATATTTGAATGTGGGCTAAAATAATTATCGTAATACTCGCTATAGCTTCTTAGTATTACAGCGTAGCGTACGTAATATGCATATTTCATATTGCAGCATAGATTAACAACATACAAGATGGGACATTTCCATTGAGCGTAACAGTAATTCGATTCAAATCGTAGCGCCTTTAATGACAATGGGGAAGAAACTCCACATCCTTGTAATGTTTTTATTATTGAGTATCTACTTTATTGTGATCTTCTTTTTTTTTAAGGTTGCATGTTTACGTTTTCAATATAACCTTACACCGATACATGAACATAGAATAGATATTCTGTTTTATATATCTAGTATCTATTCTGTGCTCATGCACGGATATATGCTTTTTTGTACATGATGAGTGAACGATTTTAAGTGCAACGAAAAACAAGGTAAAAATTTATATGATATAATTGGATTTAAAGCTACAGTCGTGATAAAAAAAACTCTACTTTTAAATGATATATATAAAATTTGCTTAGGGGGCCATCTGCATATTAAAACGAACCATAACTTTGTTCTTTTTTTCAATAGCAGTACACAATTCTGACAGCATAAATGAACTCTACACCCTTCGATTAGCCTAAAAACAAATTTTTAGGCAAATCGTACGATAAGTTTCCGAGAAATTAATTATTTTAAAACGAGCATATTTTAGGAGCTGTATCCAAACTGAAGTTCGGTACTCGATTGTTGTCCGAGAGATCAATGCCTTGATCTCTAGGACCCCTTCTTGATCAAGGCATCTTAAGCGCCACTCAAGCAGTCATTGAAGACTGCTAGAGTACAGGATAGCACAAGAAATTTAAAAATAATTAGTTACTTCTACCATAGACCGCGCCTTAAACCATCATTTTGCCGTTTATTGAGCATAATTTGAAAAGTACTTGGAAGAAAAATCTGAAATTTTGGATTTCCATAAAGCAGGACTTAATAAATCTAAATCCATCAACAAAATTGTAGGTTGAAATTCATATATTTTTTTCGAATATTAATTTCATAATTCATATCATAAAATTATAAAAATTGCAAATTCAACGTCTTTATGTTTGGGTATTATTGCTACACAATAGAACTAGCTGTTTAACCCGTTCTACGCACGGGAGTTCATGTTCAATAACTATTCGATTTAGAAAAATATTTTTCTAGTACTGTGCGTTTTTTTGAATGAAATTTAATTTATCATGTTGCTAATGGCAGCAGACGATAAAAACGATACAACGGGGATAAATAGAATCAAAAGTTTTGTTGATGTTTGTAATAAAATGATTTTCTTTACTTTTTAAAAAAAGTAGTAATTAAGCGCAATTAAATAATCTCTAATTATTTGCACGCGAGGTAAAGGAATTAGCATTACAGCGTGGCGTACTTAATATGTATATCTCACATTGCAGTAATCATTTAGAACTGGTTTGAATTCGCCCAATTACGGGTTGAACATAAAAATAAGCAAAAAAATCTATTTAAAATTTTCGAAATTTTTGCCCCAATCGTTTATGGGTCCCCTTACAGCAATCCGTGTGCCAAATTTCGTAGCCTTGTACCCTGTGGTTTCCGAGTTTTTGAGGTTACATAGATACGCACACGGATTTTAATAGCGTAGATGTTATTGCATTCGACTCAGTTAAGCTCTCTATTGTGAGGCGGTATTGAAGCGTTTACGGTTCATATACAAGGTCACTAAAAAAGGTCTTGATTACATTACAACCGATGGATATTTGCTGAGTGACACGTATTTTAATGAATTTGTACTATTTCAATCTCTAGAAAATTTTATCATGTTACTTGAAAATTGAATAGGAATTCAAATTGTTCATCTGAAAGCTCGACGGTCCAGGTTTCTACTTTATGAAAGATGTTTCTTTTATCCACTTTATTAAAGATGCTTCTAGATTTCAGCACGCACCATTTTAAAATTCCAATACTATGGGTATTTCTGCACACAAAATTTAGATAACAATTAAATGAAATTTTATTTTGCGCGAAATCGGAATGATGTTTGACGAAGGTACTGCGCACAATAATCATCGTGGAATGTCCTGCTGATATTTGAGGAGAAACTAGATTATAGAAACGTGCCAGTGGACCTCGATTATGGGAAGATTCTAGGTAAACACCGACTACGGAGAAGTCACAGAACATGCTCGGAAAGGTAACGTAAGCAACTTTTAGTGAATCACAGAGTACTTATAGTCATGAAAATAATTCGACAGAACTTTAGGATTACTGTTTATCATATTGAAATAAGCAGGAAAATGCACTCTTCTGTATTTCTTTTATACTAAAACGCACATATACTGAAATATTTTTTCAACATTCCAAACTTTGCAATTTATTTAATTTAAACCATTTTACAAAGGCAATAAACGTCAGTCTGGTTTTTTATTAAATAATTTTTTTCACTTTTTTTACAATCCCTTTATATCAAACTAGCAAACCATGCACCTCTGCTCGCGTAATATTTGAAATATGCCAGGTAATATTTATATCTAATTTTTATTAAAAGATACTAACTAAATTTTATTTTATTAAAAGGTGATATCTCATTTTATTAAAAGGTACTTATTACTTTTAGGAATAATTCAAAAAATGCTATTTAAAACACAGTTTGACTAAACATAATTATTACACTGCATTAGGCAGAAATGAGACTTAAATTAATAAAACGAAATAAATGATAATTTAGAAAACATTTTGAAACTTTTATGCTCAATTAATACGCTCATTTCAGCATTTATTTGAAGTTTTGATTTTTTTAGAAACCATCTTCTTACATCTTAAAATTAACTATGATGTCAAATTCCAAGTCCTACCACCTCTCTCAACATAAAGGGCTATGTTGAAATAAGAACTGTCACCATTAATTTGCCAACATTAATTTTTAAATCAGTTTATTATTTTCTAATATTCCACAGAAACGTAATTTAGAAAACTTTTAAAGGCCTTTTTTAGAACGTTTGTTGTTCCTGTGAACACCATGTAGTAGAATCATCGGCATAAAATATGGCCTGTGTAGGATCAGAGACCATTGATTCGCAACTATTACTTTTCTAATTGGTTTATATTCCCTGAATTTGCATAGAAATCGTAATTTAGGACTTTTTTAGAATGCTTTTCGCACATCCCCTTCGCTTCACCTCTTTTTTTTCGAATTTATTTTCGACAGTCCTTCGAGGCACTTACATTTTATAAGTAACTACCATGCCATATTTAAAGTTTCTAGTCTTTTCAGTATCACAGAAATCCAATTTAGAAAGTTTTTTGCTCCTGCAACCATCTGGTGGTAGGGGCACCTACACAAAATATAGTTTATGTTTGAGCAGGTTCTATCACCAACAATTTGTCACCATTATTTTTTAAATCGTTTTGGTATTTGATAAGACTGCATAAAAATTGCAATTTAGACGGAATTTTCTTTCGACTGTTCTTAGAAAGCAGTTGCATCTTGTAAGTAAATACCATGTCATATCTCAAAATGCCCCCTCAGTTATGAAAAAAATGCAAATTAGAACATGTTTTGCTCTTGCAACCCCCATATGGTAGTAACAGCAACATAAAATATAGCCTATGTTGGAGCAGGGACTGTAACCATCAATTTGCAACCATTACTTTTGAAATAGCTTTGGTATTTCCTGATATTGAGTAGAAATCGCATTTTAGAACGTTTTTAGAACGCTTTTCAGGCATTTTCACGCCTTTTTAAATATCCAATTTCTTCGAAACTGTTCTTAAAGATCATTTATATCTAAATACAGTAGAACCTCGATTATCCGAAATAATTGGGACCGGCCATCTTTCGGAAAATCGAAATTTTTGGATAATCGAGAATGCTCCAATTTTAAGATTAAAGATAAATATATGCAATATTTCTTATTATGGTAATAAGTTCTCAATAAAAATGAAGCAATAGCAAAGTAGAAACATGAATAAATTACCTGTATTTTAATTTTGAAATTAAGTACCTTTTACGTATATCACAAGGGTTTGAAAAAATGTTTTGTTTGTTGCGGTTTCGATTTCCTTTGCTTTGAAGCTCTATCACGGAGTTTTTTAATAGTATTAGTTCACTAGTATCACGGTCTTTCTGCTGCTCCAGCCATGCCAAATCTTTTGCAAAACATTCAAAATCTTCAGAATTGCTAATTTGTTCGTTTTCTTCATTCCACTCCGCAGCTTACGGGAGCTCAAGTTAAATTCAAAGGAATTCTAAGAAAGGGAATCGAAAAAATATATATATACTCGCAGTTCGGAGAGGACCGCTTGCACACAAGAAATATGATAGTTTTAAAAAAAAAGCTTTCAAAATGGATTTTGCACACAAGGAATGTGATAGAAAAAAATTAAAAAAGGATTTCGGTTAACCGAGAGCTTCAGTTAAAACAGTTTCGAATAAAAGAGGCTCTACTGTAAATATGTACCTTATTTCAAGTTGCTAGTCCCTACCGATCACAAAAATCGAAATTTAGAAGGTTTTTTGCTCCTGCAACCTCCAGGTGATAGTGGCACCGACATGAAATAGCGTCTATATTAGAGCAGAGGCTGTCAGCATCAATTTCCTACTTTTACTTTTGAAATCAGTTTGATTCTTCCTGAGATTGCTCATAAATCGGCATTTAGAACATTTTTAGAACGCTTTTCGAGCATTTTCACCCCTTTTCAATTTCAAATTTTTAACGAAATGTTTTTAGAGATCATTTATATCTAATAAATATACACCATGCAAAATTTCATGTGTCTAGGAACTTCCATAATTCAAAAATCGCATTTTTAGAACGTTTTTTGCTCCTGCATCTCCTCTGGAGTAGTGGAAATAGACATAAAATATAGTCTATCTTGGAGCAAGAGCAGTCACCACTATTGTTACACCATTATATTTGAAATCGGTTCAGTACTTCCTGAGATTGCAAAGAAATTGCAATTTAGAACGTTTTTTAGAACGCTTTTCACGTTCTTTTTTCGCGAACGCTTTTTTAGGAAATGTTCTTAGAGATCATTGATATCTTATAAGAAACTACCATTCCAAATTTCATGATTCTAGGCCCTATCATACCACAAAAACCGCAACTTAGAACGTTTTTTGATCCTGCAACCACCAGGTGGTAGTGACACAAACATAAAATAAAGTCTATGTCAGAGCAAGTGCTGTCACCATCAATTTACAATCATTACTTTTGAAATCGATTTGATACTTCCTAAAATTGCGTAGAAATCGCCATTTAGAACGGTTTTCGCGCATTTTCACATCCTTTTAAATTTCGAATTTTTTAAGAAGTGTTCTTAGAAATTTTTTTATATCTAATAAGTAACTAATATTCCAAATTTCATATTTCTGGGCCCTTTAGTAACACAAAAATTGCATTTTTAGAAAGTTTTTTCTCCTGCACCCCCTTTGGGGTAATAACACCGACATAAAATATAGCCTATCTTGTAGCAAGGGTTGCCACCATCATTTTGACACCATTATTTTTTTTAATCGGTTAGGTATTTCCTCAGATTCCGTAGAAACCACCATTTAGAAAGTTTTTTAGAACGCTTTTTGCGCATTTTCACCCCTTTTTAAATTTCAAATTGTTTAGGAAATGTTCTTAGAAACTTAAGATATGGCCTATGTTCGAACCTGGACTAACACAATCATTTTGACACCATTACTTTTGAAATCCGTTCGGTAGTTCCAGAGATTACCTCCTACAAACAAACTTTACTTCTTTATAATATTAGTAAAGACTAAAATATTTTGTCTTTTTCAATTCCTACTATTAGTTACTTACTATCCCTATTTATATATCGTGTTCAAATTTTCAATCGTTAATAAAATACTTATTATTCATCCTATCAAGTTGAAATAAATTTTTTTAAACTTGTACTGTATGACAATTGATGTTAATACAAATTTTTCAAATATTAATTCATTAATTAAATTGTAATGAATTAATCTTAGTTTTATATGGGACACAAAATGGCGGCCATTGGTTATTGAACAGCATTTAATGCATCTTCATATCTATAAGGGGGCGTTACCATAGGGGGACCGTGTTCTGTCGCCAAACACTACCAGGTTTGTCACCAAGGCGATATATCGCCAAATTTGTCGACCAAAATGAGTCGCCAAAAGTGACGCCAACATGGCGATATCTCTAATATTTCGCAAAATTCCCATAGACTTCCATTGTAAACCTACTTGCTTATAGAAAATCAACAAATTGAGATATTTTAATGCAACAAAAACTAATATTAGCTTAAGGGATTATATTCAATTTTTCTTTGATGACCTAAGTAGGAATTGACTTTAAAAACAAAATTTTTATATTACTTGTTTCTTTTAAATAGAAAAAAAAATCCATATTTATTTTCCTGTTTAAATAGCTTTTTTTTATATTTTAATATTAGTGCATGGATATTTTCTTTGCTCCATGGGCTGTAATCCGATTTTCTACGGCCCCACCAGTGGCCGAGAGGTTCTGCTCTCGAAGCTGGTAGACGGGAAGTGCTGGGTTCGAACCCAATCGCGCCCGTCGGCCTAATCGTTCGGAGTTTTCGTGGTTTTCTTCGAACCTTGGATTTCCAAGTGTTAATACGGGTTAGGTTCCCTTAGAAAGACCCCACGAAGGGCACCCCCCCCCCTTAGGGCCTATATCCCTTGTGTTGATAATTGGCCGTCATAAACACAACCAACCAACCGATTTTCTACGAAAACATCCAGCCAGTGAAAATGACGTACACTAAATTTGCGTGACGTATATAGATAAATTGTGCTTTTTCATCGGTTTTTTTATTATAATGTTTAAACGGTTTGGAACTTATTTTTGATAGAAGTGCATTCAGTAGGTTACCATCATAGGCAGCTTCTGATGCAATCAGAAACGAAATCTCACAAATATTTTTTGAGTTACGCTTGACGAAAGATTTTTATTAGGCACTCTTTTAGTAAGCCATGGCTTTAATATCCATCGTAGCTGTATGTGGCCGGAAAGTAATATTACGCTGTGTACTAGCCTTCGCTTTGCTCAGACAATTACAGAATGATACGATCGTTTTAAGTGGAATCTTTGCTAATGAAGCTAGCGTGAGGAAGCTGTGTTTGTAACATATATAAATTGCATTTGTAATAAAACACTATTTTAAATAAAAGATCGAAGATGTTTTATTTCATAACAGTGTTAAAATTACATTTAATTTTTTTTTCACAAGTGGATATTTAACTCGTAAACACTAAGTTCGTAAATGAAGCCTTTGCCACGACAACGTGACCAGGGTCATTAATTAAAGTGTGAACTAATCATTGACCTCTAAATTTCTGAAAGGGCCATTTGGAAGAAGAGCTTGCCTAAGATAATAAGAAATAATAACTCTTCAACAAATTTCAATTTCATCAAAATTCATGAGCATCATATTTGGGGGATCGCCATGTAAATTACGGTCGATAAATCACACTGTATAGATGTCAGTACATAAGGTATCAGTGATTGAATTACAATGCACCTCCATGATATTAACACATTTTAAAAATTGCAAAGTTTATTTGTTCAAAATCATTTTGTCAAAGTTGTGAAAAAAGTTTCTTTTAGTAAATATTTTTTTTCCAAAAATTTTTTTAATTATTGCATATTGATGAAATTTTTTAATTTTTGCATATTGATGTACTTAAGCGTAAATATTGGATGATTGCAAAAGTTCGTGCCCGATTTCCGATATATCGAGTTTCGAAATGTACCCAAGTTGTTTTAAAAAGCGAAATACAGTCAAATTGTCACCATTTAGTTTCTCAGCAATCTCTACAGTTGTAATTTGTGGATTGTTTATTCACTAAATCACGGATTAAGTCATTATCAATGGCGGAAGTTCGCCCAGAGCGAATTTGATCGTTTAGATTGAAATTACCATTTCGAAATCGACAAAACCACTTTTTATCTGTCCTAAGAGCGGCAGCAAAACAAACTTTTTTCATATAAATTCTTCTTTAAATCACGAATATATTAGTCTTTATGATTTTATTTTTTTTTTGAAAAAGAACAGTTTTCGGAATCGTGGGTAATTTGGAAGAGGTTAGTGTGTATTTTCGTACGTGGTTATATTATATTTTCCTAGGTTAAAAAGCATTTTTTTTACGATAAAAGACGTATCCCGAACGTTTTCAATCATGGGCACCCAGATCAAACAATTTATACTATATTAGTCTTAACACAATTATTCCAATTGGTAAATAAATCACACGAGTTGTAATTTTCCAACTGAGTGAAAAAAGTGACCATGTCAAGATTCGAACCAGGAACTTTTGGCATAAACTGTCAATGCTCTACCAATTGAGGCTTCCTGGTCAAATCCTGGTCTCACGCCAGAGGTTCCTGGTTCGAATCCTGGCGTGGACACTGTTTCACTCAGTTGGAAAATTACAACTGAGTGATTACAACCCGTATGATATATTTATCAATTAGAATAATTGTGTTAAAATTAATAAAGTTCAATTACGCATCCAACGTTTCTTGGAGTTCACTTACCTAGATTTATTCTGTTGAGCTGATTTAGACATCAGAGCAGATGTTATGATCAACAATGTTCTCTGAGTGTGAAAGGTCGGGCAGATTTGTTCATGATTGCTCAATTGGTAGAGCAATCAAAAGTTCCTGGTTCGATTCCTGGCCTGTACGCTGTTTCACTCAGATGGAAAATTTCAACTCGTACAAACTATTGATGTTATTATTATTATTAATCGTAGTTTGATAATTAAAAACTCTTATGATACACATCAGCGAACACATAAATAAAAACTATATTAAAAACACATTAAAACTTAATCCCACGTTTCATGCTCTTTCTAATGAGCCATCATCAGGGAAGAGGGTTCTTGACCTCCACGAAGCAAAGTTACAAACAGCACAGTCTCCCCTGATGATGGCTCATTAGAAAGAGCATGAAACATTGGGATTAATTTTTAATGTGTTTTTAATACAGTTTTTATTTATGTGTACGCTGATGAGTATCATAAAGAGTTTTTAATTATTAAATTTGACAGCGTAAGTCCAAGTTTTTCTTTATCGTAATTTGTTTCAGAATATTAATTTTCGCATTTATTTTTTACAGAAGACCAAGAAGAACACTGAAAAAATTTCCATTTTTCGAATAAAGATTTTGTTACATTTGCTGGGTAAAACAAAACGACTTGTACCTGTTATGTATTAGTATATTGTTTATAAATAAAATGTTATAATGTGTTTCGACTTATTGCATGCTTTATTTTTATTGCAAATTTTAATAGTATCTATTCGATAAGAAATATCATTTCACTAATAAAAGAAAAAATGCCAAATGAAGTACTTAAATATTCCTTCAAATGTTGGAGATTGCTGTTACACATTTTATAAAATGAATCATTTTTTTATTTACTGAGTAAAATCTCAACCTTTAGTTAAATTAATATGCGGTTTTAAGCGTACAAGAAAAAGTATATCCTACAACAATCTCATATTTTGTACACGCATGTTATAAACTTTTGAAAAGCGATATCTGCAAAAATATTTATGGATTACAATTCATAATTTTTTCTAAAAGTGATAATTCCTAATTCGTACCTTATACATAAAAATCATTATATTTATGTTTGAAAGCTTAAAGGGTCTCAGGACTCAAGTTTCAAAATTTTAGAAATTTTTTACTTTTTTTATATGTTAAATTCCTATATTTTCTGAACATTTTAATATAATTGTTTCCTTAAAATTCCTATTAGAACAGAAGTTATGGCTTTTAGAATTATACCCGCCCAATAGCCGAAACTTTGAAATCATTTTTCTCCAAATGACGTTTTTGGGCATAACGCGCAGGATATCTCAAACACTTCTGAATATCTTTTCATGAAATTTTCAAAACTTATATTTCATGTTAGTCTGTATATACTCCTAAAATTAATGTAATATATGTCTGTACTACTAAAATTTAATTTTTTCTGTTCAAAAAAATATTTTACTAGGTGATTATACTGTTGAAATTTTCTAAATTTTGCATTAGCTAAATACAACTTTATATTAAAAATATAAAAATGCTTTAAATACAAATTTATTTAGATTCAGAGTAACTATTATAATCTGGAGTATAATTAGGCACAAAAATTTCATTCTCGTTCCAAAATTTATTTTGTAATCCTGCTACGCAATCTGTTATGCCGATTTTCTGCTCGTCAAATATCTGACAGTTTGAAGACCCTGTAAATGTTAATTCTGCATCTTGCAATTTTTGAAATACATGAAATTAAAGAACATACGTACATATTTCATCCCTGTAAAAATCGCAATATTTATGTTTTGAAAGCTTAAAATAAAACCAATAATACTTAAAATTTAGGACAAATCCTCGAGAAGAAATATTTCAATTATATTTCAAAAATAGTTCTATTATATTCAGTGGCGCCAACTTTTGAAAAGTATTGGGAGGGCACAACCATTTTGGGTAAAATTACAAGGGCATTTTGTTTTCTTTAAAGATAAAGAGATGGATGAGAAAGTTACGATAGTGAAATTAGAATTTTTTTAAGTAGAATATGAAGTTGTGATTTGGTTAAATTACATTTTCATATGAGGTCTACATTTTACGGACTCTAATATTTACGATTATGCTATGAATATGACAATAAACTAAAATTCAACGGACTAAAAAATGACGCATGTCAAAAAACATTTTAAAAGTCTTTGCATGTTCTGAAAAATATAGTTTAATCTTATAAAAAAAGTGGAAAGCTGTATTTGATTTCTTGGTTTGTGAGACAGTTGTTATGAGAAAATGGTAGCAAAAAGATATAGTAATCTACTTTTTTCCAATTATTTTCCCTTTACTTTCTGCAGAAATGGCGTACTTCACTTGCCATCATTTCAGAAATGGCGTTCAAAACTACAAATAATAATAATAATAATAATAATATCTCAAAAATAAATTGAGATGCAGTTATCAAACAAATTGCATTTAAAAGAACATTTTCCCCCCTATACGACGGTGTAAAAATTGAAAATACGCGATGCTTAGAAGTTTTAAAAATTGCATTTGAGCTTATCCATATTTAACCGTACAATGATACACCTGCTTTGCTTTATGGCTGGCTTATGTAACGTAACGTTATTCTTTAGAGACGACAATTAATTATTCCACGAAAGAAACACCATATCGGGGGCTATTAAAAGATTGAAATTCAAAAGCTGTAAAGACAAAAGTTTTGAAAAAGAAAATTTGATTAAGAATTTGACTGGTGCTTCATAAACTGGTCTTAAAAATTGAAATGTCATTGACTTCTGGTTAGTAGAAAAATAAGAGGTTTAAGAAACTCAATAATAAAGCCAGCGGCGCCGACGTTTGAAAAATATTGGGTGAGCTCAACCCTTTTAGGGTAAAATGACATGGGCATTTTGTTTTCTTTGAAGATAAGGAGATGGATGGGAAAGTTACGATAGTGAAGTTAGAATTGTTTAAAATAGACTATAAAGTTTTGATTTGGTTAAATTACATTCTCATTATGAGGTTTTCATTTTACGGACTCAAATATTTACGATTATGCTATGAATATGACTATAAACTAAAAATCAACGGACTAAACGCATGTCAAAAATCATTTAAAAAGTCTTAGACAGCATGTTCTGAAAAATATAATTTAATCTTATAACAAAATGGAAAACTGTATTTGATTTCTGGGTTTTCTAACACAAGCGATTTTCGTGCATTTAAGATGAAAAATGAATTTGCAAATGTACCAGAAAATAGCCAATCTTTATTTGAAAACAACCTAAGCATTACTTCTTTTGTATACATTTATTTGCTAATCCATACTATAACACATAAAAAGAATGAGTATGAATGTATTCAGAGAGAATTTTTTTGTGAAGTACATCTATAGTTGTAACTAACCATTCAGTACCATCTCTATGACATAGAGACAGTGATATTTTAACTGGATATTTGTGTTACCTTAAGGGGGTCCGGGACACAGAAATCTTGAAATTTTCTAAAAAAATTGTATTGCATTAAACATTTCTCTGTTTTTTTTCTGATTAAAATGGCGTATAAATCATGTTTCTATCTTAATTGGAATAGGAAATATTTTTTTCGTTTTGGTTTGTTTTCAAAATCTAGCTTTCAAGCAATGGTTGTCGTGGAAACGACTTCTTGTGAAAATGAGTCTTTCTTCATGATAGGCGTTTTTACCATTTCTCGTATTTTAATTGTTATAAATCAAGAACCGTTAAAGATACAGGGTTCAAACTTAGAACTTGTCTTTTTTATTTGTTTCACTTTAATTTTGATTCAGCAAATTAAAAAAAAATATATTTACTTTTGAAAATATGATTTTTTTTTTTTTTTTAAAGTTACATCATTTTTTTCTTAATTTTTACTTTAAATATCTATAATTTTTTTTTATAAATTGATATTTTTTAAAATGCTGAATCAAAATTAAAATTTATATATTTCTGTTTATTTAAATGAAAAAAAATTTAAATTCTACAAATAATATTTCGAGTTATAACGATTTTAAATTACCCCATATTTTTAATAATTTTTTAATTAAAAATTTTTTAAAACAAATTATGCAAAGTCTTATCATGTGATTTTGTTTACAAATGATATGGTTGAACATCACAAAAAAATTCAAAATTTTAACTCAATAAATAAAAATTATTTTAAAATGTGTCCCGGACCCCCTTAAATGGGTTTTGTTAGGGTCCTGTGTGCCTGTTACTGCTATTTTTACTGTGTTTTCAAACAAAATGATTTTCAATGGAAAAATTAATTTTTCAGCGATTGAATAATAAACAAGCAACAAAATAGAATAATGGAAATGGAGTGGGCTGAGAGAAAATTATTGGGTGGGCTCGGCCCCCATGGAACCATATAAGTTGAGGCTACTGATTATATTTGAAAAAAAATTTCATTTAGAAGACCAATGATTTAATGTTTAAGAACAAAAGAATAATGATCTTCATTACAATACACGGTGTTTATAAATTAGTTGGGCAAAAAAGAAGGATTTATTGAATGGTATTGACAGGAAAAATAACTAAAGTACATATAGTTGTAATATAGAAAAAATAGTTCAAGTTTACCATTATCACAAATGTTCGATGTGACTTCCTTTCGTGACTCTACAAATGTCCCATCGATAAATCATTTCTTGTCACAGATTTGTCATCATGTTTCTTTCGATCCAATTAATTGCAGTGCAGATTCTTGATTTTAATTCAAGAATGGATGCAGGAAGTGGCGGCTTATACACTTGTAAAACTAGTTTTGTAGATTTACATCTTTCTTTTTACAGTGTACTCGAGATATTTTGTGCTGCTCTGTATGTGATCTATATAATTTATACATACCAAGCAATAGGCAAAAAATTAGTTTAATTTAAAAGCACTTAACACAACTTAAAAAGCAGCTCCAGACATTATTTTCAATAGACAGTACTCTAACCTAATTGTTGAGCAAAAAGTTCTCGGAAATTGGTGAAAGTTGAGTTGTTATGCGCAAATTAACAACAAAAGCAACAAGGACTATTCTTCAAAGTAGAGACCATCATAGTCCACGACTTTCTGCCACCGTTCTGCTAGATTCCGGATTTGCTGGAAGAACCATGGCGGCTCCTTGGAATCGAAAAACTCTTGACATGCTTCCTCAACGTCATTAAAGGATTCAAATCGACGGTCCTTGAAAAAGTGTTGCACTGATCGAAAGAGGCCATAATCGGGTGGAGCCACGTCTGGACTGTACCACTAGTGCTCCTATATACGATACAAATTCTGATAACTATTAGATTAAAAATTTCCCAGAACTTTTTGGTCAACTTAATTATTTTGTGCGTCCCTGTAAATAGACGATGAATGCTATGCACGCCCTACTCTATAGTAAGCTTCTTGTGGTCCGCGTCAGTGACATATATCAAATTTAATATGCTTGAAATAATATAGCATCATTAAATTACACCTCAAACGATTTTTCCTCATAAACCGCAATGTAACGGAATTCTTTTGAGTGTCCGTGTAATGCACTATAAACGCTAAACACTTCATTTTCGATACCTAATATGCCATATTAAACTTGCTTAACATATATGAATTGTATGACAAGATTCCAAGTATATTTACTTGAGTTAGAGCACGAACACACAGACAGACAAACCCAGTTCATAAATACTTTTCAACTATGTCGGAAAGTGTTAAAAAGCATTTTCTGGATATTTTTTAAATACGGGAAAAACAAATTGTCTACAAATTAGTTGGGTAAAAAGAATGATTCATTGAATGGAATTGACACGGAAAAAATTAAAGTACATATTGTTGTAAGATAGAAAAAATAGTTCAAGTGTAACATTATCACAAATGTTCGATGTGACTTTCTTTCGTGACTCTGCAAATGTCCCATCGGTAAATCAACTCTTGCCGCAGATTTGTCAGCATGTTTCCGTCGATCCAATTAATTGCAGTGCTGGATGATTAATTGCAAAGAATGATTCATTGAATGGAATTGACAGGGAAAAAATTAAAGTACATATTGTTGTAAGATAGAAAAAATAGTTCAAGTGTACCATTATCACAAATGTTCGATGTGACTTTCTTTTGTGACTCTGCAAATGTCCCATCGGTAAATTAACTCTTGCCGCAGATTTGTCAGCATGTTTCCGTCGATCCAATTAATTGCAGTGCAGATTCTTGATTCTAGTTCAGGAATGGATGCAGAAAGTTGTGGCTTGTACACTTGATCCTTTACAAAATCCCATACACCAAAATCAAGCGGTGAAGGATCTTGTTATCGTGTTGGCCATTGAATAACACCTACGCTCTCAAAGCGATAACGTCAGTTGTGACACCTAACGCCATCTAGGAATAAACTTCGGCAATATTACTACTCGTCTGACTTTCAACTCGTTAATTTCATTTAATATTTCGGAAGTTCTTAACTTACGAAGTTGTCCAACCAATCTGTAGACACCCTGTATTAGGAACGAAGTTATCCTCTTTTTCAGCTTTAGGAAAATCACAATCCCTAGTAGCATCGACAGATCGTATTTTTCTCGGCCTTTCATCAATTCCTCGAAATGTGCTCGAGTAATAACACAGGTATATCCTTGCGAGCAGTACCTGAGAACCGGTTTTCGATGGGCACAATTTCCTCGGTTAAAAGGTATCATTATGAGCATAATTACCGAGGAAAATGTGCTAATCGCATAGTCATGTGCAACAGATAACGGCCCGATATCAAATCACGGTGAAATATGCTAGAAAACGCAGTTTTTCTGGAAGCGTGAATCTGATTGGTTGAAACACGAGAGCTACGAAGATCCCGGATGAAGACGATGTTGTTGTTGACGGCCGTTCGCGAGAAGAAGGAAGCGGTCGCCATTGCTACACCGCATTATCCGTGGAATAAATACATTTTTTCCGGAAATATGTAAGTACCTATTTCATTCTTTCTGATGTTATTACCTTTTTCATTTGACAATGCTTCTGATTTACACACGTTTTCCCGTGCTCTTGATTGTAATGCACCTTTTTTAATAGTCTGTGTAATTGTTTATATTTAATCTTATATGACAACAAAGCGCAATTTAAAACTGAAAAAAAAAATTGATTTCATTTCTGATTTTTGGATTTCGGAGCTTGGCAAGTCTGTATGTAGTAGGGTGTCAACGATTTAAATCAGTTGATTTAAATCAGCGATTTAAATCATGATTTTAATCAAGTGATTTTTTTAAAAAAATCATTGATTAAAATCAAAAAAATTCTAAATGTTTAAAATGACGTAAAAAGTATTCAAATCTAAGATGAACATAATTTGGAAAGTTTCTACAGGTATTGTGACTTATGAATACACAAAACAAAGCTTTAAATAATTGTTTCTAAGCATAATTCCTGAGTATTGTGAAATTTTAAGTACAGTAAGTTTGTAAAAAGCATGGTTTTTATCTAACAAACATAAAAAGCATTTAATTTAAAAATGATATTTCAATCTAATATAATTTACAATGCCATAATTTCCTTTTAATAATCAAGTTATTCATTCTTTTATACTATACAATAAACCAGGGTTGGGTTTTTGACGTCAAAAACTGGTTTTTGACATGACAAGCGTCAAAAACTGGTTTAAACTGTCATAAACTGGTTTAAACCGTCGAAAACTGTCATAAACTGGTTTAAACCGTCGAAAACTGCCAAATACATGTAACACACTAAAACATTTTAACAATAGGTAAACATTAAATAAGTCAATGATTTATGTGATCTTTTATTGAAATTTAATAATTTAAAAAACATATTATTTGCATTTTTTTGATTTTTCAACCAGAAGAAAATAATTTTGTACAATTAAATAATCCGGATCAATTTTACCCCGCAGCATGCTGCAGCACACCACGTGTTTAGCACATTTATTTACACAGAAAAGATTTTTGAGTTTAGAGTGTATGAAGCGTTAGAAAATAGTCTGTCTCTTAATTGATGCTTTGCTAGTAGGACTTGATAGCAAAAGCATTGCTAGATGAGCAAGTTTTGAAGCAGGCTCAAAAAGCTGTTGCATTTAATACATTTCCACCAAGCAATAGAGTCCTCCCTATCATAGGCGTAGAGTTATATGGGCCCGTGGGGCTCGGGCCCCTCCAATAATTTTTTTCAGATGGGCTATATTTTTTTACGCCAACTGACATAGAAAAAAACTCAGATTTTGGAATTTCATATAATTTACAAAAGTTTTTAGCGTATAATGTTTTCGATGCATAATTGTTCTTTTTCTAAATTTGCTGTTTACTTTTATTCTGTGTAAACAAGTAAAAGAACTGGAAAATTATAGCGTGGCGTATGTGGAAAAAACTAAGCACTCTTCCAAGGCGGGATTTTCTTCCTTCTTTGGATACTGGGCAGGGCACACTTTTTGGGAAGAATTTGTTTTTTATGATTTAGCTTCATAAGACAATAAATTCATGTTTTTAAAGGACAACAAATGGTGTCCGATATGATCTGATTAGAGCAGAGCACAGATAAGATGGTTCGCTGTTGCCCGAACCTACAAAGAAAGTGGCACTAATTTACGAGCTTTGAAGGATTCGGGAGAGAGGGGGTAGAGGAGTTAAGTTTTGTTGCAAATGATGAAACTAGAAGCCAGGCAGGAAGAATCACCAGTGTCAGTGTCTCCAAAGCATAGAATATAAAGGGAGAAATTCTTTGTCTCTAAATGATGCATAAAGCTCATATTTATTAAAATAGATCAAATCTATCAAGCGGTCTCTCTGTAGTAAATGACGATTTACCAGGATCTGGTAACATTAAACAGTACATATTCAGTTTTTCTTATTCGGGCCGAGCAAGAAACCCTTTCTCAGGCCCATTTTCTTTCATTAATATCAGGCTGAGTAAGGGGTCTAAAATTTTTTTGTAAACCCGGGCAAGGCCATTTTTTTCCGTGCCGTTTTGGACTGACATTTGATTCGATTTTCGTGATATTTTCAAAATTTCGATGTTCATATGTAAGTATCTATCTGTACATGCGCATTCATGGCAAACACAGCAGAGCCGTTTTTTTTCGTGCGCATCCCTGTAGCATTTATATTATACATTTATACACTAACTAGCTGACATGCCCGGCGTCGTCCGGTCCGTCGAAAAATAATACGAAACACGAAAAAACTCAAACAATCGTAATAAAAATTCGCGAAAAATTAAAAAAAAAGGCTGCACGAATTCCAAATAAATTTAAATGAAAAGAAAACAAACTTTACTATTTGGGCTAGAAGATAACCGGATTCCTTTTACAAATTTGGAAAAATTGTAGAAAATCACGAAAAAACTAAAAAAATCGCTAAAAATTCAAAAACCGCATATGACAAATTTTTTTTATTATGGGCTAAAAGACACGGCGATGACATGGGCGAAAACAGGATTCCTTTTACGAATGTAAAATAATGGCCGCTGAATGCGAAAAATCTCTAAACAATGCATAAAAATTCGCAAAAAATTCAAAAATTCGCTGTACGAATTTCAAATAAACTTTATTGAAAATATAACAACATTTATTATATTGGGTTAAAAGTTTGACATCCAATTCCTTTTACGAATGTCAAAAGGTAGAATCGGAATGCTAAACATCGCATTGAAAATCGATAAAAATGAAAAATCGCAGAGAAAAAAAATACTACAGCTTTTAACAAGTTTGAAACGAATTTCTTTTATAAATGTAATAAAAAAGGCACGGAATGCGTAAAAACGCTAAAAATTATGTTAAAATGCGGATTTTTTTTTCTTATCAGAAATCGCGGAAAGGAGAAAATTTGCTATATAAGGCTGAGGGTTTGAAACTGAAAAAATATTATGAAAGTCAAAAAATCGCTTCGGAATACGAAAAAAAACCCCGCAAAAAGAGCATTAAAAATTCAAAAATCGCTGAGAACACAATAAAAACATTAACCAGAATTCTTTCACGAATGTCAAAAAATTTCCACGGAATGCATAAAATCACAATAACAATCAAAACTCTAATAATAAGCTCGACGCAGCAGAGGTCGTTCGGTAGCTTCAGAACCCCGCGCCGTCCTTCCCCACTTTTCGGTATCTTTAATTTGTGCAATTTCCCTTTTAAATCCGCAAGAGAGTCGGAATAAGAGAGGATAAGGCTGAAGGACTGCAAGCGGAACGCGCGCGCCACTCTCCGCGAATTCTGCTGTGGATAGTATACATATAGTAATATAATGCAATAGTATAGGATAAATGCAAAGTGAACAAAGTCTACTACATTAGGCTAAAAGTTTAAAACCGAATTCATTTTACCAATGTAAAAAAGGTCACTGCAGAAGGCGAAAAATCGCTGAAAATTGCATTAAAAAGCGCTAAAAATTCCAAAAGTTGGAAAGGCCGAAAATTCCTATAAAATGCTCTAAAACATTTTAACCAGAAATCTTTCACGCGGGTCAAAACTCGCTGCGAAAAAACGCAAAAATTTGCATTAAAAATTCAAAAATTTCGGAGGCCAAAATTTACTGTATAATGCTAAAAATTTGAAACCGAATTCCTTTTATCAATATAAAAAAATCGCTGCGAAACACGAAATAACGCTAAAAGTCGCATGCAAACATTTGCGAAAAATTCAAAAATCGCTGTACGAATTCCGAATTGAAATCGGATTTATTTTAATAACTTTTAAAAAAATCGCCTCGAACCGTAAAAAAACGTTTAAAATTGCATTAAAAATTATATTGAAAAAGTCTAATCAAAAAGTCCGAAATCGGGCTTTGGGGTGCATAACTAAATGCATAGAGCCGAATTTTGTAGCTCTGCGTGCAGCGGTTTTTTCAGAACATAGCCGACAGACAGAGAAACTTCTTTCCTTATTATTATAGACTAGCTGACCCGCAAGGCGTTGTCCGGACCCGTGATAATAACAAAATAAGCACAAATAATAATAACAATAATAAGCACAAATTTGTGTGAATTTATACTTTTAATCGGATTTTGTTCGAATTTATATTTTTTTATGAAAAAACCTCCGAAAAATATTGATTTTAATTGTAAAAGCACTCCTAAGAAGTCATTTTCTGTTTTTCATATACGGTCGTTTTCATAATTTTTTTTTTAATTTTTTTTTTCTTTTGGTCCGAACTCTTTAAAATTTTTATAGTTATAAATATAACCATTTCTCAGCCCATGTAAAAACTTCATGTAAAAAATATTGATATCTACTTCTAAAATAAATATATTTTCTTCGCCCTTTTTACTTTCTTCTATCTTTGCAAGAAGTAAGTATTGGATTAAAAAAAAATTTCGAATTCCGGTTTTCGACATATTTACACTTTTTAGCGGCCACAGATCCCGAAAAACATGTTTATCTGTAAATCTGTCTGTAAGTTTCTCTGTATGTTATACAATTTTTTGGGGATTTCTATCACAAGACAAATGCACGGAATTTAATAACTTTATGTTCAATTAGTCCCCGATATAAATTGGTGCTGAATAGTTGTTGATGCAAATCGTCCTATATCTCAAGAACTAATGCACAGATTTTCATAAAACATCAGATTCTGTTAGTCCTTGATATTGTTTGGTGCTGATTAATTTTTGATGTAAATTGCTCAATAGACGGTGCTGCTATGATGCATTATTCACGAATTTCGCAATAGATCTCAAGAACTAATGATCAGATTTTCATCAAACTTTATCTTGATATTATATCTTGATATTATTTCGTGCTGATTATGTTTTCGTGTAAATCGTCTAACAGGTATCGCTGCTGTGCTGCATTTTTTCACGATTTCTGCAATAGCTCTTTCTCAAAAACAAATGCACATATTTTCATCAAACTTCAGATTAGGTTAGTCCGTGATATAAAATGGTGCTGATTACTTTTGTTGTAAATTGGCCAACAGGTGACGCTGCGATACAGAATTTTTTATGATTTTCGCAATGTCTCTATCTTAAAAACTAATGCACAAATTTTCATCAACTTCAAATTTAGTTAGACGTTGATATATGTTGTTCTTTATTACGTTTTTGTGTAAATCGCACAATAGGTGGCGCTGCTATGCTCCGTTTTTCACGATTTCCGCAATTGTTCTGTCTCAAAAATTAATACATGAAATTTAATCAGACTTCATATTCTGCTACACATTCACATAAATAGATCTTTTTTTAGGCTTGGGTGTATACAGCGCGACAAATGTGGCTTTTATGCTCTTTGAGCTGAAAACTTTTCTTGCAGACATCTAAGAGGGTGTATGCCAAAATTCAATTGTTTGTTTCAAAGATGCGATGCTTATATCTCCTTTTAAAACGCATTCAGTTTAATGGACATCTTTAGAATCCTTATTATGGGGATGAGCATAGATTGCCATTTAATTCTGGGCCCGTGATAACGAATTTTGAAGTATTAACATGCATGAGATAGAAGAAAGTTTTAGGATTGTCACATCCGACTAGTTTTTCTTGTTTTCGCGTCGGGTTCTGTAACATAACAACAACAAAAAAAAAATAATAAAATAGTTCTCGTCGTCCGAACTGTCCAAAATTTTAATATATTATAAATATAACTGTATCCGAGTACTCTATAAAAATTGCATAAAAAATATGCTTATTTAACAGTGAAAACGTGCGCCGAAGCCAAGCAACACCGTGCTGAAACCGTTTTTTAGCTTTATCGTCGAAATTTTTTAAGATTTTTTTAAAATACTTCTACTTGTTCAAACATTACGAAATTTTTGTAATAGATGTGAAATCCAGTCTGTCGAAATGCTGTAAAATGATTGTCCAAAAAAGATACTCTCGTCACGGTGAGGCGCGAAGTGACCTGCGGTCGCGAAACTGTTTAAGAGTGTATATATTCGAAAAAATATTTTTTCACCCTCAACAGCTCAAAATTTTTTGAGACATTTTCAGTCTCACTTTTAAAAGTAAAAACGTGAAACTGGATAAGGTGATTTTTAAAGAGATGTATAAGAGGCCGTGTGATTCCATTTTTTTCTCAGTTCATTAGAATTTGATTTTTAAACAATTATTTTCTCAGTATGACCATTTTTTTCATTCGCGAATCTCCCGCTTCGGAAAATTCGGTTCAAAACGCCAACTTTGACAGCATTTTTTACAATATTTCCTGCATTTATCAGAAAATCGACAAGCACGGCACATTATGTAGTTTCTAAATAAGAGAATTTGGCATTTTGATGTGCTTGAGAGCAAAAATGAATTTAAAAAAAAAATCAGAAAATAACCAGTTTGGATAGGAATACACCCTTAAAGAATTAAAAATTAGTCTTTTAGAAAAGCGATTGCACGGGTGACGAGAAGAAGATCTTAGCTTTAAATACGTATTTTTTGTGAATCGATAGCTCTAAAATTAAGCTCTGAGGGTTCTCTAATTCTAGCTCTAAAATTGAGCTATCGATCGTTTGGCGAAAGGGAGAAAAAGTCGACAGAGAAATCTCTTTTTGAAAAATTTTTTTAAAGAATATATTCTTAGTAGTTCTAAGAGTTCAATATTATTCTTAGAGTAAACTATATTCTTTTTTAACTGACTGCGGCGTTTGAGACGTAAAAGTACGAACTATAAGAATAAGTCATCCGTTTTTCCGTATTTTAAACTGCACGGGCATTAAAACAAAACGACAAAAGAAATTAAATGTATTTAGTTTTTCTTTCCTTGTAAAATCCCACTAAATGCATTTAGTTTTTCTTCTGGTTATACACGAGCACGTCTCCGCCAATTAAAAAAAAAAAAAAAAAAAAAAAAAAAAAAAAAAAAAAAAAGTCTTTTTTGATGAGTTTTTAATTAATATTTCTGCCAATTATCAAAAAATTAAAAATGTGAGCCTCAGGGTCATCCATACCTGCATTGAACTATTCTCGTATAAATTTTCAGACTTCTGCGGGCAGTAGATTTTCCTAGCCATCGGGAATAACGCACACAAACAGTGATCTTGTCTTTTATTATTAGATATACAGATATTTATGATATACATAGAGTAAAACCTGTCTTAAAAGGAAACTGTTCATACTCCAGAAAGAAAGATTGCCGTACAATTTTACTTAATTAGCCAGAAACCTGTCTTAAACGGAATATTGTTTCGGTCGCTTACGGTTGCTTTTACAAAGGTTTTACTGAATGGATATAAGGTTAGCCTGGGTAAACGGAACTTGTCTATAACAAAATCTTGTCTAATGGAAAACATTTCATGATCCCATAGAAAGGAATACTTTGAGTGTTTACCTCCTTAGGTAGACGAAAACCTGTACAAAACGGAAACTTTCAGCAGTTATTTGTAATTTTGTCGTAGCAGGTTTTATTATTTTGGTATTCATCACTTAGAAAATTAATTCCCTGTTCCAGGGATTGAAGACCACCCCCCCCCCCCTTGTCTCCGCCACTGTCTGAGCCCCTCCAATAATTTTGAAATCTCTACGCTTATGCTCCCTATAGCACTGAAATAAGAAGACAGGAAAGGGGATTCTTTAGCTTCATACACAATCAGTATGGGTAAGCATCCATGGCATCCTTCATGGCATCCATAAATTCTCTCTGTAGCTCAAGCGCGAGCTGAATCAACTGATACAGCAGTCAACCTTTGCCCCTAATGGTTGGAATGCAAAGTATAAGCCAAACAATGGTATGGTTTCATGATTTGATTCCTTCTATTATGCACTTTTTCAATATGGGCTTAAAGGAATTTTCTTTTAGATAGCCGAGCCAATTTTGTTCAGTTTTAAAATCGAAAACATTTTTATATAATGAAAGAAAGCATGTTTTAAAAAGATTTTGACTTTAAGCTTTTTTTTTTTTAATTACTTCTCTTATTTTGTAAATGTTTAAAATTAATAATCCAATTTCAATTTTGAATGGAATGGTTATTGCCTAGACTAGAACAACATTGATGCACATTATCTTGTTATATATACAAAAAATCTGCACTTTTCTAAGTTTTTTTTCTCTGTAAAAAAAGCTTAAGCTCTCAAAAATAAGAGAAATTAAAATGATTTTAAGTAAGAGAAAAAATGTACAGCTCAGGTGAGCTTAATGTCTAGTTTTTAGAACAACACAATTTTACAAAAAAAATTTAAATAAAAATTTTACCCTGTTAAAAAATTGTACTTAACAATAATACTTTTTTACTATGTACTAATTACTGATATACAGTAAGAATGAATTTAAAATATTACATGTAATGTTGTCATGTGTGACATTTAATTTGAATTTTTACAGATGGTGATTACAGATTGACATGACGGTTTAAACCCGACATAAACTGACACATGTCAAAAACCTGCCAACCCTGTAATTATTACTAATACTATATACTAATTATACAATTACAGTAATAGTGAATTTTAAATATTACATCTAATGTGTGATATTTAATGTGAAATTTTAGAGATCACTGTAGTATTTGAAGTTTTTGACGAGGTTTTTGACAAGGGGTTTTTGACATGACGGTTTAAACCGCAGTTTAAACTGTCAAAAACTGACACGTGTCAAAAACCTGCCAACCCTGCAATAAACATAGCAATAGAGTGTCAATGATTTTAATCAATTGATTTGAATCAGATGATAAAATCACATATTTTCTGATTTTTTAAAATAGTGTGAAAAAGCATTATAATCAGTAATGAAAATGATCACTAAATCACTTGTAAAAAATGTAATATTTGTTATTGTTAATTATAAAAATATTAAACTGTGTAAAAAGAAGTATTATACATTTAAAAAAAAAACATCTAACTAAATGTTAAATAACTTCAAAACATTATAATATTTAGTAGCTATTCAAATATTTTAATGTTATGGGGAAAAAATCCGATTTAAGTTTCAAAAATACAATTTTTGTAATCTATTTTTAAATTATGTGTGAATTTGCTGTATACATTGCTACAATTTTTGATCGATTTGATATACATACGCTTTAGAACCTGTGTAAAATTACTGGCTGCTTTATGTATTTATCAAACTATTATTTATCACCTTTTTTCAATCACTTTTTCAAAAATGTAGATTGTGTTCTTAAAAAGTTAATTGTTTAATAATTACAAAATTTAATCTGTATCATCAATTTAAAATTAAATGCAATTTATCAATAACTTTAAAATGTAAGCAGTATTTAATATTGGTTTACATAATTATTACAAAATATTAATGCACATAATGTTGTATGTTACTAAAGAAATTTTTAATTTGCAGTTTTTTGTAAATTCTATAATTGCATAATTAAAATTTTATTAATTAAAGCAAAAAAACATAGATTATGTTAGTAACTGAAGGGTTGTTCATTTTTGAAATGCTTAATTCTTGGTAAATGTTTAATATTTTAACACAGGGGAAAAAATAAAAAAAAATCTGATTTAAATTAAAAAAATCTGATTTTTTAAAAAAAATCGGTACAGATGTCATATTTGCCCCATATTGGCGCGATTTTTTTCGCTTGCCAATTTGGCGAAAACATCAACAGCATAAACAACATAATCCGGGTTACCACATCAAGCACTTTGGCGCAAGTTAAGTACCTGTTGCCTATATGATATTGGCGACAGAAAAAAATCGCGCCAATATGGGGCGAATATGACATCTGTTCCAAAAAATCATGATTTTTTTACACCCTAGTATGTAGTAGTATTTTGTTTCTGAAACCAAGCAGTCTGGCAGCCAAAATCCAAAATGCTTTAGTATCATTCAGTCAAGATTTAAGGATACTAAACAAAAAACATCTTTTAACGCTTTCGTTTATTAACACACAAAACAACCCCTACTGCTGGGATATTTAAAAAGAAAAAAAAAAAACAGGCAGAGGGGGGGGGGTGATATTAAAATACAAAAAAGTTCATAAAATACTCTTATTTTTATCGCTTATGATAAAAAATAAATTTTTGCAGGGTTCGCAAATATCAAAACAGCGGTAGAAATGATTAAAAAAAAGTCACTGGTCCCAAGGACCAGTAAACATCAGAGTTTACTGGTCCACAGACATCGTCACTGGCCCTCTACATAAAATTATATTAAATACTTTTAACCCTTTGAGTGACACCCCCCCCCCTCTCCTCCTCCGAGAATATAAACCAAACTTCCTTTCAGTTACCCAAAATTTTCGGCATAATAAAATGTAAAATTATAATTTGCTAAAAATTAAATAAGTAGTACATTAACAAAAACTGAAATTATTAATTATGTATTTTATTTTCGTTTACTTATTTTAACTAACTAAGTTTTTATGCTTATTGTAATGTTTGGTTGCGGTTTTTGTCAGGGATGGGGTAATTTAAGTTTACCTGTCAGAGAGGGAAAAAAGTTACTTGCTTCATCGGAATGTTGAAAGACATATTGAATAGATTTTTTTTTTTTTTTTTTAACCAAAATTTTTCTAATTTACCAATGTTTTTGAAGACAAAATAATATTTTGTATCTATCGCTAATGCTGCGTGGGGACAAGCATTAACAAATGTTATTAAATACAAGAATATTGTTTTGAATTTTTGCTTTATGGGCATGCAGCGCTCATACATGCAGTATTTTTTACTTACTGCACATGCATGCACAAAATTTTTTGTTTATTTTATTACTATTTGCTTTTTACAAATTCCCTTTCCCCTCTCTTTTTTTAGAAATAACGTTTGGAAAATTTTGGTATTTTGTTTTGAAAACATCATTGTTTTTTATTGGGCTTAGATCAATTTTAATATTTATATGAATCTCAGAATCATTATCATTACAAAATTTTATACTATTTGCTTTTTACAAATTTCTCCCCCCCCCCCCCCACTCCTTTTTCATAAATAACATTTGGAGAACTTTGATATTTTGTTTGTAAAAGCATGTTAAAAGATAGATTGAATAGATCTTTTTTTTTTTTTTAACCAAAATTTTTCTAATTTACCGATGTTTTTGAAGACAAAATAATATTTTGTATTTATCGCTAATGCTGCTTGGGGACAAGTATTATAACAAATGTTATTAAATACAAGAATATTGTTTTGAATTTTTAATCTTATCATCTGTTAACCTTATGTTAATTTTTATAATGAAATTGAATGAGTTTTTGTATATCCCTTGCATATTCTCCCTTGATCGTCTGTCATTTTTTTTGTTATGACCGACATTTTTTTAGCGATTTTGCAACCCTGACTATTTTCAGCGGTAGAATTGATTAAAAAAAAAATCACTGATCACAAGGAACAGTAAACATCAGAGTTTACTGGTCCGCAGACATCGTCACTGTCCCGCTACATAAAATTATATAAGTTCCTTAACCCTTTGAGTGACACCCCCCCCCCCTCTCCTCCTCCGAGAATATAAATTAAACTTCCTTTCAGTTACCCAAAATTTTCGGCATAATAAAATGTAAAATTATATTTTGCTAAAAATTAAATAGTACATAAACAAAAACTGAAATTATTATGTTTTTTATTTCCGTCTATTTATTTTAACTAAGTTTTTATGCAAATTTTATGCTTATTGTAATGTTTGGTTGCAGTTTTCTCAGGGATGGGAAAATTTACGTTTACCTGTCAGAAAGGGGAAAAAGTTACTGTTAGTTACTGGTCCTTCGGACCACTAAATTTTTTAAATTAGTGGTCCAATTGAATTTTTAGTGGTCTCGGACCAGCGGACCACCAAGGATTTCGAATGCTGCAAAATAGTCAAATACTTATTGCTGATTATAAATATTTTGAGATTTAATATAAATTGGAAACTAAAATATATTGCACCTAAAAAGAACACAATCTTTTTCTTTCTATTTACACCAAAATTGACAGTCAACTAATTGAAAACAGAAACAATTTGCTTTTCACAAAAAACAAACATTCACTATCAAGGGAATTTTTATACACAGAACAAAATATATTTTTTAGTGAAGAATTTGAATGCAAATGTTAGCATGCCTGTATTTTTATTGCCTAACCTTTTTAAACTAAATTAAATGAAAACCAGAAAATATTCTTTCTAATGAAACTATAAGTAACTCGTTGTCTTCTAAATTAGGCAGTTTATAAATTAATATTGCTCCACATAAATATTCGTTCTACATTTACAAATCAACATTCAGAATCCTTGGTGTTCTGCTGGTCCGCGACCACTGAAAATTCAACCTGACCACTAAGGGACAGTCCATAAATGATGTCACACTTTTTGGCCCCTCCCCCCCCCCTTTGTCAGACTTCACCTTACCTCTTGCCCTCCCCTCTTGTCGCATGTCATGCTATATTACATAACATATACTTGCAGTTCAGAAACAAAGCACTGCTTTATAGATCATATTTAAAATTTTAACTTTATAATTAAACTTTCATATTAACTTTAACTATTTGTTTTCACGACATTTGTGAGCATAACTATAAAATATGATTTGTGTATTTATTTTGTATGAAATAATATTAAGGTTTACGACAAAAAACATAAATTAATATGCAATAGTCATAAAATATTAATATGAAAGAGCATTTGAAAACAGTAGTATTTTGGAATTTGAAATGGAATTTAACATATTTGGCTTTAAATCTTATCCTTTAGTGTTGACTCTAGAAAAAAAGGGCCGCCGGGCGGTAATTTTTTAAAAAGGGAACACTATTCTAAAAAAAGGGAACACTATCTAAAAAAGGGTACATTTCTTCAAAAAGGAAACATTGTTCTAAAAAAAGGCACATTTTTTTTTCAAAAAAGGGACACTTAAACCTTGTTCACAAAAATATTTTGAACTGGTTTGTTTAGAGAGCCTAGAATTTGTGATATTTTTTCGGGATCAATTGGATTGCCACGAGGCACATAGGAAATGTTGAAAAGGGCAGCTGGGCGTATCGGGAGGGTTTAAAAGAGCTGCCGGGCGCAAAAAAGAAATAAAAAGGGCCGCCTAGCGCTGCGCCCTGCTAAAAAGCGGCTTAGAGTCAACTCAATACTATCCTTACTTTATGAGTATAAAATACTTTCAAGGATCGATGCAGGTTTTTATTCTTGGGGTCCATTTTGTGAAAAGTAAGTTATTTTGTGAATTTTATAATATTTTTGTGAAAAATAGCATTTTGTAACGAAAGTGGAAATCCAGTTACTCATTCGAACCAAGAATTTATAAACAAAAACTTCTTTAAATCCCCTTGCTAAATTTTTTGTTTTTCGTGATCTGGTTTTATTTACAAATTACACATTTTAAAACAGTTTTTATGAAAAAGAATGTTATGAAAGGGGCCTGTTTATTAAAAGGAATTTTGTGAAGGGGCCTATTTTATTAAATAGATTTTTGTGAAAAGGCCCTAAATAGGCCCCAAATTTTGCATGGATCGACCCCTGATTTTAATTTCAAAATAACTTCAAAATTTAATCTGCTGATTTTTAATGCTTTTATTTTAACCAAAATGTGTGATGTCACATTTCTTCTCACCCCCTCCCATCCCCTTGTCACAATTTCACGAACCCTACTCCAAGCATGACATTAGTTGTGGGCAGCCCCTAATTTGAAAAATTTAGTTGTCCGCAGAACCAGTAACTTTTCTGCCCTCCCGATCGCAAATCACAATTTTATTTTATTTTTAACAAATTAAAATTTCACATTTTATTAATGCTGAAAATTTTGGATAACTGAAAAGTGAGTTTGGTTTATATTCTGGGGAGGGGAGAGGGCTCAAAGGGTTAAAGGTGCTTAATAGAATTTTATGTTGTGGACCAGTAAATTCTAATGTTTGAGTCCTTGAGACCAGTGACTTTTTATTAATCAGTTCTGACACAGCAAATTTAGCTCGAAACATAAAGATTGGGAGATATATATACAATAGTAGAAATAAGCAAAAAAAAAAAAAAAAAAAAAAAAAAAAATGCAATTTTGTACCAATCATTCTGACAGCCATAGTTTGGTTATCTTCACTGCAGTCTTGATTGGTTGTTGCCATACTTTCTTAGCAATCTTCTATAATTAGAATGCACAGACAAGATATTTGACTGTGGTCCAAAAATGATAAACATGTAACAAATGTGACCATATTACACTTATAAACTTTATGGTCTTAAATCACATTGTTTGGCGACTTTTTTTTCTTTTTTTTAATATAATATATAAGTGAACTATTAAATACAGTCAACTCTGTGAAATCCGCTGATGTATAATCCGCCAATGTCTATTATCCGGACTACATGTTGGAATGTAAACAATGAAAATTCCATTAACAGTTAAACTCTTAGATAAAGTTAAATTTGGTATTTTTTTTTCATAAGTTATCAATTCTCCAATGAATAAATATTTAAATATAAATTGGACATAAATGTTTAAATTTCCCAGGGCAACAAAATTTTATCTCAGAGCAAAAAGTAATGATTGTTCATAGACTATAGAAAAAAATTATTGACAACAAAGCAAAACTGAAATTACCATTATGTTGTGCCAACGTTTAAAAAATTAATACAATTAGTAAAATAATAATGCATTATGTTTTTCTTTTACATTGTAATTATAATTTGTGTGCAGTTGTTTCTAATTTATTGCCAGACTCTAAAAAGTAAAATGTAAACAAATGGATGATCTATAATCTGCAAAAATGTGTAATCCGCAAAACCCTCTGTCCCTAAGTGTGCAGATTTCACAGAGTCGACTGTATATAATTTTATTTTTATTTTATGAAAATCAAAAGGGTTTTGTCGTAAAGATGAAAATAAGCACTCGCCACCCGGCGATTAAACTTGAAAGACTGGCGACTAAAAATATGGAAGGAACCGGTGCAGGATTTTGTAAAAAAAAAAAAAAAAAAAAAAAAAAAACTCAAATTTCATCAAAAAATCATGAAAAATTGCCTCTAATTTTGTCAAGAGATCGCGAAAGAAGCGTAAATTTCGTCAAAGGATCGCTAAAAACTCTAATTTCGTCGAAGGATCGCGAGAACTCAAATTTCTTCAAAGGATCACAAAAACTCAATTTCTTTGAAGGATTGTGAAAACTCAATTTCTTCGTAGGATCACGAAAACTCCAATTTCTTGGAAGGATTGCGAAAACTCAATTTCTTCGAAGGTTCGCGAAAACTCCAATTTCTTCGAAGCATTGTGAAAACTCTCATTTCTTCGAAGCATCATGAAAACTCTCATTTCTTCGAAGGATCGTGAAAACTCGCATTTCTTCGAAGGATCGTGAAAACTTGCATTTCTTCGAAGGATCGTGAAAACTCGCATTTCTTCGAAGGATCGTGAAAACTCGCATTTCTTCGAAGAATTGTGAAAACTCTCATTTCTTCGAAGGATCGTGAAAACTCTCATTTCTTTGAAGGATCGTGAAAACTCCAATTTCTTCGAAGGATCGTGAAAACTCTCATTTCTTCGAAGGATCGTGAAAACTCAAATTTCTTCGAAGGATCGTGAAAACTCCAATTTCTTCGAAAGATTGTGAAAACTCTCATTTCTTCGAAGGATCGTGAAAACTCTCATTTCTTCGAAGGATCGTGAAAACTCCAATTTCTTCGAAGGATCGTGAAAACTCGCATTTCTTCGAAGGATCGTGAAAACTCGCATTTCTTCGAAGGATCGTGAAAACTCGCATTTCTTCGAAGGATCGTGAAAACTCGCATTTCTTCGAAGGATCGTGAAAACTCGCATTTCTTCGAAGGATCGTGAAAACTCGCATTTCTTCGAAGGATCGTGAAAACTCGCATTTCTTCGAAGAATATTGAAAACTCTCATTTCTTCGAAGGACCGTGAAAACTCTCATTTCTTCGAAGGATCGTGAAAACTCTCATTTCTTTGAAGGATCGTGAAAACTCCAATTTCTTCGAAGGATCGTGAAAACTCTCATTTCTTCGAAGGATCGTGAAAACTCGCATTTCTTCGAAGGATCGTGAAAACTCCAATTTCTTCGAAGGATCGTGAAAACTCCAATTTCTTCGAAGGATCGTGAAGACTCCAATTTCTTCGAAGGATCGTGAAAACTCAATTTCTTCGTAGGATCGCAAAAACTCCAATTTCTTGGAAGGATTGCGAAAACTCATTTTCTTCGAAGGTTCGCGAAAACTCCAATTTCTTCGAAGGATCGCGAAAACTCCAATTTCTTCGAAGGATCGCGAAAACTCCAATTTCTTTGAAGGATTGTGAAAACTCAATTTCTTCGTAGGATCACGAAAACTCCAATTTCTTGGAAGGATTGCGAAAACTCAATTTCTTCGAAGGTTCGCGAAAACTCCAATTTCTTCGAAGCATTGTGAAAACTCTCATTTCTTCGAAGCATCATGAAAACTCTCATTTCTTCGAAGGATCGTGAAAACTCGCATTTCTTCGAAGGATCGTGAAAACTTGCATTTCTTCGAAGGATCGTGAAAACTCGCATTTCTTCGAAGGATCGTGAAAACTCGCATTTCTTCGAAGAATTGTGAAAACTCTCATTTCTTCGAAGGATCGTGAAAACTCTCATTTCTTTGAAGGATCGTGAAAACTCCAATTTCTTCGAAGGATCGTGAAAACTCTCATTTCTTCGAAGGATCGTGAAAACTCAAATTTCTTCGAAGGATCGTGAAAACTCCAATTTCTTCGAAAGATTGTGAAAACTCTCATTTCTTCGAAGGATCGTGAAAACTCTCATATCTTCGAAGGATCGTGAAAACTCCAATTTCTTCGAAGGATCGTGAAAACTCTCATTTCTTCGAAGGATCGTGAAAACTCTCATTTCTTCGAAGGATCGTGAAAACTCGCATTTCTTCGAAGGATCGTGAAAACTCGCATTTCTTCGAAGGATCGTGAAAACTCGCATTTCTTCGAAGGATCGTGAAAACTCGCATTTCTTCGAAGGATCGTGAAAACTCGCATTTCTTCGAAGAATATTGAAAACTCTCATTTCTTCGAAGGACCGTGAAAACTCTCATTTCTTCGAAGGATCGTGAAAACTCTCATTTCTTTGAAGGATCGTGAAAACTCCAATTTCTTCGAAGGATCGTGAAAACTCTCATTTCTTCGAAGGATCGTGAAAACTCGCATTTCTTCGAAGGATCGTGAAAACTCCAATTTCTTCGAAGGATCGTGAAAACTCCAATTTCTTCGAAGGATCGTGAAGACTCCAATTTCTTCGAAGGATCGTGAAAACTCAATTTCTTCGTAGGATCGCAAAAACTCCAATTTCTTGGAAGGATTGCGAAAACTCATTTTCTTCGAAGGTTCGCGAAAACTCCAATTTCTTCGAAGGATCGCGAAAACTCCAATTTCTTCGAAGGATCGCGAAAACTCCAATTTCTTCGAAGGATCGCGAAAACTCCAATTTCTTCGAAGGATCACGAAAACTCAAATTTCGTCGAATAGCTGCTGAAAAATCGTGAATTTCATCGAAGGATCATGGGGGGGGGGGATGCAAATTTCATCATAGGGCACGGAAAAGTTCAAATTTTGTGAATGGTTCGCAGAAAAGACTAGAACGGGCTCTGTGACAGACTGACAGAGGAGCGAGACGAATACGGTTTCATCAGATGAACGAAACCCTAAAAATTGAATTTCAAACCCTGTCTTCAGCGGTTATAAAATTTTTGCGACGATTGATAAATCCTGCCATTTCATTTTACGATTGATTGACAAAATTTACTCTGTTTTTCCTCTGTTGAATTGAAAAATTGCATGTGTTTTTTTTCTGAGATGAGTAGACAATTTGATATTTTTCCCCATTAATCGATCACAATTAAAAGATTTCGCAGTTTTTTTCTTGTGTGGAGTTGACATATTTCTTGATTTTTTTCCCTCTCTTTGCAATCAATTAACAAATTTTGCATTTCCCTTGCCTATTCGATGAATTTAGCTGGGTTTTTTTCGCCTTCGGCCAATTAGTGAAATTCAGATTTTTTTTGCAGCTGATTGATGTATTTTTCGATTAAATTAAATAAAAGGGTGAATCAAAAAAAGCAGTAAGGACCCCTGGGTGCATAAAGTAGTTAGTAGTAGGGCCGCCGGGCTTTATGCCCTGACAAATAAGCCCATAGTCAATACTATTTTTACATTACCAAAATTCCTTTTTAGGTGCATTCGTAATTATATAAATATGTAGCTATAGTTGTCATTCAGTCAGTACGTCTGTCTGTCTGTCACTCTGCATATAACTGAGGAAAAACTACCCAACCGAATGTTCTGAAATTTTAAATATATAATTATTGCAATAATTTGTTGAGTCATTTCAAATTTTATGAAAATCAGATCTATAGTTTAATGACAGGGATAGTCTAAAGTTTTCCATTACATTACGGCCAATGGGAAAAAAAAAATTCAAGTGCATTTTAATGATGTTACAGCCAACAGAATGAAATGGATATGCACTTATTGAACCGTACTAAAATATACATTCAGTGAGTACAATACGCGGTGCAAAAAATATTTATAAAACTAGCTATAGTACGAACGCACCTCATTAGCTACGTTTGACGTGCAATTTCCAACTTGTTTTTGTGTATCAGTACTTTAATGAAATCCAATATTTTTTTTACATTTCAATTACTTTTTTTTTTTTTTAATCCTTAGGATATACCTAGAATTCCTGAGAGTCCACTCTGAGAATGCAAACAGTGTTCCCCTTGCAGCGTGACTTTTTAGAGAAATCTGTTTAACGGTAATTATAATTATGTTTATGCTAAAGAAACTACTTTTTGCAGTAGATGCTGCTTAATGTGATTATGTGTAATATCAGCCTGTTAGTGTTTTCAAAATCATCATGTCTCGACCTAACGCATCATGCTAAAAGCATCGCTTTGTGTGAAAAATATTTTGAATTATATTAAGAATTATATAAAAAAATTCAGTTGTAGTTGGTTCAATATATTCTTAATGCAGCAAACCAGTCCCATGAGATACAAATGTACTTTTTAAATTAACTTAATTTTTTATATATATATTTTGCTAAATCATACTTAATTAATGCAAAATTATACCCAGGTTTCACTGATAAATGTATATGTATTATGTAGAAGTTTAAAGTGTTCTGCAAAAAAACTCAATAAAGTCCCCCCTTCCACCACCACCACCACCCTTTTTTTTTTTTTTTTAAAGAAAACACCGAGTTTTAGACCAGTGTGCTGGGTGTTTTAAAACCCTGTATATTGTTATCAAAAACTTGTGGTCCCGAAGTAATCACATTAAGCAGCATCTATACTATACAGTGAAACCCCCGATCTATCGTTCCAGCATCCATCGTTTTCCCACATTGATCGTTTTACTTCTATGGTCCCTGCACAAATTATACTTAAATAATGTTAACGAAACCTGCATTCATCGTTCGTCAAGAAATCTTTTTCCCGCATTCATCGTTGTAAAATTTTTCTCCCCACCGAAATGAAATTGAAGGTCAAGCGGATCCATATGACATACAAACTGGAATTACTTCTTTTATCCTAAAATAACTCATTTGAGCTGTTTCGGGAGGGGGGGGGGGCAGAGATTATCAAGAGGTCGTACATCTTCTTGATGCCAGAATAATCAATTGTTTTAAGCAATTTTACAGGAGAAAGCTAGTGAAATATCTTTGTTTTATGGAATAAGCAAAAGAACGTACTCCAAAAATAGAGCTTCTGCAGGCTATTCATTTTGTACTTTCAGCTTGGCATGGAGTAACTTCTTCATTCCATCCAGAAGTGTTTCGTGAAATGCAGTTTTTTTGCAAAAAACTCATGAAGAATGCTCAACAGAAGGGAAAGAAAATAATGAATATGCTGACGATAATGCAAATGAAGAGTGGTTGCGTGTAAAAGAGGATGTCTCTGTTACAAAATTTAACGATATATTTCTATTGATCGAGATGTTGCGACATGTGGTGTCCTAAGCATAGAAGAAATGTGTGATGATGCAAAAAATGAAAATAATGGCGAAGAAGCAGAGGATAATGTTCATGCCGATGAAGCTAAGCCTACACCAGCGCAAAGTCTGTCTGATTTAATTACGGCATTTGAAACTATTCGAACTTTTTTATATGTACATGAAATTACAGAAAATGACCAGAAATATGTTGTACATCCTGAAAATTTGTTGTTTAATTTAAAAAATGAACGAAAAACTGAATATAAAATTACACATTTTTAGAATAAATATCCATTTTCTACAACTTTGATTTATTTATTTTACAGTTTGGTCTGTAACAAATTAGTATTTATTAATATACTGTATACATTGCATGTATTAGTAAGTAATGCTTAAACTTTTTTTTTTTTTTTTTTTTTTTCTCGTGTTTTGACGTTAAACCACATTCATCGTTTTCCTGCATTTATCGTTTTTTCCACACACACCTTGAAAAACGATGGATCGAGGTTCTACTGTATTTAAATATTAATAAATTTGTATGTGTTCAAACTGTTCAAAGCAAAAAAGACAGTATTTATATGAAACATTTAATTATAGACATTTTTCCATAATTGTATTAAAATATGTATTACTTTCCTTTCTCTTCAGTTTGTAGAATTTTTTTGTTGTTGGATTCGTATTGATTTTAAGCAGAAAATTCGTGTTTTGGTTGGTATAAACTGATCCATGTTAAACGTTAATGTTTTTGAGTTACCAGACGTAACTTGACGTCTCTTGCTACTTCAAAGAGTATGTTAAGTTATACACTAACGTAACAAATACTTCTTTATTATAGGGGCTATGACATAACTCAGTCATGACCGAGTTAAGATTAAGAAAGTGTGATTTCTTGGCAAATATTATAAACTGTCGTGAAACTGAAATTGCAACCAATAAAAAATGTCTAACTATATATGGCTTATTTCTTATTATATATATTATATATATATATATTGTATTAATTGTTATGTTTTATTTATGCATAAATTAAACTAATAGTTTTTTAATGTGTATATTAAATGGTATCAATATAAAACAAGTAATTGTTTGTGCGTTTGATACATTGATAACTATTTTATAAAGATATTTCAATCTGTGAATGTTTTTAAAATGTAAATAAAGGGTTGCCACAAAGTGATTTTGAAAATGTTGATAAATTGCCAAATAATTTTTTGCAGTTGTAATTATTTATGAGTACAAAAACAACGAAGATAATGTGTCAAATGATTTCTGCCAAAATATGCCAACTGACTGTGAATCTGCAGTAACAAAATATTTTAAGCACTAAAAAGTAGAAAATATAAATAAATAAATAATGTATTTAAAAATATTACTTTTTTATCATTTCAAATTTTCAAATAGTTAATATTAATATAATTATGATTACACATTGAGTAAACAGTTTAGAAGAAGTGTAGTTATAATTGTTTATGAGTACAAAACAATGAAGATAATGTGACAAATCATTTCTTCGAAAATATGCCAACTGACTGTGAATCTGCAACAACAAAATATTTAAACACTAATAAGTAGAAAAGATAAAAAAATAATGTATTTAAAAATTTATATGCCTACTCTTTTTATCATTTAAAATTTTCAAATGGTTTAATAAATATAATTATGATTACACATCAAGAAAACCGTGTAGAAGTCTATTTTAAGGACCATTTCATGTTTTTATCCAAGTGTCAATCAAAAGGATGAATTTTCAATAATCGGGCCCATGCCAAATTAACGTGTTGTAATGAAAAATTTTTTTAACTACATAAACTTGCAGTTTTGAAAGGTGTGATTTTTAAAGATAAACGTTGAATGCTTATGAATTGTTTTTAAATTGTTGTTATTTTTTTTCACCCCTCCCTTTTTTCCCCTCTTCTCCCTCATGTCTGTGGAAACATAAATAATTTCGAAATTGGAAACTCCTCCCCCCCCCCCCCCCAATGTGAAAATTTGGCTTTTTTTTTTCTCCTCAGGTTTTCCAAGAATAAAAATTATACAAAATTGTATTTTTTTTTTTTTTTTTTTTTTTTTTTTTTTTTTTTTTTTTTTTTTTTTTTTTGCTTGGTTTTATGCACCTTGGACCTGAAATAAAACAGATGTTGTAAAATTATCTGTGTGACTGAAAATAAAGCCAAAAATAGTAAATTTTCTCTTCAATCTGCGTGCAGTCTGTCTCAAATCGAAAGGTCTGTGTGACATAAAATAACGATGGTGGTGTAAACTTTTTACAAATTTTACAGCAGTTCATTGAAATTTATTTTTTTTTTTTTGGGGGGGGGGGGGGGCGAAATTGTTTTCAGAAAAAAAGTGTCATCTTTTTTCTGAAAACTTTTATCTCTTAACTTCGGTGTAGCTCAAAGAATATATTATAATTACATATGTAAAAGGCTGATGGGCCCGCAAAATATTCTGCTATTTCCAAAAAGAAAAACATGATTGGGTGATCCATTTAAACTGTATTTTACATGTCATGCTAAAAATGTTGTATATGCAACTGACAATATTGCCATCAGTTTTAATAGTTGTTGTCCCGGTAGCAGAATGTTCGAAACAGGAGACGAGCTTCGCAGATTTTCTTTTCTCTTTTGCAGATTCTTCTTCGTCAGACCTTTATTTTGCTTCATAGTATTATGTTTAGCTCTTTCTTTATTACTTAATACAAAAAGTTAATATTGTTATTAATAAAATATTTTAAAATGTCTAAAAACGTTACATGTAAGTGATTGTTTGATTAATTAACGCTTCAATTGTAAAAATATTTTACCTGCAGATTATTTTTTGTCCCTGAAGTATCTGTCACAGGCACATGGAGAATTTTCTGCTACTGGGGTTGTTGTATAATAAAAAATATCTGTTATACTACAAACTATGAATAATAACTGGTTAAATTCAGTTTTTGTGGTACTTTATTCTTTCTATGGGGGGGGGGGGGGGAGGATGAAATTGACCTACTTTTTCGGCTCAATGAATGGTATCCTGCCTTTAAAGAAAATTATAGAGGATTCCATGAAATCATAAAACCACCTTTTCTTCATAGCAAAAAGCTGGTTTTTGTTGTTTGAAATAAGATTTTGGGTGAAATCTGTAGGGTATACTTGATAAGTACCAGGTTTCAATCTGAAGAAAATCTCCAAAATTGGCCCTTTGTAAAATGGTTATTTAAACACTGAAACTGTTTATAGAAACAAAGTGTAATTTTGTATATGAAGTCTTAATTTTTTTTTTCTTTGCAAATTTGCCGGTTCCTATTTGGAAAGTTTTATGTTTGTTAATTTTAACTTGTATATAGAAAAATTAACTGAAATAACAGTAGACATTAAAGGTCTGCACAGACTAAAATTTTCAGGTTTGGCCTTAACAAATTCTATCTTGGCTTAAAATTTTTACAATTTTGCTGTTATTTCAAATTGTGCAGACCCAAAAAATCCAAGATTTAAAAAAAAAAAAATACTAAGCTGGGGCCAAAATCCCAAATTCACCTTCAGTTTCTTTTTTGAATAAGTATTCAATCCTTTTCAAAAGATATTTTTTCTTTCTTAAAAATTTCAAAATGGACTTTTTTGAATGACCCCATATATCTCTCATTGAAATAAAATACAAGGGTACTAAATAAAGCTTACTGAAATAAATCACAGTTTTATATGTATATACACAACACATGATTATGCACAAAAATTTACTATTTTTTTCTCTTTTTGTCTAGCTTTGTGAACTGCATTTTACATCTGATGACATTCATGATATCCCCTCTCTACACTGCAGAAAATGAAATATTGTCAGCAGTTTTGTTAGCTACATTTAAGAAAAGATGGCATTCCGTCCTGATAATTTGGCTAGAACACTTCTAAAACAAGATACTTCATGTAATTACCCAGATGACAGACTTCAAATGGAAAATACAGATCAACCTTCCCTTGCGATTTTTTTTCCAAAGTTATTTTAAATGCATTAGTTTTTGTTTGTTCCTGTTGGAACATTAATTATAAACAGTGTAATTGATGCACTTATATATTTAAACTTACCTTGAATTTCTTTTGATGTGTATGTTATATTATGTGTTATTTAAAAATAAATAAATCTAAAATTTATATCAGAGTTAATTAAAGTTTGCTTTTGAAATTATTAGCTATATTTGAGGACATGAGTTTCAAAATTCGCCTTATCCAGAAAATCAAATTTTCAGAAATCGTGAAAAACCTCTGATCACGTTGGTCTTCATTCTAAACCAAGATTTTACAATGCCAGAAATACACAGTAAAGCTAGTGTTTTGCAGATTGTATTGTTTTCTCAATTCATGTCCACCAGTACCAGTAGAATAGAATGACAGAGAAAACTCGATTTTTTAACTTTTAGATAAGACAAGTTTTGAAACTGACGTCCTCATTTAATTCTTATGCATGAATATTCAATAAATATTTTATTACTTCTACTTTTTTATGGGATGTGAATATACACAGCCACGTTTGAATCATTCTGTGACAATAAATTGCTTCAGAAACTTATTTAACTTAGAAGATTTGTGTTTAGATTTCTATGAAGAGTTACGGGAAGAAGCAACAATTTTTTTTTTCTGCCATTGTTTAACCTTAATAAAACTTTCAAATAGTACATTTATATGAAATGAGCAAGTTAATTGAACAGAATTTAAGTACTTTTTGTGTACTCTAATTTCAGATGTACATAGTTTGCAGCCGATCCAATAAATTTTACATCAAGAAAGTTTCTTTAAATATGTTGCATAATATGTAGAAAATAGAAATAAGATAAATCTTATTTATTAACATTTCTGGATCTAAACATGTTTGTTTGATCAGCAGAGTATGCACTAGAAATTGGGGTATTTTATTAATGTAGTAATTAAAAAATGCAGATAGTATATGTAGATTCTTAAAACAACACTTCAAGTTTAGAAACAATAAGATAAAATAGCTAACATTAATGTGATGTTTTATGTAGGCATAGAGATATAAAACTGAAAAAAAAAATGAATTAAGATAATGTATTTTTTCAGTCATCTGCCCTAATATCTAAACAGCATAGCTGCCAACTTGTACGGATTTTTCATACCACTAAAATGTAACAGAAAATTTTAGTTAATTTAATCACCGCAATTCAAGCAATTTTAACGTTTAAATAAATAAAAAAATTCTATAAAATTTTAGTGGTAAGAAAAATACGTACAAGTTGGCAGCTATGAAACAGAAACTAACAGGAGATGGATGTTGCTATTAAACAACAAAAAGTACATTCAAACCTCATTAACATGTACAGAATTAACCTGGTATACTTTTAATAGGAATTGTTCCTACAATGCCTGTCAAAATTAATACAACGATTTTGTTACTAATAATATAAACTATTGATGATAACATGAGGGAAAAACTTTTAATTTGCCTTGAAATTTATGTTAACGAGGTTTGACTGTATAACTACTACAGTAGTATTTTAAATTTTGTTTCAGTCATGAAATTTATGGATTAATAAACAAAAACAGTTAAACATTTTAAATAATATCACGAGCATTAAAGCCTTTCCTTATTCCACGTTGTGTGGATTTGTTCGCATTCAACTATTGTGACCTATGCATCTGGATGCGTAAGTTTAGGTGTTGGAAATTTTTTTCCTACACTTCCAGAGAATGTTGATCCTGTGCTAATGAAGCCCAATTCCATAATGAATATAAATTTATGTAAATTTTTTGAATGAAAAAAATCATCGCAGCAGTGTTTGGGGGAAAAAATTATCAGAAAGGCTCAAAAAGTTATTTTCAAATAAATTGGACAATTAGATTGATCAATAATTATTAAAATATTAATTAAAATAGTTTTTCTATCTATTTTTCTTAAATCATATTAAAGATACAAATATTTCAGAGGGAGAAAGACCTACTTTACAGAAGTTTTCACAGACAATACAGTCTTGAAGTATCAGCGTGACATAAGATTTTTCCTTAAACATCTAGGTAGTACTAATAGAAAAGAAATTAACCGTAGACGTGAAAGTTGTGAATATTAACCCCTTGAGAGGCGATGGGATATATTTTATCTCACCCAAGTTTAATCAAGATTTGCACCGGAAACTTTTAAATAAATTTTATTTTTGTAACTTTGATGGAAAAAACTTGTAAAATTGCTTTTCCTTATTTTGAAACAAAAATTTTCAAAGATCCGGTGTGAATTTAACATTACAGGAACACAATCACTTTCTCAAGGGGTTAAATGAAATGGATTTGAATTAAAAATGGGACTTGCAAAGCTGAACCTAATTCATACATTTGTTTTAAAAATATAATCTGTTATTACGGTGTGCTTCTTCAAGAGTTTTATTTTTTATACCTTACAGATATGAATTATGAAATATTTAAGAAAAAAAAATATAAGCATACTTATTACCACCTTCCCACGTAATGAAAGAAGAAAAAAACTTTAAACCAGAAATTTTATTTAATGAAATAAAGTATATTTCAAATCTCTACCACATAGAGGCAAGACACATTTAATTAAATAAATTTTCTGGTTCAAAGTATTTATTTTTGGGAAAAACGGCTTATTGGCAAATATGGGTATGTGTTTGGGACAGTTTGTGTGATAAAAAATGGTCTTTATTTAAACGAGGAGGGTGTGAGGGCCTTTTTCTTTTGTATGCCTCTTGTCAAGGATCTCCGAACAGACCTAAATTGTACCTAATTAGACACCTGAATCACACCTTAACCCTCCCCCCCTCCAAAAAATGCTTATTTAAAAATATGCACTCTTGTGAGTTATGAGTGTTTATACAATAGTATAACTTACTGAATTATTCATATGTACCTTGGTAGAAAAAAGGCCCAATGCATTTTTCATCTCTTAAAGTCGAATAAAATGAAAGGAATAACCTTTCACATTTTAAAATGAAAAATTTAAAGGGCAAAAACTTATCAAAGCAGAACAATAATTTAGAATTAACAAAATTCTTTTAAAATATTTCTATCAAACAAAATGATAAACAATAACAGTGGTAATTGTTAGTCCAATATTAATACTTAAAAAATCCCTTTTTTAAGTATTAATATTGGAAAATCCCTTTTTTAGAGCCTTTTTTTTTTTTTTTTTAATAAATCAGTTTGAGTTCAGCAAGCAAACTTTATTTAAAATAAAAGGCTCTAGGAAGAGGATAAATAATAGAATTTAATAGGATTATTTAAATGAAGGAGTAGTATTTGTTCAGAAATAAACTAAGAAAATATGGAACTTTAATTCAGCCCCCCTCCCCCCTCAAAAAATAAAACAAAATTTGGATATTTTTGTTTAAATATTTTGTTTCAAATGATTGTAGTAAAGCTAATAGAAATTAAAAGTGAGCATATTTAAATTTCTAACTCCTAAAATTTTAATGTATGTATATTTCGCAAAATCTGAAAATAAATATTCTGAAATCGCTTTCATTTATACACCCAACCAACCAATCTATAATTCATCGCTTTCTCATCAAAATTTGCTTGATAACTCATCTAAAAGTCATCGGACATTCATCGTCATGAAATCGTACTCCTCGGGGATTCATCATATTTTTTTCTAAAATTCATCAGGTTCGATCATCCATTGATCTAAGGCCAATGAGACATTTCTGAGTAATTGCCGATGAAAATCATCCCTGTCCGATGAGAATACGATAATCGGCCACTTATCGTGTAATCGGATTTCGATGAGAGCCATTCAAGGGCCAGACACAATTTGCTACTAGGGATCTCTCTTATCTATGTAGATTTGGATGCCTTTTCTTCAAACACTGTTTACCAACTCTTTAATCATTGTTTTACAGCATTATTTTTTTTAACTCCACATAGGGTATCTGGTCTTACCCCAAGAGAAGGGGGATCGTAAATACGCCATAAAAATGTACTAATATATGCTATAAAAAATTCATTGTGGTAAATACATCTTTATTAAATATGTTATACACAATAATATAATATATATATTTTACTTTGTCTGTGTTCATATTCAAGAATTTTCAATACTAGCATACATTAAAACAGAAAAAAATTAAAAATAAACTTTCCAATGCAGAAACTACAAAAATACTAGTAAGGCGATGCTGTAATGGCCGATTCTTCTTCTTGCATACCAGTAACAATTTCAACCATTACTCGCTAGAGCGCTTCTAAAATTGAGTAAAGCTCGAGTATCCGATTTCAACTAACTGCACGGTTTTATTCTCGGGTTCACCTGATTATATAAGTTTCCCCATAATCTATTCCCCCTACCTGATGCTAAAATTTATCTTAAAATTGAAATATGATGCCAAATTTGAGATGAAAAATTCAAAACTTTAGATTTTATGAAATTTTAAACTTTATTTTATTTTAATACTAGGAGGTTTCGTCCGCTACACTGGTCGATTCCTCCAAACGAACCTTGAATCAAGCGAAATATATTGGTGAATTTCACTTTGTTTTTTAAAGCAATATGGATCTTTAGAATGCTCTTCTGCATAGCTAAAAACAATACGAACGCCATTGTGCTAATATATTTTCTAATCTGTCAGACAAAATTTAGTCTGTTAACAAATCTTTTAATTGATCATTTACAGAAGGGTTGAGTAAAGAATGACAGAACGATATACAATATATTAAAACATTTTCGGAGAAATGACCTAAATTACAATGAAAGTCTCATCAAAAACTGCCCACTGGCACGTTTTAAAAAGACTAATCTTTAATAATCGAGTTCTCCTGATTATATAAGTTCCTGATTACATAACTGCATAATTAAGTGGAAAATATGCAATCAACTAAACCCATCCCAGAAAAATTATCTAACTGCAAATGCAAGTCGTATCAAAATCCGTCCAATAGAACTTTTTTTAAAGGCTAATTTTTTATAATCGAGGTCACTTGATTACAGATCGTTCATTCATAATTCTATAACGAAGTAACATAGAACAATATGTTAGATACTAAAACATTTCATGAAAAAATATCTAAATAACAGTGCAAGCCAATCAAAATCCATTTATCACAACTCAAATCCATTTATCACAACTTATATATATGAAACGGTAAAGCTAAGCCCCTTTTTAAAATTTAAAATTTTAAATCTCCTTTTTAACCCTTTTAAAATTTGAAATCCAGGTTTAAAAAAATAGAAATTTAAATTTAGAAATTAAAATTTAAACTTTTTAAATGCTTTAGTAATTGTGTCTCAATGATTGAAACTTCCTTTGCCCCTGTTAAGTTAGTTTTCCCGTATCGCATCTTATAGTTTTAAAAGATCATTTTGTCACATTTCATAAGAATACTTTTTGCTGACGTTAGTGCAACATTAAATTTCGTCGGCATCCCGTGGGCCGAATTTGAGCCAACGGCTTGCCCCAGACAATAAATCATTCAGCTCGCGACCAATTAAATTAGAAATACGCCCAATTCGATGGCGTCGACCTCTGTCAAAAATAATGCAAAATACCTCATATTTATACCATTGCACGAGTCTCAGGAGAGAAGTTTTTAACATCTAAATCATGCACTAAAATTCACGCCACTTTGCTCTCCAGGGGCCGCCTTACGATAAATCTAACGCCCGATGTCCGTAAAGCATTAAAGTCTCAGTTCCCATGCCATTTGGGCCTGGTTTAAAAGGGCTCATGCAATCACAAAGAAATAAACCAGGTCCCGTAAAAGACTGTGTCTTCCTTTATCAGACACTCATTTTCTCTTGGACTTTCATTGGATCCCATATAGCACTCGCGGCCCACGACTACAGGAAAATGACAATAGCTCAGAGGAAGCGATCCGATGTACGCGCGGACCCATCTTCGGTAACCGCCCCTGCCTCCACCGGCCCGGCGTCGACCTAACCCGCGACAGAGGACCACCCTGAGGCCGAGAAATCCTTTCATATATATATATATATATATATAGTAGATAACGATGGTTTTCTTTATTCATACGGAATTACAGAAGACACAATTAACATTTAAGTTCCATTTTTTGCATCTCTCTATGACAGTTTGGTGATAAAAGAAAGTTACAGTCCATTGTTGTTTGACTTATTCTATTATTTAATTAAGAAATTGTTTAAAAAAAATTCCTTTAAATGGAAATTTTGGTACTTTGTCTTATTGAATTAGTACCGTAATTTCCGGTGTATAATCCGCGGATCAAACAATTCTGTTTGGACCCAGAAATTGTACTTAGTTATTGAAGCCAAATACTTACCGCGATTTAAAAAGTTACATTTTATTTTAAAAAATTTCTGGGTCGAAAAATAATTGTTTGATCCGCGGATTATACGCCAGAAATTAAGGTAATTGCAACATTTCGTTATTTTCATTTAATTTGATAAGAAAAGAAAAGAAAAGGATATAAGGTAAATATGCCAATAGTGGTCTATTTAAGTATATTTATCGAAAAATCATTAGAAAATTTAATAAACTAGAAATGATATATATTGGTTTGTTTAGTCCTATCACTCATCAATTATAATGAATATCCAAAATTTCGAAATATAACCCCGGAAAGAACTGAAACGTAAAAAGTTTTACTGCCCTTTTATCTCCAGTAGTAGGGATAATACTAAATTTCGGATATACAGTCGCAGAAAAATAAACACCCCTATTAACTCCGAAACAAATTTTCGTGGAAGAAAGTTACTACATAGTACCAAACAAGTGTAAATAATGTCTACTTTTAAATGATGTTTATAAAATTTGCGTAGGGACCATATACATATTAATCTAACTCAACTTTGTTTTATCAATAGCAACACCCAATTCTGACAACATAAATAAATTCTACATCCTTCATTTAAACTAAGAACAAATTTGCATGAAAGTCCTACGATTAGTTTCAGAGATATAAGTTATTTTAAAATGAGCCTATTTTCGGGACTATCGAAATTGAAATTCGGTATTCGATTGTAGTAATGCTACAGAAAGACTAAGTCACTTCTTTCAATGTATTATTTCATGCCAATATGACCATTTTACTCACTTAATACGTTTGGTTATTGTTATATACCGTAAAATCCACTTCAATATTAATTTTATGATGTTTATAAGTGTTAAATTATCCTAATTTTAAAAATATAAGGTATCTGTAAATAAAATGATTTTCTAATATGATTTTGGGATTGGGATTTTACGCATTTCTATAATGCTTTTTCTAAGATTTTGAATTTATTTAACTCGCTCTTTTCTAAATTTATTTGACAGAAATGTGACGAATATCGGCGAATAGAAAATTTATAATAAAAGACAGTATGAAGGAAACAATGTGGAAAAACCCCTAGAGAAACTGCTTTTTAGTCTGAAAATAAATCCCAAGTCGATTGTTAATGGCACATTTTACAACATTTTTACTTTCTTCTATCTTTACAAGAAGAAAGTATTGGATTCGTGAGAATTTTCGACTTTCGGTTTTCGACGGATTTACACGTTTTAGGGGTCAGAAATTCCGAAAAATATTTTTTTACAAAATGTCTGTCTGTGAGACTGTCAGTCTGTCTGTATGTGACACAAATTTTGTGGGCGCTCTATCTCAAGAACTAATGCACGCGATTTAATACAAATTTTATTCTGTTAGTCCCTGATATAAGTTGGTGCTGATTAGTTTTTGGTGTAAATCGCTCAACAGGTGGCGCTCATATGCATCATTTTTCACGATTTCCGCAATAGCTCAATCTCCAGAACTAATGCACGGATTTTCATCAACCTTCAGATTCAGTTAGTCCTTGACATGAATTAATGTTTTGTACATTATGGTGTAAATCGCTCTACAGGTGGCGCTGCTATGCTGCATTTTTTTCGATTTTCGCAATAGTTCTATCTTAAGAGCTAATGCTTAGATTTTCAACAAATTTCAGATTCAGGTATACCTTGATATGGATTAGTGATGTTTACGCTTTGGTGCAAATCACTCAAAAAGTTGCGCTGCTGTGCTGCCTTTTTCAGAATTTCTACTATAGAATTACTACTACTATTAATATACTATTTCTACTCTATCTCGAGAACTAATGAGCTAATTTTCATCAAACTTCAGATTCAGTTAGTCCTTGATATCAATTAGTGTTGTTTAATTTATATAGAAGAAAGTTTTGTGATGTCCACAACATACTAGTTTTTATATCCTTCTGTTTGAGAGTGTGTGTGTATGGTGGTAGGGGGGGGGGATATGTCTTAGATCTTTTCAAGTATGTTCGCATAGTTTATGTTTTGATTTAGTTGAAGAACTAAAACTAAATCAAGTTAAAAAGACATCAGCGTAACTTCACATTATCGTTATTCTCCTTTGAAACAGGGGAGGTACTATTATGAATCGCTCCCTATACAAATCCTTGCATTTGCATAGATGATGTTGATATAATTGCTAGAAATAAGAAAATCTTGATTGAAACATACAATAAACTGGAAACTGAAGGGGAAAAACTAGGCCTCGAGGTTAATAAAGAAAAAACAAAATACATGAAAATGGACCGAATGAAATCACAGGCAACAGCGACGTTAACAATAAATAATGAATTAAATTTTAATGAAGTAACAGAATTTAAATATTTAGGGTCTATGATCACCTCTGATAATATGGTTGAAGCAGAGATTAAAACTCGACTTACAGTAGGAAATAGATGCTATTTTTCTCTTCGAAACATTCTAAAATCATCTCTAATATCCCGAACATCCAAACTTAAAATTTATAAAACTTTTATAAAACCAATAGTAATTTTTGGTAGTGAGACCTAGTCCACTACACAAAAAGATGAAAAGTTACTTATTACTTGGGAAAGGAAGATCCTAGGACAAATTTTTGGACCTATTGTGGAAGGCAAAACATGGCGTATCAGGGCAAATATGGAGATTGAACAGTTATATAACGAGAAAGGTATAATAAATACTATTAAATTAAGAAGATTGCAATGGTTGGGCCATCTAATCAGAATGAGGGATGAGAGAAGCACAAAGAAGTTATGTAATGGTAAATTAATAGGGAAAAGAAGTATTGGTAGACCCAGGAGGAGATGGATAGAAAAGATCTAACACAAAATCATATTATAAATTTTAAAGGAAAGGCTAGAGATCGGAAGGTCTGGCGAGGTATAGTGAGGGAGGTCAAAATCCTACATGAATTGTAGTGCCATTGTGTATATATGTATATTCTCCTTTAAAATAGAGTTAATAATTCTATGATTAAAATTTTTCTGCTATTTCATTTGAAATTAGCTAGCTTTCAGGTTAGCCTAAGATCGCGACGAAGTGAAATACGGTTTACGCTTTATTTACATCTTAAGACAAACTTATGCTCTAAGTGGATGTTAAGCGAAGCACCGTAATCCCCGCCGAAATGTCACAATAAAATGAGTAGAATATTTTTTTCCAAAATATGCATTTTTGCACATCATACACGGCCCCTTAAACCAGCATCATGTCGTTTTTAAGCATATTTCGAAAACTACTAAGAAGAAATATTTGAAATTTTGCGTGCGTATAAAGCGGGACACAATAGCCCTAAACCCATAATTCAAAAGATTTTCATCCAAATGACTTAAAATTTGGTGTCTAGGCAATTTGAACTAAAGAAGATAATTTGAACTGAAGATTTAAAATGTCTTGTCAAAATCGTGTGTTGCCTTTGCAAAAAACAAAATTTGATCTAGTTTTGATGTGTAGGTAGCCCCCTAAGAAAATTTTATATGCATCATTTAAAAGTAAACTTTATTTCTAATCGTTTGGTACAAGTAACTTTCTTATACTATAATTCGTTGCAGAGTTGGTAATTTTTCATTATTAGTATTTGACTGTACCAGTAGTGAGCAGTGCGCTCAAAAAGTGAACTGCTCAAGTCTTGAATGTAGTACGTATCCTATAAAATATAATTTGTTTTACTATCTTAGAGATAAATTTACATAACAAAAAAATGTGTATGAAAGTTTTAATGATTATACTGTAAAAAAGATAAGTGTTTATTTTAATATGTGAATATATAATATAATCATGGGCGAAAGTGTACTATAACCTTTTCCGAGTTACCCATTGTTCCAAAAAGCGTTCTTTATTTTTAGAAACTTCAGAAACCAATTAAATATTCGACATTTAAAGAAACATTTATAAAAAGAATGTTTATGTTGCTGCCGCTGATTTTCAGACACGTTTCAGAGTACTTTTTATAGCATTGTGGAGACTCAAATGAGGGTCGGTAACGTGGCAGTTTTCTTCAGAGGCGTATGACAAATATTTAGTTAATGAACAAAGATTTTATTCACATAAAACACTAAAATGTTTTCTTGACTAAATAAAGCAGATATACACAACAATTAGTGAGTTGAAATAATGGGTTTGATGATAAACAAAGTTCGTTATGTAGCAGTCATATTAAAGTCCTAATATGGTGATTAGACAGTTCAGCATTTTTACAGTTCACAAGATGCTATTAAACTACTCTGACGAACTGTCACTCATGAAAAGTAATGAACCTCTCTTAGCTGTTAGACAGCCTGTTTCAGAATTTGACCGCACGGCTTAGGCCGCCGCGTGAAAGAAGTGTCTTTCCCCCTCGGATTCTGCCTCCGAGAAAATTGAGCGTACTCCTGAGAGATTTATGCTCTCGTCCGAGGTAAAGGACCTGTCACCTACACTCACCAGAGTTCAAACTTAACTAACTTTTTCTTAATCAAGGATCTCCCAGATCCTGTGATTTCTCTCCGAAAAACAATAGAGAATTTCTGGCCACTAGCAAGGCTTTTCCTTGTGGTCATCTCCAAGCTGTCACCCAATAGGATGACCTTGTCTCTGCCCACTTCTTTGTACACGATTCTTCTCTGCTCAGCTGGGTGTGGGAAAACTTTGACCACTTTTTGGTTTGGCGGATCATGAAAGGGATCCCAGGCGGTGTTTGCTTTTTACTCGCTATTTAAAAAATGCTACATCCTAAGATGAATTAGGATTGATCGATTTCTTTTGATCTTCCCGTCTAAAGTTGGAACATAGACGAAATTTCATGCCTTTTTAGGAAACACATGGGATTTCCTATACCTAGTGATATTTGCATCAATTTGGGGATTTCTTATGGGGAATATTGGAAACAGTCTGATGTTCCACAGCGTATTAATATGTTTTCTAAACCGGAACCTCTGTTCTTAACATTTTATGTCCCAAATTATGAAATTATGAAAATTTCTTCTTCTAAAGCATTTTTTTGTGAATTTTTGAAACTATGATAGAATATTTACACAATCATTTAATAAATTTTAGAAGGATTTTGCCAGTTAAAATTAATTAATTAAATTTGAATTTATAGAGATTTTATGCAATATTTATATCTCAGCTCAAATCTCTTATTTTAAATATTTTTTTTAATATTCCGTAGAATTATTAAATGTACAAATATAATCTTCTTACCATAGAAATATATCCATACTTCTGAAGTAATTCCGAACTGATACTCCATCCCCCCCCCCCCTCCTCCCCAATCTTACAACGTCAAAAAAGCTGAAAAGATGCAAATGCAAAAGAAATCATCCTTTTAAAAATATTTTTTTTTTGTGTGTGTGTGTGTAACCAATAATGCTTTCGGAATAAGATAAAGTAAAGTACCGGATGAGCCAAAAGTTCGTTTGAACTTAAAAAACTCATAAAAAAGAAAGAAAGTATGATAAAAGAATTTGGTTTGCAAGAAAGGGCTGGGTCACAAGGTAGTCGTTTTTTTTTTTTTTTTTTTTTTTTTTTTTTTTTTTTTTTTAGCAGCAAAGGGAAAAAAAATAGTTCAAAAAACCCGTGTTGAGGGCGCTGACGACCCGAAACACAATGAACAGGACAGCAATACGCTCCATTTATTTGTTCTTCCAATAACAAATGTTCAACATGACCTCCAGAACATTCTACGACACAACCAGGTTGTGTCATAGTGCCAGTTCATTGTATTTCGGGTCGTCAGCGCCCTCTACATGTGATTCATTAACTATTTTTTTTCTGCTAAAAAAATCTGACTACCTTGTGAGCTCTTTCTTGCAAACCGCATTCCTTTATCATAATTTCTTCCTTTTTTATGAGTTTTTAAAGTTTTAACGAACTTTTGGCTCATCCAGTATCTATAACTCATTCTAAACTATGTTACTACTAATCGATGTATTAAATAAATTTTATAACAAGTTATTTTAATGGTACTTTAAAGTTCAGTCGGACCTAAAGGTTTACGATACTATCATGTTCTGAATGAAACATTTTCAGCTGCGTAATTGAGGTTACAGATGCAAGAATAACAAAATAATATTAAGTTTAATGTTAATGTTAATGTTGTTTATTTATCATGTTTATCCGTAAAACATGTTTCTTGAACATGAAAATGTTTACGTCAGAATTACAGAATTCGAAAAACCGATATTTCCGGTTGAAAAAATTGATTAATATATTATGATAACGACTCGAAAACGCTTTCAAAACTCAGTGGCAACAAAAGAAACTTTGTTTTAATACATTTTGCTTTAATTATGAAAATATAGTGGTTTCTGAGATTTCTAATCATAAAGAACGCTTTTCGGAATTGTGTACAACTCGGAATAGGTTACTGTATATTTTCGTTTGCGGTTAGATTATGTTTTCATAGATTAAGAAACATTTGTCTCCTTTTTTTTACAGTGCACAGCACATTACATAATTACATTTATTAAAATAATTAAATATTCCGAAATTGGAATCTTGCTGTATTTCTTCTTCTTTTTTTTTTTTTTTTTTTTTTAACAGCTAATAGACCGGGAACCGGCAGCACAGACAACCACCTCATCGAGTTCACGGATGAAATTCCAGAATTATTTAAATCTTGATTCGCATATTAAAACGCAATCGGTCTGCCAAGTCCTATCTTGGTGGAAAACAGCTGAAAACGGGATTTTAGCGGCTGACTCGTAGGTTTACCATTGTGTTTTCCTGCACCCAAAAGTATGAAAACATGGAGGACTAGGAGCAGGAAAACACAATGGTAATCCTTCGTCCTACATTCAGGAAATTAATATTTGATATACAGTTGAGCGCTGATTATCGGAACTCTAATTAACCGAACTTCCAATTATCCGAAAAGCCTATTTCTCTCAAAAAAAAAAAAAAAAAAAAATAACCGAACTTCTATTTATCCAAACAACCTATTTCTGCCTTTTTTTTTCTTCTCTCTGATCCTATTCAACTAACGTATTTAAGAAGAATTCGAGATATAGCAGCATTGGAAAGAACGTCTTCTTTGAAGCAAGCAACAATCGAAAGCTTTTTTGCTTAAATTATAATCTCTGGAGTTCAGAAAATGATAAACAGAGAAAAAGAAAATTTTAAATGAAAATGTTTTTCGAAAAGTCCTGGTATGTACTTCATTTGCAATATCTCATATTACTCCGTGGAGTCTTTTGTATTTTCATATGGTTCTTCTGCGAGTTGCTTAGCTTATCAATAATGCATATTGGGAAACCATTCTCAACAGCAATGTTCCTAATGGTATTTAATTCATTTTCAAGGTGATTAATAGAGCAAACGCTAAACGCTCGTCTTATATAAAAATTGAACGGAGCAAGTTTGTAGTTAAAAGGTGATGTACTTTCAAAAGGCATGGTGCTGTTAGACTTATTCTCTTTCCTGTAGACTGTGCGCTCAATTGTTAAGTTTGAAAAATTTTTAATTAGCATTACATCAAGAAATGACAGCTGGTTATTATTATTATATAAGACGAGCGTTTAGCGTTTGCTCTATTAATCACCTTAAAAATGAATTAAATACCATTAGGAACATTGCTGTTGAGAATGGTTTCCCAATACGCATTATTGATAAGCTAATCAACTCGCAGAAGAACCATATGAAAATAGAAAAACTCCACGGAGTAATATGAGATATTGCAAAATGAAGTACATACCAGGACTTTTCGAAAAACTCAGACATGCACTTTTTCGCTTTGGCGTAAACTTGGTCGCCACTCCTCCTGCAAAACTGAAAGATCTGATTAGTGCCAAAGTGGACCCGATCCCGAGGGATGAAGTTTCTGGGGTATATGTAATTCCACTGAAAACAGAAGATATTTATTTCGAATACATAACCATGACTTCGAGTAAACTTAAAGTTCGTATTAAAGAACATTTGAGAGATTTAAAGTATAACCGACCGACAACAGCCCTGTCAAGACTTAACCAGAAGCTGAATATACAAGCGAAGACGCAAAAATTATATATCCCTCAAAGAATTATCATGATTTAATTATCTGCGAATCAATAGAAATTATTACTAAAGAAAGTACTGTTTGTAACGACGTTTTATCCTACAACATACCCAGAATTTGGCTCAGTTTGCTTAAAGAATGATAAAACGAGTAACTTTCCACTTCCCTATATCCATGTTTTATTTTCCTAATGTTTCCAGATCTATAAATTAACTTCCACTTTCATTCCTTTCGTCACCTCTAGGTCGATTTTGAAAATTAGGCGTCAATATCTGTTGTATTTCTTATATTCCTCTGAAGAAGACTATGTTTTTTATAGTTGAAAGTTCTAAGGTATTAAAATAATTTAACATTTTTTAAATACTGTGTCATCTTTTAAGTAATTTTGCACATAGTGTAAGTTTAAATTTAACTTTTAAAGATGAATTAAGCATTTCTATTTATTTATTTACCAAAAGAAAAAACAGTTTTTAAACACGCTAGCACTAATTGGTGCTGCCAGTCCTAAGCCTGGATAAAGTGAGAAGGTTTTAGCATAGTCAGGAACATCCCTTTAATTGTCTGTCCATTTATCCGAACTTTTGCTTATCCGAACTAGGGTCGGTCCTAACTTATTCGGATAATCGGCGTTCTATTGTATTTGTAAATATTAAAATAAGAACAATAGCGGATACAAAAGAGAGGCGATGGGACGATCGCCCATCCCTTGTGTGATGATAAAAGGTCTCCGTAAAGAATTAAAAAAAAAAAAAAAAACAGTAATTATACTTTAGGGCAATTCCAGAGAAAATTATCTTTTTTTTTTGGAGGGGGGGGGATAAAATTTATAATATTCTTAATTTAAGAGTATGATTAGGAAAATTGATATTTTTATATTCTATAATAAAATCCTAATAAAAAGGCATTGTAAATTACTGTTTACAAACTATGTTAAGTACCATTATTGTCTTTGTAAAGTCATAATGTTGCGTCAGTAATACAATAAACGTTACGTCAGTTACACGTGTAAACGCCATTTTTTTATTATTATTGTTCAGAAATTAATTAAACAAGTTATTGTTATAATTTGGCATTACTTAGTGTTGTTTAGAACATTAAATCACTTTTTTTAACGGGATAGTTTTGATAATTTTTACACTTCAATGAAGGCAGAAAATATGTTTGCCTATTTTATGTTACGTCATTTACAGAATTTTGAATTGCAATTCTTGGGACTAAAAGAGAGATTGAAATAATCTGCAGGTATCTGGGTATTAAGTCCTTAGTAAAAATATATTTTAAATTGTAAAATTTGTTCTAGCTTTATCAGTAAAACTTCTACATACTTTTGAAAACAAAATTCGATGATCAAATGGTACGTCAGTTACGACGGAATTTCCCTTTATCATTAAAATGAGATCAGACTTCCCAAATTTTACGAGAAAATAAGCTGTTATTTCATACATTAATTTTAGACAAACATAAAAAATGAACTCGTGGAAGCCTTTAATAGAATATTCGGTATTAAATCGGGTCGAAATTTTAATTCTATTCAGTGTCCTGAATATAGAATTTCAAAAATAACTTTTGTAATCCCCTGGAAACAACCAGAAGGTCTGACTAGCGAAAACTTGATACTATGCTGTTTCAAACACTAATCGCAATGCATTTTGCTAAAAGATTGCAAAAAAAAAAAAATCCGACTGCAGTGGTCAGCAGGAAAAGGAACAAAATCCGATTTATTTATCTGGCTATTTAGTTTAAACACCTGACAGAATCAATCTAACAATAATTCATAGTATTTTAAATTGTAAAAAAAGCAAGTATGACCTTTCGGATGAAATCGCTCGTAAGTATACATTTTTCTTAGTATAAAATTACAGATTTTTTTAAATGTAATATGATATCTTTGATCCTACAATTTAATGTAGTTACACAATTATTAACGTATAGTCGTGGAAGTAAAAAGTAAACACCCTCTACTAACTCATCAACAAATTATTGTAGAAGAAAGTTACTGGTACCGAAAGATTAGAAATAAAGTCTACTTTTAAATGATGTATATAAAATTTGCTTAGAGGGGGGGGGGGATCTACATATTAAAACGAACCCAAACTTCATTTTTTTTCGATGGCAATACCCAATTTTAACAAGATGTTTCAAATCTTCGGTTCAAACTATTCCTAGATACCAAATTTCAAGTCATTTCAATGATAAGTTTTTTAATTATAAAAATAAAAAATTTAGTGCTCATAATGTTAAATTACATTTTCATATTTTTATTAATATCTCTTGAAATTATACTCCTAATGTGCTAATTTTTTGTGTAATAATAATACTAAAATACCCAAACATAAATACGTTAAATTTGCAATTTTTATAATTTTATGATATGAATTATGAAATTGATATTCGAAAAATTATAAATTGTAACCTACAATTTTTTTGATGGATTTAGGTTTATTAAGTCCTGCTTTATGGAAATCCAAAATTTCACATTTTTCTTCCAAGTAGTTTTCAAATTATGCTTAAAAAACGGCAAAATGATGGTTTAAGATAGAAGTTCTATGATAGAAGTGACTAGATATTTTGAAATTTCTTATGCTGTATCATGTTATATAGAAGTCTTCAATGACTGCTTGGGTTGCGCTTAAGATGCCTTCCTTGATCAAGAAAGGGGCTCTCTCGGTCAACAATCGAGTACCGAGCTTCAGTTTGGATACAGCCCCTAAAATACGCTCGTTTTAAAATAATTAATTTTTCGGAAACTTATCGTACGAATTTCATAAAAATTTGCATTTAGGCCAATTGAAGGGTGTGCAGTTTATTTATGCTGTCAGAATTGTGCACTGCTATTGAAAAAAACAAAGTTATGGTTCGTTTTAATATATAGATGCCCCCCTAAGCAAATTTTATATACATCATTTAAAAGAAGACTTTATATCCAATCGTGTGGTATCAGTAACTGTCTTCTACAATAATTTTTTGAAGAGTTAGTAAGGGGTGTTTACTTTTTTTTTTTCACAATTGTACAATATATTTAAAAAATATAGTTATAATATACCTACTTTAAAGTTATAATTAAAGATAGACCGAAACAGGTTTTTAAGAACGAAACCGAATTTCGGTGATCTTCCTATTTTCGGCCGAAGACGAAAACGAAAATGTCCAAAAAATTTTTTAAGTAATTAAATTGTATGTATTAATGTAATTAATACATATATAAAAATACATTATTAATTAATTATACGTATTTATTAAATATGCATAATTATCAAGTAAATATGCGTATTTATTAAATATACATAATTATTATTTAATTATACGTGTTGCCCAAATTAGCTCTCTGTGCTTTAAACCCAAAACATTTTATTTTCATATAAAATAAAACGTAATTAGTTCATCAACGGCACAGAAATATTTTCTAATTATACGAATTACAATTAATTAAAAAATATTTTATATTTATGTATACACACCCAGGGATGGAAAATAACCAGGTATTTATTTTTAAGGGTAAATACCCAGAGTGAATACCCGGGAAAATATCTATTTTGGGTAATTACATGGGTATTTATTCTTCAGTTAAATATAGCTGTGAAAAAACTTACATTGTTGTTAGTTATGATGGATTATTTAAGAAGAATGAAAAATTTAGAGCTTTAGACTTTTCACAATTCTTAAATTTTAAGGAAATTCAACATTTTACATTTAAATATTGAATTGAAATGTCTTTTTTCAATGAACAGTGTAAAAAAATTAATGTACTCATTCAAAAGAATTTTATTAAAAATATAATTTTAGTTAAATTCGTGAAATAGGTGCACTTTATATGTGCAATACCGCTTCGGCTAATGTATTTGGAGCATTCTCCCAATCTTTTGACTTTTAAGTCCGTGAATAAAAATTTTTATTTTAGTACATATTCTTGTGTTTTTTTTGTTTTTTTTCATATACTGGGGAACATCCCACAGCATGATTGCATAACAATATTAACGAGATAAATAAGTTTTGGACGATGTTGGGGGGGGGTCCAAATACTAGGAAAACTCCAGGGGCGTAGCTACCGTGGAGCAGTTGGAGCAACCTGCTCCAGGCGCACGAATTCTAAGGGCGCAAAATTAGGAAGAGCAAAATGAAATTTTTTAAAAATATTTACATATTTTTATCATTATTGATCATATGTAATGGAGGAATCTTGTTACAATCAGCATATTCCTATATGATATTTTACTTAGTGTTTAAGCTATGCTATTTCTGTTTAAAATATATTTTTGTACATAGTAAAAAGAAATTATTTTTATTCGCGAAGTTTTAATTCATTCCATATTTCAACCTCAAGCAACTTCCCCAACACCGTTTCAGCATGTCTGATTTTTTTTTTCTGTAACTTTTCCCCAGGAGGCGAATTTCCCACCCATCTTTCAAAAATGCAGGGGAGTTGAACTGTTAGAAAGGAAAACAAAAAATCTTTAAACCCCGTTATTTTTTATGTACCACTTAAAGAATTACATTTATACAGACATGACAAAATACCATCGAAATAATTTAAATTAACAACTCAAGATAATTATCCAAAATGTTTATTTTTATTAAAACAAAGGAACAGAATCAAGTTTTATATATATCATGTCTATTTTTCAACTTTCACCTAATGCTATGGGCAATTAACAATTGGGTTGCTAAATGAATTTCTTAATTTAGATTTTATTCTATTTTGCGTGATTTAGCCTCTTTCATGAGTTACACTTTTGACAAACAGCACAGACCAACTTTTATAACTTTAGAAATTATCGGAAACGCATGGTTATGTTCTGTTAACAAATTTTAGAAAACTTTGCAAAATCTGATGTGCATTAATTCTTAACTTACTCGCATGAATAATGTATACAGATGATCCTATTGTCAATATCCTACGTTGATTGTATGTCACTTCTGAACAAACTTGTTTTATTATATCCTTAATGGAATTATAGTCAAATCTGTAATCCTTGGTATTTTCTGTAATTGAACTATGTTCTATGCATTGGAATTTTAAATCCATATCCAAAGTTTGAAAAGGAAATAGTCAATTGATTTCTTCTATTACACGATAAAAGGTTGGTTTCAAAAAATCATGTCCTAATTTCTGTGAATTGCAAGAATCAACTAGTTTGTTATTTCTAAACATGTTTTTTTAAGTTCACCATTTTTTTTTTCATGTGCACCACAAGTGTAATCTCATTTTGTTGAGTGCTGACTATTGGCCAATTTGGTAGGGCTCAGTCTCCAGTGGCCATTACTGCCCTTTTAGTTATTTCCTATTTTCGGCACAGGGAAAAAACATCACAAAATACATAAATCGGTCATTAAAAAAAATATCGCCGATTTCGTCAATCATGGTGAAAATAAATAAAAAAAATTTGTCGACCGGTAGCAAGAAGAAAACTGAAGTTCATGGGAAATCCGCAGCAGGAAAGTATCACAAAATTCGTCAATCGATCATGGAAAAATATCCTGAAATTTGACAGTCCATCATGAGCAATATCATGAAATTCCTCAACCGGTTGTAGAGAAAAAAGCGAAAATTTTCAATCAGAAGTAAAAAAACAATCGTTACTTTCATCAGAATGTCGCAAGAACAAACAGAGAAATTTGCCATTCGGCCACAGAATAAAACTGCTACATTTGTCAATTGATCTCGAGAAAAAAAAAAAATTATGAAATTCGTCAGTCGGTCGTGGAAAAAAAGCGCAAAATTTTTCAGTCAGATGCATAAAAACAACCACGAATTTTGTCAATCTGTTGTAAGAAGAAACTGTGAAATCTGTCAATCGATAGTAGAAAATATCACGAAATTTGTCAGTCGGTCCTGAGACTTGATCTTCGTTTTATAAAGAAACGTTTTCGGAAAATGATTTTTTTGGAACAGGAGCCGCCTGCCCACAATAGGAGATAATAAATAGGACACAATAATAATCTTTAGGGCACGAATCCTGCCACCCCGTCTCGAAATTCAAGCTCTGTATCTGCCATTCAAGCCCTGTAATGTATATTAATAATATTGCGTAAAAAATGTAATTTAAGCATTAAAATATTCTGTTTATTTGTACAATGAAATGCTGATAATTACTACTGGATTTGGATATGGGATTGACTATATTGATAATTGCTGATAATTGCTAATAATTAATTTAAGAACAAAAAATCTTCTTAAAACACCATCAATTTTTTTTTTTTTTTTTTTTTTTTTTTAAATGCGCAAAAATTCATTCACACCAGTTTTAAGTTATTTTCTTTGAATAATTAACTTGTACAATGAAATGCTGATAATTTGTATAACAAATTTTAACCAATTAATATGGGTATAATTGTAGAATATTTTCACAAAGAAATACTACATACTTTCTTTTTATAATTTAAACATAAAATATCTACTAATATACCCATGATTAAAGAGTTATTTTCTCTAAACATAGGTTTAGTTGATGCGCTTTTTCTGTTTTAATTATTTAATATTGTTTTTGCTCTAAGTTACGTTTAGTTTTATTTTAAGTGAAATTATTTTGATATTTATAAGTAAAAAGAAAATTACTTTTAATTTAAAAAATTTATAATGAAGTTACAAAAATAACTAGTTGGATTTGCCAATCCCAAAACTTTCTTCTATCTCATACATCTTAATATTTCAAAAAGTAGTTCCGAATGTTAATACTTCAATATTATTAGTTCAATATTATACCAACTTTGATTTTGATCTAAAATTTCTGCTCCAGTCAAGTAATCAGAATAAGTTAATCCCGATCATGACATTTATTAAAATCAATAATTTTTTCTTTATTCTGTTGTACATCAATTGTTTGTGAATAGCCAGCTTAGCAGGATGCGAAGTTCCCTTTGCTTCATGAGCTGCTAATATATACAGTACAAAAAACACTGAAAAATCGAGAAAACTTTACAAAAATCTCTGTTACAGTGCCACCTTCTGACGGAATATTTCCAAATTCAAGGAGAAACTGCTGGCCATAGCCAAAAATATACACACAAAATTGGTACAATTCTATGCTTAGCTTCATACACTTTTCAATGGTAAAATGATGAAAATAGCACAAAAATCCATATTATAGCGCCGCCCTTCCAGCAGAATATTTTCAAATTGGAGGAGGACCTGCTGGCCATAGCCAAAAACATACCCCCCAAAATTGGTTCAATTCTATGCATAACTTCATACACTTTTCGATGGTACAAGAATGAAAGTGGCACAAAAATCGCTATTACAGCGCCCCATTCTGGCGGAATATTTCCAATTTAAAGGAGAACCTGTTGGACATAGCCAAAAACAAAAACTTTTGTTCAGTTATATGGATAACTTCATACACTTTTCGATGGTACAATAATGAAAATGGCACAAAAATCGCGATTACAGTGCCCCCCCCCCCGCCTCCAGTGGAATCTTTCCATATTGAAGGTGGGCTGCCTGGCTATAGCCAAAAACATTAAAAAAAATTTCGTTCAATTCTATGCATAACTTCATTCACTTTTTGATGGTACAATGGCGACACACAGACACACGGACACACAGACATTTTGTATAAACATGTTTTGGGATATCTGACCCCTAAAACATCTGAATCCGTCGAAAACCGGAAATCGAAAAAATTTCTATTACAATACTTTCTTCTAAAAATAGGCCTGTTTAATGTTAAGCTTAAAAGAAAGAAAGAAAATTAATAAAGTCATACTTTTAAACAACTTCAAATTTTGTTTTACATTCTGAAAGTAAAGGTACAATTTTCTAAAAGAAGTAAACGTAAATTCTTAAATTTATTATAAAGAGTTCAAATATCAATGTTAGGAAGCTGGCAATTCTTTAAACTTTTGAGGATTACCTTTAACTCATGAATAGTGAACTTACTTTCATATTTTGCATTATAAACAAAATTGTTCGGCATTGTTTGGGGTTAAACAATTTCTGTTATCCTTATATATCCGCTTCGCTGCGCTCTGCCGGATATCCGGCAGAGAAGTCGGATACCAGGTGATTGTGATTCGGATATCCGACGGTATTTCGGATATTGAAAAATCAGCTGGATATGCCGGATATCGGATATTTACAGGAAATCCGTTAAATCCCTAGTTACAAAATATGCTACAAGCATTAGATTTAAACAGCCTTAAATTATTTAATAATTTTAAAAAAATCACTTTTTAGAAGCATTTTATTATTGATGTTTTTTTTTCCTTGCAAAGCAGAAGAATTTAATTTTTTTTCTTGAAAGTTTCTTTGTTTCAGAGGACCATTTAAATCTTTTAAAACCTAATGTATATTCTATAATTCTGTCCGTTACCAATGGCGACATGATCTGTCCCAACAATTTTCAGCCTGTCTAGCACCAAAGAGCTCTATTTCAAAAAAACTTTTTATTAGTTTTTTGTAAAATCATTTATTAAGTATTTGTTTGATATGTTTAGGCTTCGTGTATTCGTACATTGCTGTGATTGTAATTTCTCCTAAATGTTTATTATGCTGATTTTTGTGCTTCTTGAACAAAAAAATATTTATAAAGAATATTTTCTGCAAGGAAAAGATAAGTCAAACGTATTTTTTGTTAAGAATTACATTTTAACATGAAAATGGACTGTTTGAATATTATATATAAATGTGATAATCAGAACTGCAGTCAGCTATTTTCTTACGCTAGAACAGGACTTCTCAACGTGGTGCCTTTTCAAGGTTCTGTTTGCGCCCCTGTTGTTAGGGGTATTTTTTTATGTTCTGCCTAAAGCGGATTCTGCATAAGACGGAAATATGTCTAACACAGAGCTTTAGACAGAGTTTACTGTTTAAAAATCTATTTTAAAGATACTTTGCTTTAAAATCAAATTAATAATATTTACACGTTTTATTAGCATCATTAAGAGTTTTTACCCTGACCGCTCCAGAAAAGGTTTAAAATAGGTTTTATTAATAATAACATTCCTAATTAGTACTAAAATTCTGTACACTTAGAATCCTAACCAGCCACTCGCAAGCTAATGTTAAACAATGACAGCGCTCATTACGAATTTCTCATTCACATTTCAATATTTTTTAAAGATATTTTTCAATAGAAAGTTGAGGTTGACTATTAAATGGTTATGTGTATACTATTTCGATTTTTTTTCTAATGGAATTTCGGATTCAATTCAGAAGATGAAAAAGCATCCGCCTCCCCGCAAAAAAAAAACTGGAATGATAATGGGTATTATTGGTTTCTACTAGCAAGGTGATAAAACAATGAGTTTCTAAAATGTTGCGCCTCCAAAAATCCAACGTCTGGGTATTTGACAATGACCTAGTCAGACTCTTCGTGCACTATCGGCTTAAAAGTGGTTCACAATCACTTTTATACCAGAATTTGTAAATAAATTTTTTTCTGTTTTTAATCTGGGAATTTTCAACGATTAAAAAATGAGAAATTTTTTTTCTGAAATGGCTGGTAGTAAGGTGATTGTGAACCCGTTGTCGAGCTACCACTGTCTGCGTGGTTAAACGTTGCCTGTATAGATATAAGATGAACCTGAGCAATAAAAATAATTTAATTGAGGTATAAGAGAAAGTGTCCATCAGTTATCGTCACTCAATGGTTCAAAAATAGTTTAGATACCAAAACCATCCACCGATTTTTTCGAAAATATTACAATTCATACAGATTTATAACATAACCGCTCACATCTTTAAAAACACACCAAATCAAGCTCTGGGAATCTAAAAACGTGAGGAAATTTTAACATACATGCATACATACACACATACATTTTGAATGGTTATAAAAATTGTGAGAACAGATTCGAGTATTTGAAATGCAAAAATATACCATTATTTTCATTTATTTTTATTATGATTACAATACTTTCCTATTTACTTCTTTGCATTGTATGTGTATAGAAAGTAAAAACTGCAGTCGTGAATAATTGGTGTCAATCAGGGTTCTCGCTGCCGATCGCCACTGCGCCAAAATGATTCATTTGGCGAGAAAACTAAAGACTGAATTCGCCAAATTACGAGATATGTTTTTTTTTTTCTTTCGGTGACAATCTCAATGATGTTATTGTACGATTAAACTTTTTCTGTGTTATTTGGATTTAGCTGGTTCAAAAGTCAGTGAGAAGCCCGGTGTCAGCTTTTACCGTTGCTTATTGGCTAATTTTCTAAACCATTAGTTGTAGAAATATAGTTCTAATAGTAAAATAGTTTCAACGTTGTTCTCAGTGCTGAATTCAGGGGTGGCTCGGGAGAGGGGACACTCCACTCGGAGCAATGAGATGGTCCTCGGAAGATTTGAGATTTTGTGTTTCCAATGGTCAAAAAGGGCAATCCCCCCCCCCCCCCTTGGAGCCACAGAAATCCTTCCTGGAGAAAAGTGTCTTCATCCTTTTAAAAGTAATTTGTGTCAAAATAGTTATTTTTAAAAAGTTACGAGATTTACTTTTATTCGGTCCCTTGGTTCCATACGTTATATCTAAAAAATCTTCTACGTACTTTAGCAGATAAAATAATAAAGAATTCTCTTTTGTACGACCAAAACTTACTGAGCTATTATATTTTGAATTTTATGAAATTTTAGTATTTTCTGGCACTAAAAATAGAAAACGTACTTCATCTATATGTAAAAAGTAAAAATAAAAAATGTATATATATATATATATATAAATCGTGACAATAGTGTGTTTTCATATTATTCAACAATGCTTCGAAACTTTTGAAAAGAAAAACAGATATTAAGGGCAGTAGATTCTACAGGTCCATTGGTGCATTTAAAAAAAAAATCCCCCCCCCCCCCCTGATTCGCACAAAATATTGATAGGTACTCCGGACTTAAACATTTCATTTTTTTACTTTTAATTATTTGTATTTAATACGTTGTTAAAATACTTTGACTTTCAAATAAAAGTAAGTTTTAAATCGCATTAATAACAGTATATGAATTTTAAATTTCAAAACAAAATTACGCAGAACTTTTTTAAGTGACAAAAGGGCGCACAAACTTAACTTGCTCCAGGGCGCTGAATCTGTAGCTACGCCACTGGAAAACTCCTATACCATCCCGTGTCCCTGATGCTGATTTTTAAGTTTGGAGCTGTCTGTATAAAATTGTTTCAATAAAAATAATTCGATGTAATTTTTTTCCAAAACTGGAACTATTGTTTTATATAAATATGTAGCAAAAAATTAACCTGCATACATTTTTAGGGTTGTTATTATTTTTTAAACTCTGTCCCTGGGTTTTAGATTCCTTACCGTGCCTCTTCTAAAATTACACAGAAAATCACTTCAGATGCAGCCACAGAATTTTTTTCAAGTTTATTTCTCATGCAGAAGTATGCTAGAGAAAGAATGTCTAAAATTCTTTGACATGAAATTGACTGCAGAATTTAAACCAGCATTTAAATATCAATTTCAATATCAATTCAATATCAAATATCAGCGTGGCTTTATTGGTAGTCTTACCGTTCATAATGTTTATTCCTGCACTTTTCGGGGTAAATTAATTTTTTTTTTATTTAATCCAATGTAAATAACTGTTTCGAAAAATCAATGAGCATTGTGGCTATCACTTAGTGGTAATTTTCCTTACCGTCCCATGTTTACCATTCTTTTTTTTTTCCATTACCGTCCCTTTTTCCCTATACCATCCCCCATTTTTTCCCTTCCGTCGTTTCTTTAACACCCCTTTAAGACAATTTTATACCAAAATTTTTTACTAAAATTACTACATTGTTATTATTTCTTATTTGAATGTCCTGTGGGTACTATGCAAATTCCTTATAAGTAAAAACTTAAAAGTAAATCAAAAGTTATAGTAGTAAAATGGTAAGGAAAATTAAACTCGCAAGTTTAACTTAAACCTCAGTTAAATAAAAAAAATTTCGCTGCTGACCATTTTTTCTTTATTTTGAATCATTAAGGCATTCGTCTATCCGATTAAAATGTTATTTTAGCAAGTTTAATTTCACTAGATTTTTATTCCCGAAAGTCAAAAGATTGTGAAAATGCCCCATTTGTACTGCATACGTTACTTCAATCGCTACCATGGTAATATATTACGGTGGTAGTGCTCCAATGAAGGGGTCGCAATCGCTACTTTTTCTTCACAAGACTTTTCTTTCACAGGTACGCTCTTTTTTTCTGCAAAAACTATCTTCGTCTAAGATGAGTACTATCTAATTTCATATGATGACCAGTGATTGACCAGTGTATGATGACCAGTAATTTCATATGATGACCAACAATATCTTGTATATCTGACGGTTTTATATAAGTCGACCAAAGGAAAATATGATTGAAAAAATCACCCCATTCATTTTACTCACCGAACTTTCCCGAAAAACAACTAAAATTCACAAAGACAAATTTAAAAAGACATTCAACAGGAAATTATATATTCTTTCATGTTATATATATAAAGAAAAGCTTAAAAGCTTAAAATTCGTCTTCATACTGAAATTGTACGAAACTGAAAATTTCAATACAAATACAATAATTTTGACAACATATATGGCTTTGTCATTAAATTTTGCTTTAGGAAACCAAACGCAAAGCCATTTAATCAAGTAGTTTAGGAATTATGAAAAGTTGAAATTTGGAACTCCTAACGTTAATATAATTTATAATCATTGAAAAACAGAATGCAACGCTCGCAGTTTTTCAAGGGTAATTCCAGAACTACTTTGCAGAATAAGCTATAATTTTATAATTCACATATTTGTAGCCTTTAAAAATCTATTTTGTTAAAAGTGTTCACAGGTCACAATTCATATTTTTTCGAAAAAAAAATTTCTTTTAAATTAATTTTTGAAAAAACGAAGGAAATGTAACTAATGAATGTTTTAACAGAAATCCATTACTGTAAGTTTCAATTATGATAATAGTAAAATTACAAATAATTCAGCCAACTAATTCTTGAGTTATGCTTAAAAAAATATCTGCATTTATCTGCAAAATAGCTGTTTCACAACAATTAGAAATGAATTTAACATTAGGCGTTCCAAATTTTAAATCTTCATAATTACTAAGCTATTTCACGGAATGGTTTCCCATTTGGTATTCTAAGGTAAATTTACCGAAAAAGTAAAATATGATGACAAAATAAGGTGCTCGTATTTAAAATTTTAGAATTTTGTACAATTTTAGTACGAAACCTTAACCATTTTTATATATTTTTTGTAAACATAATTTGAAAAAGTCATGATTTGCAGTCGAATGGCTATTTCTGTTCTTTTCTCTGGCAATTTGGACGTTAAAATGTTTCTTTGTTTTTTTCGCCGACTTGCATTACAAGATTTAAAATATCTATTGCAAGATGGTGAACGCCAATGATTTTTTTTTCCTGAATCAGTTTTTTTCTCTCTTTTCTTTGCAATACAGGAAATAGTTATATAGATAATAAGTTATGGTGTTAAGTTTTTCACATACTAAATTAATCTGATATTAATATGATTGAAGGGACTCAATTCTACAACTGGTTTAACAAGTTGGAAATTGCTCGTCAAACGTGGCAAATGAGGTGCGTTCGTACTATAACTCGTTTTATAAATACTTTTTGCACCGCATAGTGTACTGAATGTATATTTTAGTGCACTTCATAAGCGCATATCAGTTTCATTATTTTCGAAAAGATGTAATATCATTAAAACGCACTTGAAATAATTTTTTCTTATTCGCCTTAATGTAACGGAAAACTTTTGACTGTCCCTGTAATTAAACTATACATCCAATTTTCATAAAATGTGAAATGGCTCGACAAAGTTTTGCAACAATTATATATTTAAAATTTCAGACCATTCGTTTGAGTAATTTTTGCTCTGTTATATGCGGACGGACAGACAGACGGACTGAACGACGACTATAGGTGCTACGTATTTATATAATTACGAACGAAGTTTAAAGTAATATCACGTTCCCCAAGTTTTTGTCCAAAATTTTCTCGACTAATAAAATTTTAATGCTATTCTTTAAGACATTATTTTATAATTTTATCAAAATAACATAATTTGCTTAATTTAATTTTTCATAATTTTATATAATCTATATATTTAAAACACAGCGCTGTTTTTCAGTCATCTGTCCTGAGCTTTCTGCTGAACCAATTTTACTAATAATTTTTTAACTGGAAGCTGTTCATTTGTAGATGTGCCCGCACTAGCTGTTTTTTTTTAAATATCCATATTTTTATATTTTAATTTTAAAAGTATTCTATGAAATTTCTGCAAAATGGTATGGTAATTAGACAGATTTAATTATTGCAGAGAAGAGAGAAATAATCAGGTTTATATATCTTTATTCATGCCATTTTCTGATAAAAAGTCAAAACTGTTGATAAAAATTGCTGTATCCGGTTTAGTGGCGCAAAATCCCCTTAGGGTCATAATATTTTGAACAGAAAAAGATGTACTGCTTTTGAAAACACGCATTTTTCCTCATAAAGTTTCCATATCCCCCCCCCCCCCTCCTGCATGCGTACTGATACTAAATTTCATACACGGTGAAATGCTTAAGGAAGTGAAAATGACGTCTTATTTAAAAGAAAACGACCATTTTCTTAGATAAAACTAAACTTTTTAACACAAATGCGTCTAAAAAACATAAATTACGGAAAATTTTACTCTCCGGTACTAAGTTTCGAATCTCAAGTCAAGAGAACGACTATTCACATGCAAAGATGTTGCTGATAATCGTGACATCAAGTTTCGAGTTAAAATGCTTTTAAAATAATCAAATTAAAATACCAACTTTTTAAAAATAGTGAACATGGACATGAGAAGTGCGTATGTAAATTTTGAGAAGGTGAAAAGGATGTCGGGTTTAGATTTCATGATGGAAAAATTTTATGATCCTGTCAAAGTGGTATAAATGTTGTTGTTTTTCATTCCGTAATACCAAGCATAAGAGCCTTAATTGATAACTTGATCATAATAACTGATCTTTATTATATTTTACTGATTACATATCTATCTATATTATAAAGACAAACGTATCTGTGCCAAACGCTGACGTCATTTTGCGAATGGCAACACTAGACGATGAAATTTCGGTTTTGCAATTTTTGGCTACTACTACTATTTTTAAACTTCTGACTATAGTACATTTTCAATTTTTAGAACGTCGTATAAGGAAAAATAACTACTTTCAAATACAATTTGTTTAAAAACTGTATCTTAATTGACTGATTTATTAGTTTTTAAAAATAATTTTCAAGCATGTTTTTTTTTTTTTTTTTTTTTTTTTTTTTTGTAATTTATCATATTACATGCCGGCTTCAATACCTAATAATGATAAACATTGTTCAGCATTTATTTCTGACTAATTTTCCCTTAACGAAATTAATACTTCCTTTATAAATAAATAAAATAATAATAATAAAGAACAAAAATTTAACATATTTGTAATCAAACAATTTAAATTTTTAGACAGCCAAATGGGAAAAAATACTTTCAAATGGAATTTATTTGTAAAGTGCATCTAAGTTTACTGATTTTCCATTGATTTAAAAAACAACTTTTAATGCATGAAATATCTTAAAATTTATTCTCTATCACGCGGAGCTTGATTACGAAAGGTTAATCCGTTTGCCCTTAAAACAACAAAAAGCAAGTTCATAATTTTCTTACGGCTAATATTCCATAAAAAAATTTAAACCTCCTCTATGAATAAATAAATAAAATAATATAAATAAAACACAAATTTAACTGACATGTAATTGAACTACGCACTTAAAGCTGAGAAATTATCAGAATATAAAAGGATGCCGTAAGTAACCAAATCTTGGGCTAATAACTCTTAGTGTGTGGCTATGGCTAATATGAAAATATCGTTTTCATAAATTTCAAAATTTTAGTTGATTGTATAATTCATATTTTTCATATGAAAAATGATTTTTATTGTTAGTGGGCAAGCAGAAAAATATACTGCATGTAAAAAAATTATTAGTTTTCAATTTAAAAAAATGTTTTCTCCTATACTTTGTAACTCGGGAAGCCCGGGTACGATCACCTAGTTATTTTAATAGAAACTTTTTACTATATCTCAAGACATCAAGGAAGATAATTATTGAGATGGAGCAGTTTGTTGTTTCATAATTTGGTACATAAAGGGTTAATCTCTTCAAACCTGCGGTACGCAAATGTGGACTTCTATTCTTTTCCTCATTTAAACTAAATTGTTAGATTTTTTTTTACATTTTTACTTTACTTCGGTGTAACTGTAGGCTTTTTGTTTTGGAAAAAATCAATAAATGGCAGTTCTGATGCTTATTTACTGATAAAGTAAATGTTATTTACATCTGACAAGGAATGTCTCTACTCAGAAAAATCTGAAAAAATTACAGAATGTTCGTCTAATGTGGTTATATATGTTTACGAAAAAAAAAATATGTTCGTTTTATGTAATGAAAAATGACGCATAAAAATTTGTAAGTAGTTAATACGTAAAAATAGAATTTTGTAGACTCATTTTTTACTCCATTCTTATGAGATAAAGTTATTAAAAATGATATACACGGTTGTATTCCCGATGAGACTACAACGTTTATGAATGTTTAGAATATGTATAGAACTTAATTATAAATAAAATATTCAATTTTAAGTCTTTTTTTCGTTTAAAGAGCGCAGACGATAAGTTCCCAATATTCTCTTGAACGCATTGCACTCATGTTATTTAACTAACAAGTATTTCATTCATTTAATTTAAAACTCACTTCATTTTATATTTGGAATCACTTTAATTTAAAACGCATGCATTAAATGTTGTACTATTAAACAAGCAAGTATTGTTCATGTATTTGTTTTAATATTTTGCGATTCTAGACAATAGCTTCCATTATTATCCTAAAATTGCTAGATTAGATATTTTTTTTTTTTAAATAGACAAAGCCATTTAGAGAATCCCTGTTAAAAATTCAATCACGGATTTAAAATCGTTACTGACTTATAGAAGATGAATCTTGTTTACCAGATTTATTGCAAAATATTTATGTTACAGCTTGTTCGATAAAAATATGTGTATTTAAAAAAATCGCAATGTCATTTTTTGTTTCAGGGCAAAAGGCAATAATGTTTTCGTGGCGTTAGTGGTTTTTCTCCCGAAATTAAAATGATATTGTGACTATTTTTTAATATGTACATAAATTTATCAAAACAAACTGTAACAAAAATATTTTGCAATAAATCTGGTAAAAAAGATTCATCTTCCGTAACTGAGTAAAGATTCGGAAAATATGCGCAAGAGATGCGCAGATAGTAGATATTCTGTCATATTTGACATCATACATAAAACCCCGCTTTTTGCGTTATCAACCCTGTCCACAAGATGGCGCAGCTGTGTCAATTTACGGCAGATTCCAGCATTAACATTGTACACCTCAGATTTGTGTCTGAGTTGTACACTTAATATATATGCAGTTTTGGCACAGTGGATGTAATTTTGTTGCTATGGAAACAACAACGAGTTCTTCGATATGGAAAGGAACAACGGCAAAATTCTTCATGTGGACTTTATTTTTCAACAGCCGTTGAAATTAAAAAAAACAAATCTTGGATCATAGGATAAAGCAATGGCAAAACTTCATATAAATCGGTAATAAAAAGAAAAAAAAGAAATCATTTATTACTTTACAGAATATTTTAAATTAAAATCGCTGCAAATGTAATAATACTCATAAGTAAATAGTATTTGCAACTTAAAAATATAAAAGAAACAAATTAAACAATTAAAAATTAAATGTAAGCTCGCTATAACTTGAAATAGATATTTGCATCTTGCAAAACATAGAAAATATTTTTCCAGTCATAAAATTAAATAGCTAAAGCAACAAGCAACATTTATGTGTAATAGAAAAAAAATATAAAATAAACTCTTTCATTAAGCTTAAATTCATTAAATACCGCGCATTCTAAAATAGAATTAACAAGCAATTTCCAGAAGCATTAAAATCATTTGCTTTCGGCGAGGAAAAATACTGTTCGTCTTTTGGCACCAAATATTCGAAAGTATTTTATTTTTTTTACAGACTCTCTACTGGAGTTCCACCGCTAAATTTAACTGATCCTTTATTACATACATGAGTATTTTCACTAGCATTTTTTTTTTCAACATATTCTGAGTATGCTCAGTAAAGAGACCTTCCTAATTTGCGAAAGGTCTTCAAAACAGTGTGGCTAAGAAAATAAGACATTTTCATAATTACAGTAAAACTTCTTTTAAAGGCCACCCCAATTCAAGGGCCACCTCTATTAAGGTCCAATATTTTTAGGAACGAAAATTTTCCCCATAGATATAATGTTAAATTTACTCCTATTAAGGTCCGCACCTACCCCTCATAAAGGCCATTTTTTTCACATGTGCCTTAAATCCTAAACAGGGGTATTGAATTCCTCAACGAAAAGATAAAGTTCGGCGAACAACTGCACTTACAACAAAGAAGGCAGGGAGAGTGGGGAGGATTTAGTAACACAATGAAAGACCGCAAACTTTTTCACAATTGATATAAACATGTGTTCCTCACACTTTGTTTGACCTTTCAACCTGTATGGTTTGGGTTGGAGGGGAAACTTGACCCTTTGTTTTGGGCACACAAAGGATAACAGGTTATCTAGAAAAACTGATTCCACATTTACTAAAACTGTGAATGCATATTGAAGCACAATTTTTACACCTGTCACGAAACTTTAACAAAAATAAATAAACTAATATCTCATTCTAAGGCATTAATAAATGATGCAAATTTAAGAATTTGTTTCATAAAGCAAAAGAATCATTAGAGACCAAAATTGTGTGCGAAAAAATTATGAAAAGTAAACAAACTTCAATAGAAAATTCTTTCAATCATGTATAGAGTTTGAAAATGTTAATAATCAGTTTTTTCAGCTAAATAGGTTTTGATTTCCTTATTTTAATTGTTGTTGTTTTTTGTCACCCCTATTCAAGGGCCAATTTTCAATGGAACGGCAGGTGGCCCTTACAGAGAGGTTTCACTGTACTTCAAGGGCGGATCTGGAGAGTCCTCAAGGGGGGGGGGGATTTTAGAAATTTGGAAACTCCAATCTGATGCGCGGGTCGGGGCTAATTTTTTCACTGCGGGTCTTGTTACTTCTAGTTTTTGCTGTGGGTCGGGTTTGGGTCCGGTTGACTTCTATTTTTTGCTGCTGGTTGGATTAACTTATACTTTTTTGCTCTGGGTCGCGTTTTGGTCTGGTTGATTTCTATTTTTTGCTGTGGGTCGGACTAACTTCTACTTTTTTGCTATAGGCCGGGTTAACTTCTACTTTTTCGATGCGGGTCGGGTTTGGGCCCGGTTGACTTCTACTTTTCTGCTACAGGTCGGGTTAACTTTTACTTTTTAGCTGCGCCTAGCGCGTTAGGTTTGGGGCAGATTGATATACATTATATCCGGTTTGGGTCAGTTTCGGTCAGTCTACTGCGACTTGCGAGAAGGGTTCGGGTCGACCCGTTTTTTTTTTAAAGAAAGTCTAAGTATTTTTGAAGATAAAAACTATATGCAGTAAAATCTCCATAACAGACACGTCCAAATAATTATTTAGGAATACTTTTTAATCTCCAGAATTATGTAAAAAATACAAATTTGGTATAAGACTGCTTGTCTCTTTATATCTAAGGTGAGTTGTAATTCAGTAAAGAATGCTTTGAAACTTATTAAAAAACATAACGGGTGTCCTTAAATGGATTTTAAAATTTAGTACTTTTCGAATGGTGACAGCTATTTTAAAAAATCTTGCAGGAGGGATATGTAAGATGTCATGAGATATTTTACTGTGATTCTTGATTTTACTGTATAATAGCAGCGATAGATGGCGCTGTAAACAATGGTCGTTAAGCCTACCTTCTCCGGGAACCGATTTAGCGCCTCTTGCTTCCAGCACCATCTTCGTTGCTATTTTAAACTAAAATCAAGAATCGCAGTAAAAAAGAAAAAAAATTCTGAAATTCAAAGAAAATTTTCTGAAAGGTTACAGCAGATGGGGGGATTCCCTTCTGGCACTAATTATTTTTGTTGCAGGTCGGGTTAGCTGTTTTGGATTCGGATCGAATTCAAGCTGAGTGTAGATTCCTGCAAGCTGGGTTTGGGTTAACTTGTTTTTTTCTTTCAAAAATTAGTTCAGTATATTATTTCAAGTTAAAAATTATACCTATAATAATAAACGTATTGTGTGCTGTTTTCTAAAGAGACCACTGCATTTTCCCCACGACTCTTTGATGAAATTCGCTCGTCTTCGACCCTTTGATGAAATTTGCGTTTCTTCTGCAACCCTTTGACGAAATTAGTGTAATTTTGTAGACCTTTGGTAAAATTCGCGTTTCTTTCCCTGACCTTTCTACAAAATTCGCGTTTTTTCAGCGATCCTTTGACTAAATTCGCGTTTTTAAAGCGATTCTTTGACTAAATTCGTTTTTGTCCCACGATTCTATGAAGGAATTCGTGTTTTCTCCACGATCCTTTGACGAAATTCGCGGGGTTTTTTTTCGCGGCTATTTGATCAAATTTGCGTTTTCTCCGCGATCTTTTAATGAAATTCGAGTTCTTTTCCGCTGCCTTTTGAAGAAATTCGCGTTTCCTGTGATCATTTGAAGAATTTCGCATGTTTTCCGTGGTTCCCTGACCAAATTCGCGTTTTTTCTGTGATCGTTCGGCGAAATTGAAGTCATTTTCTGCGAACGATTGACGAAATAGATTTTTTATGGAGACCATTTATCAAAATTTGCGATTATTTGTATGTTCGAATTTTCGGATAGGTGAATTTTCTAAATTTTTGGAACCGAATGCCTTAACCCTGAAGCTGTATATTATTATTATTATTATTATTTATTTATTTTTTTTTATCAAAATAGGTTAAAAAATTGCGTATATTTTTTGTTACACATTTCAAATCTGCACACATTTTAGAGTAAAATATGTCCCAAAATCTTTGTGAAATAGGTTTTTTTTTAAATAGAATTAGATCATAAAAAAAAAAGATTTGCTGCGGAAATTGCGGGTTGCGCAAATTTTGCCACTTTACGTTGGCCTTGGAAATCGCGGGTTGCGCAGCGAGAGGGTTAAATTTTCGGAAAATTTGGAACAAAATCTCCCCTGTTCCCGACATCTATAACCCTCCTGGAAGTATTTTTTTAATATCTGTCACCATTTGCAATTTATTGAATTTTAAAATTAGTCAGTCCATTTTAGGACACCCGGTATATTCAGTAGTTATGGGATGATGGCTGAAATTAAGCATTTAAAAAAAGTTAAGCTGGCTTCGATATGTCAGTTAGATGTTTACCTGGGCTGAAGTTATCAGGCCCAAGCCCAGGTCCAACCCACATAAAAAAATAAAACTATTGGCCCCGCGCGGTATAAAAACTAAAAAATCAACTCCAGCCCTGCCTGCATTTTGCAATTAAAATTATTCATAAAGTACACTTGCTTATGCTCATATTTTATTTTCAGATTATGTTCGAAATTCATGAATACAGAAAAACAACAATATTAATGACTATAACGATGACTATTTAGGCAATTACAGTGCTCAGCAAAAGTTTAGACAATGATTGATTATGCTTCTGTGCTGAGACGTATGTAACGAATTGTTGTAACTCAACTGTCATATATTACTGAAGACTTATCTTTCATACACAAACAATAAATTTTAATTTATACATTTTACATAATATATAATGACAAAAAATCAAATTTAACATTGTTGCAAAAGTATAGGCAATCTGTCTGTTAACAGAAAAATATCCATAAATTAAAATCGAACTGCACCTACATTGTCTGCTATTAATACAAAAATGTGACTTTCCATCGAAGAAACTAAATCCTGCATCACTTGGGGGTCTATTTCCTACCAAACACGTTCAACATCTGATCGAAGTTCATTTACAGAGGAGTATTGTTAAAAAATTGCATAAACCGTATGAAATATGATGCCGCAAAAGTTTTCGATTGGGTTCAGATCTGGGCTACACGCGGGCCAGTCGAAAATAGTAGTATTTTGAGAGTTAAACCAATTTTTTGATTAGTATGCAACATGAATATACGCATTATCTTGCTCAACTACATACTTTGGAAGAGGTAAAAGTTCACCAAATGGCTGTAAATTGTTTTCCAATGTATGTATGTAGTCTTACGCAGCTTGGCGACCATTGAGAAACTCCAGAGATACTTGAGAATTAAAACAAAGTGAGGCCCAAATCATCAACAAAGGACACCTAATTTTAATTCCAAAAGTGACAAAAATATTTAATTAAAATTTTCCTTTTATAATATACGTGAAAACAAGCAATTTCATATTTTCTAATAACTTCGTTTATAAATTCTGGTATCAGTCCATTATTTCATCAGTTTATAAAAATAATTACTCCGCGACAGGAAAGGGGTTAATTTGTTGTGAGATTTCAAGGCTGATTGTTTTATCATTGTCATGTAAACTAATGTACATCTTTCTTTAATGCATCTACAAAATTATCCGTTGACACAGAAAGCTCTGACTCACTTTTAATGCGATTAGCAGTCATTATTTGTCTAGATGCCATTTTATGGACCCTTCTATAATCTCGTTTTCTGGCCACACGAGTCCTTCAAGATCTATGTTTTGCTTTGAAAGAGTCACCCTTAGACAGTACTTAATAGACAGACTTCTTTGATCGATTCAAAGTAGCTGAAATTTCTGCAACAGTCTTCCCTTTCGATTTCAGCTTCCATGCTTTAATTACTTCATCTGACTGAAAATTTCTAGCTCGCGGCATCTTCACTAACCGATGCTATCGCGAGGTGCACTTAAATACTTCATGCATGTGACGTCATAAGTTTGAAATATGCGTTTTTCCGTGAACAATTGCCAAAAAATCACAAAAGTGTCTAAACTTTTGCAATATGCAAATTTCACTTTTTTCAGGTAAATTAAATAATATCCTACATTAAAACCGTTATTTCTGTCCTAAAACGTTTAAAATATATTTAAAAATAAGTACAGTCGTTTGTATAACCCAAGTGTTCGTATTTTTAATTTAAAGGTTAAAAATCACCAGTGTCTAAACTTTTGCTGAGGACTGTATGTACGTAAACACTACGTAAAAATATGACTTAGACAATTACATTCAAATAAAAATCCAGTAAGATAATTAGTTTAGAATGAAAGAAGCGGTTGATAACAGAAAATCATAATTTTAAAGCTCTACAAAATAAAAAAGTAAATTTTAAACTAGTTGGATGTGCCAGTCCCAAAACTTTCTTCTATCTTATACATCTTAATATTTCAAAACCTAGTTACACATGTTAATACTTCAATATTATTAGTTCAATACTATACTAACTTTGATTTTCATCTTAAATTTCTGCTCAAGTCAATTAAACGGACTAAAAACGAGTTAATCTATATCATGATATTTGTTAAAATATTAATTTTTCCTTATTCTGTCGTTATCAGCTGTTTGCGAATAGCCGGCATAGCAGGAAGCGTGTTCCCGCCGCTGCATGAGCCGCCGATGCACAATAGAACTACGAAAAATCAAGAAAACTATACAAAAATCGCTAGCACGGAGCCCCTTTACCGCGCAATATTTCCAAATTCAAGGAGAACCTGTTGGCCAAAGCCAAAAACAAGCACAAACATTTTGGTTCAATTGTATGCATAATTTTATACGCTGTTCGATGGTACAATAATGAAAATGGCACAGAGATCGGAATTATAGCGCCCCCTTCTTTCGGAATTTTTTCAAGTTCAGGGAGGACTTGTTTGCCATTGCCAGAAACATGCACAAAAAATTTGGTTCAATTATATGGATAACTTCATACACTTTTCGATGGTACAATAATGAAAATGGTACAGACATCGCAATTATAGTGCCCCCTTCCAGCAGAATTTTTCCAAATTCAGGGAGGACCTTCGTGACATGACCAAAAATAAACACATAAAATTTGGTTCAATTCTATGCATAACTTCATACACTTTTCGGCGGTACAATATTCAAAATGGCACAAAAATTGTACAAAAATCGCTATCACAGCGCCCTCTACGAGCGATTTTTTTACAAATTAAGGGAGGAAGGACCTCCTTGCCATAGCCACGAACTTAAAATTTTTTTGGTTCAATTCTATGCATAACTTCATACACTTTTCGATGATGCAATATTCAAAATCGCACAAAAATCGCTATTACAGCGCCCCCTAACGGCGAATCTTTTGCAAATTCATGGAGGACCTGCTTGCCATATCCAAAAACTTAAAATAAAAATTTGGTTTAATTCTATGCATAACTTCATACACTTTTGGACGGTACAATATTCAAAATCGCACAAAAATTGTTATATCAGCGCCACCTACCGGCGAATTTTTTCCAAATTCAGGGAGGACCTGCTTGTCATATCCAAAAACTTAAACTAAAAATTTGGTTCAATTCTATGCATAACTCCATACACTTTTGGATGGTACAATATTCAAAATCGCACAAAAATTGTTATATCAGCGCCCCCTACCGGCGAATTTTTTCCAAATTCCGGTAGGACCTGCTTGCCATAGCCAAAAACTTATAATAAAATCTTGGTTTAATTCTATACATAACTTCATACACTTTTTGATGGTACAATGGCGACAGACAGACGGACAGACGGACGGACGGACACACAGACAGACAGACAGTTTCTATAAACATGTTTTTTGGAATCTCTGACCCCTAAAACATGCAAATCCGTCGAAAACCGGAAGTCGAAAAAAATTTCGATTACAATACTTTCTTCTATTGAAGATAGAAGAAAGTAAAAATGCATCTCTGTAACTTATCAAATCAAATTAAATTTCTAAAGATTTCGCTAAACAAATGTACAAAACAAATATAATTTTTACGAATGACAAATAAGTAAGATTGCAGACCAACTTGGGCTCGGGAGAAAGAATTTAGAGGAGTGCACGGGTCGTGGTCGGGCCAATAATGCTTATCATACGGGCTGAAACGGACCAAATGTTTAGCTTTTATTCCGGGCCGAGCCCCGACATGGAAATTTTGGCCAGTGCAGGCCTCTAGGAAAAATGAAGGCCAGGCCAGGCTCGATCTGGAGGAAAAAGAAGTCTGGCCCGAAACGAATCTGCAAAAAAAATTAAGATCGGGGACGACCCGACTCTAAAAGAGAAAAAACCTGACCCAGCCCGAGTCTCGTGCATTTAAACTGGCGCGACGCGGGTCGGACCAACTTGGGTTCGGGAGGAAGAATTGAGAGGAGTGCACGGGTCGTGGTCGGGCGAATAATGCTTATCATACGGGCTGACACGGACCGAATGTTTAGCTTTTATTCCGGGCCAAGCCCCGACCTAGAAATTTTGGCCAGTGCAGAACTCTAGAAAAAATGAAATCCAGGCCAGGCTCGACCACGAGGAAAAAGATGTCTGGCCCGACACGAATCTGCAGAAAAAAATAAGATCAGGGCACGACCCGACTCTAAAAGAGAAAATATCTGATCCAGCCAGAGTCTCGTGAATTTAAACTGGCGCGACCCGGGTCGGGTCAAACCAAATTGGGCTCGGGAGGAAGAATTTAGAGGAGTGCACGGGTCGTGGTCGGGCCAATAATGCTTATCATACGGGCTGACACGGACCGATTGATTAGCTTTTATTCCGGGCCGAGCCCCGACCTGTAACTTTTGGCCATTGCAGACCTTTAGGAAAAATGAAGTCCAGGCCAGGCTCAATCTGGGGGAAAAAGAAGTCTGGCCCGACCCGAATCTGCAGAAAAAATTAAGATTAGGGCACGACCCGATTCTAAAAGAGAAAAGACCTGACCCAGTCTGAGTCTCGTGGATTTAAAGTGGCGCGACCCGGGTCGGGTCGCGCAGGGCTCGAGCTCCGCCCCAAGTCATTTCCCGTGAGGATGCATAATGTCATTTTACAAATCCTTTATTAGCCCAAGGGGGGGGGGCGATCGCCCCTTCGCCCCCCCCCTTAGATCCGCCATTGCTGTACTTAAAGTAAACGCTTCACAATAAAAAATTTTGATGGTGTGTAGATCATTCATTTATTTGTTTAAGAGGTTAAGTACGTTCTCAACTTTCTAATAATCGATTTTTTTTTCACGGAAGTTAAATCATTATAGTATTTATAATTATTGGCAAAAAGATTTAAAGTGACATCTCAATTAAGAAAGGTATGAGCAAAAATGTGAGCGCGCACACAATGAAAATATATTGAATCCTAAAACTTTAAACGCGATTTACTGGAAACTACATTTTCCAACATGGACAGCATGATAACTTGAACAATTTTTACCATTTTTGGATAAAATTTTTACACTCATCTATGCATAATTAAATTTTCTAAGGAACATCGAGCCATTTTTTAAAAATTTTAATTTTCTATATTTTCCCAATAAGTTTAAAGGTCAAAATTTTAAACGAAAAATGATTTTTTTTTTCAAAATAGCGCAATTATCTTATTTTTCAAAAATTCAAAATTTTGAGCCGATGGTCCTTATCTACATTCTTACTATGCGAGAAGAAACTGAGATTTTAATAATTTTTTATTTCTACAAGAAGTTAGGATGCTGTCCATTGATTTTATTATTTATTATATATATTTTTTAATTATTTTATTACAGGTCAACGCGGCTGCAGGCTTCCGGCGAAATATGTGACCAGATTTAAGAACAAAAAGTATTTTTAAATACTTGAAGCAATACAAAACAACATGTAATTATTAGTTTTTCAATAAATTTTACTCCCTTTCTATTCCAAAATATGTCAATTTTTCACTTCGAAGAACGTATGTAGACCCTTAATGACCTTAAATTTGTTATTGTTTGAATTTAGGTCATTGATAATTAAATTATTATTTTAAAGGGACTAGTAGTTTTAAATCAATATTTGTGAACTTAAATTACCACACTGTAAAAAAAATTCTGGAACGTTCCTGGGAAAAAATGGGCAGCTGGTTGCCCATTATATCCAAGAAACATTTCTTGAAAATGACTGAAACTTTACTGTATACCTTAAAAACTTTCCAGAGAAATGCCAGTAAGCTTCCTGCGAAATACCAGGAATGTTTCTGTTGACAGCAAAACATTACTGACATGTCACAGTATGTTTATTTCGTTTTCTATGGAACGTTTCAGAAGCGTTCAAAAGGTTTCTGTTAATATGCACTCTTTCAAGGGTGCTACCAAACATGATGCTCACCAATTACTCACACTCTTATTCCTAATTATTCTAGTGAAAGTATTTCTTCAAATGGGTCTTAGATTACCAGAAATTGGGGGCGAAGTTCAGCATACGTTTCAAATACTGATTAGTTTGCAACTTTCAGCGAGTATTACGTGGAGTGATCTCAGAGTGTTCACCCGTCAGCCAGAGGAACCGAGTTCGATGCTCCCTCCTAACTGTTTATTTTTTTAATATATATTAATTTCATATTTTTGACACTTTACAAATTTTAATCAAAGTTGTGAATTTTTACAGCTTCGAAATTTTGATATTTTCAAAATCAATTTATATTTTTGACTTTTCACGAAAACTTCTATTTTTTCTGTAATTTTTAAACTAACCTTTTATTGGCGGAAATAGAAATTAATATGTGCAGAAAGTTTGTTTCCATATTATTATTATTATTTACTTTTTGTATTTTAAATACAAGTCTCAAATAATGCACAATATTTTATTAGAAAAAAAAATAACAAAATAAATATCTTTTTAATGTTTGGTTTGTTCAATATATTAAAATATAACAAATGATGAAATACAAAATTGTTTGCTATTACTGACTTTGACATTTAAGTTTAGTAAATATACAATTAATCGAGTGACATATATCATAGAAATATTCAAAACGGAATATTTATACGAAAACTTTTCCTATAATAGAGCTTAACTTCTTACCTAGTACTTGTATTAAAAAAAAAACATGAAATATATCAATATATTTTTTTTAATTTATTCTGATATTATTATGAAATGCTATCTAACGATTTCTTAAAAAAATATATATCATAATTTATATTTCATGCGGGATCCGCAAGACGATTTTTACATTTCCAGTTGACAATTTTTCCTTTACTATCATTATTTGTTAGAATGAAAAAATATTTTGAAATATAATTTATCTATTTTTATTCATTTAAAGATAAACACATCTGGACATTTGACATCAAAATTATTATTTATAATTTACACGAAAAAATAAATTTTCAGTTAAAATTCAATAAATATATATGATATATTGTTTCTGAACTTTGATTAAAATATAAAAATATATAAATGTAAATAACAATAAAAAAAAAAAAATCTAAGCGTAAAACATTTTGGATTTTCATCAGTAAAGATGTTAGTTTACAAGTAAGATAAAATACATATAAATTTTCATGAAAAAAAAATCATAAAAGTAATTGATATTTTTTACGAAAATATAAAAAAATTCAAATTTGCAACAAACGCAATTCATAGCCGTACTTAAAAGTTGTAAAGTGTCAAAATATAAAATTAATTAAAAAAGAACAAAAAAGTCAAGAGGTAGCATCGAACTCGGGCCGTCCGGGTGGCGGGCGAGCCCTCTGCGTCCACACCACGAAAAACACGTTGAAAACTGCAAACTAATGGATATTTGAAACGGATGCTAAACTTCGGCACCCAATTTCTGAAAATCTAAGGCCCATTTGAAGAAATCCTTTCACGAGAATAATTAGGGATAAGAACTCTAAAACATACCTTAAATTAATCAAAATCTGCAAGCATCATGTTTGGTGGTTCCCTGGTTAATGAAAATCCAAATCATAGGTGTATTTTTTTACATGTGCTGCTCGTTAAACATTCCACAGACAGGTACGAGGGATAATTTCTTAGCGGTGTCACAGAGACATTGCATTTTCATCTGAATGGTCTTGACAATAGAGACGTAAAGGATTATGCCGTCTATTCATTTATTCCCATTCCATATTGATTTTTTGACATTCATATAAAGAATTCGTTTTCGACACTCGCGCGCGAGCAACGGATACAGGAACAAAATAATAAAATGGCGGCCGCAGCGTTTTTCTGTTTCCAACTTTTGTTCAGGAACGTTTCAGATATGAAAACCAGAATTTCACAGGAAAGAGCTAAATTATTCTGAAAACCTGAGAAAAGGCGTAACGTTCCTGGATTTTACATGGAACATTACCATTTTTTTTTTTTTTTTTTACAGTGCAGTACCATAAAGTATCGATTTCTGAAAAAGGGCTCTTTCTATCCTGTATGATGTCATTTTTTTGTGTAAAATCAATGAATGTGTATTTGTAGTGTTCTTTTAGCTTCAAGTTCGAAGAGTTTAAGCCCCACTAGTGGCCGAGAGGTTCTACTCTCAAAGCTGGTAGACGGGAGGTGCTGGGTTCGAACCCAACGTCGGCCTAATCGTTCTGAGTTTTCCGCGGTTTTCTTCGAACCTTGGATAACCTTGCGTAAATACGGGTTAGGTTCCCTTAGAAAGACCCCCCAACGGAGGGTACTCCCCCTCGGGCCTATATCCCTTGTGCAGATAATCGGCCGTCATAAATAACATCAATAACCCCGAAGTGTTTTAAGTATAATGTTTTCCTACAATCAATACCTAAACAAATATAAAATACTTTTCAATGTAATTTGTTACCTTTTGTTCTTCATAGATAGTCTTCATTGTCACAGTCTCTACTAGCCGAGCTCAATTACTGCCATTTTTACATCCTGGGGATAGCAAAGAATCAGCTATATCAATCAACGACGCTCCTGTAGGAATCTACGGAAAAACAGTAGTAAATCCTTTCGGAATTCTCGAAGAATATGCTGCATCATTAAGTGGCGCACCAGTTTCAATTAAAGGAAAACAAGACATACTGGGGATGCAGGAACAATATGCAGCATCACTGAGCGATGGGCCAATTGCAGTTTACGGTAAAAAGAACAGTTTATTCCAAAACTTTTTCTCGCCACCCATTTATTTAGGTTATTGATCGTATTCATATTTTTTTAACTATTTTAAATACGTTAAGTGCAGCATTTCGCCATCTTTACTTGATCATCATAAACTGAACTAAAAATATGATAAATTGATAACAACGTCCAGTGCCTGATTTACAGCAGGGCATTTGGGGCACGGGCACAGGGCTCCTGGTTTTCAGGTGGCCCTCACATGCTGCTGAAGTTTTTTCCATTATTGGCCAAAATCTGATGTAGTTTTAACATCTAACGGAATTTTACATTTCATTCTACATTATGCTGTGTTCGTATTGTATTTTTTATAACATCGTATATTTTGTGTGAAACATCCATATTTAATTACTTTATTATAGTGAATATTTCTTTTATCTTTATCTCTTAAAAAATATATTGTATTTTTAATTCTTATTTAATCCTGTTCCTGTTCTCGTCAAGATTATTTAAGGGGTTGGTGAGCGTAACTCGTAAGCAACAGAGCCCCCTAATATTTTAAATAATTGTATCTTGGTATTATGGAAAATTTATTATTAGTTGTTACATACTTTATTAGTCCAGATATATATATTTGCATAGGAAAAGATAATAAGCACTATACAATTTATTATTAAACGTCAGCTTATTTAAATTTCATAATTATGAAATAATTATTTAAAAGTAAATTAATGATTTACAATTTTTATTTTTAATAGATATTTTGAAGTAATTTTTAAAGTCAATGGTGATTATCTTAGTAAGTACCTTTTTAATACTTTTTTAACTGAATCCCCCTGTAAGCATCGGTACAAGGGGCCCCCCCGTAAACATTTGTGACCGGGGCCCCCAAATTTGTAAATCGGTCCCTGACCGTGTCGTGGAATTAAGTTTACAGATTTATAGCTTTAGCGCAAGCTCGGGGGACACACATATTACAATTCAATTACATTCTAGTTTTTAGTGTTTAAAAAATTTTGTTGTTACAGTTTCACAGCCAATTGGTCTATAATGGTGAGAATAGTTTGAGACACAATTAAACTTCTTTGATTTTGTGACTCTCAAGCAGTTGCAACCATAAAGATTATTTGGCGATTCATTATTTGATGTCGGCTAACAGAAAACAGTATGTACAGAAAAAGTGGAACTATGCCACAATCTTTTAATAGAATTTTTGGCTTATTTAAGTGCGAAAAAATATTACAAATTCTGTGTATGAACAATAGCCAGTTACGAATTTTGAGACTTAAATATGGATTAAAAATTTTCTTATCTTAAATAGCCCGACACCTTTTAAATTATAAGGTTTGTACGTGAAATTATTTCAATCACTTTATGTTTTCGAAAGTTTTTTAACCCTTAAATGCATAGTGTAACTCGGTAGTTACATGATCTTTTTTTTTTCCATTTGGCGCTTTCTATTGATGTTTTGGTGAACTATTATGTACAGTCGTGGAAAAAAAAAAGTAAACACCCCCTACTAATTCTTCAACAAATTATCGTAGACGAAAGTTACTGGTACCGAACGATTGGAAATAAAGTCTACTTTTAAATGATGCATATAAAATTTGCTTAGGGGGCCATCTACATATTAAAACGAATCCAAACTTTATTTTTTTCAATGGCAATACCCAATTTTAACGAGATTTTTCAAAACTTTGGTTCAAACTATGCCTAGACACCAAATTTCAAGTCATTTGAATGATAAATGTTTGAATTATAAACATTCAAAATTTATTGCTTCTAATGTTAAATTACATTTTCATATTTTTATTTATATCTCCTGAAATTAGCTCCTAATGTGCTAATATTTTGTGTAGCAGTAATACTAATATACTCAAACATAAATACGCTGAATTTGCAATTTTTATAACTTTATGATATGAATTATGAAATTAATATTCGAAAAATTTATGAATTGCAACCTACAATTTTTTTGATGGATTTAGATTTATTAAGTTCTGCTTTATGGAAATCCAAAATTTCACATTTTTCTTCCAAGTAGTTTTCAAATTATGCTTAAAAAACGGCAAAATGATGGTTTAAGATAGAAGGTCTGTGATAGAAGTGACTAGATATTTTGAAATTTCTTCTGCTCTCCTGTAATCTAGCAGGATTCATTGGCTGCTTGAGTGGCGCTTAAGGTGCCTTAATGAAGAAGGGGACTCTCTCGGTTAACAATCGCGTACCGAATTTCAATCTGAATACAGCCCTTAAAATACGCTCGTTTTAAAATAATTAATTTCTCGAAACTTACGGTACTAATTGCATAAAATTTGTTTTGGGGCTAATTGAAGAGTGTAGAGTTCATTTATGCTGCCAAAATTGGGAATTGCCATTGAAAAAAATGAAGTTATGGTTCGTTTAAATATGTAGATGCCCCCCTAAGCAAATTTTATATACATCATTTAAAAGTAGACTTTATTTCCAATCGTTCGGTACCAGTAGCTTTCTTCTACAATAATTTGTTGAGGAGTTAGTAGGGGGTGTTTACTTTTTTTTTTTTTTTTTTTTTTTTTTTTTTTTTTTACGACTGTACGTGTTATTTACGTGTGATAACATGCATTTAAGATCATGAAGTCTGTTTTTGTTCTAATTAGTTACAACGGGGAGGTTATAAAATCTTTTGTTGATACTGCTTTTGCAATGTGATTGACTGGCATTTTACTCTATCTTTATAAGACAGTCATTATTAATTCTGCAAACTATTAAAAGCATTTTAAAAATTATTATGTTGTTGAATAGTTGTTATTGTGCAGAGTACTTAACACAGCACTTTAAAGTAAGTATATAATATAAAATTATCCTTTTTAGAGCCATTTTTGTTATGTAGCTCAGGAGTGACATGATGGCGCTATCTCCAACAGAAACATAAATGATTTTTTTCACTATTTTTCTAGTAAACCGGAAGGCGACAGCACAGACAATCACCTCATGGAGTTCACGGCTAAAATTTCAGAATTAGTTAAAAATCGATTCGCATATTAAAACGCAATCGGTCTGCTAAATCATATCTTGGTGGAAAACATCTCAAAACCCGATTTTAGCGGTTGACTCGTAGGTGTACTATTGTGTTTTCCTGCTCCCAGTCCTCCATGTTTTCATACCTTTGTGTGCAGGAAAACACAATGGTAAACCTACGAGCCCATATTAATAACAATTAGATTTATTTCTATTAATATAATAAAATTCTTCTTTAAATATGATAAAATGTGCTTAAAATTTTGCATTAAAGCGCCTTTTAATATTTAAAGTTTCATTTTAGTGCTATATTATCAAATACATTTTTTTTTTTCGACGATGACAACTGAATAAAATAAAAGTACTGACTATTTTTAAAATTAGGAAGAGACAATGGCACTATTTAGGTAGTTTTTCCAACCTTGGAATACCCTATATTAAACTAAGTTCAGTGAAATTTCACTGATTCTTTTATTAGATGTTATTTTAAATCCGATACATTTTATCTTAATGTCTTAATGTTAACAAACGAGATTAGGCCCAAAAGACTTCACTTCAGTATAAATGAGTTTCGTTGAAAGTTTCAAAGTCAGCTAGGCATAAAATAAAAATAGAATTCACAAAATCGCCATCATAAATGTCGGTCAATCAGCTGCATGCAACTGGTTTTGCAATTTCTTAACCTCTTTCTCTGAAACATTTGCCCGCTAGAGTGCCTTTATAAAAGAGTGGCAACATAACGAAAGATAACATTTGATTGATTGGGAGAATTTCAGGTCAACATTTAATGAGCCTGCCATCCATAGAGCTATGAAAACAGAGAAATAGACATATCTATCTTCTACCGTGGAAACCTTTGATGCCGAAAAACGAGATCTTTTCCCCTCTCCCGGGTCCACCATATTTGACTTTGACAGATATTTGGTGTCCTAAAAAGGACTGACTGATTTTAAAATTCAATAACTCGCAAACGGTGACAGATATTTAAAAAATTCTTGCAGGGGGGTTATGTATGATGTACTCTGATTCTCAAATTCGAATTACAAACAACAGATGGCGCTGCAAGCAATAGGCGCTAAATTCAAGCTGCATCTTTTGGCCTTTCTCTTCTCCCATGCCCAAAAAGGAGATTAAAATGTATTGAGTGGATCTCGAAGAACCAAAAATCGGGACTGGATTTAGCACATATTGCTCGCACCGTCATCTGTTGCTTATAATTCGATCTAAATTCGAGAATCACAGTTACAAAACTCCTGACATCATACACAACGCTCCTGCAAGAATTTTTTAAATATCTGTCACCGTTTGCAAGTTATTGAATTTTAAAATCAATCAGTCCTTTTTAGGACACCCGGTAGCAATCCAATCAGCAGTCTTCAGTGCAAGACGTGGCTAAATATGGCGGACGCGGAAGGAGGGTGGGTGTTAGGAATGGCATCAAGTGATCTCATTTATGATTGATCCATCTATTGAATCCTCCTTGTATAGGACTTGCTGAGCTTGCCATTGTATCAAAGCTAATGCTTATTTAGCGAACTCGACTAATCAAACTTGTCCAAGCGAGTGCCGCCAAGTTCTGTATTGTAATTTAGACAAAATCTTAATATGCCGCCATTCTCTTATAAAGGCACTCTATTCCTAGTCTGGCTCAATTGATATCGGAAAGTTAAAGATCAATAAAAAGAATAATCAGCATTAATTCACAAGGTTAATTTCGAGGACAAACTATTCATATTCATGCTAGTTAAACGCTGAAGCCACGCCATCAAGGTAGGCTAAAAAACAGTTCGACTATTAGTGGAACTCTGCCTCACTGCGAAAAAACTATAATAGAACGCAGAGATAATTTCACTTTCTGCTGCGACCGCATCTCATTTTAAATGCGCGCAAGTAAGCACTTTTCTTATTATTAGGGGCTTGTTTTGTATTTTTTTTTTCAAACTTTTGGCATACTTTTAATCACTTTTGCTTATTCTCACACTTTTTTCATATTTTTATGAGCAATACTTATAAAAATTTTCATGTTTCTTGTTACGCTTGTAAGAGATTTTATTTTAATATGTGATACAAATAAATATTTGTGTTGAAATTAAATTAAACATGTTGTTCTTTAAATAAAAATATAATTTAGCGAAAATTACAGTATTTTCGTCATATTTTAAAAAGAAAATTGATTTGTAAAATATTTACCTCGTGCTACCCTATGGGAGGAAATTTGTGTTTCGCCACAATTTTTCTTCGGCATTGTGTTAATAGGCGGGTTGCTGAATCCAAGTTAATATAATAGGGTCTGTTCTAGAGCTCAGTAACGCGCTTATGTTTATCACGTGACAGAAAAATGGCTGAAAGTATCACTGCCTGAATCTTTCATTACATTCCTTTATCTTCAGCATTATATGACAAATAACATGCAGTATGACTTCAAAAATCCAACGCTCAGAAATCTGGCAATTTCAAAAATCCGGCATCAAAACCATATTTCCCTTCCTTTTTCTTTTACACTTTCAAGTTATGGGAGAAGATAAATAGCAATTCTTTATAAATTAAAAAATTCAAGATCGAAAGTAAAAATGCAAAAAAAGAATATTTGACTTTTTTTACATTTGCCACAGGCGATTATTTTCTGAACAAATTTTCTGGGAGCTGCACTGCGGCTTAGTAATGGGAACAACTTTGTGAACAACTTTGGCTAATGTTAGGCACAATATATGGTTGGAACAAATTTTCGGCAACGGCGACATCAATGAAGAGGAAGAATTTTCAGGGTTTCAAATTTGCCGTTAATAGGCTGCAATTTATCAGCTGATTGAACATGCAAAATTGGAAAATGCATTAAGTGTCGAAAAAAGGGATACAAAAGATTGGCTACACATGAACGAAAATGCATCAACAACAAGCAATTTAACGGACAGCGAGATCGCTGACGCTGTGCTAAATAGAACCGTCAGAAGACGAGGATGAACAACCGGCAGAAGAAAAGGTTTCACTAGAAAAATGCATAAATTTGACTGGAGTATTAATATATGCTTTAGAGAAACAAGACTGTATTTCCGAAATAGACGCCCTTCATTTGTATAAAATACAAAAATAAAACTTGTTAAAGAATGGCCAAAAAAATTCAAGCAAACAAAGTTAATATCGATGTTTCCGAAGATACAAGAGAAGAAATAATTTCACTTTTTATTAGATTTTTTTTCTATAACATAGGAAATATGATATAAAATAATTTTTTTTAATATCTAATTTTCTCTTTTTCTTACATAATTGTGATTTAATAATGAATTAAATTATGGCTAAAGTCACCATTAAGAATATAGTGCTACTTTTGATATTCATAGTTACTACTTTAAATATTCGGTCCAGATGATGTCAAATTTTTGAAGTTATACTGTAAATGTATGTGTATTAGTAATTTGTTAGACGGTATAATATATGATCGTTTAATTTTTTTTATTGATTTAGACAACAGTGAACCGCAGTTTTCATCACCGAAAAAATCATATCCAGAGCCTGAAGTGCAATACCTATTCTCGGAAGATCCATACCCAGAGTCTACGTAGCATGATATTCATCCCAGAAGATCCATATTGTGTAGTTTCATGAAAAACTGAAGCTGAGGCTGCAAGCGCCCGTGGTAGTTTTATCATCGGATATTGTCAAGACCCTTTTTGAACTTACAAGTGAATAACTTGTCATTAATTCGATGCTGCTCAAGATTTTTTTTAATAAGCCCAGTGAAATATAGAAAAGAATAAACAATACATTTTCTTCAGTACAAAAGTATGTTTTGTTGGAATTTCATGTACACTCTAAAAATGACATTTTCAAAACTGAGCAAAAGATACTCAAATCTGAGTATGTCGCATAGTCAAAACGGCTCCGAATCAAAATTACTCAAGTTTGAGACAGGCATATGCTCATTTCTGAAAGCATGCATACTCAAATATGAGTACATGATGTTTGATTCTCGAGAGTATGCATGTTTTTCGAAATGAGCATATGCATGTTTCAAACTTGAGTAATTTTGATTCGGAGCCATTTGGACTATGCGACATACTCAGATTTGAGTATTTTTTGCTCAGTTTTGTAAATGTCGTTTTTAGAGTTTATAGAGAGAGTACATGCTGCATAGCTAACCCTAATTTTAAGATAACTTATAGAAATTAAGTGTGCATACAATAAAAACAGGGATAAATATTTCGAAACAACAAAATTATTGAAATTACCTTGAAAATTTTCAATGAAATCTTGAAATTCCACCTGCGAATTTTTTCTTTTAGGAATTCATCCATTCCCCGGTTTCAAAGGTTGAATTCTACTCTTCTGCAAACACATTACGAAGGCTATTAATGTTCTTCCGCGATTGCGATAATAATGTAGTTCGTAACATTTCATGTAGTAAAATATTATTGAAGCGTGTGTTTCGTTCGAAATCATAACAAATGAAATAATATGAATAAAATTAACTGCACCAGTGAAATATTTACTACAGTTAACAAATAAAAAATAATTTCATTTGAAACTGAGTATTTCCGGTATTTCATAATTGAAAGTATTGGGTTTTTATATTTGAAACAAAAAGTTTCATACCAAAATGAAAACATAGATTTGCTCAGATTTGAAAGTGTCATTTTACTGAGTGTACCCCCATTCAAACTCAATAATTCTTGAATTCGACTTTGAATTAACTTTTACTTTCTTATTTTCAGGATTTCGTTCATTTGACGAAACCCTATTTGTCTCACTCTTCTGTCTGTCTCTCTGTCACTGAGTTCGTTCTTAGAAAGTGTATAAGTTAGAGACTTGAAATTTTGCATACATAGCTGTATACCTCCGATCACAGCACAAATCGTAACATTTTGAAAACGTCTTTCATTATGTTAATTAAAGGGATTATTTTTAATGACATCCGACCATTTTTGAGATTTCTATTTTAAAATAGAACCTTAATTTCAGTCTATCTCCCGCGGTTAGATAGTCTCCGTGGTAGCCCATTTGCCTTCTAATCAAAAGGTTCCTGATTCGGTGCTTGGCACCGGAATTTGAATTTTTTTTCCCAGAGTAGATTTTATAATCTAATAGGTTCAGTTTTATAGAATTTTTGTAATTATTTTATCTTTATTTTAAGACCAAAAGTTGTAAAATACTTTATCAATTAAATTTTTAATTAAAAAATTCTCGTTTTAAGGAATTGTGAAATTTTAAATTGACTTACATTTCAGTGTCCAGTGGATTTAATTAAAATAACTTTCGTATATTTTTTTAAAAACTATAATTAAATCATGCAATTAAATATGCTCTTTATATAGAAACATATGCTGTTACAACTGTCTGAAAAGCAGTTCTTTATTATTTGATTAAAAAAATCTTTCAATTGTTATAATTATAAAATCAGATTTAATGGGGCTGCCATCTATGTTCTTATTGAAAAAGCTTAAGAATTTAATAATTATAAATTAACAATTTCGATTTATAAATTAAAGGATAAAGTGTTTTGAAAGGAAGATTAATCGAAACCCTCCATGCGATCTTCGATCACACTTACCCACTTGTTTGAACCCCTTGCAGGGTGGTGGTATGTATTATATCCCATCTAATTTTGTTCAAGATTTGCACCAGAAACTTTTAATTAAATTTTACTTTTATAACTTTGGCGGAAAAAAGTTGTAAAATTCCTTTGCCTATTTTTGAAACAAAATTTTTCGAAAATTCCTGTGTTAATTCAACATTACCGAAACACAATTACTTGCCACTGAAATGATTAAAGGAGATATACCAGAAACTAGGTGGAGTTTCTTAAATCGGGACTGGAATTATTTCATTCAAAAAGGTTTTAGGAAAATGCTTGCAAATTCTTTATGGAAGAAGATTTTTTTTTAACTTTCTAAAAATTGTTTTTTCTACAATCTGAACTTGGTGCAGGATATAATCTGTTATATATTCTATCGCAATCTCCCCAAAATTTCTTGAAATCTAGACTACTTACTTGAAGATTTCGAGCCCCAAATAAATATTTAAAAAAAAAAAAAATACACTTTTAAAAATCTACTGAAAACTGTCCAGACATGTTACATACCTATAACTTATCTCCATTCTGACCAATGAGAACACTTCATAATGTGGTCAACTTGGCCAACAGTTATTTTTGGTCAAATAACTGTTTGACCACAAATAGCTGCCGGTCAAATAACTGTTTGTTTTTGAAATAACTGTTATCAACAAAAAAGGTTGAATGCCTAGACACTTTACTTCAGATTTTTAACAGTGTGAACTGTGTCTTTTTCCATTTACACTGTTAAAATCTGTAGCAAACTGTCCAGTCATTTAACCCTTTCTTATCGATAACGTTTACAGGACCATAATTTGAAGCGTTTTCATTGGTCAGAATAGAGATAAAACATGGTTATGTAACCATATATTTTATATTAAAATGATTGAATGACTGTACAGTTTGGTACAGATTTTTAACAGTGTATTAGTGTTGATTTTCTAACAGGTGAGCGGATAATCAAAGTAATGTATTGTGATATGAATATTGCAAATATAAATACTGCAAAGCAATGTAATGTGATATAAATATTTACACTGTTAAAAATTTGCAGCACACTGTCCTGTCATTCGACCGTTTTTATAGAAAATGGTCACATAACCGTATAATTTAACTTTATTCTGGTCCTTTTAAGCGCAATAATACACTCTAAAAAATAAATGCGTAAATTTACACATTAAAACAGGTATACTGATGATACAAAGACGATTTGTCTATTTGTGTAACATGCGTATAAATTGCCAAATATACACCTGATGTGTCAATTTCAAAATAGACATTCTTGTGAGTATTTTGATGGCAACACATTAATCATCATAAGTGTGTAAAACGTTATCAGATAACTCTTAAATACACAGCTTAACGTGTAAATTGCACAGGAGTACACGTATATCTATGTAATATACAAAAAGGATAGATTTTGTGTACATAGTACATAACCTTATTGTTTGGGATGTAAATTTTGAACAGAAAATTTTTATGGTCGCAAAACAAATTTGCATGAAGAATGAACTCATGTGTTTGGTGTGTTTATTCTGTTTCCAGTAGATTTGTTTAAAGCAAACCAGAAAATAGTGTACCTTTAATTTACAAAAAACAGGATCATCTGAAATTATATTTACTGCATGCAATCTCTCTGTTACAGTTGCTTTGAAGTCCTAAAATCGTAAATTTATGCAAAACTTATGAATAGAATCTGTATAATCTAAATAAATACACTGTAAAATAGAATTTCGTTAAAATACGAAAATTGTGAGAACAGTACTATTTCCGCATTTTTCTGGATTGTTTTTCTATCAATTTCAGTCATAACCTTTAAAAGATACATGCACATCAAGAGGGGAAATTCTGTATTTAATTCAATCTATAGTAAAGGAGCAATATTTACTGAAATGGGATACGAATGAAAGAACTGCAACTTTCCAAAGCATCACATTGACAATTAAGCTACTTTTACAGAAGCCAAGGTTTCAAGTACACTGTAAAAAAAATAATGCCAGTTTTCCGGTAGGAATCGGAAAAATAGTTGCCCTTATCGTACCGGAATAATTTTCAACCCAGCTCGGAATAAAATCCGTAAAATCGGAATGAAATCAGTAAAATACCTGTTATCAGATACACAATAAAACATATGATATAAATCTATAAAGGTAAGTAAAAAATACTTACCGATCCAAGGTAGGCCGCCTTCTTTAGAATCAGAACTTATTCATTCCAGGATAGATTCGGCAATTAAAAATAATTCACATCAAGTAGTCGGAAATGAAGAAACATCTCTTTCATTTTAGACTATTTATATGGCTAACTTGTACAAAAAAATATTTACATTATATACATACGATGAATTAATCTCGAATTCGTTAAAAGCATGTTTGATGGGGAAAAAAACCCACATTTCAAAATCGTTCTTTCGTTCGATCTACAAAACAAAAAGTTTCTGTTGCCAAAACGACAAAAATAAATAGTCCTCATTCGAAGGGAAAATGTCCAGGGAGGTCGGGAGAAAATGTCCGTGGAGGTCGTGTTTTGTAATATCCTCCCACCTTTGAGGTTCAGTATAGTGAAACTCAAAACTTCATAAATTTAGTCGTTGCGGCTGTTTCAGTTCTCTACCAGCTCGAGATCGTCGATTGCCATCCTCAGGTATGGAAGACTGGTGCACAGGAGCAGGAGTGATATCCAGAGGATCAGCTACAGAAGGGGAATCTGAAGACACTGGCAGTGGAGCAGGAACGCTATCCAAAGGTTCAGCTACAAAGACAGGATCTGATGACTCGGGCTCAGGAGCAGGAACAGAGACGCTATCCAAAGGTTCAACTACAGAGGCGGGATCTGAAGACTCTGGCACAGGAGCAGGAACAGAATCGTCGTCTATAGGAGCAGGAATTCTGTCTACTAAAAAAGGAGGCATTAGTTCATTATTGATTTCAAGAGGATATAGTCTTTTAAGGGGTCTAAAAAAAGAACCCGTTTTGGTTTTAACTTTGGCTACCCGGAATTTTCCGTCTTTGCCGGGATATAGTTCTTCAATTTTTCCCAAAGGCCAATTAATACGTTTTGAATTATCGTCCCCAATTAAGACAATATCGTCTTTTTTTAACTCAGTTTCCCTATTTCTTCCCGCATTTTCTCGAAGTTGCCCCAGGTATTCTATTCTAAAGCGTTTTCTAAGATCTTCTCGGATTCTTTGCTGATAAGCAAATTTCCGGGTAGCCAAAGTTAAAACCAAAACGGGTTCTTTTTTTAGACCCCTTAAAAGACTATATCCTCTTGAAATCAATAATGAACTAATGCTTCCTTTTTTAGTAGACAGAATTCCTGCTCCTATAGACGACGATTCTGTTCCTGCTCCTGTGCCAGAGTCTTCAGATCCTGCCTCTGTAGTTGAACCTTTGGATAGCGTCTCTGTTCCTGCTCCTGAGCACGAGTCATCAGATCCTGTCTTTGTAGCTGAACCTTTGGATAGCGTTCCTGCTCCACTGCCAGTGTCTTCAGATTCCCCTTCTGTAGCTGATCCTCTGGATATCACTCCTGCTCCTGTGCACCAGTCTTCCATACCTGAGGATGGCAATCGACGATCTCGAGCTGGTAGAGAACTGAAACAGCGACTAAATTAGCCGCAACGACTAAATAATTCGAGTCCCTGTTCGGGCGCCAGTAAATATCAGATACACAATAAAACATATGATATAAATCTATAAAGGTAAGTAAAAAATACTTACCGATCCAAGGTAGGCCGCCTTCTTTAGAATCAGAACTTATTCATTCCAGGATAGATTCGGCAATTAAAAATAATTCACATCAAGTAGTCGGAAATGAAGAAACATCTCTTTCATTTTAGACTATTTATATGGCTAACTTGTACAAAAAAATATTTACATTATATACATACGATGAATTAATCTCGAATTCGTTAAAAAACATGTTTGATGGGGAAAAAAACCCACATTTCAAAATCGTTCTTTCGTTCGATCTACAAAACAAAAAGTTTCTGTTGCCAAAACGACAAAAATAAATAGTCCTCATTCGAAGGGAAAATGTCCAGGGAGGTCGGGAGAAAATGTCCGTGGAGGTCGTGTTTTGTAATACCTGTTTACTGACTATTTCCTTATTTTTACGGATTTTATTCCGAGCTGGGTCGGAAATTATTCCGGTATGATAAGGGCAACTATTTTTCCGATTCCTACCGGAAAACAGGCAGTATTTTTTTTTTACATTGCATCGATATTTATTGAGTGCACATAATTACACATATTTTTATGTAATATTCTGTTGTTGCACATATTTCTGTGCAATATTCTTACACATAGTCCTGTGTAATATTCTGTTCTTAAACATATAGCTGTGTAAAATGCGTACGCATATTTCTGTGTAATATTCTGCTCTTATGCATATATATGTGTATTATCCTACACTGTAAAAAAATAATGCCAGTTTTCCGGTAGGAATCGGAAAAATAGTTGCCCTTATCGTACCGGAATAATTTCCAACCCAGCTCGGAATAAAATCCGTAAAATCGGAATAAAATCCGTAAAATACCGTTTTACTGACTATTTCCTTATGTTTACGGATTTTATTCCGAGCTGGGTCGGAAATTATTCCGGTACGATAAGAGCAACTATTTCTCCGGTTCCTACGGGAAAACTGGCAGCATTTTTTTACAGTGTAACACATATTTCGGTGTAATATGCAAACTACACAGATATTTGTGTAATATGCAAAATTTGTGAATCTAAATTAATACACCAATTTAGGTAAATCCGTAAAATATTCTACATTTACACATTTGTTTAAGTTTTTGAAGGGATAACAAATTACATACTTGCATTAATCCGATGAACACACATAAATACAGGTAAATTTTTAAGACGAGCGTGTAAATTTTATGAAAAAAGTGTAGTTTTTCAAATTTATACATATACGTAAGTAAAAGTAACTAAATTACACATTTATTTTTTAGTGTGTAGAATAATTTGCATCTAAATCATTTTATTACATTGCTTTCAGTGTATCTCAACACCCTTCAACGATGAATACGTAGTGCTTTTTTTTAACATGGCGTTGCAATATTCATTTAATAAAAAAATAAGCACAGCATGATAGTTCCACCGGTTGGATATTTAAACCACAAACTTCGAACAATTTTCTTCTATGCCATTATAAAATATATATATTTAAAAAGCTCAATCCCACCAATTCCATGATGAATATATAGAACTTTTCTTTAAACATAGAGTTACAGTGTTCAGTGAATATAGAATAAGCATAGCAAAATAGTTCAACTGGTTGAATAATAAAAACCAAACTTTAGAACAATTTTCTTTTATATCATTCAAATATATTCCTTACAATTTAGCTCAATTACTCTCCTTCGATAATACGTATTTAGTTCTTTACTTTTAACAGTGTTCAATGAATAAAAAATAAACACATCACAGTAGTTCTACCGATTGAATATTGAAACCTCAAATTTAGAACAATTTTCTTCTATATCATTACAATATATATTTTTTTTAAAGCTGAATTACACCCCTCCAACGACGAATATGTAGTGATTTTCTTTTAACATAGAGTTACAGTGTTCAGTGAATAAACAATACGTATAGCACAATAGTTCCACTGGTTGGATATTAAAAAACAAAATTTAGAACAATTTTCTTTTATATCATTTGAATACATTTCTTACAATGTAGATCAATTGCGCACATTCAATTACAAATATGTAGAGATACTCTTTTAACAGAGTTCAATGAATGAAAAATAAGCTCAGCACATTAGTTCTACACATTGGATATGGAAACCCAAATTTCAGAACAATTTTCATCTACATCATTCGATTATATTTCTTTCAATATGTCTCAACACGGTTCAACGACGAATGCTCTATGGGGTTTTTTTTTTAACTTGGTGTTGCAGTGTTCACTGTTCAGGGAATAAAATATAGATACAGCACAATCGTTCCACAGATTGAATATTTAAATCCAAAGTTTAGAACAGTTTTGTTCATCATTCTAACATATTTCTTTCAATATACCTCAAATACAAACCTCCAATGACGAATATGTAGCGCTTTTCTTTTAACATGCACTGTAAAAAAAAACACTGTACATTTGCCAGCACAAACTGCTGGCGGCCGAATTGCCAGCACATTGTGCTGTTAATTTTACGCAGCTACTGTTATTTTTCATGTTTATATTGTCAAGAAACCAAAGAAAGCTACGGCACATTCGACTGTGATCGAGTTTGAGCGCGAGATGAACAGTACTTTGTGCTGTAAAAATGTCGTTTTTTTTTTACAGTGTGTTACTGTGTTCAGTGAATGAAAAAATAAATACAGGAGAATCATATCTCCTGTTGTATATTTAACACCTTCACGACGAGTGACACGTATACGTACGGTATAAACTGCGCAAAATCTTTTAATTTAAACACCAGTTAACTTTAACAAAAACTTTTGTCGTATTGAATCACAACATTTCAGAGATTAAATAATGTAAAATTTTCCAAATAAAAAAGTGATGGTAAAAAATTAAAATGAAGGGTTCTGCATGCCCGTTGCGAAGGGAATAAACACAAATTTTTGAATGATTTTCTTCTATATCATTTTAATACATTTTTTTCAACGAAGCTAAATTATACACACCCAACGACGAATATATAGAGTTTCTCTTTTAACATAGAGTAAGCATAGCACAACAATTCCACCAGTTGTATATTTAAAACCGACAGTTAACAAAAACATACCTACTTTTAATCAAGATGCTTAGTTCTGATTATGCCATATTTCTGAATTACATTATTTGCAGTATTATCGCTTATCTCACAGCAGAATTCTGCGATTAAAGAAAACGATGATTACCATTCAGAAATAACGGTGCTAAAAAGCTGAGAAGCTCACAACCATAGTAGACCAAGTCCATTTTGAAAAAAAAATGAGATAGTCCATTTAGAAGGTGCATGAAATCTGTTTTATCTACTCCCACAGTGAACCAACCCTGTTTTCATATACTTTCCCATATCGTCGGTACCATGTCACACTATTCAATATGAAAACAGTGTTGCCAGTGGGCTACTTTTTTAAAATTCAGATTTCTTGGTTGGCACCACTTTTCTGAAATGGTAAAATTCCCCTTTTTTTCACCTTAATTAATATGCATTAAATAAGGCTAATTTTGCTATTTCAAAAAAGGGGTGCCAACCAAGAAATCTGAATTTTAAAAAAGTAGCCCACTGGCAACACTGTTTTCATATTGAATAGTATGACATGGTACCGACGATATGTGAAAGTATATGAAAACAGGATTGGTTCGTTGTGGGAGTAGATAAAACAGATTTTATGGACCTTCTAAATTGACTATCTCATTTTTTTTTCAAAATAGCCTTGGTCTACTATGGTTGTGAGCTCCTCACATATATGTGGTTCTTCACTGTGAATTCCTAAGTACATCTTCGGGAATGACATCCTGGGAAGTTGCCCCGTAGGACGTTACTGGGAGCTCATTCCTGAGGAAATTGTAAAAGTCTCTTCCTCAGGAAGTCCTGATCTTGTCATTTTAGTATTAGGTGGAATTTCGGGTGATTAGGAGCTCCTGGGAAGTTTTCAGGATCTTTCCTGCTGTATGGGTAGTTAGTTCACTGGTAATTAATAAATTTAAAAAAAAAATGGTGCATTTCTACCCAATAAAAAATTAAATATAGCTATACTGTTCGTCGTAAAAAAGCATAGCATAGTAGTGCTGCCTGCACAGTTTCCATAATATAAAGCATATTTCATAAGTATAGTGCATGATGAACATCTTATTAAATTTAGAATTCTCATCTCTATAATAATAGCCTAAATCATGTGACTGTCATCCTCACTTCCGGGCTGACCACTTCACTTTTTATATGCCAGGCGGCCATTTTCGTAATTGGCGCAGGGAATTAATCGACAAATATTGTTCCATCGTCATCATTTGATCTATGTTACACACACACATCTATGTATAAGCAGTTCAATTCATGTGACTGTCATGGACAATCACGTTTTTCATATGCGCAGCCATTTTCAATCAAAAATTTTTTTTCGAATAAAACTAACATAAAAGTTGCCGTGAACGCAAAGAATTCTTGGTATTTTTATGTTACCCGGGTAAAAATCTCGCCAATAGCATTTTTTAATTCGCCAGTTAGCATTTTTTATTTTTCGCGTGGTAAATTTAAAAGAATGCTTTGATGTTTAAAAATTAAATGTCATGCTTTATGGTAGCAGTTATTATTTTTCCTTTTCTTTTCTTTCTTTCTTTTTTAAAGATATAAGTAAAAGTAACAAATTTTAAAGGTTTCAGGTTTCAATTAAAGTTGTATATTTTAAATAAAATTAGTGAAAGGATTATATTTTAAATGAAATTAATAAAATACGAAAAAAAAGCGACAGGAACAATATTTGGCGATTTATCCCCTGCGTCTGGCTAACATAAATATACTGAGTTCTTGGTTTCTATACCAGAATCTTCCGATTTGGCGAAGGATTGAACAAGTATATTAAATTATGAATAAAAGTAACATGATACAATGCTTAGTATTACATTTAAGGGAGACCAAACTGGTCGCCAAGGGCGGCTAGTCCTATAAATAACATTATACAGCTATCACTTGAAAAATACCATAACAGTGACACCTATAAGGTGTTCGGAAAGTCGAATGGAGTTATTCCAGATATCTTTTTCCTTATGAATATAGAATTATCTTATTAATTTAGAAACGAAAATGTTTATTGCTTGTGTCAAATTTATTTTTGCGCGTAAACTAAATTCTAACAATAAATATGCACTTTTCAAAAACTGTATCTCTTGGACATTTTTCACTCTGTTGATTTACGCTTATAAGTTAGCAATGTAGAAAAAAATCGCATATTTAATATTCAATAATTTTGCGCGTAACTGGAAAGCTGAAAAATTAATTTAAAAAGTAATTATACCCTGTTTCTTTTACAATGTAAGAACAAGAAAGAAAAATCATGCGTTAAGCATAGATTATGAAACACTTTCAACACTTCCTGAATGCTTTAATAAAACTTCGTTATTTAGGGAAATAAGGTAAATAAGATAACTAAGTAAGCATTTTAGAAAACGCATAAAGCATTTAAAAAATTGATTTCATCAGTTACTGTCCATAGCCCACAGTACCTTTATTACATGCCACTATTTAGCTAAAATTTCATTTAAACTAAATCATTCTTAAAACTACTGAAATCACCTTTCCAGATATTATCATCCATAGACGGTTGTGTACCCAATTCTTTGCGTGACCCTGTATATCATTTTATCTCTATTCTAAAACATTTCTTAGTAAACTAAAAGCAGTTCAGCATAAAAATACATAACTCTTTTAAAAAACCACCTTTAAGCAATTTACGATCATGCTCAGTAACCCTTACGAATTCTTTTGTGTAGGCCTGTATATGAACTATAGCATTTATACACATCGTATAGTATGCATAAATGTAGTGAAACATAAAAGCGCATATATTAAAAAAGCATTTCCAGAAATCATCGCTAATGTACAGTACTTCGGACACATTATAGTATCTGAAATATTTTGTGTGTCTCTGTAAATGCTATACACTTCTTATTATGCATGAAATAACTTATAGTAAACTTCAGCGACGTATAACAATTTCATTATATACGAAATAGTTTAACATAATTAAAATATGCCGCAAAAAATCCCCCCCCCCATATCATTATGTAAGAGAATTCTTTTGTGTGAGCCCGGTAAATGAATAATAAGTATTCTTTGCACCGCATATTCTTCAGAAGGATTATTTTTGTGCACTTCATAAATGCATATCAATTATTTTATGCGTGAAGGCGTGTACTATCGTTAAAAATCATTTGAAACTATTTTTTCCCATAGGCCGTAATGTAACGGAATGCTTTTGACTGTCCCTGTAAATGAACTGAACATGCTACAAACTTCATTTGTAATAAGGATTGTGCTATGGTGAACCTTAATAACATCCAAAAATTTCAGTGCAATCCAAGTATATTTACGAGAGTTAGAGCGCGGACAGACGGACAGACAAACCGAAATCATAAACACTTTTCAATTTTGTTGGAAAGTGTTAAAAAGACAGATGTTTTTTAATCTAGAAAAATGCAATGTAACCACGAATGAAAATATACAATAACTTCTTCCGAGTTATTCACTATACTGAAACACCTTTTTTTTTTCTTTAGTAACTTCAGAAACTGAATTACTTTAGATATTTAAGGAGGTATTTGTGAAAACAAAGTTTCTTTTGATGCTACTGATTTTCGGAAATAGTAGGTAATTCGGAAATTCTAGGTAGTTTTTATAGTACATTAATCAGTTTTATCTAAGTGAAATGTCGGTTTTGGGATGTTATCCATTCCCAAGTGTGCATTTTTAGTTTCACAAACATGTTTTACAGATGAGCATGATCAATTAGCAGCATTAATAGTAATTACAAAATTAATATTATGTCACTCTTGCACATGTAAATTACGTTACTCAGCTGAAAACGTTTAATTTGAATTGATTTTATCTTAAAAACCTACGTTCTGGTTTGAGAACACTGATGAATACACTATAAAGACTACACGGAAACGATTCCGAAAATCCATTGCAGCAATAGAAACATTATTTTTACAAATGCGTTTGTTAATCTCCAAAATATACTGGTTTTCTATATTTCTAAAAATGAAGAGTGCTTTTCGGGAGCGTGAGTAACGCGGAAGCGGTTATTGTAGATTTTCGCACTTAGTTATATTATATTATACAGGCGTGTTCCAAAATTTGACAAACAAATTCCGAGGGGTGAAAGAAGGCATCAAACGGATGAAAAATTACCACAGAACATCGGATAGCAAATCAGTTATTTAGTCACAAATACAAGGTGTTTCATCCTAACTGAACTTGTGTTGACGGTAATATTTTTATGAAAAATCAAAACATTCCAATGAAAATGGAGCGATATGTATCTTATTTTATGTGAAATGTTATACCATCACGAAAAGTTCTGGAAAAACAGAGTGCTCAAGCAATCGATGAGACCACATGAACTGGCAATCGCAATCCAAAATGCGAAGCGTCAACTGCATATTGCTGACGCGCATAACGTAAACTTCCACCACTTTTTTCGATATTACCACATTTACAAAAAAGGTGAGAATGCTATTATTTTAACACAATCATACTGATTGATAAAGTTGTCATACCGATTGAATATTTCCAACTGAGCGAAAAAATGACTAACTCGGACTCGAACCCATATCCTTGGCTTAACAGATTGCCAAAGATCTGCCGTTTATGCTACCTGGGCTGACAACCGTCCAGCATATTTCGCTCAGAAAACCTTATTGGTAATAACATCTGATCTGCCATGTTGTCAGCTCAACAGAATAAACCGCATGTAAAATAACTCCATATAAACGATGGGTACTTAGATATACTATTATTTTAACACAATCATACTGGTTGGTAAAGTTATTATACGAACTGAATATATCCAACTGTACGAAAAAATGGCCAAGCCGGGACTCGAACCCAGATCTTTGGCGAGCGAAATATGCTCGCCGATTGTTAGCCCAGGTATCTTAAACTGTAGAGTATTGGCAATGTAAGCCAAGGATCTGGGTTCGAGTCCCGGCTTGGCCATTTTTTTTTGCTCAGTTGGAAACATTCAATTCGTACACTGTAAAAAAAATCTGTAGTTCTATAGATGTAAAGATTCATGCTTACTAAACTTTCATCTGTAACTCTACAAAAAAAAAAGGTGCAAATCTACAAAACTAGTTTTTGTAAAGCTACAGAAATCTGTAACTTTAAAAATGAATCTGCTAAAATGACAGTAATCTTATTAAAATTTTATCTGTAACCCTAGATGCTGTTACATGAAAAGCTCTAGGCATCCCAGTTTCCTAAAAAATTCTTAGTAACCTTACAGATTTTTTTTATTTTCGACGCAAAAGCGTGTCTGTTACATGAATTTTTGTTGTTGCCGTTACATAAAAAAGTTCTAGGAATTCCAGTTTCCTAGAAAAACTTTAGTAACTTTACAGATTTTTTTTTACAGTGTATGAAATGTTAGAATGTCTATTAAAAATTTTATTATAATGTACTTCAGGTTTCTGAAAGTTATTGCCGTCAACACAAATTGAATTAGGGTAGAACACTCCCTGTAATTTTGATTTAATACGTGGTTTGCGACTCCATGTTCTATGACAATTTTTTATCCTTTTGATGATTTCTATCACCCCTCTTAATTTGTCTGTCGAATTTTGGGATACTATGTATGGAAACGTAAGTTTTTTTCCACAGTGTATATCTGCAAATAGAAATCATTTTATTAGAAAATATGCATATCTGTACAGTTGCTGGGAATGAATGCCTGTTGAGGAAATAAACACATTTGTATTCACTTATCTCACGGCTCAGCAAATTTTTGACAGTCGAAGTATTTTGATTTATCAGTTGAAAAGTGATGCCAAATAGACCATGAAATTTCATTATTACATCATTCTTGCACTTTCTAACTAGTCAACTAATTCAATGCTATTTCCTCCTCAGACATGGCTACCGTTATATTACTGGTAAGTTTTCATTTTTATGGTATTCCGAATTAAATCATATTGTAATATAGTTCGGAACGATTCTTTGATATATAGATATATAGTATAGGATAGGAAACACTTTTCTTTATTTATGCAATACCAAAATGGATGGCATGAAATTATTGCATTAGAACATACTAGCGTGGTTAGCTAACCTCGTCGAACGTGCATCATGTCTGATTTTTCTGTTTTATTAAAGCGGTCAAAATTTTATTTTTTTTATTTATAGGCATATTTAATGATTATTTTTTCTGCAATATAGTTTTCTATAAAAAATTACTTTTCAGTTGAAAAACTTTTACTTTAAAAAAAAATTTACATTTTAATTTTTAAACTTATTTAATATTTGGTATAAATCATGATCCACTTGTCTGATTTCATTACTTTTTGCGCTATTGTGTGTAGAAAAAACTTTTTCTTAATTTGCTTTCAGGATTTATAAGCATTTGACTTACAAAATTTATGATAAATTTAAAAGTAAAACAAGTTGGAAATTGAGCGTCAAACGCGCCAAATGAGTTGCGTTCGTACTATAACTTGTGTTATAACTATTTTTTGCACCGCATATTGTACTGAATGTACATTTCAACTGCACTTCATAAGTGCCTATCAATTTCATTCTATTTTAAAGGTTGTAACATCATTAAAATGCACTTGAAATAATTTTTTCCCATAAGCCGTCATGTAACGGAAAACTTTTGACTGCCCCTGTAACTAAACTATACATCCGATTTTCATAAAATTTGAAATGACTTGACAAAATTTTGCAACGATTATATATTTAAAAGTTCAGACCAATCGGTTGGATAGTTTTTGCTCTGTTATATGCAGACAGACGGAAGGACAGACGGACGGTCCGAACGACGACTATAGATAGGTGCTACGTATTTTTGAGAGTAATTTTTACTTTAAAGAAAATAGTTACAAAATTTTCGCATGAAATTAAAAATCTTGAAGACAGTTTATTAAAAACATAACATAAAAACGCTGTACAAAATTTCATACATATACCGGGTATCCCAAAAATGACTGATGGTTTAAAATTTAATAACTTGCAAACGGTGACAGTTATTTAAAAAATTCTTGCAGGAATGTTATGTAAGATGTCAGGAGTTTTTATGCTGCGAATGTCAGTTTTAGTTACAAATAGTATCGATAGATGGCGTTGCTAGCAATAACCGCTCTATCCAGTCTCGATTTTTCGACCTCTCTCTTCTTCCATGCGAAAAAAGGAGATTAAATGGTATTGAATGGATCCCGAAGTACCAAAAATCCGGTCTAGACTCAGCACCTACTGTTCTCAGCGCCATCTATTGCTTGAAATTCGAACTAAAATCAAGAATCACAGTAAAAAAACTCCTGACATCATACACAATCCTCCTGCAAGAATATTTTTAATATCTGTGACCGTTTGCAAGTTATTGAATTTTAAAATCCATCAGTCATTTTGAGATACTCGGTATCTCGCTAGAAAAATTGATATATCCATTTAAACTTGACAAATCATGACAAAATCCATTCTGAAAGAAATAGATGGTATGAAATTAGATATTGCATTAAACCATACTAGCATGAATCGCTAACGTCATCGAACGTGCATCAAATATAATTTTTCTTCTTTATTAAGGGGATCCGGGTGACAAAATTTTATTTTGTTTATTTATAGCCCTATTTTAATCATGTTTTCTCTGCGATATATTTTTCTGTAAAGTTTACTTTTCCGATTAAAAGTTTTTGAAAACATCGGAATTTTACTTTAAAATTTTAAACTTATTTAATTTTTGATATAAATCTACTTGGCCGATTTCATTACTTCTTACACTATTGTGTGTGGGAAAAATTTCTTGTTAATTTCACTTTGATGATTTAAAAAAATGAAAAACTTTCTTTATTTCGTACAATACGAAAATAGATATGAAATTAGATATTGTATTAAAACATACTAGCATGAATCGCTAACGTCATCGAACGTGCATCAAATCTGATTTTTCTTCTTTATTAAGGGGATCTTGGGGTCAAAATTTTATTTTCTTTATTTATAACCATATTTTAATTTTAAAAAATTCTGCAATATATTTTTCTACTTCTCAGATGAAAATTTTTTGAAAACGTTGAAATTTTATTTAAAAAATATTTTAATTTTAAATTTTAAACTTATTTAATTTTTGATATAAATCCACTTGCTCGATTTCATTACTTTTTTAGGTGCGTTCGTAATTATATAAATATGTAGCACCTATGGTCGTCGTTCAATCCGTCTGTCTGTCCATAACAGATTAAAAATTACCCAACCAAATGGGTTGAAATTTAATATATAGAATCGTTGCAGAATTTTGTCGAGTCATTTCAAATTTTATGAAAATCGAATCTAGACTTAAAAGATATTAATAAATGTTTCCTTAATTCTATTAAATCCAAATTATACGTCATTAATTCAATAATATCCCATGATAGGTAATGATTCTTGATTTCCCTGGTGAGTACTCTATTAAATCCTATCTTACGTAATTAACTCAATATCACATGATAGGTAATGATTCTAGGTTGCCATGGTGAGTACGTTCTATTTAAGATGGTGTCCTATTATTTCCGTATTTACTAAATTTAATATATATAATCGTAATAAGTTTTGTGTTCATGCATTTTTGCATGAGAGTGCGACAGCTATTGCACCAAGATCTGAATATTTATAAAACTAGTTATAGTACGAACGCACCTCATTTGCGACGTTTGACAAACAATTTCCGACTTGTTTTTTATTGTGTGTAGAAAATCTTCTTGTTAATTTGACTTAAGGATTTATAAAAATTTTGCTTACAGAAATTTATAATAAATTTAAAAGTTAAAAAAAAGACGATTTTTGAGAGTGATTTTTACTTTCAAGAATATATTTACAAAATTTTCACATGTAATTAAAAATCTTGAAGACAATTTATTAAAAACACAATATAAAAACTCAGTATGAAATTTCATAGATATATATTTCATGAAAGTGTAGATATAATCTTTTAAACATGACAAATTATGACAAAATCCATTCTGAGATAAATGGACTTAAAGTTTCAGTTACGGTCAAGGCACAGACTTTAGTACAACACAGAAATTGTTATATCTACTGGCGTAATTATCGTAGATATACGCAGTTTGCTTTATCTAATTTATTTAACTTTGAAATATTTTATTGGCAACTAAAAAAAAAAAATTCATTTTTTTTTAAATACACGGAACCCCTTAATATCAGTTAATTCAACCCGGAAAAGGGTCATATTTTTTATATATTTGTTATCACTCTAATGAAAAAATAACTTTCGTGGTTCATTTTTTAAACATGTTCAATAAAAATGAACTACGAAGATTATTTTTGAGGAAAAGTGGTAGCAAGTTTAAATATATATATATAGGATACTGCGACCAATAACCAGGTTAAAGATGTCCGATATACTGTCCGGTGTACAGAAGATAGATGAAAATCATTTTTAACTCAATACTTTAATATATTTTTTACACTTAGTAAATGTACAGTCGTAAGAAAAAAAAGTAAACACCCCTTAGTAACTCTGGAACTAATTATATTAGAAGAAAGTGACTGGAAATAAAGTCTACTTTTAAATGATGTATATAAAATTTGATTAGAGGGCCATCTATAAATGAAAACCAGACCAAACATTGTTTTTTTAATGGAAACACCCAATTTTGACAATATATTTTAAATCTTCGGTTCAAACTACGCCTAAGAACGAAATTTCAAGTCATTTGGATGCTATAATTTTGAATTATAAACATTCAAAATTTAGAGCTTCTAATATTAAATTACATTTTCATATTTTTATTAATATATTCCTGAAATTATTATCCTAATGTGATAATTTTTTGTGTGGTTATTTATAATACTAAAAGGCCCATACATAAATACATTGAATTCATAATTAAAAATTTTTTATAATATTAAATATGAATTATTAAATTAAGTTTGTTTAGCTTTTAATTTATTTTATATACACCATTCAGTAATTTTGTGATTTTTATTTTCAAGTTAATATTAAATTTCAATATGTTTGAAATAGTGTGTCATTATTAAATCACAAACGATTTTTCCTTATAGATGGTAATGTAACGGAATTATTTTGAGTGACCTTGCAAGTGAACTATAAATGCTATACACTTTATTTTCAATACCGAACAGGCTATAAAAAACCTCATTAACATATACAAATACATGGGAATCAAAATATATTTACGCGAGTTAGAGCACGTACATGCATACAGATAGGTAAACCAAACTGATAAACACTTTTCAACTAGTATGTTGAAAAGTATACTTTTCAAATTACATATTAAAAAGCATTTTCTGGATATTTTAAAAATATAACATTTCTGCTCCCAGTAATCACGAACTTTTAATTTTTTTATCAACAGATATTTCTGTTATTTAGTATGAACACAGCGTCTCGACTTGAAAGATTGTCAACTGCAGTGTTCAACCTAACAAAAGGTGGCATCGAAAGGATAATGAGACCCTTGACAACCCTGTCAAGAACTGAGGATACTTTCAGGGGATCTCTCAGATCATCAAATGGCAGTAACATTGCTGTTAATATACTTGGAAATACAGGTAATGTAATAAACCTACGCTTCGCAATAAAGTACACTATAAAAAATAAATTGAAAACTAGTATGTTGTAGCCATTACAAAACTTTCTTCTATATAAATCGAATCGTCTGCAACCAAAATTAAATGACAATCTTTTTTTCTATTTGTTGAGGTATAGTCCAGGCAATAGGGAATTTTACCTAGCAAAATTAATGGTAGTTCTGGAAATTGGCTTACTTTATGTTTTTTGGGTCGCTGAATCCGAATTTGTAACTTCCCACCAAAATTTCCCCCGGCAACCCTCCCAAATTTTGGTAAAAAGCCCCCCAAAAAAGGTTTTTATTAAAAAAATCAATTTTTTTATTGTTTTAGGGAAAAAGTTTTCAGCGACCCAAAAATCTTAAAGTAAACCTTATAGAGAAAGTTCGGAGGGGAGATGGGAGGGTGAATGTAAACGTGTGAGTGGTTAAGTGGAATTGCGCTACTTAGTTCACGCAGCACCGCGCGCATGTTCGGAGGCAGATCCCCCCTTCCCCTTCATCCTAAGTCATAATGTCATATATCTAATTTGTTGCAAATTTTATCTACTTTCTGAATTTCTAGATACTTTTTCTCTAAAACAATAAAAAGATTGATTTGTTTAATAAAAACCTTTTATTGAGGGAATTTTACCAAAATTTGGGGGGGGGGGGGTTGCCGGGGGAAATTTTGGTGGGAAGTTAAAAATTCGGATTCAGCGACCCAAAAAACATATAGTAAGCCTTTTTCCAGAACTACCATGAATTTTGCTAGGTAGTTCTACTATACGGTCTCTATTGCCTGGACTAGTATAGATTTGTGGAATTCGTGAAAAACAGAACATATCAGCTGCACATATTTGAGGGATATACACTCAAATTTAATAAAGATTTTTTGTGTGTGTTTCCAGGCTCGGACTGGCTCGCCGGCCCATCGGCCCGAGGGCCGGTGCGCCCTCGTCCAGGGAAAACTTCGCGGCGCTAAGTGCCTAAGCAACTCCAATATTTTTTCACTCATTGTACACATACATTCTGATTAGTGTACTAAATTTCGAGAATTCGTTTAGGGATAATCATCAGTTAATATACAAACAGCACAAGATAAGTGTTTTTTATTTTCCCAAAGAAATTAAAGATATATCGTAGCAATTTCAGGATCGAAAACCAAAGAAGGCATCTTTGCATGAGATTGAAAGAGAAAACATGAACCCAACGAGAGCTTTAGTAGCCATGGCGCCCTGGACGAAATTTTTTCATCGCTTCTTTGAATGAAGTCTTTTAGATTTTAACCAAATATTTTGTATATTTTCAGTCCTTTTGCTTTTAGTACCTTGCCCCCCCCCCCCCCCTGCCTCATACCCGTCTCTGAATGCAATTATAATCATGCTTTTTGAAAAGCAACTTGAGAAAAGAAAAAGAGAGAAATATCAGAAGGCAAAAAACTTTTTGCATGGATTTTGTTGTTGATTGGAAAACACGATCTTTCTGTTCGGGGAATATAAAATGGTTGATATACTTTTGGATTACAAACCTGCAAGCTGTGGAATCTCGCAGACAGCGCCTTCTCTTTCACAAAATTATTTTCGGATAGCAATCTTCGCTTTATTTAATGATTTTCCGCTGTTAAATAATTATAAGGATATTCTAGTAATTTTGAAAAAAATTGTTTAATTTAATCAATCGAAAAGTCTATCATTAAATAAAGCAGTGACTACTATTTTAAAATTATAGTAGGTTTTTGAGTAAAATAAACTTTTCAAATAAAAAAAAAAGAGACTTGAATGAAATATTAAAATGTTTTATCAAAAATGTTTTTTAAAGTTTTGTGTTTTTTTTTTTTGTGTGTGTGCATTTTTAATGTTTTAAAAATCTTTATTTAAAATGCTTGTTTAAAATGTTTATTTATTTATTTATTTTGATTTGTGTTGAATTTCTAAAAAAGTACTGAACTAATTTCGATTAAATTTAAATGGGACCCATTAGACAGTATACTCTTTCAATTAAAAAAATCACATGAATCGGTCGCGTAGTTCATAAATGCAAATATCTCTCCGGAAATTTCGGAGTTTCTCCGGAAATCTAGGATAAAATACGAAAGTACGGTAATAAGGTAGAAAATATGGAAATTTGAGGTAAAAAAATCGCGAATTTCTTCGATCGATCGCGTCAAAAAAATCACGAATTTCGTCAGTCGGTCGTAAAAGTATATCGCGAAAATTGTCTATTAGTCGATAAAACCGCGAATTTCTACAATCGCTCGCGGCAGAAAATCGCAAATTTCGCCAACCGATCGTTGAAAAAAGTTGCAACTTTTGTCAATCAGTCGCTGCAAATAATTGTGAAATTCATCAATAGGTCGTTGATAAAAATCGCAATTTTTTTCACTCTTCAAAAAACTCTAATTTTGGCTATTTTCGTCAGTGAGTCGCGGCAAAAAATTGCTGTTCTGGTCAATCAGTCGCGGCAAAAAATCGCTGTTTTCGTCAGTCAGTCGCGGCAAAAAATCGCTGCTTTGGTCAATCAGTAGCGGCAAAACATCGCGAATTTACAGTCGCGGCAAACAGTCGATGTTTTCGTCGGTCAGTCGCAGCAAAAAATCGCTGTTTCCAAAATATAAGGCATTCGGTTTCGAAAATTAATACTTTTTTTTTCCTTTCACCTACATATTTTTATTTTGCTCCAGTATTATAAACACCTAATTTATCGATATTACATTTGTGTCAAAGGAGGACGATTACCGTACAGTGTTTTTGGTTCAGCAGCAGAAGGCGGCTCTTTGGACTTCTTCGGTCGCATTGTAAGCTCCATTCAACCTTATCTACTCCCATTTAGGGCTGTCAGGACTAGAAACTCTGGAAATTCGTCGGCTTTGGTGTGGTCCACTTCTGAAGAGCACAAGAAAAAGAGATGACGAAGCTGTGAGTGTATTTTTCTTATATCATATTTGAGAAAGTTTGTTAAACGTGATACTGTGTAACACGTCCAATACAAGACTAAAGTTATAAAAACCCCAGAAGAAGTTGTTACAGATAGGCTTTAGTAACAACATAGAAAAAGTAAAAGGCAGCCAAACGTATGAGTTAATGTGAAAAATAATATACAAGAAAATTTCTACAGCGGACACTCCCGAGTAGCAGACAATTCTATTTAGCAAATAATTTTTCAATCCCCAAAAACTCTATTCTTGCATGTTTTTGACTCTGAATAGCAGACACCTCCGTATAGCGGACGAATTCTGAGGTTCCTGAAGAGTTCTCTAATTAGAGGTTTCTAGCATTATGTCAGTGTAAAGTCATTAAATGTTTCATAACAATCTTATTTAACCTTTAACTGATGTGCCAGAAATTGTTACATAACTAGTGTGAAGTGCTCTGTGAGGCCGCTCAATCAAAAGATGAATAAAAAGCGCGATTAACTCATAGGATGGTATTTTTGTACTAAACTTTTTGCACACGGCTGTTATAACTAAAATTCACCTCTCTGGTGCTAGCACTAAAGCTTTAATCGAAACAAATTTCGGCAGTGTTTGTAGTTAAACTGAAAGTTACAAGTTCAACTATAAAAATTGGAAAAAGCTCCGGTCTGTGAGACCGGTAACAGCAGTTAAAGGTTAATAAAGAAAGTAATTTATTTTTAATAATTACAGAAAATCGATCAGACTTTATTGGAAACGATTATCACAGTTAATTTCTAAGCATAAATACCATATTTCCCCCCGACTTTGACTCCATTGGATAGCCTTGACACTTGGCTATTGCCCAGTCTCGAAATTTCCATGTTAGTACAACTTTTCTTACTATAGTCATGTCAGAAGAATATATCAGTCAGCCCCTATCATGAATTATTATATTAGTTTCTATCATGATAATATATTCGTCATAGAATTTTCCAAATATCACTTCCATCTAGTAATAGTCAAAAATTTATTACCTCCTGTTTATAGTTTGACTATTTGGTAATTTTGTAGTAAAGGGGACTTGGCGGGTTTTTTTTTTCTTTTTAAAGCTTAGATTCAGAAAGTAAGATTTGTTGCCAAATGATGTAAACAGCTATGAAAACAAATCTAATGATCTATTATGCTTATTTATACATATATTTTTATATCTAAAATCAATTTACTTATATATCTATATTATTATTATTATTATTATAATCTTTTATACACCATTTACTTCTGTTTGCACATAAAGGTAGACAAATGGTTTGTTTATATTAAATATATTATACAAATGTATATGAGACAGTGAATAGGTTGCCTAAAAATGAGCATGAAAATTTTCTTCTCTCTCCAAGCCCATTATCTCAATATCACCAAGGCCCATATACTAGGAAAGTACCGACTCTTTGGTTTCAGGCAGATTTTTTACTCTAACACACACAAATAAACATGCGTTTTTCATTCTTGTGATTTGAAAAAAAATTAAAAATTTACTTTTAAAAATTAAAATTTACTTTTTTAAAAACGGATATTTCTTTTAAGCTAAAGTTCAGCTGGTTTTACTTCTTTTGATACATAAATTGCTGAGTTTTCTTTTTTTAGTTGCGTTTTTTTCTATTGAAATTCTCTTAATTTTATTCTTTCTTTTTTCTTTTCTTTTTTTCAGATTCAGGTCAATTCTATCACCGGCAAAGCTAAAGAACAAATAACATTTATGAATGGTCAGAATGCAAGTAGTCATTTTGATGAACTGTAACTTCATTATTCATTGTATATATATCTTTAAATTATTTTGTTACATATAGAAATCATTTCACAGTTACATCAGTCATTTAGACAAATGTTGTAAGTGAAATATTTAGAATTTATTTAAATGGACTACACAGTTGATTCATATAATAGGACAGAAAATTGAAGTCCAAGCGAATAAATATAACAACATATAAAAAAATAAAAATTGTTTGTTAATATAAGACTAGATCTCATTATGAAATTTAGCATCAGACTCACTGAATGAATATACCTGTATCCCAGATCAAAACACTGACCTGGCGAAAGGACCAAGTTCTTTTTAGTATATTCTTTTACTAAAAGATTACTTTAAATCTTAAATATAGTGACAAATTTATTTCCCATATTGAAACTGAAGTTGGATATTTAATAAACATGTAACACAGCATGTTCATCTACTCAAATTTTTACTTGGTAAATTTTATTTAATCTTAAAAAAAAAAAAAAAAAAAAAAAAAAAAAATTCACTTTTTAATTCTATATTATAGCTTCTAATGTTCCGGCTTTTATTTTATTTTATTTTTCCCAAAATCAAATAAACATATTTTGAACCAGAAAATATTCTAGTTCAAAATGTGTAAATTTCACTTTTAAAAAAAACTAAAGGTTGGCAGTTGCGCGATATTAAGTACAGTAAAACCTCCCTAAAGAGACCACGTTCCTTTCCAATAAAAATTGGTCGCTCCGAGAGATGGAGGTCATGTTTAAATTTATATTTTAATTGTTGAAAAAGGGTAACAATTAATGTTACAAAAATTTATTTTTCACATTTATTTATTTGAAATTTATTTGGAGCTTTAAGTATCAAAACAAAAGTTAATTATATAAATTAATTCTGCAGAGTTTAAAAAATGAATACATTGACGTTTGCTTTTATTTTGAGGTTTTATCTTTTATAACTTTTATTTCCAAGTCCTTTCAAAGTTCAATAAATAAATACATTTTTTTTTTTTTTTTTTTTTTTTGGACGAGAACAAAAAATGGCGATTTCATTAATTTATCTATTTCTTTGAGAGTTTCCTGACAAAATAGTTGAAGGGAATTTATTGACCGTCATTCTTAATTTGTCATCAGAGTTAAATTCATTGTCTAAAAAGGCGTTTAAACACTTAAAAGTTACAGGAATACAAATATATTCTAAATTTAGTTTAGAAGTTTGATGAATAATGCGCTCTCCGTAATTATTTTTCTAATAAAACTTTCTGCAAGCGACCCGGAAGAAATGGAATTTGTTTCATTTTCTTCAAACATATGGGTCGCCCATGGAGGGAGTTCAACTGGGATGGTCTATGAATGGAGGAAAAATTAGTATTGAACCTATGGGAATAAATTTCGTTCCATGGAAAAATGGTCGTTCAGGGTGGTGGTCGCTTAATGGAGGTGGTCGCACAGGGAGGTTTCACTGTATAACAATATGGAGAATTCAAATGGAAGTAGTTGTTTTACAATGCATTTTTTTCACTCTTATTAAATGTTGGACTCCGAGTTCAATATTGGTCAATACTTGTCTTGAAAAATAATTTGTCATTATTATAGACTAGGATACGGAACACGCTCTTCTCGGATGACTAAACATAAACATATTAAAAAGCAGAAAAACTAATGTTTAAAATGCACAAATAATACATGAAAAGCAGCAATTTGACAAATAATACAAGAAAAGCATTTTGCTGCTTTTCATGTATTATTTGTGCATTTTAAACGTTGGTTTTTCTGCTTTTTAATATTGTTGCACAAAGGCTTTATTTGCTATTTTTATAAACATAAACATATATTGAAACCATTTTTTTATTATTATTAATACTGAAAACGCTAATAGATTTTTTTATATTTAATATATTTTTCTAGATTATATACTTACAGCACCAAAAAGCATTCTTATGTGAAAAATATCAATAATGTTCAATGAGAATCTCACGAAAGTAATAATCGATACCGCAAGTGACATTAGCTTGATGAATAAAAAATAGTACAGTGAATTGGCACCGGCTGATTTTTCACTTCTGTTGGGTGTATTGTATTAATTGCGTTTAAAGTCCGAAATAAAGAGTTCTTTATATATGTGTAACTTTAATGAATTTAGATGTTAATTTATGTGTGCTTAAATATATTTAATGTGTGTCGATGGAAACACAATATATTCATCGTCGTCCCGTGATCTTGTGCTGTGTGGTTGCTGGCCGGGGTTGTTGGCCGACATGGTTTAACCCTTTATGTACTGAATTATGAATTCATGAAAATTTCATCTTCTAAAGCATTTTTCGTGAATTTTTGAAACTATATTAGAAGATTTTCCTAATCATTTAATAAATTTTAGAAGGATTAATTAAATTTGAATTTATAGGGATTTTGTGTAATATTTATAACACCACTCAAATCTTTTATTTTATTTTTTTTTTTTTTTTTAGTATTTTGTAGAATTAGGAAATGTAAAAATATAAGGTTCTTACAATAGAAATATTTCCGAATTGAAAAATCCCCTCCCCCCCTCCCAACGCCAAGAAAGCTGAAAAAATGCAAAGGCAAAAGAAATCATCCTTTTAAAAATATTTTTGTTTTGTGTAACCCATAATGCTTTTGGAACAAGATAAAGTAAAGCATCTATAACTCATTCTAAACTGTATCACTACTAATCGATGTATGAAATGAATTTTATAACAAATTATTTTAATGGTGCTTATAAGTACCGTCAATAGATAAAGGGTTAAATTGAAAAATTGCCAAAATAGGATATCGGCCAGTGTAAGATTAGTGATTAAAGCAACAGCAGGGTACGCGATATTTTAAATAATTGTTTATCTCATTTAAAACATTTTTGTAATTGGAACTATAGTTCTATGACTAACGGTTGAGAAATTAACCACTGGACACCGTTGAGAGTGGACAACCTGTATAAGAGGATAAAAGAATTGCTCTTTCTTTTATATGCTTTATATCTGGCATAGGTGCAAAAAACACAGGATTCGTGCTCTTTTAACTTTTGAGTACCACTGTTTTATAATAGTAATGTTCGCCTCGTAAATTCTAAAATTTTTTGTCATTAAATAAAACGAATACTATTTTTCAAAAACAATGGTGTGAATCCTGATAATATGTGTTGGTAATAAATCCTACTAATCGAATTAAATCGGTTAAATATTGAGATTTCTTAAGTTTTAAATCTGGATTTTAAAGCTGATAAATATTTCTTGTTTAGGAAAAAGCTCTTTAGTTTCTTAACAAAAAAGAACTAGTATGTTGTGGCCATCACAAAACTTTCTTCTATATAAATCACGTCAATTAAATCATTTAAATAGTATAAGAAATTACATCAATTTAGAACCAATTCGTATCAAAGTATACCTGAATTCGAAGTTTGATGAAAATTCGTGCATTAGTTATTGAGATAGAGCTGTAGGGGAAATTCTGAGAAATTCGACATAGCAGCGCCACCTGTTGAGCGATTTGCACCAAAACACAAACAGCACTAATTTATATTAAGGTATACCGGAATCTGAAGTTTGATGAAAATCGGTGCATTAGTTCTGGAGCTAGAGCTATTGTGGAAATCACAAAAAATGAAACACAGCAGCGCCACCTGTTGAGCGATTTACATAACAAGAGACAAAACGTCAATTCATGTCAAGCACTAACTGAATCTGAAGTTTGATGAAAATCCGTGCATTATTTCTGGACATTGAGCTATTGTAGAAATCGTGAAAAATGCTGCATAGCAGTGCCACCTGTTGAGCGATTTACACCAAAACATAAACAGCACTAATTCATATCCAGGTATACCTGATTCTGAAATTTGTTGAAAACCCAAGTATTAGTTCTTGAGATAGAGCTATTGCGGAAATCTCAAAAAATGCAGCATAACAGCGCCACCTGTAGAGCGATTTACATAACAAGAGGCAAAACGTTAATTCATGTCAAGCACTAACTGAATCTGAAGTTTGATGAAAATCCGTGCATTATTTCTTGAGATTGAGCTATTACGAAAATCGTCTAAATTCTACAAAATGCAGCATAGCAGCGCCATCTGTTGGGCGGTTTGCACCAAAACGTTACCATCACCAATTCATATCAACGATTAATGGAATCTGAAGTTTTATAAAAATCCGTGCATTAGTTCTTGAGATAGAGCTTTTGCGGAAATCCTGAAAAATGCTACATAGCAGCGCCACCTGCAAGGCGATTTACACCAAAACCTAATCAGCACTAATCTATATCAGGGACTACTTGAATATAAATTTTTATTAAATTACGTGCATTAGTTCTTGAGATAGAGCGCCCACAAAATTTGTGTCACATACAGACAGACGGACGGACGGACAGACAGACAGACAGACTCACAGACAGACATTTTGTAAAAACATGTTTTTTGGAATCTCTGACCCACAAAACGTATAAATCAGTCGAAAACTGGAATTCGAAAATTTTCATGAAACCAATACTTTCTTGTCAAGATAGAAGAAAGTAAAAAACAAACAGTGCAGACGATCTTGAGAAATTGGAAAAGAATTGAAGAAAAAACTATGAATAGTTTTAGTTAAAGATTTAAGCGGAAAAAGAAAAAATAGTTAAATTTAATCGGATTTTGATCGTATTCGCAATGATTTAAAATTATCAAGATAATTGTTAAAGACAAATTCAAGCCATGTTCTAGATTTTTTTTAACGCGTTCCAACAAAGTTGAAGAGTGTTCATGCATTCGGTTTGTCTGTCCGTCTGTCCACGCTCTAACTCCTGTAAATAGACTCGGATTCTCATGAAATTGATAAACGTTATTTAAGGTCACCAAGGCATGTTTGGTATTGTATATGAAGTATGTGGGATTAATAGTTCATTTACGGGGACACTCAAAAGTATTCCATTCCATTATGGTATACGAGGAAAAGTCGTTTGCAGAGTATTTTAATGAGGCTATGCTATTTCAAATGGATTGAAACTGATATTCACTGAATTTCACTATAAGATTATTACGATAGAATAGGGCATTCATAGCATTTGTCGTTCATTTACAGCGATACACAAAAGAAATCATTTACAATACTGTCTTTGAGTAATAATTGCTGGAACTGCGTTTTAAATTTCGGTATGTTCTTTAAAATTTAAATGATTTTTCGCATGTTACTCGTTGCATATAAATTCTATACCTCATATACAGGGCTGCACAAAAGTATTCACGCATCATTCTCCTCATTACAGGAAGTTGCTGATAGGGAATTTTCAACTGAGGTATATGTATTTCTTAAGACAACTAAATTTTGGCATGCATGTAGTTAATACATACAAATCTATATATCATATGCAGGTCTGCTTAAAAAAAGTCGGATAATTGTCCGGTTGTAGATGGGAACAGCTGTAATTGGTTTTTGAAATGTGTTATGCGTTTCCATAGGGTTGAATTAGACATAACGTTTTAACTTATTAAACGGTGCACTTTTGTTACATTATTCTGAATGTGTTGAGAAGTGTTTCGTAATCTATGCTTGACGCATGATGTTTTTCTTTCTTGTTTTAACACGTTTTGCGTATTTTACTTTCTTGAATGTGTCAATTCCAAATAAAGGTTTAGAACCAAATGTAAGCTTTTAATTATAAAACTTTTATTCACAATTCATTTTTATAATTTTTAAATGGGATATAAAATCTCATTATTTTATTTAATTTAAACTTGTAACTTTGCCGAATAATTTTCGGGGAAGATTTATTGTTTTGAAAAAATATGCTTAGTGCCTTTTTTAAAAAATAAAAAATACAGATGTTAATCAGGAATCTCTAAAGTGTTTTTTTTTTTAATAAAAAATCTAGATGGCAGTAATAAAATTTCGATTAAAATACTTTACACAAACCCTTGCGTGGACTGTTAAAAAAACTACTTGCTTTACAACTGTTACATAGTTTAGAATATAGTGGGGGTTTTTTATCTTTTTTTTCTTCGTGTTAAGATTTGTATGCCAGGATAACGAGTATTCGTTTGTTAATATAACTAGGGGATCCAACCCGGACCTCCCAGGTTACAGAATATAAGAAAATAACCCTTTTTATACTAATATATTTTTAGGTATAGATTTCATAAGAAATACTACCTATTGCAGTCGTTACCATGATGCAACTTTGTAAAAATTAAATTCCTTCATAACTGTTCATTATATAACACCAGAACTCAAAACCACCCCCACCTAAAAAGTTATATATATATGTATGTACTAAATTTTGTCCGCACGATAAAAGTCGCAATTATGCACGGATCGTCTTCAAACTCGCCATAAACATTGAGATGGCTAATATGTCGGTGGGGATTGCAAATGAGCAAAATCAGCCGAAGGGGGAGGAATTGGGGGAAGGTTTAAATTTTTGAATGCCGCTTTAACATGATTCAGATAAAACCAGCTCTAATAGAAAAATGACACGGAAATTTAAACATTTTTAGTTATAACCAGTTGTCAACCATTAAAAAAAGACAATAAAATTCTTACCCCAACAATTACTTTTCTATTGCAAGATTGCGACATGAAAAATGAAATAAATAGTTTCACGAATTAAAAAAAAAAAAAGTTAATATTACTACGTCATATAAGAAATATAATGAACGTCAGCAGGTAAATGTGTAACGTCATGTGAGTTTGAAAACACGTATTGAAACATTATAAAAACCCGACTATGGAAATATTGGCCTATTTAAACATTTTGAGATTCTAATTTTGAATACCGCCTAAACATGATTCTGATAAAACCAGCTATTATAGAAAAATGAAATTATAAACTCAACAAAAACGGCCAGATAAAATTGTTAAACTGTATTTATCTCTAGCCACTTGGCAGGAATTTTTTAGTTCGATTACATGTGTGTTCACTTTCTGTGTTTTATTGTTGAAATTTTAACTTTTTGTGATACATCAGGCGGAAAAAAAATTACCAAATCATATGAAAAATCCAAGGCCTTTTGTTATTTTTAATGTCTAGTTTATATTTTAACAGCTTATAAGTTAATAAATATAGGTATTTATGTAAGTGTCACACGCAGGACATTTTGTTCGTTTTTTATTGAATGTCCCTGAAACGGCAGCCTACTTGGGTCTCGGATTTAAAATATGGAGATTTTTAAACCTATTAAAAACGGGCAGCTTACTTAGGTCTAAAGACATAATATTTTAACTTATAAAACGGTGCAGTTTTGTTACATTATTCTGAATGTGTTGGAAAGTGCTTCAAAATCTATGCTTGATGCATCATTTTTTTTCTTTCTTGTTTTAACTAGTTTTGTGTATTTTACTTTCTTTTTTTCATCTTAATTGTTTTATTTCCTGTTTCATAAAGAATGTGTCAGTTTCAAATAAAGGTTTAGATCAGTGACTCCCAACGTGGGGCCCCACTGGGGGGGCAATTTGATTTTTTAGGGAGGCAATTCCAAATTTTTTACCCACCCATTCATTTATCAGTTTTTTCCGTCTTTTATTTTGGAAAATCAAAGTTGTAGGCTAAAAATAAACGAAATATAAGCAAAATTTAAAAAAAAATCAGCTTTTTCATTGAATTTTAAAAATACTCTCAATCGAAAGTTTAAAATAGAATTCACACCAGAATAATTATATAAATAACAATTTTAAATGTTTTGACTTTTTTTTTTTTTTAACAGTTTCCAACAAAGTTGAAAAGTGTTTATGCATTCGGTTTGTCTGTCCGTCTGTCCACGCTCTAACTCCCGTAAATAGACTCGGATTTTCATGAAATTGACAAATGTTATTTAGGGTCACCAAAGCATGTTTGGTATTGTATATGAAGTATGCAGGATTAATAGTTCATTTACAGGGGCACTCAAAAGTATTCCATTACATTACGGTATATAAGGAAAAATCGTTTGCAGAGTATTTTAATGACGTTACGCTATTTCAACTGTATTGAAACTGATATAAATAACCGAATTTCACTAAAATCACGTTAAAACAGGCCATTCATAGCATTTTTTATTCATTTACAGGGACACACAAAAGAAATCGGTTACAGTATTGCCTTTGAGTAATAATCGCTGGAGTGTACGGTTTAAAACTCGGTATGCGCTTTTAAATTTAATTAATTTTTTTTCATGTTACTCGTCATATATAAATTCTATATCACATATATAGGGTGCACAAAGGTATTCACGTACCAGGACGTCCTTATTAGAGGAAATTGCTGAAGGGAAATTTTCAACTGAGGTACATGTATTTCTTAAGTGAACTAATTTTTGGTATGCATGTAGTTGATTTATATATCATATACAGGGCTGCTGAAAAAATTCGGTTAATTTTCAGATTGTAGATGGGAACAGCTTAGATTGGGTTTTGAAATGTGTTACGCGTTGCCATATGATTGAATTAGACATAATATTTTAATTTTTTAAACTGTGCAGTTTTGTTACATTATTCTGATCGTGTTGGAAAGTGTTTTATAATCTATGCTTGACGCATGATTTTTTCTTTCTTGTTGTAGAGTTAAAATGTTTTATGTTTTTTTTTTTCAGTATTATTATTGCATTTTACATTTTTTCGCAGCACTTTTGATTGAAGGAGCTTTCTATTTCTGTTTGCTATGCTGTATATCACACGAAAATCTTTTATAAATGAAGCTACTTAAAAGTATATATAAATCTGACTGTATTGAACATATTTTATCTAAAAAGTATATGAAATATCTAAACGAGGTATTACCAACTTTAAAAAATTTATAAATCTTAAATAACATTGGAAAAAGAAATTGGTAGATAAAAAGCATCTATGGTTCTATTGAAAGTCTTCTATGTAGTAAATAAATTTACATGATGATATTTTAAATTTTAAAATCAGTTAATACAGGAACGATAGTTAACGATATTGAAAGGAACAACGGATAAATTGTGTTGTGATTGCGAATAATGACTACTTAAATTTGATAAAGATGAGAATCTTTCAAAAACGGAGAATCTTGTATTATACATAGAAAAAAAATTCAGTATCCAAAGTTATTCCATGAACTCTTAATAAAATAAACACGTAAGAAAAATCCTGCGTTAAGCATAGATTATGAAACACTTTCCAATACTTCCTGAGGGCTTTAACAAAACTTCGTTATTTAGAGAAATAAGTTATATAAGAGAACTAAGTAAACATTTTAGAAAACGCATGAAACATTCGAAAAACTGATTTCTGCAGTTACCGTCTATAGCCAAATATTTATTCCAATTCTTTAGAACAGTCCTGTATTTGATCTATAGGTTGATATATGTACTATATAATGGGAAAATTTAGTTTAGCAAGAAAACGCATAACAGGTTGAAATTTCTCTTTAAGCAATTTATACTAATAGATCAAAATATACTTGTATACATTTGTACAGCCCTGTAGTTAACCTAGTACCTTTATTACAAGCCACTATTTAGCTAAAGTTTAATTCAAAGTAAAACACTCTTAAAACTACTGAAATCACATTTTCATAAATTATCACTTATAGACGGCCATGTATCCAATTCTTTGAGTGACCCTGTATATCCTTTTATCTATGTTTTACAAACATTTCTTAGTAAACCAAATGCAGTTCCGCGTAAAATTGCATAGCTCATTTATGAACCACCTTTAAGCAATCTGCAATCATACCCAGTAACCATTACGAATTATTTTGTGTAGCCCTGTATATGAATTACAACATTTATACACATCATATACTATGCATAAATATAGTGAAACATAAAAGCACATAACATAATTAAAAATGTATCTTTTAATTATGTTAGTAATAATCTCTCTGTTAATAATCTTTTGTGTGTCCCTGTAAATGCTATGTATTTCGTATTACACATGAAATAAGTTATAGTAAACCTCAGCGACGTATATCAATTTCATTATACATGAAATAATTTAACATAATTAAAATACTCCGCAAACAATTCCCTCCACCCCTATATCGTTCTGTAACTGAATTTTTTTGTGTGACCCTGTAAATGAATAATAACTATTCTTTGCACCGTATATTCTACAGAATGCATATTTTAGTACACTTGATAAATGCATATCAATTTTATTATGTTTGAAAGCATGTAACATCATTAAAAACCATTTTAAACGATTTTTTTCCATAGGCCGTAATGTAACGGAAAACTTTTGACTGTCCCTGTAAATGAACTAAACATGCTAGAAATTTTATTTAAAACAGGGATCGTGCTATGGTAGTGGTCACTGTCACGTGAACAGTTTGTATATTTATACTTTCACGTAACAGTTTTATGTGCTTCAACTTTAACTTGTGTGTTCCAATAAATTAATGGTTTCGTTATGGTCAGTTGGTATTTTGTAACTATCTTATTATTTATAATATCTGAGTTAACAGGATGTTACATGGTGTCAGAAGTGTTGAAATTAAATTAAATTAAATTTTGTTGTTACTGACATTTATTAAAATGCAGAGAGAAGCTACAAACGCTCGCCTTCCGGCAGAATTGGAAGTCACTGAAGATAATATGGCCATTAAATGGAAGGTTTGGAAACAGGGATTTGAATTTTATTCAATTGCTACGCAGTTAAATACTAAACCAGCTGAAGTTCAGGCTACTCCTTTTATGTCAGCTATAGGATCTGCTGCAATAGTTATATTTAATACCTTTAATTTGACGGATCAAGAGCAGCAGAATGTCGATGTAATCAAGCAGAAATTTGATGAATATTTTTCACCTCAGATTAATCAGACCTACACTCGATATGTATTTTTTACATGCATTCAAGGTAAGCAAGAAACTTTTGATTCTTATATTACTAAGTTGCGTACAAAAATTAAAGATTGCGCTTTTGGCGATTTGCAAGATAGTTTATTACGTGATCAACTAGTTCGTGGTATTAATTCTGATAAAGTACGTGAATTACTATTGGCTGAAAAAGACTTAACGGTCAATAAAGCTATTGATATATGTAGAGCTAGCGAACAAGCTACTTTTCAAATAAAAGAAATGCATTCAGTTGTTGATAATACAGAAAAAGATATTATGATGATTCGGAAATCTAAACTGAAATCTGATACTAAATCTGATATGGTTTATTCACATAAAAATAAGCCAAAGCTCAATAAAGCAAATAAGATATGTTGGCGATGTGGTTTAACGCATGATTATCGTAATTGTCCAGCCTTTAATGTTACTTGCAATCTTTGCGCTTTAAAAGGGCATTATGCTCGCCAATGTAAATTTAAAAAGAAATACCGATCAAAAAATCGAGCCATACAGGAAATTACAGAAGTTTCTAATGATAGTGATGATGAGAATGATAGTGATGATTGCATGTTGGAGAACTATTGAGCTCACAGAATAATGCTTGGTTAACAACTGTTACTTTTCAAAATAGAGTATCTGTGAAATTTAAATTAGATACCGGCTCTGAAGCCAATATTATAACAGAACGTTTAGCTAAAAAGCTTAAAGCACTTATACGTGAGACTAAAGTAAAACGCTTAAAATCTTTTAATAATGAGTTTACACCGGTAATTGGCGAAACCGATATTAAGTGTATTGTTCAAAATACGCCAGTTATTCTGAGATTTTTAGTAGTTAATGGAAATTTTAATTGCATATTGGGATGTTCTACATGTGAAAAACTTGGCTTAGTCCAACGTACTCCTGAGTCTGTACAGGTTAATGAAATAGGAACTGAAATACCAGATGCAGTTTTTCAAGGTATAGGTTGTTTGAAAGATTTCGAATACGATATTGAAATTGAGGATGGTGCAGATTTGAAAATACATCCACCTCGACGAATTCCGTATGCAATTCGTGATACTGTCAAAAAAGAAATTGATCTTATGGTTAAAATGAAAATTTTAAAACCGGTAACACATCCTACTCCTGCTGTCAGCCCATTAGTAATTGTAAAAAAAGGTGATAGAATACGTTTGTGTTTAGATCCAACTGATATTAATAAAGTTATAAAACGGCGTCATTTTCCTCTCAAAACAGTTGAAGAGATAGCAGCTCGCAATGGTTCAGCAAAGTATTTTACAATATTAGATGCTAAAAAAGGATTTTGGCAGCTTCCTGTGTCTCGACGAACATCAGATTATTTAACAGTTAATACACCTTGGGGAAGGTATTCGTTCCTAAGAATACCATTTGGGCTTGCATCAGCACCAGAAATATTTCAGCAAGTAATGCATTCGCTCTTAAGTGAATTTGAAAATACTGAATGTTCTATGGATGACATATTATTATGGGCAGACACAAAACAAGAACTACGAAAATTAACTGTGAAAGTAATTAGACGTCTTTTTGATGCCGGACTTCGTCTAAATAAAGAAAAGTGTGAATTTGAAAAAACAAAAATCAAATTCTTGGGTCACCTGTTTACATCAAATGGAATCGAGATTGATCCTGCAAAAGTGAAAGCTATTGAACAACTGAAAACACCAACTTGCTTAGCTGAATTGCAAAGATTTCTCGGAATGGTGAACTATGTGTCAAAATTTATACCTAATTTCTCTGAAATTACAGAACCTATAGGTAGACTATTGCACAAAAATGTATTGTGGGAATGGTCCGAAGATCAAGAAAATTCTTTCTTTAAACTGAAAGAGGCTCTTAAAAATACGCCAAAGTTGGCCTACTTTGATGTTAATAAACCTACGATAGTTTCAGTTGATGTCAGCTCACACGCTGTTGGTGCAGTTCTTCTTCAAAATGGTAGACCAATTGCGTATGCGACTAAAGCATTAACAGATTCACAACGAAGATATCCTCAAATCGAAAAGGAATGCTTTGCTATTCGTTTTGGGTGTAAAAAGTTCCACGATTATATTTATGGAAAGCCAGTTACAATTGAAACTGATCATAAACCTTTAGAGGCTATTGCAAAGAAATCCTTACAGGCAGCTCCTGCACGTCTTCAAAGAATACTTTTTGACGTTCTTCAATACTCGCCCAAGATAGTATACATAAAAGGTAAAGATATACCTATTCCAGATGCATTAAGTCGTGATTGCATTATTGATCTTGTAGAAGATGAAGAGATAGAAACTTTTGAAGTTTTATGCGATGTTCCTCTTCCATTATTGACTTTTTCAGAACTGTTAAATGCGGTTAACGAAGATTCTGAATTGCAAGAGTTAAAACGTTTAATTCTTGATGGTTGGCCACCTAGTATTAGCTCAGTTTCTCCACAACTTCGTAAATACTGGAACTTTAGAGAACAATTGGCAGTTTATGAGAATTTGTTATTCAAATCAGAACGTTTAATAGTTCCATCTGCATTAAAGTCAAAGTATTTGAATTTAATTCACCAAGGTCATCTAGGAATTAATTTGTCTTTGCATCGTGCTCGAGAAATTATCTTTTGGCATGGAATGGCCCGTGATATTGAGCTCTTTATACAAAAATGTCCTGTTTGTCAACAAACAGCTCGTTCACCGAATACAGAGCCATTGCAAATGAAACCCGTTCCTCAATTCCCGTGGCAACGAGTGGTTTCTGATATGTTTGAATTTTCTGGAAATCAATACTGTCTTATTGTTGACAGTTACTCGGGATATTTCGATTTTAAAAAACTAGTGCATCCTTCATCACATTCGGTAATAGAATATTTGAAAGATACGTTCGCAACTCATGGAATACCAGACATTTTGGAATCTGATAACGGTCCACAATACTCATCAGATGCATTTCACAAATTTACTAAAGATTGAAAAATACAGCACATTCCGTCTAGCCCGCGTTATCCTAAATCTAATGGCCTAGCAGAACGCTATATTCAAATAGCAAAATTGATTTTAAGAAGATGCTCTATAGATCATACAGATGTCAGATTGGCACTTCTAAATTGGAGAAATACACCTCGTGAAAATTTGCCTTCTCCAGCTCAACGTCTCTTTGGAAGACCTACTCGAAGTTTAATACCTATACATCCCTCTTTACGTTTGCCTCGAATGTCATCTACCGTTCCTCTTCAATTAAGTAGAGAAAAGCAACGTGCAGCTTCGATCACTGACTCACGAAATGAATCTCCATTACTGACTAAAGGTCAATCTGTTAAGCTCCAAACTGATCATCGTACTTGGATTCCTGCTACTGTGTCAGATGTTGCTAATACTCCCCGTTCATACTTAGTTACCACTCCTACAGGCAAGATTCTCCGTCGAAACAGCGCACATCTACGTCCAACAAAGGCTGAAATTATACCAGACCGCCAGATTGCTGTTAACCCTTCAGGTTTTGTTCGATCAGAGAATGATAATAGTACATCACTTTACCCTCTCGATGTTTCTCGTCTTTCTGCTCCAGTTTTTACTCCGCCCAAATCTAAAACAGTGGTTACCCGCTCCGGAAGAGTTATACGCCCTCCAGAACGTTTGAACTTATAAAAGAACTCTTATTCTTATTTTTTTTATTGTAAGGGTCGATGTCACGTGAACAGTTTGTATATTTATACTTTCACGTAACAGTTTTATGTACTTCAACTTTAACTTGTGTGTTCCAATAAATTAATGGTTTCGTTATGGTCAGTTGGTATTTTGTAACTATCTTATTATTTATAACATCTGAGTTAACAGCATGTTACAGTCACTAACATCCAAATATTTCGGAACGATCCGAGTATATTTACGAGAGTTAGAGCGCGGACAGACGGACAGACAAACCGAAGTCATAAACACTTTTCAACTTTCTTGGAAAGTGTTAAAAAAGGAATTATAAAATGCGTGAATGTTATCAATTCTAATTCTAAATGTAAGTCTCACTTCAAGATATTTTGTGAAGATCAAAATGCAGACATAACATTTTTTTTTAACATTGAGGTAAGATTGAAAAGTACGTACAACAAAACACTTTTGGCACAAAATTGAAGATGTATAACCTCATTGCATTTACAGAATTATGTTAACAACGCATTTTTGTCAGAAGTTTCACCTTTTTGAAAAGTTAAAAAATGTCAAATGAATAATTGTTAACGCTCTATTATGCTTCCACCGTGTGAATGAGGTTCATTTTTTGAAAATAAAAACAGCCATAATTTACAGAGTGGCGAAGGGGGCATAACGATTTTAGAGATGCTTTGGTAGGGCGTGGCCGATAAAAGGTTGGGAACCACTGGTCTAGGGTTTAAAATGTGAAGATTTTTAAACCTATTAAAAGGCCATTCCATATCACGTGTGGGACAGCTTTTCTACATATTACTGCTGTTTAACAATGAAATTGTATCCTTAAATTACAAAACTACGCTAATATGAAAATAGAGGATTTTTAATGTATATTTTATATTCTAACAACTTATATGTTAATAGATATAGGGATTTATGTAAGTGTCACGTGGAAGACAATTTGTCCGTTTTTCATGGATTTGCCCCAATGCATATATTTCTTCTTAGGGGCCCACTCCATATATTTAACTTCCTTTTTCGCATCAATACTGGGAGACGAGAAAGGCGAAAAATCGGGCCCCGATTTAGCGTCTATTGCTTGCAGCCTCCTCTATCGCTGCTATTTTAAACCAAAATCGTGTATCGCAGTAAAAAAAAACCCTGATACCTTACATAACACTCCTGTAAGATTTTTACTTTCTTCTATCTTTACAGGAAGAAAGGATTGGATTCTTGAAAATTTTCGAATTGCGGTTTTCGGCGGATTTACACGTTTTAGGGGTCAGAGATCCCGAAAAACATGTTTTTACAAAATGTCTGTCTGTGAGTCTGTCTGTCTGTGTGTGATACAAATTTTGTGTGCGCTCTATCTCAAGAACTAATGGACGGAATTTAATAAAACTTTAGATTCAGTTAGTCCCCAATATAAATTGGTGCTAATTACGTTTTGGTGTAACTCGCTCCACAGGTGACGCTGCTATGCTGCATTATTCATAATTATTGCAATAGTTCTATCTCAAAAACTAATGCACGAATTTTCATCAAAGTTCAGATTCAGTTAGAAGTTAACATAAGTTGTTGGTGATTAGATTTTGATGTAAATCATCTAACCGGCTATGCTACATTTTTCAGGAAGTATTAATATGTATGAGATAGAAGAAAGTTTAGGGATTGCCACATCCGACTAGTTTTAATAGCCATCACCATTTGCAGGTTATTGAATTTTAAAACCAGTCAGTTCATTTTAGGACACCCAGTCAGGGTTGCAAAAAAGCCGGCTAAAATTTAAAAAAGCCACGCCGGTGGCTTTTAGTGGTTTTAACCGTCCTTTTTTGGCCAAAATTGTCTTTTTTAGGCCATAATTGGCTTTTATCAAGTGAAGCATTGCAAGTATAAACTACCCATTTTAAAGTGTTTTTAATTAGTTTTAATGACATTTAATTGATCTAGTGTTTTATAAGTAACCCAATTTCTGAATAATGAAGACATTAATACTAGAATAAAACTTAGATGGTTTTGCTAGTGATTTGTAGCCAGAATTGCAAATATGCCAGCTAAATTTTAAAAGGGCCAGACCAACTGCTTTATCTGGTTTACACTGACCTTTAACTACCCCCGACCCATTTTTTCATTTTTACTGCTTTATAAAATTGAAGAGGACAATGGTTACTTAGTTACATGTTTTATTACTTAATTTTAAGAGCTATTAATATACAAGTCTTATTTTATTTCTAGTAAACATTTAAGATTATACATAGTCATTTAATAAAAACACCATTTCTCACTATGAAAAACATTATGAATAGCATATGCATGAATATTCTTAGCAACAAGATTTTCAAAATTTAATTTAGAGATTTTTTTTTCCTGTTTAAATGCTCTATTTTACGTACTTTTTCACTTACGTACCAACTCTCCTCAAATATTATATCCTTTCTAATTTCTCTTTTAACATTTATAATTTAATCTCTCCATATAGACACATAAGAATGTTTCCATTTTGATGTGCTACAATTTGTCATTGTTTAATTAAATATAATCTTTAAAATGTGTAATATATGTGGAGCTATGTAATATAGAATTTCAAAATACCAGTTTAGAGTCTAACTTATATCCTTTTCAATATTTGTAATTTTTTTTTTCAGACATGATACTTTCACAGTTAACTTCTAGCAGTTATAAAGACTTATTTATTTGACAAAATTTAATAGAAATTTATACTTTTTTTAGTAGAATATATTTATAAGCGTATTAAAAATTAATTGATCAAAATTTAAAACGAATTTGCTGTAAACCAACTTTTAAAAATAAAAGCCAGCTTTTTTTAAGTGGTTAAAACCAAAAAATGCCGGCCAGCTTTTTTTGGCCTGGTTAAAAGACGGCAATCCTGCACCCGGTAGGTACATTTTTGGTACCAGAATTATTAAATTATAGGAGATATACCGCCTCGTTTTAGCAGTTTAAGGGAGCACAGGACCTTTAAATTTTCAAAAAATCAGTTTTCGGTTTTTACTTAATTCTGAATGTTTTAAAATTTTTGAACAATATGCAAAAAACCGCATTAAAAAAATCTGCATTATTTCTTGAGTCATAATCATTTCTAGACGGTGAGTATAATGGAATGTCCGTAGATATTGAAACTTTAAAAAGCGTTTTCTCAAATTAGTGAGTTTGGGCGCACTATTACTTTTAAACTATGTAAGCTACAGCTTAAAAAAATTAATCAAATATGCGTTTCTATATAGTCTACAGGCTAAAACCAAAAAAATTCACATATTTTGGTTATTTATTTATTTATTTATTTATTTATTTATTTTTTTGCATTTGAAAAACTTGTAAAATATTTTGAGATTTTGAACTGTTTTTTATTTTGTGCTAAAATTCAATTTTAAACAAAACTTTTTGCGCATATTTTGGTTTTAAGTTAGAAGAAGGTGTGTTATGATTCTATTTTTTTCAAAAATTCTTTTCTATATGCGTAGAGTTTTATCATGCGCGCAGCACTTAATCACGCATTAGTGAGATGAAATTTTAAATTTTAAATTTAAATATTAATTTTCTACATACAACATTTATTTTTTGGATAATTTAATTAAGGATTTACACTTTAGGCAGGAAGGGGAAAAAAGATCTTAATTGTATATTGTTTGTGTTTTGGTACTTTGAAGAAGGCGATGTTTTTCATTGTTTCGACAAACTCAAAGGTCCTGTGCCTCCTTAAAGGTTTAGGTACCTTTTAAAGTGTCAAAAAATCCTTTTTTAAATAGCTTATATGAAAATTTTATTCTTTCTGAACATTGAAAAAAATAATAAAAATTCGCTATAGAAGGAAAATGCCCAAAGCAGTTTGAACTTCTTTTATACGATCAAGGATTAATTGGATCTTTAAAGTCAATTTTCTTAGAACGGCAATTTTGGTCATTTAGCGCATGATTTCTAAGAAATGGATGAATAAAATTTCAAGAAATTTTCTTGAAAATACAGGGTGAACCAAAAATGTCTGATGGATTTTAAAATTCAATAACTTGAAAACGGTGACAGATATTTTTTTTTTTTTTTTTGCAGGAGAGTTATGTAATATGTCAGGAGATTTTATGCTGCGATTCCCAGTTTTAGTTACAAATACTAGCAACAGATAGCGCTGCAAGCAATAGGCGCTAAATCCAGGCTCGATTTGTCGGCCTCTCTTTTCTCCCATGCGAAAAAAGCAAATTAAAATATTTTGAATGGGTCCCGAAGTACCTAAAATCGGGTCTGGAAGTAGCACCTACTTCTCGCAGTACCATCTATTGTTTGAGATTCGAACTAAAACCAAGAATCACAGTAAAAAATCTCTGACATCGTACATAACCCTCCTGCAAGAATTTTTTTAATATCTGTCACCGTTTGCATGTTATTGAATTTTAGAATCCATCAGTCATTTTTTGGGACACCCGGTATATACTTCGCAGATGCACAACATGACCGGCTATTATGTTCATCGTGTAAGAAAATTAGAACACTTAACCGTTTTTATTTTTTAAAATATGAATAATTTGAGGTTTAGGGGAGGGGGGTACTTTTTTTCAGAAGAACTAATCCTTTTATACATTTTTTCAATTCCTACTATTAGTTCACACTCTCCCTATATTTATTTATTTATTTATTTATATATATATCTTGTTCAAATTTTCAATCGTTAATAAAATACTCATTATTCATCCTATCAAGTTGAAATAAATTTTTTTTTAACTTGTACTGGATGACACTTGATGTTAATACAGTTTTTTCAAATATTAATTCATTAATTAAATTTTAATTAATTAATTTTAGTTTTACATGGGAGACAAAATGGCGGCCATTGGTTATTGAAGCATCTTCATATCTATAAGGGAGGTTACCATTACCATAGGGGGACCCTGTTCTGTCACCAAATACCACCAAGTTTGTCGCCAACTTGGCGATATATCGCCAAATTTGGCGACCAAAATGAGTCGCCAAAAGTGACGCCAACTGGGCGATATCTCTAATATTTCGCCAAATTCCCATAGACTTCCATTGCAAACCTACTTGCTTATAGAAAATCAACAAATTGAGATATTTTAATGCAACAAAAATTAATATAATCCCTTAAGGGTCCTGTCCCTGCCGGCGAAGACACTCACGAGCTAATGCTAATCCTATGGGGTGGGATTTTTCTAATATCTCGTTTGCATTTCGACATTTTTAAATAATTTTTTTTTTTGCATTGGATAGCCGAGGTTCGTCTCTACAGCGCACCTTGGTTACTTTTTCGATTTTGGTCGCAGATATTTTTAATAAAGTTACTTTCATTTTCAAAACCGGTTCTGAAAATGAAAGTGTCATTCTAAAACATATCTGCAACCAAAATCGAAAAAGTAACCAAGGTGCGCTGTAGAGACGGACCTCGGCTATCCAATGCAAAAAAAATTATTTAAAAATGTCGAAATGCAAACGAGATATTAGAAAAATCCCACCCCATAGGATTAGCATTAGCTCGTGAGTGTCTTCGCCGGCAGGGAGAGGACCCTTAAGGGATTATATTAATTTTTCTTTGATGACCTAAGTAGGAATTGACTTTAAAAACAAAATTTTTATATTACTTGTTTCTATTGTAGGTCATTTTAAAAACGTATTATATCTCTTCTCAAAAAAAAAAAAAAAAAATGACTAACAGTGAGAATTTAATTATGAGAAATCCTGCGTGCAAGGCATATAAGGCGAATTCATTTATTAAACTTCTCGGATGCGCCAATCGCAAAACTTCCTTTTTTCTCGAACGTGTTAATATTTTAAAAAGATGTTACACATGTTAATCCTACAGTGTTATTACTTCAACACTACACCAACTTTGATTTTCATCTTACGTTTCTGCTTCATTTTACTGATCGGAATAAAAACGAGTTAATTTCAATCATATTTAATAAAATCAATATTTTTCGTCATTCTGCTGTCCATGAGTTGCTTGAGATTCTCCGGGTTATCTGGAGGTGAATTGGCCGTCGGTAAATGAACAGCCGCCAATGTGCAACAGAACTATGATAAACAATTAAATTTAAAAAAATAAAAAAAAACCCGACTGTGTAAAAAGCGAACTAATTAATTATTTCTCATCAATGTGAAACTATTTTTTTTTTTTTTCAATTCCTACTATTAGCTCACACTCTCTCTGTATATATCTTGTTAAATTTTTCAATCGTTAATAAAATACTTATTATTCCTCCTATCAAGCTCAAATAATTTTTTTTAAACTTGTAGTGGATGACACTTGATGTTAATCCAGTTTTTTTTTCAAATATTAATTCCTTAATTAAATTAAATTAATTAATTTTCAATAATCGAGAGAGCCCTCTTCTTGATCAAGGTATTTTAAGACCGAGAGAGCCCTCTTCTTGATCAAGGCATTTTAAGCGCCTCTCAAGAGATAAGAAGAATGGGAGAAAAAAAAATCTCTTATTGACCTAGGTAGGATTTGACTTAAAATATTTTTTTATATTCCTTGTTTATATTACTAACCTAATAAACTACTAATATTATTTTTTTTTATTTACTTGTATTGATGACTTTTAAGTTGTGTTTAATTGTTAATTCCTATCTATAAACACTGTTTTGATGAGGTCTATAGATGGCTATGATGGTTAGAGTTAGTAAAGCTAGAAATCCTACCTACACAACTTCCAGGTTGTATAATATTTAAAAGGAACTTCTGACTGTAAAATAGTCAATGAAACATCGTCTTCATTTTGAAAGACCTATTCAATGATATGCCACTCAATAGGGTGCGTAAATTTTTTTTTCGTCTCGACCGCCAATTTGTATTTTACGGCCACCATTTTGAATTTATAAAAAACAAAACCTAGCCTATAACTATCGGGCCGTTAAGACGAATCGATAGAGACCTCATTCATTGAAATCCATCCATCCGTTGGGATGTTTCGAGGGTATAAAGAAATCCACATACACAGATACGCGTGAAACACATAACCTTTCTTTTCAGTCGGTAAAAAATCGAGAAAATCGCTAATCTAGCCCCCTTCCGGCGGATTGTTTTAAATTCACGTAGGACCTACTGGCTATAGCGAAAAACATGCATGTGAAATTTGGTTACATTCTAAGCATAACATCATACACTTTTCGATGATACAGTATTGAAAATGACACAAAAATCTCTATTACAGCGCCCCTTTTCGGCGGAATATTTCCCAAATTTAAGGAGGACCTGCTGTCCATAGCCAAAAACATACACAAAAAATTTGCTTCAATTCTATGCATGACTTCATACACTTTTCGGCGGTACAAAACGACACACGGGCATACGGACAGACAGACATTTTGTATAAAGATGTTTTTCGGGATCTCTGACCCTTAAAACATGTAAATCCGTCGAATACCGGAAGTCGAAAAAAATCGTGCTTACAATACTTTCTTCTTTAGAAAGAAGTAAGTAAAAAGGATTAAATTTAAAATTACATTTAATAACTCTTGATAGAAATATCCGATTTGCTTCAAATTTGTTTTCTAGGTTTATTCAGATAAGGCGCTTCCCTGATTAGTTTTGGGGGTTCATTTGTTAAGTATAAATGGAGGAACGGGAGGCTGATCCGCCCCTTAACTTAGATAAGTGGGTTTTTCATGCAAAAATATCAGATTTGCTTCAAATTTGGTATACCGGTTAATTCTGATAAGGCGCTTCCGTGATTAGATTTGAAAGTTCATTGTTTAAGTCTAAAGGTGGGGAACGAGGGGCTAAGACCCCCTTTAATTTAGATAAGTGGGTTTTTCCATCCGATTTGTTTCAAATTGTGTATACCGGTTTATTCTGATAAGGCGCTTCCCTAATTAGATCTAGAAGTTCATTGGTTAAATGTAAAAAGGCGAACGGGGGGCTAATACCCCCTTAATTTATATAAATGGGTTTTTCTATCCGATTTGCTTCAAATTTGGTATACCGGTTTATTTCTATAAGGCGCTTCCCTGGTGACATTTAGAGGCTCATTGGCTAAGTATATAGATTGAAACAGAGGGGTGGGGCTAATCTTCCTTTAATTTAATTTTCGAGGGGCATTGTTCTTTGAAATAAGAGTATAATATACAATTAGTGTGAATAGCCTGTGAGCTTACTGCCATTTGTTTAACTGAGCACTTTTCTTCATTATTACAAAGTAAACTCGCTTTTTTTTACCAATTCGATAAACTATTTGACACTGGGCAGCTGCATTCTACTGTATAGCCTAAATTTTGAGAATTTCAACCCTTATATTGAGGCAGAATACAGATCAGTAACTCCAAGAAACCCAAAACATGACTATGCTAAAAATAAAAGAAATCTTAAATTTTCTAAAATTCAAACATTTATTGCAGATGAAAAATTTTCCGCAAAAACTCTATGGGAAAGCTTCGACAAAAAACTTGTTGATAAAGCAATAGAATGAGATCTCTAACTGGTTAGGAGCCTTAAATTTAAAAGAGAAATCGAGGCTCGTGACCTTTCCGTACATGAAAATTCGTAAACAAAAGGTCTGTTCTTAGAAAAACAATCGTATATCAATAACTAGCAGCTAAACTTTGCATAATATGTTTAGGATTATTCAAATTTATTTACAGTTTGTACATTTTAATGCTTAATAAATATATTTTTGCGTTTCAATTGCTTTTTTCCATTTAAAATATCATAAAACCTAACCCCTTTTTATGCACTGGAAGATAGTCTGAACATTCGCGGAGAAATTCGCAAACCTAACCCTGGCGAATGTTAAGGGATTACTGTATATCTCTTTTAACGTGTGTCAGGAATTTTCTATTCGAAAATTAATTATGTGTGGAGTTATTGTATCCCTTTAAACTCACTTTAACGTGTAATTTCTCAGTTTAAAAGACATCTGACCCTTTAAAAAACGTTCTTAGTACATCTTAAAAGTAAATTGCTTGTCATACTTTTTCCCGAATAATTATACTAGCCTGCAAAATTTGGTTTGCGTCATGTTTTTTTAGATTTTGATAATCGATTATTATGTATTTTGTAGCACTGAATCCGAAAATGATCTTCATTTTTTCCATCACGTAAGGATTTTTTGTAAACCGTGAATTTTAAAGTTAAAATGTCAAAAAATAGTGAAAATCTGATACTATAAAATAGATGTGATTGTTGTGTTTTTTAACTTTTAGTAACTGATTTTTATGTATTTTTATCACTGAATCCGGAAAATGACCTTCAGTTTTAACCATCACGTCAGGTTTTTTCGGAAATCGTAAATTTCAAAGTTAAAATGTTCAAAGTTAAAATTAACTTCCCCCTACCACCTCATCGGACCCCTGAGCAATTTAGCCGTAAGAATCGCCAGTACTAGTTAAATAAATTATATATTGCATAAAATAAAATAAAATATAATAAATAATGTTTTACATCTATGTTATAGTATGAAATATTCTCTAATTTGAAATATTTAAATTTACGATTTGCGAAAAATCATGACATGATAGTTAAAAAGAAAGATCCTTTTTGGCTTCAGCGCTAAAAAATGCATAACAGTCAATTATCAAAAGTTAAAAAATACAACCATCTTTTCTATTTTTTAGTATCAGATTTTCCCTATTTTTTTTTCTTATTTTTTATCTATATACGATTTGCAAAAAATCCTGAACAAAGGTTATTTTCGGATTCAGCGCTAAAAAATACGCATAAATCAATTATCAAAATATCAAAAGTTAAATACAACCATCTTCTCTATTTTTTAGTATCAGATTTTCGCTATTTTTTTTTCTTACATTTTATCTTTTAAATATACAATTTGCAAAAAATCCTGAACAAAGGTCATTTTCGGATTCAGCGCTAAAAAATACACATAAATCAATTATTAAAAGTTAAAAAACACAACCATCGTAGGCTTGTGTTATAAGATAGTGAAACAATGATTTTAGGAACATATTTCACAACTGTGGAATTCATATTAAAATATAAACGTGCATAGCGATAAATCAAACAAAATAAAAAAATTAGCCAATCTAACTTGATTAAAGTAGAATAATAAAAAGGACCTTCTTTCTCAACTTTTCACTATAAATTAATCAAAATTCTTTGGTAATTCAAATTTGTCCTTTTATGTCAATTTTACCTTTGAAATTTGTGCACGCTTTTTTATTTCTACAACCTTCATGCTGATTCAAATTATTAAAAGCTTTCTAATAAATACAAATTTACTAATATAACCTATATTTTCGAAACCTTGTTGACAGTATATGACAGATTTAGCTTACTGTTAACAATAAACTACGAATCTAGGTTAATTAAGTTAACGAAAAGACAATATATTCAAAAGGAATTTGTCCAAGGTTATCTAAGGGAAACAACCAATTAATCGCTTTTCAAGTTAAGTGAAACATATAAGAACCAAAGAGGGGAAGAAGTTTAAAATTACCACTTGTTCACTTACTAATAAAAAGGTATCAGTAACACCTCAATAATTAAAATTTCAACAGCACAGAAAAATTTTCCTTTTAGTCATGTCAGTATTTTCATTATTCTTTGTTTTAGACAAAGCGGCAACCGCAAAAATTTTGAAACGAGGTGAAATTATTTTCTCATATGAAAGGATATTGAAAAACAAATAATTTAACTTTTTACCCGACTGAAAAGAAGGGTTATGTGTTTCACGCGTATCTGGGTATGTGGATTTCTTTATACCCTCGAAACATCCCAACGGTTGGATGGATTTTAATGAATGAGGTCTCTATTGATTCGTCTTAATCGTCCGATGGTTATAGGCTAGGTTTTGTTTTTATAAATTCAAAATGGCGGCCGTGAAATACAAAATGGCGGTAGCAACGAAAAAAAAATTACGCACTCTATTGAGTGGCATATCATCGGATAGGTCTTTCAAAATGAAGACGATGTTTCATTGACTAATTTACAGTCAGAAGCTCCGTTTAAATATTACATAACCTGGAAGTTGTGTGGGTAGTATCTCTAGCTTTACTGCAACTCTAACCATCATAGACATCTATAGGCCTCATCAAAACAGTGTTTATAGATTAGGAACTAACAATTAAACGCAACTTAAAAGTCATCAATACAAGTAAATAAAAAAAAATAGGCATGTAATATAAAAAACTCAGTCGGGTTTTTTGATTTTTTAAAATTTAACTTTTTAATTCTAACAACAATCAATTTACAAAACAGAATTCAAGTAAATAAAATCATAAGACGAAATGCAATATTTCACCTCGATTCAGTCACAAAATACACAATACGAACTTTAAAAAGCTTACCGTTTTACTTAAAAAGCGACAAAAATAATAATAATATAGATGTTACAAGTTATAAAATATACATTTTGTTTAAAATTTATTTGTACAATTTCCGCGGTCATCGTCAGAGAATGTTTTTATTATTATTGCTGTTCCATTCATACAAATAAGTCACTTCGTTAGAAATGGAAGTCTATAATATAGACTTTCTATAATATAGAGATTATGACTCTCCCATTTCAAGCGAATGGAGTCTATAATATAGAGATAGATAATATAGAGTGTATAATATATAGATTATGACTTTTCCATTTCAAAAAAATGGAGTCTATAATATAGATTCTCTATAGTATATATACAGTGTGTCCACGTATAACCTGACCGACCTTTATTTTCGCAACCGTTGGTCCTAGATGCATACTTCCAATTACAAAAATGGTTTAACCCTTACCGGCACGGTGTCCTTAAAAAAGGACACCTAATTTTAATTCAAAAACGGACAAACGGCACCAAGAATATTTAACTAAAATTTTCCTATTATAAAGTACTTGAAAATAAGCAAGTTCGTATTTTCTAATAAATTCGTTTATAAATTGCGGTGTCAGTCCATAATTTCATCAGTTTATAAACAGAATTGCTCCGCGCCGGTAAGGCTTAAATAAGGTAAAGGATTATTTTTAAAGCGTTATGAGTCAAGAAAAACATTTATTAAAAAATTACGAAATTTAAATTTTTATACGGTCCCCCGGTCTTATACGTGATATTTACTAAAAAATTTACTGTGACGCTAACAAGTAAGACAAAAAAAGTCCCATTCATCTAACATTAAAATTGACCGAGTTATGAAACTGAAATGCATGACATATCACTTTTTTGCATATCAAAAGAGATGATTTCGACCTTGCTTTCAGAGGTCGTGTATAAAGTACTTAAAATTATTTCAAGGTATCTGCGCTTTGAAAGAAATCGTACAAATATTACAATTAACTTTTATTAGTTAAGTTTCAGATTAGTTAAAATAACTGTATTTTAACATTTTTATTTTGTAAGGATTTGAGGCTATGATTTCTTTTAACTAAAATTATGTTATTTTCATAAGGTTTTATTTAACATGCAATGATCGTCTTTCCAGTTTAATATTTGTACTCGAACTTTTAACTTACTTTCAAATGTCCAATCGAAGTTAAATTTTACATACTGACTTAAATCCGATGACAATGCAATATTATTATGATTTTCAACTCTTACCATCTTATACATACTTATGTTAGAGGATAACACAAAAAAATTCGTATAGATTACCGTCAAGAAGTTTAAGAAAGAGTTTTAGATTAGATAACATAAACCTGCGATGGTTGTGTTTTTTAACTTTTATAATTACATTTTATGTATTTTTTAACGCTGAATCAAAAAATTACCTTCACTTTTAACCATCATGTCAAGATTTTTCGCAAATCGTAAATTTCAAGGTTAAAAAATAGCGAAAAATCTGATACTATAAAATAGATGTAAGACTTTTTTATTAAGTTTGATTTTATTTAATTCAATAATTTATTAGATTTTTTGGCTTATACTGGGTTTCTTACAGCTAAACAACTCGGGAGTCCGATAAAGTTGGGAGGGGAGGGGGGATCAATTTTAACTTTTAGCTTTTTAACTTTGAAATTTGCGATTTGAGAAAATTCCTGATGTGATGGTTTAAAATGGAGGTCATTTTCGGATTCAGAGCTAAAAAATACATAACAATCGATTTTTAAAAGCTAAAAAACATACCACAACCCAAAATTTGAAAGACAGTGTAATCTAACAGCATTTAAAAATATGTATCATTTTGTAAAGAATTGAGGCTGTTGTTTTTCATCCTTTTATTTAACAAAAAATCTGGTATTTTTATCCTCGTATAATGTTCAGTACAAATTGTACATTTTGCAATAATATGTCAGAGTGATTAAAGATTTCAAATTTATATTGCAATGCTAATTTTACTCTCAACGATTTCTTTAATATATCTGACGAAATTATATTTCTACTAAATTTGTGAATGACCCCTAATATGCAGCAAAAAATATACTCCAAATTTAAACAGCTATTACTCGGTCAATTTTAATCGTAGAATAACGGGACTTTTTTGCCTTACTTGCTAGTGTAACAAAGAACTTTTACTAAATATAACTTATAGGACCGGAGGACCGTATAAAAATTTAGATTCTGTAATTCTTCACTAAATTGTTTTTTCGCTTCAAACTTTTTTTTATCTTAACCCTGCACCTAATTTTGACCATTTTTGTAATTGGAAGTATGCATCTAGGACCAACGGTTGCGAAAATAAAGGTCGGTCAGGTTATACGTGGACACACTGTATAATATAGAGTCTATAATATTGAGATTATCACTCTTGTATTTCAGACGAATGGAACCTATAATATAAACTCTCTATAATATAAAGATATGTAATATAGAGTGTATAATATAGAGATTATAGACTCTCCCATTTTAAACGAATGGTATCTATAATATAGATTATAATATAGAGATCTCTGTATAATATAGAGAATCTCTGTATAATATAGAGATAAATAATATAGAATATAATATAGAGATTATAGACTGTCCCATTTCAAACAAAGTGACGAATTGGTATGAATAAAACAGCAATTAATAGTACAAATATTCTCTGACGATGGTCGTGAGAATCGCAGGCCGAAAGTACTAAGAAATTTTAAAGATTTGTCTGTTTTACATTGTACAGTCGTGGATAAAAGGGAACCCTTACTAATTCTGTGACTAATAATAGAAGATAGTTACTGGCACCAAACGATTGGAAATAAAGACTACTTTTAAATGATGTATAAGAAATTTGCTTAGGGCGCCATCTGCAAATCAAAACTAGACCAAACTTTGCTATTTTTCAATGGCAAAACCCAATTTTGATATTTTAAATCTCTCGGTTCAAACTGTGCCTAGAAACGAAATTTCAAGTCATTTGGATGATATGTTTTAGAATTATAAACATTCAAATTTTAGAGCTTCAAATGTTAAGGGGACCGTGGACCTTTATTTGAGCAAAATCGACATTTCTTTTTGTGTATGTATCATTATTCTCCAATTTGTACTACGTCATGCGTGGAAAACCGCATGCAGAAGCTATTATTTTACGCAAAGTTACAAGTGTTTTAATTTTGTTCACAAACAATATTTTGCCTTTTTAATATACTTTAAATCTGTTTTTCTCAATACTGACGTTTCATGTATTTTTTTACTTTTGAAATGTTTCTTGCTACTTAATTTTTGATCAAAATTCCTGAAACAGATAAGGAAGAATCCTGATATTGCTTAAAAAGAAACGGTGTATGCATTTTAAAATTCGACTTCATTAAGACAATTGAATTTGATTTTTAACTTATTATAAGGCAGAATTTTGATGAAAATCGATATGGAATTCAGAAAAATATCCCTAAAACATTAATTATTCAAGGGATTAAAAAATCGATACACAGGTTTGTTTATAATAAAGTTTTACGTAATTAAAATCCAAAATCGAGGAAATATCTAAAACATTAAGACGCAAGAAGCATTTTAAAATTTCGTTTAAAAAAAAATATTTTTCAAAAGTTCTTAAAATTTTAATAAGATTGGAATTTTTTTAAAGGGTCTCAGGACTCTTAAAATTGGAAAAAACGAAAAAAAAAGTCCATTTTCAATATTTAATATCTTAAAATGTATTTGATTTTAAGACACAATTTTAATTGGAATAAAATATATAAGTATTTTCTTTCATTTCATGCATTTAAAAAATATAACATGCAGAATTAGCATTTACAAGGGGCTCCAAACTGTTAGACATTTTTCGAGCAAAAAATCGGCATAACAGCTTACGCGCACGATTACAAAATAAGTATTGCTACTAGAATGAAAATTATGCTGGCTTCTTACACTTCAAATTGTAATAATTAACCTGAACCTAAATAAATTTGTATTTAAAGCTTTTTTATATTTTTAATACAAAGTTGTATTGAGCTAATGCAAAATTAAGAAAATTTCAACAGTATAATCACCTAAAAAAAATATTGTTTTGAACAATAAATAAGAAATTTTAGGTTCAGTTTATACTGATTAACATGAAACATATGTTTTCAAAATTTCATGAAAAAATATTCATAAGTTTTTGAGATATCGTGCGCGTTATGCCCAAAACGTCATTTGGAGAAAAATGGCTTCAAAGCTTCCGAAACGACGACGCTTCAACTATTCAACATTTATAAATGGAAAAGCCATAACTTCAGTTCTAATAGGAATTTCAAGGAAGCAATTATATCAAAATGTTCAGAAAATATAGGAGTTTAACATCTAAATAAATTAAAATTTCGAAAGTTTTAAAGCTTTAAGAGTCCTGAGACTCCTTAAGGTGTTCTGTATACTTATGGTGGAATATATATTTGCACAAAATTTCAAATCTCTATTATGAAAATTAAAAGAAATTTTTCTAAACGTCCACCGTCCCGTTAAATTACATTTTCATATTTTATTAATATCTCTTAAAATTATTATCCTAATGTGATAATTTTTTGTGTGGTTATAAAGCTAAAAAACCCAAACATAAATACATTGAATTTGTAATTAAAAAAATAAATTATAATAAGAATTATGAAATTAATTTGCGAAAAAAATATGAATTGCAACCCACAATTCTTTTGATAGATTTAAATTTATTATGTTATGCGAATTCTCAATTTAAAATTTTTCTTCCAAGTAGTTTTCGAATTATGCCCAATATGATAGTTTAATGATGATTAATTTCTATGGTGTGCAGAATAGCATAATTTGAATATATATATATATTACTAATTTTAATGAAACATTTGGGCAATAGTCGATGCATATTAAGCGCTTTAAATGGTCATAGTGTCAAGAAAAAACACATTAATGGAGGAGATATAGTCATTCTGTAGGATTAACACAGTAACATCATTAATATACGCCGCACACAATTTATCTTCATATACCATAATACAACGGAATACTCTTGAGCTCCTCTGTATACATATTGTTAGTGTCACAAATAACATAACCTATGGTAATCATCTTTTAGTCCAACTTAATAATGTATATAAATTTGATTATGTTTAAAATAGTATAACACCATTAAAATGCATCCTAAATGATTTTCCCCCATAGACCATAATGTAACGGAATACTTTTGAGTGGCCCTGTAAATGAAGTATAAATGCTACACACTTCATCTTCAGTACCGTACACGCCAGTGTAACCTACAATAACGTATATAATTTATATGGAAATCCGAGTATATTTATGCGAGTTAGAGCTCGGACAGACAAACCCAATTCATAAACACTTTTCAACTTTGAACTTGTGTCAAAGTGTTAAAAAAACATTTAACATGAGTTCCAAATTTTAAACATGCAAAATCCTTAACTATTTGATCGAATTATTTCTCGTTAGGTATCCGAAAGTCAAACGCTCCAAAAACACTAAATTTGCTGTCAAAATGAAGTGTTCTAATTGTAGTCCAGGCAATAGGGAATTTTACCTAGAAAAATTAATGGTAGTTCTGGAAATCGGCTTACTTTATGTTTTTTGGGTCGCTGAATCCGAATTTGTAACTTCCCACCAAAATTTCCCCCGGCAACCCCCCCCCCCCATAATTTTGGTAAAAAGACCCCAAAAAAGGTTTTTATTAAAAAAATCAATTTTTTTATTGTTTTAGGGAAAAAATATCTAGAAATTCAGATAGTAGACAAAATTTGCAATAAATTAGATATATGACATTATGACTTAGGATGAAGGGGAAGGGGGGATCTGCCTCAGAACATGCGCGCGATGCTGCGTGAACTAAGTTGCGCAATTCCACTTAACCACTCACACGTTTACATTCGCCCTCTCATCCCCCCTCCGAACTTTCCTTATAAGGTTTACTTTAAGTTTTTTGGGTAGCTGAATCCGAATTTTTAACTTCCCTCCCCCCCGAAAAACCCCCAAAATAGTTGTTATTAACTTAAATTTCTTATTGTTTTAGGGGAAAAGCATTACGAAATTCAGAAACTAGACAAAATTTGCAACAAATAGGATATATGACATTATGACGTAGGATAAACGGGGAGAGAGGGGGCTGCCTCGGAACATTCCCGCGCGCTTTTCTCAAAAACCAAAGTTTTTCAAAAAATCAATTTTTTGGGGGGTCGCCGGGTGAAATTTTGGTGGGATTTCGACTCACTTTATGTTTTTTGGGTCGCTGAATCCGAATTTGTAACTTCCCACAGAATTTCACCCGGAAACCCCCCAAAAAATTGATTTTTTTAAAAAATTTGGTTTTTGAGAAAAGCGCGCGGGGAATGTTCCGAGGCAGCCCCCTCTCTCCGCGTTTATCCTACGTCATAATGTCATATATCCTATTTGTTGGAAATTTTGTCTAGTTTCTGAATTTTGTAATGCTTTTCCCCTAAAACAATAAGAAATTTAAGTTAAAAACAACTATTTGCGGGGGGTTTCGGAGGGGAAAATTTTGGGGGTAAGTTAAAAATTCGGATTCAGCGACACAAAAAACTTAAAGTAAACCTTATAGAGAAAGTTCGGAGGGAAGATGGGAGGGCTAATGTAAACGTCTGAGTGGTTAAGTGGAATTGCGCAACTTAGTCCACGCAGCACTGGGGCGCATGTTTCGAGGCAGATCCCCCCTTCCCCTTCATCCTAAGTCATAATATCATATATCTAATTTGTTGCAAATTTTGTCCAGTTTCTGAATTTCTAAATATTTTTTCCCTAAAACAATAAAAAAATGGAATTTTTTAATAAAAACCTTTTTGGGGTGGGCTTTTTACCAAAATTTGGGGGGGTTGCCGGGGGAAATTTTGGTGGGATGTTACAAATTCGGATTCAGCTACCCAAAAAACATCTAGAAAGCCGATTTCCAGTACTACCATTATTTTTGCAAGGTAGAGCCCCTATACGGTCTCTATTGCCTGGACTATTGATATTTTTAAAAATTGGTACAATTTCTATAGAAAAAAAGGACCTCTTAAGCTTGCTTTTTATCAAAAATTGAAAGAAATCATAATTTCCAGCCGAATGGTTATTGCTTTTTTTTTTTTTTTTTAATTAGACAATTTGATGTTTAAAAACTCATGGGGTTCTATTTTTCCTCCTTGTTCGACTATACATGTTGACATGAAAACTTGTCTCAAACGGATTTTTTTTCCCCTCCCGGTAATTTTCTCTTGCTAGTTCACAAAAAAGCTACTCAAAAATGTGGAAAGAATTTTTAAGTACTATTGCGGTAAATAATTTTTATTTACTTTCAAATTTCTTTAAAAAATTTTTATCATTGAATAATTAAATATTATTTGAAATTCGATAAAAATTACACGTAATATAAAAAACAAGTTGGAAATTTCACGTCAAACGTGGCAAATGTTCGTACTATAACTAGTTTTGTAAATATTTTTTGCACCACATATTGTACTGAATGTATATTTTAATGCATTTCATAATAAGTGCATATCCATTTCATTCTGTTCGAAAGGATGTAAAATCATTAAAATGTATTTGAAATAATTGTTTCCAATTGGCCATAATGTAACGAACAACTTTTGACTGTCCCTGTAATTAAACTATGCATCCGATTTTCATAAAATTTGAAATGACTCGACAAAATTTTGCAACAATTATATGTTTAAAATTTCAGACCATTCGGTTGTATAGTTTCGATCTGTTACATGCGGACGGACGGACGGACAGACAGACATACGGACCGAACGACGACTATAGTTGCTACTTATTTATACATGGTGCCCCAGAAGTAATAGGACAAACTTTAAGGGAGGTAGGGGACATCACAAGGATTCAGATTTGCATAGCAACCCAAGTTCGGAAACGCTTTCCTGGCGCGGTAGTGACGACACAAAACACAAGAAAGACAGGATACGAATAAGAGGAGAAAAGATGTTTATTATCCTTAGTAGATCAAAAAACTAAGAAGAAAGAACATTAAAGGGACAACGATCGTCATCAAAGTAGGTGTTCGAAATTACGACCCCGGGCCGTGATGCATGGAAGCGCATCTCCGGCGTATGGAAGATCTAATGTTCTCGAAAATACTGGGAGTGCCCCGGACTTCCCCAGCAGCTGTCCGATGCATGCAACAAGTTCCTCAACACTTTCCAGCATTATCCCGGCATTTTTGCAGTACTAAGAATAATAAACATGTTTTCTCTCCCTGTTCGTGTCCTTTCTTTCTTTGTGTTTTGAGTCGTCACTACCGCGACAGGAAAGCGCTTCCGTCCCTAGGTTGCTATGCAAATCTGAATCCTTGTGATGTCCCCTACCTCCCCTTAAAGTTTGTTCCATTACTTCTGGGACACCCTGTATAATTACATTTTACACAACAGATTTACTAAAAAATTACTAGGACATATTTAAATGCAGAAAACTGTATAAACTTTGTTCTGCATTGCTAACATAAGTTTTTAATGAATTTTTTGAATGTGGTTAACTGCGAAAAATAAGTGTTTTTATGGAGTTTATCAGAAATATCGCACCAAGTTGTATGTGAATGGAATTCTAATTTTATGTCCGTTATCTGTAAAAATTCAGATCTAAGTTTTTTTCATAAATGCACATTTTGAAACTTGAAGTTTCCTTATGATGTCAAAACAATCCATCTCTTTCAATCAAGTAACAAGAACGAAAAATCATGCGTACAGCATAGATTATGAAACACTCAGAATAACTATAACAAAATTTAACAGTTTACTAAGGTGAAAAATGGTGTCTAAATGAACAATTTGGAAAATACATAATGCATTTAAAAACACAATTTCTGCTATTACCACGAATAGTCGTTAAAATATGTGATTTTTTTTGTGCAGACCTATATATGATCTACAGATATGTATGCATACTACATAGTATGCTAAAAGTTAGTTCAGTCATAGCACAGTTGAAAATTTCCACTCAGCAATTTCCGCGAATTAACGGATGTTGTTGGAAACTTTTTTACGACCCTGTATATGATCTATACAAATTACACACACCAAGTAATATTTAAAAAAAATTAAATTTAAAAACACATACCACAACAGAAAATGCACTTCCAGCAATTATTATTCGTAATATTTCAATTATTGCTCATTTTCTTCTATAGCCAAATTCTTTTGTGTGTCCCTGTAAATGAACGATAAGTTTCTTGCACACCATATTGTATAGTAAGAACCTTGTAGTACTCCTCAATGATGTATTAAATTCAATATATTTAAAATACTGTAATATCATTAAAATAAACGGCAAACGTTTGTTCCCCATAGACCGTAATATAACGGAATTATTTTGAGTGGCCCTGTATATGAACCAATAATGCTATGCACTTCATATGCAATAGCATAGTGTGATGTCATTAATTATGTCATAAAAACGTTTCACAACATGTCATAGTGATACCCAATTATCAATTTCATAGTAATCGGATTATATTTACGCGAGTTAGAGCACGGACAGCCATTTTTCAACTATGTTGGAAAGTTTTAAAAATGAAGGCCGTGTTGACGTTTTACGAAAAATTTACACGAAAGTCGGGAAAAATAATGTTTACTTTACCTTCAAATTTCTGAAAAAAAAAAAGAGTTTTTTATTGTATAATGAAATATTATTTGAAATTTGAGTATAGTATTCGATAAAAATTACATGTAATCTTTAAAAACCTGTACAAACCTTAAGTTTCCAGAACAGATTTACTAAAAACTTACTAGGACATATTTAAAGGGAAAAATCTGTTTAAGTTTATTCTGCATTGCTAACAAGTTTTTAATTACTTTTTTTTTAATGTGGTTAACTGCGAAAAAAAAGTTGTTATCAGACATGTCACACCAAGCTGTGCGACGATGAGATAATAATTTATATGGCCGATTTCTGTATAGATTCAGATCTAACTTTTTTCATAAATGCACATTTGGAAACTTGAAGTTTCCTTATGAATTCAAAACAATCTATCTCTTTTCATCAAATAAAACTGAATTACAAAAAATCTAACACGAAAGTCGGGAAAAATAATGTTTACTTTACCTTAAAATTTCTGAAAAAAAGACAAGTTGTTTATTGAATAATGAAATATTATCTAAAATTTGATTATATCATTGTATAAAAATTACACGTAACATTAAAATATCTGATAACATATTTTAATTCTGCAAAACAAATTTACAAAAACTACTAGAACATATTTAAAGGTAAACAATTTCAATTATGTTCTGCATTGCTATCGTCTTATTATTTACTAATTCTAGTTTTTAATATTTTTTTTAAATATGGAAATATGGTTAAATGCGAAAAATACATGTTTTTGTGAAGTTTTTTTAGAAATTTCGGACCAAGTTATATGACAATGAGGTAATAATTCTTATGTCCATTTTCTGTAAAGATTCAGATCTGTTTTCATAAATGCACATTTCGCAACTTGAAACTGCCGTATGAATTCTAAATAGACCAACCTCTTGTAATCCCATAAAACTGAAGGACACTTTCATCTTATGTAATTCCGAATTTATAATCTGATATTAAACGATATCGGAGGCAGAATCAAGCAGGAAATTTCGAGAAATTGGGTTTTTTCATGACCAATAAATTCTTCCTATCTTGGAGAATACAGAATGAGTAAATGTTTTAAGAAATACCAAAAATTTGTCCAGAAATGTGAGAGAAATTCCAAACCGAGGTTTTTATTTACAGCATTTTTCTTAGCTGTTGTTTAAAACCAACAGCATCAAGGTGAAATTATTAATTTTTTTTTTTAAACTATTTTTTCCATCGCTCTTTATAAAATTTTATACTTTCAAGGTTATGAAAGAAAATTTTCTTATGTAAAAGAGTTTCTTTTATTATTATTACGAGTTGGATCCCGTCAATTGTTTTAAAAATTTAAAGTATTATTTGTCAAAAGTACACCATGAAAAAATAATAATCTGTTAAAAAAACACTTGTTACAAAGTAAAAAATTAGTATGTGGCCATTACGAAATGTTCTTCTAACACATTTTAATATACATTTTTTTCTACATAGCTCAGTTACACGCCTACAATAACAGCTACGTATGAATTTCTTTTAACACAGAGTGACAACGTTCATTTAATAAACAACGAATTTGGAACCCGTCGAAATTCGACGAACGAAAATATTTAGAAAGGAACTATTAAATCGAATTTATAACAAACCTACAAAAATAATAACAATAAAAAAATCATCTTACATTGGTTGTCTAACTCTTAAAACAAATAATATTTTTAACCTAAACTTACCAAAATACTATTTCCACCAAATTTCAACTGTTTAAATTATTAAAAAATTAAACTGTATAAGAATACATAATTAAGATGAGTAATTATGATTAAATTACCGATTGAGGCTCGTATGTTTAGTATTATGGGATGAAAAATCAGTAAAAAGTATTTCCCTTTGCCACACCATACAAATTTTTTCCCATAAAATCTAAACATTACGTCATTTTCACATTCTTAAAATTTACATACGCACCACTCAAATAAGTATTCACCATTTAAAAGTATTTTAACGCGCAATAGGTTATTAATGAATATTAAACTTAAACTTACACTATGTGCAAAACGACTTAAAAGATGAGACGATATTTATACAAGATGTTAATACTACTTAAAAGATTGCCTCATCTTTTAAGTAGTTTTGCACATAGTATAAGTTTAAGTTTAACTTTTTAAAGATGAATTAAGCATTTCTATTTATTTATTTACTGATATTAATGAATATAATTCGAAACTTAAAGTCACTTTTGTCCGATACAACTTTTCAGTCATTTAAACGCATTCGTGGCCCAATATTTAGTTTTATCAATGAAAGTGATCGTTTTGTTTTGAATATACCACTATTTTCGCTCACTGAATCATTTCGCCTAGCGTTCACCTCAGTATCAGTGTAATGAAAAAATATTGAAATGTAAAAGATTTATGAGGAAGAATTCGTGTTTTTTTAAAGGGTGACGTCATTTTCTGTTCAAAAATTAAAAAATAAAAAAATTACTTTTATATGTGAAAATGGCATCAATAAGTATATAATCAATAAAAATAAATAAACCCCATTATTTCTCATTTCTCTGCAATAAAAGAAGTAACCCAATTGCCATCAATTTTAATAAATTTCATAAAAATCATAAAAAATAAAATATAAATCTATATATATAAAAGAAAGTCTGAATTTTGTATTAATCAACGCGCAGCCCAAACTACTGAACCTAAAGTCTTGAAATTTGTTGTAAAAATACTTCTTATGACATAGAGTGCCGCTAAGAAAGGATTTTCTAAAACTCCACCCCTAAGTGGGGTAAAAAGGAGAACGAACTTTAAAAAAATTCCTTAAAAATCTGATTTTATAGTTATTTTTCAACTGATAACATATTTCAGTGTATTTTTGTATGCTGAATCGAATGGTGCTAACCAAATTCTTTTAAGTCCAATAGTTCGTGAGATATTTCATATTTTTCAAATTTGGCGATGCCTTTGGCGCCAAAACATCGAAATATCTAACATTAAAAGTGATAATTCATCCATATTCATTCATACTGTACATCCGTTACTGTAGCAACGGAAGAAATTCAAATTAAATATTTTTGTTAATTCTTTTGTTTAAAGAATTAAAACGACTATATGAGTTTGAAAAAAATAAATAAATACAAACGCCTTGAAAAAAAGAAAAATATATATTGATTGTATTTAAAATACAAGTAAGAGATCCACTGAGAAATTAACATTATAAAACGAAAATATTAAAAAATGAAAGCAATGTTTCTACGACTTAAAATTTTTTTTGGTACTTACATCCGGGCCATGTCAGATACAAGACAATTGCACTAATTACAGCAACCCTAATTTTTTGCCCATTTGATAGTTTATTTATTATAGTTTTAAATTTATTTTATTATTATAGTTTTTTTTATTATAATTTACAATATGTAGTTTAAATGTTATATATTTCATTTATTTATTTACTTTAAACAATTTGCCATTTTTTACAAAGTATTTAAGAACGTTAAATTACTGTTTTGAACGGAATTGGCAAACGATAAACAAGATTGGCAATTGTCAACCATTTTTGGCGATCTATCTCATGGTCCAGATAGTACGTAAGTAACCACTTTTTTTACTTTTTTCAATGGAAGAAATTGGAATTGAAATATAAGAAGAAAAAATGGGTACTTTTATGTCAGCCATGTGTAAATCTCGCCATTAGCATTTTAAAAATTGCCAGTGGGCAGTTGTTATATTTCGCGTATGTAAATTAAAAACAATTTTTTGTTTTAAGTTATGGCATTAAGCCAGTTCTCAGTTTTTTAATGAAATTTGCGTAATGCATGTATTTTAAATGAAATGAGTGAAACGTTTATATTTTGAATGAAAATAATAAAATAAGAATAAGGTATGAAAACAATCTTTGTTGACTTATTACTTGCGCCTGGCTAACACAAAAGTATCACAAAAGCCACATATTCACCTTTCTTTGGATAGTTGTTCATGGGATTCCTGGTTAATCTTCCGTAATCGGAGACCTCGCCAATATATGTATTAGCTACGATGTTGAAAGCATCGTTTACGTATGAAGTGAAAACGTCACGATGAATTCTATTACAGAAAATCGTATCATCTACTACATATTTAAAACGGAAATTTGCATTTCATTTCGATTGTTTATAACATTTTGATAAGATATGCTACTGTTAGTTAGGTAATGTTTTTTGAATAGATTTTGTGTATACATAGTGTTCTACGTTGCTTAGTTATAGAGATAAAGGGAAAAGTTTAAAAAATTAAGTGAACCTGATTATTAAAGTTTAGCCTTTAAAAAAATAATTCTATTGAACAGATTTTGATCCAAGCGGCACTATTACATAAATTTTCAGGAATGGTTTTAGTATATAACATCTCCTTACATGTTGCTTAGTTATAGAGCTATTGGAAAAGTTATAGAGAAAGGTGAACGCAATTATGAAAGATACATCTATTGTAATTAAATAAAATTCGGTACTTCTTAGTTATCCCGTCGACCAAATTACTGTCGCCAAATTGTAAGATTAATTGCCAATAATGGTTTCCATTAATTAATTAATTGTAAGATTAAATGCCAATAATGGCCAATAAAACCATTAATGCGATGCTTTATTTGTATAGTTTTATTAATGTTTTACTAATTTATTTGTTCTTTCGTTATTTAAAATAAAAAATTATGTCAATGTGTATAATTTGGCGAGTGGTTTGGCGATTTATATAATTTGGCGAAATTGGTCGACGGGATAACTAAGAAGTACCTTAAATTCAAATTTGTCTTTCCTTCCACCCGTTTACAATTTGAGTTTTGCTGGATGTATTTTGATGGGATTTAACACTGTTAGTTAGATAATATTTTGTGGATGGTTGCTACTTCTTGCCTGATTGGTAACTTCTTACATGATTGGTACTTCTTGCATGGATGGTACTTCTCTTTAGCGAAGTTTTTTTCTGGGTTATTGTTTTCTCTGAACCATAAACTTGACAACAAATCAGATTGCAGAAAATCACATTACAAGAGAAAGTTAACCTGATTACGAAAGATTTCCTTTTATTTAAAGTTATACTGAACGTATTTTAAATTAGAGTTACACAATTAGGTAATATTTCAGGGATTGTTTCAATATTTAACATATCATTCTACATATTTAGTTATGGAGCTATGAGGAAAGTTTTCAGTGGTGTAGTTGTAAAAAAGTAGGATAATAGTATCTACAGGCAGAGGGTATATATACTAGCGACTATATATGTTACAGCTATGGAGGGTGTGTAGAGTTTCTAAAAAAATCCAGAAGGCCTACGGCATATAGGCAACGCTACATTCCTGAAAGTTCTACAATCACGTCAACGTGATACTGAAAAATATATTTAACTATCTACTCCACATATAGAATACAAAGAGCAATTTCGGTCCGACCACTTATAACTTGAGTTCTTTTGAATGGATTTTGAGAAGACTTGCATTGTTAGTTAGAAAAATTTTCAAAAAAGAGTTTCGTATATAACACATATCATTCAGAGTTGCTTAGTTATAGAATTATGTGCGAAAGTGCTTTAATCAGTGAACCCTATGTGGAAAGATTACCCTTTTTAAAAGTTTCTACTGAGTTAAGTTCGATGGAATTAGCACTGGTTGTTATACACTTTTTCAAGAAAGGTTTTAGAATATAAAACATATTGTTCTACATCGCTTTGCTATAGAATTATAGGTGATTGTTCTATAATCTAGTGAACCCGATTATTAAAAAATAGTCTTATTAGAAGATTCTACTGAACGGATTTTGATGAGATTTGCATTCTTAAATTTTCAGGGATTATTTTAATATGCTACATATTGTTCTTCCGTTCTTTTCCATATTCGATTGTAAATAATCGACTAAGAGGTTTGCTTTTTAATAGTCCAAATTTTGTCTAAGCCATTAAAAGATATGAAACTGTAATGGCGTTCATATTGTTTTCAGCAATGCAGAAGATCATTGGAGATAGATGTATATATTGCTATGAAACACAAGATCAAATACAGCGATATATTTCGTTTGAAGAAACCGACCAGCGTAGCGGGCGAAGGCAGCTAGTCTATATATATAAAAGAAAGTCTGGATTTTGTATTAATCAACGCGCAGCCAAAACTACTGAACCTAAAATCTTGAAAATCGGGGTAAAAATACTTCTTATGATATAGAGTGCCGCTAAGAAAGGATTTTCCAAAATTCCACCCCTAAGGGGGGTAAAAAAGAGAACGAACTTTAAAAAAATTCCTTAAAAATCTGATTTTATAGTTATTTTTAAACTGATAACATATTTTGGTGTATTTTTGTATGCTGAATCGAATGGTACTAACTAAAATTTTTTAAGCCCAATAGTTCGAGAGATATTTCATATTTTTCTAATTTGGCACTATCTTTGGCGCCAAAACCTGAATTTTTCAAGTGATAATTTCTAAAAACTCATTCTTTTCATTCTGTTACTATAGCAAGGGAAAAAATTCAAATTGAATAATTTTTTAACCAATACTTTTGGTTAAATAAAAACAACTTCGTCAATTAGAAAAAAAAAATTCAAACGCCTCAAAAGCTAAAACTAAATAGTAATAATAAAAAAAAAAACTGTGGTACTTTTTCGTTCTAATTTTCGTCGCGATACCATGCCAAAATATATGGTATCGCGCCATTTATTTCAACCCTAATCGTGCAAACGATTTTTATTGCAAACCGTGCCACACATTAACATTTGCTAATTATTGAACGTGAATATTTTTATGCAGGAATTTTTACTGATGGAATTTATTTTATTCCATCATAATCTCACAAAACTTTTTAATTTGTTATTGAATAGAAAATATTTATTACTGATACTGATATAGATTTTACCATTTCGCAGTTATTTGATGATGAGGAAGCTACAATAAAATTATTTCAGAAGTTAAGAATTATACATATAAAAATGTTTTGTTCAAAAAACCATGAATGTCTTCATTGAAAGAATGGAATGTTTACTGCAATGTAAGATATACGTATTACGTACGCCATCCTTCAGTAGTAAAAGACATTTACAATTTCAAGACTGCAGTTTAAATTGACTATATTTTATTACTTGCAAAATGTTTATTTGTTCTTATATTTTAAGTATTTATTTTGGTACCCGTCGACCAATTTCGCAAATTATATAAATCGCCAAACCTCTCGCCAAATTATACAAATTGACATAATTTTTATTTTAAATAACGAAAGAACAAATAAATTAGTATATCATTAATAAAAATACAAATAAAACGTCGAAATAAAAATCACCTGATGACGTAAATACGTGTAACTTGCTTAAAGTCAAGTGAATGTGACATAACGATCAACCATTATTGGCATTTAATCTTATAGTTTAGCAATAGATTTTTGGTAGACGGGATAACCAAGTAGTGCCGTTATTTTTATTGATTTTAAAAAATGGTAGGTCAAAGTCTGTAATTTTAAAAAGTTATATTTTTTAAATGTTCATTTTTTTATCAACAAAATTATTATTTTTTTCAAATGTATCACTTCATTTTTGTGCCAACTATTACACTTGGTGATAATGGTGTTGGCATAACAGGGAAATACCAAAACAGTTACCGATTTTATTTCAAATGTAAAGAAAAAAGGTTTAATGAGCAATAAATATTGTAAATATGACTATAACTCAGATTCTACTGAACAGAATTTTGTAGAACTTACACTGTTAAATAGTAAATTTGGTTTATAAATGATTTAATGTAAAAACCACCATTCTAAGTTGCTACGAGAGTTCTAAAATTAGGTGAACTCGATTATGAAAGATTTCAAGTCAACTAATTAAATGCACAGTAAGTTAGATAAAATTTCAGGGATTTTTTAAATATTTATCATATCATTCTGTGTTGTTTAGTTACAGAGCTATGCGGAAAAAGTTCTCAGTTGTACAGTAAAGAAAATTGGAAGATATACGCTACAGAGATAGGGTATACTAGAGAGTATATATGCTATAGTTATGGAAGTTGAGCTGAGTTCCTTCAAAAATTCAGAAGTGATGCAGTATATACCTACCCCTACCTCCCAGAGCTATAATCAAGTTAACGCGATTATGAAAGTTATATTTAACTATCTCAATATATATATATATATGTAATGCAAATAGAAATTTCATTCCGGGCTCTTATATCTTGAGTTCTGCTGAATAGATTTTGACGGGACTTACATTGTTAGTTAGATAATTTTTACTTTCTTCTATCTTTACAAGAAGAAAGTATTGGATTCGTGAAAATTTTCGACTTCCGGTTTTCAACGGATTTATACGTTTTAGAATGCCCAGAACAGGATTTGATGGTTTTTAGAAAATGTCTGTCTGTGAGTCTGTCTGTCACTCTGTCACTCTGTCACTCTGTCACTCCGTCACTCTATCACTCTGTCTGTGAGTCTGTATGTGACAAAAATTTTGTGGGCGCTCTATCTCAAGAAATAATGCACGGAATTTCACAAAACTTCATATTTAGTTAGACCTTGATATAAACTGGACCTGATTAGTTTTTGGTGAAAATCGCCCAACAGGTGGCTCTGCTATGCGGCATTTTTCACGATTTCTGCAATAGCTATATCTCAAGAACTACTGCACGGATTTTGATAAAACTTCAGATTCAGTTAGTCCAAGATATAGTTTGGTGCTGATTACGTTTTTGTGAAAATCGCCCAACAGGTGGCGCTGGTATGCTGCATTGTTCATGATTATCGCAATAGCTCTAACTCAAGAAAAAATGCACGAATTTTCATCAAACTTCAGATTCAGTTAGTCCCTGATATACATTAGTGCTGTTTAATTTTTGGTGTAAATCGCCCAATAGGTGGCGCTGCTGTGCTGCATTTTTCACGATTTCCACAAGAGCTGTATCTCAAGAACTATTGCACGGATTTTCATCAAACTTCAGATTTAGTTAGTCCTTGACATGAATTGACGTATAAATTAGTGCTGTTTAATTTTTGATGTAAATCGCTCCACAGGTGGCGCTGCTATGCTGTATATTTTGCGATTTCCGCAATAGCTTTTTCTCAAGAACTAATGCTTGGATTTTCAACAAACTTCAGATTCAGGTATACCTTAGTATAGTTTAGTGCTGTTTACTTTTAGTGTAAATCGCTCAACAGGTGGCGCTGCTATGCTACATTTTTTCAGAATTTCCGCTATAGCTTTATCTCAAGAACTAATGCACGAATTTTCATCCAACTTCAAATTCAGATATACTTTGATATGAATTGGTGCTAAATCGTTGTTATTTCTTGTACTATTTAAAGGATTTAATTGACGTGATTTATATAGAAGAAAGTTTTGTGATGACCACAACATACTAGTTCAGAAAAGATGTTAGTATAAAACATAACGTTCTACGTTGCTTAGTTAAATAATTATGGGGAAAGTTCTAAATCGGATGAACCCAATTTTGTAAGATTTGCTTTTTTTAAAGGTTCCACTGAATGAATTTTTATGGGATTTAAACTGTTAATTAGATCATTTTTAGGGAAGGTTTCGGTATATTCTCCACTTTAAAAGATTCTGCTAAGTGGATTTCGATGCAATTTGATCGGTTAGTTAATTTTTCAGTGAATGTTTTAGTATAAAGCACATATCATTTGCTGTTGCTTGATTGTAGAATTATAGATGAAAGTTCTAAAACCAGGCGAACCCAATTATTATGAACGATCAGCCTTTTCAATAAGTCCAATTAACAGATTCTGATGAGACTTGCATTGATAATTTTTCATGAACGCTTTTAGTATATTACATATTGTTCTATTGTTCTTTACCGAATTCTACACTAACAGATCAACTAAAGAAATTGGTCCTTAACAGTCTAAATTTTGTATGATTCAGTAAAAGATATAATAGCGTAATGACATTCATATTGCTTTCAGCAATTCGGTTGGATACACCAGGTAAATGTCCATATTGCTTTAAAACGCATGATCAAATACACAGATATATTTTGTTTCATTCAAGATTTCTTTAGAAAAACCGACCAGCGTAGCGGGCGAAGGCGGCTAGTACGGAAATATTTAGAAAAATAGCTACTGCGGGCTTATCTACAAATGAACAACTTTCATTTAAAAAGATAATTATCAAAACGCTGACGTCATTCTGCGAATGGCAACACTTCATGATAAAATTTCGCTTTTTCAATTTTTGAAACTGCAATTTTAGAAGTTTTAATAAACAGTGCACATTTTTAATTTTGACACCGTCGTATAGAGAAAGCATTGTGCTTTCAAATGAAGTTTGTTTGAAACCTGCATTGCAATTTACTCAATTTTTATGGATTTTTAAATATTTTTTAAGCATGCATTTTTCTAATCTATCTCTACCGCGTGCAAGTTTTATTACAGAAGAATAATAACACCTCATTCACACTAAAAACAGTTTAAAGAGTGCAGCTTTTGTCTCTGGGTAACATTCTATAACGAAATTAAAATTTAATTAGTAAATAAATAAATAACAAGAAAGACAAATCATGCGTCAAGCGTAGGTTATGAAACACTTTCCACCACATTCAGAATAATGTAACAAAAATTGGTAGTTTAATAAGTTAAAATATTACGTCGAATTCAACCATATGGAAACGCATCACACACTTTAAAACTCAATTTTCAGATGTTCCCATCTACAATCGGAAAATTGTCCGAATTCTTTGATCAACCCTGTATATATTGTATTGCCCTATTGTATACTTTCAGCAGCACTATGTATGATTAAAACAGTTAAATTTAAAAGCGCAAGCCGAAATTCAAAACGCACTTCAGCAGTTTTTACTCAAAGACAATACTGTAACCGATTTCTTTTGCATGTCCCTGTAAATGAAAGACAATGCTATGAATACCCTATTCTGTCGTAATCATCTTGTAGTGAAATTCAGTGATTTTTATCAGCTTAAATACATTTGAAACAGCGTAATGTCATTAAAATACCCTGCAAACGATTTTCCCCCATATACCATAATGTAATGAAATTCTTTCGGGTAGCCCTGTAAATGAAATATTAATCCCACATACTTCATATGCAATACCAAACATGTTTAGGTGACCCTAAATATGGATTATAAATTGCATGTAAATCCGAGTATATTTACGGGAGTTAGAGCGTGGACAGACGGCCATACGGACAGACGGACGGACAAACCGAATACATTAACACTTTTCAACTTTGTTGGAAAGTATTAAAAAATAATAAATTTAACACAAATTTAACCTACATGAAATCGAACAATTTCAATTTTTACACCGTCGTATAGGGGGGGGGGGGGAGGAGGAATGTACTTTCAAATAAAGTTTGTTCGAAACGTGTATCATAATTTAATCCTTTTATAAGGCTTTTTAAATATTTTACAAGCATGATTTTTTTAATCTATCTCATACGCGTGCAGGCTCTATTATGGAAGAATAATAATAACCCATTCACACTTAAAACGATATACTATAGTTCAGCATTTGTCTCCAGTTAGTATCCAATAACGAAATTAAAACTTATAAATAAAAAAATAAAATAAATAAAACATAAATTTAACATATATGTTATCAAATAATTTCAATTATTACCCAGTCGAATGGGAGAAGAAACGTTCTTTCATGTATTATAATTTGTTTGAAATCTGTATCATTTTACTGATTAGGAGTCTTTAACACTTTTTAAAACGTCAAAAAGATATAATCAAAATCAAAATAGGAAAAAAAAATGAAATTTAATCCTTTTGCTAGAAATAAAGGAAGACATAATTGAAAATAACGGTTTCAAAAGAAAAAAAAATGAGAAAAAAGGCTTAATAAACAAGTGATTTGGTTAAATAATTTTCCATTCTCCTTTATATTTTTTGCCTTGATTTCTCCCTTTTTCACCTTTGAAACTTTTATAAATCTATACTAATATTATAAAGAGGTAAAAATTGTTTATTTGTAGGAGGTAAGCTCTGGAACTAGCGAACCGATTCCAAAAGTAATGGTATCAAAATGATGGTATTAGTCCAACTTAGAACATAGGCTATATTTTATGTCCGTGCCACTGGCCAAAAAGGGGGTGCAAGAGCAAAAAAAGTTCTAAAAATGCGATTTTTGTGTTACTGAAGGGCCCAGATACGTGGAATTTGGCATGGTAGTTACTTATTAGATATTAGAAAATATTGGTGTCAAAATGATGGCGAGAACCCTTGCTTCAACATAGGCTACATTTTATCTCGGTCCCACTACCCCTAAAGTGACTGCAGGAGAAAATACGTTCGAAATTGCGATTTTTGTGTTACTGAAGGGCCCAGATACATGAAATTTGGCATAGTAGTTATTAGATATAAATGATCTCTAAGAACAATTCTTAAAAAAATTCGAAATTTAAAAAGTGTGAAAATGCGCAAAAGAGTTCTAAAAAACGTTCTAAATGGCGATTTCTACGCAATCTCAGAAAGTACCTAGCCGATTTCAAAAGTAATGGTTGGAAATTGATGATGACAGCCCTTGCTCCAATATAGGGTCTACTTCATGTCGGCGTCACTACCACCTTGCAGTTGCATTTTAAAAAACGTTCTAATTGTTATTTTTGTGATACTGAAGGGGGTAGCAACCTGAAATTTGGCGTGGTAATTACTTATGAGATGTAAATGCTCTCTGAAAAGAGTTCCTTAAAAACGTTCGAAATAGCGATTTCTACGCAATCTCAGGAAATATAAACCGATTTCAGAAGTAATGGTGTCAAATTAATGGTGACAGTCCCCGCTCCAACATAGCCTATATTTTACGTTGTTGTCACTACCAGCTGGGGGTTACAGTAGCAAAAAATGTACTAAATTTCTTTTTTGCGTTAAAGAGGGGGTCTAACATTTAAAATTTGGAATGGTAATTACTTCAATGATGCAAATACTTTCTAAGAATTGTCGAAAGAAATTTCAAAACTTAAAAGGATGAAGTGAGCGAAAAGCGTTTTATAAGCGTTCTAAATTACGATTTTTATGCAATCGCATGGAATACGAAACCGATTTCAAACATAATGGTTGCAAATTGATGGTGATAGAACCTGCTCAAACATAAGCTATATTTTATGTCGGTGCCACAACCCCTCGAGGGTTGCAGGAACAAACAATTTTCTAAATTGCGATTTCTGCGGTACTGAAGAGGCTAGAAACTTTAAATATAGCACGGTAGTTATTTATAAAATATAATTGTCCTCTACGAACAGTCGAAAATAAATTCGAAATTAAAAAGCGGTGAAGCGAATGGAAGGAGCGAAAAGCATTCTAAAAGAGTCCTAAATTACGATTTCTATGGAATCTCAGGAAATAATAAACCGATTACAGAAGTTATTGGTTACGAATCAAAAGTGATAGTCCCTGATCCTATACGGGTTATATTTTATGCCGTTGTCACTACCACCTGGTCGGCAGGAACAACAAGAAAGCCTTTAAAAACATCTAAATTCCGTTTTCTATAGAATATTAGGAAATACCAACCGATATCAAGGTTAATGTTGGAAAATTAATGGTGACAGTCTGTATTTCAACATTTTTCGAGACATTCTATTTCAACTCTGTTTCGGCATTTTATGTTGGTACCACTAACACCAGAGAGATAGTAGACCGTTAGACATGAAGATTGAAATTTGACATGATGCTTAATTTTAAGATGTACATGTGTTAAGATGGTTTCTAAAAAAATCAAAACTTCAAAGGAATACTGAAATGAGCGTATGAAATAAGTATGAAAGTCTCAAAATTCTTTCTAAATTATCATTTATTTGGAATTAGTTTTAGTTCTTCTTATTAATTAAAATCTCATTTCTGTCTATTGCACATTTATAATGAAGTTTAGTCAAACTGTGGCTTAATTTGTAATTTTTGAATTACTCCAAAAATTGTTCTTCTAATAAAAAATAGTCATCCAAATATCACTTGGCATATTTCAACTTTACGCGAGCAAAGCCGCGGGGTTTGCTAGCCCATTATAAAAACATAACGAAATGCTAAGAAATAAAAACGAATAAATAAGACTTAAATTTAAACACTTCCATCTCCCTCCCCGAATCAGTTTATCATAAACGTGGAGAAATCTTCTGTTAACAAACTGCCATCTATAATTGTTAGATCGTAGTTCACTATTGTTATTATTATTCAATCAAGGAGTCTGAACAAAAACATTTTTAAACTCCTTCACAAAACTAGAAAATTATTGTCTATATATTTAGGCAGCATAAATTTAAAGAAAGGAAACCAATTTTCAACTAATTATTTCTTAAAGGCGACTATTATTTTTTTCTTAAGACCACTAAAAGCGGAATGATTGAGTGAAAAAAATATCATTTTGTACGCATTTATATTATATTAAGATACAGCATTTATATTTTATTAAGATTCGTAAATATTTGGAATATAATTCGGAAATGTTTCTTGGTGAGTTCGTGCAAATGATGTCATATTTGTATAATTTCATGAAACTGTTCATTTTCATTTCACCACTATATACTACCTCACTGCTTACTACTCTATTAATCTAATCTAATCTAATCGCCCACCCTGGGAACCTGCTTGTAGCTGATGGTTGGGTCAAGCCCCTGCCCAGGGCGGGATGTTCCTACCACCTTTGCGGCCCCGCAATTCAGGGAACGTTAGTTAGTATAAAGTTCAGGTTTGAAAAATAAAAGTTATATTTAATACCAACATTTTCTCTCTCTTTTTTTTTTAAAGATTAATTTATAGAATATTAATTAAAGAATAATAGAATATAATAAACTGTGCAAAAAAATAAATAAATAAATAGTTAAATGGAATAAAATTACATTAGAGTTAAGAACAAAAAACTTATATTAGATAATTTTTTTTTCTTTTGAAAAACCGTGCAGCAAATGAAACAAACCGTCGAAAAGAAAGTTAGAGTTAATTTGAAAAGAGCTATAAAACAAAAGGCTTAAAATTTAAATTTAAACTTGATAAAGGGACGTTTGTTCATATACTCACAGTCCAAAACTTACAATGAGAATGAAAAGATAATCAATTATGTTACACAGTGCATAAAGAAATCCCCCATCAAACCCTGACCTAAGAAAGGAGATAAATTTAGAGAAAAGAATTAGTTAATTTGAAAAGGTAAAAGATAATCCAAAATTAAAATAATAGATATTATAAGCTGCATCCAATGGGGGAGAAAATAAATTCTAAAATATTTGACATAACAACACCAAAACTATTTACATAAATGTGGGTATATAGGTAGCGCCACAACTTTAAATGATAAGATATTAATATGCTTAAATGATAATAAACTATGTTAACAGATGAAAATTTTTTACAGACGACACCTAAAACACAACAAGTAAGAAAAAAGTTTTACTATTATCAAGTTATTAGTTTTTGAGTTCTTAGAAATCGAACCTCCTTCGCTCAGCCAACTGAGATCGGAGCACCGGGCATAATGATGAGTCAGCTGTGTGCTGTTTATAATTTTCCATATGGAAACAATTTGTGCAACGATGTTGAGATTTTACTTCTTTATATGGACAGTTTGATGCTGAGTGTCCTCTTGAACATTTTGCACATATTGTGTGTCTTCTACAGGATGCTTGTGAATGGCCGTAGAGTTGGCAATTGGCACATCTCACTATGGGGTTATATTTTTGTATCCTGCAGTTATTGAGCCCTATTGTCATAAATTTGTGAGCTATCATTTTGTTGAAGGTTTTTAAGTTAGTTTGTAGCACTAATTGATATGTGTGATAATTATTCTTCTGCAGTATTTTTGTTATTGTTATATTTTCTTCTTGAAATTTCTGTTTAATTTGTTGTAGTATTTTTTCTGGTGTTGATATTTTGGGAATTCCGATAACTATAACTTTTTGAAGATTTTCTAGGTTATAAGTAATTTCAACTATTTCTGTTAGTTTATGTATCTGTTCTACCTGTTTTAAAAGTAATTCTACGTCTTCATCTGTTTCTGATTTAATTATTAACATATTGTTTCTCCTCGATCTTCTACAGATTATTTTTGGGAAATCTTTTTCATATTGAAGTTCCCTATTGAGCATTTCCTGTATGTCACTTATTGGTGTTTTGCTCGTGATGCTCCTCACCAGAATCGCCGAGCTTGATTCTTTACTGTTATTGTCAGGGGATAGTTTTTTTCGTTTGTAATTAGTTTTTGTTGTTTCAGTTATTGTGTCTAATTTCTCTGTAATTGTTTGTTCTAGATTATGAATTTTCCTTGATAATTGGGGTATATCCATATCTGCTATTTTCTCCATTTCCTGTAGTCTATCCTTGTATTTGTCACTTGTTATTTTATATTTTCTTAACTGTTCTTCCCTTTCATTGATTTCTTCAATAAGTTTCTGATGAGTTTCTTGTTCAGCAAATTCTTCCATGTGTTCTATTTCCTGTACTGTCATTATTGTTTGAGTCATTTTTGTTTTTACTCTAGTGTCCGTTTGTGAATCTCTATCTTTGGTTACAGGATGTAATTTCCCCAATTGTGTTCTTAATTTTTTTATTTCTTCCTTCATTTCCTTCTCTTTTTCTTTAAAATTTTTATTTTGTTCTTCGTAATTTTTCTTTCTTTTTCTATCTTGTTCTTTTAGCTTTTCTTCTAATTCTTCCAGTTCTTCTGCTCTTGTTTTAATAATTTGTTCATTTATTTTTAATTCTTGTTGTTTTTCCAGTAAAGTTTTTCCTAATTTCTTTTCTAAGGTATCAATTGTTTTTATTTTCTCCTCTAATTCTGATTTTAGAGTGTTTATTTCTTCCTCATTTTCATATTGTTGTGCCTCTTTCATTTGTCTTTCTCTTTCATAGTTTTCTTTTTTTGCTTTGTTTTCTTTTAATTTTTCTTCCAATTGTTTTTCTAATAGCATTTCTACTTTGTTACTTTCTTTAAATTTAACTTTCAACTCTGTATTTCCTTTTATTACTTCTGACATTTTTTGCTGATTACCTTTATGATATGTTTGTTTTAATTTCTCATCTCTTTTAGCTTTGGAAAAAATTACATCCAAATATCTTCTTGTTTCGACTGCACATCCCTTTGCTTTTTTTCTCCTTTATCTTTTCGTACTCTTGTATTAGATGTTGGATTGTAAGATTTTCTAGAGAGTCAAATTGGGATTCTTTTGGTTTGAGTGGGAGTGATGAATAGTCCAGTGATGGTCATCCAATACTCAGAAGTGGAGATGTTTTCTCTGCAGTGATCGGTGGCCTTTCTGTTATTTGGCTTCCATAGATTTTCTCTTTTAACTTTTCGCTGTCTTGTAATAGTTGTTGGATTTTGGGATCCTTTAATCATCTTTTTGGAATTCTTTTGGCTTGAATGGGATTGGTGAATAGTCCAGTGTTTTTGTAGACTCCCTATGCTTTTCCATTGCCCTCTGTTCTTCACTTCTAGCTACACTTATTTGGCTTTCATAGGCTTTTACAGTTGCTGAAGGGTTAGGACTGTCTTTGAACATTCCCTCAAAGGTCACTAGAGTGTGGGCCCGAGATGGTGATATTAGTTTAAATTTGGAGATAATTGATGATTCAAAATCAATTTTTTGTCTCTTTAATGTTTTCTGGATTTCATCATTCGATGCTATGTCCGCTATCGGTTCTGTGTTAAGTATCTTCATCTATTGTTTCAGTTCTGGCCTTTTCTGACTCTCTCTAAAATTGTTTTGATTATCATAATTGGAACCACAGGAAATATTCAAGCTTCCTTCCATATCAATTAGATTTACTCTAGGGTACTGTTGATTATAAATAATCCTACTGTTGTATGGAGTCGTCATATTGTTGTTGTAAATGTTCCTCTAATTAGTGTCTCAGTTATTTATTGCTTCAGTTAGATAACTTAATTTATGAATATTAGATGAATTTTCTTTCGAAAACTTGCTAGATAAATTTTTAGTAGGTATGAAATCAACATAAGATTAAATTATTATTATTAGTTCCATCGCCGTTTTACTAGCAAGATTTAATTGTGCAGGATAAGATTGATAAAAGATAATAATAGATGATAAGAGTTGATAGGGTAGAGGATGAGGGTTCAGTAGGTCCCTGCCATACATCTTTGAAAGAAAGGAATATAGGAAGTAAAAGCAAACCCCAATAGTCGTAACTATTGAAAATGACTAAGAGAAAAAATTAATGCCGAAAAGGAGGAAATTTTTTGAATAATAAAAAAAAACAAATAAAATAAAATAAATGATAGCGATAGATAATTACAAAAAAAAAAAAAAAAAAAAAAAAAAAAAGAGGGGAGGATGGTATGTGTAATGCCTCCTGTGCCCGAAAGTTCATACACTTGAAAAATATAGTTCAGTAGGTTTACAATAATGTACTTTAAATTCTTGATGGTATACAGTATCAGAAAATACGATGTTCAAACTATAAACATTTGTTGAAAATATCTTTGAGTAATTAGTTTTAAGTAATTGGATATAAGTTTGATGTATTTACATTATTTATAATTATTTACAGATAAAGCTTAAATCACAATGCATATATTATTTACACATGAGTTTGCAGTATTAAACAAATACAGTTTTCTGGATGAGTTTCATACTATCTGGCTAATACAATCTTTTCGTGTTCGGAAATTCCCATAGGAAAAGTAGAAATTACTCGTGGGACCAATTGTTACTCTAACTTGAAATAAATTATTGAAAAAATACTGATCTAACATTATTAATGTCGAAGTAGTAATTGTTAGGTTAGTAGATGTATATGGTTAGAAAATTGTATTGGGAACATAATTATTCACTATTTAGTACATGTAAGAAGAAGAACCAGAATGTTCCCAATTAAAACAAAATAGTATCAATTGTTAGAGAAAAACTGAACAGAATGAAACGTGTGTGTGGGACAATATTTTCTCTTGGAGTAGAGTACATCCATGTAAAAAGCAGGACTATATCTACAAAAACAAAAAAGTACCTATTGTTAAGCTTACGTAGAGATTTATGGGGAATAACAAAATTTAGTATTGGGACAAGATTACAAGTGATAACAGGTTAGAAAAATGAAAAGACCAGAAAAATCCCGCAATAAATAAAAAAGTAGTAAAAGTTAAGGAAATTACCAGTAATTTCTAAAATTCCATAATTTTTTTAATAGGGACACTGTTTACTCTAAGAATGAACTGAATTAGAAAAAGAATCATGTCTCTAACTCCAAATGCTAAAAAGTAGCAAAAGTTAGAGATAAGATGAGGGGGGTGGGGGGGACAAAGGTGTTAGGGATGAAAAAAGTACAGTATGGAAAATATCCAGTGTAACTGAAGTCCAAAAACACATAAACTGAGCTAATTAATTAGAGAGCCCCGTTCAGCCCCCTCTGACAGGGTCCCTAATAGTGCTAGAAATAAACCGAATACGGGAAAAGAAAGGGGGGGGGGTGTTAAGTAAAGTGGTGTGCAGCTGATTTCGGCGCAATAAGAAAGCTCTACGAACGAGTTTCTGAGATATTTGACAATTTAGCTAAAAATCAAGGTGAAAATCCTGCAAAAAAAAAAAAAAAAAAAAAAAAAAAAAATGGAGTCCAGAGAGGCAGGATGGAAGCCCTAGGCTAAACTTTTTGAAACAACTATTAGAAATGTATGGTATTGTAATAGGTATTGAAGGAGAAAAAATGGAAGATCAGAAATAAAATGGAGGATAACTCTCTATATATTTCAGCTGTTTATAAGTTTATCTAATGAGTGTACCTCTGAAGACCCTATTATCAATGTTAATCCAAAAAATATTAGTTTAAGAAAGTTCTGGTTGTCAATTCTTTAGTTTAATCGAGTTCCATTGCATTTCCCATAGGGAAATCGACTATGTCCCTTATTTCTATGTTGACCCGTAAAGGGCCAAGTCTATATACCATAAAATTCAGCACGACCCCATAAGACCTAGTAAGAGCTATCACTTGCTTTAAAATTCCTCTTAGAGGAATCTGGTAGGAAGTTATTAAGTATATCCGTATATCTCAGATAATTTTCTAAAATACTGGCTGTCGGATAATTTAATTTCTGTTTACAAAGTTGCAACCAATAGCAATTCAGTTTTCAAGTATGACGTCAAAGATAAATTTTTCGAAGAATTATTTATTCCGATCATATTTTCAACCTCAGAACACATACATTAAAATAGCAACCGGTGTCCACCCAACCACACCAGAACAAAAATTATCAATTTTCAAATCAAAATTAAAAATACTTAGAGATATAGCATTATAAAACAAATTTTACCGCTAAGTAGATTGAAGTTTAAGCTCTCAGAAGGTATAAATAGTTAATAATTTAAGCCATGATTAATAGTTTAAAAATTGGTTTAAAAAAGTAAACACTCTAATGATAACCTATGAGAAATCCGAACGTTCCAAAAAAATTTTTGACACTTTTATGAATTTTTTAAATATATCTAGAGTCGTCCTAGAAAAGCATGGGGAGAGGCAGAGAAAAGCTAAGAAATTAAACTATCCAAATCTGGAGTCAGTTTTACAAAATAGTTAGGAAAAGTTAATATGCAAGCTAAGTTAAAATTAGTAAACAAACTCCAAAACCCCATACTTTTCTATGGACGAGGGATACAGCAGAAACTCGAAAAGAACACTTTTTAAAACATTCATAAAACATATTAAAACACCAAGATTCTTTATGTAAATGGTACCATATTGAAGCTTACACATTGATTTAAGTGAATCGTTCAATATATTTACATTTTAAGTACAGTAATATAGTTTAAAAGTAACAGAATATCATTGTTTATCCCATATTAACTATACGGGAAAAATCAAAGTAATTTCGATAATTGTCAGAAACTTGATAAAAATGGTATCAAAATGTTCTACGTACTTTAATTTACCTAAATTGAGCCATATATTTTAGTTTTCAATGAGTTTTATTTATAATTTAAATAAGTGAAAAACACTAAAATTTGAAAATGGCTCTGTAATTGCAAAAAGTGTATGAACATTAATGGGTTAAATAAACTATAAATATTCCATGTAAAGGTACAAATAGGATATTGAAATATTTATAAAAGTCTGTAGAATCATAATTGATCATGTTCAGGGGCGTAGCTACCGTGGAGCAATTGGAGCAGACTGCTCCAGGCGCACGAATCCTAAGGGCGAAAAATTAGAAAAAGCGAAATAAAGATGTCTTAAAATATTTGTATTCTTTTTTCATTACTAGGGGGCTCGGCCCCTACGAGCTACGCTCGCCAACCCCCGTCCAGACACCGCAGACTCTAAATGCACGCTAATTTGATCCGCTTTAAAAAGATTTCGAAAGATTGAATTATAATTTAAAAAACAGTGGCGATCTCCCTATAAACGAATTTCTATTCATTTCTCTTTGATTGGGGAATTTTAACGCCAAATCCGCTGCGGTACTACTTGATTAACCTGTCGACCAATTTCGCCAAATTATACAAATTGATATAATTTTTATTTTAAATAACGAAAGAACAAATAAATTCGTACAACATTAATAAAAACACAAATAAAACGTCGAAATAAAAATAACTTGATGACGTATACACGTGTAACAACATTTCAAAATAAGCTAATATAAAAGGAATTAGTAAACAGAGTCTTTGTCTCCTGGTATTTTTTAACAAAGCGAAAAGAAAGTTCTTTTAAATGAGACATTTTAAATTGATTCTCAAAATATCAAATAAATGTCTACCGCAATTTCTAAATTTAAACTTTTTTGCAATATTATTTTGTGTTCATTTTATGTAATAACTATAATGTGACGTAAATATGACGTAATTTCTCCTAAAACTTCTAACGCATGTTAATGAATTTATTATTTTACAATATCCTTTCTCTTTTAAAATTCACGTATATAATTTTTATGACGTAATTTTTAATAAGTTCCTGCTTTTTATATGTAATTATTTAATTCTAATTTGAAAGTTTTTTTCCTGTTTATAATAGTCACGTGTAAATAATTTTTTTATTTGAAGCAAACATTATTGCTTGCGCTTTTTATACAGTTGGCAACAGTTTAAATTAGTACAATTTTCTGAAATCTGTAAAAAATATCTCTAGAAATGCTGAAAATTTGAATTTAAAATAGAAATAAAACCTGAAAAAATGAGTCAAAATAAAAAAATTAATGCAATCTGCACTCCGGCAAATTCTAACGCATAAAATGATCTAAAAATGATTACACTGCCATGTTTAGTTTTTGCTGCTATAAAACTTTTTTAGTGGAACGATTTTGTCCAACTTTAGCATTAAATAACTCTTAAAATAATTTATCGATTTGAAAACTGTCTGCATCAGCGTGTTTATCAAACATTTCTGTATAAAACCACCGATTTTCATATTTTTTTATGCATTATTTTTGTTAATATTAACGAAGAAAGGCCTCCGGTCACAAAAAAATCAAAACCGGCGGCGGCGGTGGTGACAGCGGTAGTTACTTTTTTTTAGAATAGAGAGAAGGGATAGGGGGTTCGGCCCCCTACGAGCTACGCTCGCCAACCCCCGTCCAGACACCGCAGACTCTAAATGCACGCTAATTTGATCGGCTTTAAAAAGATTTCGAAAGATTCAATTATCTCTCTATTCTAAAAAAAAGTATCTACCGCTGTCACCGCCGCCGCCGCCGCCGCCGGTTTTGAATTTTTTGTGACCGGAGGTCTTTCTTCGTTAATATTAAGAAAAATAATGCATACAAAAATATGAAAATCGGTAGTATTATACAAAAATGTTTGATAAACACGCTGATGCAGACAGTTTTCAGATCGAAGAATTATTTTAAGAGATATTTAATGCTAAAGTTGGACAAAATCGTTCCACTAAAAAAGTTTTATAGGAGCAAAAACTGTTTATAGGAATTTAATCATTTTTAGATCATTTTATGCGTTAGAATTTGCCGGAGTGCAGATTGCATTAATTTTTTTATTTTGACTAATTTTTTGAGGTTTTATTTCTATTTTAAATTCAGATTTTCAGCATTTCTAGAGATATTTTTAACAGATTTTAGAAAGTGATATTAATTTAAACTGTTGCCAACACAATAAACAGCGGAAACAATAATGTTTGCTTAAAAAAAAAAATATTTATACGCGTAAATAAATTAAAAATTTATTTACACGTGACTATTATAAACAGAAAAAAACATTTGGAATTAGAATTAAATAATTATGTACAAAAAGCAGGAACTTATTAAAAATTACGTCATAAAAACTATAATTACACGTGAATTTTAAGAGAGAAAGGAATTTGTAAAACAATAAATTTATTAACATGCGTTAGAAGTCTTAAATAGGAGAAATTACGTCATATTTACGTCACATTACAGTTATTACATAAAATGAACACAAAATAATATTGCAAAACGGCTTAAATTTAGATATTGCGCTAGACATTTATTTGATATTTTAAGAGGATACTTTTCAACTATTTTTGTTAGGAAAGCGCAAATAATATTTCATTTCTAACACAAGTATTTTCATGTGAATATTAAAAAGAGAAAGAATTGTTTGGTCAAAATTACGTCAGATTAAAAACGATTAATTTAAAATGTCTCGTTTAAAAGAACTTTCTTTTCACTTTGTTAAAAAATACCAGGAGACAAAGACTCTGTTTACTTAATTCCTTTTATATTAGCTTATTTTGAAATGTTGTTACACGTGTCTACGTCATCAAGTTATTTTTATTTCGATGTTTTATTTGTATTTTAATTAATGTTGTACTAATTTATTTGTTTTTTCGTTATTTAAAATAAAAATTATGTCAATTTGTATAATTTGGCGAGTGGTTTGGCGATTTATATAATTTGGCGAAATTGGTCGGCGGGATAATCAAGTAGTTCCGCAACGGATTTGGCGTTAAAATTCCCCAATCAAAGAGAAATGAATAGAAATCCGTTTATAGAGAGATCGCCACTGTTTTTCAAATTATAATCCAATCTTTCGAAATCTTGTTAAAGCCGATCACATTAGCGTGCATTTAGAGTCTACGGTGTCTGGACGGGGGTTGGCGAGCGTAGCTCGTAGGGGGCCGAGCCCCCTAGTAATTTAAAAAACAGTGGCGATCTCTATATAAACGGATTTCTATTCATTTCTCTTTGATTGGGGAATTTTAACGCCAAATCCGTTGCGGTACTACTTGATTATCCCGTCGACCAATTTCGCCAAATTATATAAATCGCCAAACCACTCGCCAAATTATACAAATTGACATAATTTTTATTTTAAATAACGAAAAAACAAATAAATTAGTACAACATTAATAAAAATATAAATAAAACGTCGAAATAAAAATAACTTGATGACGTAGACACGTGTAACAACATTTCAAAATAAGCTAATATAAAAGGAATTAGTAAACAGAGTCTTTGTCTCCTGGTATTTTTTAACAAAGCGAAAAGAAAGTTCTTTTAAATGAGACATTTTAAATTGATTCTCAAAATATCAAATAAATGTCTACCGCAATTTCTAAATTTAAACTTTTTTGCAATATTATTTTGTGTTCATTTTATGTAATAACTATAATGTGACGTAAATATGACGTAATTTCTCCTAAAACTTCTAACGCATGTTAATGAATTTATTATTTTACAATATCCTTTCTCTTTTAAAATTCACGTATATAATTTTTATGACGTAATTTTTAATAAGTTCCTGCTTTTTATATGTAATTATTTAATTCTAATTTGAAAGTTTTTTTCCTGTTTATAATAGTCACGTGTAAATAATTTTTTTATTTGAAGCAAACATTATTGCTTGCGCTTTTTATACAGTTGGCAACAGTTTAAATTAGTACAATTTTCTGAAATCTGTAAAAAATATCTCTAGAAATGCTGAAAATTTGAATTTAAAATAGAAATAAAACCTGAAAAAATGAGTCAAAATAAAAAAATTAATGCAATCTGCACTCCGGCAAATTCTAACGCATAAAATGATCTAAAAATGATTACACTGCCATGTTTAGTTTTTGCTGCTATAAAACTTTTTTAGTGGAACGATTTTGTCCAACTTTAGCATTAAATAACTCTTAAAATAATTTATCGATTTGAAAACTGTCTGCATCAGCGTGTTTATCAAACATTTCTGTATAAAACCACCGATTTTCATATTTTTTTATGCATTATTTTTGTTAATATTAACGAAGAAAGGCCTCCGGTCACAAAAAAATCAAAACCGGCGGCGGCGGTGGTGACAGCGGTAGTTACTTTTTTTTAGAATAGAGAGAAGGGATAGGGGGTTCGGCCCCCTACGAGCTACGCTCGCCAACCCCCGTCCAGACACCGCAGACTCTAAATGCACGCTAATTTGATCGGCTTTAAAAAGATTTCGAAAGATTCAATTATCTCTCTATTCTAAAAAAAAGTATCTACCGCTGTCACCGCCGCCGCCGCCGCCGGTTTTGAATTTTTTGTAACCGGAGGTCTTTCTTCGTTAATATTAAGAAAAATAATGCATACAAAAATATGAAAATTGGTAGTATTATACAAAAATGTTTGATAAACACGCTGATGCAGACAGTTTTCAGATCGAAGAATTATTTTAAGAGATATTTAATGCTAAAGTTGGACAAAATCGTTCCACTAAAAAAGTTTTATAGGAGCAAAAACTGTTTATAGGAATTTAATCATTTTTAGATCATTTTATGCGTTAGAATTTGCCGGAGTGCAGATTGCATTAATTTTTTTATTTTGACTAATTTTTTGAGGTTTTATTTCTATTTTAAATTCAGATTTTCAGCATTTCTAGAGATATTTTTAACAGATTTTAGAAAGTGATATTAATTTAAACTGTTGCCAACACAATAAACAGCGGAAACAATAATGTTTGCTTCAAAAAAAAAATATTTATACGCGTAAATAAATTAAAAATTTATTTACACGTGACTATTATAAACAGAAAAAAACATTTGGAATTAGAATTAAATAATTATGTACAAAAAGCAGGAACTTATTAAAAATTACGTCATAAAAACTATAATTACACGTGAATTTTAAGAGAGAAAGGAATTTGTAAAACAATAAATTTATTAACATGCGTTAGAAGTCTTAAATAGGAGAAATTACGTCATATTTACGTCACATTACAGTTATTACATAAAATGAACACAAAATAATATTGCAAAACGGCTTAAATTTAGAAATTGCGCTAGACATTTATTTGATATTTTAAGAGGATACTTTTCAACTATTTTTGTTAGGAAAGCGCAAATAATATTTCATTTCTAACACAAGTATTTTCATGTGAATATTAAAAAGAGAAAGAATAGTTTGGTCAAAATTACGTCAGATTAAAAACGATTAATTTAAAATGTCTCGTTTAAAAGAACTTTCTTTTCACTTTGTTAAAAAATACCAGGAGACAAAGACTCTGTTTACTTAATTCCTTTTATATTAGCTTATTTTGAAATGTTGTTACACGTGTCTACGTCATCAAGTTATTTTTATTTCGATGTTTTATTTGTATTTTAATTAATGTTGTACTAATTTATTTGTTTTTTCGTTATTTAAAATAAAAATTATGTCAATTTGTATAATTTGGCGAGTGGTTTGGCGATTTATATAATTTGGCGAAATTGGTCGGCGGGATAATCAAGTAGTACCGCAACGGATTTGGCGTTAAAATTCCCCAATCAAAGAGAAATGAATAGAAATCCGTTTATAGAGAGATCGCCACTGTTTTTTAAATTATAATTCAATCTTTCGAAATCTTTTTAAAGCCGATCACATTAGCGTGCATTTAGAGTCTACGGTGTCTGGACGGGGGTTGGCGAGCGTAGCTCGTAGGGGGCCGAGCCCCCTAGTAATTTAAAAAACAGTGGCGATCTCTATATAAACGGATTTCTATTCATTTCTCTTTGATTGGGGAATTTTAACGCCAAATCCGTTGCGGTACTACTTGATTATCCCGTCGACCAATTTCGCCAAATTATATAAATCGCCAAACCACTCGCCAAATTATACAAATTGACATAATTTTTATTTTAAATAACGAAAAAACAAATAAATTAGTACAACATTAATAAAAATATAAATAAAACGTCGAAATAAAAATAACTTGATGACGTAGACACGTGTAACAACATTTCAAAATAAGCTAATATAAAAGGAATTAAGTAAACAGAGTCTTTGTCTCCTGGTATTTTTTAACAAAGTGAAAAGAAAGTTCTTTTAAATGAGACATTTTAAATTAATCGTTTTTAATCTGACGTAATTTTGACCAAACTATTCTTTCTCTTTTTAATATTCACGTGAAAATACTTGTGTTAGAAATGAAATATTAATTGCGCTTTCCTAACAAAAATAGTTGAAAAGTATCCTCTTAAAATATCAAATAAATGTCTAGCGCAATTTCTAAATTTAAACCATTTTGCAATATTATTTTGTGTTCATTTTATGTAATAACTGTAATGTGACGTAAATATGACGTAATTTCTCCTATTTAAGACTTCTAACGCATGTTAATAAATTTATTGTTTTACAAATTCCTTTCTCTCTTAAAATTCACGTGTAATTATAGTTTTTATGACGTAATTTTTAATAAGTTCCTGCTTTTTGTACACAATTATTTAATTCTAATTCCAAATGTTTTTTTCTGTTTATAATAGTCACGTGTAAATAAAATTTTAATTTATTTGCACGTATAAATATATATATATATTTTTTTTTTTTTTTTTTTTTTTTTTGAAGCAAACATTATTGTTTCCGCTGTTTATACAGTTGGCAACAGTTTAAATTAATATCACTTTCTAAAATCTGTTAAAAATATCTCTAGAAATGCTGAAAATCTGAATTTAAAATAGAAATAAAACCTCAAAAAATTAGTCAAAATAAAATAATTAATGCAATCTGCACTCCGGAAAATTCTAACGCATAAAATGATCTAAAAATGATTAAATTCCTATGAACAGTTTTTGCTCCTATAAAACTTTTTTAATGGAACGATTTTGTCCAACTTTAGCATTAAATATCTCTTAAAATAATTCTTTGATCTGAAAACTGTCTGCATCAGCGTGTTTGTCAAACATTTTTGTATAATACTACCGTTTTTCACATTTTTGTATGCATTATTTTTCTTAATATTAACGAAGAAAGACCTCCGGTCACAAAAAATTCAAAACCGGCGGCGGCGGCGGTGACAGCGGTAGTTACTTTTTTTAGAATAGAGAGATTAATCAGACATTATAGAAATAGATGAATCTTGTTACAATCAGCGTATTCCTGTGATATTTTACCTTGTGTTTAATCTCAACTATTTCGATTTAAAATATGTTTTCATACACAGTTGAAAGAAATGACTTCTATTCAGGAAGTTTTAATTTTAATTCACTAGGGGGCTCGGCCCCCTACGAGCTACGCTCGCCAACCCCCGTCCAGACACCGCAGACTCTAAATGCACGCTAATTTGATCGGCTTTAAAAAGATTTCGAAAGATTGAATTATAATTTAAAAAACAGTGGCGATCTCCCTATAAACGAATTTCTATTCATTTCTCTTTGATTGGGGAATTTTAACGCCAAATCCGCTGCGGTACTACTTGATTATCCTGTCGACCAATTTCGCCAAATTATATAAATCGCCAAACCACTCGCCAAATTATACAAATTGATATAATTTTTATTTTAAATAACGAAAGAACAAATAAATTTGTACAACATTAATAAAAACACAAATAAAACGTCGAAATAAAAATAACTTGATGACGTATACACGTGTAACAACATTTCAAAATAAGCTAATATAAAAGGAATTAGTAAACAGAGTCTTTGTCTCCTGGTATTTTTTAAGAGAGCGAAAAGAAAGTTCTTTTAAATGAGACATTTTAAATTGATTCTCAAAATATCAAATAAATGTCTAGCGCAATTTCTAAATTTAAACTTTTTTGCAATATTATTTTGTGTTCATTTTATGTAATAACTATAATGTGACGTAAATATGACGTAATTTCTCCTAAAACTTCTAACGCATGTTAATGAATTTATTATTTTACAATATCCTTTCTCTTTTAAAATTCACGTGTATACTTTTTATGACGTAATTTTTAATAAGTTCCTGCTTTTTATACATAATTATTTAATTCTAATTTGAAAGTTTTTTTCCTGTTTATAATAGTCACGTGTAAATAAATTTTTAATTTGAAGCAAACACTATTGCTTGCGCTTTTTATACAGTTGGCAACAGTTTAAATTAGTACAATTTTCTGAAATCTGTAAAAAATATCTCTAGAAATGCTGAAAATTTGAATTTAAAATAGAAATAAAACCTGAAAAAATGAGTCAAAATAACAAAATTAATGCAATCTGCACTCCGGCAAATTCTAACGCATAAAATGATCTAAAAATGATTACACTGCCGTGTATAGTTTTTGCTGCTATAAAACTTTTTTAGTGGAACGATTTTGTCCAACTTTAGCATTAAATAACTCTTAAAATAATCCTTCGATTTGAAAACTGTCTGCATCAGCGTGTTTATCAAACATTTCTGTATAAAACCACCGATTTTCATATTTTTGTATGCATTATTTTTGTTAATATTAACTAAGAAAGGCCCCCGGTCACAAAAAAATCAAAACCGGCGGCGGCGGTGACAGCGGTAGTTACTTTTTTTTTAGAATAGAGAGATACCACCATATTGCAGCCTCAAGTAACTTCTCCAACAGTGTTTCAGCATGCCAGATTATTTTCTGTAACTTTTCTGGAGACGACCGTTGAAGATTTTCAGATCTTAAAGTAATCAAAACTTATTTAACAGGGCTCTCATCGGTCACTTTACTGGCTACCACTATTTCCAAAAAATAATCTTTCTGGTACATTTCTATTAAAAATGTTTTAAAAATTTATCATGATGATTACTGTGCGGAAATAATGGTAGTCAAATAATTCACCGCTGAGAAACCTATATGTACGATGTAACAGTAGTAATTTACGATAATTATTTTATGATTTGGAAAAAATAGCCTGACAAGTTGAAGAAAATTATTGACCATTTTACAGACGAAATCCAAGAAAACGAAAATTTTGAAGGGTTTTTTTTTTTTTTTTTTTTGTTTGTTTTGTGGAAACTAAACATGCATTAATACAGATTACATCAGCTCACGGCGACAAAATTTAGACGGGAGGGGGGGGGGGGGGGTGCGGGTAAGGGGAAGCAGCAACTTAAATTTTGTGAGTATTGTTTTTGAGATTTTGAAAATATTGCAAATGTTGCAGAATCGATAAGCTTCAAAAAGAGAGAAAAATTAAGTACCCAATTCAGTGTTCCTTAGGGCCTGATTATAGCCTATGCAAAATTTCACCACTTTTTGGTAACAGTATTTTTCCGCATTAAACCTTATTTAATTGCATAATTTTAGGATTAAATAAGGCTGACTGGCCCGCCGGGCAACCGACCTGCAGGTCTGTGCGCCCTAAACCAGATAAAGCTGCTCCCTCCCTTAGGTGAAGCTAATAGTTTTAAAATTTGCTATACGCATTACATATGAAAAGTCTTAAATCATTTAATAATTTTTTTTTAAAAAAATCACTTTTTTGAATCATTTTTTATTAATGATTTTTATTTCTCTTTGCAAGGCAAAATAATTGATTTTTTTTCTTGAAAGTTTCTTTGCTTCAGAGGACCATTTAAATCTTTTAAAACCTAATGTGTATGTTCTGTAATTTTCTTTGTGACCAATAGCGACATGGTCTGCCCCAAGAATTCTCAGCCTGTCTGGTACCAAACAGCGCGGCGTCTCTTTAAATATATATATACGTATTTTATTTTATTTAGTTTTTTGTAAAATCATTTATCAAGTATTTGTTTGAAATGTGTAGGCTTCGTGTATTCGTACAATGCTGTGATTGTAATTCCCCCTATATATAATGTGTATTATATTAATTTTTGCGCTTGATGTGCAAAAGTATTTATAAAGAATATTTTTGGCGAAAAAAATGTAATTCAAACATTCTTTTTTGTTAAAAAATACATTTTAATATGAAAACGGGACTATTTCAATATTGTATATAAATGTGATAATCAGAACGGCGGTCAGCTATTTTGTATATACGTTAGAACAGGACTGTTTTTTTTTTTTTTTTTTTTTTTTTTGTTTTTTGTTTTTTTTAATTTTTAAATCGATTTTTCACGCAGTCATAGAGCTCGTATTTCAGACAAAATTGTGTTAAAGATATATGACAAGATTTTTCCCTTCGTTGACTGTTTTTTCTACTTTCGTCGGGAAATTCCGTTGAAAACGCCATCTTTGACAATGTTTTCAGTAGGATCTATTGTGTTTACAAAAATTCCAGAAAACTTCTTTCGATTACAGAGTTTCTGAATAACAACACATGCCAGTTCTCGAGCAAAAATTAATTAAAATGCATGTCATAAAATTGCCCCTTTGGATTTAAGAACAGCCTTAAGAAATAAAATCATAAAAATTTCAGGTTCATTTAAGAATATTATCACGGGCCCGGGCAACACCGGGTAGGTCAGCTAGTCTATACTAATAAAAGGAAGTTTCGCTCTGTGTGTGGTGGCTAGTGAAATATATTACACGTAGAAGTCTGAAAATTTGGATGAGGGTAGCCCATAAAGACAGGTCCTGATACACCTGGAGCTCAGATTTTTAATTTTTTATGACCGGCGCCCCCCTAGCACCTTTCAGTTTGTAAGCCCTGAATTGCTCAGAACTTACCCCTTTTTATCCGATCTTCTTCGTTTTGGGGGCCCTTTTCCCATTTAATTATTCTCCGTTTCTACATTCCAGTTAAGACACTGGACCCTTTGAAATTTTTCTGCGCCATGCATTTTCCACACCCTAATATTGTCAACCAATCAAGGCATAAATTTAAAATTGAGACTTGGACTCCTCTCCCTGGGCCAGCACTCTCATATTTTTATTGGGCACTTAGTGCCCTTTTTTAAGAATTTCCCCCATTTTTTTTCGCGCTTCTTTAAGATTTTATTCGAATGAATAATAAATACCCTATGCTTAATTTCGACTTATTGAGATCTAAAGCGCTAAGCACTAGAACCTTTTAACATGTTTCCATCTTAGGGCCCTGCTCTCAACTATCAGTTGGCCCCTTTTGGACATCCTATTATATCTCCCTTAAAAATGGTCTGATTCAATAACTTTTTTTTTTGTAACAACATGATAGGAATTCCAGCTACTACGCGAACAACATAAAAAATTTTCAGACTTCAGCTACCACCAAATTTTAAAATTAATCGCCTTCTTGGGGCCCTTGCCCAGCTACATTCCAGTTGAGACCCTGGACCCCTGGGGCTTGGTACAAGGCCACTTTAAGTTTTTGTGCCCTAAATTGTTAATAAATCGCCCCTTTTAATCCGTCCTTCGTTTTTGGGGCTCTTTTTCCATTTGGCTTTTTTTTTTCGTTTCTACATTTCAGTTCAGACACTAGCCCCCTAGGGTAACTTTTTGTGCGCCGTGCATTTTTCACCCACTAATTCTGTTACATTCTCATTGCATAACTTCAAAATTGAGTCTTGGTCTTCTCTCCCCGAGCCAACACCTTCATATTTTTATTGGGGTTCTAGAGCTCTTTTTCAAAGCATTTCTCTGAAATTTTTTTCTAATGATTAATACTTATACCTAGTGGTGGGATTCAGCCGGTTTGCACCGGTTCGGTAGAACCGGTTGTTAATTTGTCTTGAGTTCCGCGAACCGGTTGTTAAAATGATACTTTAAATGCGAAAATCGCATTTACATTAATTTGCTTTCTTTAAATGTTTATGTGCACAACATTGTTTTGTAGGCATAACTTTGTGATAAGTCCTGATTAATTTCATTTAATAAAATAATATTTCATTTGGAACAATAATATATTTTTTCTTCGTCACTCCTGTAAGAGAAAATTCAGCTTAAACGAAATTTTAAAGAATTTTGGTAACTAAATTGACAGTCCTAGGCTAATCCCAGTTATATGGTAAGGTTATTGAAAATTACACTAACTACTTATCTATACTAATAAAAGAAAATTTTGCTCTGTCTGTGTGTGTGCGATGGCTAGCAAAATCTACGGCACATACGAGACTGAAAATTTTTGTGAGGCTAGCTCAAAATGTCTCCTGATGCACCTGACACACAGAATTTTAAAATTCTAATAATTTGTTGAGTTATTAATTAAAAATCGCAACTCACTCTCATTAAAAACTCAACTCGGTCCTAGCGAGAAAAAAAAAACTCTGGCGTACGCACAGAAGCCTTATTTATGCATCAGTTGAAAATGAATAACTAAAAGAAGAAATTTCGGGGGTATTTTGTCATTATTTATTAACTTACATCGGCCAAACCGCTTAGTAAAGTTAAAAAAAGACATATGCTGAAAGATCTACGTCTCAAATGCCGCAATCAATTAAAAAATATATCGCAGTCAACCGCTTGAAAAACAATTTTCAAAAAAGGTCGTTTTTCCGAATAACTTTTTCTCCCTTATTGCAATGCCCCTCCAGGGCGCAATTTTGGAGGTACCGACAAACCAAAAATATGTTCTTAAAGTGAAACCCTTTTCTAATCGGTGGTGCAATTGGTAACAAATATGAATTTTAACCCTTTCAAATACACCGGTAAACGCAGGTCACTTCGCGCGTCACGATATTTTTTCTACGCTAAAAATAACTAAACGACCGTATTTTTTTTTAGCGCTTTAATAAATAGACCAGATTTACATCACCTACAAAAATTTTTAAACGTTCGAACGGGTAGAAATATTTCTAACCAAATAACATGTGTGAAATTTTCGACGAAATTTGCAAAAATCTGAGTGTTTCGTTGGGGTTTCGCTCCTTCAGGGCGAAATTTTAGAGGTACTGACAAACCAATAATATATTCGTAAATCTGCTTCTTATCGATGGGACAATCGGTTTTAAAAAATAGGAATTTTAACCCTTACAAATACACCGGCAAATGCAGGTCATATTATGCCTCAAGGAGACGATATTTTTCTACGCTAAAAGTAATTAAACGACCGCATTTGAACACAATCTTTTAAGAGTATCTCAAATTCAGATGGTATTGAGATTCTCAATAGATCAGATTTACATCATCTACAAAAATTTTGAAACATTCGGACGGGTAGAAATGTTTTTTTACAAAATAAAATGTGTCAAATTTCGACGAAATCAATGAAAACCTGGGTGTTTCTTCGGTTTCATCACTGACCCAGGCAACGCTGTTATTCGAATAAACGGCACTTTGCTTTGGCACGGAATGTTCCCTGTTATCGCTGATCTATAGCTAATACTTAAATCGTCAGATTTAGATATATACTTCCAAGTGGACATTTTTTTATATTGTTCTTCATATCTTAGCAGTTTTTTAAATGAAAGTAGTTATTTTCATAAATGCAACAAATCCAAAATTTTGATAAGTTCCTCTAGTCTTATAATTTATATTGAGAAAAATATTTTTCCAGCTCTAACAAATGAAAAGACATTGTATGATCTAAACTTTCCGAATCATGATACTTTGTATTTTACGAATTTCCAACGTTGTCTGGCCGGTTTTTTTTTTTTTTTTTTTTAACTAAGAAATGGTAAAAATTCCTAAAATATCTAAATGTCATAACTCGAGGAGTTTTGGTCTTGCAAAAATTTGTCTCACTAGCTATAGCATAGATAATATTTTTCTAAATATGTTATATACAACTTTAGGTCATGAACATGGGTTAATTCTTAAACTTACATTTCTGCTATTTTTATATTATATTGTTTATTGTTTTGATTCATTTTCTGATAGAAATTATGATCATGGTTTCATGATTGCCGAATATTTATTAACGTCCTTTTATAGGGCAACATGTTGCAGGATTTTTTTTCACCATACCAAAGGATCAAAGTTTTTTTTTAACAATGTTCTTATACTATTGGAAAATGTTTCATAATCTATGTGTGATGCTTCATTTTTCTTTCATTTTTGTACATCAAAAATCATTCGAGCAGCGAACCGGCTGTTAAATTATTTTAATCCCATCACTGCTATACCCTATACTTAATTTCGACTAATTGAAAATCTAAAGCGCTAAGTACTAGGACCTTTTATCGTGTTTTCATCTTAGGCCTTGCTCTCAATTATCAATAAGCTCCTTTTGGCCCCCTATAAAAATGGTCCGATTCACTAGAATTTTTTCCTAACTATTTCTTAGGTGCCCCAGCTACTACATGAATAACAAAAAAATTACTCACACTTCAGCTACCACCAATTTTGAATATTAATCGCCTTCTTAGGGTCTTTGGTGCAGTTTCATTAAAAATTATCTGATAGTATTGCAATTTTCTTTAGCATAGTTCTAGGGTCCTCTGGCTACTTTGGAAACCACTAAAAAATTTCTTTTACTCCAGCTGCCACTTTTTTCGAATATTAATCTTATTTTACGGCATCAACTTACGTTTACTCACTACAGCCGTGAATTAAAATTCGCGCTACTGTTAAAGGTAAGTGGTTAACTTTAGGGGGATGGGATTTCCTCCGTAAATTAAATATCACGTTAATGCTAAAGGTAATTCGTTAAATTTACAGGGGGTGGGGGCAACAAGCATTTTCCACTGCTTCGGAGTGCATTCTTTCCTCGAATTCTAGGGGGCCGATTTCAACGGGAATTGGTTAATTCAACCTAGATTACGATTCAGCTCTGTATTATGAAAATTTGTCTTAGACTTCATTTACTAACGTTTTCGAGCATTAATGGTGCATTCTTTTCTTGGGTTCAATATGTCCGATTTCAACGGTAAATGGATAATTAAACTTAGCTTACTATTCAGCTACTTTCTGTATTGTGAAAGTTTATCTTAGACTTCTGTTACCACCATTTTCGAACATTAACAGCGCATTCTTTTCTCGGCTGTTATGGGCTCTATTTCAACGAAAATTGGTCCATTCAACTTAGCTTACGATTGTTTTAAAGATTATAGTTCCACCGCCAGGATTCGCATTCTTATCTCGGGTTCTATAGGCTCGATTACTACAGGGTTTACTCATTCAATTTTCGATTGTTTCCGTCGCGTACGGAATACTCCTGCCATACACTGCCTTTGGTAGCGGGGACCCAGGCCACAGTTTCGTTCTGAAAGAGGTTTGTCGGGAACACACTAGATGCTGCCGAAGGCAGTGGGCCACCCCTAAAACCATGTTCATTTGAATTACTTATGAATATATAAAATCATACAAACTTGATTTTTGTTTACGTTATTATAACGGGCCCGGGCAACGCCGGGCAGGTCAGCTAGTTACACACACACACACATATATATATATATATATATATGTGTGTGTGTGTGTGTAACTTCCAAACAAAATTACGCAGAACTTTTTTGAGAGACAAGAGGGCGCACAAACTTTGCTTGCTCCAGGGCGCTGAATATGTAGCTACGCCACTGATCATGTTACAGAAGTTATATACTGTTCAAATAGGCACAAGAAGCAACTATGTAGGTGGCTATTGCCTGGTTCAATGGAGAAATGAAATCGAAAGAAGAAGAAAGTTTAAGTGTACATATCTCCTGAACCCCTACACATAAATACACACATCATATATCAAATTGTTCATCATAAAAAGAGAGAGAAAGAGAAAGATGTATAACACAAGGCTCTAGCTTACCCCATTCCTGTAAAATTTACGTAGGCATCCGGAGCTCGAATCAAGCGATGCTACAACGATGAAGGCGATAGTGGAACTCGCTTACTACTCTACTACCTCATTTCATTTCATACTATAAAATAGACGTAAAACTGTTTTATATATAATAACTAGGAGGGCTTCGCCCCCCCCCCCACCTGCTCGCTACGCTTACCAACACCCCGCGTAATCGCTTCGCGATCCCATTCGGCATCGCGAAGCAATCCTTATTTTCTGGCCAACCCATGACGCAACTGTTTCGCGTTTCCATTCTGGATCTAAATAAATAATCATATAGATCTCCTCTCCTCTGAAATTTTCACTTCGCCGCCTTTTCTCCGCCAACATATATGTGCAAAATTATATATATAGTGTTACGAATATTTTAAATAGTTAGTGTTTGTGATTAAAAATAATGTAAATAGTTCAATTAAGCTCTATTCATAAGCTAATATTAATTTTTGATGCATTGAAATATCTCAATTTGTTGATTTTCTGCAAGCAAATAAACCCTATTGGATTTCAATGGGAGTAATGGAAATTTGGCGAAATACTGGAAATAGCGCCAAGTTGGCTTCACCTTTGGCGACTAATTTTGGTCGCCAAATTTGGCGATATGTCGCCACGTTGGCGAAAAACTTGGCGACGTTTGTCGACAGAGCCCCTTGGTAACCCCTTAAATCATCAGAAAGCTCTGACCAATCAGATGGGTTTCGCGGTATCTACGCAGATTTTTATTGGTCCATTTTCAAATCGTTACTTTTTTTTTATATATAGAAGGATTTATTCATCTTTTGGCTTATACTATGCATTTTTACAGCTAAACATGTAAAATATTGTGTATTTAAATTCCTTAAAATTATATTCCTTGTGTGAAAGTTTCTTTGAACCGCTCATTCTCTGCCTTCCTCTTTTCCTTTTATATTCACTAAGGAGTTCATCTCGGTGCCCTCTTTTATTATTTTGGCGGTTGATAAGAGCTGGAAATTCGTAGCAGATATATTTAAAACAATTGCCTTCTTTTGGTAAGGATTTGACAAATTGCTTTGACAAAGGCTTTTTTTTTTTTTTTTTTTTTTTTTTTATCTTTGAAATTTACGATTTGCGAAAAATCCTGACGCGATGGTTTAAAATGAAAATAATTTTCGGATTCGGAGCTAAAAAATACATTAAAATCAATTATTAAAATTTAACACCTTCGGAACCGGCAGCTTTTGCACAAATTTTATTCGGGTGGCACCACTTTAAAAAACAAGTCGAAAATTACAAGTCAAAAGTGGCATGCTATAACTAGTTTTATAAATATTTTTTGCACCTCATATTGTACTGAATGTATATTTTACTGCACTTCATAAGTGCATATCCATTTCATTATGTTCGAAAGGCTGTAACATCATTAAAACGCACTTGACATATTTTTTCCCCATTGGCCGTAATGTAACGGAAATCTTTTGACTGTCCCTGTCATTAAGCTATGCATCCGATTTTCATAAAATTTGAAACGACTTGACAAAATTTTGTAACAATTATATATTTAAAATTTCAGACCATTCGGTTGGGTAGTTTTTGCTCTGTTATATGCGGACCGACGTACAGACATACAGACGGACCGAACGACAACTATAGGTGCTACGTATTTATATACTTACGAATAAATAATCTCGAAAATGCTCTAATTAAAGAAAGCAAATATTACTTTTATTTTTTACTGGTAACAAAAACAAATCCTGTATGCACTTTTTGAGGGTACATATATGCACCCATGGTCCAGAATGGTTTAGAAAGCACAATCATCACACGTGTTTTATAGCATCAGATTTTCTCTATTTTGTTTACTTTATAACTTTGAATTTAGATTTGCGAAAAATCCTGGCGTGATGGTTAAAAATGAAGGTCATTTTCAGATTCAGTGTTAAAAAATACATACAAATCTATTATACAAAATTAAAGAGCTCAACCATCGCAAGCTTGTGTTATTCTAACTGTCTTGCAGATAAGTAAATTTTTTCTGGAATCGTGGACAAATGCGAGATTGGTTTAAAATTCCATAAGCGTTTCAACTTTAAGTTACAGAATGGTCTCGCATAAAAACTACGTAGTCAATTATTTATATTTTGAATGTAGTTAAATGCGAAAAATATGTGTTTTATGAAGTTTTTTAGAAATATCGAACTAAGTTGTATATGTGAATGAGATAATAACTTTTATGTCCGTTTTCTATAATGATTCAGACCTAACTTTTTTAATAAATGCACATTTTGAAGTTTGAAATTACCATATGAATTCTAAACAATCCATCTGTTACAATCCCATAAAATTGAAGGCCATATTGAAAGTTTCATCTTATGTAATCCCGAATTTATGATCCAATATTAAAAGATAGCATAGAAAGAATCCAGAACGAAATTTCTAGAAATAAGGCTTTTTGATGAAGAATAAATTACAATAGAACACCGCTAATCCGAACCCTGGTAATCCGATATTCCGGTTAATCCGAACCCATTTTATTTTCGAAAATTATACTTGAACAAATTAACTGAAAAAATTAACTTACGAAATTTTCGGAATTACAGGATGAATGTCGGGAAAAACGTGTAGAAGTTACAATTAAACATAAAATGGCACTAGTGCATGTTTTTTATTCTTTAAACAGCTTGAATAGAATTTAAAAAAAATACTCAATAATGTAAAAGTACAACATATGTGCAGGAATATAAAACGAAAACGTAAACTGTAGGCCTACTCGTAGAAGCCAACTTAAAAAAATCTCCAATATCAGTTTGTTTGCCAGTCACTATAAAATTCTCTTTTAAAAAGCAAAAGTATTTAATTTAAATGACAAAAATTTATTTTAATTTCAACAATATGATTTTGCAAATTATCTACAGAAATATTTCTTTCTTTGCTCCCTCATCGACGTGGTGACTGAGCTATTTATAGATTTGCGATTTTTAACTGTTTGTAATGGGTTGTTACATAATTCCTTATTCTGAAGTTTCATTAGATTATTATAAACATCAGGAGTGATGAAACAATGAATACTATTTTTTCCCCCGAAAGTCGTACCAGATTATCCAACATGCCGGACCTCAGGACGCCGGATTAGAGGATGTTTATTATGTTACTGGATACTTATATAACTTGCAATTTTTTAGCATGCATCTTTTATTTTTCTATTTTTACCGGAATTTCGAAATCCTAACTTTTTGTAATCCGAATAGGCAGCTGTCCCAATTAGTTCGGATTAGCAGGGTTCTACTGTATTGCTATCTAGATAAATGTAGAATGAATATTTGTTTTGGGAAACACCAAAAATTTATCTGGAAATGCGAGGGTTTTTCCAAATTGAAGTTATTAATTATAGCATTTAAGAAAGCAAGAACGAAATTTCTAGAAATAAGGCTTTTTGATGAAGAATAAATTATTGCTATCCAGATGAATGCAGAATGAATGTTTGTTTTGGGAAACATCAAAAATTTATCTGGAAATACGAGGGAATTTCCAAATTGAAGTTTTTATTTATAGCATTTAAAAAAGCAAGAACGAAATTTCTAGAAATAAGGCTTTTTAATGAAGAATAAATTATTGCTATACAGATGAATGTTTGTTTTGGGAAACACCAGAAATTTATCTGGAAATACGAGGGAATTTCAAATTTGAAGTTTTTATTTATAGCATCTTTCTTTCTTTCTAACCGATGACCAGGCCCCTACCTGCCGGGTTGCCCCAGCTTAACGGGTTTAGTACCTGGCATCGGGCGAAATCCCGCCTGATTAGGCGAAAGCCCGCCTAATCGCCGCGAAGCGGCAATAAACCTGACATCATTGCCTCGATCGTCATCCTATCTGCGGTGCCTACTGCTCGTTGTGTATACTTTGTTAAGCCGGTTACTTAACGTTATATCCTGATGTTTGGCACCTGCACGTTGCTACTCATGTTGGTCTCGTAATTTAGAACCTTGATCAGATGATGAGACCTTCACCTGGCAAGGCACCTCCAGAGGTATAATTCACAGGTAACTTCGAGGACTTTGCACCCACGACGGATTTTACATGCACCAGGCGCCATTAGCGTAAATGGCGGATTATAGCCAGCAGTAGGCCTCGATCCCGCGGCTTTAGCTGCGAATTCGATGCTCTGCCAACTGGGCCACCGCTGCCCGAACTACTACTGAATGACCTGGGGTTTAGAAGCCGAATTGTTGGTGAAAAAAGCAAGAACGAAATTTCTAGAAATAAGGTTTTTTGGTGCAGAATAAATTATTGCTATCTAGATGAATGCAGAATGAATATTTGTTTTGGGAAACACCAGAAATTTATCTGGAAATACGAGGGAATTTCAAATTTGAAGTTTTTATTTATAGCATCTAAAAAAGCAAGAGCGAAATTTCTAGAAATAAGGCTTTTTGGGAAGAATAAGTTATTGCTATCTAGATGAATGCAGAATGAATATTTGTTTTGGAAAACACTAAAAATTTATCTGGAAATACGAGGGAATTTCCAAATTGAAGTTTTTATTTACAGCATTTAAAAAAGCAAGAACGATATTTCTAGAAATAAAGCTTTTTGATGAAGAATAAATTATTGCTATCTAGATGAATGCAGAAGGAATATTTTTTTTGGGAAACACCAGAAATTTATCTGGAAATACGAGGGAATTTCACGTTTGAAGTTTTTATTTATAGCATCTAAAAAAGCAAGAACGAAATTTCTAGAAATAAGGTTTTCTGGCGAAGAATAAATTATTGCTATCTAGATGAATGCAGAATGAATATTTGTTTTGGGAAACACCAGAAATTTATCTGGAAATACGAGGGAATTTCAAATTTGAAGTTTTCATTTACAGCATTTAAAAAAGCAAGAACGATATTTCTAGAAATAAAGCTTTTTGATGAAGAATAAATTATTGCTATCTAGATGAATGCAGAATGAATATTTGTTTTCGAAAACACTAAAAATTTATCTGGAAATACGGGGGAATTTCCAAATTGAAGTTTTTATTTATAGCATCTAAAAAAGCAAGAGCGAAATTTCTAGAAATAAGGCTTTTTGGTGAAGAATAAATTATTGCTATCTAGATGAATGCAGAATGAATATTTGCTTTGGGAAACACCAAAAATTTATCTGGAAATACGAGGGAATTTCTGAATTGAAGTTTTTATTTACAGCATCTAAAAAAGCAAGAACGAAATTTCTAAAAATAAGGCTTTTTGGTGAAGAATAAATTATTGCTATCTAGATGAATGCAGAATGAATATTTGTTTTGGGAAACACCAGAAATTTATCTGGAAATACGAGGGAATTTCAAATTTGAAGTTTTTATTTATAGCATCTAAAAAAGCAAGAACGAAATTTCTAGAAATAAGGCTTTTTGGTGAAGAATAAGTTATTGCTATCTAGATGAATGCAGAATGAATATTTGTTTTGGAAAACACTAAAAATTTATCTGGAAATACGAGGGAATTTCCAAATTGAAGTTTTTATTTGCAGCATTTAAAAAAGCAAGAACGATATTTCTAGATATAAAGCTTTTTGATGAAGAATAAATTATTGCTATCTAGATGAATGCAGAAGGAATATTTGTTTTGGGAAACACCAGAAATTTATCTGGAAATACGAGGGAATTTCAAGTTTGAAGTTTTTATTTATAGCATCTAAAAAAGCAAGAGCGAAATTTCTAGAAATAAGGCTTTTTGGTGAAGAATAAATTATTGCTATCTAGATGAATGCAGAATGAATATTTGCTTTGGGAAACACCAAAAATTTATCTGGAAATACGAGGGAATTTCTGAATTGAAGTTTTTATTTACAGCATCTAAAAAAGCAAGAACGAAATTTCTAAAAATAAGGCTTTTTGGTGAAGAATAAATTATTGCTATCTAGATTAATCCAGAAGGAATATTTGTTTTGGGAAACACCAGAAATTTATCTGGAAATACGAGGGAATTTCCAAATTGAAGTTTTTATGTATAGCATTTAAAAAAGCAGGGACGAAATTTCTAGAAATAAGGCTTTTTGATGAATTATTGCTATCTAGATGAATGCAGAATGAATATATGGTTTGGGAAACACCAAAAATTTGTCCAGAAATGCGAGGGGAAAACCAAATTGAAGTTTTAGCTTACAGCATTTAAAAAAGCTAGGGAACGTAGAAAAAAAGTCGGAAGTTTATGTGAAGCACATTTTTGTAGCGGTTGTTTCATACCGACAAGGTCAAGGTGAAATTAAATTCACAAAAAAAAAACTACATTCCTGGATGTACTGGCTTCCCTTTCTAGAATATTCGTATAAAGAAATTTCCCCCCTTTCTATTTTTAAACACTTACAATTACATGGTTGTGGAAAAAATATTTCTCGTGTAAAATAATTTCTTTCTTTAGGGTTTCGTTCATCTGACGAAACACTATTCGTCTCCCTCCTCTGTCTGTCTATCTACCTGTCTGTCATAGAGGCCGTTCTCAGAAACTATATGTGTCGGAGACTTGAAATTTTGGATTCTGATAGCTGAACCCTCACATCAAACGACAAATCATAAAATTTTGAAAAAGTCTTATATTTACCCGTCTGGGCTCTAACTTGTGTATTTTAAGCTTTTTTTTCTAACTGAGCCCCCAATTAAGTTGAAGACTTGAAATTTTGGATACTTATAGCTGAACACCTTACATCAAAAGACAAATCATAAAATTTTGAAAAAGTCTTATATTTAAACCTCTGGGCTCTAACTTGTGTATTTTAAGCAATTTTTCTAACGCAGCGACTAATGAAATTGGGGATGTGAAATTTTGCATACTTATAGCAGAACACTTGCGATCACACGAAAAATCATAAAAATTTAAAAAACACTTTTATTATTTACCCTTCTTTCTTCCCCCTTCCCCCTTCTTTCCCTTATTATTTACCCCCTTTAACTTCTGTATTTTTAGCAATTTTTGTAACCTCTACCCTTTTCACCCGGTGTGCACTTTTCTAACTGTTGCCGACACTCCTTTGACCCCTCTTTGATATTACGCACCATAGCCGTACATATTTTAGTTCCAATTTTTACCGCCAGAGGCCGCCTACCTATCTCGGGTACTATGGGCCGATCCCCTCGACTCATATATCTACGGATAGTTTGTAAAATGGAGTTTCGTTCGGATAGAGGTTTGTTTAGAGTAGAGGTTGCGAAATGTGGAACTAACAGATTTTGCAAAAGGATAAAATGTTTTGGAAAAAATATTAAACGGAACCCTCTGTGCGATCTGTGATTACCCACTTGTTTCTAACTCAGCCCTTAATTAAGTTGAAGACTGGAAATTTTGAATACTTATAGCTGAACACTTGCAATAACACGACAAATCATACAAATTTCAAAAAGTCTTATATTTACCTTTCTGGTCTCTAACTTGTGTATTTTAAGCAATTTTTCTAACCTCCACCCTTTTCATCCGGTGGGCACTTTTCTAACTTTTGCCGACATCCTTTTGACCACTCTTTCATATTATGTACCATAGCCTTACATTTTTTAGTTCCACTTTTTACCGCCAGGGGACGTCTAACTATCTCGGTTACTATGGACCCGATCCTCTCGACTAACATATCTGCGGATAGGTTGTAAAACGGAGTTTCGATCGGATACAGGTTTGTTTAGAATAGAGTGCGCCCCCTGGTTGCGAAATGTGGAACTAACAGATTTTTAAAAATAATAAAGTATTTTGGAAAGAATATTAAACGAAACACTCTGAGCGATATGTGATCCCTCCTTACCCACTTGTTTCCCTTTAAATTTGTAACTTTGTACTTTTTAACATTCCTTTAATATTTCCTTTATCATAAGAAAATTATTAGAGAAAAGACCAATCAAAAATTTCCGAAAATAATACCAGATGTGGTGGTTAATAATTCTTAATCTTTCCAAGAGATGGTGCTGCAAAAAAAGGGTAGGACCACTGTCTAAATTTTTATGTCATTTTGTAGCTATGGCGATATCTTTCAAAATGCTATTGATGTTTAAGAGTCCTCGGGTTAGCGTCCTACTTTTTTCGTTAAGTTGGTTGACGCGCTTGCCTCCACGTCGCATTTACAGTAATTTAGGTTTTGCAGTTTGGCAACATCTGCGAAACATCAGTTGTTTGTTTATCGATTATTTACGCGAACCTATGGTACGTTCGCTGGATCTACATTTCTTCGAATAATGTATATAACCTGTAAATAATATATTTTGTATATAAAGTAAATTAAAGTAATAAGTTGTAGTAATTGAACCAGCGACAATGAGTATTCCAATACTCGCACCATTCGACATTTAACATTTTATGGTCCGTCATGTCAAGTTTCTAGCCAAATAAAGAGTCGTATACTTGTGGAAAGTTATGGTGATAATGTCCTACCGCAATATCAAGAGTTAACCCAAGACAACCGTCAGCATAGACCGCAAAACTGTATCGCTTTAGAAAAAAGTCAATTTTGCGCATTTGGTGGGATCAGAAGGGTTTTGTGTACCATGAGCTTCTAAAATCAGGTGAAACAGATCCCTAACCTCAACGAATGATCAATTTTCACTATGCATTTATCGAAAAGCGACCAGAATGTGCTATAAAATACGAAAAGTAATTTCGCTGTACAACAACCTTCCCCTCTCACACACAGTGAAAGCGGCTATAGAAAACATTTTTATACTTGGTTGGGAAATCTTTCTCACCCGCCGTACTCACCAAACTTGGCCCCATCCGACTAACACTTCTTTTCCTCGATGTCTCACGCACTTTCCGTGAAATACTTCATCAATTACGGAGGTGTCTAAAAATGGCTTGATAACTGGATCACCTCAAAAGATACACAGTTGTTCTGCATCCACGAGTTGCCGCAGAAATGGGAAAATTGTGTAGCTATCTGTGTCACATACTTTGAATAAACCATTTTTTACCTTTCTCCCAAATTATATGCGTTTTTTTTATATATATATAAAATTATCAAGATTTATTAACCGCCGCACCTAGTGTATTTCAAGTATTCAAGGAAACGTATCTGAAAAAAACAGTCCTTTCGGCCGGTAGGAAAATGTAACTTTCAGTTTTTTTTTTTTTTTTTTTTTTTTTTTTTTTTTTAATATGGCTTATTTTACTCAAGCACATGAAGCTAAAATGGAACTCGATTAGATGATTCAATAAAAACAATTCAAAAAATTCAAATGCACATTTTACTCGAATTTTAAGAAGCTAAAATTCGACGAACCCGTTAAAAGAATATTCGTCAATATTGAGTTTGAATGAGAATTGCAACACATTAGTAAGCTATAGCCATGTTGGCATCATTTATGGTTGCTTAGTTTTGGTCGCCAAATTTGGCGATATTTTGCCAAGTGTCGCCAAGCTTCGCGAGAATTTGAAGCTATCGTTCACAAACACTTATAAATTAATACCTGATTTTCTTTCATTGTTGTCTTGTTTCAAAATGGCTACCACCCTAGAATTTCAAACTGCTATATCTCAATCATTTTTTAAGTTAGAGACGAAACAAAAAATACTCCGGAATCCTTGTATCAAGGTCTAGCACTTAAACATAAAATAAATATGGATTTTTTTAAATTTTTTGTATATTTTTTTTAGTTTTAAATATTTAATTGGCCGCCATTATGAAACAAGATGGATGGTGGATGAAATTGGCCAATGAACTCGGTTGAGACATTTGTATGTGCTATGCACACAATAAATCTTATCCAAATCGGTTTATAAATACGAGAATGACAAAAATCAGATACATATATATATAAGTCACATTTGAAAGGAGGGTGGTTTTGGAGTCTGGGGGTCATGATCGGTGAAACTATACCGAACTTTTCGGAAGTGCTTTCCTCTGTACGTTTGCAATATGTAACTTTTTACTTTTTATAATGAAAGCTACCTAAAACGCCGCCTAAAACTTTCGGAAACTTATTGGTTTCTGCTTAACTTTTCTGCTAATTGTTTTGCATATAAGGAAAATGTTGCTGGGACCGTGGGCAATTGTGACATTTTTTTTTAAATTCCGTAAACGTTTCGACAATGTGTTACAGAATTGTATCACACAAAAACTACCTAGGTAATAATTAGAATTTTCGATAGGGAATATTTAGAATCAACCGTTTTACTCCATTACTACAAATTTTATTTTGTAGTAATAAATAAATTACAACTGAGCTTTAGTCGACTAAGATCTCATAGAACTAAAAATGCATCACAGTGATTTTTTTTTTGTAATCGCTGGCAAAATTTATATTCAATAAATGTATAAGAAGATAAAAAACTCTGTTTATCAAAAACTGTGTAAGTTTAAGATTTATTCCCTCAACACCATTTAACTTTTATATTTTCTTCCACTTCTTCATAGTAATTAGTAAGTAAAATTCTTTTTAAAAGCATATTTTGAATAAAATAAAATCATAAGACGAAACGTAATTTTTTACCTTGTTTCAGCATAAAATATATAATGTGAACTTTAAAAAGTCCACTGTCTTACTTAAAAGGCGACTAAAGTAATGAAAAAGATGTTACAAGTTTAAAATATACATTTTATTTAAAACTTCTTAGTACTTTCAAGCCTTCCAAGCTCATCATCAGAGCACCCATCAGAATGACCAAAAAAAAAAAATAAATAAATAAATAAAAATAAACCCCTCAAAGAAAGAATAAAAGAACATAAAGTAGATATAAAATTTTGTCGTCAATCCAGTTTGCCGTCTCTCTCGTTTAAGTTTCAATCAGAATATCTCAATAGATTTTGATCATGCAAAAGTCATATTCCCAATATCCAATTATTACGCATCCACTATAAGAGAATCCATAGATATCCTGTGTAAAAACAATCAAGTATGTAACGACGCCCTATCGTACAATATCCCCAGTTTATGGTTCAATACCCTGAAGAAAATCCTGAAAACCTGAGAAAAGTGACGTATTAAAATTTAAAGTACGGAAGTTAAATATTTTCTTTTACCCATGGAAAGTGACGTATGTGAAACAGAGTGATGTCATAAAATAAATGGAACTGCAATTAATAATAATAATATATATTTCCTCTAATTAAATTCAATTCAAGAAACTGCTACTGCTACTTCTACTTTCAACTCTAGTAATTATTGGCTCTCTCTTTTTTAAAACAAAGTGACGTATTTGTATAAATAAACAACATTTAGTTATTAAGATATTCTCTGATGATGAGCCTGGAAAGCTTGAAAGTACTAAGAAGTTTTAAATAAAATGTATATTTTAAACTTGTAACATCTTTTTCCTTATTTTAGTCGCCTTTTAAGTAAGACTGTGGACTTTTTAAAGTTCACATTATATATTTTATGCATATTTTGAAATTCTATAAACAAAACGCATATTGCTAAATTATACTTCTAAAAACAATAAAATGAAAAAAAAACTGTCCGCACGCAACTCATATTAAAAGGCATGCTAGATGAAATTTTATACCCAGCAACTTCACACAGCCTTATTCGAAAAACATTAGCTTTATCTTATTTGGCAAGATAGACCAGTTGCTCTACTTAGTCTTAACAAGGGTAGACCGAAAACCGTGAACGGCCCTGTTCTGGCCCGGAATTAGAGTGTTTCGCGGGTTAGATTTAAAATTCGTCCTCAAAATTTTGCTTTAAGTCAAACCGAAAGCCGGACAGAATCACCTAAAAAATTCGTTGACACGAAACTCGACCCGAACTCGAAATACTTCAAATCGAATCCAACCCGAAATCCCAAATCGAACAAAGTTGATCTAAAATTTAATACATGATCTTCAATTTAATACAATTATGAAAATATAGTCTGTAATCCTATCTCTAATATAAATTTTATCTTTTATGTAAAATGTAAAGATGCAAAAACTTATTCATTTTCAAATATACAGTTTCTTTAAAAAAAAAAAATGTGTTACCCAGAACCCAACCAGCGTGTTAGGTCGGGTTCGATAAAATCAGGTTACAAAACCAGATTCAAGACTATACCTGGAATCCAAACTCAGGGTTTTTCTCTCGAAAAAAATCCTCTGGCCCTTGTGCCCAGGCATATGTCTGTAGGCTTTATTTTCTTCTGCAATTTGTGCTATTATTACAACCACTTATGTCGAACACCGTGTATATTTAATAAAACGGAGCAATTTAAATTATTCACATACGAGCAGTCAAACATGCAGAATAAACTCTCTCAGATGACAAATACGAGCGGGTATCAATAAGTTTTTGCCCTCACATAGAAATAATTGAGTGAAATTTATGAAATTGCAACATTCTATTAATCCTTTTCTATATAGTCACCGTGCAAAGTAACACATTCCTGCAAACTTTATTTCAAAAAGAGGGTAGAGGATGTATTCCAGGAGGCGCGATAGTTGATCCAAAGAGAAGAACTTGTGACATATTGTGACACACCCACGTGTGACATATTGTTGGAAAGCCCTGTGACGACTTATTCATGTTATGCACTCGCCGAGCTCCTCCCCCGAATTTCCCACCCGGGGGGGGGGGCATGAATGGTGTCCGTAAAATTTAGAAAAGTGCACCTCCGTAGGGCAAATTGGGGGGAAGGGCTCAGGATGTGCATATTATGAATAAGTGGTCACAGGCCCTTCCAACAATATGTCACATGTGAAGGGTCGGCAAGAGCTAGTAAAAGGCCCCCTTTGGGTCTACAATCATGCCTCCTAGAATACATCTTCCCCCATCTTTTTGAAATACCATTTGCAGAAATGTGTTAATGTGCACGTTGACTATATAGAAAAGGTCTAATACAATGTAGCAATTTCATAAATTTTATTCTCTTATTTCTATGTGAGGACAAAAAACTTATTGATACCCACTCGTAATTCTTATTTTTGAAAGAGGTCCAAAGCAAACATCCTAACTATTGCTAAACCAACGGATAACAAATTATTTTCATTTCAACGACACAGTTCTACACAAACATTTTCTTCCACAATATTATATTTAAATAGTGAGTAAAATTATTTGAAAGGGTATAATTCGAAATTGTACAAACAAAACATTTGTTTCTAAATTAGGTCTCGAAACCAAAATCATTAAAATGAACACTGAAGACACACTTTTCTCATTGAAATGCCTGCCAGTTGATATTCTGTACCCGGAATCCTCAAAAAAGAAAAGTCTTGTTTGCAAAACAGAAAAATCATCACGGATCCCACACAGTCTTACTACAAAAAATGAACATTTGTTCTACCCAGATTTAACAATGATAAATCTGAAATGCATAATGTCCTTCCCTGGAATCAAACCTGAACTATCTTAACCTCAAAATAATTTTACAGATGTTACCGAAGCGTAGGTCTGTATACTTTATTTTCTTCTTAATATAGAGTTACCCTGACAACCAGTTACATCAAACATCATGTATAGTTTAAATAGAATGTAACATTGCAGATTATTCAGATACAAAGAATCAAACATATAAAAAACCTCTTAGCCGTCACATTAATCTTATCTTTTATAGATATCCAAAGCAAAATTCCAAACTATTGTTAAAACCAACAGACAACATGTTAGATTCATTTCAACGACACAGTTAAACCCAAAAATTTTCTTCCGCAATTTCATTTATAAACAGTAAGCAAAATGTTTTGTTGTTGTATATGTAGAAATCCTACAAGACAAAACGTTTGTTTACCCTCGAAACAATCTTACAAGGTACCTAAGCGTAAGTGTGTACACTTTGTTTTCTTCTGAATCTAGACCTGTCCTGACAACCACTTATAGAAAATACCATGTATATATTTTTTAAATGAAACAATTCGGCTTATTCACATACGAGTAATCAAACATATAAAAAAAAATCTCCCAGACGTCACATTATTCATATTTTTTGAAGAGCTTCTAAGCGAAAGCCTTAGCTAATGCTAAAACCAACAGACAACATGTTAGATTAATTTCATCGACATAGTTTAAACACTAATATTTTTATCCACTATTTCAAGCCCCACCAGTGGCCGAGAGGTTCTGCTCTCGAAGGTGGTAGACGAGAGGTGCTGGGTTCGATCCCAATCGCGCCCGTAGGCCTAATCGTTCGGAGTTTGCGTGGTTTTCTTCGAGCCTTGGTTTTCCAAGCGTAAATACGGGTTAGGTTCCCTTAGAAAGACTCCCACGGAGGGCACTCCTCCCTTTAGGGTCTATATCCCTCGTGATGATAATTGGCCGTCATAAACATAACCATCCACTATTTCAATTATTAAACAGTAGGGAAAAACCTTTGTAGTTGTACATTTAGAAATTGTACAAGTCAAAACGTTGTGTTACTAAATTACGTTCTCTCAACCGAAATCTTTAAAATGAAAACTGCGCACACACCTTCCATTGAAATGCATGCCATATGACATTTTGTACCCGGAAACCTCAACAAAATTCTTGTTTCAAAAGAAAAATATCATCTCGTATCATGTACAGTTTTACTATAAAAGTGAACATTTGTTCTACCTAGTGTTAACAATGGTAAATCAATAATGTCCTGCCCTAAAATCGATCCTAAAAAATCTTACAGGGGTTGCTGAATCGTAGATCTGATGACTTTGTTTTCTTCTGAATCTATAGAGCTATTCTGAAAACCACTTATATCGACCACCATGTATAATATAAATAAAATTTAATAAATCAGGTTATTCATATATAAGGAATCAAACATATTAAAAAAAAACACTCAGACTGCTCATATTTTTATTTTTTCAAAGAGATCCTAAGCAAAAGCCCTAACGTTTGCTAAAACCAACAGACAACATCTTAGATACAATTCAACGAGAACTTTCAATACAGACATTTTCTTCCACAATATTATATTAAAACAGTGTGTAAAACTATTTGAAGAGGTATATTTAGAAACTGTACGGAACAAAACGTCAGTTCCTAAATTATGTCTCAAAACTGAACTCATTAAAATTCAAACAGCGTACACATACCTTGCATAGAAATGCATGTCAGATCACATTTTATGCCCGGAAACATAAAAAAAGCCTTGTTTGGGAAACAGAATTATCATCTGGGAGGCGTACTGTTTTACTGTAAAAATGGACAGCTGTTCTACCTAGTTTTAGTAATGACACATCGAAAATGTACGAGGTACTCGTGCTGCCCTGGAATCGAACCTGAGATATCTTACTTTCGGAAATATCTTACAGAATTTACTGAAGCATAAGGTCTGAAGACTTATATTCTTTTGAATGTAGATCTACCTTGACAACCACTTATATCAAACATCATATGTAGGGGAGATGGGGGCACATGTGAACAGGGGGCAGATGTGAACATCGCAGTTTTTCAATAGTTATTATAAGTTTTTTTATTTGAAAAAAATTACCAAAGATGGCATCACCTGTGGACGTATGGTAAAAATTTTTTGAAGCTTTTTGACATTTTGTTTGTCTTTAGTAGCCAAAACACTGTTTGTAGATGTCAAATGTAAAATGTCGGTTTCAACTTTGGTAAGTGATAAAGTTTATTTATTTAGTTAGTTATTCGAATTTCAATGTTTTAACATATACTATGACTACTATAGAATATTTTGGATAAAGTTGTTTTGTTCCCTAAAATTGATAAATGTTAATTATTTATCAATTTAACTCTAGCAGCCATGCGGGGCACTTGTGAACAGTCTAGTTGGGGCAGATATGAACAGTTCACAAAAATCAAAATCTTTCTCTGTTGTGCGAATAGAAAGAATTGATAATGATAAAATGTATGTTAAATTCCTGAGAAAGAATCTCAGATCCAATTCATATAATTTCCCTGAAATAGTAGACATTTCTGTCATACAAAAAAGTGATATTGTATTGAAACTTCCACTTCCACATTTGTCAGGAAGTACACAAAGAGCAAGAAGCTCATTTGAGTTCAATTATAATTTAAATAAATTCAATGTTTCCTAAAATGCAATAAGTGTTATGTACTATTTTAGTAAACGGTTTAAAACAATATTTTTTATGCATTGTTAATACAAAGAATATTATGACAAACAACTTTGTATTTTTTTTCTTTTCATTTGTCTCAAACTTGCTGTGATGGCTTACTTCCATCTCTCAAACAACAGCTATGAATAGGATAATTTGAATTGGGATGGATATCAGTAACATTCTTAAAATGTAAAATTTTCAAATTGATAACTAATATAATTCTTGGGTATGGTGTCAGAAGAGCTTTATATATATTTAGTTTCATTTCAAAATCTTTTGTTTAAACATGTCACTCAGAAACTAGAAAAAAAAATATTTTTTATTTTATTTATGGTGAATTTAACTGATAATATAAATAATGGTTATGATAACAAATTAATAACAGGAGAAAAAGCATGTCAAAGGATATTTTTTCCTTGTGTTCACATGTGCCCCACGAGTGTTCACAACTACCCCGCTGATGGGGCACATGTGAAGAATTTTTTGAATTTATAAAACTGTTAAAAAATGTAAGAAAAACTATACAGGTGATTAAAAAAAATTTCCATGTGTAAAAGAAAGTTATGTTTACTATACTCACTACTTTTTATTTATAAGAATTAATCCAATTATGAGAAAAAGATATATTTATGCGAACTGTTCACATGTGCCCCCATCTCCCCTATTTGTATTTTGAATAAAAATTAATAATTCAGCTTATTCACATACTAGGAACCAAACATATAAAAAAAATGCACTCAGACTTCTCATTATTCAAATTTTTCTAAAGAGATCCGAAGCAAAAGTCCATTGCTAAAATCAACAAATATCATGATAGATTCAATTCAACGACACAGTTTTACACAAACATTTTCTTCCGCAATATTATATTTAAACAGCGAGTAAAACTCTTTGAAGGGGTATATTTAGAAATTGTACAAGACAAAACGTGTGTTACTAAATTAGGTCTCGAAACCGAAATCATTAAAATGAAAACTGCGTACACGCATCTCGCATTTAAATGCATGTCAGTTAATATTCTGTACCCGGAAACCTCAAACAAATGTCTTGTTTGCAAAACAGAAACATCATCTAAGATCCCGTACAGTTTTACTATAAGAAATGGACAGTTGTTCTACCTAGTTTTAACAGTGATAAGTAAATAATGTGTTAAATTTCCTACACTGAAATCGAACCTGATCTATCTTACTCTCGAAATAATGTTACAGAAGTTACCGAAGCATAGATCTGAAGATTTTATTTTCTTCTGAATCTAGAGTTATCCTATAAACTACTTTTATAAACATTATTTTTACTTTAATTGAAATTTTATATTCAAATCCAAAAAATCAAACATATACCTAAAACCACTTAGACGTCTGATTAATCTTAATTTTTAAAGAGATCCGAAACAAAAGACCTATTGCTAAAAGTCCTAACTGTTGCTAAAACCAACAGACAACTTGATAGATTTAATTCAACGACACAGTATACAACACAGACATTTTCCTCCACAATATTATATTTAAATAGTGAGTAAAATTCTTTGAAAATGTATATTTAGAAATGGTACAAGACAAAACATGTTTCACTAAATGAGGTCTCGAAAGTGAAATCATTAAAAGGAACAATGCGCACACGCATCACGCATTGAAAAGCATGTCAGATAGCGTTCTGTAACCGTCAAACGCGACAAAATTGTTGTTTGCAAAACAGAAATATCGTATCAGATCCCTTACAGTTTTTACTATAAAAAATGGACATCTACTTAGTTTTAACAACGATAAATCGATAATGCGTAATGTCCTGTCCTGGAATCGAACCTCAACTATCTTACTCTCGAAACAATCTTACAGAAGTTACCGAAGCATAGATCTGAAGATTTTATTTTTTTCTGAATCTAGAGTTATCCTATAAACTACTTTTATCAAATACTATCTTTACTTTAATTAAAATTTTATAATTCATCTTATTCACATCCAAGGAATCAAACATATACATAAAACCACTTCTGATTACTCTTAATTTTTAAAGAGATCCGAAACAAAAGACCTATTGCTAAAAGTCCTAACTTTTGCTAAAACCAACATACAACTTGACAGATTTAATTCAACGACACGGTACAACACAGACATTTTCTTCTACAATATTATATTTAACACGTTCGCTGCCAGGCTACGAGTATACTCGTAGCTTTAATATTCGTGGTTTTAATTTATTAATTACTTAGTCACCATTATTTTAGAATTAAAAAAATTGCCTTATTTATTTTCAGAAATTTCGCTGTATTAGAAAACCGAAATTTACTTTTCTGAATTTGTGGTAGCAAACGACTTTCAAGAAGAAATTTGAAAATTCTTACTTTATAGGCTTGGCAGTGAACGTGTTAAATAGGGAGTAAAATTCTTTGGAAATGTATATTTAGAAATGGTACAAGACAAAACATGTATTACTAAATGACCTGAAAACCACTTTTATCAAGCACCATGTGTAATTTAAATAAAATGCTATAATTCAGCTTATTCACATACAAGGAATCACACATATAAGAAAACACACTCAGACTTTTCATTATTCTTGCTTTTTTTAAAGCGATCCGAAGCGAAAGCGTTAACTATTGCTAAAACCAACAGACAACATGTTAGATTCAATTGAACGACAAACTTCAAGCGAGACATCTTCTTCCACAATATTATATTTAACCATTTCGTGGGAGGTAGGATATATATGTCTCACTTAATTTAAAATACCAAATGCAACAATGGTACCAGAAATTTTAATCAGAATTTTACATGTATAGTGTATTTGAAGAAAAAGCTTTTACTTATTTATGAAACAAATTTCTTCGTAAAACTTGATGTCAATCAATCATTTCCACATTTTATCAAATGAAGTATTTTGCCCATGAAAGAGTTAACCCTTTATCTACTGACAGCGGAATAACCAAATTTATTTGAAAATAGATTAATGCATTTTTTCGTGTATATTATAAGCCGAATCTTTCGTTTACAAAATACTGGTACCAATGTGACATTTTTGGTATTTTGAAGAAATTCAGCCCCACAGCTCAAAGAGTTAACAGTGTAACTTCTTCAAGTTTGCTACATTTGAGTTACATTTCAAAACCAGAAGCATGCTACTTTAACCCTTTATCTACTGACGGCACTTATAAGTACCATTAAAATGGAGACCGGCTAACTGCGCCGATGCCGACCCTTCTTTGCCTCCCCCTGTATGAACTGCGCTCAGCGTCACGTTGGACCGGATATCATTGTCACCCCCGTCTCTTTGGGCACGAAGAAACAGCTTTTTTTGTTAGAAAGACTCTTTTCGGTTGGCGTTAATTTGCTAAATTAGGCGCTTTATCGATAATTTCGGCTATCAATAATGCTTAAACTCTCAAAAGATTTTATAAATTTTTTGTTAATAATAACTATTAAATCACAGAAAATCGGCAATACAAAAATGTATATTCCGTTAATATAAAATAAAAAGTGAAAAAAAAGGGAAATAAATCAAAATATGATGAAAAAAATCCCTATACATGTAAATATATAAGCATTATAGAATATTACAAATCATCATCAATTTCAATTATTTACATAAGAAATTTAAACGTTGGAGAATTTTTTTTAACTACTTTAGAAAAGAACATTTTATGAAGAAATAACACTCGTTACCAAATAATGCCTTTTTTTTTCTCCAAGCCTATTATTTTTCGTTCAGAAATATAATAATTGACATGGTCTAATTATGAATGGAAACAAATATTTCTGTCAGGTTTAAACTAATTTCTCGTTGACTGTGCCTTCAGATGTTTCCTTCTAAGATTCTTCAAGAAATTTAAGCGTTATTAACATTTATATATAGATATACAATATTAACATTTATATACAGATATTTACAGATATTTCCAGTGGTGTAGTCGTAAAAAAAACAGAGGGTAAACGCTCTAAGCAGAGGATATACACTCAAGGCAGAGCGTATACCCTGGAGTGTATATATTATAGGTTTCTTGAGAAACAGAGGGTATACGGTGTTCCTTAAAAAAATCCAGAAGGTATACGGTGTATACCCCCGTATACCCTCCACCACATCCCTGGATGTGGATATTTCGTATTTCAATTACTATGCTAGAAATAATTGTCACCTTAAAGTTATTCTCTGTGGTATTTTGAAAGAAAGATACTGAGGAAAAAGAACAGCATTCTAAATAGAAGAATATTCTTGCTGCTGAAATAATCCTATGAACGCCAATTAGTACTTCTTTTATTGTTCTATATATTTTCTTTATACTATTATTATCATTAACTTATTTGGAACCGCATTTAAATAATTTATTATTTTCTTTCAAAACTTAATTTTTTTCTAAATTCTAAAGTAAATTTTAAAATTCCACAGCAGTTGCATGATGTTTTATAACCGAAACTTAAATATGTATTTCTTGATCAAATTTAATTTTTACTGAGTATATAATTCTTATAATCACGCACGAATCTCTTATGCACATGTTTATAAATTAACAATAATAAGACAAAGAGCATTAAATTCCCATGAATTCAAAACTGAGAATTGGATGTCAAAAACCGTTGTAAGTTTCCGTAAAAACTCAAACAAAATTTACTTCACCTTTTCATATCATATAAATAAAAACATACATTTATTTTACTTAAATAGGTGTCACAAATATAAAAATTAAAAATTAAATTTTGAAATTAAAATTAAAAATAGAATCGGATTATTATTTGTAAAACATGCATAAAAATGTGGTGTAAAGAAACTTAATTTCTTAAGCTGTACTTAAGGTGCTTCTCAAATTCCCTGCTCGCAACACAAAATTTTATGACACATTGCCTAATTCATTTTTATACTTAAAAAAATAAAATTAACAAGCCTACTGAAGGCCTATTTTTAATTGAATAGCGTTTTCCATTTTCAGATAAATAAATTACTTATATGAGTTATAAGCCATTCTTGTTATGTGACGACAAGTTTTTCTTCTTTCTCGCACTGCTGCGTCGTAAATTTGGTTCAAAATGCCAACTTTTACAGTATTTTCTGTAAAATCTTCTGCTTTTTCCATAAAATATAAAAGTCATTAGATTACATAGTTTCTGAATAAAAACTCCTTCTAATTTAATGTGTTTTCAAGCAAAAATGAATTCAGAAATGTGTCAAAAAATAGCTTCTTTGAATTTGAGAGAAGCCTTAAGACTGTTTAAAATCCTACTGGTTACTTTCCAGAATTCATATTTGTTTGTACTTGCATGAAAGTGACAGATGCTGTTACTTAGAAACTGTGAAATCGAACGGTTTTTCGAAATTTTCATTAAAAGCAATCTTTTACAAAATGCTGTTAAAAGCATTTAGCATTTGAACTGAATTTCCACAAAGTGTTCTAAACTGAATTTCCAGACGTGACAGTCTGATAAAATTTTCATGAAACAAAAATCGTTATTAATTCAACATATAATTCACTTATCTAAAAATGAAAATATTATTACATTCTAAATCAATTCAATAGTCAGTCTGCAAGTGACATGCAAGTGACATGACATAAAAGTTACGTTTAAAAATGAGTTTGTAAGTTAGAAAATTTCGAAGGAAACTCTCACAACAGCCCTAAATCTTAAAAAAAAAAAAAAAAAAAAAAAAAAAAAAAAAAAAAAAACTTTTATCCGTATAAGATAATGATTTTCTAATTTCGTATTACATCAACGCATCTGCTCCAAATATAGTTTTAAGGTTTTATTTATCTATAAAGATAAAATATCCTTTTTAATAATAGATGACTTCCTATAAAAGAAAAATACACTTTAAATAATAGATTATAGTTGACTTTATGATTGACCCTCAAAATATTTTTAAATTAAATTTTTGATGACTTTTAAAAGCGAAATTTTTAAGTAGAACTAATGGATCAGTTATTTGATGTCTGAAAGAGAATATCAAATACATGAATAGATGAAAATTAAGCTGTGATAGAAAAATTTAACATATTAATGATTTTTAAAATAATCCTAAATTGGACCCTTCTCCATTCTGCTTCATTAAAACCCTCCGACTGTCTTGGAAAAGGGCAAAATTGTAATGTTGTTTTCACTGCATTTTGTTTTAAATGCTAAAAAAAAATGATTCTTTGAACATTTTATAAAAAATCCTAACAACGAATATGAATGCAATCCTTTCAAGTATTAATCATTGTTCAATGTATTAAAAATACATTAAATCAATAGAATTATATTACTTTAAATATTGCTTGTATTGCAGTGAAACCTGAAACTTAGTGAACGTATTAACACGGGCTTGTCAGTGAGGGGGTTAAAAAAAATAATACTAATAATAATAGTAATACTACAGCTTATAGTAATAATGTTGTTAATTTTAAAATGCTACTGACAGATTTGGTATTATATGAGGGAAAAAATTGTAAAAATCATTGAACTTTTGATTATAAAATATTAAAAATCGTGGCAAATAGTATATAAGAGTGTAAGCTCTAACTATTGCCCAATGACTAATTTTCTAAACCTGTAATTAGCTTTATACGTATAGCTTCATTAGCAAACATGTTTCAAAGTTGTTCTTCATGCTATTAAACCCGTTTATACAATATATATATATATATATATTTAAAAGTTACAGATTTATTTATTTATTTATTTTTTTTTTTTTACTGGATCTAAGTACTATATATTTAGCAAAATTTTCTTCGTGCACAAATAAATAAAAAAATAAAAGGTTCATTTTTGTACAAATAAAACTTCCCGAGTTATGATAACTTTAATTTTATAAATTTTTAGCATCTTTTGTGATTAAAAACGGAAAATCGCTTTTTATCAAAATATTACAAGTCAAAATAAAAAATTTCTTAACAATGATGTGTGTTTTTAATTAACATTAGATATTACTTGGAATTCCTTGAAAGAGCTAACAAAACTTGGGGGGGGGGGCTGTTTGTACCGGGTCTGTTTAAATCGAAATCCCCCTTTGCTTATACTAGTATTGTGATTATTGCCTTACTTTACATCTGTGATTATTGCCTTACTTTACATCTGTGATTATTGCCTTACTTTACAATACTCCTTTGATTATTGCCCTTCTTTCGAAGTAAATATTAGTTAGTATCATCTACTTAAGGAATTATACTTCATTTTAATATTTTATTTGTATTTATTACGTTGAATATCTTATTGCTAATATACTTTGACTTTTAAATAAAAAGTAAAGATGTAATACAATGCTAGATGAATGCAGGCCACGTGCTTATAAGTACGGTGATTATTGTCGCCAGGATTTTTTATGGCTAGATTTGCATCAAGAAGACTTTTGGGGAAAAAATAACTCTTAAAAGCAACCCTAAATACAATGATGGATTGCTTATCTCACCCCCTCGAGCGCAGTTCATACAGATGGGATCGAAGCTGTAAGCGCAATTTATGATCTCCTCCTACCGTAGGCGCAATTGATGTACACCCATTAAAATAACTTGTTATAAAATTCATTCAGTACATCGATAAGTTGTAATACAGTTTAGAATGAGTTGTAGATACTTTACTTTATCTTGTTCCAAAAGCATTATGGGTTACACAAACAAAAATATTTCTAAAGGGATGATTTATTTTGCCTTTGCATCGTTTCAGCTTTCTTGGCGTTGGGGGGGGGGGGGGAATTCTTCAATACGGAAATATTTCTATTGCAAGAACATTATGTATATACATTTCCTAATTCTACAAAATACTCAGAAAAATATTTAAACAAAAAGATTTGAGTGGGGTTATAAATATTCCACAAAATCCCTATAAATTAAAATTTAACAAATCCTTCAATCCTTCTAAAATCCTACTAAAATTTATTAAATGATTATGAAAATCCTCTAATGCAGTTTAAACAATTCACGAAAAATGCTTTAGAAGATAAAATTTTCATGATTTCATAATTCAGTACATAAAGGGTTAAAGAGTAAGTAAAACTCTTTGAAGGGGTAAATTTAGAAATTGTACCAGACAAAACGTGTGTTACTAAATTAGGTCTGGAAACCGAAATCATTAAAATGAAAACTGCGCACACGCATCTCACATTTAAATGCACCACTTTGTACTCGTAAGCCTCTACAAAATCCTTGTTCGCAAAACAGAAATATCATCTCGGATCCCGTATAGTTTTACTATAAAAAAAAGGTCAGTTGTTCTATTTAGTTTTAACAACGAAATGTCGATAATCCGTAATGCCCTGCTCTAGAATCGACCCTGAACTATCTTACTCTCGAAAAAACTCTTACAGAAGTTACCGAAGCATAGATCTGAAGATTTTATTTTCTTCTGAAACAATTCTGAAATAACACTCAGACTTCTCATTATTATTATTCTTATAAAGAGATCTGAAGCAAAAGCCCTTACTATTGCTAAAACCAACACAGTGCATGTTAGATTTAATCCAACGACACAGTTAAAAACAAACATTTTCTTCCACAATATTATATATAAACATTGAGTAAAACTCTTTGAAGGGGTAAATTTAGAAATTGTACCAGACAAAACGTGTGTTACTAAATTAGGTCTCGAAACCGAAATCATTAAAATGAAAACTGCGCACATGCATCTCGCATTTAAATGCATGTCAAATGACATTCTGTACCCGGAAACCTAAAAAAAAATATCTTGTTTGCAAAACAGGAGTATCATCCCGAACATCCATCAAGCTCTTCTACTTACGATAAGTGTCAAACACAACTGGTCACACATTTCCTCTCAATGATTCTCGCTGAAGCGAGTAGAGAACTATGAATTACGTGAACGTCGGCTCTGGGAGTTTTGGAAATCACTTTCGCTTAAAGTGGAAGTTTAAAAAGAAAAAACTACTTTGTTGGGAGGAAAAAAAATTTTTTTCCATTTCTTATTAACAAAGACGATTTCTTCATAGTATCTTATGGCAAGAAATCCATTATAAAAGATACTGATAATAAAAGGTAGATTCTATAATTAACCCTTTATCTATTGAATTATGAATTTATGAAAATTCCATCTTCTAAAGCATTTTTCGTGAATTTTTGAAACTACAATAGAAGAATTATATAATCATTTAATAAATTTTAGAAAGTTTTTGGAAGGATTGAAGAATGTAGAAGGATTAATTAAATTTGAATTTTTAGGAATTTTGTGCAATATTTATAACCCCTCTATTTTTTAAAGAGGTCCGAAGCAAAAGCGCTAACTATTGCTAAAACCAACAGACAACGTGTTAGATTCAATTGAACGACAAACTTCAACAGGGTTGGGTTGGGTTGATTTTTGACGGCCAATTATCTACTCGAGGGATATAGGCACAGGGGGGAGTGTGCTTCGTGCGGGTCTTTCTAAGGGAACCTAACCCATATTTACGCATGGAAATCCATACTTCGAATAAAACCACGAAAACTCCAAACGATTAGACCTACGGGCACGATTCGGTTCGAACCCAGCACCTGTCATCTACCAGCTTCGAGAGCAGAACCTCTCGTCCACTGGTGGGGCCAAACTTCGACAGAGACATCTTCTTCCACAATATTATATTTAACCCTTTCGTGGGCAGTGGGATATATATGTCCCACTTAATTTAAATTACCAAATGCAACAATGGCACCAGAAATTTTAAACTGAATTTTACATTTATAACGTATTTGAAGAAAAAGCTTTTACTTATTTATGAAACAAATTTCTTCGTAAAACCTGGTGTCAATGAATAATTTCCACAATTTATCAAAGTTCTGCCCATGAAAAGGTTAAAGAGTAAGTGAAACTCTTTGAAGCGGTATATTTAGAATTTGTACCATACAAAACGTGCGTTACTAAATTAGGTCTCGAAACCGAAATCATTAAAATGAAAACTGCGTACACGCACCTCGCATTTGAATGCATGTCAGATGACATTCTGTACCCGGAAACCTCAAAAAAATGTCTTGTTTGCAAAACAGGAGTATCATTCCGAACATCCATCAAGCTCTTCTACTTACGATAAATGACAAACACAACTGGTCACACATTTCCTCTCAATGAGTCCCGCTGGAGCGGATAGAGAACTACGAATTACGTGTGCGTTGCCTCTGGGAGTTTTCGAAATCACTCTCGTTTAAAGTGAAAGTTTAAAAAGAAAAACTGTTTTGTTGAGAAAAAAAAAAGTTTTCCGTTTCTTCCTAACAAAGACGATTTGATAAGATGATTTCTTCATAGTATCTTATGGCACGAAATCCATTATAAAAGATACTGATAATAAAAGGTAGATTCTATAATTAACCCTTTATCTACTGAATTATGAATTTATGAAAATTTTATCTTCTAAATCATTTTTCGTGAATTTTCGAACCTACATTAGAAGAATTACATAATCATTTAATAAATTTTAGAAGGATTTTAAAAGGACTGAAGGGTTTAGAGGGATTAACCCGGGAGAACTCGCTGCATGAGATTTTCTCTCACAGTCGTACTTTTTTAAGACTCTTATTTGAATCATTTTTACTTTCTTCTATCTTTACAAGAAGAAAGTATTGGATTCGTGAAAATTTTCGACTTCCGGTTTTCGACGGATTTACACGTTTTAGAATGCCCAGAACACGATTTGATGGTTTTTAGAAAATGTCTGTCTGTCACTCTGTCACTCTGTCACTCTGTCTGTGAGTCTGTATGTGACAAAAATTTTGTGGGCGCTCTATCTCAAGAACTAATGCACAGAATTTCACAAAACTTATTATTTAGTTATACCTTGATATAAACTAGACCTGATTAGTTTTTGGTGAAAATCGCCCAACAGGTGGCGCTGCTATGCGGCATTTTTCACGATTTCTGCAATAGCTATATCTCAAGAACTACTGCACGGATTTTCATAAAACTTCAGATTCAGTTAGTCCAGGATATAGTTTGGTGCTGATTACTTTTTTGTGAAAATCGCCCAACAGGTGGCGCTGCTATGCTGCATTATTCATGATTATCGCAATAGCTCTAACTCAAGAGAAAATGCACGAATTTTCATCAAACTTCAGATTCCGTTAGTCCTTGATATAAATTAGTGCTGTTTAATTTTTGGTTTAAATCGCCTAACAGGTGGCGCTGCTGTGCTGCATTTTCACGATTTTCGCAAGAGCTGTATCTCAAGAACTACTGCACGGATTTTCATCAAACTTCAGATTTAGTTAGTCCTTGACATAAATTGACGTGTAAATTAGTGCTGTTTAATTTTTGGTGTAAATCGCTCAACAGGTGGCGCTGCTATGCTGTATTTTTTGCGATTTCCGCAATAGCTTTATCTCAAGAACTAACGCTTAGATTTTCAACAAACTTCAGATTCAGGTATACCTTGATATCATTTAGTGCTGTTTATTTTTAGTGTAAATCGCTCAACAGGTGGCGCTGCTATGCTACATTTTTCAGAATTCCCGCTGTAGCTCTATCTCAAGAACTAATGCACGAATTTTCATCCAACTTCAAATTCAGATATACTTTGATATGAATTGGTGCTAAATTCATGTAATTTCTTGTACTATTTAAATGATTTAATTGACGTGATTTATATAGAAGAAAGTTTTGTGATGGCCACAACATACTAGTTCATTTTAATTAAAATTTCAAAATGTTTTACAATTATTTTACCTATTTTGAGCATAAAAGTACTAAGCCAACCAAAAAATGTTGATATTATATGAATGTAAAGTAAAAGAAAAGCAATTGGGCATTCTCACTAGCGAGTTCTCCCGGGTTAAGCGTCTCTGTTTTTATGCACGGAATGCTCTATGTTGCTTTCTCACGTGAATTTTTAGGGATTTTGTGCAATATTTATAACCCCCACTCAAATGTGCCCCACTCAAATCTTTTGTTTTAAATATTTTTCTTCGTATTTTGTAGAATTAGGAAATGTACAAATATAATATTCTTACAGTAGAAATATATAAGTATTTCCGAATTGAAAATCCCCCCCCCCCCCCCAAACTCCAAGAAAGCTGAAAAGATGCAAAGGCAAAATAAATCATCCTTTTAAAAATATTTTTGTTTTGTGTAACCCATAATGCTGCTGGAACAAAATAAAGTAATACATCTATAATTCATTCTAAACTGTATTACAACTAATCGATGTATTAAATGAATTTTATAATAAGTTATTTTAATGGTACTTATAAGTACCGTCAGTAGATAAAGGGTTAAATCTCTTTATTATTCGTAGTTGCACATAGGCTATAGTCTGCACAAGCTACGGGACCCTCTCCAGTGGGAAGTCTACTGAGCCAGTTTCTAAGCGGTGGGGTACGGTAGATAGGCGGAGTCTCATCTCCCTGCATTGCTACGTTTGCCTAGCATTTCGGCCCAAAAATTAACTTTCGGTGCAACTTGTCTATCTGCGGCGCCCCACCTTTGTTTTATCCCCCACCCCCCTCCCTCAAAATCCATTTTCTTGTGACAAGTCTGCACCAACAATTCGGCTTCAAAGCTCCAGGCAAATCAGAAGTAGTTCGGGCAGCGGTGGCCCAGTTGGCAGAGCATCAAATCCGCAGCTGAACGCCGCCGGATCGAGACCAACTGCTTGCTATAATCCGCCATGTACGCTGATGGCGCCTGGTGCATGTAAAATCCATGGCATCCTAGATTCGTTATCTACCATGGGATATCATCGAATTAATGACGTATGATAAAATTTAATTGAATACAGAAAACTTTTATTAATATCTATTTAAGTTTTGATTCGATTTTCATAAAATTTGAAAGGACTCGACAAAATTCAGCAACGATTATGTACAGGGAGAGTACAAATAATGGACCCGATTTAAAAAAATCATATTTCCGAAACTACTGCGCATATTACAATAAGTGATACATGAATTTAAAGAGAAATATACCAAATTTTTTTCAGTTACAAATGTTTGATGTGAGACCCACTTGTTACACGGCATACGTCCAATCTGTTATCCAGTTCGTTCCAAACATTTTGTAGAATCACTCTGTCTATGGTACTGAAGGCTGCACAAATGCGTTCTTTAAGTTCTGGAAGTACCAAAGACATTGTTTATGTACCACCAATGGCGAAATCACTGCCAGAACGTAAAGAGCACTATTGTGCAGCATTCAGAACCATTGACAGAGCGATGTTACAAAATGTTTGGAACGAACTGGATTACAGATTGGACGTATTCCGTGTAACAAGAGGGTTACACAGCAAACATTTGTAACTGAAACAAGTAAAAATTAAATAAAAATAAAAAAACCCGACTGCGTAAAAAGCGAACTAATTATTTCTCATCAATATGAAACTATTTTTTATATTACTTACCTATTTTTACTTTCTTCTATTTTTACAAGAAGAAAGTATTGGATTCGTGAAAATTTTCGACGGATTTATACGTTTTAGAATGTTCAGAACACGATTTGATGATTTTTAGAAAATGTCTGTCTGTGAGTCTGTCTGTCACTCTGTCATTCTGTCACTCTGTCACTCTGTCTGTGAGTCTGTATGTGACAAACATTTTGTGGGCGCTCTATCTCAAGAACTAATGCATGGAATTTCACAAAACTTCATATTTAGTTAGACCTTGATATAAACTGGACCTGATTAGTTTTTGGTGAAAATCGCCCAACAGGTGGCGCTGCTATGCGGCATTTTTCACGATTCCTGCAATAGCTATATCTCAAGAACTACTCCACGAATTTTCATAAAACTTCAGATTCAGTTAGTCCAAGATATAGTTTGGTGTTGATTACTTTTTTGAGAAAATCGCCCAACAGGTGGTGCTGGTATGCTGCATTATTCATGATTATCGCAATAGCTCTAACTCAAGAAAAAATGCACGAATTTTCATCAAACTTCAGATTCAGTTAGTCCCTGATATAAATTAGTGCTGTTTAATTTTTGGTGTAAATCGCGCAACAGGTGGCGCTGCTGTGCTGCAATTTTCACGATTTCCACAAGAGCTGTATCGCAAGAACTATTGCACGGATTTTCATCAAACTTCAGATTTAGTTAGTCCTTGACATGAATTGACGTATAAGTTAGTGCTGTTTGATTTTTGGTGTAAATCGCTCAACAGGTGGCGCTGCTATGCTGTATTTTTTGCGATTTCCGCAATAGATTTATCCCAAGAACTAATGCTTGGATTTTCAACAAACTTCAGATTCAGGTCGATTCAGGTATACCTTGATATCGTTTAGTGCTGTTTACTTTTGGTGTAAATCGCTCAACAGGTGGAGCTGGTATGCTACATTTTTTCAGAATTTCCGCTATAGCTCTATCTCAACCACTAATGCACGAATTTTCATCCAACTTCAAATTCAGATATACTTTGATATGAATTGGTGCTAAATCTTTGTTATTTCTTGTACTATTTAAAGGATTTAATTGACGTGATTTATATAGAAGAAAGTTTTGTGATGACCACAACATACTAGTTTTTTATGACTTTTAAGTTGTGTTTAATTGTTAATTCCTATCTATAAACACTGTTTTAATGAGGTCATAGATGTCTAGATGGTTAGAGTTGCAGTAAAGCTAGAGATCTACCTACACAACTTCCAGGTTGTTTACTATTTAAACGGAGCTTCTGACTGCAAAATAGTCAATGAAAAATCGTCTTCGTTTTGAAAGACCTATCCAATGTTATGCCACTCAATAGGGTGCGTAAAAAAATTTTTTTCGTCTATACCGCGATTTTGTATTTTACGGCCGCCATTTTGAAAATATAAAAATAAAACCTAGCCTATAACCATCGAACGGTTAAGACGAATTGATAGATACCTCATTCATTAAAATTCATCCAGGCGTTGGAATGTTCCGAGGGTATAAAGAAATCCACATACCCAGATACGCGTGAAACACACATAACCCTTCTTAGCAGTCGGGTAAAAAACTTGGTATATTTCTCTTTAAATTCATGAATCACTTATTGTAATATGTGCAGTAGTTTCGAAAATATGATTTTTTTTTTAAATGGGTCCATCCTTTGTACTCACCCTGTATATTAAATTTAAAACCGTTCGGTTGGGCAGTTTTTGCGCTGTTATATGCGGACAGGCAGACAGAGATACGGACAGATTGACGGGCGGACCAGACAAAGACTATAGGTGCTACGTATTTATGTAATTACGAAAGCACCTAAAAATAAAGCAGATTCTTCTGATTACAAATATATGTAATTTATGTACAGTCGTGGAAAAAAAAAAAGTAAATACCCCCTACTAACTCCTCAACAAATTATCGTAGAAGAAAGCTACTGGTACCGAACGATTGGAAATAAAGTCTACTTTTAAGTGATGTATATAAAATTTGCTTAGGGGGTCATCTACATATTAAAACGAACCATAACTTTGTTTTTTTCAATAGCAGTACACAATTCTGACAGCACAAATGAACTCTACACCCTGCAATTAGTCTAAAAACAAATTTTTACACAATTCGTACCATAAGTTTCCAAGAAATTAATTATTTTAAAACGAGCTTATTTTAAGGGCTGTATCCAAATTGAAGTTCGGTATTCGATTGTTGGCCGAGAGCGCTCCCTTCTTGATCAAGGCACCTTAAGCAGTCAATTAAGCCTGTTAGATTACAGTATAGCACAAGAAATTTCAAAATATTTAGTCACTTCTATCATAGACGGCCCCTTAAAACATCATTTTGCCGTTTTTCAAGCATAATTTGAAAACTACTTGGCAGAAAAATGTGAAATTTTGGATTTCCATAAAGCAGGACTTAATAAATCTGAATCCATCAAAAAAATTGTAGGTTGCAATTCATAATTTTTTTGAATATTAATTTCATAATTCATAATTCATATCAGAAAATTATAAAAATTGCAAATTCAACGTATTTATGTTTGGGTATATTAGTATTATTGCTACACAAAAAATTAGAACATTAGGATCATAATTTCTGAAGTTATAAATAAAAATATGAAAATGTAATTTAACATTAGAAGCACTCAATTTTGAATGTTTATAATTCAAAAACTTATCATTCAAATGACTTGAAATTCGGTGTCTGGGCATAGTTTGAACCGAAGATTTGAAATATCTCGTTAAAATTGGGTATTGTCATTGAAAAAAATTAAGTTTGTATTCATTTTAATATGTAGATGGCCCCCTAAGGAAATTTTATATACATCATTTAAAAGTAGACTTTATTTACAATCGTTCGGTACCGGTAACTTTCTTCTACGATAATTTGTTGAGGAGTTAGTAGGGGGTGTTTTTTTTTTTCCACGACTGTACCTTTTAACTCTCTAACACGGATTATTACCAGCTTAAAAATGTAAACAAACATTTAAATCACATTTAATGGGACAAGTGTTTTTTGCCTTTTTTTTTTTTTTCAAAATTTGATTTTTTTTCATGTAATGGTACAATTTATGCAAAATCTGTTGGAAATACATACCTGTAACTTTAAAATAGGATAGAGTAAGTGTTACTGCATCTTGTGAATCTATTTTTTTTTTTTTTTTTTTTTTTTTTTTTTTGAACCGTAGAATATTTTTGTACATGGGGAATATGTATGATAAAAAAATGCAGTTCAGAATATGTAATAAAGATTAAAATAGGTTCAGTATATAAATCAAGAACTTTTTAATTATCACATAAGATTTCTAGTCAAGGTTTTCATTATTTTTTTTTAATGTACAGTCGTGGGAAAAAAAAAAGTAAACAACCCTACTAACTCTGCAACTAATTATAATAGAAGAAAGTTACTGATACCAATTGATTGGAAATAAAATTTACTTTTAAATGCTGTATATAAAACTTACTTAGGGAGCCATCTACAAACCAAAACCAGACAATAAAAACTTCAATGGCAGCACCCAATTTTGACAATGTATTTTAAATCTTCGGTGCAAACTATGCATAGAAACGAAATTCCTAGTAATTTGATTGATATTTTTTTTAATTATAAACATTTAAAATTTAGAGCTTCTAATGTTAAATTAAAATTTAATATTTTTATTAATATCCCCCGAAATTATAATTCTAATGTGATAATTTTGTTTGCGGTTATAATACTAAAAAACCTATACATAAATACATTGAATTTCTAATTTAAAAAATTTTATAATATGAATTATGAAACTAATATTCGAAAACAATATGAATTGCAACTTGCAATTTCTTTGATAGATTTGCATTTATTATATCCGGTTTTATGCGAATTCTCAACTTCAAAATTGTCTTCCATGTAGTTTTAGAATTATCGTTAAAAAATGTCAAAATGATGGTTTAAGGTCTATGTTGTGTAGAAAAGCATAATTCGAAAAAATATATTTTACTCATTTTATAGAAATATTTGGGCTGGCAATAGTCGAAACATATTAAGCGAGTCAAATGGTCATATTGGCAAGAAATAATACATGAATAGAAGAGACATTCTCATTCTGCAGCATTTCAACAATCGAGTATCGAACTTCAATTTGGAAACAGCCCCTAAAATAGACTAATTTTTAAAATAATTAATTTCTCGGAAAGTAATCATACGAATTTCATAAAAATTTGGATTTAGGCTAATTGGAGAGTTTAGAATTTATTTATGGCGTCAAACTGGGATATTGCTAATGAAAAAAACAAATTTTGGATACGTTTTGATATTTAGATGTCCCCTAAGAAAATTTATATATATCGGTTAAAAGCAGACTTTATTTCCGATCGTTAGGTACCTGTAACTTTCTTCTACAGTAATATGTTGCAGAGTTCGCAGGGAGTGTTTACTTTTTTTCAACGACTGTATAAAAGTGAATATCTTAAAACTTTCACGAAGAAAATATATATTTTTATGTACATTGTCATTTTAAATTCATCTTTAAGCCCAAATAGTATTTTTTTTATCTTAAAATATTTATAAAGTTCTTACTAAACTAGAATAAGAATTATCTTAATGATACATGCCTATTTGAATGAAATGTGGGTTTTAAAAGAAAAGCCCGAATTTCCAATTCCATAGTTGTTGCAGACGTCCCAGTGACTAAAATAGTCACACAGCTACTGTGAGCGGTCTCTCAGACCGTTTCATCGAACGTTGAATAAAAGGCTCGATTAGGGTGTCTTGTAGAGGAAAGTGGGGTAATGACGCTCAGAAGGGTAATCCCACTCACCAAATATCTCTAAACAGAATAGAATTGAAAACGGCGATCGGTACCGGCACCTAGCGAACGTCATCCCAAGTTCCCAGTAAGGATTTAGTATCCGTCGGGAGGAAAGTATTTTTGTGTCCTCACGTTATTAGTTTGAAGTTGTTTTATTATAAAATTCTAGAACATCTAATTTGAAGATAACTGTACACTCTTATTTTCAAATGTTAATTCACTCATCATGTCTACAAAATATATACATTTAGCTGTACTTACATGCTTTTATTTATTTTTGTAGTACGTTTTTACGCCAATTTTAATGCAATAAAACCCAACATGGCGATAACGGGTAATGGCGCTCGCGGGGAATTCCAGAAGAAGTGTTGCCAGTGCACTTTTTTAAAATTCAAATTTGTTGATTGACACCACTTTTTTGAAATACTAAAATTTCCCTGTTTTCGCCTTTATTAATATGCCATTAAACGAGAAGAATTTTACGATTTCAAGAAAGCGGTGAAAATCAAAAAACCTAAATATAAAAAATGTGGCCCACTATATGTCTAACACAATATGTGTAAAGTGGTTGCAAAAAGTCTGCAGTGGTGTGAACAGCCCACACAACTACATATGTGACTTTTATCTTACTTAAATGTTGTATTCAAATTCTGAGCGCAATTACCCTACTATGTCGGGCATTACCGCTCAATCGATGGTCATTTAAATAAAACGATTTAAAAAAAATCCTAAAACTTTTATGAAAATTAGTTGATTATAAACTGTTCTTTATGCTTTGGAAATATGCTTCGTTAATAAAATATTGATTTTTTTGTCAAAATTTGACTAGCTATTCATGTTTTCCCTTAAGTGAGCGCCATTCCCTTACTTTCCCCTACCTTTTAAACACGACGATATTTAACTAAAAAATTCAAAGTTTCAATTAGTCCATCTTCAAAACCTTTTTTATGTATAAAGATGAAATTTTGGATATTGATTAAACATATTGTGCTTTGTATTATGCTACCATTAGAAATTTATTAGCCTTTTACAGAATTTGTGTATTGTTGAAAGCAAAATAGCTTTTTGTTTATTCCAGAAGTCACTGCGCGCATGATATTTTGAGACAATATCTATGGATTGTCATGAAATTTGGTAAAGATACGAAACAAATATGTGTGTTTAAAATGAACTTCTTTTAAGTTTACAATGGTAATATTTTTAGTTGTGACTATTTTTATTTCATTAAAAATATAAAATTTTGATTTTTTTTTTACAAAAATATTTTTTTTATATAGTTAATGAAATAATTTTGGCCTAAGAGTAGTTCATTTTAAACACACATATATGTTTAGTATCTTTACCAAATTTCATGACAATCAATGCATACTTTCTCATGATATCATGCGCACAATGACTTACGGAGTAAAAAAAGAGCTACTTTAATTTCAACAATACTCAAATTCTGTAAAAGCCTAATAAATTTCTAATGACAGCATATTACAAAGCACAATTCGTTTAATCAATATCCAAAATTTCATGTTTATACATAAAAAGGTTTTGAAGATAGACTAATCCAAACTTTGAATTTTTTCGTTAAATATCGTCGCGATTAAAAGGTACAAAACCCCTTAAGCCATAGAATACTGTTTCTGTACTAATCTTTATGGCTATTACAATTAAAATTAACATATTCAGAAGTCTAGTGATAGTACTAGGGAACAAAATTTCACGAGCTTTTATAATTTAACTGGAAATTGCAAAATAAATTGCGAAAACAGAATGATGAAACAGTCTGTGAAACAGCTAACACCAGTTAAGTGTACTTACTTGTCACATTTCCTTTTAATGCTTCTCGCTGGAACGGATAAAGAACTACGATTTACGTATCTGGGAGTTTTCGATATCACTCTCAGTCAAAGTGAAAGTTTAAAGAGAAAACTGTTTTGTTGAGAGAAAAAAAAATTAATTTCTTCCTAATAAAGACAATTTGATGATATACTTTCTGTTTAGTATCTTACGGCACGAAATCTCATTAACTGATAATAAAAGATAGATTCTATAATTACAGAAGCATGCTTCTGTTTTTGAAATGCAATTTAAATGCAGTAAGTATGAAGAAGTTACACTGTTAATCCTGAACTGCGGTGATAGAAATTGTCACATAGCTACTCTGAGCGGTCTCTGAGACCGCTTTGTGAAAAATTTAATAAAAGGCGCGATTAACTCATAGGTTATTGTTTATGTAATAAACTTTATAATCAAGATTATTATAACTAAAATTCAACTATTCAGACGTCTCTAGCGATAGTACTAAGGGCCCAAACAAAACAAAATTTCAATATAGTTTCTATAGTAAAACTGGAAATTGCAATATAAACAGTGAAAATAGAATAATGTAGCTGTCTGTGAAATTTAAAGTACTTACCACACTTCCTCTCAATGATTCTCGGTGGAGAAGATAGAGAACTAGGGGAGACCGGGGGAATGGCGACACCTTAAGGGAATTTAAATTTTTTCACCCCAAAAAAATGTTTATTTTTTAATAGTAAAAATTCCAAAGCTGAATCATTATCTTTAGTATCTGTATAAATTTAACCGTAATCATAACTGTAAAGTAAGCACACATAAAAAAAATTTCTTTCAACCTCTGTACAGTGGCGGGATTACCCAGGACACTGGGGTAATTCCGCCACTGTATCGGGGTAATGACGCCACTCTTTAATGACCTAGTAAATACATAAAATGGATACTAGGAGACTCATAACCTACTGAAAATATTTAGAATGCAATAATTTAGCAAAATAATGAATAATTACAATATTCCTTAAACTAGATTTATTAATGTGCTAAGCTTACAATTTAACTCAAATTGAAAAAGTCGCTCTTTGCCATAGTGGCGGCATTACCCCGAGAGGACAACCTAGCGGAAATTCCCCAGAAAAGCTAAAAGAGGAACCGAACTTGTTCAATAAATTGCATCAAAATATCGGCAAATGCATGTAGATTACCGTAATTTTATCTTAAGTACTTAATGTTACAATAAAAGGTATTTACCTCTACTGATTTGAAACTCCAAAATAAGAAGCAACTAGATGAAAACTACATTTTTCACTATAACAAACGAACGACGTACAAAAAAATCACTCTCACTCTAGGCACTGTTTCTATTGTTGGCCGCTATAGTACAGGCGCATTCACTATCTCATACTGCCGTTAGTTTTTAAATTAGGCGGGGTGACGGCATAACCCCGAGTGGCGCCATTCCCCCGGTCTCCCCTACACCACAAAAAAAGTTGTTGGTTTTACAGTATAATACTGGCATTCCAACTGCCAGTATTATACCGTAAAATCAACAATAATAAACCGTACACTGTAAAAAAAAAAAAAGGACTAAAAAACGGAGATTCTACTGGCAATCTAGACGCCAGTACAATTTTTCTGTAATTTATGGAGAAAACTTTCCGTAAAAATACGGAAATAGTACTGGCGTCTAGATTGCCAGTAGAATCTCCGTTTTTCAGTCCGTTTTTTTTTTACAGTGTAAAACAAGCAGCAATATACGGTACATTACTGCTAGCATATTTAAAAGACTGTACACTACAGATTATTTAAGGTTTTTTATTGTTAATTTTATGATATAATACTGGCAACTGGTGTTCCAATATTACATAGTAAAATCAACATTTTTTTGGCAACGTATGAGCTACGTGAACGTTACCTCTGGGAGTTATCGAAATCACTCTCGCTCAAAGTGAAAGTTTGAAAAGAAAAACGTCTTTGTTGAAAGAAAAAAAAAATGTTTTTATTTTCTTCCTAATAAAGACGATTTGATGAGATACTTTCTTCGTGGTATCTTACAGCACGGTATCAGTATTATTCAGTATTCAGTATATTCTATTCAAGCTGTTTAAAGAATAAAAAACATGCTTTATTGCCATTTTTTGTTTAATTCTAACTTCTACACGTTTTTCACGACTTTCATCCTGTAATCCGGAAAATTTCGTAAGTTAATCTTTTCAGTTAATCTATTCAAGTATAATTTTCAAGAGTAAAATCGGTTCGGATTAACCAGAATTTCAGATTAACGGGGTTTGGATTATCGGGGTTCTACTGTACTTACCACATTTCCTCTCAATGATTCTCGCTGAAAAAAAAGTTGTTGGTTTTGTGGTGTATCCCAACTGCCAGTATTATATCGTAAAATCAACAATAATAAACCATAAAATAAGCAGTAATATACGGTACATTACTGCTAGTATATTTATAAGATTGTACACTACTGCTTATATTTACGGTTTATTATTGTTAATTTTATGGTATAATACTGGTAGCTAGAGTGCTAGAATTATATCATAAAATCAACATTTCTAGGGTTCTGTACTTAAAAGGTAAAAACGGAATCATTATAAGATCACTCCTGTGTCTGTCTGTCCGTCTGTCACAGGCATTTTACTCGTAAACTATAGAACGTGGAAAGTTCAAATAGGTGGAAGTAATAAAGACTATTGACTCACATATTTACAGATTATAAAACATTTACAAATATTTTTTAGGAAAACTGTAGAGGGGCTAATTAAGTTGCTTAGAAAAAAAATCTTTTCTTTGCATATCGTGTGGGATATCGCGTGAAAGCTTTCGTAGCGCTGAACTCAAAAATACATTTCTTTTAATTTTAGGTATTATATTTGTAGCGATATCGTCGAAAATGTAGTGCAAAAATATGTCCCCTCACCATCTATTTCCAAATATACTGAAACTAAAATTAAAAAAAAAAAATTAGAGGTAGTAGACGTTAATTTAAACCTTGCAGGAAAACTATAGCGATTACCCTAGGTCACATAGTTTTTGAGAAAAGCGCATTTTTCCGATGCACACAAATTTCGATTTGCGGCCATTCAGCAAATGTGTTGAGAAGCGCTGGAGGTACCTATCGTAGCAGAAGTATAATAGCATTGTTGATAATGATTTTTGAATAAAATCGTTGGTAATTAGACGGACGGTTTGGGCATACATAATGATAGGGGCGGCGTACTCTATGTACCATCGGCTTTTAAAGCCTAGATAACAACTTTTAACGATACATTTATGTACAACAGTATCCATTAGCAATTTAAAAGTAATAAATTTCAAATTGTTAAAAACAGATTAATTTATTTAGAATGAATCACATAAATACTATGAGATTTGGGACTAGTTTGCATTGAGTAGATCTCTCAATTCGCCTCCCGTGTTTTCAAAAGTTAATTAAAACCAATCTGGAAAAACGCGGCACGGACCAAGGTGGACATTGCTACTTTGCGACTTCCTTTCCGAGCGCGCTTAGCAAAATGCCAAGTTTAAACTTTGAACAAGGGTTTTGTTTTAGCTAAACTGTAAAAAGAAAAGATTATTACGACGCTCAATTTAGTTTAACCAAAAAAACCATTTAATCGTTACTTCATTTAACCAAATGAAGTTTAAATATGCACTACTTTTATTGCCAGTACCGAATTAAATTCATCATAAACAGATTAGGATAAGATTTAAATAAGAGTTATACAGAATAGCAATGTTTGACATTATTTCGGCTTCATATCTCTTTGCACTTTTATGGTATACCCATTCATACTTTTCTAGTATATATACAGCTATACCCAACCCTACGTTGTACAGTTTTTTTACAAAGTATATTATTTTTCTTTCAGTAACAATTTTTTTAATAATACACTTAATAATTCATGTATTTATTGTACGGAACCCTCTGAGCATGAGTAATACTCGCAGTTGACCGTTTATTTTTATTAATTTATTTATTTATTTATTTATTTATTTATTTATTTTTGCAACACCTGAGCTACGTGAACGTTGCCTCTGGAGTTTTCGAAATCACTCTCCCTCAAAGTGAAAGTTTGAAAAGAAAAACGTCTTTGTTGAAAGAAAAATAAGTTTTTATTTTCTTCCTAACAAAGCTGATTTGATGAGATACTTTCTTCATGGTATCTTACGGCACGAAATCCATTAACTGATAATAAAAGGTAGATTCTATAATTACACAAGCGTGCTTCTGTTTTTGAAAAGCAATTTAAATGCATGTAAACTTGAAACAGTTAGCTTATAATGAATGCCATAAATTGTCTTTTTATATGTTTAACTTTTACTAAAAGACGCTTTTTTCGAAATAGTTATTGTCCTTTTGACATTAGACAGTTTGTTATATCCTGTTACTAGTGTATAAAAATGGCAGTAATAAGACCATAAAATAGACATTTATATTGGACCATAAATTAGTCGCTTATACTGTTTAACGTTCTCAACTTTAACGGTAATGAAGATATTTTACAGATATATTCCTTAGACTTACTTTATTTTGTGTGAAATGTGATTGACATTACAGGAAGTCCACTGTAATTAGGTTAGTGAAAAGGACTTAATTTCTATAAAAAGAAGTACCGGAGCTCTAATATTCAGTAACAACTGCCAGCAAACCCGGCTCCACCGCCCCCGACACCCGCATATTTATATTTAATACATTATTTGCAAAATTTAAAGAAATTTCGCGCTTAGAAAAAGAAAATTTTTAATAATGATAAATTCCAATAAATGAACATAGCAAAAACATTAAAATCAGCAGTGGAGAATTTTCAGAAAATCCTATTCGCCAAGGAATTTTTTGAATTAACCGGCGAGCTTCGGCGGGTTCCGGTTCTAACTAATATTTAAATACAGTCGGACCTCGTTATCCCGACACCCCGTTTTCACGTCACTCTGCTTATCCCGTCAGTTTTTCAAAGTCTCGATTTTCTGTATATGATTTTAATGTAAATAAACTCCAGATTTTACGTCGTTGAATAATTTTCGACTCCGGATATGCCGACGGTTTAGGAAAATTGTCCATTTTTCATTATCTATCTTATAAGCACGGCAGTTAAGCGGTAAGAAATGCCTTAGTCAAACTTTTCACAAAAGTGTCTAAAATACACTCTAAAATTGGGAGGAGTGAAAAGTTCACTTTTTGAAAGAGTGACAGGCATTTTTGCTCTTTTTGGAGTGAGTTTTATGAAAATACACTCCTTAAAGAGTGGAGTTTTCCACTCTCTAGAAAGGAGTGAGATGTCTCACTCCTGAAAGGAGAGCGACTTACGTGTGCATTGCTTATTAGCCAATCAGAGCAGCAAGGCGACGGCACCCTATAAAGATAAGAAAAATGATCATTTTTTTGTCCGCCATTTTAAGATTAACAGATTAGGATATCATTAAAATTATTCTTTGGAATACATAAAATAAAGGTAAGTCTTGTTTAATTTTAAGCATTTATCCGTGTAGATATGTGGAATGTCCAGATTATGAGCTAAATAGTTGTATGTTTGTATAGCAAAAGATTGATCGTGGAGTATTCATAAGTGATTGTGAGATTTCTTCATGTAGCGATCTGAAATGTAATTGTTTTAAGGGAACCGGGAAAGCCGTATCTCCGCCATGTTAAATTCACCAACTTTATGTACCTTTTTCTCAGAAATGGTGAAATATAGATGTCTATATTTTTTAGAGTAGTTTGAATAACATGCTTTACGTTTTTTAACTGACCATTTTCGTTCTAAAGTGATTGTGAGATTTCTTCATGTAGCGGACTGAAATGTAATTATTTTAAGGGGACCGGGAAAGCCGTATCTCCGCCATGTTAAATTCACCAACTTTATGTACATTTTTCTCAGAAATGGTGAAAGATAGAGGTCTAGATTTTTTAGAGTAGTTTGAATAACATGTTTTACGTATTTTAACAGGCCATTTTCGTTCTAAGTAAAATTCAAAATTAATTATTAATTATTTATTGAAAGTAATTTTTAAATTAGCACTTTTTGGTAAGATTTCACTGCCTAAAATAAATAATTCTCAACAAATTATTAAATCTCTGTGTATACAATATAACATAGTATAAGTATTAAAAAAAATCTGAGTTCTTATGTTTAATAGATATTGAAACAAATTGGAAATTGCTGACCAAACGTGGCAAATGAGGTGCGTTCGTACTATAACTAGTTTTAGAAATATTTTTTGCACCACATATTGTACTGAATGTATATTTTAGTACAATACATAAGTGCATATCCATTTCATTCTGTTCTGAAAGGCTGTAACATCATTAAAATGCACTTAAAATATTTTTTTTCCCATTGGCCGTCATGTAACGGAAAACTTTTGACTGTCCTTGTAATTAAACTATGCATCCGATTTTCCTGAAATTGAAATGAGTCTACAAAATTTTGCAACAAATATATATTTAAAATTTTAGATCATTCGGAAGGCTGTAACATCATTAAAATGTACTTGTAATAATTTATTCCCATTGGCCGTAATGTAACGGAAAACTTTCGACTGTCCCTGTAATTAAACTATACATCCGATTTTTATGAAATTTGAAATGACTCGACAGAAATTTGAAACAATTATATATTTAAAATTTCAGACCATTCGGTTGGGTAGTTTTTGCTCTGTTATATGCGGGTGTTGAATTCAGACCCTTATCTCCGGGAGGGATTTCTGTGGTTCCGGAGGGGGGGGGTGGACATTATAAAGTTCCAAGGGGGTAATTGCACTTTTTGACCATTGAAAACACAAAATTTCAAATCTTCCGGAGGGGAAATGCCCCCCCCCCCCCCGGGCCACCCCTGAAATCAACACTGACAGACAGACTAAACGACGAATATAGGGGCTACGTATTTATATAATTACGAACGCACCTAAAAAAGGAACATAAACATGAAAAATCCAAGTTTTGAGAAAAAGTCGATTAAAGATTTATTGCCATTAAGCTGTGAAGTACTCTTAGAAAGAATGAATAATTTCAACACTTATTTTTTATATATATAAACATGTGTGACACATCGTTGGAAAGACAAAAGTTTAAACTATTTAATGATATAAAAAAAATAAAAATCGCTTTTTAGGTGCGTTCGTAGTTTTATAAATACGTAGCACCTATAGTCGTCGTTCAGTCCGTCTGTCTGTCCGTCTGCCCGCATATAACAGCGCAAAAACTACCCAACCGAATCGTTTGAAATTTAAAATATATAATTGTTGTATAATACTGTCGCGTCATTTCAAATTTTATGAAAATCGTATGTATAGTTTAATTACAGGGACAGTCAAATTTTTCTGTTACATTACGGCCAATGGGAAAAATTATTGCAAGTGCATTTTAATGTTGTTGCAGCCTTCTGAATGGTCTGAAATTTTAAATAAGGCAGATGTGCCAGTAATGGTCACCCTTTGATGTTTTTGGTTCATAAAAAAATAAGTAATAAATATTTAACTTTAATTAATTTTTTTTATAATTTCCCCTTGCATGTTTTATAAAACTGGGTTATTGTTGACACTTTTAATCAAACCAATTAGGAAGTAGAAAATAATGTTTCAAAGTTTTGCTGTTTTTCTGTGATAATCTTAATGAAGAGGCTAAGAGCTGGCTTCGTTTAATTAATTTATATATTATTTATTTTCTTGCAAAATTTGAATGCTTTTGTTTGAGTAGCAATAGAAAACTTAGACTTTTATATACTAACGCTCATTTACGAAATTTCATTTATTTTTAAGAGAGAGTGTCTATTACTAGAATGGTTAATTTGTCATTTTCCACCAAAACTTTTTAAATAGCTGCTTTTAAGTTAGTTTATGTGATTAATAAAATTTCAATATTTTATTCTTTTTTTTATGTATATATACTTTGCTATTTTAAAATCTGGCAATCAAACCAGCTAGGTAGTAGAAAATATTGTTTAAGAGCACAGCCAAAGACGGGCTCATAGGGCTTAATACCTCTCCTTTTAAATGAAAACAATTACGTTACAGAAGCTATTAAAAATCTATTTTCTGTGTTAAATGTTTGGTTATTCTTATCTGAAAAAAGAAAGAAGGAAAAAAAAAGTAATATTCCTTAATTTATAGGCAATATTCATGAAACTGGTAAATCTGCAGATCAGTGGCCTCAAACATCAGTTCTACAGTTTTATTTTGAAATTATTTTACTTAGCATTTAAAATATTCAACTCACAATATCATTTCTTTCATATTTGCAATATTAATTATTATAAATGATATATCAAGTAGTCTCTGGAAGATTAATTGTTAAAAATAGCGAGACAAAACTAAACATCACTAACATTCCAAAACTTTTTTTTATTATTATTACCTTTTAAATCCCCAACTGTTTCAATAATTTAATAGCTGTAATTGCCTGATATTTAGTATTTTAAACTATCCATCTAAAATAATTAAAACATCGATCGTCTGATAATTACAATAATTGATGCAAACAGTAAATGATAATCACAAATATTTTATTAATTACTGGTATCCTTATTGTTAAATTTATTCGAAAATAACCATTTTGTTTCATTAGTATGTTTTCATTAAATTCTGGTTCTAAATACAGTCATAAAAACAATTATATTTATTACTTTTTATGGGGTGTCCATTACTGGGCCAGAGGGTGTCCATTACTGGGCTTTTGGGTGTTTTGGTATATTTCTGTTATTTAAAATTAGATTTCGATTCACATTGGGAAATGAGACTATAAGAATGGTTAAATATTGTTGATAGATTAATATAATATTGAAAAAACTGGAATGTAATAATTATAACTATTAATAAAAAAATAATTTTAAAAGAAATTTCTTAAGAGTGTCCATTACTGGCACATCTACCCTATTTAATTGTTGCAAAATTTTGTCGATTCGTTTCAAATTTTATGAAAATCGGATGTACGGTTTAATTACAGGGAGTCAAAAGCTTTCCGTTAACTTTAAGGTCAATGGGAAAAAATTATTTCAAGTGCATTTTAATGATGTTACAGTCTTTTGAACAGAATGAAATTGATATGCACTTATATAGTTCACCAAAATATACATTCAGCACAATATGCGGTGCAAAAAATATTTATAAAATTACTTATAGTACGAACGCACCTCATCTGCCACGTTTGACGAGCAATTTCCAACTTGTTTCTATTTCCGAGGTCAATCTTTTCCTATAACACATATAAAATCTATTTTGCTCATATTCACAAAATACAATATCTACGCGAATAAAAAAAATTAAATTAAACATGGCTTATCGCGTCATTTCATTAATAAGTATTGTATTAATTTCGTTTTTCAGCAATGACGGACGAAAATTAGAAATCATGATTAAGTTAAGGAATATGTTTAAAAGAAAAATATATACATATTCCAGAGAACTTAAAAGTTTAACTTTAGACTCCATGTTCATATTAAATAAAACAAAAGCAAATGACAGCGGATAAAATATATTAAACAAAAACCTAATTTGCAGAACAAATTAAAAAAAAAAAAAAAAAATATTTCCTAAACTGTTTAAGCCCGAGAAGGGGCAGATATTGAGATATTTCATTCAATTCTTTCTACATTTAATGTTAAATTTTTGTAACAAATAAGTTAAACCAATTGAACATTAAAAAATAAAAATGAAATTCATACAATATAATACTTTAAACACATATATACTTAGATTCCGTTCAAATGAAATCGAAATAAATCTTAGACCTTTTTCCATTTTTAAGTTGTAAATATTTATACTACAGATTTTGCATTATGTTTATGACGATTGTACATAATATGATAAGATACATGCAAAATACAAAACTTTAAAAAAAAAGTCTAAGATTTATTTCGATTTCATTTGATCGGAATCTAAGTATATAGGTGTTTAAAGTATTATATTGTATGAATTTCATTTTTATTTTTTAATGTTAAATTGGTTTAACTTATTTGTTACAAAAATTTAACATTAAATGTAGAAAGAATTGAATGAAATATCTCAATATCTGCCCCTTCTCGGGCTTAAACAGTTTAGGAAATATATATATTTTTTAATTTGTTCTGCAAATTCGGTTTTTGTTTAATATGTCAAGTTTTTTAATAACTTCTGCATTCAGACGAACATATTTCAAAATTAATGGAGGATATCATCATCAGGCTTTGATTTGTGCGATATCGCATCACAATTTGTAATGCAATTTACCTATGTATAATTCAAAATGTTTCACCAGTGCAGTAATGCAGGTTGCTGTAGTTTCGTCAAAAAATTACAATCTGAACTTAAAAAATCTGCTTGAAAATGTAATTTTTATTTCCACTATGACGCCATATTCATCTTCTTTTTAATTCTTAAAAAAAAAAAAAAAAAAAAAACTATTTCAGTTTCATGTTTCACGTGAAAATCATTCAACTAAAAATAGACAAATTATTATTACGGCTTTTGAATTACTTACAACAATGAAGGAAAAATGTGAAATTTTATTAGAAAATGTTTGTTGATTCTCAATGAAAAAAGCGAAATTTTGAATTATTAAGAAAAATATTTGAATAATGTAAATAAAAATTAGCCCATGTTACTCTCTAGATTGTAATCCACCTATATGCAAAGGCATTTTATGATCCGTTTTGACCCTGACGTCAGGCAAATTTTTTTACCCTTTGAATTTATAATATTATTAGAATTAGCAAAGAATTAAAAATGAGTGGCATCAGGGACAAAAAGGTGGGAAGAAAAAATGAAAAAGTTATGATCTCCATAGGCTTTTCTATGTTAAATTAACATTGAGAAGTGATACTGGAAATAAATAAGTATTGCGCTGCCGCGCAATACTTAAATATACACATTCTTAATATTTAAATCATGCTTAGAACTTATTTTAAAAAGATGTGAGTTTATAAGTATTGTTTTTTAAATGGAAAAATTAAAAATATTTTAGAACAATAGGACTTTGCAAAAATAGCAATAATTTAAAGAAAAAGTACGGTTTTATATTTAAAACAAAAATTAAAATCAAATCAAACATTGTTAAACATATAACATCCGCTGATTAAAAAGTTATTAATAAAACTTTAAAAGTAATATCTTTATAGAGCATGTAATAAAAGCAAACATAAAGGATAAGATTGGAATAAAATATTTTAGTTTATTACTATTAGTAATCTAATTTAAATTCGTATGTAACTTTAACTGAATTTTTCCCTAAAAGTTCAATTAGTGTTACAAACTATGAATTAAATAAATATTGCTAATAAAGTATTTTATTCCAATCTTTACTACGCTTGTATCTATTTTCATTGCATGCTGTAAAAGATGTGATTCTTTTAAAATGACCATAGAAGCGAAAAAAAAAAAAAAAAAAAAAAAAACGACTACATAAAAAATGAACATTCACTTTTATGAAAGAGTGACTATTCACTCCTACCAGGGGTGAAAAACCGCACTCCTTTAGCAAGAGTGAATAGTCACTCCTCCGAAAAAGTGATTATCCACCCCTGTTTAAAGTGAATATTCACTTTCCAGGAGTGACTATTCACTCTTTCACAGAGTCAAAAATTTCACTTTTGCTCAGAGTGATTAGTCACTCTAAAGAGGTTGGGCATATTTTGACTCTGCGATAGAGTGACTATTCACTCCTCCAGAGTGAATAGTCACTCCTTTTTATTTAGAGTGAACCCATTGAGTTAAATTAGAAATTTTACTTCAATCCTTTATCTGAATAAATAAACCCACACGTACCGAATGACCCATTTAAGCTCCAGAGAGACGTATCAGTCTACTAGCTGTCTTTTTGTTCTGGTGAGACGGCGCTTTCTTGTGGTTATACGGTATTTTTCCTTCGAATAAAATTGAAGCATTGCACATTGCATTGAAACGATCAGAAATTAGCTAACATCCATTTCTGAAACAACGAATATTGATTACAATTCATTGTATAATATTGAAAAAAGAATTGCAGGAAGCACATCTAGGGATAAGCAAACCTTAAATCATCAATATTTCATGTAACAATAAAAAAACATGTCGTTATAAATCTGATTTTTATTCTTTTCAATTTTGTTTTTGTGCTTATTTTGTTTAATAATGACGTTTTATTGCTTAAAACTGCAAGAACAGTTATGAATTTAAAATTGTCTTAAATCAATTTAAAATACAGCTTTTTATAAACGTATTTTTCTCCAACTCTGGTTACCGCGACGCTCCGCTTATGACGACCCTTTTTTCTGATTTTTAGAGTGTGGGGATAACAAGGTTCGACTATTACCACTAAAGATAAAGAAGTAGCTAGAAAGTTGATCAGCGAGAATATTTTAAAAACACGAACAAAAAGCAGCGAGTAAAAACGGCAGATACAGTTGTGATTAATTCTGGAATTCTTCGTCGCCATTCTCAAACCATTGAGTCTATACATGTAACGCTATAAATAGAAGTATGCTCCTACCATGGAACTAGGAAGATAGTTTCATAATTCTATGTCACTACATGTGCGACACACTACGTCACTTAAGTAAGCGCTTTGGTAGTAAAGAACGCAAAGAACTGATGATGGCAGGGAAAGAAAATATAATTTAGGCTTCGATTTTTTCAAAATGCTGTTTTGCTGAGCTCCGGAGCGCCGTATTTGTGAGCTCCGGTGAATTCCGACCAATTTTTAAATATTCACTAAAAACAAAGAAGTGCCGGAGCGGAGCAAATTAAGTACTGTTAGTGAACAATATGTACCATGAGCTACATTCCAACTGCAGGATGGCGAGTGGTTGGGGAAAAACACAGTAAAAAAAGGTGTTAAATACCAGTATTTTGCTAAAGAGAAATTCGCCTTCTTTAATCCCTTTATATTATTCCAAGTATTTTCTGGAAGAAAATACTGGTAGTTTCCACCTTTTTTTTACTGTTTTTTTCCCTGACCACTCGCCACTCTGAACTGTCTACGCCAGTGCTGTTTGAACGCAGATCGTAGCAATTACAGCAATTCTTAGGATTTCATTACATGTAATAGATAGTAAAGCATGTCTGTTGAAAATATCTTAAAATATTTTCATTTTTATTAAAATTATGAAGAAAAACTCGGGCTCGACTTTCATTGAGACACTCTATATTTATAATTGAATAAGTAAACAGCGACGCAGCTTTTCTATATTAAAAAAAATGTCTGATTTAGTGACCTGTACCACCCTCCAACGTATGTATACGCGGTAGCGAATCACTCTGTGCAAGTGCATGTATGACAGTATAAGTGAAAATTTATGGTCCAATATAAATGTCGATTTTATGATTTTAATACTGTTACTTTTATGGTCTAATAACATGATCTAACAAATTGTCTAGCGACAAAAGGACAATAGCTATTTGGAAAAAAGCCTCTTTCAATAAAAGTTAAACAGATAATAAGACGGCTTGTAGTATTCTTTATAAACTGGAAACTCAGGCGAAAACACGGTGTGACGCCTTGCATTTATGAATGCATGAGTGGGTTGCGACCCAGAATTCCTATAGAAAAAAATGTTTGATTTAGTGAACTGTACTACCCCTCAAAGTATATACACGCGGTAGCGAACCACCCTACATATATATACAGTGCGCAGCAAAAGTTTAGATAATTATCGATTGCGCTTCTGTACTGAGAAGTAAGCAACGTATTGATGTAACTCAACTGTCATATATTACTTGTGACTTATCCTTTGTTCACAAAGAAAAACTTTTAAATTATACACTTTACATAATATATAATGACAAAAAACTAAATTAACATTGTGCCAAAAGTATAGACAATCTGTATATTTACAGAAAAATAGCCCTAAATTAAAATCGAACTGCACCCCCACATTGTCTGCAATTAGCACAAAAATTTTCCATGTAAGAAACTACCTTTAAATCTTGCATCACTTGGGGGTATTTGGGGGTACCAAACGTGTTCAACATTTGCTCGAAGTTCATTAACAGAAGAGTACAGTAGAACCTCGATTATCCGAAGTAATTGGGACCGACCCTTTTTCGGAAAATCGAAATTTTCGGATAATCGAGAATGCTCCAGTTTTAAGATTAAGGAGAAATATATACAATATTTCTTATTATGGTAACAAGTGCTTAATAAAAATAAAGCAATAGCACAGTAGGAACAAGAATAAATTACCTGAATTTTAATTTTGAAATTAAGTACCTTTTACATATATCACAAGGGTTTGAAAACATCTTTTGTTTGTCGCAGTTTCGATTGCCTTTGTTTTGAAGATCCGTCATGGAGTTATTTAATATTATTAGTTCACCAGTATCACAGTCTTTCTGCTGCTCCAGCCATGCCAAACCTTTTGCAACACATTCAAAAGCTTCAGAAATGCTAATTTGTTCGTTTTTTTCGTTCCACTCCGCAGCTTACAGGAGCTCAAGTTAAATTCAAAGGAACTCCAAAGGGATCGAAAATATTTATATGTACTCGTAGTTCGGAAAGGAACGCTTGCACAGGAGGACTATAGTTACTTTGATAGTTAAAAGAAAAAAGATTTCAAAATGAATTTTGCACACAAGGAATGTGATAGTAAATAAAAAAAAAAGCTTTAAAAATAGATTTCGGTTAACCGAGAGTTTCGGTTGAAAGAGTTTCGGATAAAAGAGGCTCTACTGTATTGTCAAAAATTTGCTTAGAACTTACGAGTCATGATGCCACAAACGTTTTCGATTGGTTCAGTTCAGGGCTACTCGCCGGCCGGTCGAAAACAAAAAAATTTTGAGAGTTCAATCAAATTTTTGTTTTGTGTGCAACATGACTGGAAGCATTATCTTGCTCAAATACATACTTTAGACCAGCTAAAAGTTCACCAAATGGCTGCAAATTGTTCTCCAATGAATGTATGTAGTCTTGCGCTGTTTGGCGTCCATTGAGGAACTCCAGAGATACTTGAACATTTGAGGAAAATGAGACCTAAACCTTTAAAGAGCCACCTCCTTGTTGAGTACTAAAGAAAGTCCGAGATTCTTTACGAAAGTCGTGCCAACAGTATGCTGTAATGGAGGAAACCCCAATGCATACAAACCCTGGAGATAGCCGCAAACGCATCAGGTAGCTACATTACGCCCGCAAGAGCCCAATCCATGAGCTCGGATCCCGTGGCGAATCAAAGCTGAAAACATAGAAAGTCAAGAATTATAATTAAATCACAAGGACAAAGTTCTTTACACACAACTGGATGTTTGATATATTGATGTTGCTTACATGTTACCAACCAGCCGTAACGCTAGTTAGAAATTTTAAAAGCAGGGAGGTGTCACTGTTACATTATAACATTTTTGTAGTAAACTTCTGCTTCGAAACAGCCGTGTATTACATTTTTGTTCATTCGGCATAACACCAGCTAAAACACGCCAAACTTTCACTAAAACATAAAAACAAGACACAATTTGGCGAAAATGAAAAATCCCAATGAAATAAATCTGATGACATATAATTTATTACCTCATCAAATAATCGAACAACATTTTCAATAAATCATTAAATGATTTAGATTAAGAGTAATAAAAACAGATTCTGTAACCAACTGACACCTTAAATTATTCTTTTTGATTTATGAAGTGGTTTTCATAAAAGGAAATTACAAGTTATCTATGACTACTGCCTAACGGATGTGAAATAGTTTATTTATGATCTTCAACAGTAATATTATCGCGTAAAGTAATCTACAGAATAATATATCACCGGGAAATCAAATGCATTTCTTTTTACCAACCATGTAACGGTTTGCTAAATAATATACAATCATTTCTCTGCCTTCTCTAAAAAATTAAAAATAAAATACAAAAAAGAAAGAATATTTAATGTTAGAAAATGGATTCATTTTCATAAGAAAATAAGTGGCTGATAAAAAGCTATGTAGTTTAATAATTAATGTTTCGTATGGAATCTAAGACAATTATATGTGATTGTCATCACATATACCCACCTTCTAGGCTATCCAAATTCCACTTTTTTTCGTCATTGAATATCACATACATGTTTCCGAGCCCACTGCATTCTCGTCAATTTGTAGTGAGATTTCAAAGCTGGCTGTTTTTTCACTTTCATATAAACTAATTTACCTCTATCCTTAATTCATCTACGAATAGTATCCGTTGATACCGAAAGTCCCGACTAGCTTTTAATGTGACAAGCACTCATCTTTTGTGTAAATGCCAGTTTATGAATCCTTCTATAATCTCGTTTTCTGGTCACACGAAGCCTTCCAGATCTATGTTTTGCTCTGAAGGAGTCACTCTTGGACAATACTCGACAGACAGACTTCTTTGAATGATTCAAAGTAGCTGAAATTTATGCAACAGTCTTCCCTTTCGATTTCAGCTTCCATATTTCAATTACTTCATCTGAATGAATCTCTGTAGCTCGCAGCATCTTTAATAACCGATGCTATAGCGAGATGCTCTTAAATACTTCATTCAAGTGACGTCATAAGTTTGAAATTTGCGCTTTTCTGTGAACAAACAGTTGCCAAAAATCAAGAAAGTATAAACTTTTGCAATATGCAAATCTCACCTTTTTTCAGTAAAATTAAATATTATCATACATTAAAACAATAATTTCCGTCTTAAAATGATTAAAATTTATTTAAAAATAAGAATAGCCATCTGTAAAACTCAAGAGTTCGTATTTTATATTTAAAGGTTAAATATCATCAGTGTCTAATTTTGCTGAGGACTGTAACAGTTTAAGGAACTAATTTATGGTCCAATATAAATGTCGATTTTATGGTCTTAATACTGTTATTTTTATAGTCTAATAACATCATCTAACAAATTGTCTAACGACAAAAGGACAATAGCTATTTCGGAAAAAGTCTCTTTCAATAAAAGTTAAACAGATAATAAGACGACTTTAGTATTTTTTATAAACTAGAAACTCGGGAGAAAACACGGGCTCGGTTTGCAGTGAGATGTCCCGTATTTATGACTGAATGAGTGGATTGCGACCCAGCATTCCTATGCAAAAAATGTTTGTTTTAGTGAACTCTACCACTCCTCAAAGTATGTACACGCGGTAGAGAATCACCCTGTATATGTATAACAGTTTAAGGGACTAATTTATAGCCCAATATAAATGTCGATTTTATGGCCTTAATACTGTTATTTTTATGGTCTGATAACATGATTTAACAATTTATCTGTTGTCAAAAGGACAGTAACTGTTTAGAAAAAAAGCCTCTTTCAATAAAAGTTAAACAGATAAAAATAAGACTTGTAGTATTTTTTATAAACTAGAAACTCGGGTGAAAACACGGGTTCGATATGCAGTGAGATGCCGCGTATTTATAACTGAATAAGTGGATTGTGACCCAGCATTCCTATCCAAAATATTTTTGTTTTAGTGAACTCTATCACACGTCAAAGTATGCACACGCGGTAGCGCATCACCCTGTATATGCATCAACACAAAACCCTTAACGGGTTAAAAGTTTGACGCAGCATTTTACTTTATACGAATCTTAAATATGGGTCTTAAATTCTGATATCAAAGTTTAAAGGACGCTATGCTCTTAAAATGAATGTATATACTATATATTTATTTTTTGTTCTATTTATATTTACTAAACATTATTTTAAACATGAATATATACATAAATTTTACTCAGTGATGCTTTGTCATTCACATCTCTCATAAATTCAATATATGGGTTTTAAAAGAAGTGATACCAAAATTCAAGTGACGCTCTGATCTGACTTAAAAGATTTGCTTAAAAATTACGTTACACATATTTTTGTTTGTCTTCTGAAATATATTTAGACATTCAAACATTTTTTTTTTCACAATACACTATCAAATATGTCACACTTTTTCTGAGCTGATTCTATGTATTAATTGTATTTAATTTAATACATTTATTTACCTTTTGCGTCACGTTATCAAGAACCATCGGTAAAATTTGAGTAAATGTTTTCTTTGCGTCACACTATTTGCATACAATTTACTTAGTTTGGATACTATGACGAAAAATATACGTTTACACAAATTTAGCGTCACTCAAAATTTGAAATCAGAATTTTTAAGACCCATATTTAATATTCGTATAGTCATAAAGTAAAGTGCTGCGTCAAACTTTTAACCCGTTAAGGGTTTTGTACTGATATCATTACTTTTCGGGGGTTAAGGATCAAAAGATTAAAAAAATAAAAGATCACTGCAATCAGTTCATAGTACTGTCCAAAAAGTACACTTTCATAGGTCACATTGGATTAAATTTTCCTAGAAACAAAAGAAACTTAGCGAAATTCCAAAATTTAACAAAAAGTGCAAATGAAAAATAGAATACATTTTAATGAATTAAAACACACAGCCTTACAAAATCACCTTAAAAAGCCAATTAAAATACACAATACTTTTTATTGACAGACATATAAGATAAGACACACATATATATTGACACACATGACACTAATAAGAAAAACGTTAAAAAACATAACGCGTAAATATTAAAAATGAAATAATCATTATAATTCATTTTTAATTTATTCGCTTAACAATAACAAAATTCATTTTATTGAAATTTAAAAAGGTATTTAAATAAATCAAAAATTAAAATGAAAAACAATCAAATTTTTCATGTGCAGCTCTATATTACTAGAGAAATTCCTCAAATGTGCAGCTCAAGTTCAATATGGAATTAAAGAAATGAAAATCTGTATCATATCCTGAATTATAATCCAAAAGTTAAGATTTAAATGCTTAGAAAATTTAATATTACTTTAAAAACAAAAATCAATGTAACATTTACTTTTTTTTTTCTTACACAAGGAACACCTGAACATGTGATTGGTAATGTGGATCCCCGGGAGATAATTAAAAATTCATTTTATTTAATGTAAATATTATTATAACATGATGTCTACAGAAATTTAATGAAAAAGTTCCCTGCCTTTTCCTTGATTCAATTTTTTTTGTGTGCGTGTGCTACCATCTATTTGTTTTTTGACAACTTGAACTAGTTAAATGTATATCCAAGAGAGGGAGCCACCAGAATTTATTTCAGAATACATCTAAAAAAACATGACGTTTAACAATTACACTTCCTAAAAATATATAGAAAAAAGCAATCTTTTTAACCCTTCTCTCTTCTAACATTAAAAATACAAAACGAAACAATTTCCGTAGCATTTTTTAATAGATAATATTCCCGAACACTAAAAGTAGATCAACTTCCATTTTTTTTCTTGTGTTTTAATTAAATATTCATTTATTAACTTCGGAAAGGTATTATTCCTTAAATTAAATTAAAATAATAAAACTTTAAAAAAAATCACCATAAAATAAAAACAATACATAGGACGCGTTTCGAGCTAAATTTTTATCCCGAAACGCGTCCTATGTATTTTTTTTATTTTATGGTGATTTTTTACAAAGTTTTATTATTTTAATTGCTTCATATCGCCAGTTTTCGGTGCTGTTTTGCGGTATTATTCCTTATTATATTTCTTCCTTTTTATATGAATACAGACATGTACGAAGTTTTCAAGTTTTTTTTTTTCTTGTGCTTTAATTAAATATTCATTTATTAACTTCGAAAAAGTATTATTCCTTATTCTATTTCATCATTTTTATATGAATGCAGACATATACGAAGTTTTCAAGTCAAAAAAATTCCATGTGGAGCAATTATATTAGTAGATATTGTCCAAAAGGTTAGTTAATTAAATGAATAAGTGATTGGAATTAATATTTAGTAATAAAATTTCGCATGGTAATATTTTTATTGCTAAAAAATTGTTATGAAATCATGCTATGTTAAACTCTTAAAGAAAAAATCAAAATAAACAAATACATTTCGATAGAAATATAAAATCAAATTTACTTTACTAACTGACTTTAAAAAGATCAAAATAAAAGTCTGAAAATAAAAAGTTAATGCTTCAATGTATTTATGACTGAATGCATTGCATTGTTATGCATTCGTATATTTAAAATATCTCCTCGGGAAATTCATATTAGGTAGCTTTCTTTACAAAAAAGCTACCTATTGCAGCCGTTCGGAGGAAAGCGATTTCAAAAAATTTTGGTATATTTTCATCGATCATGACCCCCAGACCCCGAAACCACCCTCCGTTCAAAATTGATATATATATATATATATATATATATATATATATATCTGACCTATGTCACACTGTAACTCCCGTAATTATGAACCGATTTCGATGTAATTCGGTGTGTACATAGTACATACCAATGTCTCGACCGAGTTCGTTGGCCAGCTTCATCCGCCGTTTTGTTTCAAAATGGCGGCCATTTAAAATTTTTAAAAAAATTTAAAACTTGAAATGTGGTACCAAAAAATTAAAAATGGAAAAATATTTTTTTCTTATGTATTTGACCTTTATACAAAGATTCCGGAGCAGTTTTTGTTTCGTCTATATCTTAAAAAATGGCTGAGTTATAGCATTTTGAATTTCTAGCGTGGCTGACATTTTGAAACGTCCTGAATTTTGTCACGAGATAAAAGGCGTATTTATGAACCGATTTGGATGTAATTCGGTGTGTACATAGTACATACCAATCTCTCGACCGAGTTCGTTGGCCAGCTTCATCCGCCATTTTGTTTCAAAATGGCGGCCATTTAAAAAAATTTTAAAAATTTAAAATTTGAAATGTGGTACCAAAAAATTGAAAATGGAAAAATATTTTTTTCTTATGTATTTGACCTTTATACAAAGATTTCGGAGCAGTTTTTGTTTCGTCTATATCTTAAAAAATGGCTGAGTTATAGCATTTTGAATTTCTAGCGTGGCTGACATTTTGAAACGTTCTAAATTTTGTCACGCGATAAAAGGCGTATTTATGAACCGATTTGGATGTAACTTCGTTTATACATAGTACATACCAATGTCTCGACCGGGTTCGTTGGCCAGCTTCACCCGCCATCTTGTTTTAAAATGGCGGCCATTTAAATTTTTAAGAAAAATTTAAATGTGAAATGTGGTACCAAAAATTGAAAATTGAAAAAATATTTTCTTCTTATGTGTTTGACCTTGATAAAAAGATTCGAGAGCAGTTTTTGTTTCGTCTATATCTTAAGAAATGGCTGAGTTATAGCATTTTGAATTTCTAGCGTGGCTGACATTTTGAAACGTCCTGATTTTTTTCACGTAATAACAGGCGTATTTATGAACCGACTTGGATGTACCTTGGTGTGTACATAGCACATACAAATATCTCGACCGAGTTCGTTGGCCAGCTTCATCCGCCATCTTGTTTCAAAATGGCGACCATTTAAAAAAAATTAAAAAATAAAAAAATTTAAATGAGATACCAAAAAATTGGAAAATGAAAAAGATTTTTTTTGTATGTGTTTGACCTTAATACAAAGATTCCGGAACAGTTTTTCTTTCGTCTATATCTAAAAAAAAAATGGCTGAGTAATAGCATTTTGAATTTCTCTTGTGGCTGACATTTTAAAACGACCTGATTTTTGTCACGCGATAACAGGCGTATTTATGAACATATTTGAATGTAACTTGGTCTGTACATAGTACATACCAATGTCTCGACCGAGTTCGTTGGCCAGCTTCATTCGCCATCTTGTTTCAAAAGGGTTGCCATTAAAAAAAAATTAAATTTAAAATTCAAAATGAGGTATTAAAAAATTGGAAAATGAAAAAGATTTTTTTTATGTGTTTGGCCTTGATACAAAGATTCCGGAGCAGTTTTTGTTTCTGAAAATTTGTTCTTTTGTTGATATCTTAAAAAATGGTTGATTTATAGCACTTTGAATTTCTAGCATGGCTAACATTTTGAAACGATCTTGTATTTGTCACGCGATAACACACGTATTTGCCTATTTCGATGTAAGAAGGCATGTGGATAGTATACATCAACACCTCGACCAAGTTCGCTGGCCAGATTCATCAGCCATCTTGTTTCAAAATGGCGGCCATTAAATTAAAAAATATATATATATTTAAAGTGAGGTGCAAAAAAATTAGAAATTGAAAAAGGTTTCTTTCTTAAGTATTTGATCTTGATATAAGGATTCAGGAGCATTTTTTGTTTGTCTTTACCTTAAAAAATGGCTCAGATATAGCAGTTTCAATTTCTATTGTGGGTGACATTTTGAAAAATTTGATTTTTTTTTTGCTTGCGACAGCACTCCTATATATTAACCGATTCCGATGTGAGTGAGCATGTGCACAGCAATTACTAAGGTCTCGACGAAGTTCACTGCTTAGCCTCATCCACCATGTTGTCTTAAAATGACAGGCACTTTAAGAAATTGCCGAATTTGGCAGCCAAAAATAAGTTTCTTTAAAGAAAAGCAGCTTGGATACAGCTGACTAATTTCGCGAAATTCTCATTCATTATATTGATAAAAATTAATATTGAATCTCCTATATTCGGTTTCCACTAAATTCAGCTTCGTGTGTTTGCATGATATAAGTTGGCTTTTTTTAAATAAGGATTATGAAAGCTACCTCTTCCTCCCGGCACTGGCCGGAAGGACTTTTTTTAACTTCTTTTTTCTGTGTAATCTTCTTAAAGGATACCTCTTTTTTTCTTAGTTCTCAAAACATTCCTAAAAATATGCTTAATTTTTTATGAAGTGTTAAAAACTTACTCAAAGTTTGTCAGCTTTTAACACATAAAATATTAAATTAAGCATAGAGTTTAGAAATATTTTAAGAACTAAGAAAAAAAATAAACATCTTTTACGAAGCGTACAAAGAAAAAGCAATTAAAAACATTAATTTCCTGAGGACATATTTTTAATATACGAATGCATTCTACGCCCATAGACTTAGCATTAGCGAGGAGAATTCGGAAGGTGAATTACTAGTAGCTTTAAGGGGTTAAAGGGAACAGAAGGGTTTTAAATGGCCATTTTATCTCGGGATAGAAAGCCTGTAATTACTTTTAGACTATTACTTCTTTCTGCATTTATTTATTTATGTTTTATCGAAATGAAAAAATATAGATGTTAAATTGTAAAAAACAATAGTAAAAGTTATAATAGTGTACGACAAAATAATATTGCAAGACTAGTTTTTCCAAGTTTATGAAATCCAGGTTCTATAATTTTCAGTTGTAATTTCTTTTTTATACATCTTATTACGTTGCTCCTTCATTATACCCGAAAACAAACAAAAACAATTTTTTTTTTTTTAAGTCATAACAAAAAATACGATTAATGTCATTTCTATGCACTGCCTTGTCTCTCAATCACACCTGAAACAAAAAAATAATTATAAAAAGTATAAAAAAGTAAAATAAAATATTCAAAATCCATAAAATTAATCATATTTTTAATATATGATTATACCGGGTGTCCTAAAAAGGACTGACTGATTTTAAAATTCAATAACTTGTAAACGGTGACAGATATTTAAAAAATTCTTGCAGGAGGGTTATGCATAAGGTCAAAAGTTTGTTTACAGTGATTTTCGATTTTAGTTCGAATTACAAACAATAGATGGCGCTACGATCAATAGTCGCTAAATACAGGCTCGATTTTTGGTACTTCGTGGCCCGCTCAATACATTCCCATCTCCATTTTCCGCATGGAACAAGAGAAAGAGCCAAAAAATCTAGTATGTATTTAGCGACTATTGCTTACAGCGCCATCTATTGTTTGTAATTCGAACTAAAATCGAAAATCACTGTAATAAAACTTTTGACCTTATGCATAACCCTCCTGCAAGAATTTTTTAAATATCTGTCACCGTTTGCAAGTTATTGAATTTTAAAATCAGTCAGTCCTTTTTAGGACACCCGGTATGTATATTATGTACATTACGCCGAAAGATCATGCTGCTTTTAGAAAGAGCTCCTTTTCTGAATTTTGATTTGCTGAATGGATCATGTGACCGTAAAATGAACCACTGAGAATCATCGCTCTGGAAACTACGGTTGTTGCCAAACGGCAATCTACAGATTCAACCTTATTTTAGAACCTAGTAATAGAAATATTTATAAAGAGATTATAATGTACTATTTTATAATCAACTTGCCCTTTCATTCGTTAATAAAAGTTTTCTTTTTTTCACTTAGCATTATTCAAAAATATTTATGCAGTTTTCGTATCCCTTTCCTCTTAGTTTTTTATTCGAAAGAATAACTAAGAAATGCCAAAAATTCAACAATAAATAAAACAAGTTGACTAATGAATATAGTCCCCTTTCGAGTGTGGCAGTCAGGAAAAATAAATAAATGAATAAAAATAAAAAACAAGTAATATAAAAAAAAATTAAGTAAATTCCTACTTAAGTCATCAAAGAAAAATGTAATATAATCCCTTACGCTAATATTAGTTTTTGTTGCATTAAAATATCTCAATTTGTTGATTTTCTATAAGCAAGTAGGTTTACAATGGAACTCTATGGGAATTTGGCGAGATATTAGAGATATCGCCAAGTTGGCGTCCCTTTTGGCGAATCATTTTGGTAGCCAAATTTGGCGATATATCGCCAATTTGGTGGTAAACTTGGCGGTATTTGGCGACAGAATAGGGTCCCCCCTATGGTAACCTCCTTATAGGTATGGGGATGCATTAAATGCTGTTCAATAACAAATGACAGCCATTTTTTCTCCCATATAAAACTAAAATTAATTAATTTAATTAATGAATTAATATTTGAAAAAAACTATATTAACATCAAGTGTCATCCACTAAAAGGTTAAAAAAATGTATTTGAACTTGAGTGGATGAATAATAAGTATTTTAATAACGATTGAAAATTTGAACAAAGATATATATAGGGAGAGTGTGAACTAATAATGGGAATTGAATAAGTGCAATAAAATAAGCTGTTTCTGAAATAAGTCTTCCTTCTTCAGTTGAAATTTATTATAGAAAAACAGAAGAACATCATGTCCCTCAGGAGAAGATCGAGTTACAAATGAACACATTTTTCACGTTTTCTCTTCTGTAGAAACAACCTTGTAGCGTTTCTTTAAAATCAGAAATGCTTCCGTAAATCTCCAAAACTTGATGGTTTCTGAAGCTTCTAATCGATTCTGCTAACGTTTCTGACTGATTTAATATGGATTTCTTTGAAGATACAAAAACAGTTTCTAGAAATGTGGCTGACACTTAAATTTTACGATGTTGCATTAAGTTTTGATAAAAGTTTCTGCAATTTATTTATGGTTATTTTGCTCTAAAAATAGCTTATTTTACAAGCCATGACACATCTATATACTAGTTAAGTTTTATTTGCTTGTGTTTCTTTTTTTCTTTAATTATTTAACGCTAAATATTCTTTATTACAAAAATGTTTTTATGGATACTTTGCATCAAAACAGCTTGTTCTATAAGCCGTGAAACATCTCCATGCGAGTTAAGTTTCACTTGCTTGTGTTTTTTCTTGTCGTTAATTATTTAACGCTGAATATTCTTTATTATAAAAATGTTTTTACGGATACTTTGCATTAAAATAAACAACTTATTCTACAAGCCTTGAAACACCTACATACTAGTTAAGGCTCCTGTCCCTGCCGGCGAAAGCACTCACGAGCTAATGCTAATCCTATGGGGAGGGATTTTCCTAATATCTCGTTTGCATTCCGACATTTTTGAACATTTTTTTTTTTTTTTTTTTTTTTTTTTTGCATTGAACAGCCAAGATCCGTCTTTACATCGCACCTTTTTTACTTTTTTGATTTTGGTTGCAGATATTTTTTTAGAATGACACTTTCATTTTCAGAACCGGTTTTGAAAGTGAGAGTAACTTTATAAAAAATATCTGCGACCAAAATCGAAAAAGTAAAAAAATGTGCGATGTAGAGACGGACCTCGGCTATCCAAAGCAAACAAAACTATTTAAAAATGTCGAAATGCAAACGAGATATTAGGTAAATCCCTCCTCATAGGATTAGCATTAGCTCGTATCGGCAGGGACAGGAGCCTTAAGTTTAATTTGCTTGGGATTTTTTACGTTAGTTGTCTAACGTTAAATATTCTTTAATGCAAAAATGTTATTTGCTGATATTTTCACTAAAGCAGCTTGTTCTACTAGCCGTGAAACATATCCATACTAGTGAAGATTCATTTGCTTGTGCTTTTTTTTTCTTTTTTTTTTTTTTTTTTTTTTTTTTTTTTGTCGTTAATTATTCTTTATTGCAAAAATGTTTTTACGGATACTTTGCATTAAAACAAGTTGTTCTACAATCCTTGAAACACCTACATACTAGTTAAGTTTTACTTGCTTAAGTTTTTTACGTTAGTTATTTAACGTCAAATATTCTTTATTGAAAAAAGAAATTTTATAGCTATTTTGTGCAACAATGATTTGTTATACAAGCCGTAGAACATTTATGTACTAGTTAATTTTTGTTTGCTTGTGTTTTTTTTTTCTTGTTGGTTATTTAATTTTAAATATTCTTTATTGCAAAAACTTTTTTTTCGGCTACTTTTGCCCTAAAGCAGTTTGTTCTACAAGCAGTGAAACGCCTGTACACTAGTTAAGTTTTTTTGTGATTTTTTATGTTAGTTATCTAACGTTAAATACACATCATGGCATAAAGGACCTTCTGTATCTATCTTATGAATGAATACTCATTACACATTTTCATTCCACTCTCTTAAACTTCATCATATATACCATTTAAACATAAATTTTCTAAGACTTATGAATGGACCTGCGAGCGGAAATAACTGTGTGGCACAGACCTTTCACATTTGTCTAAACAGTGACATTTTCAGGAACATATTTTACAATTCAAAACCATTTGTCTCTTAACTGGAACCGCTCATCCGTGAGTGATGTGACCACAGTGGAAGGTCACCCTTCACCTATGATATCAAGACGAGTGAATGTATGTCAGCGTAACGTCTACAAGAACACAAACTGCATGATAATGAACCAGAGACCACCATTTTTTGAACAATAAATATGTCACTAAGTGCTTAGTTATAACGCGTTTCGAATTGTCAGGTGGTTTCACATGATACATTAATAAATCTTCTTTGTTCAAAGTTCTATTTTTTTTTTTTTTTCATAAACTGATATTTTATTACAGTAACCCTTTACAGTATTTTTTTTTTCACAGAGATATATAATTTTGATAAGTTTCATTAGAAAACATAGTTTATATTATCTTTCTAAATCATGTACTATTCTAAACTATGTACCTAATAATTCTAAACTATGCTTGTAATTATTTTTTCTCGATTACAAAGAAATATAATTTTGATAAGCTTCATTAGAAAACTTAGCTTTTATTATCTTTCTAAATCATGTACTGTTCTAAACTATGTAGCTAATAATTCTAAACTATGCTTGTAATTATTTTTTCTCGATTACAAAGATATATAATTTTGATAAGTTTCATTAGAAAATTTACTTTATATCATCTTTTTAAATTATGTACTATTCTAAACTATGTAAAATTAAATATATATTTTAATAGATTCACTTGCTTGAGCATTCTACCAAGCGTAAAAAAAGCAGTGAATTTTTCATAAGCAGGTTCGGTGCCACGCCAAACTACTTTATTGTACACTGTTAAAAATTTGCAGCATTCTGTCCAGTCATTCGACCGTTTTTTGAAAAAAAAAGCGGTTTCATAACCATAATTTAACTATATTCTGACCATAAAATGGCCAATAATATGGTCAGAATAGTTTTAAATTACGGTTATGTAACCGTTTTCGGAAAAAACGGTCAAATGACTGGACAGAATGCTGCAAATTTTTAACAGTGTAAGTGAAATTTTTGAGGGAAAACTTGAATTACCGTCAAAACGTTAGGCGTTATTTTCAAGATGAACATTAAATGCTTATCAAAGAGTGTTTCTTTTTAAGTATTTTTTTTAAATTTAGTAATTTAAATAATGTTTTAAATTTTTTATATCTAAATGTTAAATGTTAATATGTTTTTTTTTTGAGAGAGAGAGAGGATAGTTTAGTAACCCCTGTTATCAATTCAAACGTATGCTATCAAGAAGAAAATAAAGCAATAAAATTTACAACAAAAACCAGGCACTTCAGTTTTCCCGAAAATTATACACAGGCCTCAAACTGGGTACGTTTTTTATAAACCATATTTTTCATACAAAAATTTTCTTTTTAGATTTATCAAATTTTGTAAAAGCAGTGATTAATTTTCATCGGAGTTCACCCGAGTCCAGTTCCTGTAATTCTTTATTTTGAGTGAATATATAAATATTAGCCCGAGCTCACCAGAGCTTACACTACTGCGTACTGAATCCCAGCGGAACAGGGTTATATGTTGTAATTTGATGATTGATACAAAAAAATCATTATCGAGGAAGAGTTTTTGAAAATTTTCCAACTCTGAATATAAATGCGTTTGCTACATTTCATTGCATATGTTATATACATAGGTATATAGATTTAAAATATGTTAAAATTTTGCTTTTGCCAAAAAAAAAAAATGAGTTAGATTTTGCAACGCTGTCACCGCTGCCGTAAATGGATTTTTTGTGACAGCTGGTTTTTCTACGCTAATTTTAAGAATACCACTGCATACAAAAACATATAAATTGGTACAGTCCTCCCCACTTAATCGGGTCACGGATAATCAAATACCCCGCTTATTCGAATAGAATCCTCCGGAACCGAATTTATTCCTATTGGTTCCATGTTATTTTTCCCCGCTTAAACCAAATACCTTTTACGAAAGTCCCCGCTTAATCGAATAACAACTGTGTGACCTATGTTTGAAAATAGGCGCGGAAAGCACGTTTCATCTGGAATTTCCTTCCACCTTTTCTCATTTTCGGTTCCTTTACGCTGAAAACAAATTTTCATTTCTTCCTGCAATGATTTCGGCTGGCAGATGTATAATGGACAGGTCAAATTATTTCCCCCACCATCACTTCTTGCTGTTAACCAGACTTTAATGAGGCAATGCGCCGTCACTTCGACGCTCGAGATGGTAGTTGTGATATTTTGCACTCATTCGAAAAATAACTCGATATTTACTTCTTTAAAATTCCACTTAAACAAACCACTTTAAACGATTTTTTTAAGGCAATATAAGTAAAGTAAATTAGAAGTAGCAAAATTTTGACCAAATTCAAATGAGCTGCATTAAGTGTGATGTAAACCATTTAAATGTATGTACTGACATTAAATTAAGACGTATTTACTTTATATTAGCATTTGTATTTATTTTAGTTTATGTTATTCTATTAACGATTTATTATGCTGTTAATTAAATGTACCGTAGATGATGTTTATTTTGCCTTGTTATTGCGCATTAAATATTACAGTTATGATTCCCCGTTTACTCAAAGACCCCGCTTAATCGAATATTATTTCTGGAATAGTCAATATTCGTTTACACGGGTATGACTGTAGTACTATACAGAAATGGTTGACAAAAACGCTGACGCAGGCAGTTTTTAAATCGAATAATTATTTTAATCCTTTCAGGGGCAAGCAATTGCGTTTATATAATGCTGAAATCCCACCGGAAATTTGGAAAAACTTTATTTCAAAATAAAGAAAAGCAATTTTTCAGCTCCTTTTCCCCCAAAGTTATAAAAGTAAAACTTAATAAAAAGTTTCTGCTGCAAATCTTAATTAAACTTAGGTGGAATATCCGCCCTTCGAGGGGTTAAGAGCTATTTAATGTTAAAGTTGGTCAAAATCATTCCATTAAACCTTTCCGGCGCGGAGTACGTCTGTTTGTAAAATGATGAAATGATGGACCACGGCCAAACTCGATAGCCTGCCTTATAAAGGGAATCGAGTTTGGCCGTGGATGAACTGACACCAGAATTTACAAACGAATTTATTAGAAAATGAAAACTTGCTGATTTTCCCGTACTTAATAAAAGGAAAATTTTAATTAAATATTCTTGTGGTGCCGTTTGTCAGCTTTGTAATTAAAATTAGGTGTCCTTTTTTGTGCACAGTCCCCGCAAAAAAGTTAAAAGAGCCTTGTAGGAGAAAAAACTATGCATAGGAATTTAATATTTTTTTCTAGGGATATACATTACAAACTAGCGGTGTGCAGACTGCAATTATTTTTATAATTTGGCTAATTTTTGAGGGGGAGGGGGTTTCGAATTTTTATTCAAATTTTTATCATTTCAAGAGTTTTTTATTTTCATTTTTAGAAGAGGTAATTTTTTTTATACTGTTGCCAACTGGTAAAACAGCGCAAATAATTATACTTTCTCTCAAATACGTGACTATTACACGTGACTATTAAACACAGAAATTTAATTTTAGAATAATAATTAAATGATCATATTTTAAAAGTAGGAAATAGGGAAAATTGCGTCATAAAAATTGTATTTACTCGTGAATTATGAAAAAATACGAAAGCTTTGAAATAATTTAATTAGTACACGAGAAACGCATTTAATGGGGAAAATTACGTCATATGTAAAATGCCGAAACATTAAATATGATAAAAATAATTGAATTATTACGCCTGAAAACTTTTAGTTGTTTAAATTAGGTCATATTTAAAAAGCTCAAATAATAATATTCCCAAACATTTAAAAATTTAATTATATATTTGCACTTGAATTTTTAAACAGTAAAAACTTTAAAATAATTAAATTATTACATGTGAGACGCATTTACTGGTATAAATTGCGTCATGTATTAAAACTATGCATTTAAAACGATTTTCTTATGGACAATATTAATTCGACGTCACATGGTTAAAGAAAAAGCACGACTAGCAAATTTATTTATATATTTCATCAATTGATGCAGCATAAATAACGGTAAATCATGTGCAAAATACCTTCGATTAATTTTGCACGAATTACTACTAGATAAATATATATTAGAAAATTCGTATATACTTATTAATAAAAACAAACAATTGACATTTTAAAAATAACATGAAAATATACATGATAGTGCAATAAAATAAAGAAAAGATTTCATGAATAAGCCTGAAAATATCTGAAACTCGATCAAAAGATAAAAAATATGCGTAAAATTTGAAAACACAGTTTTTTTTTCAATACCATCGTTCTGATTGCTATTGCTAAGCAGACGAAGTTTTATAATCTCGGACCCAAAGAAAGAATATTGTCTATAGCTTCGTTATAAAAGTCCAAGAGTCAGCAGCAGCATTTTTAACCTGACCCTTTTGTGCAAGCTGATTTTAAAATGTGCGATTGATCAGTCTCCAAAACAGCCGTCAGCTGTCGTGACAGCGGTGGATGAGGCCATGGTAAAAGAAAATTTCACTATTCAAACGGAAAAGCATGTCAACCCGATTACAGAACATAATCACTGTTCGTCATAATGTCATTCAATCTTCCGTAACCTGATAATATTTATAAAACAGGGCACATTACCATGCTTTTATAAGCTGCGAAGACTGAATGGTGTTGTCAAGCATAGCTCCAGAGGGCAGAGCCACCTATACTCCCTGTAGAAAAATCGGCTTTTCAAGGACAAACCTCCTCTATACATTTTCCCGTTGTAACCATAGTTACTAACCTAAGATAAGCTGACCACCGAGGGGATAATAAAAAGAGCACATTTGTCCTTGAAAAGCTAATTTTCCCTACAGGGAGTATAGTGAAATACAAATATATAGGTGGAGGGACAGAATGTTACGCTAAAGTTGTTAGAACGGAAGAATATTAGTGCTCCGGTGCATTTTTTCTTTTGCCTTTTTGTTGTTGTTGTTGTTAAAAATTAAGCCCTACGCCAAAGATTGTTTCTGCTGCAAATGTTGCCAAAACCTACCACGAAAATTATTCTAAGAAATTATGGTATTCAAAAAACAGACTGGCCGGGAGCCCTATATGCATAATTATTATTATAATAATGCCGTCCAAACATATAAGATGTCATGTAATACATGACATCAGGTCTTCAAATGTATAAAACGAAATCTTGAACTATTCAAACGCACTATCAGGCAATAAATAAGATGAATGCGTCGCAACAATTCCTATGCCTTTATTTTTATGTTTCCATTAACCACGTTCTCAGATACACGACTTCATTAAGGCTTCATTTACGAGACGGTGGTGACGTCGCTTTATATCGGAATTGGGACAGGAATAATTTCAAATATTTCAACTTCAAACGAAAGTGCGCATGGAACAATATGAAACTGTATTGCAAAATAGCAAAAGGAATTAAGCATAAGTTGAATGAATCAAACTATATAACTGCAACCGGATCTGAAAATGTTTAATAAGAAGTCGTGATTTTCAAAGTCGTTCTACTTTTTAAGAATATCTTACCTCGCGTAATTTCCACCTTTCCAGAAGAAACGCCCTTTAAAAATATGATCTTTGCTGCGTAATCTGAAATGCACGAGAAAAGCTAACTCATGTAGTTTATGTTATAATATTCACGACATTTTTAATGAGATTTAAATGCTTTGGGAAATAATCTATACCGAGAAATAGAGACTGTGGCGCAGAGCGGGGGAGGAAGGTTGGGGCTTTAATGACTCTTCTTGTGATATCGTTTAATATCACACATATTAATTAATGTGGGTAATTAATATTATCTCTATAAATTTAAAAATTAATATTAACGCCCTAGAAAAATCTGCGCCGTTCTGTTTAATTTTGCATAGTTAAGTGTTAAATTAATCTATTTCCCCTTTGTGTATTACTTTAAATATTTCCAGATAACTCACTGTATTCCTTTCTCTAAGAAAATACAATAAAAACTAGTATGCTGTGGTCATCACAACTCTTTCTTCTATATACTTCTATATAAATCACGTCAATTAAATCATTTAAATAGTACAAGAAATTACGTCAATTTCGCACCAATTCATATCAAGGTACACCTAAATTTGAAGTTTGATGAAAATTCGCGCATTAGTTATTGAGATAGAGCTATAGGGGAAATTCTGAAAAATGTAGCATAGCAGCGCCATCTGTTGAGCGATTTAGACCAAAACATAAAAAACACTAATTTACATCAAGGGATACCTGAATCTGAAGTTTGTAGAAAATTCGTGCATTAGTTATTGAGATAGAGCATAGCAGTGCCACCTGTCGAGCGATTTCCACCAAAACATTACCAGCACCAATTCATATCAAGGGATAACTGAATTTGAAATTTGATGAAAATCCGTGCATTAGTTCTTGAGATAAAGTTATTGCAGAAATTGCGAAAAATGAGCATAGCAACGCCACCTGTTGAACGATTTACCCCAAAAACTAATCAGCACCAATTTATATTAGGGACTACATGAATATAAATTTTTATTAAATTCTGTGCATTAGTTCTTGAGATAGAGCGCCCACAAAATGTGTGTCACATACAGACAGACAGACAGACTCACAGACTCACAAACAGACATTTTGTAAAAACATATTTTTTGGAATCTCTGACCCCTAAAACATGTAAATCCGTCGAAAACCGGAAGTCGAAAATTGTCACGAATCCAATACTTTCTTCTATTAAAGATAGAAGAAAGTAAAAAGGGTGTTATTTACAGCCATTTTATTCTAAAAATCCTTTTCGCTTTACATATAATCATGCAATTTTGTCTCAGTCAGAAATTTTAATTGAAAGCTTTGCCAAAAGATAGTCAAGACTTTGATTAGACCAGCATCTGTATAAAAATATCCAGATGTACTTTTAAACATCTATCTCTTTTAATTTCCCTCTCTAGTCGGTAAATAATGCACCGCACCCCAGTGGTGAATTCAGGGGATGGCCCGAAAGGGGCATTCCCCCCGGACCAATGAGATTCCCCGGAAGATTTCAGTTGTGTTTTCAATGGTCAAAAAGTGCAACCCCCCCCCCCCCGGTACTCTATAATGCCCTCCCCGGATCCACAGAAATCCCTCCCGGTGAAAAGTGTCTACATTCAACATTGCCGGACCCATTTCAGTGCAGCAGAAAATTCCTTCTTTCTTTATCACGTACCACCTTTGGCTAATTACCGCCTATTACTATTTTCATCGAAATTTAAACTCCTCCATGTATTGCAATACAAAAGTGAACCGTTGGCAAGATCTGTGGGACAAAGGAACCGCTTTTGGTGCTGCTCGCACCTAGCAACGAGGCCTGGTACATATTGTACATAAAAGTTAGAGAACCGATAAAATTTCTCTGTTAAAATCATATTTTATATACTTTTTTATACTTTTAATTTTTTATTATTACACTTTTATTTATTTATTTCACGCCAAAAGTGAATTAAGTCACCAAATATGGCGCTACAATTTTTCGGCCCGCTTTATCCGAGGAGTAAATGTACAGCACATATTAGAATTGTATCAGATTGCGAATTTTTTAAATAATTGATAGCATAAGAAACAAATATTAGGTTTTTCTTTTTTTCTATTCAGACGATAAATATATAAATAGTAAATATAATTCTATAAAAGCTTTCAAGACCATTGAAAACTATTTTTTAATGAAATACAAAATAAACAATTTTCTTTTGAAATCGAATGGAATAAAGTTTCGAATGCTTAAAATGAAATGTTGCTGTATTAAATGGTCCTTTGGTAAAAGTAATCATAAAGTAAATTAACATTTTTACACAATTTAGAAAAATTACTGTGGCTGATCAGGTCGAACATTACAATTTCTACTGAAGTCTAAATCACTTCTTACACAAGACAAACAACTATGACATTTGGATAGGGTTGCCGAAAAGCTCTACTTTTGAAAAAAAAAAACGCCAAATGTTTCCCCGCCAAAAATGTGAATATAATGTTGCAAATTTTCAAAATCAAATTCGTGGGTTCTTGAAGGAATTTTTAAACTTTTTTTTCAATATTTCATACTTATTAACTAATTTTTATTTTTAAATGTTTTTCTTTAAAAAACTTTAATGTTAATAGTCCGATAAGAGGTCTCGAAAATTGCATTTTCAGAAAGTTATGCTGTTGTAAAATCAAGAAATATTATTTTAACAGAAATATTTTATCTATTCTCAAACTTCGTAATATAGGGCTTTAAAATGCACCAGGTCTCAATGCTAGGTGCGAGCAACACCAAAAGTGATTCCCTTGTTAGGCAATATCTATCCCTCGCCAAAAACTTCACGAATTAAAAATTTGAAATCATTCACTTTTGGCCTGCTCTTCATGATGTAAAGATAAAATTTAATTTTTGAGTGTCCGAAAGGTTACTCCCATGACACCCCTGTGTCATGTATTTTCTAAATTAAAATCCACTTTTGAAAGCTAGAAGTAAATTATTTTTAATAATTCCCAGACTCGGTGTTATTGTTTGCGCATTGTACGATATCACGGATTCTGCAGTTTTTATTAAAAATGCAAAATGCATTCTCCAGTAAATAAATACAAAGAAATGCTTAATTCATCTTTAAAAAGTTAAACTTAAACTTACACTATGTGCAAAACTACTTAAAAGATGACAGAATACTAAAAAGATGTTAAATTATTTTAATACCTTAGTACTTTCAACTATAAAAAACATAGTCTTCGTCTGAGGAATATAAGAAATACAATTGTTGTTGGCGTCTAATTTTCATGAATCTACGTGATCATCTAATCTACGTGAATTTTGAAAATTAGACGCCAACAACAGTTGTATTTCTTATATTCCTCAGACGAAGACTATGTTTTTTATAGTTGAAAGTACTATTAAAATAATTTAACATCTTTTTAGTATTCCGTCATTTTGTAAGTAGTTTTGCACATAATGCATTCTCCATTTGGCTATATTATCCGTAGCTCAGAAAAACATTATTATACTCCCTTAACCGAACTAATGTGGACTGGAGTAACCCGGATACGAGAGAGGGATACATTTTTTACTAAAAATTGTCTCAAATCCATCTATTTGACATATAAAAACGTTTATTTTCACCTTTTTTATTATAATTGCACATTATTTTTGCAATTAAAATTTGAAGTACATAAATTTATATTTTTAAATATCGCAATTAAATTTTGTCTGATTTCTTCTTCGCTCGATTCGCTGACGAGCTGTTAACCCACGCTTATGCCCAGAGTTCTCGCTGCCGCTCGCCATTTCGCCAAAGTGTTTCATTTGGTGAGCAAACGGACGATTAGACTCGCCAAATTGCGAGTGCTCCGTTTTTGCTCATCTTTTTTCTGTGTATGCCAGTACAGGCGACACTCGTATTTGAATTACTGGAAGATTAATGTCTCTTATCATGTTCAATCGTACCGCACCATTTACATTATTTATAACGATAGTAACCCAATACCAGTTCGATTTAACATTAGCCAAAGCCACAGTAAGTGTTATGCGGACGGTGTCAAATCACCATGTGCCAATCTAATAGGTGATTCTCTATTGTCAGCTAACCACTATGTCTGGAAAAAGAAATTCTAGAATTCTAGAAAAACAAAATTTTCCAGACATATTTTCAATTTTTCAGAATTCATTGAATGTAATATCTTAAAATTCTGAGTTAAGTGGGAAGTTTTATTTCATAATATTTTATTAAGTTAAATCGTGTTTGAAAAGTTTTTCTTGATCACGCAAGACATTTAGAATATAGTTATTTTCTTTTTTTCTATAGCGGATAATTAAATTTAGATGAATAACTGATCTGTAAGCAGTAACAAAAACTTTATTTTAAACATATTGCAAAAAAGGAGGAGGTCGTACATTAATGGGTTAAAGGTCGAATTTTCAATGTTTTACGACAAATTTATTTTACTATTATTTTTTTCATTTGGCGGGTGTTTTTTATTTCCGATTAGCCAAATTGCTAACACTGGTGAATAGTCAGTGAGAACCCTATGCCTCATTATAATTATGTCAGAGGGAGTTAGAGGGAGAGAATATTTAAGGTTTCTTCGTTGGTCAGATGGTGGTATACTCACTATTTACACAGTCAAAAATTTCTGTTTCTGTGATATTTTCTCAACCAGAAATTTTCCTTACTGTATTTGTTAAATCTTGGTCTTCTTTTAAGTTTTAACAATTCACTGATTGCTGATAATTTATTCCAACATTTTTTTAAAGTACAGCTTTTGTCTGTCTCCTATGCTTTAGCAGGACAAAATATTGCATCATTAACCCTCTCGCTGCGCAGCCCGAGCTATGCTCGGGCATGCATTTTTCCGTCAAATTAATACTATTTAGTGGTTCCCGCCAGTTATTTTTTAGCGAAAACTTTGTCTGATTTAATCAGGACATTTTCCCTGATTACGATAGTCAAAAATTTCTGCTTTAAAGAACGGGTGATAAACGATTAAAATTTCTGTAAAAGACGCTCATCGCGAAGAATTACTTACGTAGCGAGAGGGTTAATGTTTATAGATTTTATTGGGTCGTTCGAAAAGACCTTTCCGTTTGAGAAAATTAATTCGTACCGGAAAATTGTATCATTTCATTATTAGACACCAATTCCGATAGCCAATCTCTAATAATTAACGGGCAAATTTTTCCGGTACGAATTAATTTCCCCAAACGGAAAGGACTTTCCGAACGACCCAATAGATTATCCAAAAAGTTAGTGTTCTTTTAGAATTCTCCATACAACTGATAAGAAATAGGGGAGGTAATGAGTTAGGACTGAATATATGGACACTAACACTACAAAGTTGCAAAATATTTGTTTGGACATCTTTCGTGAACACGAAGAGCATGTAGGCGGTATTCTTAAAAACATCTAAAAAATGAATTTACAAGCGTGCAATAAATTTTGAGCTTTCATCAGTCCGGATATGAGAGTGTCTACTATACACTCTAAAAAATAAATGTGTAAATTAGTCACTTTTACATACGTATATGTGTAAATTTGTAAAATTACATTTTGTCAGAAAATTTATACACTTGTCGTTAAAATTTAACATGTGTTTATTGGCTTAATGGAAGTGTGTAATTTGTTATTCCTTAAAAAACTCAAACAAATGTGTAAATGGTAGAAAATGTTACACATTAACCCGAATTGGTGTGTTGCTGTAATTTACAAATTTTGCATATTACATAAATATCTGCATATTTTCAGATTACACCGAAAAACGTGTAAGAATATTGCACATATGTATACGTAAGAGCAGAATATTACACAGAAGTATGCGTACAAATTTTACACAGCTATATGTGTAAGAACAGAATATTACACAGGCTTATGTGTAACAAAATTACGCAGAAATATGTGCAAGAGCAGAATATTATACATAAATGTGTACTTATGTGAACACAATAATTAGCGATGCTTGAAAACTTGGATTGGATAATAGTAGCTGAATTGGTCAAGTCCATGGACTTAGAATGTCGCAGATCGTGAGTTCATATCCCGTTTCGTTAAGTATTCTTGTTTACTGTAGATTGACAGTGAATTTCTCCTCTTGATGTAGATGTATCTTTCAAAACTTGTGATTGAAATTGGTAGAGAAAAAAATCTGACAAAATACAAAAATAACACCCGCGTCACGATTTCCGTATTTTTCAAAATTTTATTTTACAGTGTATTTATTCAGATTATACAGATTCTGTTGATAAATTATTACTATACTACTTTAGGGCTCCAAAACAACTTTAGCAGAGTATGGCATGCAATAAATATAATTTCAGATGATTATTTTTTTTTTTTTTTATTAAGGTTACACTATTTTGTGGTCTAAAAACAAACCTTTTGAGAGAAAAACAAACACACCAAGCACAATGCAAATTGTTTTACCAACATAAAAATATTAGTTCAAAATTTACACCCCAAACTTAAGGTTATCTATTATGTACACAAAATCCATCGTTTTTTTATATTACACATATACATGTGTACTCATGTGCAATTTACACGTTAAACTGTGTATTTTTGAGCTATCTGATAACATTTTACATACCGTAATTTCCGGTGTATAGCCCGCAGATCAAACAACTCAGTTTGGACCCAGAAATTTTATTCAGTATTTGAAGACCAATATTTACCGTGATCTAAAAAGTTACGCTTTATTTTTTAAAATTTCTGGGTCGAAAGACGATTGTTTCAGGGGGGTACCATTCGTGCGATGCGCCAACTGTAAAGATTTCTTAACTGCTCGCGCATTACGTCATGTGGCGGACAGATTGGCCTCGCTTCGCTTGTTTCAATAGTGTTCGGTATGCTATTCTGCGTTAGAATTTTTTTTCTGTGAATGATTTTAATTATTATATTATTTTAACAGCCTTTTTGGAAAAAAAAAACATAGTGAATGCACTATATCAACGTGTTCTAATAACTCTCGGAGAACAGAACACGTATACAGATTTAACAATACAGTACAGAGTCTCAAATTCAGACGTCGAAATTCGAAATTCTTCAAAATTTTGATAACTGACGATTACTATTCTGGAAAATCGCAAAAAAAAAAAAAAAAAAAAAAAAAACACTAAAATCGCAAAAGACAAAATTTACTATATTAAGCTAAAATTTCAAAACCGAATTCCTTTTACGAACGTCGAAATATTTCTGAAAACGCGAAATTCTCTAAAAATTGCATAAAAGAATTACGAGAAATTCAAAATAAACTTTAATGAAAGAAAAAAAAAAAAAAAAAGAGGACAGCATTTACAATATTAGACTAAAAGATTAAAACCAGATTTCTTTCACAAATGCAGAGAAATCGCCATGAAGTGGAGAAAAAAAGTTCAAAACTCGCAGAGGAGAAAATTTATATTTGGCTAAAAGTTGGTAACCGAGTTCGTTTTACAAATCTCAAAATTCTAAAAATCACATAAAAAATTCGAGAAAAATGCGAAAATCTCTGCACGAATCGCCGCAATTTTTTTAAGTCAAAAATCGCATAAAAAATTAAAAAAAAATTGGGGAAATTAAAAAAATTTTGTTATTGGGATTTTTTTTTTACTTAAAAAAAATTTGCTCAATTAAAATATTTGCTTTAGCATTATCTTTTTTTACATTTTTTTATCTATAACAGAAGAAAGTATTGTAGTCGAATTTTTGTTCGACTTCCAGTTTTCGACGGATTGACACGTTTTAAAGGTCAGAGATCCCGAAAAACATGTTTTTACAAAATATCTGTCTGTCCGTATGTATATATGTCTCATTATATCATCGGAAAGTATACGAAGTTATGCATTTTTGATTATGCTCCGCAGGTCCAGGTTAAATTTGGGGATGTTCCGAAGGGAGGGGGGCGCTGTAATAGCGATTTTTGTGCCATTTCCATTATTGTTTCACCGGAAGGCATACAATGTTAAGCATAGATTTGAACCAAACTTCATACGTATATTTTTTATTATTGACGCCAGAACCCAGTTGAAAATGGATATGTAACCCTGGAAGGGGGCGCTGTGATAACGATTTTTGTGCGATTTTCTCGATTTTTGGTAGTTCTGTTGTACATCGGCTGCTGATGTAGCGACATGCACTTCCTATCTAGCTAACCCGGCGATTCGCAAACAGAATAACGATAATATTTATTTTATTAAATATTATGTTCGTGTTACTCTGGTTAATAAAATGAAGCAGAAATTTAAGATGAAAATTAATTTGGGTTGAAGTATTAGCCTATATGCAGTGCTTAATTTGCTTTGGATATTATCGTTAATATATTCTGTTTGATTCTCAGCTCCGCTACTTCTTTATTTTTAGTGGAAATTTAAATATTGGTCTGAATTCACCGGCGTTCACTCCGGAGTTCAGCGGAAATAGTGTTTCTAAAAAATCAAAGCCTAATTTTTTTTTCTTTCCCTCCCAAACGGCGATGAGGAATGTCAGAGTTAGTCGCAACTGTTTCTGCCGTTTTTACTCGCTGCTTTTTTGTTCCTGTTTTTAAAATATTCTCTCTGATTAACTTTCTAGCTGCGCGCGGTGCTTAATTTGCTCTGAATATCACAGGAGCGTAGCTCCAGTACTTCTTTATTTTTTAGTGAATATTTAAATATTAGTCAGAACAGACCAGAGTTTATAAATACTGCCCACCAATACAAAGAAGTCCGTTACGAATAGGATTTTCTAAAAATTCCCCACTCCTGATTTTAATGTTTTGCTCTATTCATTTATTAGAATTTATTATATATTAATGCCTAAAGATGTCTCAAAAATATAAAATTTCTTTTTGAGGAAGACGAAATTGCTTTACTTTTTGCAAATAAGGTATGAAATATAAATATGCGTGTGGGGGGGAGGGGGGGGGATTATACACTTTGTTGCTATTACTGCAGAATATTAGAGCTCCGGTACTTTTTTTTTTTGCTAGAAACTAAGCCCTGTGTATTGTTACAGATATTTGAATCATATTGAGTTTGATCCTGAATAAGCATAGTGACATTCGAAATCTTTTGAAAACTTACATGTAGTAATCGGACAATGGATTAGTGTTAAAAGTTTTGATGTGTGAGTTTTGTTTAATTTATTCTGTTTGATAATTCTAGTATTTTTATTATTACTGCTGTGTCATCATATTCATATAACTCATCGATTCATTTTATTTTACAATTGTTTAAAAGTTTCCATTTGTACTTTTACGCATTAAAAATTTAATTTTTTTTCGCGAATTTGAATGTAAACAAATGTATTGCGATATTATTTAACCATTATTTTATATTTAATTAACTCCAATCAGTGTTTGAGCAAATTATTTTTGCATTTTAAAAAATTATTTACTTCATATTCCGTTCTTTTACTCATCTATTTACTTTCTCACGGCCGGTCGAACTCAAATCTTGTCCGCCACGTGACGTTTCAGTCCTGCTCTGCTGTGATTGATTTATTCTTCAAATGGAACAACCTTATGTAGAAAAACCTTGGATTGTTTGATTCGCGGGCTATACACCGAAATTACGGTACTTAAAGTGCTTAATGCGCTAGACAAGAACATGTATATTTTGAAATTGACACACCAGGGAGTGTATGCGGCAATTTACACACCTTTTACACATATAGACGAATCGTTTTTGTATCATTAGTATACGTGTTTTAATGAGTAAATTTACGCATTTAATTTTTAAAGTGTACACAATAAAGATGAGAGGAGTTAACCCCAAGTTAGTGCCCGAAGAAATGAATAAAGGCGTTACATGTATGTGACTGTTTGATTAATTAACGCTTCAATTGTAAAATATTTTACCTGCAGATTATTTTCTGCCCCTGAAGTATCTGTCGCAGACAGTTGAAGAATTTTCTGCTACTGGGGTGATTTTTTAAATTTAAATTCAGTAATTTTCCTATCTTATAATTTTAGAATGGCAACATTCTTCCATTTGTATAATTTGGCACCTAGTTTGGCGATTTATATAATTTAGCGAAATTGATCGACGGGATAATCAAGTAGAACGTAAAATTTTTATTAAATAAGTCATCTGCATTATATTTTAATATTCCAAATTAAAATTAAATATACTCTGAGATTAAGCCTTTTATTGCAGACGACCATCATGCTGTTGTAACCAGGACAATTCTGACCTCTGTAGAAAAGTTACACTGATTCCAGCGGAAATGGAGCCCTTTATACACATTATTAATTGCAATATATATTAGAATACATAAATATATAAAATGCAATGTAAAAACAAAAATTTATACAGACAACTGTCTCGAATTAAAAAAAAAAAAAAAAAAAAAAAAAAGCTAACAAATTTTATAATTTAAATAACAAAGTTTAAAACTAAATTTATATTTTAAAAAAAGTATATCCAGAAAGGTAACATAATTTTAATAGATAAGACTATAATGTATCGGAAAAATGCCGACTTAAGAATTTTGAGAATTCGAGGACAATATTCTCATTATGTCACAATAGGTAAAATAGCGAAGTGATTGTTTGTTTACGCTATACATTCCTGAAAGTTTTTTCGCTATTTTTTCATTCAATTCCTACTATTAGCTCACACTCTCCCTATATTTATTTATTTATATATTTATACCGGGTGTACCAAAAAAGGACTGACTGATTTTAAAATTCAATAACTTGCAAACGGAGACAGATATTTAAAAAATTCTTGCAGGAGGGCTATGCATAAGGTCAAAAGTTTTATTACAGTGATTTTCGATTTTAGTTTGAATTACAAACAATAGATGGCGCTGTAAGCAATAGTCGCTAAATACAGGCTCGAATTCTGGTCCTTTCTCTTGTTCCATGCTGAAAAAGGAGATGGAAATGTATTATCCGGGCCACGAAGTACCAAAAATCGAGCCTGAATTCAGCGTCTATTGATCGCAGCGCCATCTATTGTTTGTAATTCGAACTAAAACTGAAAATCACTGTAAAAAAAAAACTTTTGACCTTATGCATAACTCTCCTGCAAGAATTTTTTAAATATCTGTCTCCGTTTGCAAGTTATTGAATTTTAAAATCAGTCAGTCCTTTTTGGGACACCCGGTATATTTATATATTTATCTTGTTCAAATTTTCAATCGTTAATAAAATATTCATTATTCATCCTATCAAGTTGAAATAAATTTTTTAAAACTTGTACTGGATGACAATTGATGTTAATACAGTTTTTTCAAATATTAATTAATTAATTAAATTTTAATTAATTAATTTTAGTTTTGCATGGGAAACAAAATGGCGGCCATTGGTTATTGAAGGTCAATGAAAGTATTTTCAATAAGGGGTTACCATAGGGCCATAGGGGGGACCCTGTTCTGTCGCCAAATACCGCCAAGTTTGTCGCCAACTTGGCGATATATCGCCAAATTTGGCGGCCAAAATAAGTGACGCCAACTTGGCGATATTTCTAATATTTCGCCAAATTCCCATAGAGTTCCATTGTAAACCTACTTGCTTATAGAAAATCAACAAATTGAGATATTTTAATGCAACAAAAACTAATATTAGCTTAAGGGATTATATTAAATTTTTCTTTGATGACCTAAGTAGGAATTGACTTTAAAAGCAAAATTTTTATATTACTTGTTCTTTGTCAGGCTATTTTATTGTAACACTTACGACCTGAGAAACCGAGTTAAATGAAATTGAATATTCTTTCATTATTTAATTAGTAAATAATGAAAAATTTTACAAAAGCATGATTTGCAAAATTTAAGAGAAAATTTTCCTAAATACTGAAATATAATCTTAGAAACTTGAAGCATAAACATATTTAAATAAAGAACATTTTAATTTAGATTATTTATAAACAAATCTCAATTTAAACTCTTAAAATTTCGTTCCTTTCCATAGACAGTAGCCTTAACTTAAATTATGTTACCGTTATTTTTTCCTAATAAATTCGAAAATTAGCAGAAAATTATTCTGAAAATAAATAAAAATTTCCGGTGTTATTCAGATCTATTGGAAACTTTTTTATCATGTTAGTAGCATAACGAAAAATAAGCGATTTTTTCAAAAAGAACAATGCTTTGAAATGGAGCAACTTTTTAATGTTTCCCCATGCAGTTGGTTTTTTATACCCTCGAACCCAAAGGAAAGACTATCATCCATTGTCCTAACATTGAGCACATGTATAGAAATGTTACATTTATCAGTACAAAATGAAGATTCGATATTAGATGATAATTATAATATTCCGTCGGAAACATAGTACAGAGTTTTACATTATTATAGCACATGTCTAGGTAATTTCTATTATAGTAATAGGCTGCACAATTTTCAGAAAAATACTGACAAGTAAATGCAAGCTGCGTTGTAATACTTAATATATGTTAGTGTAGCTATATTTACATACATGCAATAATGAAGATTACTAATTGTTTATAATTTACAATGTATGGTTCAATGTACTGTAGTCCTTGCAAAAGTATAAATTTTTAAATGTGTAATCTTCTTTAAAATATTCACCTTCGCTTCACCACTCCCCGAACAACGTTATATTTTACAACACCATTAACAAAAAATTAGCATTAATGGAAATTCGTCTGCATCGATCAAGTCATTATTTTCTTCTGATTTCCGATATTTTTTTCCTTATAACTGCTATAGCATTTCTTCCGCCAACTCAAATTGTTCGGAAGTTGGCATTTATATGCTAATTTAACATGCATTAATCAAAGAAAATTACTCCACAAGCCATTTGCGGTTACATAAATTCTTTTCAATTAGGTTAAATTAAAACGTTCATTTGCATAAAAAAAAAATACATTGCTGCCCGCAGACGATAATGGCATGCAAAGAGAAAATTTTAAAGAAAGAGAACAAAGGAAGAGAAAATTGGGTTCAAATATTCAATTGTTTTGCAATTCGTTCTTTTGAAGCAGTTGTAACATAATAATTTAAATTTTAATTGTGTAGGCTGTGGAGAAACATTTTAGCTTTTCTTAAGCCTGTTGAATGCATTACTTATAAAGATATTATCTGTGAACGGATTATAATCAAATTGTCTCATTCACAACTCTGACGATAAAAATCTTATGAAGTGTTTATTATAGTCATTAACCTTTATGAATTGCTTGAAGATAAATTATGGGCGAGTGCTGCTAATAAAGAATTAATTCGAGAGCTATAAATTGTGGCATTCAAAGAATGGAAGTAGCATTTTTGTAGTTCATTCATGAAATCATATATGGTTTATATATGTCTACTTCATTAGTATAGTACTTTTAAAACTACCGCATCCTAATTCGCACTAACCTTGATATTCATTAATTTTTATTCATAAAGGTTATATAGTTTATAAAGGATATGAAGGTTATATAGAAAAGGTTATTCATAAAGGTTATATTAATAACAAGTTAAAAATTCCACGTCAAACGTGGCAAATGGGGCTGCGTTCATACTATAACTAGTTTTATAAATATTTTTTTCACCGCATATTGTACTGAATGTATATTTTAGTGCACTTCATAAGTGCATATTCATTTCATTCTGTTCGAAAGGTTGTAACATCACTAAAATGGACTTGAAATAATTTTTTCCCATTGGCCGTAGTGTAAAAGAAAACTTTTGACTGTCCCTGTAATTAAACTATACTTCCAATTTTCATAAAATTTGAAATGACTCGACAAAATTTTACAACAATTATATATGTAAAATTTCAGACCATTCGGCTGGGTAGTATTTGCTGTGTTATATGCGGACAGACAGACGGATAGAACGACGACTATAGGTGCTACGTATTATTATAATTACGAACGCACCTAAAAAATAATCCTTGTAAGGGCCATTCTTTTTGCTCATGAAAAATGGTTTGACAATGAATTTTCTTACAGAAGTGATACGAATTTTCATCACATTACATGATATCCAGAAAATATTACACATCCACCACGTTTTAATTGAAAAATTTTCCATACTTTACGGAAAAAATACTTTTGAGCTGTAATTTTCGAAAAGTAGAAGTTTGATGGTTGTGAAATCTTTATAGAAAATACTATCAAGACACTGTTTATTACTTTTGCTCTGATAACTATTACATGTACAGGGTGATTCAAAAAAACGTTTCCAAAATGACATGGCAGATCATGCATACAACAAGGATGAAAAATCACATAAGAATATAGGGTCGCAAACCACTTATCAGGGTTCCTACGGGTCTGGGAAAACCTGGAAAATAGGGAAAAGTGAGGGAATTCGAACATTTAGGCAAGATGTCAGAGAATTTTTTAAATATTTGAAAAGGTCAGGGAAAAGTCAGGGAATTTTTGGTATACTACCTCCATCAGAATCTCCATTATCGCTGTAAATGAAGAAATTTTGAATTAATTATTCATCCTGTCTAAAAGTTTTATGTAAAATTTATGCAAACTATATAACAATAGGAAACATAATCAAAAATCGGAAATTCATACAGCGCATAATTTTTTCTAGTATTTATCTAGATTAAATGTGTCCATTGTTAAGGGTTTTACAATAAAATATAAGAGAATTTTTACTGAGAAAAGTCAGGGAATTTTTTTTAAATAGGTCTGGGAAAACCTGGAAAAGTCAGGGAATTTATTTACAGGAATTTTGTAGGAACCCTGATTTATTTAGTCACAAACACTGGTTGTTTCATCCTAACACAATTTGTGTGACGGTCATAACTTTCAGAAAACTGAAATATATTATAAGAAAGCGTTTAACAGACATTCTTGCATTTGTTCTAAATGTGATAACACCCAACAAAAGTGGTAGAAGTTTGCATTATACACGCCAGCAGTATGCACTTGACGCCTTACATTTTTGACTGTGTTTATCAATTCATACTGTATCATCAGTTGCTTGAGCAACATGTTTTTCCACATATTTTCGTGATGTTATCACATTTCATACAAAACATAGTACAAATCGTTGCATTTTCATTACAATGTTTTTATTTTTTAAGAAATTACTACCGTCAACCCGGGTTCAGTTCAGATGAAACACCCTGCATTTGTGATTAAATAATTGGTTTGTGACCCTATGTTCCTATGTGATTTTTAGGTGCGTTCGTAATTATATAAATACGTAGCACCTATAGTCGTCGTTCGGTCCGTCTGTCTGTCCGTCCGTCCGCATATAACAGAGCAAAAACTACACAATCGAATCTGAAATTTTAAATACATAATTATTGCAAAATTTTGTTGAGTCATTTCAAATTTTATGAAAACTGGATGTATAGTTTAAATTCAGGGACAGTCAAAAGTTTTCCGTTACATGACGGCCAATGGCAAAAAATTATTTCAAGATCATTTTAATGATATTACAGTCTTTCGAACAGAATAAAATACCGGGTGTCCCAAAAAGGACTGACTGATTTTAAAATTCAATAACTTCCAAACGGTGACAGATATTAAAAAAATTCTTGCAGGAGGGTTATGCATAAAGTCAAAAGTTTTATTACAGTGATTTTCGATTTTAGTTCGAATTACAAACAATAGATGGCGCTGTAAACAATAGTCGCTAAATACAGGCTCGATTTTTGGTCCTTTCTGCTGTTCCATGCAGAAAAAGGAGATGGAAATGTATTATCCGGGCCACGAAGTACCAAAAATCGAGCCTGAATTTAGCCTCTGTTGATCGCAGCGCCATCTATTGTTTGTAATTCGAATTAAAATCGAAAATCACTGTAAAAAAACTTTTGACTTTATGCATAACCCTCCTGCAAGAATTTTTTTAATATCTGTCACCGTTTGGAAGTTATTGAATTTTAAAATCAGTCAGTCCTTTTTGGGACACCCGGTAGATATGCACTTATGAAGTGTTTGTGTTATGAAGTGTTGTGAAATATTTTTTGCACCGCATATTGTACTAAATTATATATTCAGTACAATATGCGGTGCAAAAAATATTTATAAAACTAGTTATAGTACCAACGCACCTTATTTTCCACGTTTCATGTGCAATTTTCAACTTGTTTATCGTTGTTGTAGACCTGATTTGTCATGTCATTTTGTAAACTTTTTTTTTTTTTTTTTTTTTTTTTATCACTCTGTATGTTTCGGAAGAATTCTTTTTTGTATTAAAGATGTAAAAAATTATATCTGATTAAATTTTTATGCACAGTGTTCCAAAAAGGTTGTAACGCGCAAAAGTGTTCGAAATAAGGTAGTTTTTAAAATTATGCTGATGAAATAGTCCTGCCATAATTTATAAAAGGTACACCTATTAAAGTCTTTATGGTCCCTGGATCCTATAAATTATATTAAAAAATGCGTTTTCTATTCCCTGAAAAGTAAAACAGTAAAAATTCCATTCTTCTACGATCTAAACTCACCAAGTTATGACTTATGACACTTTGAATTTTATGAAATATTGTTTGCCAACTGTAAAAATCCACAGACAGTTATTAACACTTTCCAACAAAGTTGAAAAAGGCACGTTGCCGTCTGTCCGTCTTTTTGCGCTCTAACTCTCGTAAATATACTCGGATTGCCCTGACATTTTTTGATGTTATTAAGGTTCACCATAGCACGATCCCTATTTCAAATGAAGTTTGTAGCATGTTTAGTTCATTTACAGGGACAGTCAAAAGTATTCCGTTACATTAAGGTCAATAGAAATCGGGCTGATTTCTTCTCACTTCACCCCTTGATGATGACTAGGGTTTGGTCGAAAGCGCTCGGGATTCCGGCAAATTCTTTTCATATTTGACATCTGTAAATTGGTTTTAAAGTCTTAAAATCTTTTAATTGTTTTTACAACAATTTTAGTAAAAAAACTGTGAATCATTTGATGTATTCATGTTTAATTAACCTTTCAAGGTGAATTTGACTTTCTTTTAGATATAGATCTTCTATATATTTAATTCTAATGTAGTTTACAAAATTCACGAAAAATGCTTTAGAAGATGAAATGTCCATGAATTCATAATTTGGGACATAAAGGGTTAAGGGTGTATTCGAATATTTTTCCTCCCTCAACAGCTCGAAATTTTCTGAGACATTTTCAGACTCGTTTTTAAGAGTAAAAACATGAAACTTGCTGAGGTGATTTTTGAAGAGATGTATAAAGAGCGTGTGATTTCATTTTCCGCTCAATTCATTAGAATTTAAGTTTTAAACAATTATTTTCTCAGTATAACCATTTTTTTCATTCACAGATCTCCCGCTTCGGAAAATTCGGTTCAAAACGCCAACTTTGACAGCATTTTTTACAATATTTTCTGCATTTATCAAAAAATAGAGAAGCACGGCACATTCTGTAGATTCTAAATAAGAGAATTTCCCAGTTTGATGCGTTTCAGAGCAAAAATGAATTTAGAAATGAATCAGAAAACAAGCAGTTTGGATTGGAATACACCCTTAATCGCAAAATCAACGATTTCAAACTTTTCTGAGAATCTCCGTTTTTAAGTAGATTTCGTATGAAATACAGTCGAAACTCGTTATCCCGACACTCTAATGAACAGAAAAAAGTGTCGTCATTAGCGAAGTGTCGCGGTAACCGGAGTTGGAGAAAAGTATATTTATAAAAAGCTGTATTTTTAATTAATTTAAGACAATTTTAAATTCAAAATTATTCTTGCACTTTTAAACAAGGAAACATTATTATTAAACAAAATAAACACAAAAACAAAATTGAAAAGAATAAAAATCAGATTTATAATGATTTGTTATTATTTCATGAAATATTGACGAATTCTTTGCATATCCCTAGATGTGCTTCCTTCAATTCTTTTTTTCAATATTATACAATGAATTGTAATAAATTTTCGTTGTTTCAGAAATGGATGTTAGATAATTTCTGATCGTTTCAATGCAATGCAACCTTCAGTTTTACTCGTAATCGGATGAAAAAAGCCGTGTAAGAAAGCGCCGCCTGACCAGAACAAAAAGACCTCGAGTAGACTGGTACGACTATCTGGACCTTAAGTGGGTCATTCATAGTGTGTGGGTTTATTTATTCAAATAAAGGATCGAAGTAAAATTTCTAATTTATCTCAATGGGTATTTTAGACACTTTTATGAAAAGTCTGGCTAAGACATTTATAACCGCTTAATTTCCGTGCCTATAAGATGGATTATGAAAAATGGACAATTTTTCATCCCTAAACCGTCGGGATATCCGGAGTTGAAAATTATTTAACGACGTAAAATCAGGAGTTTATTTACATTAAAATTATATACAGAAAATCGGGACTTTGATAAAACTGACGTGATAAGCGGAGTGACGTCAAAACAGGGTGTCGGGATAACGAGGACCGACTGTACTACCTATTGCGATCGCTCCTATGTTGGAATTTCTGAAAACATTTTGCAGATCTACACCGATCATGATCCCTAGAATCCAAAACCACCCTCAGTAAAAAACTTTATATATCTATATATCTATCTATCTATATCACTTTTTTATGGACTTATTCTTTATTTTTATGGACTTAACTTCCGTAATTCTGCACAAATCTCTTCCAAACTGATACATAAAATCAAGTGGCATAAAATCTCGGTCAAGTTCCTTAATGGGCAAAATCGAACCAAGGGGATGGAAATAGGCAGGGGGTTTGTGAAAACCGAAAAAAAGCCATAATTTCTTAATTTTTGTACATATCAAATCAATTTAAAGTTTTTATTACTTCTAAACATAGGGCCAAAAATTTATCTATCAGAGATTTTTGATAAAAATAAAAATGGACTCAAAAGGACGCAAAAAATAGGGTTTTAGGGAGAAAAAAAATCGTAACTTCTTCAATTCTCAAGATATCAAATTCAATTAAATTTATTATAAATGTTCTTAATATTATCTACAACTTTTATACCGACAAGTTTTCGATAGGACCAATTCGTAGCGCAGAAAAAATTAAAAACGAAAACAAAAAGAAAGAAGAAAATCCTTGAAGAAGAAGAAAATCCTTAACTTCGTCAATTCACAAGATATAAAATCCGCATGAATTTATTATATATCTTCTTAATATTATCTACAACATTTGTATTGGAGAGTTTTTCATAGGACCGATTCTTACAGCAAAAACAAATTAAAAATACATAGCGGTTGAAGATAAATCATCGTATTAACGGTGTATTCAAATCCGAACTGCTTATTTTCTGACTCATTTTTTAATTCATTTTTGCTCTCAAACGCATCCAATTGGTAGATTCTCTTATTCAGAAACTATATAATGTTCCGTAATGGTCGATTTTTTGATAGAGGCAGAATATATTTCAAAAAATTATGTCAAAGTGGGCATTTTGAACCGAATTTCCCGAAGCGATTGTGTTAGAAACGAAAAATATTGTCCTACTGAGAAAATAATTGTTTATAAATCAAGTTTTAATTAATTACACGAAAAATAAAAACACAGGTCGCTTATAAAGCTTTTTAAAAATCACGTCAGCAAGTTTTATATCTTTTCTTTTAAAAATGGTGTGGCAGAAAATTTCGAGTTGTTTGAGCATCAAAATGTATTTTTTTTTTTTTTTTTTTTTTTTTTAAATTACAGCCTTAACATGATTCTGATAAAACCATCTCTTATATAAAAATGAAATTAAAAACTCGTCCAAAGCGACGAAATTTACCTGTGCCTGTAGGCCGAGCCGGCAGGGATTTTTTGTTCTTAACACTAAAACTTTTAACTTAAGTTTGAGAGCTCTTCACGATTATTACAATACTATCCGAAAATTCAGCAAACAGAACAATAAATAATTACAAAAATTACTATGGAACGAAGACACATTTGCAACGACATGAGTCACAAATGAAATGAAGAGCGAAAACAAGTGCGGAAATGTCGTTTTGAAATTTTAATGGAGAGATATTCTGACATATTAAACTCGGTGAAATAACTTTTGGTTGTCATTGTTTGTAAAAGCATTTAATAGAAGCTGGTAAAGTACTCAAAATCACCCGAGCGGAATGTTTGACATTTCAATTTCGTCACATCCGGCAGATTTCTGGGTACAAAGAGACATTTTGTAAATTCGGTCTAATTTGGCAATTATGGCTGCCCTTTGTTTTATATAATCATAGTTCTAGAATACTTAACCTTTATGCATCATTCAGTAAGCAGCCCAGTTGTAGAAAACTTAATAAAATTGTAACTGTCACTTGAGCATTTCAAAATAACCTGCACACTTAATTGAGAAACAGAGTGAGTGGCGCCTCCAAGGGTGGTACAGACAGGGGGTCCAGACCCGGGGTGTCATTTGGGGTGATCAGTTTAGCCCCCCCCCCCCCCTTTATGGGTTTTGAGCTTTTTTAAAGTCATTATCTACTTTTTCTTTCTCAACTCATAGTGTAAAAGTTCAAACAGACAGATCATACGGTTGAAACAGTTTTTTAAGGCCGAAAACGAAGCTGAAACCGAATTTCGGTATCTTCTTATTTTCGTCCGAAAACGAAAACGAAGATGTCCAAAATAATTTTTAAGTAATTAATACATACATAAATATACATATTAATTAATTAATACGTGTAGGGCAAGTTGGTTTATTTCCATATAAAATAAAATGTAATTAATTTCAACAACCGCCCAAAATGATTTTCTAATTATACTAATTTCATGTAATTAAAAAATGTTTTGGGTATACATACCTCGATTTATCTTCTGTAATGATTTTTGTAAATGATCATCTGTTATACTAAAACTTTCTCAAAGAATATTCGAAATACTTCAAACTAAAAATTTCCTATTACTCTCAATTTTGCAGTTTTTAATGAGCACGTTAAAAGCGCCTTTAAAGTTTAATGATATAAGCATTTCTTGCTTTATAATTTGCACTCACGTCTTGAGTCAATCATGTCTGATCATTGTAAACAGTGATGTTCATAGCAATAAATAAAGAGTGTCTCATTTGAGCAGATACTGCTCAAATGAATGCGTCATATTGAAAATTCCCGAAGAAAGAAATGAGATTTTAGGAATACAGATAGTTTCGGTCGAGTTTCTACCCGGCTGAATTTTAGGTAGCTTCTTCGCCGAAAACAAATTTTCGGAGAAGCTCTAACCGAAAACGAAAATGAAACCGAATACCTGTAAATATTTTATCGATTATTATTTTTTATTCAAAAATTCTTTCATTGAGAAATTGCGAATTTTTAAATTGACTACATTTCAATTTCTGATGGATTTACTTAAGGGGTCGCATGACATTTAAAGCTTCAAAATTTTCGAAATTTTAATTATTTTATATTTTTATCTCCTATCTTTTCTGATCATTTTGATATAATTGTTTCCTCTAAATTCCAGTTAGAATAGAAGTTATGGCTTTTAGAATTGTACCCGCTCAATAGCTGAAGCGGCTTTTCCGAAACTTTGAAGTCCTTTTACTGAAAATGACATTTTTGGGCATAACGTACAGGATATCTCAAAAACTTCTCACTGTTTTTTCATGAAATTTTCGAAATAGATGTTTTATGTTAGTCTGTATAAACTGAACCTAAAATTTCCTTTTAATTGTTCAAAAAAAATGTTTTTTTATGTGATTATACTGTTGAAATTTTAAAAATTTTGTATTAGTTAAATACAACTTAGTATTAAAATTACAAAAATGCTTTAAATGTAACTTTATTTAAGTCCAGGTTAATTATTAGAATCTGAAGTATAATTAGGCACCAAAATTTTCATTCTAGTTGCAAAATTTATTTTGTAATCGTGCGCGTAAACTGTATATGACAGTTACAAAATATTTACAAATAACGATTACAAAATAAATTTTGCAACTAGAATGGTGCCAATTTTCTGCTTTACAAATGTCTGACAGTTTGAAATATATAAATATATAAAAATAGCCTTATAAATATTAATACTGCATTTTGTAATTTTTTAAATATATGAAACGAAAGAACATGCTTATATCTTTCATTTCCCTAAAAAATGTGTTTCAAAATGATCTACACTTTAAGATGGTAAATGTTAAAAATGGTCTGTTTTTTTCCCTCTTTTTTCAAATTTCAAGAATCCTGACACCTTTTAAAAGAACTTTAGTACTTTTCTGCCATTTTAAGTGTTTCAGGTTTGCTTTTTTTTAGCTAAAATTAAATCATGTTATTAAATATCCCTTTCAGATATACAAACATATGCATTTATAATTGTCTGAAAATCAGTACTTGAATATCTTTAATTTCATTAAAAAACTACCTACTGTAATAATTTTAAAATGAAATTTATGATGCTACCATCTATGCTCTTATTGAGAAAGGTTAAGGATTTAACATTTATAAATTAACGATTTGATTTTATTAATTGAAGGCTAAAGTGATTTGTAAGAAATATTCAATGAAATACTCTATGTATTTTCGATCACACTAACCCACTTAATTAAAATTTAAATTGAACAATTTTTCCTGCCTTATTACGCTAGCTAACATCTTCACCAGTATTTATAAAAGATAATAGCGTGTTTAAATATGTAATAGTAGAATCTCGTTAAAGCGAATGTCACTTTAAACGAATGTTTTATTTTAATGAATATTATTTTGATTGTTAAAAAAAATCCTGTTATCCTGCTTAATTATAAAAATATCCAGTTAAACGATTTTTCAGTATAGCGAATTTAATCAGTGCCAGAGATTCGTTGTAACGAGATTTTACTATATGGATATTCAGGATAAAATTGCATGTAGCTTCAAATGTAGGTGTAGATTAACTTTGAATAAAGTGTTTCCTGGGAGTTACTACCCTCATAGCATGCATGGTCACGGTGACGTCGTTGTGACGTCACTGTGAGTCACTGTGGTCACGTCACATCTGTGACCAAAATGCCACCACTCAGTGATGTCACATTGTGACTGAGATGTGAACTTCTTAGAAAACTTTGAAAAATTACAAAAAAATATTCAAAACATGTTATTTATGTAAAATTATATTTTCTGGCAATTAGAAAAAATTGTGACGCCACTGTTATGACACTGCATGTAACGTACGTCACGTCACATTTGTGACGAAAAAAATCACCATATTGTAAGTCACAGTGTGACAAAAATATGAACATCAAAAATCTTTGAAAATGAACAGAAATATTACATGCCCGAGTTACAGCGACATAAGGAATGAAAATATATTAGTGGATAAAAATAGTAAATTCGGACACGAAAAGAGAGGGGGGGGGGGGGGGGGCAGAAAAAAAATGCACGGTAGAAGTATCAACAAACTAGATTTTCATGCTAGATTTTATCAATTTCTTATTTAAGACAGTGAAAGTATACTTTTTTATGAGTTCAATTTTATCTACCATTGCAATTTAATCCTTCACTGATTGTTATTATTATAAAAATGTTTCTCGTGAAAATGGTACGTATTGGAGCAATTTGGATAACATATTTAGAATTAGGAATATTACATTTGTACACTTTACATATTTAGTTTTCAGGGAGGAAGTTGTTTTATTTATTTTTTTATTTTATTTTATTTTATTTTATTTTTTGTCGACCAGTGGTATTCTAAACCCTTCTGTGGTTTCAAACTAAAATTTTCTATTACAGTTAAGTCTGTAGCTTTTAATGAGCACGTAGAAAGAATACTCAGAGTTTAGTCATATATGCATTTCTTACTTTAGAATTTGCATTCAAGTCATATTTTTTCCTGTTAGGGTTTAACTATTTTAAATAACTATTTTTTTTTTTTTTAATTCTACTTCTTTCAGACTTTTTAATTAAAATTAGTATTTTCCAAAAAAACATGTATACAAATTTTATACAAAACCCATGATATAATTATTCGTATTTCAAATTCGTGTTTTAAAGATATGACTTTAAAAAAAGTTATTTTAAAATTGTTTTATTCTACAGAAAATGAATATGAAAAAAATGACATATTGACAAAGAAAATTTTTTTATGGTGTATACTCTCTTTTCATTTATTAAGAAGATACGTATTTATTTATTATGTGTAAAACAAACTGTACTTAAAAAAAAAAAAAGAAAGAAAAAAGGCAGGTGTTTCATTCAAATAGAAAATTTTCATTACAGATACTCTCATAAAGGTAAAATTACTGTGCATTTAAACTCTGTTGTGTACAACAAAAAAAATTATAATAATACAGTAGGAGCACCTGCTTGGTCAAATATCGTCTGCGCTCGATGAAAACCTCAGAATAAAATAAGGATCAGAGAACTTCTGACACGGAGAGTTAGTTTTTTTAAGCTAACAGAAATATGCCTGACAATTTAGGATAAAATACGGATATTATTAAAATATTTATGGAACTTAAAAGGTATGTCTTATTTAATTTAAATTTTTTGTTCCTTTTTGACAGATTATTACATGAGTTAAATAGTTGTATGTCATATGCAATGAGACTGGTCTGGTATTCCTTTCAAAAGCAATATGGCGATGGAAAGATTTTTGAGAAATTGTTAAAAGCATTTAATTCATCTATTATAGTTTGTTGTTGTTTAATAGTACAATTATAAATACTAATTATTTAGTGTTTTTCAATTTGCTATATTTTTTTAAATTGTATTTAAGCGTTTTTTTTACTGTTTGTGATTTTAATCAAACATTTAATTGTAGACATTCAGAGTCAGTTATTAAATTTTCTTTGATTGTAAACTCATTTCCTACATTTTCGATACATTTATTTTATCGGCATTAAAAAATAAAATATAATATTTAAGAATTGAAATAAAGTGTTTTTCATGCCCGATAAAGTTGAAAAGTGTTTATGACTTCGGTTTGTCTGGCCGTCTGTCCGCGCTCTAACTCGCGTAAATATATTCGGATTGACCTAAAATTTTTGGATGTTATTGACGTTTACCATAGCAAGACCCCTATTTGTAATGAAGTTTGTAGCATGTTTAGTTCATTTACAGGGACAGTCAATTGTATTCCATTACATTACGGCCTGTGGGAAAAAAATCGTTTCAAATGATTTTTAATGATTTTACACGCTTTCAGACAGAATAAAATTGATATGCATTTATGAAGCGCACTAAAATGTGCATTCCATAGAATATGCGATGCAAAGAATTGTTATTGTTCATTTACAGGGCTAAAAAAGGAATTCCAATACATAATGATATAGGGGTGGAGGGAATTGTTTGCGGCGTACTTTATTTATGTTAATCTATCTGATATGTAATGAAATTGATATACGTCGTTGAGGTTTACATACTATGAATTATTTCATGTATAATACGAAGTGTATATAGCATTTACAGGGACACACAAAATATTTCAGATACTATATTGTATCCGAAGTACTGTTCATTAGCGATGATTGCTGGAAATACATTTTTAATTATGATATGCACTTTTATGATTCACTACATTTATGCATAGTATATGGTGTATATATATATGCTATAATTCATATACAGGACTATACAAAAGTATTCATAAGGGTTACTGGGTATTGCTTAAAGGTGGTTTTTAAATAAGTTATGCATTTTAACGCTGCACTGTATTTAATTTACTAAGAAATGTTTGTAGTAGATAGATAAAATGATATACAGGGTCACGCAAAGAATTGGATACGTTGCCGTCTATGAATTATAATTTCTGGAAAAGTGATTTCAGCAGTTTTAAGAGTGTTTTAGCTTGAACTAAATTTTAACTAAATAGTGGCGTGTAATAAAGGTTCTAGGTAAACTACAGGGTTGTACAAAATTATTTAAGTATGTTTCCATATATTAGTATAAATTGCTGAAAGAGAATTTCAACCTGTTATGCGTTCCCTTGATAAACGAATTTTTTCCATTATATAGTATATATATATCAATCTACAGATCAAATACAGGACTGTTTAAAAGAATTAGAAAACATATTTGGCTGTGGATGGTAGGGTGTCAACGATTTTAATCGGTTGATTTAAATCAGCGATTAAATCATGATTTTAATCAACCGATTTTTTAAAAAAAATCATTGATTAAAATCAAAAATTTTCTAAATGTTTAAAATGTCAAAAGAAGTATTAAAATCTAACATGAACATAATTTGAAAGTTTCTACAGGTATTTTGACTTATGAATAAACAAAAAAAGGAGCTTTAAATAATTGTTTCTAAGCTTAATTCATTAGTATTGTAAAAAAATTAAAAACAGTTGAGTTTGTAAAAAGCATTGTTTTTAAGTTTTTATCCAAATTAAAACAGTTTCATTTAAAAATGATATTTAAATCTAACATAATTTGCAATGTCATAATTCCCTTTAGGTAATCAATTTATGCATTATTTTATATAAAATACACATAGCAAATATAATTACATTTCTACAAGTAAAAGAATAAATAGTAATTAATAGCAATCTCAAGTTAAAGAAGAATGAAAGAATGACATCTGCTCAGCAGCTAAATTGTAAATGAATGCATAAGAGAAAAAGAAATAATTGGTATAAAAATGCTAAGCACAGCAAGAGCTTGTTTGGTATAGGTTAAATAAATGTTTATTATTATTATTATTATTATTATTATTATTATTATTGTAACTCATATATATTAAAAAATTAAACCATTGAAAGCTAATAGAGGTAATAATGCTGTTAGTTAAATATTTTGAGGATTTCAGATATTAGTGGCTAACTTATATTTATTCTATATGAATGGGTTTAACTCTTTTTTTTTTTTTTTTTTTTTTTTTTTTTTTTTTTTTTTTTTTTTTGGTTAGCATACACGTACATGTGTGTAAGTATAGATTTTGGTGGTTTACAGAAATTTTCCTAAATACAAATGCAAAATGAGCTGCAAATAATATTTGTTAGTTTTGTTATTTGTGCTACTAACTAATGAAATTACTTATTTGCAGTTTTTATTAATTCTGTAATTACTTATACTGCTTCTTCTAGGCCATTTTTTTTAATGGTGCCACACCATGCCCCTTTTGAAATTGGCAAAATGCACCCTGCCTTAAAAAAAGAAAAAAAAAAGTTGAAATTTACCTGTAGTTGTAGCCAGAGATTTCTGGTAAAAAACTTCCCCATTCAACAGTATTCTAAATTCATGTGGAAAAAATCTTGCAAAAATATGGAACTTTATTTCTTTAGAAAAAACAGGATATTATTAAAGTATGTTATTTAATTATATTTTTCAATTTGTTATTCATAAAATTATTAAAAATTAAGGGCACTGTACTTATAATGCTAAAAAATATTCTTTTTTTTTTCCTTACATCATTACTAAACACATTACTAATATATTTCCTCATGAAATAGTGCCCGTTTTTTGAACTAGCATCCTGTCCCTTTTTCTTTCTAAAATGAATTATTATCATTTTAATAATTAAGGCTTAAAAATGTATAATATGTTCCTAATTAGAGAGTTGATTGTTTAATAATTAATTTGAAGTAATGTTAGCTATTTAATATAAAATGCAGTTAATAATTTTCATAAATGTTAAGTATCAATAGTATTTATAAAGTTTTACATAATTATTACAATATTAATGTATATAACATTATTGCATAATACTACCTAATGAAACTACTAATTTGCAGTTTTTATTTCTGTAATTATTAACTAACAATTATAATTTTATTAATTAAAGTGTAAAAACATAGATTATGTTAGCAATTAGTGGTGTAATTGTTTTGGAAACCTAAAACTCATGATAGCTATTCAGTATTTGAACGCTGGGAAAAAAATCATAAAAATCTGATTTAAATAAAAAAAATCTGATTTAAATAAAAAAATCCGATTTTTTTTTTTTTTTTTTTTTTTTTTTTTTTAATTATGATTTTTTTACACCTTAGTGGATGGTAACTGCGTAAATCAGTTTTTCAAATGTTTTACGCGTTTACATGTTTACTTAGTTATCTTATTTACGTTATTTCCCCAGATGTCTTGTTAAAACATTTAGAAAGAGTTGGAAAGTGTTTTATAATCTATGCCTAACGCATGATATATCTTACTTGTTGTTTCTATTTCCCAGATCAGTCTTTTCATATAAAACATACCAAATCTAATTAGCTCATATTCACAAAATACAATATATATGGGAATAAAAAATTTAAATAAATAGGGCTTATGATGTAGTTCTATAAGTAACAGTTGTATTAATGTCCGTTAGACTCCATGTTCGTATTTAATAAAGCAATGACAAATCATAACACATTAAAAAAAGCTTACACATTCTTAATATTAATCTTGAATTCAAGATCAAGCTTAGAACTTAATAAAAAAAGATGTCAGTTAATAAGCATTGTTTTTTAAATGGAACATTAAAAATATTTTAGAAGAATAGGACTCCAAAATAGTGATATCTTGCTAAAAAGTACGGTAAAAAGATAAAATTTTATATTTCAAACAAAACTTTACTTTAAAATTATCGTAGTTTTTATGACAAGAATCATCACAGTATTAATACTTGGACATTTTTCCAGAGAGAAACATTCGCCTTGCATACAATATTTCAAATGAAATTCAAATTTCAAATAAATTGCTTAAAAGGCGCAAAGGCCAACATAGTGAAAAATATCCACGCCGGGACTCAATCCCGGGTCATCAGTATAGCGCACTCACATTCTACCGACTAAACCACATGGAACGATACCCAGCCTGGAAATTTTCTCCCTATTACATGTTGGCAAGGCTACAAACGTAGCACAAGATGGAATATTTATCGTGAGCCACCGTCATGGGGCAAACACGAAACTTAATTAAATCCAGCATCAATTGAAACTATATTAATACTTGGAAAATTTTCCAGAGAGAAACATTTGCCTTGCATACAGTATCAAATGAAAATCAAATTTCAAATTAAAATTGCCTTTTACACTATTAATTTGAAATTTGATTTTCATTTGAAATATTGTATGCAAGGCGAATGGTTCTCTCTGAAAAAAATTTCCAAGTATTAATATAGTTTCAATCGATGCTGGATTTAATTAAGTTTCGTGTTTGCGCCATGTCGGTGGCTGACGATAAATATTGCATCTTGTGCTGCGCTTGTAGCCTTGCCAACATGTAATAGTGAGAAATTTTCCAGGCTGGGTATCGTTCCATGTGGTTTAGTCGGTAGAATGTAAGTGCGCTATACTGATGGCCCGGGTTCGAGTTCCAGCATGGAATCTTTTTCACTAGTTCGCCTTTGCGCCTTTTAAGCATTTAATTTGAAATTTGATTTTCATTTGAAATCATCACAGAGTTTATGACAAGTTCGTCACAAATGACACATATTTCACAAATTGGTCACAGTGTGACTTCAAAACATTGTCACTTTCGTCACAAGTTCGTCACAAAGTTGATGCCAAAATAGTCACAAATGACACACTTTTCACAAATTAGTCACACCGTGACTTCACAGAGTGGTCACAATGTGACGTCACAAACGACCTCTAAAACGGCCATAACGACCTCGCATTCTAGTCACTGTGACGTCACATCCACGTCACGTGACGTCACATCGACGGTCACAAAATCACAGTGTGACTTCACAACGACGTCGCCGTGACGTCACCATGCCTTACGGGTAGTAGTTACTACACTGAAAAAAAAAGACGGATGATTCTTAATTTCGGAAAAAATATTATAATCATGAACGAAAATATGCAATAACCACTTTTGAGTTATCCACGAATCTGAAAAGCTTTCTTTATCTTTAGAAACCCCAGAAAACAATGTATTTCGATATTTAAAGAAGCATTTGTTAAAACGAAGCTTCTTTTGCTAAAACTGATTTTTGGAAAGTTATACTGAGTAATTTTTATAGCGCATTAATCAGTTTTCTTTACCCGGAATATAGGCTTTCGGATGCCATCAACTCTCAAGTAAACATTTTCGTGTTCAACAAATATGTTTTATCCACAAACATGATAAATTAACAACATTAACATTAAAATTATCACTATTTTGTTACTCTTGGAAAATATAAATTCAACTAGAAAGATAGCCCGTCAAAAATGACGGAAAATGAAATATAAAAAAAATATAGTACAAGACATGTGAAAGAATATGAGCCTTTCTAGCTTGCTCCGCAGTGAGAGAGGAAAATAACACATTTTAAAAACGAAACACATTTATTAAAAACTATGTACAGTAGAAGACTACTAATCCGGTTCCAAGTGTTGTGCGGACTTGAGAGTTTTTGCGGATTACAGGCCAAGTCTATTCCTTTTTTTTTTCTTTTTTTTAAATTCATATTTTAAACAATTTACATTGCTAATTCTTAAAAATAAATAAATTGCACACTTAAACATATAAGTTAAAAAAAACTATTTTAAAAATAATATATTTTTTTAATTTTCAAACATGGCATCAATGGTCTCTTTTAATTTATTTGGTTTGCGTTGTTGAATATTATCTTGCCGTTTACAAATAATCTTAAGTTCCTGCTAAGTTATAAAACTTTGTTGATCTAAAAAATTTAAATATTTCTGGCCTAATGTCAAACCTCAATCAAAACCTTTATTTTCTTCTTCGCCAAATCTGTTCTCTATTTCGCCAAGGCTATACTGGAAAAGTACCGAAAATTTAACCTCTGTATCCGGTTTTATAAACCATGGTACTTTTCCATTATAGCGGCGTATTATTTTTAAAGTTTGGCATAATTTGTTGTTCAGAAAGTGAGATTTGGTGCCAAATGATCTAAACAGCTGTGAAAACAAAGTTAATCAACTTTTAAATTTATTTATATATGAATTTAAATAATCTATAAACATTTTGTTAATAGCTGTATTATTGTTTTTTTTTTATATACAATTTACTTCGGTCTTTATACAAAAGTAGTTAAATGCCTTCTTTACACTAAATAAACTGTATAAATATTGAAAAATTACTTGTGTGTATGAAACAGTGATTAAGTTGCTAGAAAATGTGTTGCAAAATTTCGTTTTCTCGTCATGGCCAATTTCTCCATCTCGCATACTTCTATACTGGAAAAGCATTAATTAGCAATTAGTTTAATTAGCACCTAAAGGACATTAAAATAGAGCAATTAGGAGCTCAGATAATACAGCGCTAGTGGAAGTTATGTTATTAGTGGCATCGGGATGAAAATCTAAAGACGTACATTTTCGTATATTACACTTTAAATTCTGGCCCATAGATTTTGAAAACATTAAATGCTCGGAGTTTAAAGTAAATTGCGGTGAGCTCAATTATGGAAGATTAATGAGCTTAAATGGGAATTTCGCGAAATTAACCAGCTATCGCTAAGTTGACTTAACTAATTTTTGTCGCCAAATTTGGCGATGTTTCGCCAAGTTGGTCAAAATTTGGCTCTATTGGGGTAACCTCTCATTAGTATTTTTCAACAATTACTCATCGTTGAAGCTGATACTGATTTCCCCATAGGAAATCAACCTGGCCGCGATGAATGAGACGGTCCAACCGGAATTGTGAGGGACACACAGAGACTTGGATTTTATATAAATAGATTACGCAACTGAAAATGTTTAATTGGGAACAAATAGAATCTTAAAAACCTGTATTCTGGTTTGGGAAAACTGATTAATTCATTAATCAAAACTACTCGGAAACGTTTATGAAAATCAGTGAAAGTAAAAAAAAATTGTTTTCATAAATGCTTCTTTAAATCTGGAAAATACGTTAGTTTCTGAGCTTTTTAACATTAAAGAACATATTTCGGAATCACAAGTAACGAGTAGGAAGAGGTTATTGTACATTTTTCGTTCGATGTCACATTATATTTCCGTAAATCAAGAAACATTTGTATTTTCTTTTTTTTTTTTTTTTTTTTTTTTACAGTGCGGTCAAAAATATTCTCACATTTGATACATTCTGATACACTCACGAGATCACTTTCGTCGGAATAAATTCTTTCGTGAAAATACGAAATGCTCTAGCATTCTACCTGCTAACTATAATTTCTGTATCTTTACGGATTTTATTTTTTATTTTTACAGTGTAGAATATTTTTTTAGTACTTTATTTCGGTGTTTGCGCTGTGTTGTCACATTGGGGATTTTCTCGCTATTTTGTGAGAATTTTGCGGGGACATGTGCATTGGCTGGGAAATTCTTTAGTTATTTCACATTTTTTCACAAGTTTGATTTTAGTCATGAGGCAACTCTAGATCTAGATTAGTCGATTCGGAAATAGAAATTATCCTCGTGTCCGTCATTTACAGTTTACATGTGTTTTGAGTACTAATTTATTATTTTTCGAATTCTAATATCTATTTATCTTTTCGTATTTCGTGATATTTTCTTTAAGAAAATCATCGATCTCAATAAAAATGCCGGTTTGCAAGTTCGGTATTTATTTATTTATGTATTTATTTGTAAATGGAAATTTTCTTTTTAAAGACTTGATTTAGGGGAAATTGTTTAGCTTAAATTAGTTAAATATTTCTTTATAGCGGTAAATTTAAAGTTTACTTTTTTGAGTAGAAACTACGCTGGGGACTTTTTCGGGGGGGGGGGGGGGGAAACACTGATATGAGAAAATTTTCAGAATTTTGGGGGAAATTGACTTTTAATTATCTGGCAACACTGATTTCACACATTCTTTCTTTTAAAAAACTAGGTCCTAGGGCTATAAGTCGCAGCTGTTCCTCCCTTCTTCGGGCTCGGGTAGCAGCATTACTTTCCAATTTTTGTGGTTTAATCTTTTGATTTATTTTTTCATCTAATAGGGCGAATGCTTGAAACTATCCAGCTAATTCAACATCAGATAGCCATAATAACATTGTTACAACCCGGTTACGAATCAGGTATATTTTCCGCGCAGATGACATGGAATCAGGTTGAAAAGGGCGTAGCTTTTTATAACTTCCGTTCGATTACTTCAAGATAATTTTCACTTTCCCTCTCTTTTTTGAGATACATTATGAGGAAGAAATATTGCCTAGAGATTTTGTGATTATAGTAATTTTAAGATAGAATTTCAATAGAAGTTTGCACAGTTAAACAGGTATTAAATTAAAGACCAACCAGAAAGCTTGTTTGTTTAAGGGTTGTTTTCAATATTTGAGATGACTGAATTGTTTACCTTTTAGGGGCAAAAAATAGACTGATAAATAAACCTTTTTTTTCGCATATGTTTGGCATTTTCAAGCAACTCTGCTCAAGCTATTATAAATCATTTTTAAGACTTATTTAAGTACTGACCGGCAGCGCAATACGTATTTATTTCCAGTGTCACTTCTCAATGTTAATTTAACATAGAAAAGCCTATGGAGCTCATAACTTTTCCATTTCTTTTCTTCCCACCTTTTTGTTCCTGATGCCACTCATTTTTTTTCTTTACTAATTGTAATAATATTATAAATTTAAAGTATGAAAAAGTTTGCCTGACGTGAGGGTCAAAACAGATGATAAAATGCCTTTGCATATGGGTGAATTATATTCCAGAGAGTAACATGAGCTAATTTTTATTAACATTTTTCAAATAGTTTTCTTAATAACTCCAAATTTCACTTTTTTCATTGAGAATCAACGGACATTTTTCCAATAAAATTTAACATTTTTTTTTTCATTGTTGCCAATAATTCAAAAGCCGTAATAATAATTTGTCTATTTTTAGTTGATAAATTTTCACGTGAAAAATTACTGAAATAGTTTTTTTTTTTTTTTTTAAGAATTAAAAAGAACTTGAATGTGGCGTCATAGTAGAAATAAAAATGACATTTTCAAACAGATTTTTTACGTTCAGATCGGAAGTTTTTTCCCAAAGTACAGAAACTTGCATTACTGCACTGGTGAAACATTTTGAATTATACATAGGTAAATTGCATCACAATTTGTGATACGATACCGCATGAATCAAAGCCTGATGATGGTGCCCTCCATTAATTTTGAAATGTGTTCGTCTGAATGCAGTAGTTATTAAAAAACTTGACATGTTAAACAAAAACCTAATTTGAAGAACAAATTTAAAAAAAAAAAAAATATATTATTTCCTACATTGTTTAAGCCCGAGAAGGGACAGATATTAAGATATTTCATTCAATTCGTTCTACATTTAATGTTAAATTTTTGTAACAAATAAGTTAAATCAATTGAACATTAAAAAATAAAAATAAAATTCATACAACATGATACTTTAAACACCCTAAAATCTTAGATTCCGTTCAAATGAAATCGAAATAAATCTTAGACGTTTTCCATTTTTCAGTTGTAAATATTTGTATTGCAGATTTTTGTATTATTTTTATGATGATTGTACATAAAATGATAAGATACATGCAAAATACAAAACTTTAAAAAAGTCTAAGATTTATTTCGATTTCATTTGAATGGAATCTAAGTTTTTAGGGTGTTTAAAGTATCATGTTGTATGAAATTTATTTTTATTTTTTGATGTTCAATTGATTTAACTTATTTGTTACAAAAATTTAACATTAAATGTAGAATGAATTGAAAGAAATATCTTAATATCTGTCCCTTCTCGGGCTTAAACAATGTAGGAAATAAATTTTGTTTTTTTAATTTGTTCTTCAAATTAGGTTTTTGTTTAATTATTACAGCCGCATACCATGGAGGAAAGAGATAGATGGAGATGCAGTATGCCTTAAAAACGATTTCCAATATGATGCGCGTTATCGCTCAAATTTAAATGCCCTCATTCGGCCCAAACAAAATAAGCACCTGGAACAGGGACCGAATTCTTTGACATCACCCGTGCATTTTTTTTTTCTAAATGAAAGTGATCTGCTTATTCTTAAGCACTCTAAAGCAGCATTCCATTTTATTATGAATTAAAAACTGTATTACTGAAAATTTTCTTCTTTTTTAGTGAAAGAACGTGCATGTGTTTGGATATAATGTATTGGATTTTAGGGTTACTTTTTTGGCGTCACCTCTAGACACCTTACTTCATCTCTATTCTTTCTCTTTACTCTATGGTCGTATACAGAGCATGTGTAAATTTAGAATTCGGCTATGGATGCAGTGAAATAGAAAAAAGGCGGATTTGCAACTTTCTCAAGACTTTATTTACATAAATTGCAATAATAAAACACAATGCAATGCATTAGGCTTACAAAAAACAACTGTGACCAATATATAATGATCGGGCTCGCATAAAAAAAAAGACTAAGAACATTTTATAGAAACACATCCATTTTCAAAAAAAAAAAAAAAAAAAAAAATATGCTCAGAAAATATTCCGTTGCTGACATAGCGACGCTTCTTATGTTGCCAAAGATGTAATTAAAAATAATTGTTTTAAATAAAAAAAAAACAGGAAAAAAATTGCAGGTGATAAATCGCCTGGCACTTTTTTGGCCCTATTGCTGTGGGATGTCTTTAAAGATGAAATTTTGGGGGAAAAAATCAACTGATTTCTTGTTTTGTGTTAGAAAAACCAAGGGGGAAAGAGATAGACGGAGATGCAGTATGCCGTAAAAAAGGTTTGAAATATGAAACCATTTATCGCTCAAATTTAAACGTCCACAGAAGGCCCAAACAAAACAAGCACCTGGAGCAGGGACCGAATTCTTTGACATCACACGTGCATTTTTTTTTTTCGCTAAATGAAAGTGATCTGCTTATTTTTAAGCATTCTAAAGTAGCATTCCATTGTATTATGAATTAAAAACTGTATTATTAAAAGGATTATTTAAGGATAAAAGGATTAAATAATTTCTTCTTTTTTTCGTGAAAGAATGTGCTTGTGTTTGGGCCTATTGCAGCGGATTTTAGGGTTACTTTTTTGGCGTCACCCCCAGCCACCTTACTGCATCTCCATCATCTCTTTCCTCCATGTAGAAAAACCCTCACACATTCATATTGCCATCTTTTTAGTACTATGATTCGATGAAAATCATCCAAATTTTAAACATTTTTTTTTTCTATAATTACTAAGGGAATACATCATCTTTGATTCTAATGACGATAAATCTGTCTTGCACATTTATTTTCCTTTCAGAATTTCGGAACTTTGCAGGGTGTTGGAGATTTTTTTTTCCTTTTAAAACTCTGAATTCATTTCACTGATAAGAAATACTATTCAAAGCTATGGACTATAAAATGTAGATGTATGATACAAATGTAAAAATTTACGTAGTTTGAGAGGTTTTTTTTTCTAATTTTGAAGAATTTCATTTATAAAACATGAATGCACAAATACACATTACTTGCGCAAAATGAACTTATGAAAAAGGAAAACTGAACTTGAATACTGCTAAGCAAATTACAATGTGTTTTTATTATGCATAATAATTGCGTTTAAAGAGTAATTTTTTATTAGCAGGATTTTCATATCCTCTTAAAAACGTGCAGTTTTCATATGAAATTGCATATAATAATACGTCTCAGTTCAGTTCATAACTCTCCAAAATGAAATAAATTAGCTGAAACCCTATAACGCTATTTTTATCAGATCACTAGTAAAAACAATAATTTGTTCTTATTAAAGTTACATAATATTTGCTTACGATGTTGATCACTTTTTGTTTCGAAATTGTTGAAAGCTCTTCCTGAAATTATCATAATCTGTTCTGATATATCAATGACTAAGTATATATATACATATATACAAAATACTAGAATTATACATAGACAAAATCTGGTACGTCTTGGAAACTAAATTTCGCAACCTTACTAGACCGGGGAGCCGGCAGCACAGAGAGTCACCTCATCGAGTTCACGGATGAAATTCTAAGATTAGATAAATCTGGATTCGCATATTAAAACGCAATCGGTTTGCCAATTCATATCTTGGTGGAAAACACCTGAAAACCCGATTTTAGCGGCTGACTCGTAGGTTTACCATTGTGTTTTCTTGCATCAAAAGGTATGAAAACATGGAGGACTGGGAGCAGGAAAACACAATGGTAAACCTATGAGTCAGCCGCTAAAATCGGGTTTTCAGGTGTTTTCCACTAACAAGGAGAGGGCAAACCTTGTTAATCACAGATTTTGATTATTTTAATATATGTTGTAGGGTAGAGACCCCTTAGTATCAGGTTCAACTGGTTTTATCCAACGCTCCTTAGTTCTTTAGAAACCGGGTGTTCTAATAACAGTACACAACTTAAATACTTGCATTGTAACCGCAATGATAGGTTGGTCGTAGCTCAGTTGGTACGGCATTCGCTGGCTGATCTGCGGGCCCGGGATCGGTATCCGAGCGCGTTACATTCATTTTTCTCATTTTTTGTTTTATAAATATACTTGTAATTATAATTTAATAACTTCAATTACAAATTTTAATATCATACATTAATTATAATATTAACAAACTTAAATTTACCATTGTTTATTTTTAAACTATTATTTCTCATCCTTTAAAGAGGTTTAAAAAGAAATTGGATTTATTATTGAATGATAAAAACTCCAAAATCGTGACAAAATCTGTCGTGGTGCCATCTAGTTATGATAAAATAAAAGAATATTCAAATAAAATAAAAATAAAAGCAGAAAGAAGATAAAGGTGAAAGCAAAATAATTGAAAGCGCAAGCATACGTATTACAAATTTAAAAATCTTTAATATGCAAAAAATCGGTTGTAATTTAATCCCGATGCTAATTTTTAATATAATTATGCTTGTTACTTTAAAAACAAAATAATAGTATTATCGCATTGACTTCCTTTGTTAAAGCAATACGTAAATGATGTTTCTTTAAAATCACGAATTGACACAATTGCTCAATATCATTGCATCGATAAAGAAGATGTGAAATACATTTTAAAAGTTATTTTTAAAAAATTAACAGTTTTATGATGTTTTATACAACTATTTAGTTAAAAGTAAAAAATTAAATAGGTTAAAATTATAATTGATATACAATATTATAAATTTTAATTGACAATGAGATTATTAATTATACTTGCAAGTATATTTAAAAAACAAAAAAGGAGAAAAGCCTATGGAGCGCATTTAGGTATCGAACCCGGACCCGCGGATCAGCTGGCAAACGCCATACCAACTGAGCTACGACCAACCTATCATTGCGGTTGCAAAGTAAGTATTTAAGTTGTGTACTATTATTAGACCCCCCGGTTTCTCAAGAACAAAGGAGCGTTGGATAAAATCCGTTGAACCTGACACTAAGGGGTCTCTACCCTACAACATATATTAAAATAATCAAAATCTGTGATTAACAAGGTTGGCCCTCTCCTTGTAAGATATGACTTGGCAGACCGATTGCGTTTTAATATGCGAATCAAGATTTACTTAATCTTAGAATTTCATCCGTGAATTCAATGAGGTGATGGTCTGTGATGCCCGCTCCCGGTCTATACCATAACGAAATATTTTTAAATAAGTGAAAACATGCTCTGAATTGTCAGGAATATTTAAAAATCCAAATATTACGGTAAAATCCTCAAAATTTCTAAACCTTTCGTTTACGAGCGAAAACTGGCAACTATTTATATATTCAATCGCACCACTATTTACAAAAAATTTTCCTTTGTGGTGGATTTCTCCTTAAAATATCCTCGAATAAATGTATGACAGAGATTAGTTTTCAAAAAGTGGTACGAATAAATAAAAAAAAATAGTCACTGGGACGTATATCTCCCGACCCTGTAATAAAAATGTCGATAAACTCGTCGGATGTGCCAATCCCAAAACTCCCTTCTATCTCCATGCATGTTAATACTTCAAAATTCGCTATCACAGTGCCAAAATTAAATGGTAATCTATATGCCCATCATGAGGATTCTGAAGGTATGAAATTCCATGCATTAGTTCTTCAGATATGACTGTCGTAAAAATCGTGTACATCCTGAACAATTCAGCATAGCAGTGCCACCTGTTATACGCCAAAACTGAATCAGCAACAAATTATGTCAAAATCAAACTGAATCTGAAGTTTGAGGAAAATTTGTGTATTACTCCTTGACATAGAGCTATTGTACTAACCGTGAAAATGCAGCATAACAGCACCACCTGTAAGGCGATTTACCCCAAAAACTAATCAACAACAATTCATATCAGGGACTAACTGAATCTGAAGATTGATGAAAATTCACACATTAGCTCTTGAGAGCTATTGCAAAAATCGGGGGGAAATGCAGCATAGCAACGTCAGCTGTTGGTCGATTTACACCAAAAAATAATCAGCGCCAATCCATATCATGGGCAAACCGAATATATTTTTTTTTATTAAATTCAGTGCATTAGTTCTTGAGATAGAGCGCCCACAAAAATTTGTGTCACATACAGACAGACAGACTCAGAGACTCACAGACAGACATTTTTTTTAAACGTATGTAATGTAACGAAAATGTAGGGGGCGATATATGTTTACTTGTTTGTATTCAATGATTTTTGTTTCCATTTTTCATATGCATTGTATTTGTAATTTTCTGTTATACATTCTGATGACGACTCAGTGAAGGAGTAGAAACGTCAGGTTTTTAATTTACTTTTAACGTGTTTTTAGTAACGTCTTTTAAGCAAATAAATATTTTAATGTATGCTTTGATTTTTCCGTTTGGAATATATATTGTGATATTATGATATAGTCAAATCGTGTTCAGAACCTTCTGAAACTTATGAACCCACCGAAAACCGGAAGTCGAAATTATTCACGAATCCAGTACTTTCTTCTTGTAAATATAAAAGAAAGTAATAAGTCAAACAACAGTTGTGAAGCGTCCAGGAAGTAATTAATTAATCCTATAAAATCTTATAAAATTATACGTATTGTAAATAAAAGCGTATGGGATAAATGATATATAATGTCCATTTAAATTGAAGATGTACCAAGCGAAAATCGAATAAAAGCAAAAATTCTGTTAAAGCTTATGTCGAAATAATATGATTAAGCCTTTCTTCCTTCTGGCTATAAGAAATCAAACGTCACGTGATTCTTCTTTGAACACCTGTTCGAGGCTTATAAGATTAAAGAACATTAAAAAAATGTCTCCAGGTAATTTCCCACGCGAAGCTACATAATTGCTTTAGAAAAACTGCCATTATTCATCCTGATATATAGCAGAAATCCTTTAAGTCTTAAATACACGTTTTGTTGAGATGGGCGTGTCAAAAATTGGGTCAATATGAAAAAGTGAAAGTTAGAAAACAAAAGTTGGGGAAACATTAAAAATCGATTTACAATTAAAATAAGTCGAACGACGTCCATTGAAATTTTCTAACTATAATGTGAGCAGACGAACATCAATTTAATTCATTCCGCAAATTTTGTTCACTCTCGATTTCGAACAAGAGTGGTTTTATTAACCATTTAGAAAAATGGTTATTGTCCTCGTCAGGGTAGGAAATCAAAAACATATCTGAAGCTTTTTATTAGTTGAATCCGCATTATATTCGTTTTCTGATTGGTCTATACAGTAATCTGTATTTTCCCTTTACTTTCACAGAGATGGATACTTATGTTGCCACTGTGACAAAAAAGTAATAAAAACTACAAAAAAAAATTAATAACTCAGAAACAAACTGAGATACAGCTTTCAAACAAATTGCATTTAAAAGTACATTTTTTTCTCTATACGACGGTGTAAAAAGTAATACTGTGAGATGTTTAGAAGTTTAAGAATGAAATTTCATTTAAAATGGGTCCAGGAATATTAATGTTTAATCCATGGCGTACGTAATGTATGATCAACTGCGTGCGATTTTTTATGTCTTAAATTTTAGTCTTTGAAAAAATCATTTTCCAAATGGTCGTTGTAATTTATTAAATTGCATTATATATATTTTTTTTCCTTCCATTTTAATTTTGAATAGTTGCAACACATTGTTACACACCCTTTTTTTTAGCCCCCGGTATGCTGTTTCTTTCTTCCAGCTATTAAAGTGGCTCCAAAAAATAACGTTCCGTTGCATAAGCCAGCCGTAAAACAAAGCAGGTCTTCTAATGTAGTTTAAACATTTCACGAAAAATGCTTTAGAATATAAAATTTTCATGAATTCGTAATTCAGTACATAAAGGGTTAAAGGCAAGAATTATTAATCTTATTTTTATCAGATATAGACCTGTTCTTACATAATAAAGTATACAAGCACTTTGTATATTTAATTTTTTTCAAATGACCTTATACTTCCATTATGTTAAAGTACGTGCCCAGGTCCTGATAATCTCAAGAGCAAACAATATAAAAACCTTCCCTCTAAAAGAGGCCTCCAAAGCTAAAATTCAGGCATATTTTTCTTTAAATTGGGTCCTCAATTGCACCCTCTACAAATGTTTTCGGGCTCTTTATATTCGCAAAAACTTCCAAAATCATGCAACATATAATATACATGTTTGAATGCAGTAAATCCTTAGAATAGCCGACAGATCGGAACCATGGGTTTGTATGCTAATTGCGAGTGTCCGTTATGGAAATTTTACTGCATTTTTATTTTCTTTTTTGCCTCAAAATTTGCATAAAACAAGTTATGAAATAGCTCTTACGCAAAATATCAAATGTCATATTCAGATGAAGCTAATTTTTTTCTGCAAAATTTAACCTCCTACACTGTAAAAGAAAATTCCGCTAAAATACAGAGATTGTACTGGCAATCGAGAGGCCAGTACTATTTCCGTATTTTAACGGAATTTTTTCCCGTAAATTCCAGAAAAAATTCCGTTTTTTCACAAAATTTACGGGGAAAAATTCCGTTAAAATGAGGAAATAGTACTGGCGTCTCGATTGCCAATACAATTTCCATATTTTAACGGATTTTTTTTTTATACAGCGTACAGAAAACATATGCAGGTTAACCACGCAGAAAAATTTTCTCCAAAGTTTACAACAGCTCATAATTTGAATGAGCTAAAAAGTGGTAAATAATGTAACTATATATATAATCTTAATGGTACTTAATTTCAAATCAACTCATTTAGAGTATTTCAACAAAGTTTCATAACGTTTTGCGTTAAAACAAAATGTTTGAAATCTGATTTTGTAAGAAAGCTAAAAATATAAGGCAACTCCACATTCTGCATACTAAATTATTAATATTCAAATGTCTGTAATTGACGTTTTAAGCAACATAGAAAAATATCAAATTGATCTAGAAAGTTAAGAAATTGAGTTTTAAGAGAAAATCGATTATTTGATCGAAAACTTCGTTTTAAAGTTAAGATACTTTAAACCTTTATGCCCCAACGTTACTTTAAAGTTACTTTTGAAAGTTTTACTTTTATTTTTTTTAAATAAGATTTGAGCGGCGTTATAAATACTGCACAAAATAGCTATAAATTCAAATTTAATTAATTACTTTTAATTGAAAATCCCTTTAAAATTTATTAAGTAATTGTATAAATCTTCTATGTAGTTTCAAAAATTCACGAAAAATGCTTTAGAAGATGAAATTTTCATGAATTCATAGTGTGGGAGATAAAGGATTAATTGAAAAAAAATTAATAAGATTTGAGCGAGGTTATAAATACTGCTCAAAATAATTTTAAATTCATATTTAATTAATTACTTTTAATTGACAAAATCCTTTTAAAATTTATTATATAATTGTGTAAAGCTAACGTAGTTTCAAAAATTCACGAAAAATACTTTAGAAGATGAAATTTTGATGAATTCGTAGAGTGGAAGATAAAGGGTTAACTGAAAAAAATATATTTTCTTAAATAAGATTTGAGCGAGGTTATAAATACTGCTCAAAATAACTATGAATTCAAAATTAATTAATTACTTTAAATTGACAAAATCGTTTTAAAATTTATTATATAATTGTGTAAATCTAATGTAGTTTCAAAAATTCACGAAAAATGCTTTAGAAGATGAAATGTTCATGAATTCATAGTGTGGGAGATAAAGGGTTAATTAAAAAAATACTTTTTATATAAGATTTGAGCGGAGTTATAAATACTGAACAAAATAACTATAAATTAAAATTTAATTAATTACTTTTAATTGACAAAATCCTTTTAAAATTTACTAACTGTGTAATTCTTCTAATGTCGTTTCAAAAATTCACGAAAAATGCTTTAGAAGATGAAATTTTTCATGAATTCATAATGTGGGATATAAAGGGTTAATTAAAAAAAATATATTTTTTTATTACCCGCCTCCCAATTATTATATTCATGTTTGTGATATTCAGATCTATATTACATGTATATATTCGCTCGAAACAAAACGTAACTATAATAAATGTGGAATCAAAACCCTGAGTTTGTTTCTCTTTTGAAATTCTACAAATGCATGTCATACTCCGCTGGGATTTTCCCTAGCAACGGAAGGGAAAGTTATAAAAAATAAAAAATATATATTGAACAAGCTTAGATCTAGAGCTAAAGAAAAATAAAAGAAAAAAAATCTTTGCAAAACATAGTATGTAAAAACGAGGCCAAGATATCTGTTTCACAACCGAAAAAAAAATGTTCTTTACAATCTCTTTGTGGTTTAGTATTTTCCCGCCTTTCAAAGTTATAACGTGTTTTGTACGAATGTCCAGAACATGTCTGAGATGAATGAATCAGTAAATAATGTCTTATTTTGTTTGCATACTTTTAAAACTGAAATGGAACAAGGCAATTGAAAATTGTAATATATTTAGCAGAGATGATTTATTTCTAAGCAGAACAGCAGAGCATTTAACTCCGCATATTCCTGCGATGCAATTAGCTCGTTCTAATGCTATAATCAATGACTGTCAGAAGATAATTTTATTTTAAAAGCAAATTGTTATCAGGCAAATATTTGATTTATTTAAAGTTTAGCAATAATAGAACAGAAACAAATATTTTCGTTAGTTATTACAGTCTAAAGGGGCATAGTTGGTAGCCCATTTTGATTCCTTTGAGCTTTGAATACATTAGGCTGATATATCGTACGTCTGATAGGTCTTCCACTTCCTGTATTTTATACTTCTCCATAACTCGTTTCTTTGTGTGTAACAATTTCTGTGCACTTCTGATAGCTTTACAGTGATTTTCACTTTATCTTGCTCTATGCATCAGCATTTTTTCTCTTGCCATATTCATTTTCTTAATCAGTTAATTCCGCAAATACGTGATATGAAGCTAAAATAAATCCATTATGCATTTAATTTTCAAATGGAAATGAAAATTTATTAAACTATATTTAAATTGTCAAAAAATATACATGTCGGTTATTTAAGAAAAAAAAAAAAAAAAAAGAATGAATATTTTTAAGAAAGCAGACGAAGTTATGGTGCAAGACGAGATTATGGCGATTATCTTTTTTACAGTTCATGGCAGAAACATACTTACAATTACAAAATAATTTACTAGTAGTATACATATCTGAAAACCCGAGCTTGGAAAAAAGATATAAAAAAAACCATTACAAATATTCACAAAATATTTCATTTTGTTTCTTTATATTGCCACATTTTTTTTGTGGCTTGCCGGCTTTGTAGAGAATATGCGGCCTGTTGTACGGGGCATAGGTGAAAACCAATTTTAGTTGAAAACTCTAATAATTTTACATTTTTTTTTTTTAATTGGGCGGTGTTTAAAAATTAAGAAAACTGCAGCAAAAGTGAAATTTATTTGTCAGATCATCCGCTTTACTCAAAGACTAAAAGACAAATTTTATAATTCGTTACAATATAACATTTTATTAAAAGCAGACATTTTATTATAGAAGCAACATTTTAAAAATATACAGGAGGGAAAATGCACTTAATTAAACTGATATTAATTATTTGTGTTTACTATTTGTTTTTTTTTTTCTGCAATGTAATCAAACTCAAAGAAGCTCACATGCATCTTGCTTCTGTAAATTAAATAAACTTATTGAGTTAGATTATCGCAGTCTTCTGGGATAAAAATAAATGCATTTTGATTTTTGAAAATTGCATTTAAAGTAAACATTAAAAATCTAGACTAGAAATTGGTCTAAAACTTAAAGGAAGTAAAACAAAATTAAATAAACACTATAGTAACAACACTAAAGTCATACTGACGGTGGCAACACTTAACTAATAAGTTTTGTTTTACTGCATTTATGTGTAATATATATATATACACTGTAAAAAAATCCGAACAGTATTCCTGTAGGAATCGGAAAAATAGTTGCCCTTATCATACCGGAAAATTTTCCGACCAAGCTCCGAATAAAATCTGTAAAAAAAAGGAAACATTCATTAAAACGGTACTTTATGGATTTTATTCCAATTTTACGGATTTTATTCCGATTTTACTGATTTTATTCCGAGCTGGGTCGGAAATTTTTCCAGTACGATACGGGCAACTATTTTTCCGATTCCTACAGGAAATCTTGTCCTATTTTTTTTTTTTTTTTTTTTTTTTACAGTGTATATAATGTTACAGTTATGAATTGATGCTAAATTTATTCATTTATTGATTTAATTATCGTAATTGGAAATAGATGATGATTTGTAATTATATTATGGTTATATATGTATATACATACACTATATGGCCATTAATGAGCGGGCACTTTCAATTTTAGAGATTTTGTCGAATACTTAAAGACATATTTGTCGGATTTTTCTGGAACTTCAGGATTATGAAGAATATGTTCAACTTCATATTTATGAACAGCGGCGGTTTGATCAGAAGAACAATTAGGGGGCCAACAAAAAATCAAAGAAAAAGAATAATGTTTGGGATCACAAATGATCTATCGCTATAGCTTACGAATATATGGATATCGTACAATATGAGTATTAATTTGTGGAAGAATAGAACGTATATTCATGGAGATATATTGATTTTTTTTAAGTTCAAAAACATTTTGCATATTTTTTGTTTATATCGTGCAGGGTTTTTTAACAAATTTAACACCAGTTTCAGAAAATTTGACAAAATGTAGTAGAAATAATATGGTGTAGTTGGAATGTAAATATATTAAATATTTGATGAAATATGAGTAGTTGAATGAAATATTTTTTATCTGCGGATGCGCGCACGATAATTTTTTTTTCCTTTTCTTTTCATGATTTGATAGTCAACTCTATGGAGCAACTCATTAAAAAACAACCAGTCAAATATCGTGAAAACTCAGAAGGATATCGGCAATAGAGTGAGCTGATTTTTAGTTGTTCTCTAAAAACAGCTAAATGATAAGGGGTTTTCCATAAATTGCCGTTTTTAATTTTTACTCTTATTAATTTTCATTTTTTATGGATGCTTTAGTTCTTCTTGGAAAATCACCAGAACAAGCCTATTCCAAAAAAAAAAAAAAAAAGTATCAAAATCTAAGCATTTCTTCTAAATTGACATTCATTAAGTACAAACTGCTCTGCTGTAAGCCAGATAATAAACAAGTGGGTAAGTGTGATCATACATCGCACAAAGGGTTTCGTTTAATATTCCTTTCAAAACACTTTCTTTCAAAACGTCCAGTACATTTATCGCCATGGAATACCTTCTAAATTTTGGCAAACACATCCTAAACTATGTTAAAGTTTCAAACATATTCGCCTTGTTATATTTCCTAATTTTGTTCGCCCCCCCCCCCCTAAAATGCTACGATATATCAAATGACGGGTATCTGCCAAATTTAGAAAAGTGCCCCCCTTGGGGGGGGAGTGGGCAGATGGTCACCATGATTTTTGACGCGGCCTGATTTTAAAAATTTATGTTATGTTTTATAAGCCATATTAAAGTTTCAAACAGATCGTCCAGTTATATTTCCTAATTTTGTTCGCGCACCTCCCTCAACCCCCCCCCTTTCCTCGAAATGCGACGCGCCCTTCTTTATAATTTATTATCGTGTGTTATAAAGTATCTTAAAGTTTAAAACAGATTGAATTGTTAGATTTCCTACTTTAAATGAAATCGCGGTCTGTTAATTCCACATTCCACCACCAGGGAGCGCACTGTATTCTTAAAAAAAGCGTATCTGAACGAAACTCCTTTACACAACCCATTAGTAGATATGTTACTCGAGGGGGTGGCGGTCTTCAGCAAGAATTTAAGATAATTGTTGAAATTACTATTCGGAAATAGGGGTAATTTAACTTTTGACATATTTATATTTAATAAGTATAAGTAGCATGTATCTGAGGACTCCATCAAAAAACGCACCTGAAACGGTATGAAACAAAAAAGAAATATTTTGCCCCTCCCCCTCTCCCCACCTTCCCGAAATTTCACGCGCCATTTTTTATAAACTTTTTCTAATGTGTTATAAACTGTCGTAAAATTTCAAACAGATCGCCTTGTTATATTTCCTAATTTTAACAAAAATGTTAGTTCCACATTCCACCACCAGGGAGCGCACTCTATTCTTAACAAAACTGTATCGGAAGGAAACTCCGTTAAACAACCTATAAGTAGATATGTTACTCGAGGTGGTGGCGGTCTTAATAAGAAATTAAGATATTTGCTGAAATTACTATTATGAAATAGTGGTAACTAAACTTTAGACAATTTTATATTAAATAAGTAGCATATATCTCAGGACTCCCTCAAAAAGTCACCTAAAGCGGTCAGAAACGCTAATTTTTTAAATAGAAATCTAGCGCCCTCCCCCCTCCCTCCCCGGAATTTCGCGTGTCATTCTTTCTTACACTTTATCTTATGTGTTATAAAATATCTTAAAGTTTCAAACAGATCGACTTGTTAGACTTCCTAATTTTAACAAAATCGCGTTACGTTAGTTCCACATTCCACCACCAGGGAATGCACTCTATTCTAACAAAAGCATATCTGAACGAAACTCCTTTACGCAATCTTTCCGTAGATAGATGGGTCGGGATGGTGGCGGTCTTAAACAAGAATTTAAAATATTTGCTGCGGTAACAAACGCTAAGATTTTAAAAATAATTCTAGTTTAACAAAAATGTTAGTTCCACATTCCACCACCAGGGAGCGCACTCTATTCTTAACAAAACTGTATCGGAAGGAAAACTCCGTTAAACAACCTATAAGTAGATATGTTACTCGAGGTGGTGGCGGTCTTAATAAGAAATTAAGATATTTTCTGAAATTACTATTAGGAAATAGTGGTAACTAAACTTTAGACAATTTTATATTAAATAAGTAGCATATATCTCAGGACTCCCTCAAAAAGTCACCTAAAGCGGTCAGAAATCTAATTTTTTAAATAGAAATCTAGCGCCCCCCCCCCCCCCCCATCCACGGAATTTCGCGTGTCATTCTTTCTTACACTTTATCTTATGTGTTATAAAATATCTTAAAGTTTCAAACAGATCGACTTGTTAGACTTCCTAATTTTAACAAAATCGCGTTATGTTAGTTCCACATTCCACCACCAGGGAATGCACTCTATTCTTAACAAAAGCATATCTGAACGAAACTCTTTACGCAATCTTTCCGTAGATAGATGGGTCGGGATGGTGGCGGTCTTAAACAAGAATTTAAAATATTTGCTGCGGTAACAAACGCTAAGATTTTAAAAATAATTCTAGTTTAACAAAAATGTTAGTTCCACATTCCACCACCAGGGAGCGCACTCTATTCTTAACAAAACTGTATCGGAAGGAAACTCCGTTAAACAACCTATAAGTAGATATGTTACTCGAGGTGGTGGCGGTCTTAATAAGAAATTAAGATATTTTCTGAAATTACTATTAGGAAATAGTGGTAACTAAACTTTAGACAATTTTATATTAAATAAGTAGCATATATCTCAGGACTCACTCAAAAAGTCACCTAAAGCGGTCAGAAATCTAATTTTTTAAATAGAAATCTAGCGCCCCCCCCCCCCCATCCACGGAATTTCGCGTGTCATTCTTTCTTACACTTTATCTTGTGTGTTATAAAATATCTTAAAGTTTCAAACAGATCGACTTGTTAGACTTCCTAATTTTAACAAAATCGCGTTATGTTAGTTCCACATTCCACCACCAGGGTATGCACTCTATTCTTAACAAAAGCATATCTGAACGAAACTCCTTTACGCAATCTTTCCGTAGATAGATGGGTCGGGATGGTGGCGGTCTTAAACAAGAATTTAAAATATTTGCTGCGGTAACAAACGCTAAGATTTTAAAAATAATTCTAGTTTAACAAAAATGTTAGTTCCACATTCCACCACCAGGGAGCGCACTCTATTCTTAACAAAACTGTATCGGAAGGAAACTCCGTTAAACAACCTATAAGTAGATATGTTACTCGAGGTGGTGGCGGTCTTAATAAGAAATTAAGATATTTCTGAAATTACTATTAGGAAATAGTGGTAACTAAACTTTAGACAATTTTATATTAAATAAGTAGCATATATCTCAGGACTCCCTCAAAAAGTCACCTAAAGCGGTCAGAAACGCTAATTTTTTAAATAGAAATCTAGCGCCCCCCCCCCCCCCCCATCCCCGGAATTTCGCGTGTCATTCTTTCTTACACTTTATCTTATGTGTTATAAAATATCTTAAAGTTTCAAACAGATCGACTTGTTAGACTTCCTAATTTTAACAAAATCGCGTTATGTTAGTTCCACATTCCACCACCAGGGAATGCACTCTATTCTTAACAAAAGCATATCTGAACGAAACTCCTTTACGCAATCTCTCCGTAGATAGATGGGTCGGGATGGTGGCGGTCTTAAACAAGAATTTAAAATATTTGCTGCGGTAACAAACGCTAAGATTTAAAAAATAATTCTAGCTCCCCCCCCCCCCCCCCCTCCTCGAAATATCACACTCCATTCTTTTTTACACTTTTTTCTATGTGTTATAAACTATCTTAAAGTTTCAAACAGACTGAGTGGTGGTCTTAACCAATAATTCAAAATATTTCCTGAAATTACTATTAGAAAATAGTGGTATGAAGTAAACTTTCTGATGATGAATGAGTTATACTTATCTCATATCGCTGTTCAAAAAGCCCAGGCAAATTATTAGATTTCCTAATTTAAGTTAATTCGTGAAATAAGCGTCTCTTCATTTTAATCGATGCATTTGATAGGAATAAACCGATTAATTAAATAATAATTAATATTTCAGCTTGTAATTAAGATAGGACTTAGATATGGGTATCAATGAAATCAGCGAGAAATTTGACATCGGGATGCCAAAAAATTTAATCAAAAAATTTAATATTTAAAAAGTTAAAATTTCGTATTAAAATATGCTATTATGGAAAACCGCAGCGTCGTCATGTCTACCTGCTTTCCCGCCGAATTGAAATCTTTTTATTTCCTTGTCTTTCCAATTAAAGAAATTAAATTTTTATCGATCGATTTTTAGTGGATATTTTAACTTATACAGATCGCAGAAATGTGAACTTTATACCAAATGAAAGTAGATTTTTTTCTGCGTCTGTCTATTCCATTTACAAATTTCTCGCACCAATATTTTCTGATTTACGATTTCGCTTTAAAATCTCCACTTCATTTTTCGGCTTAATTTCCTCCGTGGTAACCGTGCATTCGGCTGATTTTACTGGCAACCCTTAGGTTGGTTGGTTGTATTTATGACGGCCAATTATCTGCACGAGGGATATAGGCCCAGGGAGAGTGCCCTTCCTGGGGGTCTTTCTAGGGGAACCTAACCCGTATTAACGCTTGGAAATCCAAGGTTCGAAGAAAACCACGAAAACTCCGAACGATTAGGCCGACGGGCGCGATTGGGTTCGAACCCAGCACCTCCCGTCTACCAACTTCGAGAGCAGAACCTCTCAGCCACTGGTGGGGCTACGGCAACCCTTAGGAGAAACACAGATGATTTCGAGAAAGTCCGTTTGAATTTGCGTTAAAAAGGTGGATTGGTTAATTTTAGAAGTTAATTAGCCCGTAATTCGGTTAATTACCAACTTTTTCAAAATTTTATGATTTGTTGTTTGATGTGAGGTGTTCAGCTATAAGTACCCAAAATTTCAAGTCTCTAACATGTATAGTTTCTGAGAACGGGCTCTGTGACGGACAGACGGACAGACAGAGGAGCGAGACGAATAGGGTTTCGTGAGATGAACGAAACCCTAAAAATGACAATTTGTGCTGCATTTTCGCCGAAAACGAATTTTCGGCGAAACTCAGATTTTGAGCCTAAAACATAAACGAAGCCGAATTTTCGGTTGATCTCTAACTACAATATTCCGTTTCCAAAACAAAACGCCCCACCAGTGGCTGCGAGATTCTGCTCTCGAAGCTGGTAGACGGGGGGTGCTGGGTTCGATCCCAATCGCGCCCGTCGGCCTAATCGCTCGGAGTTTTCGTGGTTTTCTTCGAGCCATGGATTTCCATGCGTTAATACGGGTTAGGTTCCCTTAGAAAGACCCCCACGAAGGGCACTCAACCCCTCGGGCCTATATCCCTAGTGCAGATAATCGGCCGTCAAAAAATCAACCAACCAACCAACCAAAAACAAAACAAAAGAAAAAAAATGCCAGATCTGAGTGGGAAAAATGTATTTAAATCTTGAGCTTTATTTGTTTTATATGATGAATGGCTTTTTGTAACCTGAAAAAGTCATACAATTTACAATTTACAACAGAAATCAAAGAAAATTGACAGTTACTATTAAAAATAAATACCGCGCAAGTAATTCGTAAACTTTTCTGTCTTTATAATAAACTACTGCCTTGACAGTGATTAATTATTTTAAATTAAACAACCGCTAAGCTGAACGTGCTTGATATCTATAACTGGTTTTAGAACGGTTCAATAATCATACAGACAATTGATTTTTTTTATATACACTCTGAACTGTTAATTTGTTGAAGCTTTACAATTTTTCCGATTCTTTTCTATTGATACTTTTTACGTAGTCAATAAAACATTTTGTTTTGTGATTAGTATTGTTACGAACTGTTGGCTAAGAAATTCGTTTGTATTCTATAATTAGGAGAATAATTAAAGACAACAAAGCCTAATTTACATTTTGGTAATTAATTCGTGTTAAACTTCAATATGCTTCAAAAGTTGCATACATAACACTAGTCTGTATTTTAAAACTTTTTGTCAGAGGATTTTTTATGAACAAGTTTTTCTGAATCAATTTTTTATGCTGATTCCGGAAATAACCTCCATTTTTGTCTATCACGTCAGGATTTAACAAAAAATGAGAAGTTGTGTTTTCAACATTTTAATTAATGCAATCAAAAATTTATCACAATTTCATACAAAGTATTTCATTAAACAAGTTAAAAATACTGTAAAAAATGTCCTTATAAGTTCATGAAATTTCTTTAATAAAACGAAAATCAAACAGTTTTCAATTAAACAAACTTTGTTCTAGATTAATTTTAACGCAATCATTCTAATTGGTAAATTGTGGTTTAATTGTGTTAAAATTAATCTAGTGTAATTTCGTATCCAGCGTTTTCTGGAGTTCCATTACCTGAGATTTATTCTGTTGAGCTGAACCAGGTTTCAGACCAGATTCTATAATTATTAAGGTTAGCTGGGTGAGAAAGTTCCACCAGATTCGTCCGGGATAGCTCAGATGGCAGAGCACTGGTGGCTTCAGCCAGGAGATCCCTGGTTCGAATCCTGGTCCGGACTTTTTTCGCCCAGTTGGAAATTTACATCTAAAACTTTGTTCTTTTTGACTTTCTTGCAGATCCTTCTTCATCGTTTATGCCCCTCTTCAACATCCAACAGTAGTCTGCCATCATATTTACATTCCATCTTCCCTTATGCTCTTCAATGTAATGTCCCAAATTTTCTGGAAAGTAGTCGATATAGGAATGCAGAAATGCATTTTTATACTCATATTACAGCCCAACTTCTTAAAAATTTCCAGCATTGTTTCAACAATATTCCTATAATTTGGATCTTTCTTATTCCCTAGAAAGTTTCCGATAACGCATATTTAAAAGCGGTCCATGCGTCTTTTTCTGTCTCATTCATCGTTTTTTCAAAACCATTGTCCTTCATCAGTTTTTTGATTTGAGGATCAACGAAAATTCCAACTTTTGATTTTTCGTGTGTGATGAAGGGAAATTTACGTTATGTGGGACTACCACATAATGCTTGTTCTCAGCGATGAATGTTCGCAATCAACTAGGGTCGATTGCAAACAAACTATACGTGATACAAGAAAACTAAGAACAGTTTTGCAATCAGGATTAGAAAATGCATTAAGGTCAGTCATTGGTTTTTAATCATCTGATATCATGCAGACTAGTGATAATCAGCGATGGGGAATTTTCAGAAAATCGTACCAGCAAAGAATTTATTTATTTTTATTTATTATTATTATTATTATTATTTTTACCAGACAGCAAGATGTAATTCACAGTCACATTATTATGACAAAATTTATGTGAATACAAAAGTAGTTCATTATTACAATGCATTTTTGTAGCAACAATTTAAAAAAGTGCTTGTATGAAATTCAGAAAGATATAAAACAGAGAAAAGTTTGTTGTATAATATAACTTAGTGCTATATTTACCATTGTGGCAATTAAGAGAACTCAAGATATGGCCAACGAAATATATATATATATATATATATATATAAGTTTTGGTATATTTTCTATATCCTGCAGTTTTTAAAAGATTATCTAAAACTTAACTCGCGTCATTGGAAAATCTAATAACTATTGTCTAGTAGAGTGAACCCCATATCTGTGCATAATTATTTTTATTCATTTATTTATTTTTAAAAACTATCATGTATGAAATTCACTGTGGTAGACATTTCCCATTATCTCTAAAAATAATATGCAAATCATGTCTTTAAAAAAACTAACAATTTCATTAGCAATATTTAAAATATATCCACGTTTATATATTTTTAAAAAATTCCACAGTAGCGGAATTAGAAAAAAAAAAAATACAGTGTGGTCCAAAAATAATTGAAGCGTTTATTTATATATATATATATATATTATGTCAGTCAACCCTCCGCCTACCAGACGATGTCCAATGGACCCGATAGGTACATTAAAAATTATTTTTCTCGTAAAAAAAAGGCTGAACATTTTGTAAATATCTCACTTTTTAACATATTTACAAAAAAAGTCACATATTTACAGAATTTTCTGTCTTGTTTTAATGAGAAAGATGATTTTGAATATACCTGTCGTGTCCATTGCACACATCTGATAGGCGGGTGAGTTAATTGTCATAAAAAAAATGTGGTTTGAAAGAAAAGAAAAGTTTTGTGTGAGAAAATAAAAAAAAATAGTAACAACATTCGTTAATGGATGGCGCTACATCTTCAAAGCTGCAAAAATTCAAGTTAAGCAGCTTAAGGCTAATGTCAGATGAACGACTATTTGCAAGCTTTTTGTTTCAACATGAAAAAGAAACACCTTCGCTAGCGGGTGTTTCTTTTTCATGTTGAAACAAAAAGCGTGCAAATAGTTGTTCGTCTGACATTAGCCTTAAACCCTTTACTTTGTAGAATGTATATCATGTTTCAATGTATGGAATGAAACTCAATACTAACTGGTTCGGGTTTGAGTTACAAAGAGGGCGAATAACTTTCGAATAACAAAGAGGGCGAAAAACCTTTATTTTGTGGGGGAGTAGAAGTAGAGGAATCTAATGAACCATGCCTGCCGGAAATGAAGTGGTGCATAAGCTAAAAATTAATACCACCAGTGGTTCACTCGTAGGTTTATCATTATGTTTTCCAGCTCCCAGTCCTCTATGTTTTCATACCTTTGTTTGTAGGACAAACACAATGATAAACCTACGAGTGAACCACTGATGGTATTAATTTTTCGCTTAAGCACCACTTCACTTCCGGCAGACATGGATCATAAGATTCCCCTACTTCTACTCTTCCATAAAATAAAGGTTTTTTTCTCGTGCTTGATAACATAGGTTTTTGTGCTGTCGGCTCTTGGACTAATACTTTATTAAATTTTAAAATTCGCCAAGGACCTTTTGAACCACCTTATACTATGTTACTTATTATAGCATTTACCCTTATAATAAAACTCTTAAGATTATGTTAATTTATTGTACGTTAAATTATTTTTTTAATTTAATATATTTTATTCATTTTTTTTTAAGATATCTGATATTGTTTTTGAATTATCGCTTTCTATTATTTCATCACTGAATAATTTTTCATAATTATTTCATAAACTATTTAGTGGAAATTTCAGACTCAAAATACGGGTTCCTCTCACTCACCGCGGTTTCAGTTAAAGCGATTTTAATCAATGCGGTAAACTTTTATTAGATATTTAGATACTCCTTCGATTAGCGAAAAGAAAATTTTGAAGAATGTGTAAAGCACAAAATAGATACATTTTCTTTCTTTCCCCCTTTTTTCCCCTTTAAGTAGATGACGTCGAATTTTTGAAAATGTAATTTGAAGAAAATAGTGAAGAAATAAATAACATTAAAATAATTCGAAGAAACTTTTAAATTGAAATTTCTTCAAACAGCATTTGATAGATATAAACCCAGACATAAATAGAAGTATGCAAGGGCACTGACTTTTAGAATATCAAATTTTGTTCTACCGCAAGGTGAATTACAAAGAGAAGAAAAAAAAAAACAATGTGCAATGGACAATTGTTTACGTTTTCCCTTAAATAAGTTAAAATGTGTGTAAAGTTTCAAGAAATCAAATTATGTAATTTAAAAAAATGTACTTTTTAAATATTTTAAATATATTTTTTAACAATCAAAATTTATTTATTTATTTATTTTGTTACTTAATTAAATTGACTCACACGTTTATGTTAATGGAAGTGATAAAATTAGATAAACTTTACTTAGAGCTTCAAATCAAGCTGTAATATGTATTTTTCAACTATAACATATCAAAACAATATAATAATCCATAATTACATTGTCTATTTATGTGTACTGGATTTTTGAGAAAGTTGGCTATGGATATATTGCAGTTTTTCCCATTTAATGTATGAGGCATAATTTTGATTTTTAAGCCCCTGAATGATAATTTTTATTTTAGTACATATTCTTGTGGGGTTTTTTTATAGGTTATAATGGAAAACATCCCATTTTATGACTGTATAACAATATTAAAGAGATAAATAAGTTTTGGAAGATGTTCGGGGTCCAAATATACCACGAAATTTCTATACCGTTTCGTTTTCCTGATGCTGATTTGTAAGTTTGGAGCTGTCTGTATAAAATTGTTTCAATAAAATTAATTCGATGTAGTTTTTTTTTTTTTTTTTTTCGAAACTGGGACAATTGTTTTAATCACTTCAGATGCAGCCACAGAATTTTTTTCAACTTTTTTCTCATTCAGAAGTATGCTAGAGAAAGAATGGCTGAAATTCTTTGACAGGAAATTTACTGCAGAATTTAAATATCAATTTCAAGCATCGTGGCTTTATTGCTAGCCTTACCGACCCCAAGGTTTATTCCTGCACTTTTCGAGGTAAATTAATTTTTTTTTAAATTTAATCCAATGTAAATAATTGATTCTAAAAATCAATGAACATTGTGGCTATCACTTAGTCTTAACATAATTTGCCTAAAAATAGGTAGTAATTTCCCTTACCGTCCCATCCTCACCATCCTTTTATTTTCCCTACCGTCCCTTTTTTCCCTTACCGTCCCCATTTTTTTCCCTTACCTTTCCTTCTTTAACATCCATTTAAGACAATGTCATACCAAAATTTTGTACTAAAAATAGTACATTGTTCTTATTTCTTATTTGAATGTTCTGTGGGTACTATGCAAATTCCTTATAAGTAAAAATTTAGAAGAAAATAAAAAGTTAGAGAGGTAAAACGGTAAGGAAAATTAAACTCGCAAGTTTAACTTAAACCTCAGTTAAATAAAAAAAAATCTTCGCTTCTGACCATTTTTACTTTATTTTTAATCATTAAGGCATTCGTTTATAAGTTTAAAATGTCATTTTACTGAGTTTAATTTTACCAGATTTTTATTCCTGAAAGTTAAGATTTTGTGAGAATGCCTGGTATATTTCGATTTGTGCAGAAATATCGTGAGATTAATTAACAGTACAAATTTAAGAAAACCTGTAATTTATTTTGTTTTGTGATAGCATTTTTTCTTTATTATTCCGAATTAAAAGAAATTTCAGATAGTTCGAAAAAATATTGTATGCAAATATCCGAAATGTTTTCATAGATCATTTAACTAGATAAAAATATTCAGCTTGCTGACAGGAAATAAAACAATAGCTTTCACCGATCTGGAAGAAAAATTTCCACTTCTGCACGAAAAGCCATGTTTTAACCAAATAAGTCGAAAGTTAACACGCGTGATAAGTTTATATAAAAAAAAGCAAACTTATATTAACAAAAAAAGATATAAAGTAGCAAGGCACGATTTTTTCATAAAAGCGAGCAATGAAATATCTAAAACTAGTTTTTTCCTCCCTGTTCTATGTGGTGCATTTATCAAGTAAGGTTTTTTATGAATAAAAAAATTTTCTTTTTAATGTATAAGCATGTAGTCTGAATAGATAAAGTTTATTTCCCAAAATTACTTTGATAAGAAACCAAATTGTACACGCTTATTACTAGATACTTGGGAGTTCTCTATAAATGATATTTTAATTGGCCAAGAGATTTGATGAATCGATATGATAATTGTAATATGAGCAAAAATATTGCAATTTTCACTTCCGGTAAGGATTTTTTATTATTATTAATCAATAACAGCAACAAACATCAGAAATATTCATTTGTCATGTTTGACTACATTTTTCCAGTGCTGCAGTCATAAAAAAAAATCAGAGGGCTATATTACACTATTGGCAGAGGATATATGCTAGAGAATATATCATACAGTTTTACTTGTTTTACTTGAGTATACGGCGTATACCAGCGTATACCCTCTACCACAGCACTGTCTGTAACTCTGTATTTTCATTTATGTATCTATTTTTGAATATTTATTTTTTTTCAACTGTTTGGACGCTTAAATGTCTATCAATAATATTTCTTATTTAGCTGGGGAGTTCTGTTGGGCATAAACATTTCAAGTGAACCTACAGTGTCACAATTGTATCACGCGTTATGACGTCTAAAGGGCGAGCGATATAAATGCTAATCGAAGATAATGTCATATTTTATCAACATTTACACAGCGTTGGTTTCAGACCTTTTTCTTAGGGGAGGGCTTGGGGATATGTCTGCAGTTTCGGGGGCAATGTGAAGTCCTGGTGGCGGGCTGTACTTCCAGAGCCATAAAATCCAAAATCTTCCGGACGGAGCAATTCGATGTTCCGTGGGATTGGGGGGGGGGGGGGGGGGTTAAATTTTGCCAATTAAAATAAATTAATTAAATTTGAATTTATAGGGATTTTGTGCAATATTTAAAACTCCACTCAAATCTTTTATTTAAAACATTTTTTGGGGGGATACTTTGGAGAATTAGGAAATGTACAAATATAATGTTCTTACAATAGAAATATAGAAATACTTTTGAACTGAAACTTCCCCTCCTCCCCCGTAATCTTTCAACCTCAAGAAAGCTGAAAAGATGCAAAGGCAAAAGAAATCATCCTTTTATTTTTTTTTTTTACTTTTTTTTTTTTTGTGCAACAAGGTAAGGTAAAGTATCCAAACTCATTCTAAACTGTATTTCTACTAATCGATGTATTAAATGAATTTTATAACAAGTTATTTTAATGGTAATTTAAAGTACCATCATGGCATAAAGGATTAAGTTCATTTTTCAGTAAAATGTCAGAATAGCCTTATGTTAAAACTCTTTACGACGACTGCCACGTATACGTGACATACATGATGCTCAGAATCCTTCATTGATTCTACCAGTAAATTTTGCTCTTTTTAATCGCGGCTTTACTATGCTTGAATTAGGCAAAAGTCTCTATTTTGAATTACTGATGAAAATTATTAGAAGACGCTCATCGGGACAGGATAGAGAAGAAATAAGAAATATATTTAGTAGAAATGGGTACCTACCTTATCAACCTTTATGCCCCGACGGTATTTTAAAGTACCATTAAAATAATTAGTTATAAAATTCATTTAATACATCGATTAGTACTAATACAGTTTAGAATGAGTTATAGATACTTTACTCTATCTTGTTCCAAAAGCATTACGGGTTGCACAAAACAAAAATATTTTTAAAAGGATAGTTTATTTTCCCTTTACATCTTTTCAGCTTTCTTGACGTTGAAAAAAATGGGGGGGGGGGGGCAGTTCGTAAATATTTCTATATTTCTATTGTAAGGGCATTATATTTGAACATTTCCTAATTCTAGAAAATACTAAAAAAAAAATATTTTACATAAATGATTTGAGTGGAGTTATGGATATTACACAAAGTCTCTATAAATTCAAATTTAATTAATTAATTTTAATTGGCAAAATCCTTCTAAAATTTATTAAATTATTGTGTAAATCTTCTAATGTGGTTTCTTAAATTTACGAAACATGCTTTCGAAGATGAAATTTTTATGAATTCATAATTTGGGATATAAAAGGTTAAGGTTTTTATTTACCTACATCAATTACTAAGAACAAGTTCCTGTCTGTAGAAAAGGTACCATATGTGGCACGAAAATCGCTCTAAACGACTAGAACCCAAAGGTGGCTATTGCAAAATATTTTAAATTACGGATAACTACGGATAAAAATAAATCAGCAAATTTTTGTCAGTTTCTGAAGCATTTCAAAACTTTAAGCTTTAAGTTCATTAGGGGAAAGTAGAGGAATGGCGCTCGCTTAAGGTAAAACATGAATGGCTAGTCAAATTTAGACAAAAAAATCAATATTTTATTAACGAAGTATAACTCCAAAGCATAAGGAACAGTTTGCAATCAACTAATTTGTATAAAAGTTTAAGGAATTTTTTTTATCGTTTTATTTAAATAACCATCAATTGAGCGGTAATGCCCGACATGGTAGGGTAATTGCGCTCAGAGTTTGAATACAACATTTAAGTAAGACAAAAGTCACATATGTAGTTGTGTGGGCTATTCACATCGCAGACTTTTTGCGACCACTTTACACATATTGTGTTACACATATAATGGGCTACTTTTTTTAAATTTAGGTTTTTTGATTTTCACCACTTTTTTGAAATCGTCAAATTCTCCTTGTTTAATAACATATTAATTAAGGCGAATACAGGGGAATTTTACCATTTCAAAAAAGTGGTGTTAATCAATAAATTTGAATTTTAAAAAAGTTGCCCACTGGCAACTCTTCTTCTGGAATTCCTGTGCGAGCGTCATTACCCCTTATCACCATGTTGGGTTTTAATGCATTATAATTGGCGTAACAACGCGCTACAAAAATAAATAAAAGCATGAAAGTACAGCTAAATGTATATATTTTGTAGACATAATGAGTAAATTAATATTTGAAAATAAGAGTGTACACTTACCTTCATGTTAGATGTTGTAGAATTTTAAAGTAAAACAACTGCAAACTAATAACGTGGGGACACAAAAATACTTTCCGACATATTTTAAATTACGGGAAACTACGGATAGAAATAAATCAGCAAATTTCTCTCAGTTCCTGAAGTTATTTCAAAACTTTAAGCTTTAAGTTCATTACTCAGTAAAGTGTCAGAATAGCATTATGTTAACCCCTTTGCGACGAGTGTCACATATACCTGACGTATATGATGCTCAGAATCTTTGATTGATTCTACAAGTAGATGTGACCAGTAAATTTTGCCTTATTTAATCACGGCTTTTCTACGATTGAATGAGGCAAAAAAATCTCTATTTTGAATTATCTGTGAAAAATATTAAAAGACTCATCGGGAAGGGATAAAGAAGAAATAAAAAATATATTTAGTAGAAATGGGTACCTACCTTAATTACTAAGAAGAAGGGCCGTGTCTGTAGAAAAGATACCATGTGTGACACGAAATCGCTCTAAACGATTAGAATCGAAAGATTCTTAAGCATAAAAAATATCTAATTATAATCAGAAACTGTTGGCCTAAACATAAAAATTTATCTAAATTGTAATCATAAACTGTTAGCCTAAATATAAAAATTTATCTAATTGTAATCATAAACTGTTGGTATAAACATAAAAATTTATTTAATTGTAATCAGAAACTGTTGGCCTAAACATAATAAATTATCTAATTGTAATCATAAACTGTCGACCTAAACATAAAAATGTACCTAATTGTAATCATAAACTGTTCGCCTAAACATAAAAATTTATCTAATTATAATCAGAAACTGTTGGCCTAAACATAAAAATTTATCTAATTTCTATTAAGAATTGCCAATATTTAAAAGTCCATTTATTAAAATATATTTAGTAGAAATGTGGGCCTACCTTAATTACAAAGAACAAGGCATGTGTCTGTAGAAAAGATACCATGTGTGACACAAATTTATCTAATTGTAATCAGAAACTGTTGGCAAAAATTTACCTAATTTTTATTAAGAATTGCCAATATTTAAAAGTTCAGGTATAAATAAATGCAAATTTACTTTTTTTTAGCTTCATATCATTAATTTAACAAAAAATTAATTTATTTTGTCAATGTATCGCTTTATTTTTCGTACTTCGATGTCGACAGTTTCTTAATCATTGAGCGAATTTGACGTATCTGAATGTCATGTATTTGGTCAGTGGCGTTTATTTTTATATTTTATTCATACCACTATTTTTTTAAATACATTTTCTAGCATATATTTCTCATGCACATGTTGTCAAAGTATATATGAAAGATTTTCGTTTTGAGAAAGTGTTTCGAGATAGAATTAAAACAATAGTTGCCAGTGGCAACCGTAAAGCAAAAGTGTACCCGAAGGGTTAAAGATTTTGGGGTTCGGCCTTCTGATTTTACGCTTATCTGGTTCTTAGCCAGTTTTAACTGCTTCGAGATAAAGAAAACCTAAACCGCAATTCATGAACACATAGTTAAACGATTTCATTAAACTCTAGGGGTCTCCGGGTTCAAGCAGTTACCCAACTCACTTTCGCTTTTCTTCAGTTGTTCAAGGTCTGTGTTACGGGCTTCTCACCTACCTACCTCAATTACTAAGAACAAGGTCCGTGTCTGTAGAAAAGATTCCATGTGTGACACGAAAATCGCCCTAAACGACTAAGAAACCAAAGATGCCTAGTGAGACCTATTTTCAATTACTGAAAGCTACAGATAAAAAAAAAAAGAAAAAAAGCAATTTAACAAATTACAATGACCATTTGGACAATAATTTTTTCAAAGACTAAAATTTAAACATAAAAAATCGCACGAAGTTGATCATACATTACGTGCGCCATGAATTAAGCATTAATAGTGTTATTACACGCAAAAATTGCAAGCGACAAAAATCGCCTGCGACTCGTCAGATTTCCTGAAAGTTACGTATTATCCACCCGAAACTTACGTATTATCCAAGCATTTCATTGGCTGTTCGGGAAAAGGCTTTCCCGTCGTCAGATTTCTTGGAAATCTGACGACCAATTTTAAATGAAATTTCATTCTTAAACTTCTAAACATCCCACACTATTACTTTTTACGCCATCGTATAGAGAAAAAAATGTACTTTTAAATGCAATTTGTTTGAAAGCTGTATCTCAATTTGTTTCTGAGTTATTAATTTTTTTTGTAGTTTTTAATACTTTTTTGTCATAGTGGCAATAGAAGTATCCATCTCTGTTGAAAGTAAAGGGAAATACAGATTACTGTATAGACCAATCAGAAAACGAATAAAATGCGGATTCAACCAATAAAAAGCATCAGATATGTTTTTGATTTCCTACCCTGACGAGGAGAATAACCATTTTTCCAAATGGTTAATAAATCAGCATATTTCTTTCACTTTCTGAAGCATTTCAAAACATTAAGCTTTAAGATAATTGCTCAGAAAAGTGTCAAAGCAGCATTGCCTTAACCCTCTTGCGACGATCATGATGCTCATGATCGTCATATTTTCTCGCTCGACGTAATAATGCTGAGAATCCTTGATTAATCCTACCATTAAATGTGAATCAATTAAATGTGGCTTTATTTAATCACGGATTTTCTGTGAAAGAATTGGCGGAAATTTTTCTTTTTCAGATTACTGGTGAAAATAATAAAACTTCTGAAAAGACGTTCGTCGGGAAGGGTTTAAGAAGAAATAAAAAATATATTTAGTGGTTGTACAGCTGTTGGCCTAAACATAAAAATTTATCTAATTTCTATTAAGAATTGTCAATACTTAAAACTTCAGGTTAAAAATAAATAAACATTTACTTGTTTTTATAGTTTATATCATAATTTAAATAAAAATAAATTTAATTTGTCAATGTATCGTTTTTTTTTATGTACTTTGAAAGTCGACAGTCTATTAAGGGTTTTCTCAAACACCTGCTTAACAAGCGCAAAACTTTCTGCCACATCTTCTGACTCAATTTTAAACGTAAAGGCATAAAATCGACAAGGCTGATTATTGAAGTGATTTGGAGTCGAAAGATGTTTTTAATTTTTTGATAAATAAATTATTTATCGAGTTATGAGCGATTTTTGTCCCATGACGACAAGTTCTTCGCTTTTCTCGAGCTCGGGAATTCGGTTCAAAACGCCTACTTTGACAGTATTTTCTGCATAATGGAAAACGTCTATCTAGTACATGTTTCTCTAAATAAGAATACCTGTCAATTTCATGCGTTTCCGAACAAAAATAAATTCAGCAATGTGTCAGAAAGCAGCTGCTTTGGATTTGATGACAGCCTTAAAGAGTTTTGGGTTCAATCTTCTGATTTTACGCTTATCTGATTCTCAGCCAGTTTTAACTGCTTCGAGATAAAGAAAACACAAACCGCAATTCATGAACACATAGTTAAACGATTTCATTAAACTCCAGGGGTCTCCGGGTTCAAACACTTGCCCAACTCACTTTCGCTTTTCTTCAGTTGTTCAAGGTCTGTGTTACGGGCTTCTCACCTACCTACCTCAATTACTAAGAACAAGGTCCATGTCTGTAGAAAAGATTCCATGTGTGACACGAAAATCGCCCTAAACGACGGAAATCCCAAAGTTGCGACATATTTCTCATGACGGGGCCAGTGGACTCTCCCTGTGAATTTCGCAAGAACTTCACTCAACGAGTGGGACATCACTCTCAACTCTTTCTTTTCTTTTCTTCATTTTTTATAAACTAAGTCTTGCTAGCCCATTCGTGGCCAACCTTGTAAACGTGTCAAGGTTCAAGCACCTATAAAGATAAAAGAAAATGTGAAAAGGATATCCAATTTGTGATAATTGTTATTAAAGTCTTGGGCTGTAACAAATGAATTGAGATTTTTAAAAAAAAATTAATAAATAACATAATACGCTATTGTGTTATGCATTGGTAATGACACATTTGCTTCTTAGATTACGCTTCGTTATAGAGTTCATATGTACAAAAACTATAAGGCACTTTCAGTGATAGAATTTTATCTTTACAAGCTGCAAAAACTGTAAAAGTAAAAATTATTATTTGTTACACGCATAACCAAAATTGCACTTTTCAACAAGTAATGACCAGTGATTCAAGTAATGAAATATATTTTTCTCCAGTTATTTCAAGTTATTAAATATGAGTGTTTTTTTTTCGCCCGCCCCTGCCCCCCTAAATTTTCGTGTTCTCATTTTTAATACTTTCCAATGCATTCGGTTTGTCTGTTCGTATGGCCGTCTGTCCACGCTCTAACTCCCGTAAATATATTCGGATTTTCAAGCAATTGATAATCCATATTAGGGTTACCTAACCATGTTTGGTATTGCATATGAAATATGTGGGATTAATATTTCATTTACAGGGCTACCCAAAAGTATTCCATTACATTATGATATATGGGGAAAAATCGTTTGCAGAGTATTTTAATGACATTACGCTGTTTCAAATGTACTTAAACTGATATAAATCACTGAATTTCACTACATGATAATTACGACAGGATAAGGTATTCACAGCATCTGTCGTTCATATACAGGGACACACAAAATAAATCGGTTACAATAGTGTCTTTGAGTCATAATTGCTGAAGTGCGTTTTCAATTTCGTCTTGCGCTTTTAAATTTAACTGTTTTAATCATATACAGTTCTGCTCAAAGAATTCGGATAATTGTCCGATTGTAGATAGGAACAGCTGAAATTGGGTTTTCAGATGTGTTATGCGTTTCCATATCGTTGAATTAGACATAATATTTTAACTTATTAAACTATGAAGTTTTGTTACATTATTCTGAATGTGTTGGGAAGTGTTTCATAATCTATGCTTGACGCATGATTTTTCTTTCTTGTTTTTTTTTCTTTTCCTTTTTTTTATTTACTAGGAAGCTGTCACCATCCCTCGTCCAGGCCCTTCAGCATCTAAAAACAAGCTGCTCTGTTTTAAAAGGCTCCGGAAGGCTGAATGATATTATCATGACCAATGTCGATCTTCTGTAATCCGGTTGCCATCAATTTATCTGAGGGATTTTTTACTTTCCCAAGACCACTTGCACCGCTGGCACGAGATCTGACTAATGTTTTTAAAGATTGATTAACTAAGATCAATTACACATTTGAAAATAGGCTTGAATAAAATGGTTTAAGTAAAGAATGTCACTGCCTCCTGCAGTTTTTTAACGACGGAATGGACAATATTCTTCGTGTGGGTTGGAGATTGTAAAAATTCATCTGGCTGAGAATACCATTCGGAACCGCGACATTGAAAAGACTGTGTTTAGAAAATTTATCCTTATTGAATATTAAAGACGTGAATTATCACTTTGCTAACCAAGCGTAAACCAACAGAGTGAGAAATGTCCAAGCCGGGAATCGAACCCGGGCCCCTGGAATAGTGCTCCAGGGCTCTACCACTAAACCACGAGGACGATGCCCAGCTTGGCATCTCTCACTCACGTAAGTCGGCAAGACTGCTAGCACAGCTATTAGGTGGAAAAGTCTTCATGAGCACACAATCTTGAGGCGTAGCATGAGACGCAAATGAACCCAGCATCGGTGAATATACAATTTTAATTAATTTTTCAACTGCTTTTCAGCAGGGAAATTACGCTTGAAGTTATTGAATATTAAAGATGTGAATTATCACATTGCTAACTAAGCGTAAACCAACAGAGTGAAAAATGTCCAAGCCGGGAATCAAACCCTTAGTGGTAGAGCACTGGAGCGCTATTCCAGGGGTCTGGGTTCGATTCCCGGCTTGGACATTTTTTCACTCTATTGGTTTACGCTTAGTTAGCAAAGTGATAATTCACGTCTTTAATATTCAATAGCTTCAAGCATAATTTCCCTGCTGAAAAGCAGTTGAAAAATTAATTAAAATTGTTTACCCTTATATTTTATCTTTATCTCGAGTTTTAAATTTTTCCAGGAACAGGTATAGATTCTTTTCACTATTTTAATGAAACTTCATGCCTATTTTTCTTTTTTCTTATAAAATGAAAATTGTTAATTTTAATTAATATGTATACTATATCAATTTTCTATGTATTAGTAACTTACGTATAAGAGTAACTTGTACAAATTACGTCTATAGTATTTTACGCATCCATTTATCTGTATTTTATGCTTCATAAAGTTACGAAATATGTAAACAAAAGCGCTGGCCGATTCTTTTACGAAACGTGATTACCACTGTGACGTCACATGCATATTGTCTATATAAAAATCTTTTTATATGATATAGCCATTAATTGTTTTTCGCACGTATAATTTAATTATTTTAAAGATTTCTTTCTTTTTTAATATTCACATTTAAATAAATTGAAATTTTTTTAGAAATATTATTTGAGCTTTTTAAATTCTGGCAACAGTAGGTAAAAATCGGCTGTTTCAAACCAGGAATTAAATCGCTATTCAGATAATGAAATTTTTAATAAAAATTTAAAAAAAATTAATTAGAGAAATTTAAAAAGGGATTGGACACTATGCACACCACAATTCAGTCAAGTACGTGCCCGCAAATGATGGTTAAATTGATGTGCATAGTTTCCAATTCAAGAAAACTTATTCAGCTTTAAAAAAATCTATTTAAAATTTTCGAATTTTTGGCCCCAATCGTTCATGGGGCCCCTTACCAGCAACCCGTGTGCCAAATCTCGTAGCCCTGCGCCCTGTAATTTCCGAGTTTTTGAGGTTACATAGATACGCGCAAGGATTTTAATAGGCTATAAGATAACTGCATTCGTTATATTTCAGCCAATGACATATTCTTCAAACTTCAGTAAATCTATATGAATAGCTACTTTTACATTATTAATGTAAAAGTAATTTCTTTCTCAAAATTGAAAAAAATAAAATCGTAACATGACGATGTTTTGCCAGCTGTTAAAAGCAATAAGCAACTCTGCCTCTTAAAAAAGTCCTTCCGGCCTGTACTGAGAAGAGAAGGTAGTTTTCATATTCCTTGTTTTTTAAAATTCAGCCTATTTTACTTAAACTCACGAAGCTAAAATGAGTGAAACCCTATTACAGAACATTGAAATCCAGCTTTCGTCAATACTGAATTTGAACGAGAATTTAGTCAAATTAAGCAGCTATATGGGGCTGTGCATATACAGTGAAACATCCCTGTGCGACCACCTCCCTTAACGACCATTTTTTTCATGGAACGAAATTTGTTCCCATAGGCTCAATACTAATTTTACCTCCATTCAGAGACAATCCCAGTTGAACTCCCTCCCTCAGCGACCCATTTCTTTGAAGAAAATGAAACAAATTCTGTTTTTACTTGGTCGCTTGAAGAAGGTCTTATTAGAAAAATAATTCCGGAGAGCGCATTATTCATCAAACTTCTAAGTTTAGATTTTTTTTTATCCCGGTAACTTTTAAATGTTTAAACCCCTTGGTGCCTTTTTAGGCAATGAATTGAACTCTGATGACAAATTAAGAATGACGGTCAATAAACTCCCCCTGACCTATTCTGTCCAGAAACTCTCAAAGAAATAGATAAATTAATGAAATCCTCATTATTTGTTCCTGTCCAAAAAAAAACTGCATTTATTTACTGAACTTCGAAAGGACTGGGAAATAAAATTTATAGAAGATAAAACCGTAAAATCAAAGCAAACAACAATGTATTCATTTTTTAAACTCTGCCGTAATTAACTTATGTAATTAACTTTTGTTTTCATACTAAAATTATTACATATTTCCCTAATGTGAAAAACAAATTTTAGTAACATTAATTGTCACCTTTTTTCAACAATTAAAATCTAGATTTAAACATGACCCCCATTAAGAGATCACCTCTCGGAGTAAATTTTTATTGGAACGGAACGTGGTAGCTTCAAGGAGGTTTTACTATATAACGTTATCACTTTAGGGGGGAGGGGGTTCTGGCACATGATATCGTAAGATGTCTCTGGAGGGAGGGGGATTTCTTTTTGATATCTTTATCATTTTTGATCCAACCAAACTTTTCTTTTTTCAGTAACATTTTCTTTACATTCAAATAGTCTGTTACCTTTTTTCTTATTACTATTTTTATATGTTTTTATGAAAATACAGAGCTATTATTAAAGTCCTTAAATATTTATAAAATTGTTTCATTCCAAAATTCGGAATACCCCAACGTTTGTCATTCCTGTTCTTATGATTTATGCGCATATAATTCGCTATTAGAGAAATCAAGAGCATAATATGTAGGAAGTTGTTATTTTAGTTGCGTTTACCAATAAAGAAAGACAAAAAATGTTGTCCACTGTTTTGTTGATACGTTCTGCTTTTAACCTCCCCGGACAGGGGGCAAGTGCAAGAAGACAATATTACTTTTGAATACATTATGTAACCATAATCTATTATTAAATATTTTTAAATAGTAACTAACTTTTATAGATGTTATTTGATATAAATTTATTTCACGTATTGATATTTAATTGACTTCTTGAATCCGTAAAGTATGCAACTAATAAATGTATAATCATATGTGTATATCACTGCAAACGTATAAAAAGAAAGAAAAAGAAACTAAATATAAAAGAATTTTTAGACATTAATAAAGATATCATCGGGGGAGGGGGGGGGGGGAATCGACGCAAATTTTGCGATATCTTAAAGTACCAACTATTTTAAAACAACATGGCGTATGAAGCTAACCAATGAACTTGGTCCAAACATTTGTAAGCACTTTACACCTGCTCATGCAGTCAAATTGAAATCGGTTAATACATAAAAGTGCCGTCGATGACAAAAATTGTATTATTTCAAAATATCAGACACCCTAAAAATCCAAACTGTTATATCTCACCCATTTTTAGGGTTCAATACTTAAAAAGTAAAAATGGAACCATTATAAGATCACTCTTGTGTCTGTCTGTCACAGCCATTTTATTTTACTCGTAAACTATGGAACGTGGAAAGTTCAAATTGGGGGAAGTAATAAAGACTATTGACCCACATATTTTCAGTTTATTAAACATTCATAAATATATTTAGTAACAACGTAGAGGGGCTAATTAAGCTACTTGAAAAAAAAAATCTCTTTTCTTTGTACATCATGTGGGGTATCGTGTGAAAGCTTTCGCAGCGCTGAACTCAAAAATACATTCAATTTAATTTTAGGTATTATATTTTCAAAGATATAGTTGAAAATGTAGCGCAAAAATATGCCCCCCCCCCCCCCATCTAATTCCGAATCTACTGAAACTAAAATTATGAAAAAATTAGAGGTAGTAGACGTTACGTTAAACCTTGCAGGAAAATTATAGCGATTACCCTAGATCACAGAGTTTTTGAGGAAAACGCATTTTTTCGTTACACATAAATTTCGATTTGCAGGCATTCAGTAAAATGTTGAGCAGCTCTGGAGGTACGTATCGTAGCAGAAGTATAAAATCATTGTTGATAATGATTTTCCAAAAAACTCATCAGTAATTGGCCGAGATATTAACCCAAGATGCGGACAGTTTGGACATACATAATGACAGGAGCGGTGTACTCTATGCCTAGTTAAGAACTTTTAATGATATATATGTGTAATGTAATGTCCAGTAGCAGTATAAAATCAATAAACGTCTAATTGTTAAAAACAGTCTAATTTAAGGGGGTCTCAGGGCTCTTAAAATTGGAGAAAAAAAATGAAATTAAGGCCATTTTTAACATTAAATATCTAAAAATGCATATGATTTTTAAACACGATTTTTATTGGGATAAAAAATATAAGTACAGTAAAACCTCCCTAAAGCGATCACGTTCCGTTCCAATACAAAGTGGCGCTTCGAGAGGTGATCTTTTAATGGAGGTCATGTTTAAATCTAGGTTGAAAAAATATAACAATTAATGTTATTAAAATTTATTTTTCACATTAGGAAAAAAAATATAAAAGATTAAGTAATCAAAAGTTAATTACATAAGTTAATTACTGCAGAGTTTAAAAGATGAATACATTGACGTTTGCTTTGATTTTACGGTTTTATCTTTCATAACTTTTATTTCCTAGTCCTTTCGAAATTCAGTAAATAAATGCATTTATTTATTTATTTTTTTTTTTTTTTTTTTTTTGGACGGGAACAAATAATGACGATTTCATTAATTTATCTATTTCTATCAGAGTTTACTGACAGAATAAGGCAAAGGAGTTTATCGACCGTCATTCTTAATTTATCATCAGAGTTAAATTCGTTGCCTAAAAAGGCACAAAGGGGTTTAAACACTTACCGGAATTTAAAAAAATAAACTTAGTTTAGAAGTTTGATGAACAATGTGCTCTCCGGAATTATTTTTCTAATAAAACCTTCTTCAAGCGACCAGAAAAAACGGAATTTGTTTCATTTTCTTCAAAGAAATGGGTCGCTCCTGGAGGGAGTTCAATTGGGAAGGTCTCTGAATGGAGGAAAATTAGTATTGAGCCTATGGGAATAAATTTTGTTCCATGAAAAAATGGTCATTCAGGGAGGTAGTCGCACAGGGAGGCTTCGCTGTATGTTCTTTCATTTCATGTATTTAAAAAAATTGCAAGATGCAGAATTAGTATTTATAGGGGGCTCGAAACTGTTAGACATTTCTCGAGCAGAAAATTGACATAACAGCTTACACGCAAGATTACAAAATAAATATTGCAACTAGAATAAAAATTTTAATGCCTACTTATACTTCAGATTATAATAATTACCCTGAACCTAAATAAATTTATATTTAAGGCATTTTCATATTTTTAATGCGAAGTTGTATTTAGCTAACACAAAATTTTGAAAATTTCAACAGTATAATCACCTAGAGAATATTTTTTTAACAATAAAAAGAAAATTTTAGGTTCAGTTTATATAGACTAATATAAAATATATGTTTTAAAAATTTCATGAAAAAATATTCAGAAGTTTTTGAGGTATCCTGCGCGTTATGCCCAAAAACGTCATTTGGAAAAAAAAAATGACTTCAAAGTTTCGGAAACGCCGTTTCAGCTATTGGCCTGGTATAATTCTAAAGCCTTCTGTTCTAAGAGGAATTTGAAGGAAACAATTATATCAAAATGTTCAGAAAAAAATAGAAGTTAAGCATCTAAAAAAATTAAAATTTCTAAAATTTTCAAGCTTTAAGAGTCCTAAGACCACTTAATTAGAATGAATCACATAAATATTATGGGATTCACGACTAGTTTGCATTTAGTGGATCTCTCAATACGCCTCTAGTGACTTTAAAAGTTAATTAAAAACTTATCTGGAAAAACGCGGAAAGGACCAAGGCGCCGCGTTGCAAAATTGCGACCTCCTTTCGAAGTGCGCTTAGCACAATGCCAAATTTAAACTTTGAACAAAGGTTTTTTTTTTTTTTTTTTTTTTTGTAGCTACACTGTAGAAAGAAAGGTTATTACTACGCTGAATTTAGTTTTATGAAATGCCAAATGAAGTTTAAATATGCACTGCTTTTATTGTCAGTACCGAATTAAGTTCATCATAAACAGATTAGGATAATATTAAAAAATGAGTTATACAGAATAGCTATATTTAATATTATTTATTTTCGATATCTCTTTGAACTTTCATGGTATACCCATTTACACTTTTCTAGTGCATGCAGTTATACCCAATCCTACGTTGTATAGTTTTTACAAAGTCTTCGTATTCTTTTAGCAACGGACTTTTTTTTTTAAATAATACAATTACAAATTCATATATTTATTCTAGGGAAACCTCTGTGCGCGAGTTTTACTCGCACTTGACCTTTTATTTAATGTAAAGACGAAACAAAAAATGCCCCCGAGTTCTTGTATCAAGGTCAAACACTTAATAAAAAAAGCTTTTACAATTTCCATTTTATTTTTGCACTCTTTTAGAAATTAAATTTAAAAAAAAAATTGAATATCCGCTATTTTGAAACAAGATGGCAGATAAAGCTGGCTAACGAACTCAGTCGAGACCTTGGTATGTCCTGTAAAAATGCACACTCGAATCGGTTCACAGATACGAGAGTTATACCTTAACAAAATTCAGATATGGGGCATTCTCACAATCTTTTGACTTTCATGTCCCTGAATAATAATTTTTATTTTAATACACTTTTTTGTGTTTTTTTATTTAATATACTGAGGAACTTCCTATTGCATGATAGCATAACAATATTAACGAGATAAATAAGTTTTGGACGATGTTGGGGGTCCAAATACCAGGAAAACTCCTATACCGTCCCGTGTCCCTGATGCTGATTTTTAAGTTTGGATATGTCTGTATAAAATTGTTTCAATAAATGTAATTCGATGTAATTTTTTTTTGCGAAACTGGGACAATTGTTTTATATAAATATGTAGCAAAAAATTAACATGCACACATTTTTACGGTTTATATTATTTTTTGACTCTGTCCCTCGGTTTTTCATCCTTACCGTCCCTCTTGCGAAAGAATGTGTAAAATTCTTTGACAGGAAATTTACTGCAGAATTTAAATCAGCATTTAAATATCAATTTCAAGATCGTGGCTTTATTGGTAGTCTTACCGTCCCCAAGGTTCATTCCTGCATTTTTCGAGGTAAATTTAAAAAAAATTTAATTTAATCCAATGTTAACAACTGTTTCTAAAAATCAATGAACATTTTGGCTATGACTTAGTCTTAACATGATTTTCCTAAAATAGATGGTAATTTTCCTTACCGTTCCATCCTTACCGTCCCTTTTTTTCCCATTTCGTCCCTTTTTTCCTATTCCGTCCCATTTTTTACCCTACCGTCCCTTTTGTAATACCCCTTTAAGACAATGTTATACCAAAATTTTGTACTAAAAATACTACATTGTTATTATTTCTTCTTTGAATATCTTGTGGGTACTATGCAAATTCATTATAAGTAAAAATTTTGAAGAAAATAAAAAGTTTTAGTGGTAAAATGACAAGGAAATTTAAAATCGCAAAGTTTAATTTTCCATAACATAAGTTTAACATAAACCTCAGTTAAATAAAATAAAAAAAAAAATTCGCTGCTGACCATTTTTTCTTTATTTTGAATCATTAAGGTATTCGTCTATTAGATTAAAATGCTATTTTAGCATGTTTAATTTCGCCAGATTTTTTTTTCCCCAAAAGTCAAAAGACTATGAGAATGCCACATATACATAAATATATATGTATATATATATTTATAAAAAACATTACAGTGAATTCTGTCTAAGGTGGACTCTATGTAAGCCGGAAATCTGTCTACCGCGGAAAATTTTTAAAGTCCCGGCGAACCCATAGAAAATAACATTAATTATTGCTGCATAAGCCGGAATCTGCCTAACGCGGAAACGAAAAGTGTTTTAAGGTCCCTCCGAAAACAAAATTTTGCATAAGGCGGAAAATAGGATATTTTAAAAATGAAAGGCATTTCGTTTATGAAACTTTAAAACTGATATATATACGTCAAATACTCAATGTCGAGCATAAAAATTAAATTCCGTAATACTTTGAAAAAGTTAATTCAAAGGAACAGAAACTGTTTAAATTTTAAAGAATTCTTGCTTATGCTATTTTTTCCTATATAAATATGCATTTAAAAGTTATTATTATTAGTTGAGTGCACATTTATGAAAATATGTATTGTGTACAATATAAGTGCTTTAAGGTTGTACTCAAATTCAAATTGATGGCTTTTCTGATGTCTCATTCCCGAAGTTATTATTATTATTATTATTTTGTGTAAACTTCAAATTTGTAGGTATTACAGCGGTACTAAGAAATTAAATAGCATTTCTCATTTATTTATAAAGACAAAGGATCTTCAGAATTTCAGTTTTCGACAGATTTTCGAGCCAGGATAATCAATGAAAAATTGCGATGAAAGATCGCTAGCAATTCATTATAACTCAAGATCCAATCTTTTTATCGAAAACATAAAACGCTATTCGACTGACGTATGCTCCATTCCAATAAATCACGATCTTTTGCATAAGCCGGAATATTGTCTACCACGGAAAATTTTCTCGGTCCCGACCGATTCCGCCTTAGACAGAGTTTACTGTATAAACCAATGCAAATTATCAGCAGCTAAATGTGAATTTATAAATTATAAAGGAATTTATTCGAATTAAAAAGGATATACAAACCATTATAAAATTCTTTGAAACATAACTTTATAGCAAGTGCGACATGGAATTGAAAATACAATAAACATTGGAAAAATGGAAATATTTGTGGAACCAATGCAGAATCATACTTTGATTACCATAAATAACATGTGCGGTTTCATTTTTGCATTAGCCATAACGAGCTAAAAAATACAAAATAAGGGCTACAGCACACAATAAATCCAGAAAAAAAAGAACATTAGATAAATAAATAAAAATATAATGGATTAAAAAAGAAGCATATTAACCATATAAACCAAAATTTGAACAGAGTGTGGTTTTTGGTGTCTGGGGGTGATGATCGGTGATAATGTACCAAAATTTTCTGAAATTGCTTTCCTCCAGGTAGCTGCAATAGGCAGCTTTTGAGTTTTTGCAATGAAAGCTCCTAAAACACATTATTCAATGCACTATAATTACGCACCAAGTAATGGCATAAAACTATTTTATCAGGAACTCATTTTGAATTAGATTATTTAAAAGGAGGGGTAATTTCCCCAACCACAAGGTCAATAAGCCCATTTGCTTCCCACACTTATGCATATAGGTTATACAACAAAATACATGGAAAGTACAAACTCTGAAATCATTTGTGACGATATCATTAAAAGCAAACAAATGTAGGTGTATTGCACAATACATACTTGCTATAAACCTAAATTAAGACAAAATTTTTAATAGAAAACAACATTAAATCCACTTTTGTTGAACCCTTTTGTTTTATATATTTATGTGGAATTTTGATTGAAGTTTAATGATCCTGAATATGTTTATTGCTCAAACTTTTATATGTTCTTTATCTAATTTCATGTAGATTGTACAGCCGTGGAAAAAAAAGTAAACGCCACCCCCCTCCCCACACTGAGAAAAATGACGCTTTCAAATCTGAGTAAATCGATGTTTTCATTTTATTTTGAAACTTTTTGTTTCAAATATGAAAACCCAATGCTTTCAATTTTGAAATACCAGCCATACTCAGTTTCAAACAAAATTACTTTTTATTCGTTAAATGGGGTAAATTTCACCAAGGTAGTTCAATTTATTAACATTAATCACTATTTCTTATGATTTCGAATGAAGCGCTCCTGTCAGTAATATTTTATTACATGAAACGTGGCGAACTACATTTTTATTGTGTCCGCGGAAGAACATTTAAAAACCGTCGTAAGGTGAGATCGCAGAAGCGGAAGCGTAGAGGTTTTTTTGTTGTTGTTGTTGCTGCTCTACTCAAGGTTGCAAATGGACGATCACGTTAACGAAAGACTTCGGCAGTGGAATTTGGAAGAATTCGTCGACAATTTTGAAAGTAAGTTCATTCATTTTGTTGTTGTCGAAATTTTTTCCCATATTTTTATTGTTTTCACAATTTCTGTAAGTTGTCTTAAGATTAGGGTTAGCTATACACGATGTTTCACATTCGGCATTTTGATGATTGTAACATTAATGTTTTTGTCTTCATTTGTTCTTTCTGTTATTTTGACTACTAATTTTGATATATAATGCTTTATTTTTCATATAAAAATGATAATTTCAATCGTTAGACTATGAAACCCACGTAATCAACTTAATGTTTATTTGGCGCTTAAATTTTCACTTCGTTTATGAAATCCAATTTTTATTTAGATTCCCCGCCCCCTTCCCTCTTAAAGTTAGTTGCAACATTTGTTAAAAGCAGTAAATGAAACAAACAAGATTTTCCCTTTATGATTTGAAATTCAGTATTCTGTTTTTATATTGATAGCATATTATGAAGTTTAAAATAATGTGCATTACGATTTTTATATAAATACGTTTAATAGAATGAAAATAAGAGAATTTTTTTCTCATATTTAGTTATTCTCCGAAAATAACCGTACCCATAGAGTTTAATCTCACAAATATTCTGTATTCTTTTGTATTTATCTCAGCCAAATAATGAATTATTCTAGTTCTTAATCTTCCTTATTAATGAATTAAAATAAATATTAATGTTATAAATAGAGATGCACCGAATATTCGGTATCTATTCGGTATTCGGCCATGTTACCGAATATTCGGTTTGGCCGATTATCAAGCTATTCGGTATGCCGAATATCGAAGTATTCGGCTAAAAAAACTTTTTAAACATTTTATTAAAAACCGTATACAACTTCTAAGTTTAAGAGTCAACTTAAAAAGATATTCAGAATAATTAGAAACAGAATCATATTTAAATAAAAGAGAATGATTTTACATTATTTATTTGCTGTTTGTTAAGTATTATTTAAGAAAATTAACCAATCACAAGGATTTTCATAGGAATTAATTATGTACAGATGCAAGTTTCTGAATATTTTCCCGTAAATAATCTGTTTCTTTCTAAGATTTTCAGAACAACGTTTACAATCTCTGAAAAGGATTTCCCACTCCAGACACTGATGTAGAATGCATTAAAAAACTTCCTTGCTTAATCAAAGGGAGTAGAACAGTTATTCTTGTTAAGTTGCCACCATATAAAATTTGAATACATTGTATTATTTATTTACTTTTACTTTAGTCTCTTCCTGACCAACAAATAATATATGATCCTGCACAATATTTTCACAATTTCTCTTTGATTTTAAAATGTTTCTTTTAGAATTTAAGAAAATTTTATTCATCTGTTTTAATTCTCAGAAGAAGCCGTGAAATTTAAAATTTTACTAATTAAAAAAGGTTTATAACTATCCTCTTCTTGAATAACTCAAAACAGATTTTTTTCAGCATAAAGTTTACGGTACTTTTCGGTTAGCTGGGCGCCAGTGTTATATATATATATATATACATACATACATGTATATATACATTATATATCTATGCATATGTTTTATATATACACACACATAGTATATATGTATATAAATATGTATGTATACATATTTATGTATACATAATACTGCCGGCCAGCTAACCGAAAAGTACCAAGTTTACTTGAAAAAAGCTCTTTATTAAAATAAAAGTTTCTGTTTTAAATATTATCTAAAATTGTTTTAAAATTTAACATTTTAATGGCTATAAACTTTGAAATATAAAAGTATTCGATGAGCCAAATATTCGGTATTCACTTCACATGTAGGCCGAATATTCGGTGCATCCCTAGGCACCAAAAAAAAAATTGCTGATAAAAAGCTTCGAAATTGATTTGATTCTGTACTGTTGCACATGTTTTCATACGTACTGGAAATTATTAAGTGTATAAATGTATGCATGTTGTTTCTGTAAGATATTTTAATACCATATAACATTTGACTTTAGCATTTGTCATGTATTTAATTTCTTCCTGATTGAATAATATGTAGGGTAGATGTGCCAGTAGTAGACACGCTTTAATGTTTTTGGTTTATAAAAAAAATAACCAATAAACTTTTAGCATTATTTTGTTTTTTCAAAACTCCCTCTTGCATGTTTTATAATCTGGATTATTATTGACACCCTTAATCAAATCAATCATTAAACAGAAAATAATGTTTCAAAGTTTATGCAGTTTTTCAGTGAAAATCTTAATGAAGATTCTATGAGCCGGCTTCATTTAATAAATTTATATATTCTTCAATTTTTTTGAAATATTTGAATATTTTTAATGGAGTAGTAATAGAAAATAGATAAGCTAAAACCTTTTAAAATCTCCAAATGCACAAACACAGCGGTAGAAATGATTAAAAAAAGTCACTGGTCCCAAGGACCAGTAAACATCAGAGTTTACTGGTCCGCAGACATCATCACTGGCCCTCTACATAAAATTATATTAAGTACCTTTAACACTTTGAGTGACCCCCCCCCCCTCTCCTCCTCCGAGAATATAAACCAAACTTCCTTTCAGTTACCCAAAATTTTCGGCATAATAAATTGTAAAATTATAATTTGCTAAAATTTAAATAAGTAGTACATTAACAAAAACTGAAATTATTAATTATGTATTTTATTTCCGTTTATTTATTTTAACTGGCTAAGTTTTTATGCTTATTGTAATGTTTGGTTGCGGTTTTTGTCAGGGATGGGAAAATTTAAGTTTACCTGTCAGAGAGGGAAAAAAGTTACTTGCTTCATCGGAATGTTAAAAGACATATTGAATAGATTTTTTTTTTTTTTTTAACCGAAATTTTTCTAATTTACCAATGTTTTTGAAGACAAAATAATATTTTGTATTTATCGCTAATGCTGCTTGGGGACAAGCATTAACAAATGTTATTAAATACAAGAATATTGTTTTGAATTTTTGCTTTATGGGCATGCAGTGCTCATACATGCAGTATTTTTTACTTACTGCCACATGCATGCACAATTTTTTTTTATTTTTTTCAGGGTCAAAATTGATTTTGACCAGGACACTGGATAAAAGTGGTTTTAACCGTCCAAAATTGGTCAAAAGTGGTCAGAAATGGTCAAAACTGTTAAAAATGGTCTTAATTTTAATAATTATTTTTTCTTTGCAATTAAAAGTAACTTAATAAGTAATAAAAGTAATAGGCAATTAAAAAAATAATACACTGATAAGTTAAGGAGGCTCATTAGTAAAATATGCTTATGCAATACAATAAGAAAGCTAGATCCATAATTGCCCTATCATTGTTAATAGTGTATCAACAGGGAAAAAAAATCGTTCTTCCTTTCAGCTGTTGATACAGGAGCATCTAAGAAATCTGCCCAGTATTGTTTAAAACTAGCAGCTGATGCTAAAGAAGAGGTAGAAACAGGGTTGGCACGGTTTAAACCAAGTGGTTTTAACCATGGTTTAAACCACGGTTTAAACCAATTGGTTTTTTTGTCAAAAAAACCATTTGGTTTTTTTAGAAAAAGTCTAATATAATATTTTCTCTTGTTTGTAATTTAATTGTTTTAAATTATAGATAGAAGTAATTTCTACTTTTAACACTTCATCTCAGCAGTCAACATGAGACATAATGAGCCTAGGTCATGTTTCTATGCATGTAGAAGGAAAATTAGCATGTGCTGATGAACATATCTGGTACTCTAAAGATTTTCCTTAAAACATGTGAAATTAGAAAAGATAAAATAGATAAATATTATTCAATATTTAGCATAAAATATTTTCATTTTAAAAATGCAGATTATTTACAGCAGTTAATAACAAAATACAATGATCTTTAAGATTTTGGTTAAGGCTGTTCTTAACTGCTCTGCTCAACAAGCGCAAAACGTTTTGACATATTTACAAATTCATTTTTTAACGGAAAGGTATAAAATTGGAAAGCCTGGCCACAGAAGCGATTTGGAATTGAACTGTTTTTTCCATCTTTTGATCAATCGATTACCTATTGAGTTATCAGCAAATTCGATCACGTGACAAACCCGTTTTTCGCCTGCTCTTGAGAGCTTTTTCTCCCTTTGCGAAGAAATTCAGTTCAAAACGCCCACTTTGACTATTTTTTGAAAGATCTATTGAGTTAGCAAAAAAATGGAAAAACAGCTCAATTACATAGTTTCTGAACAACAACACCAGCTAGTTTTGATCATTTTCGCACAAAAATAAATTAAAACTTATGTCAGGAAGTTGCCTTTTTGGATTTGAGAACAGCCTTGTAAAAGAAAATTTTCTGGATTGGGATTGGGGAAGATTATCCTTAAAGAATTTAAAAGAGTAGCTTAAGATATCAAATTGAACAACACAGCTTGCAAAAATTGAATGCTATTTATAGCATTTCAGTAATACCAATCAATCTTTTCTGTTAGTTGCTGAATCTAATGGCCAAAAATGTTGACTTGGACACTGGGAGTTATCACTCAGAAAACAAAATAACCAGAAGTATTTGGATATTAAAAAAAAATAATAATAATAACAACCACAGAATAATATATTATATTCATGAAATTGCATCAAATGTTTATTGATTGATTATTATATTATTAATCAAAGGATTCTTCATACGATTTGCAAGGTATCAATGTTTCACTGCGTAGAGCAGTTTACTTTGAACATAAGACATAGGTGTTACTAATAATGTTTAAATTAGAAATGATTTCAATTTTCTATATAATTGATTGTAATTATTTAATTTAAATATTTTCTGAAGTTATATTACTTACATAATAGCCAAAAATGTTTATTTTATCAACAGATATGCATCTGTATACAATAGGAAATTATATTTAAAAAAACAGACAGTTTTGCATTTTATCTAAGTCTGGTGCTGCACATTACTTGAATCTTGTAGGACAAGATATTACAAACACAAACAAAGTTAATTCAATAATGAAGCATGTTATTGAAATGAAAAATTGCAGATGAGCATGAAGATAATATTGATAACATTGTTAAAATCATTAACAACGTATACAAAGAAGTAAAACATTTATAAAATCAACTTAAGCCTATTTCCCTTGCTTTAGATAAACTTAAAAAAGAAGATGCTACTATATCTGATGCATGCGACGAATGGTTAAGATTGCTAAAAGAAAAAGATCTTGAAACTTATTCTAAAATGATACAGTCTCGATAAAAGAGCTTGTGTATAAAAAATAATTAAAACATTTGTGTTGTATCTTGGTGTTGTAATTTATGTTATGGCTTTTTTAAATTTGGTATTTGCTGGTGTTATGTTACTTATATTATGACATTTTTAACAAATGTTAACTTTGTTTTTAACATATGCTAGTAAAATATATTTGATTAGTAGTAAATAAATTGAATAGTCAATTTCAGTGGTCAAAATGGTCAAAATTGATTTTGACCAGGACGGTTAAAACCGGTTTAAACCGCTGGTTAAAACCACCATGGTTAAAACCGAGACAACCCTGATTTTTTTACTATTTGCTTTTTACAAATTCCCTTTCCCCTCTCTTTTTTTAGAAATAACGTTTGGAAAATGTTGGTATTTTGTTTTGAAAATATCATTGTTTTTGATTGGACTTAGATCAATTTTAATATTTATATGAATCTCAGAATCATTATCATTACAAAATTTTATACTATTTGCTTTTTACAAATTTCTCTTCCCCCTCCCCCATCTCTCTCGCTCTCTCTTTTTTCATAAAATAACATTTGGAGAACTTTGGTATTTTGTTTGTAAAAGCATGTTAAAAGATAGATTGAATAGATCTTTATTTTTTTATTTTATTTTTTTTTTTTAACCAAAATTTTTCTAATTTACCGATGCTTTTGAAGACAAAATAATATTTTGTATTTATCGCTAATGCTGCTTGGGGACAAGTATTATAACAAATGTTATTAAATACAAGAATATTGTTTTGAATTTTTAATATTATCTGTTAACCTTATATTAATTTTTATAATGAAATTGAATGAGTTTTTGAATATCCCTTGCATATTCTCCCTTGATCGTCTGTCATCTTTTTTGTTATGACCGACATTTTTTTTAGCGATTTTGCAACCCTGACTATTTTCAGCGGTAGAATTGATTTAAAAAAATCACTGATCCCAAGGACCAGTAAACATCAGAGTTTACTGGTCTGCAGACATCGTTACTGGACTGCTACATAAAATTATATAAGTACCTTAACCCTTTGAGTGACACCCCCCACCCCTCTCCTCCGCCGAGAATATAAACCAAACTTCCTTTCAGTTACCCAAAATTTTCGGCATAATAAAATGTAAAATTATAATTTGCTAAAAATTAAATAAATAGTACATAAACAAAAACTGAAATTATTATGTTTTTTATTTCCGTCTATTTATTTTAACTGACTAAGTATTTATGCAAATTTTATGCTTATTGTAATGTTTGGTTGCAGTTTTCTCAGGGATGGGAAAATTTACGTTTACCTGTCAAAGAGGGGGAAAAGTTACTGTTAGTTACTGGTCCTTCGGACCACTAAATTTTTTAAATTAGTGGTCCGATTGAATTTTTAGTGATCTCGGACCAGCGGACCACCAAGGATTTCGAACGCTGAAACACATACAGTACCATGACACAAAAAACTACATACGGCCGTTCCAAGGATTCTTGGATCTCCTTCTTCAGTGCGAGGGGCGCGGGGGTGAATCACAAAAATAGCCAGGGTCTATAACCGAGGGATTCTTTGACCTCATTTTAATCTTTTAATATTTTTTTTTATCACACTGAGAAAGGGGATTCAAGAATACTCTTTGAAACGGCCGTATGTGGTTTTTTGTGTCATGGTATTGTACGTATTTGTGCATTTGAACATTGTAAAAGGTTTTAGCTTATGCATTAAAACTCGCACAAGATGGTTGATTTATAGTAATAGATAACTTATAGTAATAGAAAACTTTAAATTTTATGAATATACTAATGGCCATTTACAAAATTTCATTTATTTTTTAGGTTTATTATCATTTATTTTTTAGGTCCATTACTGGAACACTTAATTAGTCAATTTCCAGTAATGGACACCCCATGTAGACATTGCTAAAAAATGCAATTTCAGTAATGTTCATACAGTATCTGTTATCTTATTAACTTAAACATATAAACGGATCATTGTATATACCCTGTATTATAAGATGCAAACATTACACGACACTTTATTGTACAGTAAGTAAATTAGTAGTGATAGGGATGCACCGAATATTCGGTATTCGGACATCTCACCGAATATTGGCGCACCGAATACTGAAAAAAACCTTGCACAACTTCTAATTTTAACTGTCGACTTATAATGATATCCAGAACAATTAAATAAATAGAATTATATTTAAATAAAAAAAATAATAATTTTACATTATTTGCTGTTTGTAAAATTAAAGTTAAGAAAATTAGTAAATTAATGTTTAAAAAAAAAAGATTTTCTTGACCACATTATCTTTATTAAAAGTTTGTTGAAAGATTTTAGGATCGCAAATTTCAGAGACTAATCTAGGATGCCATTTAAAATTTTCCTTGCTGAGTTGCCATCATTTGTATAGATTGTATTATTTATTTTTACTTTAGTCGCTTCCGGACAAATAAAGAGTATATATGACCCTGTGAAGTTTTTCTTCCAATTTTTTTCACAATTTCTCTTTGATTTTAAAATGTTTGTTTCAGAATTTAAGAAAATATTCATTTGCTTTAATTCACAGATGAAGTCATGAAATTTAAAATTTTATTAATTAAAAAAGTTTATAACTATCCTATTCTTAAGTAACTCAAAGTAGATTTTTGTTTCAGTATAAAGTTTACTTATAAAAAGCTCCTGTTTATCCAAATGTTATTTTCTGTATTAAGTATTATGTATTTTTTTAAATTAATATTTTAATGCCTTTGAAATAAAAAATTATTTGTCCAGCCGAATATTCGGTAATTCGGTTCGCCTGTAGGCCGAATATTCGACATTCGGCCAAAATCACTATTCGGTGCATCCCTATAAATTAGCAAAATAAAATAAATAAATAAAAATAAAAACATACAATCACGGGTGATTCTGTTCTAAATTTTTCGAAAATTTAAATCTTCGGTTATGAAAGTTTTAAAATATCGGCCATCCGTCTGAAAATTCAGACATAAAAAAATCCTAAATTTTGACAAATGGGAACCAAAAAAATCCATTTTATCAATACATCATGGGGAAAGTGCGAATTTTGTCAAAGCATTGCAGTGAAAAATGAAAATTCCGTCAAAGGATCACAGGGGAAAACGTGAATTTCGTCAAAGTATCGCGTGGAAAAAACGTGCTTTTCATCAAGAGATCGCTGAAAAAGAACTCAAATTTTGTAAAAGGATCACACAAAAATGCTAATATCATCAAAGGATTACAAAAAAACACTAATTTTGTCAAAGGACTGTATAAAATACCTGAATTTCATCAGAGGATGATGGATAAAAGCCTGAAGTTCATCAAATGATGATGGAAAAAAGCTTGAATTTCATCAATGGATGATGGAAGAAAGCCTGAATTTCATCAAAGCGTGACAAAAAAAAGCCTGAATTTAGTCAAAGGATTGCAAAAAAAATCGAATTTAAGCAAAAGATTGCCGGAGAAAATACGAATTTTATCAAAAAATCGCATGTAAAATGCAAATTTTGTCAAAGAATTGCATATAACATGCGATTTTCGTCAATGGATCGCATAATTAGCCCCAGAGTAGGATCCCCCGCCCTCTATTGTAACCATTGAGATAATTTGCTGTGAATTTCAAAAGATTTATTTTTACTCAGAATCACCCCTGCATACAAGTTACAGTTTACCTAGATCTCTCAAGGTTAACATCAGTTTTGCACAAGTTAGCAATTCATAAAGGTAGGATGCTTTTTAAGTTCCTAACATTTTGAAAATGCTTTGAAATTCAGGAGATTTGGTTTATCCTTACATGTAGTGTGACAATCATAATGAAAAGCTTAAAATTTTTGCTTTATCTTTTTATTGTCATAGCTATTAATATAATTGTATTTAATATTATAATTCCATCTCTTATTGTATATTAATTTTTTTATAGATTGATTCTGAATTCAAATTAATTTTTGATGAAAGGAAAGGCGACAGCTTTTGTTCAGAATTTGGAATAGTTTCAAATTCCATTATCTTACAAGGTAGGCATTGCGGAAGGTCCGCAGCTAAGGAATTTGCAAATTGGCTTGAATTAGATATGAGTACAGCTGAACCCTGCAATGAAAGTATGCAGTAAATATTTATGTGCATGTATAGTAAATTTCTAAATGTATATTCTATAGTAAATTCATTACTTTTACTAAAATAAATTTAACTGTTCTATTAACATTTTTGACAGGGTGTTTTTGTGAAATTTTGCGATTTTTTGTCCCCTAATACTTGTGAAAATAAAAGTAGCATAATAAAAAAATGATCCTTTTTTGGGGGGGTGGGGGGAGGGGGTGCATTTTCTACCTACAGACTCATTTACATTTCTATATATGAATCTTCCACAAAAAGTATGAATGTCTTGTTCAACATACACAGTTAAAAATTTAAATACATGTGAAAGGGCCGTTTTAATAGAATAGAAAATAAAGCAAATTTTATGATGTTGTCCTTGTGTAAAAAATACAATTCTGTGAATGGTTCTTTTTGTGAAATATAATTCTGTGAAGGATTCATTTTAGGAAATGGAATTCTGTGAAGGGTCCTAAAATCAGGGGTGGCAAAAAACTGTTTTGTAAAAAACCCAGATTTATATATAATTTGCTATTGCATACAACTACATATCTGTTGATAAAATAAACATTGTTGGATATTGTATCTATAAGAAATATAACTTCACTTGAAAATATTAAAAGTAAATAGTAGTCAATTAAGTAGAAAATTGAAATAAATTTCTAATTTAAACATTATCTATTAGTAACGCTATGTTGTATATTCAAAGAGTAAACTGTTCTACATAGTGAAACATTGATACCTTGAAAATCGCATGAAGAATCTTTTGATTAATAATATAATAATCCATAAATATTTGATGCTTTTTCATGAAAATATAATGTTCTGTAGTTATTATTATTTGTTTTAAATATACAAATACTTCTGGTTATTTTGTTTTCTGATGATACTCCAAGTGTCCAAGTTAAAAAATTTTACCGTTAGATTCAGCAAGTAACAAAAAAGATTGGTTGGCATTATTGAAATACTGTAACTAGCACTCAATTTTTGCAATCTGTATTATTCAACTTCATATCTTAAGTTAGTTTTTAAAATTCTTTAAGAATAATCTCCCCCAATCAAGAAAATGTTCTTTCACAACTTGACAAAATCTTAAAGATCATTGTATTTTGTTATTAACAGCTCTTAATAATCTGCATTTTTTAAATGAAAATATTTTATGCTAAATATTGAAAATTATTTATCTATTTTATCTTTTCTAATTTTGTATGTTTTAAGATACTAGGGGGCTCTGCCCCCTATGAGCTACGCCCGGCAACCCCCCCTTCCCAAATTTTGGTAAAATGCCCCTCAAAAAAGGTTTTTATTAAAAAAATTGTTTTAGGGAAAAAGTATCTAGAAATTCAGAAAGTAGACAAAATTTGCAACAAATTAGATATATGACATTATGACTTAGGATGAAGGGGAAGGGGGGATCTGCCTCGGAACATACGCGCGGTGTTGCGTGGACTATGTTGCGCAATTCCACTTAACCACTCACACGTTTACATTTGCCCTCCCATCTCCCCTCCGAACTTTCTCTAAAAGGTTTACTTAAAAATAAGTTTTTTGGGTTGTTGAATCCGAATTTTTAACTTCCACCCCAAATAGTTGTTTTTAACTTAAATTTCTTATTGTTTTAGGTGAAAAGCATAACGAAATTCAGAAACTAGACAAAATTTGCAACAAAAAGGATATATGACATTATGACGTAGGATGAACGGGGAGAAGGAGTGCTGCCTCTGAACATGCACTGCGGCGCTACATGCACTAAGTTATTACGTCCAGGCAATAGGGATTTTACCTGGCAAAATTAATACTAGTTATGGATTTCGACTCAACTTATGGTTTTTGGGTCGCTGAATCCGAATTTGTAACTTTCCACCAAAATTTCACCCGGCAACCTCCCAAAAAATTGTTTTTTTTGAAAAAATTTGGTTTTTGAGAAAAGCGCGCGGGGAATGTTCCGAGGCAGCCCCCTCTCTCCCTGTTTATCCTACGTCATAATGTCATATATCCTATTTGTTGCAAATTTTGTCTAGTTTCTGAATTTCGTAATGCTTTTCCACTAAAAAAATAAGAAATTAAAGTTAAAAACAACTATTTTGGGGGGTTTTCGGTGGGGGATTTTGGGGGTAAGTTAAAAATTCGGATTCAGCGACCCAACAAACTTAAAGTAAACCTTATAGAGAAAGTTCGTAGGGGACATGGGAGGGCGAATGTAAACGTGTGAGTGGTTAAGTGGAATTGTGCAACTTAGTCCACGCAGCACCGCGGCGCATGTTCCGAGGTAGATCCCCCCTTCCCCTTCATCCTAAGTCATAATGTCATATATCTAATTTGTTGCAAATTTTGTCTACTTTCTGAATTTCTAGATACTTTTTCCCTAAAACAATAAAAAAATTGATTTTTTAATAAACTTTTTTGGGGGGCTTTTTACCAAAATTTGGGGGTGTTGCCGGGGGAAATTTTGGTGGGTAGTTACAAATTCGGATTCAGCGACCCAAAAAACATAAGTAAGCCTATTTCCAGAACTACCATTAGTTTTGCTAGGTAAAATTCCCTATTGCCTGGACTATTATCTATTTTATCTTTTCTAATTTTGTATGTTTTAAGATAAACTTTTAGAGTACCAGACAAGACATGTTCATCAGCACATGCTATTTTTCCTTTCACATGCATGGAAACATGATCTAGACTCGTTATGTCTCATGTTGTCTGCTGAAATGAAGTGTTAAAAGTAGAAATTACTTCTATTAATAATTAAAAGCACTTAAATTACAAAAAAGAAAAAATGTTATATTAAATTTGTTCTAAAAATACCAAATGATTTTTTTGACCAAAAAAAAAAAAAAAAAAAAAAAAAAAAAGAAACGGTTTCAACCGTGCCAACCCCTCCTAAAATGAACCATTTTTTTTCTTATTGACCCATATCTTATTCTAATGAAACAAAGTTTTGCTCTGTGCGCTATGACTAGAAAAAAATTACGAACTGTACATCAAGGCTGAAAATTTGAGTGAGGGTAGTCCAAGGCTCATGGGTGCAAGTCTTCCGTGGGCTGTCACCAGGACATGACATATTTGTCTTTTAAAAATTCCCTAGAGCAGTATCAAGATGAATTTTTTTTAATATTACGTATTTGCACACATTCTTAAATTTTATATACTTTAGCCTTTCAACTTCAGCTGGGGGAAAGGGGGAATCAAAAATATTTTCAGTCCTGGCACATTTTGTAACTTGGAACCATGCCAAGACCTTTTCTGATGCACCAGAGAATTTTCAATTTTTTGTTAATTAGTCAAGATATTAATTAAAAATGATAATGAACTCTCATCAAAACCTCATCTCTTATTCTGCGTCAACCAGTAATGCATGCCTAGTATCAGATTGTGCATTAGGATGAAAGGAAGATCCAAACATGCATTTTACTTTGTGTTTTTTCACAGTTTTGTACGGATGGAGCTGATGTGAAAAAAAAACACACATTTCTTTATCAACTAGATATCAGTATTTTTGTTTTCGAATTTTTGTTATGGGATCTATAACTCTCATATTTATATTATAACTACAGAATATCTTAAACAATTCAGACAAGAACTAGTGAAATAAACCAAGTGAAAAAATGTCTTCTTAAAAGTAGTTTTATCACTAAAAATAAATATTTTTTCAAGAATTTTTTCATTTAAAAATATAAATTCAGACAAAATAGAGTCAAATATATAAAATCATAATTTTGAGGTTTATTTAATGTTATCATATGCCTGGGCAATGGCAGTTCAGCTAGTAGGTGTTATTTTTAAGATTATGATTTCAGAGAAATCTAAAGTTTGGTATTTACAAAGTTTTTTCCTCTTTCAGAAATTTTTTGTGCATTAATTTTACTCCCAATGTTACTTTACCAAGGAGTATTTAGAAAATCTGGTTCCAAAAATTCTAAGCACATAATAATAAAACCCACTGGGACCCAGTCTCTTGATCATTTCATCCAATTTCTGTCTGTATGTATCCTTCTATTGTATAATTTACATAATCACATAGCCAGAGAGATGGCTGAAGCACCCCCGAAAGTTTAAAAAATCTTTCTCTAATTATGATAGATATAATGATGATAGATCTCTATTGATAATAAAATATCCGCTGGTAACTAATTTTTAATTCTGTCTTGCACCACTTTCTCAAACCAAAATATTTTCACATATACACTACCTGACATTGAAAATGCAACACCAGGAAAGAGTGGCCAGAAAATGATGAAACTCGACAAACAGAGAGAGACAGCAACGGACAGTAGTTGAATTGAACAATATTTCGAAAATATAGCCATAATACAAAGCGAGAATAGCATCAGCTCAGTAGGATGTAGGACCACCGTGGATAACGATACACGAAGCAACACGTCTAGGTACAGAGTCAATGAGAGTACTACAATGGTTCTGGTCGATATGGGAACATTCAGGGTGTCTTGAACACACTGCAAAGTGGAGGTAGAGGTGGCTTGCGGGTTCACTACTGCTTTTCGGGGGAAGCGTCTATCCACATGTGCTGACGTCACTCTGGCTGCACTAGCACCCTTCAAACTTTCCACATTTCCTCGTTCCAACCACCTTCGCCACAGCGGTGCACTGTGGATGCATACAGATGTGTCTCAGCTGCGAATATGACATATGGACCAACCTGTCCGTCTCAGTCCAATCACCATGCCCTTCGTAAAATCGTCTGTCTGCTGTAAATGTCTCCGTTGACAGTGGCCTGGCATTCTCTGCTAATACACGCGTCCTGGGAGACAAGAACAAAATTTCTACGATGCTTTCCCTAGCAGAAGTAAAGCTACGAATACTGCCCATTTTGCAGGTTCCTTCCGTTATATCTTATTCAACATGCACTGGAGAGCTGCGCATTTCATATCGTTTAAATAACTCTATCACATGCATCTATCCTGAAATTTGAATAAATATCTGTCCTCTCCTACTTCTTGGTGTTGCATGTTCAATGTCACATAGTGTACTTTGACAATGTGTGCAAGTGAAATGTACTAAAAAGTTTTATCTTTTAAAATAGTGATACGAATAGAATATAAAAATAGTCACCAGTACGTTTTCTGTCTTTTTGATCATAAAATAAAATTTCACTTAAAAAAAAAAAAAAAAATAGAATTTTTGACATGGGTATCAAGTATACTATAAGGAGGAATACACCTTAGTTTAAGCCTTGTTTATTTTTTTATTCACACTTTAAAGTGTGCAAATTATTGCTATCATATCAGAAAAAATTCCAAGATTGAGCCCCCTCCGAAGGAAAATCCTGGTTATGGGTCTGCCAATAACTCTTGTGATTGTTGATTTACATTAAAATATTAGTTGTATTATTATAAATATCAAGTATTGTATTTTTGTGAGGTTTATATGATAACAACAGTAGGATAATTATCACGTTTTTGTTTTTAAAACTATTCAATTAAAAAAATATTTTGTAATGAATTCTAAAATTACTACATAAATGTTACCCCACAAAAATGTAACACTTCTCATTATTTATTTATTTTTGAATTTAGTTTGTAAGTGCTGATAATTCTGTATTTACATCCAAATCTTGTGAAAGATATATGCTATTGGATTATTGCAGCAAGATTGCTATTGAAAATTAAGTGTGTAGTATTTATGCATGGGATACAGTACTTACAGGAGCTCACAAAAAGAGTTCATTACACGACACAAAGTTCTTACAATCTGTATATATTTCTGAAGTGCCCTAAATCATGCTGCTTTTGTAAATTGTTCACAGGGTGACAACAATCAAGAAATTATTGCACTTATTTTTAAAATGTTTTTCTTTTGTTTATAGGTAGTGCCAAGGCATCGAAAAGTTTATGAAAGAAGACAGACTATTGGGTGGAGACTGTAAACAACCGCTTGTATTAGCTATTGGGAAGTTAAACCCTGTACAAACATTAATTTTTGAAAACCATTGTATAAAAACAAGTAGTATGTTAAAAGCAGTTGATTTATGCTTTAAGATAACATATTTTAAACTTGGAATTTTCTCCTTACTGTAGTAATGTATGGAATTTTCTAAATGTCTGTTTTTATAAATGTGATGCACAAAATGAAATGGCATCTTGTATCAGAGAACTGAAAGAACGGATTTTTTTAAGTGTGTAAATATCATATTTTTACTTTGCATTGTACCAGTATGAAACTTTTCATCCTAGTTATCCTTTTTTTATTATTATAGATATCAACTGAATGTCATAATATTTTAATCTAATGTAAATTTTATTTCATTTGAGATAGTCATTTGTTTGGGGCTGGTGTAGGAAAGCCTTTCATCTCCTTACTGTAGTAATGTATGAAACTTTCTCAATGCCTGTTTTATACTAAATGTGATGCACAAAAAACAAAATGAAGTGACATCCTATATCAGTGAACTAAAAAGGACTATTAATATAATATTTTAATCTTAATGTAAATTGTCATTTGAGAAATAAATATTCTCATAGGGAGTTGGGAGAGGGACTTTAATATTTCTGCACTTGTTTTTAGACTGAATTAAAAGAACATTTAAATTCTGTTTTTTTCTTATATTTTATCAGCTACAATTTGTATTTAAAAATTTGCAGCCATGTTTTGCTCACTTTGCAAAAAAAAATTTCAAAATCCACATGATCTTTGCCGTCACATTCGAAATTATCATAAGACATGTATACTTAAGCGGTATGTGTGTTATGATGAAAGCTGTAGACAAGCATTTATGAAGTTGTTTAACTATGAGAGACATCTGAAAAGATTTCATGCTAGTGACGTAGAAATAGACATTTCAGAAAGTCGTAATTTTTCAAATCAGCCGATAAATAGTAAAGATGGTGATTTGTCTTCTGATGATTTACCCTCAAATTGATATTTTCAAATCAATTTTTTGGGTGATTCAGAAATATGTAAACATGAACAATTTCAAAAGGATATTTTGCAATATTGCAGTGAAACATGTAGCAAAAGCAGTGTACTACTGTTCTAGTATTATCTCATCTATCAATAGTACTTCATCTTTTCTGTACAATACTGTAAATTATTTAAAATCAGAAACAGTGAATTTTTTAACTGAAAATGGAATGAAATGTGAAAAAAACACAAAATCACTGATGGCAACATTTGATTTTGCTGCTTCTTCATTGTCTACATTTTATTCAAAACATAAAATAGTCAATGCCATTAAAGCAAGTGGTCGCTATGTTGAGCCAAAGGAGATTGCTTTAGGTACACGATATGAACAAAAGTTTATAGATGGCTACCTCACCAAATTCTTAAAAATGACACATGCCAATACATAAGTATAGTAGACACAATGAAAAAAATTATTTCTATTGATGGATTTTTGCATATTTTCAAAACATACAAACAAAACAAAAGTCTTAGAAATGCAACCCTTTGTAGTATCCAAGATGGATTTTATTATTATTCCAATGCAATTTTAAGCTCTGTGGATACAATAGTAATCGAGTTGTATATAGATGATGTGGAGCTTACAAAATCCATTGGGGTCACATACCGGTGTACATAAATTGGGATTCGTATATTTTAAAATTAAAGATTTGCCTGTGCACCTTCAATCTTTGTTAGATTCAATATTTATAACTAACATACACTATTCTCTTGATGTCGAAAAATATGGTTATCGGACAATACTAGATAGACTTGTTCATGATTTGAAAAAGCTTTCAGATGAAGGTATAGAATTTCAGGGAAATATATACAAAGTTGTAATTTGGCAAGTGGTAGGTGATAATTTAGGGTTGAATAAACTGCTGGGGTTTGTTGAGAGCTTTACTGCTATTTTTTGTTGTAGATTTTGTCTAGCAAAAAAATATATTTTGTATAAAAATATAAAGGAAGATATTAGTTTACTACGTAATAAAACTGAGCATGACATGCATGTTAATAAAGTGTCTTCTGGTGACATAACAGTATCAGAATGTGGTGTTAAAACTCCTTGCTGCCTAAATGATTTAAGTTATTGGCATGTGACAAATAATTTGATTGTAGATGTAATGCACGATCTTTTTGAAGGTTGGTGTGCTAGTGAAACCTTCTTAATAGTACATCAGTTTGTTTTTAAAGCCAAAATTTTCACTTAGTCTTTTAAATGATAGGATAATAAATTTTAATTATGGTAAATATGAATCAAGTTCTAAACCAGTGTCAATAAACAGAGAAAAACTTTTAAATCTTGATGGTTCTAATGGGCAAAGTGCATCTCAAATGTGGACCTTGATTCGAAACATACCCTTATTAATTGGTGACAAAATTTCTGAAGATAACGAATTTTGGCAGTTATTTAATCTTATGTTGAAATTAATTGATACTATTATGGCTCCAGACATTACCTGAAACTTTTAAATTAGCAGAAAATATAGCAGATCATCACAAACTTTTTTTAGAGCTTTTTCCAGATAAACATTTATCACCAAAAATGCATTTTGCAGTACACTATCCTAGGATCATAAGGCAGCTAGGGCCTCCAGTTATGTATTGGAGCATGCGATATGTAAGCAAACATTATCCTTCAAAAAGATGTGCATCAGCTAGCAAAAATTTTGTAAATGTTGCTAAAACAGTAGCCATACGCCATCAGTTATAAATTGCACATACTTTACATGAGAAATATTTTAAATGCAATGCAATATCAAATGTGTTGGAAACAACATATGGAAAAATGCATAGTTAAAAGGAACATAATTTGAAACTTGAAGTAAACGGTTTGAGTGACAATTCGGAAGTAATGCAGTGTAATGGTTTTCGTTATAATGGCACAACATATTAAAAAAATATGGTTGTGTTTGTTTCTTGCATTGATGAGTTACCTATTTTTGGTAAAATAAAAAAAAAATGTTTGTCCTTAATAATAATGCATTTTTAATTTGTGATTTGTTTGAGTTTTTAGGTTTTGACAGCCATTTTCACTGATATGTTGTAAGTTCTACTGGTGCTGTTAATCTAATAAACATAAAAGATTTATTTAACTATGTTCCATTGCATATAAGAAACTCATATGATTTAAATGACAAATCAGTGTATGTTACACTGCGGTATAATCCATGCTGTACAAATGAAAAATTTGAAATAATTTAAAAGATTGCTTGTTTTTTAAATAAATTTATATTTAGTTTTCTTTTGTTTTGTTCTTTTTGTTAAAATTATGAATATCAGGAAACTATTGTTGTAAATCTTCAGTATTTAATTGAAATAGTTTTATGGATCAGTGGTGAGGTAAAATTTAGTACTAATTGTTTTCTTTATATTTGTAGTACAGTCAGTTTTATGTTTCTAGTTGGCCAAAAATTTGTTAATTTGTATGGGGTTGTATCATATGTTTTGTGGTAAGGGATTTTTTATATTGTACAATACAAAGCAGCAGTAAAACACCTATTTTAATAGCTGATTGGCTTTCATTATTTTTCATAATTTGAAATAATAACCATAGAATGTATTGTCCAAAGTTGTTAAATTTGGCAAAAAAATCTAACTTAAACTGTTGTGTAATTAAAATATAACATTTAAAAGGAAAATTTTGAAAAGACTTTTGCATTTTATGTAAATATTATTATGGTTGCATCCAGCTGTTTTTTCTATGGGCAGCAAACTCTAATCTTGTCCATTTTATTTATCTATTTGCCATACTTCATATACTTTTCTTAATGTCTCTGCTTTCACAGTCTTTTCTCAACTCTCTTGCATCAATGCACTTTTTTAGGTAAAGGAATCAACAAAGAAAGTTTTACATTGTTGAAAGGTTCAACAATAGCAATAACATTATAATAAAATTCCAGCATCTTTTCGTTTCAATGACCATCTTGGTCTATTTGAAAATTTTCTGGTTTAGACATAAATTTTGACACCATTTCAAATCCCAAAAGCGTTCTTTCCGGTTTGGAAATAGAAACATGTGATGTTTTACCATAGCTAATAATGTATCTGATATTATACCTGCCCAGATAATGCTGAATGTGTCTGCTCTTTTACTGCAAATACATCTGAACCACTTCCTTCACTTAGGTGTTCTGCTTATCTCTCTACGTATAACTTTATAAAAAAGATTTATATTAAGGAGATTAGGTTAAGAAGTTAGCAGGCATTTATCTAAAACTAATTGAAGGGGATCCAGCTATATATTAGGTAAATACAAAGTTTTGGCAGCTTTGTAACAGTTTCGTATTCAAAAGTATGATTGTATGGCAATGTGCATGTATATTTGTCTGAATTTTTACCTGCATCTGTGTTTTAATAGGTTATTATTGAACAAAAGATCCATATAAAAAAGGACTAGCTGGCTTCGCTGGCTAGTGGGGCCCCAGAACCTCTAGCGAAAAACTAACCTCAAACCAAACAAAACTGTCTCGTCTCCCTGCTGTGGTAAGCCCCTCATTACATAAAAAAATTTCCTAAAATCTGACCTGGGGCCGAATGAATCTCTGACTCGTTTCCCTTTTGCCGATGGAACCATATTTAATCATAAATTGTTTATGATAATTAACGGTTTTAATTTCCACACGAGTTTATGCATATATAATCATATTACATTGCCTGTAAGCCAGATTTTTATGTTGATGGATCTCCCTCCCAACTCCAAAGTCAAGTTTAATGTTTTTTTAATTAAGATTCTTTAATTTACTTTCAAAATTTTGAATGTTATCTTGCAACTTTTATCTCCTGAAACAATTTAGTAGCTTTTTGCTAGAATCCACATTAGTCAGAGATAATGGTAGCATATGAGACTAATACAAAACTACTCTGCAATAAATTGTTTACTTTTTATGTTTATCATTTTATTTAAACTTGAATTGTTATTCAGCCTCAAACTTTCAATCACTATTCCCACTCTTCTTGAGGGCTGATATATCTCTCACCGGGATGAATGTATCTTCTTTCCCTCATTTCTGGCTTATGTGCTTCTCTCTCTAGTGGACATACAGTACCGCCTTCCGTTCCACTGTAATTTTGGAAATACAGTAAATGAAACCGAACATTACAGATTGGACGGAAGGTGGTACTGCATGCTTACCGGACAGAGAAGCCCACAAACGAGAAAGGGGGGAAAGCAGACATACGCCACGCCTGCAAGGAATATAACAGCCCCCAAGAAGACAGGGAATAGCCATCGAAAGCACCTGACTGAATAAGAACAAAAGTAAAAAATCAAATAATAATAGATTTGAATTTGACCTGTAATGAATAAATGTCATAACAAATAATTTGGTTTCAATACTTTCTGCTATATTTTGAGTTTTGTAGTATTTAAAGCACTTGGCAATTTTGTACTAACTGTTTTACATATATATAGAGAGAGAGATTAAGTTTCTATTTTTGTACTGATGCTTTGTGTTTTATCGATTGTAAAAATACTTGTTAGATTTAAAATAAACAATTTTGATATTACTTTAGTTTTATTTTTATGTTTATTAATTATAATGGGCATAATGAGTTTCTAGTAACTTTAAGGTATAGCAGAAGAACGTGTAGTAATCTTTTTGAAAAAAGAAAGGCTCTTTTCATGTATAAAAGTTAGAGCCTCGTGTAATTTTAAGTTTACAATTGAGTGATTTTTAAGCAAATATCATAAACTGCTCAATTAGAAAATTTATAAAAAATATGTATAGTCAGTAGCAGAAGCTTTGCTTAAAAATTATTTAAGACTGTTCTCAAATCCAAAGGGCCAACTTTCTGACATAAGTTTTAATTCATTTTTGTTCGCAAACGCATGAAACTAGCAGGTGTTGTTATTCAGAAACTATGTGATCAAACTGTTTTTTTCCGTTTTCTTGTAAACGCAATAGATCTTTCAGAAAATACTGTCAAAGTTGGCATTTAGAACTGAACTTCCGAACGAAAGAAGAAAATCCAGTCAGTAAATGGAGAAAAATGCCGTATCACGTGATCAAAATCTCTTATAACTCAATAGGTAACTGGTTGATCAAAAAATGGAAAACACAGTTCGATTCCAAATCGCTTCCATGGTGAGGCTTTCCAATTTTATATCTTTCCGTTAAAAAATGAATTTGTAAATGTGTCAAAACGTTTTGTGCTCGTTGAGCAGAGCAGTTGAGAATAGCCTTAACTTCCCATTGCTTTTAGCTGTGACTATTTATTAAAAAAACACAGAAGCAATAAACAAGAATTGGCTTTGGCACATACCATAAAAATGTTTGAAATCAAACATATTACAAAAGAAAGCAATGATTTCATAGTACAGTAGACTCATTCAAATTCGCACATAATCGCAGATGTACACAATAAAACTTTTTCAGATGGAGGGTCAAAATGACAAAAAATTTTAGTTTTATATCATTCCGTATGTATTTTAATATGTAATTCTCGATATGACTGAACTCATGGTTTTTCATGAAGGAAGCATAAATTTATTTCTGAAAAAAAAAATCAAGATTTTGCTTATATCAATGGTAATCACAATCTTTTTAGCAAATATGTTTATGTAATAATCGAGCTTTTCTGTTATTAAGTCTGGCTAAACCTGAAGCAAAACTTCCTTTTTTCATGATTTTGATATAAATTAATTGGGTACCTTTAAGAGGAAAGTTTCTTTGAATAATTCAAGGAAAATGTACCTCATCTTGATTATGGATATTTAATTGTACATCATTTACTTGACCTTTACTTTTAATCATTTTAAAAATTATCTTGATTTTTATTATTTTAGTTTATTACTTTGCTTAATTATTTTACTATATTGCAAGCATTCATTATAATTTTGATTGCATTATTACATTCAAATTACATTTTAAAAAAAGTAAACAAATCAATGACCAGAAATCCACACAACCTCTGGTGCCAAGCTGTGCGGATTTGAGAGAGTCTACTGTATTTGGTTTCTTTTTTTTTCAGTTTAGTAATTTAGAAGTGTTAATTCAAAAGGATTGATGATTGTATTTGAGGAAATATTCACTTTGAATTTTTCTGACAAGTTATAATAATGGGTGCTGGTCCATTTTCAGTCAGTATATGTAAAATGCAGAAGTGCATTTTCAAATTAATCTCTAGGGTGAAAGTGATATTAAAGACAATTATGATATAATTTAATGAGTACATTTTTTCTGAAATATAAAATTTTGAACATGTTACATGAAATCATTAGCGGATTTGGATAAATCCTACATTATATGAAAGACTGTCAAAATGAATAGACTGCAAGGACAGTGATGTGAATGGACTCTTTGAATGTCCCAGGGACCCAACCATTTTTTAAATGTGGGTGTAATTTCAAATAAAAACTAAATATTTATTTATATAAATATAATAAACATTTCTAAAATTAAGATTCAGACTTCTTTGACTTCAGGACTTCTTTGAAACTTAAATGATTTGAATTTACAACTGGTTTTTAAATTATTTTTCAAAAGCATTTTTGTTATGCAAATCAGTCATTCACATCATATGTATACAAAAAAAAAAAAAAAAAAAAAAAATTCAACATTAGATTTTAAAAATCTGCAAAATAAATATATTTTAATAAAAATTTTCAGAGCATATTTTTTTTTTTTGGAGAAAAAAGATGAGATTGCTCTTATGAAAACTTTTAAAATTAACACATCCCGTCAGATGCGTTTTTGTGTTCTGTTTGTGCTCCATCATCAACTTATAAGTGTTTGATTTAGTGTAGTGTATTTCTGACATCTGCACTGATGAAGTAAACCACAAATGAAAGAAACCATAGTACTAAAGATTTACATAATTGATAAAACTCATTACTAAATTATTCTTGCTGGACCAATAAAACTGTATCACACATCACATTTTTTTCAACTTTCACATATAAACTGATGGACGACCAATGTGTATGCTGAGGTATAGAGAAATTGCTAATTTTCTAAACAACTTGCTATAGAAAAACTGGCGCTTTTATTAAAACAAGCATGCATTTGAAGCTTTATGTACAGTTGGTCAAAAAAAAAAAAAAAAATCTAATTTGAATAAAAAATATCATAGAGAAATGAAACTGGTATCAATCAACATGGATTGTCTATTTCAATTTAACCTATTAAAACTTTCCTTAGGGTTTCATCTACATGATAAGGTGAACACAAATTTTTAATTTTTTCAATGTAAACCTCCAAATTTGACCACAAATTTTTAATTTTTTCAATGTAAACCTCCAAATTTGACAATGCAGTTAGAAAGAACACACTCAACTACCCGAAGTACTATTTTAAGAGACGTTTCTACAATTGAAGATTTATTAGAGGTAGGAATTATAAGTAACACGAATTTTATAAACACTTTTTTAAGAGAAAAATCTTTCACTCTGAGAACTCATTAGTCCTATGTCTACTAACTCTTGGACTAATTGTGAAATGTCTTAAAAATTTGTAATTGGGCTAAATTGAGTTGTTTTCTTTCCGATTGTTATCAAATTGGGGGGGGTTATATTAAAAATATAAAGTTACTGTTCATTTTAATATGTAGATGACCCCTTGATTAAAAATTTTAAAGTCTTAAAATTGAAGTAGACAGCAATTTTATTTCACTTCTATAATTTGTATTAGAGTTAATACGGTTTATTTATTTATTTTTTTTGACCGACTGATACATTTTTTATAAAATAGTTTCAATATATTTACAGGCTTCAAATATATGCTCATTTTATTAAGTGAACCAGTTTTCTCTTAGGAGGCGTGCAGGATTGGTAATTATTTTATATCTCGCCAATGCACCTTAAACCTAAAAATACATGTAAATTTTGAGTATTTTCATGCTCAAAAATGAGCATATAGAGGTCAGTTCATACTCATTTTTGAAACATAGACATGCTCAAAAATGAGCACATAGAGGTCAGTTCGTACTCATTTTTGAAACATGGGCGTGCTCAAAAATGAGCACATGGAGGTCAGTTCATACTCATTTTTGAAACATAGACATGCTCAAAAATGAGCACATACAGATCAGTTCATACTCATTTTTGAAACATGGACGTACTCAAAAATGAGCACATGGAGGTCAGTTCATACTCATTTTTGAAACATGGACGTACTCAAAAATGAGCACATGGAGGTCAGTTCATACTCATTTTTGAAACATGGACGTACTCAAAAATGAGCACATACAGATCAGTTCATACTCATTTTTGAAACATGGACATACTCAAAAATGAGCACATACAGATCAGTTCATACTCATTTTTGAAACATGGACATACTCAAAAATGAGCACATAGAGGTCAGTTCATACTCATTTTTGAAACATGGACATACTCAAAAATGAGCACATAGAGGTCAGTTCATACTCATTTTTGAAACATGGACATACTCAAAAATGAGCACATAGTGGTCAGTTCATACTCATTTTTGAAACATTGGCATACTCAAAAATGAGCACATGATGTTTCATTATTAAGTGTGTGCATGTTTTCAGAAATGAGTATATACATGTTTCAAACTTGAGTAATTTTGTTTCGGAGCCATTTTGACGATGCGGCATACTCAGATTTGAGTATTTTTTACTCATTTTTGAAAACGTCGTTTTTAGAGTGCACTATCTCTGCAAGTAATTATAATAGAAGTAACAAATGGTTGATAAATAAAGTCTACTTTTAAATGGTGTACATAAAATTTGCTTAGGGGGTCATCTACAAATCCAAATCAGACCAAACTTTGTTTTTCTCAATGCCAACACCCAATTTTGACACTATATTTTAAATCTTCGGTTCAAACTATGCCTAGAAACGAAATTTCTAGTCATTTCGGTAATAACTTTTTCAATTATAAAAATTCAAAATTTAGAATTTCGAATGTTAAATTAAGTTTTCATATTTTTATTAATAAATCTTGAAATTATAGTTCTAATGTTGTAATTTTTCGTGTGATTATAATACTAAAAAACTCAAACATAAATACACTGAATTCGTAATTTAAATTAAATATTAAAAAATATTAATATTAAAAAAATAAGAATTGCAATTGAAAAAATATTGAAATTTCTTTTATAGATTTATATTTATTGTATCCTGCTTTATGCGAACTCTCACTTTCAAATTTTTCTTCAGTTTTCAAATTATGCTTGAAAAACGTCAAAATGATGGTTTAATGGTTAAACCATTAAACCATCGTCATAGATGGTTTGATGGTAGTTTTGATAGTAGAAACGTCATAGATGGCTTAATCTATGATGTGCAAAAAATCATAATTTAAGAAAATATATTTAACTCATGTTATTGAATCATTTGGGCTGGCAATAGTCGAAACATGTTAAGCGACGAGCGAAATGGTCATATTGGCAAAAATTAATACATTGATAGCCGTGACAGTCATTGTGTAGTGTAGTGAAAAGAAAATAAAAATATAAAAGAGAATAAAGGGTTTAAAAATTTAAATTTAAAATTTTGAAAATTTCTTTTAATTAAGAGAAAAGAAAGTTTAGTATTTAAAGGCCAAAAGATCGTAATTAAACAAGCGGTACAGTCGTGGAAAAAAAAAAAGTAAACAACCCCTACTAACTCCTCAACAAATTATCGTAGAAGAAAGTTACTGGTACCGAACGATTGGAAATAAAGTCTACTTTTAAATGATGTATGTAAAGTTTGCTTAGGGGGTCATCTACATATTAAAACGAACCCAAACTTCATTTTTTCCCCAATGGCAATACCCAATTTTAACAAGATATTTCAAATCTTCGGTTCAAACTATGCCTAGACACCAAATTTCAAATCATTTGAATGATAAGTTCTTGAATTATAAAAATTCAAAATGTAGTGCTTCTAATGTTGTTAAATTACATTTTCATATTTTTATTAATATCTCCTGAAATTATACTCCTAATGTGATAATCTTTTGTGTAGCAATAATACTGAAATACTCAAACATAAATAAGCGGAATTTGCAATTTTTATAATTTTATGATATGAATTATGAAATTAATATTCGAAAAAATTATGAATTGCAACCTACAATTTTTTTGATGGATTTAGATTTATTAAGTCCTGCTTTATGGAAATCCAAAATTTCACATTTTTCTTCCAAGTAGTTTTAAAATTATGCTTAAAAAACGGCAAAATGATGATTTAAGGGGCCGTCTATGATAGAAGTGATTAATTAGATATTTTGAAATTTCTTATGATATCCTATAATCTAGCAGTCTTCAATGACCGCTTGAGTGGCACTTAAGTTGCCTTGATCAGGAAGGGGGCTCTCTCGGTCAACAATGGAGTACCGAACTTCAATTGGGATACAGCCCCTAAAATACGCTCGTTTTAAAATAATTAATTTCTCGGAAACTTGCCGTACGAATTGCATAAAAATGTGTTTTTAGGCTAATTGAATGGTTTAGAGTTCATTTATGCTGTCAGAATTGTGTACTGCTATTGAAGAAAACAAAGTTATGGTTCGTTTTAATATGTAGATGGCCCCTTGAGCAAATGTTATATACATCGTTTAAAAGTACATTTTATTACCAATCGTGAGGTACTAGCAACTCTCTTCTACGATATTTTTTTGCAGAGTTAGTAAGGGGTGTTTACTTTTTTTTCCCCACGACTATACATTGAATTGTGTAATGTAAACAAACATATAAAAGCGCTTCATGGTGAAATCAAACAATAGCAAAAATCCTCTTACCTGAACCATAAATTCTTCATACCTAAAGCTGTGTTTGTTTATACATTACATCATATATTCGTTTTTATGCCAATAGCTGATTTTATATTTTAATAAATACTTGTTAATCTTGTTGTCTTGTTCATTCAACATAAATTATTGAATCATTCTAACAATTGTAAACGTGTAAATGATATTCTATTTATTTGATTATATATTTCCAAACTATAAAATTGATAATAAATATTATACTTAAAAATATTATTACGATTAATGATGTCGGCACATTAATAAAATAATCATAGGACAGACATAAATTAAAACAAAGAGGTTTTGGCTGTTTAATGTATTTTCAAGGTATTTTAATGTATTTTAAATAATTTTATATTATATGTATGCACCAGCAACTAATTTTAGTACATTTTATTTGTGGTTTTTTTATGAATTTTAATCCTTTTATTTAACTACTAGCTGACCCGCCCGGGCTGACGTTGCCCGGGCTGACGTTGCCCGGACCCGTTATAATAACCTTAAACAAAACTCAAGTTCGTATGGTTTTATGTGTTCCCAGCAAACCTCTTGACGAACGAACCTTGGACCTGGTTCCCCGCTACCTAAAAAGCATCATTCACCGTAAATGCTCCTTACTTGCTGGAGACAATCAAAAGTCAAATTGATTGAGCTAAACCTCGTAGTAATCAAGTCCACAGAACCCGAAAAAAGAATGCTCCATTAATGTTCGAAAATATTGGTGACTAAAGCCTAAGATAAAATTTCGTAATACACAATTAGTCGAATTGTCATCTAAGTTGAATGAACCAAATCCCATTGAAATTATGCCCTTAGAACCCAAGGAAAGAATACGCCCCTCAGCGGTGGAAGGTGCTCCCTCCTGTAAATTTCACAGATTACTTTTAACATTAACACGATATTTAATGAACGGGTGAAATCCCTGATGTAAAGTTACCTTTAAAGTAACGCAAATTTTAAATTACGGCTTTAATGAGTAAACGTAAGTTTTTGCCGAAAAAGGAGATTAATTTTCGAAAAAGGTGGAAGCTGAGGTAAAAAGAAGGACCGGGTCTTGGGGGCCAGGATCTTAATTGGAATATAGTTAGTATTTTTAAAGTGGCTGGAGGACGCTAAAACTATGCTTCAGAAAATTGTAATAAAATCGGATAGTTTTTCAAGAAGCTGCAACAAAGGTCCCAAGAAGGAAATTAATATTCAAAATTGGGGGTAGATGAAGCCTGAGAATATGTTTGTCGCTCATGTAGTAGCTGGAGGACCTAAGAAGTTGTTAGAAAAAAAGCTAGTTAATAGGACCATTTTTAAGGGAGCTATAATAGATGGCCCAAAAGGGGCCAACTGAAAGTTAAAAGAAGGGCCCTAGCATGGAAACATGTTATAATGTCTTAGTACTTAGCGCTTTACATGTACAATTACTCAAAATTAAGCATAGGATATGGATTATTCGTTAGAATAATATTTTAAAGAAATACTTAAGAAACTGAGTAAATGTTTTAAAAAGGCCCTAGGAGCCCCAATCAAAATATGATGATGTTGGTCCTGGAAGATGAGTCCAAGACTCAACTTTAAAATTATGCAGTGAGAAGGTGAGACAATTAGTGGATGAAATACGCATGTCGCACAAAAAGTGCAAGAGCCCTGGACAGGGGCCTACGAGATCTTAGGGGGCCCCTGGGTCTTAACTCGAATGTCGGAACGTGCGAATAGCTAAATGGAAAAAGGGTTCCAAAAATGAAGATTAGATTAAGAGGGGACAAGTTAATAACAATTTATGGTGCAAAAACTTCAAGGGGCCCTGTACCGGGACCCAAGGGGCCAGGGACTTAACTGGCATGTAGTTGGGTATAAAGATATTTTTAGTAGTTTTTTTAAATAATCGGCGGACGCTAGAGCAATGTTAAAGAAAATTGCAAGCTATTCGGATCATTTTTAAAGAAGCTGCACCAAGGGCCCCAAGAAGGCGATTAATATTCAAAATTGGTGATAGCTGAAGTCTGAGAATTTTTTTTGTGTTTCATGTAGTAGCTGCAGGACCTAAGAAGTTGTTAGAAAAAAAAAGCTATAGAATTGGACCATTTTTAATGGGGCTATAATAGGGGGCCCAAAAGGGGCCAACTGATAGTTAAAAACAGGGCAATAACATAAAAACATGTTAATGTCTTAGTACTCAGCGCTTTAGATCTTCAGTTAGTCAAAATTAATCATAGGGTGTGAATTATTCGTTATAATAATATTTTAAAGAAATGCACTAAAGATTGGGTAAATGTTTAAAAAACGGCCTAGGGCCTCAATAAAAATATAAGGGTGTTGGCTCAAGAAGAAGAGTCCAAAACTCAACTTTTAAATTATGCACTGAGTAGGTGAGAAAATTAGTGAATGAAAAATGCTTGGCGCACAAAAAGTTCAAGGGGCCCTGGACAGGGCCCTACAGTACCCTAGGCGCCCTAATGCCTTATATGTAATGTAGAAACGTGAGAATGACTAAACGGAAAAAGGATCCCAAAAAGGAAGATCGGATTAAAAGAAAGCAATTTATTAACAATTTATTTGCACGCTAAGTTCAAGAGGCCCTGCGACGGGCCCTAAGGGTCCAGGGTCATAACTGGAAAGTAGGAAGGCGAGAATAACTAAATGAAGAAAGGTTCTCCAAAATGAAGAAGATTGAATAAAAAGGGGTCAAGTTATTAACAATTTAGTGCATAAAAACTTAAAGGGGCCCAGGGGCCCTAGCCTTTTAAAAACTAAAAATCTGAGCCTCGGGTGCTTCAGGACCTGTCTTGGACTAACCTCACCTAAAATTTCAGACTTCTACGTGCGGTAGATTTCGCTAGCCATCGCAGACAGACAAACACACACACAGGGCAATTTGTTCTTTTATTAGTACGAGGTGGAACCCGTCGAATTTCGACGAAAGAAAATGTTTACTAAGGAACTGTTGCATCAAATTTATAATACATCGACAACAATAATTACAATAAAAAATCCATCTTACACTTGTTAATTTAACTCTCCAAAGACATATTTTAACCTAAGATTAACAAAATACTTTTTTCATAAACTTCAACTGTTAAAATTATTGGAAAATTAAACTTTATTCATATACGTAATCAGTAACATATAATCAAGGTAAGTAATTTTGATTAAGTTATCAATTGATGCTTGGTATTACGGAATGAAAAAATCAGCAAAAGGGATTTCACCATGACATAATCATAGAATCCCCCCCCCCCCATTTAAATGTAAACAAATTAAGTCATTTTCAACGTTTCACATCAATATTAACCATTTAAAAACATTTTAACGCGCAATAGGTTATTGATAAATATATTTTCAAGCTTTAAGTCACGTTTGTCAACTATTACAACTTGCCATGTTATTCCCACTCGTGATTTGAGGTCTTATAACAATCTCTGTACGGGTAGCGGTCGTTGCAGCAACTGGGAACCTGAAAATTTCAGCATGCGCATCAGCTCTGGATTTTTGCCTGAAAGAAGAACCAGATCGAAAATAAACACCGTTTTAAAAAAGATATACCTATTTTTTAATTATTGATTTAAGTTAGGTATTTTTTTATTAGTAATAATAATAACGACTAAACAAAGTCATTTGATAAATTTAAGAGTATTCTTATAATTAATATATAAGCAAAAAATCTTATCAGGTTTGTTTTCATGGTTGTTTACATCAGTTGGCAGAAAATCTCTCTTTCTGAAGCCTAAAAAAAGTGACAAGGCTCATATTCTCGAAAAATACCGAATTTTGCTTCGTGTTTTCACTTAATTCTTATGTAAAATAATCGTATATCTTTTTGCTGTTGTTTTTAAGAAAAAATAACGGCACAGATGCCATATACGAACCTAGTTGGCGAGATTTTTTTCTGACGCCAATGTCATATACGCACCGGGGTACTTAACTGGCGCCAAAGTGCCGTTATTTTGCTTGATATGGTAACCGGTTGTTGTTTATTTATTGATAAATTGTTTATTTACTTTTATTTTCTTTTTAAAATTATATAAATTGTTTTGTTCTATAGTTATTAATTAAACATTTTTTTATTTATTGTTATTCCCTTTTTAAAAATATATATGTAACTGGTATTCGAAAACGAGGTTTTCGCCAAATTGGATTTAGAAAAAAATCGCGCCATCGTAGTGCGTATATGGCATCTGTGCCACAATAATATCTACAAATGAGTCTTACTTTTTATTGTTTTTATTTAACAAAAATATAAAATTACATAAGTTATCAGAACTTTAACATAATGGTAAAAGAAGTTATTTTAAGCACTTCATTTTTGTAGTTTATATTTTTGTAATTTTTAATATTTCTTGAATTTTCTTTTTTAAAACGCTGATAAAATCACTTTAGTTTTGAAAGTAACCGCCACACTGGTTTGTTTATCTCGTAGTTTCAGATTGGCAATCATTTACAAAAATGGCATTTTGGCGCGTTTTGAAAAAAATTGCCAATTCAATCTGCAGACCTATAACGATTTGGCGAGACGATAAATAGATTCTTGTTATTACCAGTTTGTTGTTACCAGATCGTGGCTTTGACGAGATTTGTCCATTTTAGAGATTGCTTCATAGCGAGTTTCGTGTGTCCAGTGATATTTTTTTCGGTTTCATGGGCGCGCAGCGCTCATATACGCGTTACTGACCGCGGCATTGACGAGTTTCGAGCATTTTAGAGATTGCTGTACAGCGAGTTCTGTGTGTCCAGTGATGTTCTTTTTTCGGTTTCATTGGCGCGGAGCGCTCATACGCTCGTTACTGACCGAGACATTGACGACTTTCGTGCATTTTAGAGATTGCTGCACAGCGAGTTTCGTGTGTCCAATGATTTTTTTTCGGTTTCATCGGCACGGAGCGCTCATATGCGCGTTACTGACCGCGGCATTGACGAGTTTTGTGCATTTTAGAGATTGCTGTACAGCGAGTTTCGTGCGTCCAATGATGTTTTTTTTCGGTTTATGGGCGCGGAGCGCTCATACGCGCGTTACTGACCGCGGCATTGACGAGTTTCGTGCATTTTAGAGATTGCTGTACAGCGAGTTTCGTGTGTCCAATGATGTTTTTTTTTCGGTTTATGGGCGCGGAGCGCTCATACGCGCGTTACTGACCGCGGCATTGACGAGTTTCGTGCATTTTAGTGATTGCTGCACAGCGAGTTTCAAGTGTCAAGTAATGTTTTTTTCGGTTTCATACGCGCGCTACAGACCGTGGCATTGACGATTTTTGAGATTGCTGCACAGCGAGTTTCGTGTATCCAGTACTGTTTTTTTTGTAAAATAATCATATCTCTTTCTGTTGTTGTTTTTATGAAGAAAAAAATCTATGAATGAGTCTAATTTTTTATTGTTTTTATTTAATATGAATATAAAACTGCATAAGTTGTCACAACTTTAGAATTTAGAAAATGTTTCATTTTCATAGTCTTTAATCTGTTGTTATCCTTCTTCAATGGAGTCAACTACTAAAACATTCATTATTGTATAGCTAGATTTCCTTTTTTTTTTAAACGGTGTTTATTTTCGATCTGGTTCTTCACTCAGGCAAAAATCCAGAGCTGATGGGCATGCTGAAATTTTCAGGTTCCCAGTTGCTGCAACGACCGCTACCCTCTCTGTACCTGCGCGTAAAAATTCCAGAAATTTATAACTTTTAGACGTATTCATGGGGAAATATCTCGTTTTATCAAATAAAATTATCGGTTTCTTTTAAATATGACGTCATTTTCAGTCGCTGAAATATTTTGCCTATTGCCTCAAACTCAATGTCAGCGAAATGGAAAAATAGTGAAATATAACAGCATCATCAGGGAAATTGTGTCTTTTTTAAAGCGTAACGTCATTTTCTTTTCAAATTTTTAAAAAATATATTTTTAATTGTAATGAGAAAACGGCATCAGTAAGAATATAATCAATAAAGATAACTAAACCACTTTTAATAGAAATGAAGTACTTCAGTTGCCACGATTAGAAAATTGGTATTAAAAACTATAAAAAAATTAATACCTCAAAAATGAATTGAGGTAAAGCTTTCAAACAAATTGCATTTAAATGTGCATTTTTTTCTGCATACGACGGTGTAAACATTTAAAACGTGGTATGTTTAGAAGTTTAAAATTTTGTAGTAGCGAAAATTGCAAAACCAAATTTTTATTTCAAATTTGAAAGTGTTGCCATTCGCAGAATGACGTATGTGTTACGCACAGATATGTTTGTCCTTTATAATATAGATAGATTACAGACTTTTCTGTCGTCGTCAGAAATATGTTGTCCATTTTCCGACGGCTGCTTAAAAACAGTTTTCAAATATCGCATAATTTCACTTTTTACAGAACCGAAAAATGGAGAAAAGAAGAACGAAAAATCACGCACAAAGCATAGATTATGAGCACTTTACAACACCAACAGGACATTATTAAGAAATTTCCTTTTTTTCTTAGAATGAAATGAGATATCTAAATAAGCAAATTAAAAAAGAAAAAGAAAAGTGTCCAGTTAGACTGATGGCATTGAGCTCACAGACTATTGACACTAATTGTATATTATACTCTTATTTAAAAAAATAATGCCCCTCGAAAAATAGCGAAATCGACAAAAAAAAACATTTACCTAAATTAAGTGGAGGGATTAGCTCCCCCATTCCCCCCTCCTTTATACTAAACCAATAAACCTCAAAATGTAATCAGGGAAGCACCTTATCAGAATAAATCTGTGTACCAAATTTGAAGCAAATCCGATAATTCTGCACGAAAAACCCATTTATCTAAATTAAGGGAGGAATTAGCCCCCTCCCTTTCCCCTTCCCCTTTATACTTAACCAATCAACCTCCAAATCTAATCAGGGAAGCGCCTCATCAGAATAAACCGGTATACCAAATTTGAAGCTAATCGGGTAATTCTCCATGAAAAACCCATTTATCTAAATTAAGGGGCAGGGGAGTTATCCCCCCATTCTCTTCCTTTATCCTTAACCAATAAACCCCCAAAACTAAACGGGGAAGCGCCTTATCAGAATGTGTCCAAAATGTGAAGCAAATCGGATATTTCTATCCAGAGTTATCGTGTTACGTACATACATACGTACGTACATACAAAACCTGCGGGCACATTATGCTCTCAGGCTTTGATAACATGTGAGCTAAAAACACATCACTCAGTAAAAATCTAATATCAGCAATTTCTGTCCATATTTAGTAATGTGTGCAAAGTCTTTCGTGTAGCCCTGTGTGTGAAGTATAGAATTTATAGACGTCACCTAATACACTCAAAATAAGATGAGTTTAAAAATGAATACCACAGAGAAAAAAGCACTTCCAACATTTATCGGTATTTTAACCGAATTCTTTTGAAAAAGAACGATAAAGAACGATAAAATGCTATGCACAAAGCCTGATTGTCTCAGGGGCACATGAGTTATGTGCCCCAGCCGACATTTTCAAGGAGCCCCAAAATACATTTTCCCACTCTTTTAAGACACAAATTAATGCAAATTAGTATTTATAGTTCGCAGAAAAAATTATTTTTTACCATTCATGCAAACTAAATTATCACCGTGTTGTTCACTAACGATAACAAAATGCAATATAAATTTTAGACCGGGTGCCGGCAGCACAGAAAATCACCTCATCGAGTTCACGGCTGAAGTTCCAGAATTAGTTAAAACTCTATTCACATATTAAAACGCAATCGGTCTGCCAAGTCATATCTTGGTGGAAAACACCTGAAAACCCGATTTTAGCGGTGGATTTGTAGGTTTACCATTGTGTTTTCCCGCACCCAAAGGTATGAAAACATGGAGGACTAAGAGCAGGAAAACACAATGGTAAACCTACCAGTCAACCGCTAAAATCAGATTTTCAGGTGTGTTCCACCAAGATTGGACTTGGCTGACCGATTGCGTTTTAATATGCGAATCAAGTTTTAACTAATTCTAAAATTTCAGCCGTGAACTCGATGGGGTGTTTGTCTGTGTTGCCGCCTCTCGGTCTATTTCGAAATCCAGAGTAGAATGAATATTACATCAAACATGTTCCATCCCGTCTCTTAGATCTATAGTTTTACTCACTCTAAATAGCATAGAGCAGAAGATTTAACTTTCCCATAATTTTTTAACGTATTTTTACATGTGTCCATAATGTATTTTGAACTGCACATAAAGCTGCTAGTCATGTTTATAATGCAAATTTCTTGAGAAAGGGTCCCCGACACAGTCTGTGGGCCCCACAGTTCCAGTTAGAATTGATCTGGCTCTGGCTATGCACACCTTAATCTACAGAAAATAAGCAGTGCACCCCGGTTACTTTGTTATGATTGAAGTAGCATAACATCATAAAATGCACGATAAATTATTTTACCCTATAGATCATAATGGAATGGAATCCTTTTGTGCTTAACTGTAAACGAACTATTAATGCTACTTATTATACAGGGTGTTTCTAAACGAATATCGGAGTTTTAACGCTTGATAGTATTTATTACATAAAACTTAAAATTATATTTAAAACATACAATGAAAGAGCAACTCAAACAGTTTTACTTACAAGCTTACAGGTGTCCAGTGCCCCTTTTCGTCACACGGCACACATCAAGTCGATAGCTCAGTTCTTCCCAAACGTTGATTAGCAAAGAAGTTCTGTTCAGATGCTCACCCGATCTGATGCCATGTGATTTCTACCTGTGGGGGTTCGTAAAGAATCATGTGCCTCCACTACCAGCTAATCATTGCAGCTGTTGCAACAATGGCCCCACAAACACTAATCAACGATTGGGAAGATCTGAGCTATCGACTTGATGTGTGCCGTGTGCCGAAAGAACACTTGTAAGCTTGTAGGTAAAACTGTTTGAGTTGCTCTTTCATTTTATGTATTAATTATAATTTTAAGTTCCATGTAATAAGTACTACCAAGCGTTAAAACCCCGATATTCATTTAGAAACACTCTGTATACTCCTAAGAAAGCATATTGTAGTCTATCTTTATGATATACAGTAAAGTACTGATTATGAGTCTTTCAGGTGACAGTTCTAAGACGACGTATAATTAAGAAATACGTTCAATCGAAATTGTTGTCGCCTAAGGTGTAAAGTCTTTTACTGTATAAATATAATGCTGCAATCATACAAATCTAATTTTGCTATCATTTTCGGTTGTTTAAGATGCACTGTATAGTGAAAAAAGTTAAAATATTGAAAAAAATATATTAAATAATCATTTCTAAAAGCGAAAAATAAAAGTGAGAATTATCAAACCTTATATCAGTTGCACACCTTGAAATACACATTTTGTATTCCATTATCGAACGTAAAAGCAGATTTTGATTAAAATAAACTTTAACCGTCGCCTCACGTGCTGATTTACTCTGAGACAGGCGCGGATACACGGGGGGGGGGGGGGGCAAAAAGAGTATAAATCCACCGCTTATCGCGAATTTCAACAAATGGTCGCTGAAAAAAAAATTCAATTTCGCCTTTCGTTCCCAGAAAAAAAACACCAAATTCGTCAAAGCATTGCACAAAAAGCGCCAATTTCGTAAAAAAATCGCAAAAAAAACGCAAATTTCTTCAAAAAATCACGCATTTCGTCAAAGGACCCCGAAAAAAAACGAAAATTTTGTCAAAGGACCGCGAAAAAAGCGCAAATTTTGTAAATGGATCGCAGAAAACAAACAAATTTTGTCAAAGGATCGCAGAAAAAAACGCGAATTTCGCCAAAGAATCACGGAAAAAACGCAAATTTCGTCAAGAGATCTCGGAAAAAACGCGAATTTCGTGAAAGGATCGCGAAAAAAAATACGCAAATTTCGCCACAGAATCGCTGAAAAATCGCGAATTTTGTCAAAGGGCCGCGAAAAAAATGCATATTTGGCGCCAGGAGGAAATTCCCCGAGGCACGGATCCAGGGGCGGGGGGGGGGTGATCCGGACGGTCGCCCCCAACGCTGTTAACGGATGTTTTCGCGAAACAGGCAGACAAGCAAACGAAAACCAAACACTTTTCAGGTGTCAATGGTAAATCTGACAGACGTTTCGCCAATTAATGAACAAACTAGTTGGATGTGCCAATCCCAAAACTTTCTTCTATCTTATACATCTTAATATTTCAAAAACTAGTTACACATGTTAATACTTCAATATTATTAGTTCATTACTATACCAACTTTGATTTTCATCTTAAATTTCTGCTTCAGTCAATTAAATGAACTAAAAACGAATTAATCTATATCATGATATTTGTTAAAATTAATAGTTTTTCCTTATTCTGTTGTTATCAGATGTTTGTGAATAGCCGGCTTAGCAGGAAGTGAGTTCCCGCCTTTGCACGAGCAGCCGATGGACAATAGAACTACGAAAAATCAAGAAAAGAATACAAAAATCGCCATCACAGAGCCCCATTACCGCGCGATATTTCCAAATTCAAGGAGGACCTGTTGGCCAAAGCCAAAAACATGCACAAAAAATTTGGTTCAATTGTATGCATATTTTATACAATTTTCGATTGTACAATAAAGAAAATGGTACAGACATCGTAATTATAGCGCACCCTTCCAGCGGAATTTATCCAAATTCAGGGAGGACCTTCATGCCATGAACAAAAAGAAACACAAAAAATTTGGCTCAATTCTCTGCATAACTTCATACACTTTTCGATGGTATAATATTCAAAATGGCACGAAAATCGCTATTACAGCGCCCCCTACCCGCAAATTTTTTCCAAATTAAGGAAGGACCTGCTTACCATAGCCAAGAACTTAAAAGAAAAATTTGGTTCAATTCTATGCATAACTTCATACACTTTTCGATGGTACAATATGCAAAATCGCTATTACAGCGTCCCCTAGTGGCAAATTTTTTTCCAAATTCAGGGAGGTGGTGCTTGTCATAGCCATAAACTTAAAATAAAAATTTGGTTCAATTCTATGCATAACTTCATACACTTTTGGATGGTACAATATTCAAAATCTCTGTTACAGCGCCCCCTACTGGCGAATGTTTTCCAAATTCAGGGAGGATCTGCCTGCAAAGGCCAAAAACTTAAAATAAAAATTTGGTTCAATTCTATGCATAACTTCATACACTTTCGGATAGTACAATATTCAAAATCGCACAAAAATCGCTGTGACAGCGCCCCCTACAGGCGAATTTTTTCCAAATTCAAGGAAGACCTAACTGCCATAGCCAAAAACTTAAAATAAAAATTTGGTTCAATTCTATGCCACTTCTTCATACACTTTTTGATGGTACAATATTCAAAATCACACAAAAATCGCTGTTAAAGCGCCCTCTACCGGCGAATTTTTTCCAAATTCAGGGAGGACCTACCTGTCATATCCAAAAACTTAAAATAAAAATTTGGTTCAATTCTATGCATAACTTCATATACTTTTGGGTGGTATAATATTCAAAATCGCACAAAAATCGCTGTTACAGCGCCCCCTACCGGCGAAATTTTTCCAAATTCAGGGAGAACCTACCTGCTATATCCAAAAACTTAAAATAAAAATTTGGTTCAATTCTATGCATAACTTCATATACTTTTGGATGGTACAATATTCAAAATCGCACAAAAATCGCTATATCAGCGCCCCTACCGGCGAATTTTTTCCAAATTCACGGAGGATCTGTTTGCCATAGCCAAAAACTTAACATAAAAATTTAGTTCAATTCTATGCATAACTTCATACACTTTTTGATGGTACAATGGCGACAGACACACGGACAGGCGGACACACGGACACACGGACAGACAGACATTTTCTATAAACATGTTTTTTGGGATCTCTGACCCCTAAAACATGTAAATCCGTCGAAAACCGGAAGTCGAAAAAAAATTTCGATTACAATACTTTCTTCTATTGGAGATAGAAGAAAGTAAAAAGAATTATGTCCTGTCAAAAGGCGTATGATGCCATAATTTTTGACACTGTGGATTGAGGCGGGGGACGATGCCACTTCGTGTACCTTTTGTTGAATTTCTACAACAGAAAATTGACACCGTTATGTGGATCCCTTTAAAGTGTAGAAACTTTTTCATCTTTTCAAAGAAGCTGCACTTCTAACTCTGTATAATATTTTCGCACAGAGCTCTTTTGTTTGAGAAAAGAATGGGATTCGTAGCAATTTTCAAAGAGAGAAAGAAACAAGGAAAAGAAAGGGCCTTTTAGGTAGATTTCGTATGAAATACTACCTATTGGGATCGTTCCTATGTTGGAATTTCTGAAATTTTTTTGCAGATCTGCATCGATCATGACCCCTAGTACCCAAAACCACCCTCAGTAAAAAACTTCATATATCTATCTATATATATATATCTATATATATATATATGTATGTCACTTTCTTCTGGACACGATAACTTCCACAATTCTGCACAAATCTCTTCCAAACTGATACATAAAATCAAGGAACATAAAATCTCGGTCAAGTTCGTTAATGGGCAAAATCGGACCAAGGTGATGGAAATAGGGAGGGGTTTTGTGAAAACCGAAAAAACCCCATAACTTCTTAATTTTTGTACATATCAAATCAGTTTAAAGTTTTTATTACTTCTAAAAATAGGGTCAAAAATTTATATATCACAGATTTTTGATAAAATTAAAAATGGGCTCAAGGGACGCAAAAAATAGGGTTTTTGGGAGAAAAAAATTCCCAACTACGTCAATTCTCAAGATATCAAATCCAATTAATATTATTATACATTTTCTTAATATTATCTACAACTTTTATAATCACAAGTTTTTGATAGGACCAATTCGTACCGCAAAAAAAAATTAAAAACGAAAACAAAAAAGGGGGGGTTGAAGAAAAAAAAAATTCATAAATCCGTCAATTCACAAGATATAAAATCTCCATGAATTTATCATATATCTTCTTGATATTGTCTTCAACATTTATATAGACAAGTTTTTGATAGGACAATTCTTACAGCAAAAACAAATTAAAAAAAGTCCTTCCGGCCAGTGCCGGGAGGAAGAGGTAGCTTTCATAATCCTTATTTTAAAAAAGCCAACTTATATCATGCAAACACACGAAGCTCAATTTAGTGGAAACCGAATATAGGAAATTCAATACTAATTTTTTATCAATATAATGAATGAGAATTTCGCGAAATTAGTCAGCTTTATCCAAGCTGCTTTTCTTTAAAGTAACTTATATTTGGCTGCCAAATTCGGCAATTTCTTAAAGTGCCTGTCATTTTAAGACAACATGGTGGATGAGGCTAAGCAGTGAACTTGGTCGAGACCTTAGTAATTGCTGTGCACATGCTCACTCACATCGGAATCGGTTAATATATAGGAGTGCTGTCGCATGCAAAAAATCAGATTTTTCAAAATGTCACCCACAATAGAAATTGAAACTGCTATATCTGAGCCATTTTTTAAGGTAAAGACAAACAAAAAATGCTCCTGAATCCTTATATCAAGATCAAATACTTAAGAAAGAAACCTTTTTCAATTTCTAATTTTTTTGCACCTCACTTTAAATATATATATATATTTTAATTTAATGGCCGCCATTTTGAAACAAGATGGCTGATGAATCTGGCCAGCGAACTTGGTCGAGGTGTTGATGTATACTATCCACATGCCTCCTTACATCGAAATAGGCGAATACGTGTGTTATCGCGTGACAAATACGAGATCGTTTCAAAATGTTAGCCATGCTAGAAATTCAAAGTGCTATAAATCAACCATTTTTTAAGATATCAACAAAAGAACAAATTTTCAGAAACAAAAACTGCTCCGGAATCTTTGTATCAAGGCTAAACACATAAAAAAAATCTTTTTCATTTTCCAATTTTTTAATACCTCATTTTGAATTTTAAATTTAATTTTTTTTAAAATTGCAACCCTTTTGAAACAAGATGGCGAATGAAGCTGGCCAACGAACTCGGTCGAGACATTGGTATGTACTATGTACAGACCAAGTTACATCCAAATAGGTTCATAAATACGCCTGTTATCGCGTGACAAAAATCAGGTCGTTTTAAAATGTAAGCCACAAGAGAAATTCAAAATGCTATTACTCAGCCATTTTTTTTTAGATATAGACGAGAGAAAAACTGTTCCGGAATCTTTGTATTAAAGTCAAACACATACAAAAAAAATCTTTTTCATTTTCCAATTTTTTGGTATCTCATTTAATTTTTTTTATATTTTAATTTTTTAAATGGCCGCCATTTTGAAACAAGATGGCGGATGAAGCTGGCCAACGAACTCGGTCGAGATATTTGTATGTACTATGTACACACCAAGGTACATCCAAGTCGGTTCATAAATACGCCTGTTATTACGTGAGAAAAATCAGGACGTTTCAAAATGTCAGCCACGCTAGAAATTCAAAATGCTATAACTCAGCCATTTCTTAAGATATAGACGAAACAAAAACTGCTCCCGAATCTTTTTATCAAGGTCAAACACATAAGAAGAAAATAATTTTTCAATTTTCAATTTTTGGTACCACATTTCAAATTTAAATTTTTCTTAAAAATTTAAATGGCCGCCATTTTTAAACAAGATGGCGGGTGAAGCTGGCCAACGAACCCGGTCGAGACATTGGTATGTACTATGTATAAACGAAGTTACATCCAAATCGGTTCATAAATACGCCTTTTATCGCGTGACAAAATTCAGGACGTTTCAAAATGTCAGCCACGCTAGAAATTCAAAATGCTATAACTCAGCCATTTTTAAGATATAGACGAAACAAAAACTGCTCCGAAATCTTTGTATAAAGGTCAAATACATAAGAAAAAAATATTTTTCCATTTTTAATTTTTTAGTACCACATTTCAAATTTTAAATTTTTAAAAAAGATTTAAATGGCCGCCATTTTGAAACAAAATGGCGGATGAAGCTGGCCGACGAACTCTGTCGAGAGATTGGTATGTACTATGTACACACTGAATTACATCCAAATCGGTTCATAAATACGCCTTTTATCGCGTGACAAAATTCAGGACGTTTCAAAATGTCACCCACGCTAGATATTCAAAATGCTATAACTCAGCCATTTTTTAAGATATAGACGAAACAAAAACTGCTCCGGAATCTTTGTATAAAGGTCAAATACATAAGAAAAAAATATTTTTCCATTTTTAATTTTTTGGTACCACATTTCAAGTTTTAAATTTTTAAAAAAATTTTAAATGGCCGCCATTTTGAAACAAAAAGGCGGATGAAGCTGGCCAACGAACTCGGTCCAGATATTGGTATGTACTATGTACATACCGAATTACATCGAAATCGGTTCATAATTACGGGAGTTACAGTGTGACATAGGTCAGATATATATATATATATATATATATATATAGATATAGATATAGATATAGATATAGATATATATAGATATAGATATATATATATATATATATCAATTTTGAACGGAGGGTGGTTTCGGGGTCTGGGGGGTCATGATCGATGAAAATATACCAAAATTTTTTGAAATCGCTTTCCTCCGAACGGCTGCAATAGGTAGCTTTTTTGTAAAGAGAACTACCTAATACACAGCGGTTGAAGAAAAAAATCATCTTATTAAGGGTGTATTCAAATCCAAACTGCATATTTTCTTACTCATTTTTAAATTCATTTTTGCTCTCAAACGCATCCAATTGGTTGATTCTCTTATTCAGAAACTATATGATGTACAGTAATGATCGATTTTTTGATAGAGGCAGAATATATTTCAAAAAATGATGTCAAATTGGGCATTTTGAACAGAATTTCCCAAAGCGATTGTGTTAGAAATGAAAAATATTGCCCTTCTGAGAAAATAATTGTTTATTAATCAAGTTTTAATTAATTGAAAGAAAAATAAAAACACAGGTCGCTTATAAATCTTTTCAAAAATCAAGTCAGAAAGTTTCATATTTTTTTTTATTAAAAATGAATCTGAAAATGTGCCAGAAAATTTCGAGTTGCTGATCATGGAAAAGTATTTTTTTTAAAACCGCCTTAACATGATTCTGATAAAACCAGCTATTATATAAAAATGAAATAAAAACTCGTCAAAAGCAGACAGATAAAACTGTTAATGTGGATTTATATGTAATCATGACTTAGTGTTTGTTGGTGAAATTACTATACTTAACTTCGAAATCTACCTCTGCCTGTAGGCCGGGCCGGCAGGGATTTTTAAAACTTCAAGCATCTTAATATTTTTTGAAAAAAAAGCTACTAATGTTTTAAACTAGTTGGAAATTGCTCGTCAAACGTGGCAAATGAGGTGCGTTCGTACTATAACTAGTTTTATAAATATTTTTTGCACCACATATTGTACTGAATGTATATTTTAGTGCACTTCACAAGTGTATATCCGTTTCATTCTGTTCGAAAGGCTGTAACAAAGGCTGTAAAATGCACTTACAATAATTTTTTCCCATTGGCCATAATGTAACGGAAAACTTTTGACTGTCCCTATAATTAAACTATACATCCGATTTTCATAAAATTGGAAATGACTCAACAAAATTTTCCAACAATTATATATTTAAATTTTCAGACCATTCGGAAGGCTGTAACATCATTAAAATGCGCTTGCAATTTTTTTTTCCCATTGGCCATAATGTAACGGAAAACTTTTGACTGTCCCTGTAATTAAACTATACATCCGATTTTCATAAAATTTGAAATGACTCAACAAAATTTTCCAGCAATTATATATTTAAATTTTCAGACCATTCGGAAGGCTGTAACATCATTAAAATGCACTTGCAATAATTTATTCCCATTGCCCGTAATGTAACGGAAAACTTTTGACTGTACCTGTCATTAAACTATACATCCGATTTTCATAAAATTTTAAATCACTCTACAAAATTTTGCAACAATTATATATTTAAAATTTCAGACCATTCGGTTGGGTAGTTTTTGCTCTGTTATATGCGGACAGACGAACGGACGGACGGGCAAACAGACGGACTGAACGACAACTATAGGTGCTAAGTATTTATATAATTACGAACGCACCTAAAAAATGTACTGCTATTGCCACCCACATTGGTGAATTTCAAAGGGTATTTGATGAATGAACAAAAAAGGATTGTCTTAGTCAGTTAAAAGCTAAAATGCATATGGTGTGTTAATTTTTTTAAAGCCAACTTGGTAAAACAGTTCTTCCTTTATGTATTTACTTAATGAAAGTCCTTCTAGGTGAGTTGAATAGAAAATGCCCCTCTACTGTCATCGACCTTTCATTGTTAAGTTTACCATTTTTCGCTGTCTTTCTATTTCTTGTAGAGAAGCTATGGAAACAGACCTAGGTCTCAGTAACAAATGTTAACCATGATGGACTAATAATGAGTAGATTATGAAAAAGTATACGCACCGCTTAGATGACACATTTTGACTTTTCAAGGATGTTAAGACCCCTTGAGATTTTTATTCAGTTCCTTTTTTGAATAAACCGATAAGATAAATAATTACCGGAGTAAAAATGAAAAGAATAAAAATAAGACATTTAATAAATAAATTCTATTGTAATAAATAAAATCTATTTTTAATTTTTCGGCACAATTAGTAACAATAAGTCATATTTTGAGGAGAGGAGGCTTATATAACAGGATGGGCCAAAAAACTTTTTTCGATTTTCGATGATGGGTAGTGCGGAAAAGTTGCCACTGGTGGCACTAAGTTCACACAAGAAATTTGAGGTTTTTCGGACAATTCCTTCATTTTCCACAAATGGCTTGAAGTTTGGCTCAAATGCTGATTTTTGAACTTTTTTAGCAAAAGTTTAAAAAATGTTAAATTTATGTTTTTTTAGCTGAATTTACTTGAAATGTCATGTTTAGAGTTAGAAATGTTTAAATAAGCTCTAATTATGCATTATTTAATAGTTGTGTGCATTTTGAATTGGGTGACTTTTATAGCTTTTTCGCGTATAAGTGAGCAAAAATTGCAGGAATTGTGACAACAGGGAATAAGGATCTCGTCATCCGTAAAGACTTAGAGGAAGAAAAATTGCAAGAATCTTCTTTGATAGTAGAAAAAATAAAACGATCTTCATAAACAAGGGGGACTAGCAAGCAGCGCCATCGACAGAAGGAAGAAACAAATATCACCATGTTGTCTGAACGTGGTTTGTAATATTTGGGTAATTGACATCTCCTTCTGACCACTGCGGAGAAATAGCAAAATCATTATATAATTTTCTAAGCCAGAATAAAGCCTGCTTTGGAAAAAATCAAGAAGAGAACTGCAACATTTGATATGTGTTCTTCCTACGAACGAACTCCCACTCTGACAGCGACATCAACTGTCTAAACTAGATGGTAGAACCACTTGGCCTAAGATCTTTACCAACTGAAACGGAGCTAGATTAACAGAGTACTCACATCTTTAGCCTTTTGCATTTTTGATGTCCAACAAACAGGAATAGATAGGCTCGTAGAAATGAACAAGCACATTTCCCCACGCCATTAGGGATTATGTGCTTCGTATTTCTCTCGACGGTTCTGCTTGTTCCCTTTTTTCTATAAAGATCGTGTTATTATTTCTACTATAAAAAAATATTGTAATTTTTCACCCTCCAAGATATTCCTCCTCCTGTATCTTCTTTTCAAGTTTCTTTTTTTGTCCCCTGACCAGGTATTTATCGATGACGAGATTTTTATTCCTGGTTGTCACAATTCCTGCATCCTGAAGCACAGATGAACCTCTTAACGCAGTTTACCTATATGATATACCAGTTCTAAATCCGGCGAATGCTGTGTGAGAAAGGGATATGCGTTTAGGAGTGTCTCCTTTTGAAGGCCCTGGTTCAAATTCTGATTCAGACGAACTGCCTGCTTCAAAGTTCCCACTTTTTTAATCTTCTGACAAATAGCTGTATTTTAGGGCAGAACAATAATTAAAATCCCATCTCGCAGTTACTCCCATCTCCAATTACCCCCCTCATCCTCGTGATGACTGATTACGTTTTCATTGGTTTCTACTCCATATCTCCTCTCCTTCCAGAATTGCTGTCAAGACATGCTGTGGTCTGGCATTCAAATATGTGACTCTGGACGCATCAAAAAACCGAAGGAAAAGCGAGGAACACAATAAAGACAAAAGAGAGAAAACGACGAACGAACCAAACAATACTTACAATTTTTGCTCAGTTATACGCGAAAAGGCTATAAAACTCGCCTAATTCAAAATACACATAACTAATAAATAATAGATAGTCAGAGCTATTTAATCATTTCGTACACTAAACATGACATTTCAAGTAAATTCAGCGAAAACAAATTTAATTTACCATTTTAAAAATTTTTGCTAAAAAAGTTAAAAAAAATTGAGCAAAACTTCAAGCTATTTGCGGCAAATGAAGGAATTGTTTGAAAAATCTCAAATTTTTTGTGTAAACTTAGTGCCACCAGTGGCAACTTTTCCGCACTACGCATCATCGAAAATCGAAAAAAAGTTTTTTTCGGCCCACCCTATTATATAATAGGGGGTTGGTTAACCGAGTGTGTCGGTTAATTGAACGTCGGATAATCAGGAGTCTATAGTAATTTTAAATAGCATTAATTATTTCATATTCATACAATAATTAACTGCAAGGAATGATTTAACCAATAGAAACTATGACGGTGTTGATTATATATCATCCGGTATCGCCCCCCCCACCCCCCCCCACCCCCCCCACCCAAAAAAAAAAAAAACGAGTCTCTGGATCCGCCCCTGCTCTGAGACTTCAGCAAAGGCATTATCTATGGAGTTGATTTACTGAAAAGTCTCTCACTCTTATTCAGGGTTGGCAAGGTTTTGGACACAACGGTAAAAACCACGGTAAAATCCATGGTTTAAACCGTACTGTAAAAAACCCTTCTGTCTAAAACTGTCCAAAACTATATTTTGTAGTAAAATTGTATTTATCATAATAATGCTAAAAGTTTAAAAAATTGGCAAAAAGATTACAATACAAAAATACCCTACGTTATACTATCTAACAATTTAGTAGTAACAACCTAATTGTGCTACGTAACAAAGTAGTTACATTAAAAAGATATTAAATTTAATTATGTATCGTAATTTTAATGTTACTCTTTTAAATAATAGTAGTTAATAGAAGTACTAACAATTTTTATGAAGAATACATTCTGATTCTGTTACTGAAAGTCCCGAGAGTTGTTACTGGAAATAATTGATAAATGGAGTTCAGGTTCAGCATACTGATTAAACCAGCTTACTGCTGGTAACTATGTATATGTGTATATTAAGAAATAGCATAAATAAAAGTAATTGATTTTGTTTGATTATGAGATATTTAGATATTGACTATTATTATAACACTATATTATATGACTAATTTATTATAACAACACTATTTAACTCTTAAGAAATATAATGTTCACTAGAATTAAATTCATAATAAAAATACATATTTTAAAAAATAACTTCTAGATTTTAAATTAAATATTTGTGTTTTCTTTCATTATCCTATAATCTAGAAAAGATAATTTACAATGAAACATTATTTAAAAGAAATTTCTTTGCAACATTTTCTTGGACAAAAATTTAAATAAAAGCACTAGTGTTAAGCAAATCTCCCCTCCCTATACTACAAGTGTGGTATTATAAAGAATTTCCTATTATTATAACTCAATTTTAACAGAAACAGAACTTTTTATGTTACACAGATATTAGAAAAATTTGAACTTTTTTTTCATTTACCAAAGAATTAAATGGAATGTTAGTAAAATATATTGTTAGATATTTATATTTATTCATATGTTTAATAAGTGTGCAGTGGTTACATGTGGAATGTTGCTTTTTTTAAGGTTTTGGACACTTTAGTACAGTTTTGGATGCTTTAGTACAGTTTTAGACACTTTAGTACAGTTTTGGACAGTAAAACCCACATGTCCTGTCCAAAACCCCAACCCTGCTCTTATTGTGAGAAACAAAAAAGGGTTTAAGTGTGTCAATGCCAATGCAATCCACCCACTGTCCATTCTTTTTGTTCCACCGCCTTCACAGGTTCCACGAATAAGAAATAATCCCTGTAGAAGTCACACATGTTCTTTGTCTTTCATCCTTCCCCAAATATTGCTAGTAGAACAGAAAAAAGAACGACGCTGGGGAAAAAAAAAAACTGAGAAAATCGGTTACGGCATGAAAGAAAAGACGTATGACTGACATTATGCGTCGTATAAACAGAACATTACAACATTAAAATACATGGAGATGAATCGAGACCGCACTGAAACGACGTATAACTGTAAAAGACGTATAAACGAGAAACGTATATATGGTTCTTCACTATATATTAATCTGATTGTATTTAAAATATCACAACACCAATAAGAAAAGAAAAGATTTTTCCCATAGACCGTAATGAAACGGAATTCTTTTATGTGGCTCTGTAAATGAACTATAAATCTACACACTTCGTTTTCAATACCGAATATTCTACAGTGAACCTCAATAGCATATAAAAATTTCATGGAAATCCAAGCATATTTACGAGAGTCAGAGCACGGAGAGACAGACGGCAGATATACAAACCGAATTCATAAACATTTTTCAACTATGCTGGTAAATGTTAAAAAATGTATTTCATGTAACATTTGTTTGAAAATAGCAGCTTTATTTAGTGACTTGTTATGACTTGTTATGACCCATTTATGCCTAGCGTCCCATTTTTAGGACGTTTCGAATTCTAATAATTTTTTTTTTATTTTTCTTCTTCTTCACAACTTGGAAATTGTATGAACTAATTGTCTATAAATATCTTTATCTATTACCGAGAGATGGTAGCATAAAATTGATATTAATTGCTTAAATGAAGGCCTTTTTTCGGTGCTTACAGATTTTTCATTTTTCAAGATAGCGAAATGTAAAAAGTAAATTTATTTTTATTTTTTGAATCAAGGATCCAAATAAATAAGTCATAATCTTAGTTTGTAGACTTCTTTGAAATACGTATTTTTTTAAATTGCGAAACTATATGTTCAAGCCTATTTTTTATGCATGTTTGTAACGTACAAAATATAGTGCGCAAAAGGTGCAAATGGGTACATATTTCTATTAGCCATTTAGGAGGCAGTTATTTATGTAAAGTCCTTTTCAAGATGATTTTGGAATAAATTGATTTTTAGCCTCAAATACGATTATTCTTAATTTATTATTAATAATACTCATAATGTTATTAGTCTCTGTAAAGAAATAAATATAGTTTTTTAATTGTTCATAAAAATACTAATTATAGTATATAATATACAATTTGAAAGCTTAATTTATATATATTTAGACAAAACATATATTTATGCATTTTTCCACATATAGATATCCCATATTTAGTACGTTTACATTTTATCAAATAAATACAAAAATATTTCAGCCTAATTTTTTTTTTTTTTTTTTGTATTTTTCCAGTTTATTCTGCAACATTTTAAAGTGATTTTACCAAAAATTTGAGGAAACAAAAATTCAGGCATAAATGGGTTAAAATTAATCTCATCAATGAGCATTTGCTTGCTACAATAATGTAACTACTGGTAGAGTTACCACAAAATTCATTTTCCAGAGTACAATGAAAAGAAACAAGAACGTAAAATCATGCATCAAGCATAGATTATGAAAATTTTTCCAACACATCCAAAATGTTTATAATAGATCTTCACAGTTTAATAAATTGGAAAAGGCTATCTAAATAAACAATTTGTAAAACGCATAAAACGTTTGAAAACTCAATTTCAGATATTACTACCAATAGTCGGAAAAATATCTGAATTTTTTCTTCAGCCCTGTATATGGTCTATAGATTTATCAGACAATAAATAATATGCCAAAATTTAGTCATGTTAGAAAACGCATTGCACAATTCAAATTTCCCCTTCATCAATTTTTATCAATAAATGAGAATGTACTTCATATCTTTTGTGCTGTCCTGTATACCATCTATAGAATTTGTACTTACCAAATAATAGAGAAAATATCAGTTTAATTTAAAACGCATACCACAACTGAAAATGTACTTTCAGCAATTATTGTTCATAGAGAGTAAGTTCTGTGACCGACTTATTTTGTGTGCCCCTGTATATGAATGATGAATGCTGTGCACACCATATTCTACTGTAAATCTCTTGCAGTGCATCACAGATATATATAAATATATCGATTTCAATATGTTTGATACAGTATAGCATGCATAAAACAGATCGAAAACGATTTTTCCCCCATAGGCCGCCATGTAACGGAATTATTTTGAGTGTCCCTGTAAATGAACCATAAATGGTAAGAATGCCATATTCTATAGTTAGCATCTTGTAGTGCCCTTCAGGGATATATATAAATTTTTATGTGTTTGCAGCATTAAAAACAACCGCAAACGATTTTCTCCGTAGGTCGTATTGTAACGGAATTCTTAATGAACCGTAAAAGACACACACTTCATTTTCAATACCGAACATGCCATAGTAAATCTCAATAACATATATCAACTTCATGGTAATACGACAATATTTACATGAGTCAGAGCACGGTCAGACAGACAGACAAACCCAATTTATAAACACTTTTCAACTATGGTGTAAAGAGTTAAAGAAAAGCAGATTAACCAGATGCCACGGTTTGGCGCTAAACTAAAATCTGCCAACGAAAAGACAGATTTTGATTTGATATTGAACATACAATTAATATCAAATTAAGCTAAATTGCTTAAAACAAAAGATACGCTCTATCAGATAATACTCGGAATTGTAGTTTCATTTTTACTATTGATTTCTTAATTTCTAACTGTATTATTATCATCTTCCTAGTTTTATTATTTATATTTTATTCTACCTACCATGAAAAAAAGATGGATTAATCATACCCCATATAAAAATTAAAGAACGATATTTGTTCCTATATATTTTTTAAACGGATAAAAATTCTTATTTTGTATTTCTTTTGCTTATTTGCCTCGAAAAAGAAGGATATTTTGGTCCGTTATGGAGAAAATCAGAACTTTGTCTTGTTTTAAACATGATTTTCTTTCCGCCTTTTTTTTATTCCAAAAGTTTTGTACGATTTAGCCTAACATTTTTTCCCCTTTAACATTTCTTATTACAAGTGAAAATGAGTTCCATTGTTAAAATGCGGTAGAAAATCATTCAGCTTATCAAAGATATAAATGACAAGCGTCTATTTTTTTCCCTTTAGATTTTATCAGCTAATCAAATTACAAAGTTTCTTTGACAGTTAGAACTCATTTCTCCACGTGAAAATTGTGATATATGATCTTGTAAAATCACACTTCTCTTGAATGGAACAATACTCAAAGTAGAAACAAATTACCAGTTTCCCCACAGTTTCCCCTAACCTTAGTCACAATGAAAAATACAGTTAATTAAAAATACATTATGTACAACCCTATTTTGGCAACACAAAAAATGATACTATATTCAAGCCTACTGTAAAAAGAAAAAAACATTGTTCTTTAATTAATATTTTTTTATTAATATGTGTGACAAAACTACCAATCTATTCCATGACTAATAAAAAAAAAAGAATGTAATTAGCAACATAAACAAAACGGCATTGTAATCGAACGTGAGGAATTCTCCATATCACATATCTTTATCGTCTGCGAAGTACAAAAGAACACTGTAGAGGCACGATTACTATAAACAAAAAACAACGATCTTTTTTAATTGTTTTTATCTGGTTAAAAGAAAAAATCCATCTTACATGATCTCAAACGAGAATTTTAATCTATCACAAAATTATTCCATGTCGGGGTTTTTTGTTATTTTTTGGTCGTGTTTTTTTCTGTTTGTTTTTATTTCTTTTACTCCAGTCACGTAACAATGGCGGACGAGTGTGTCACGTGACCCAGACAAGAGGACCGGTGAAAGTTTTGAATGGAGGCGGGGCTTCTTCTGGCTGAACTTTCGGATCTCAACCCAGTTTTGTGATGAACACCTGAGGTATATAAGAAGGATCTAATATCCGAATGGACATATAATACCCTAACTCCTACAAGAAAAAAGTTCCGTTTTTCTCTGGATCAAGTAGCCATGAACACTCTCGTGGTAAGTTACTAATATCGTTTATCTATAAAATGTGTAATATGCTATAACTCTTCCTTCTCTCAATCTCGTTTTTTTTTTTTTTTTTTGAAAAATTATATAATTTTTTAATCGAATGTTAGTAGCAAATTTCACCAATATATATTAATGTGTATTTGAGAGAAAAATATCTAAAAATAAAATAATAATTGGGTAAAAAGAAAGTTATTTGCTTATTATATTCGTTCCTTTATTGTTTTAGTCAATTATATTTTACTTTACTTTATTTACTATTTTCACTTAAACAATTGTGCATCATTTTTCTTGATAAAAATAAAAATATAAATTTTTTACGATAAAAAAAAATTATAATAATAATAATAATAATAATAATAATAATAATAATTCAACTAAGCAATAGAATTAACTGCTGTATTGATTATAACTTGAGTAATTCTAAACAGATGTAGTTTTCCTGAAAGTCACAATAAACTATTATAGCAAATATATTACAAAAATATTAAAATCTCTAACAAATAATAACTTTTAAGTAATTTTTAAAGAGTATAACTTTTAAGTACGTCTATTAATCCTAAAAAACTTAAATTATTCCATATTCACAATTATTATAAACCTGTATATAAAGAAGGAAAATGGCTTATAAATGTAATCGTTATAGTAACACTGTAACAGGTTATAGATGTAACTAAAGAGATATACAGCGATTGATGCAATTGCTAAATATATAAAACATTTCAAATGATTAATTGCCCTTAAATTTTATTATTCCTTATCAACAAACCACTATTAAATATTTTCGATTTAAATTTGTTCAGCACTATTTATCCTAAAAATCTCGTGTCACTGTATATTAGGAATTGTTTTAAATCTATACATAAAGAAGAAACAGTAGTTTATAAATATAACCAAAAGCAAACAACGATAGATGGAAAGGTTGAAACATGAAATCTTTTTAAATTACTGTTATGTTTAAATTTTCTATTAATTCTTACGAAAAAGAAACTAGTACTTGAGGTTTTGCTTTTTGTTCATCATTATTAGTTCTTGATGATTGAAATCATTGTATATTCTGAAGAATTTAAACATTTCGTGACTCAATAACTCCGATTTGAAACATATTTACTCAGTTGTTAGAATACATCATTCTAAGCATTTAAAAAACAATAGTAAAAATTTTAAACATAAAAATAAAAAATTATTGACCAAAAAGTGCTTTTTTCACATCTGCAATAAACAGAAAATTACGTATTCATAATATTGTCATTTTTCTAATACAAAATCACAATAATCTAATATCTAATACAAAATTGAACGTCCTCAGCCTTTTTAATTTTACAAAATTGACGAAGTTCATTTTAGCAATAACAATGCGAAGCTGCTGACTTTGGAATAAAAAATAAATTCAGTATCGTTGTCTGTTGAGAATTCTATGAACAATTTATAATAACTGCTGTATTGGAAGATAGCAGCAATGAATAAAATCGTATTTTAAAGCCCACTGTATAAGTAACATTTACTTTTGGATATGTTACAGATATGCAACACAGTGATACGAAGGGCTAAATCTATTCATAAATGAGAAGCAATGATTTATAAATGTAACAGAAGAAATATATAGATAGATTCAAGAGCTTAGTCTGTTATGAATTGCGTATAAATTTATTGTTAGTTTATACCTACAAACTACAATTTGAGATTTTACTCTAATTTTTTTCAATAATAAGATAAGGAAATAGGAGTTTGAGACCATAGTTAAAACTTTTAACGGCACAGACGGCGTAATTAAGGGCGCCACTCAGTGAATAAACAGTTGTGAATACCAAAATAATTATGTAATTAACATCTGCGCTTCCTTTACCCTCTCCCCAAAGACACTTCAATATCCAACCAATGTATAAAGATCGAAATTTTTTCTTGCTCTCTTGCATTACGTATTTATGTAGGTAAGTCGTCATCACATTCATCACAGACGTACGGAATATGCCGACGCCGCCCGTGCATTTGTGTAATTTATTCTATTTTCTTTCTTAATTAATTTTTTTTTCTAAATGTGATGTCTATTACTTTTATACTAATACTGGACATTAGATGCTATTCTTTTTAAGCAACAAAAGTTGATATTTAGCCCTGAAATGACGTTGGCGCATGGAGTACGTCCTTATATTGCCACAAACCGTCCATGTTATATTAATTCTAATTAAATCAATATTTCTGCAATTTGATGCCTATTACTTTTAAACTTTTGTACTAAGTGGCGATTGCATTAAACAAAGATATCATTAAAAGTTGCTATTTAGACTTTAATATATCTTAGCTCATATAGTACGCCACACGTGTTTTATGTTACTACAAACCGTGTTAAAGATTAGTTAAAATATCTATCCTGCTAAGTTTTATGGAGAACATGGGACAAAATCTTTTGTCTAGCAAAAAAGGATGACAATCAACGTCAAAAGAGACACATTATCTGTATAAATTGTTATATTATCTAGTAGACCGGGAATTGTAAGCAGCTTTTGAAAAACTCGAATTCCTCATATAGCATTTAATAGATATAGACCGAGTAATCAATAGAAGTATGCAAGTGCACCGAGAATAAAAAAAATTAAATTTTATGTTACCGCAAGTTGAATTTCAAAATGAAGAAAAGAACACTGTAACAACTGGCAATTGGTAAGTTGTCGGTTAAATAAATTAAAATGTATGTAAGTTTCAAGTAATCAAATTGTAATGAATAAGTATTGAATCAAATTATGTAATTAAAAAAAAAAAATCCTAGTGATAAGTAAGTTAACCTAAATAACCTAAAGAATTGTAGTAGTGTAAAGTTAAAATTAAAATTGTTTTTTCAATGTTTCTCGATTGTTACTTATTAAATTTACTCACATACGTTTATGTTAATAAAGGTTCGGGAAAATTAGAAAAAATTTTAAGTAAAATAATGCTATAAAGTGATAAAATATCATCTATTAAGATTGACGATCGTTTCGTCGCACCAACTGCGACATTTTCAAAATCATACACGATAGAAAATATTTTCACATAATTTAAAAATAATAGACATAGTAAATAATGTCACGAGACATGATGCATAATGAAAACATGATGCATAATGATGCAAACATAAAATAAATTAAAATTAAATTAGTTATTTGTGAACGTGGATTAGTTTTCATATAATTTAACAAAACAATAACACTTAACTTACTTAATCTGTTTATCAGTGATCATTATGCATGTTTTTATAGAAAACATTTCTTAAGGTTTCTACTTTCCAACAATAATACAACAAAAACAATATCGTACTACATTGTCTGTTTATGCATAACAGAATTTTGAAAAAGTTGGCTGTGGATCTATCGCAGTTTATACACTCTTTTATTTAACACTTTATATCCTGACGGTACTTGTCAGTACCATTAACCCTTTATCTACTGACGGTACTGATAAGTAACATTAAAATAACTTGTTATAAAATTCATTTAATACATTGATTTGTTGTAGTGCAGTTTAGAATGAGTTATAGATACATTACTTTATCTTGTTCCAAAAACATTATGGGTTACACAAAACAAAAATATTTTTAAAAGGATGGTTTCAATGGATAGTTTTAAAAGGTCGCCTTTGCATGTTTTCAGCTTTCTTGGCGCTGGGGGGGGGGGGGGGATATTCCTATATTTCTATTGTAAGAACATTATATTTGTACATTTCCTAATTCTACAAAATACTAAGAAAAAATATTTAAAATATAAGATTTGAGCGGGGTTATAAATATTGCACAAAATTCCTATGAATTCAAATTTAATGAATCCTTCTAAATCCTTCAATTTTTCTGGCCCCACCAGTGGCTGAGAGGTTCTGCTCTCGAAGCTGGTAGACGGGACGTGCTGGGTTCGAACCCAATCGCGCCCGGCGGCCTAACCGTATCGGAGTTTTCGTGGTTTTCTTCGAAACCGTGGATTCCCATGCGTAAATACGGGTTAGGTTCCCTTAGAAAGACCCCCACGAAGGGCACTCCCCCCAGGGCCTATATCCCACGTGTAGATAATTGGCCGTCATAAATACAAACCAAACCTTCAATTCTTCTAAAATCCTTCTAAAATTGATTAAATGATTGTGTAAATTTTCTAAATGTAGTTTAAACAATTCACGAAAAATGCTTTAGAAGCTAAAATTTTCATGAATTCATAGTTCAGTACATAAAGGGTTAAAGAAAATTCAATGTAAAATTTATTTAATTCGTCTTTTAATAAAAGTAGATTCCACTTTTCATACAAAATAATTTGCTCAATCTTATTTAGAAAGCACAGCGAAGCTAAATATTTTTTAATGTGGTTATTTTCTCAGCCATTTACTTAGGTGTAGAGCTTTTATCCTATTAAAAAATGTAATACGAAAAATTTGCAACTACAAAACACTCCTCTGTTATAGATAGGATCACAATACATTTATTTACCACTGTTCTTATAAGAATTATGATATTTCCAGAACAGTATTTTTTGTTAATTAATCTAATTATTCTTGTAAATATTTTGCAAAAAGAGCTGTAACGATCGTTTTATTAAATCAGTTTTAATTTAAAAAATTATCTGAAAATGAAATTATTATATTAATACATGGAAATTATTCCAGAGGGAAACATTCGCCTTGCATACAATATTTCAAATGAAAATCAAATTTCAAAGTACAAAGTAATTACTTAAAAGGCGCAAATGCCAACATAGTGAAAAAGATTCCAAGCCGGGACTCGAACCCGGGCCATCAGTATAGCGCACTGACGTTCTACCGACTAAACCACTTGGAACGATACCCAGCGCGGAAAATTTCTCACTATTATATGTTGGCTATCGATGCTGGATTTAATTGTGTTCCGTGTTTGCCCCAATTCGGTGGCTCACGTTGAATATTCCATCTTGTGCTGCGATTGTAGCCTTGCCAACATATAATAGTGAGAAATTTGCCGCGCTGGGTATCGTTCCAAGTGGTTTAGTCGGTAGAACGTCAGTGCGCTATACTGATGGCCCGGGTTCGAGTCCCGGCTTGGAATCTTTTTCACTATGTTGGCCTTTGCGCCTTTTAAGCAATTACTTTGTACTTTGAAATTTGATTTTCATTTGAAATTATTATTATACATGTTGTTCTGGCTATCTTAGACAGTAACGTAAATAATTATTCAGGTGAAGCAATTTTTGTATTCAAAATTCAGGATATAAAGTGATAACTCAACCTCTTTTCTGTATGTAAAGACGGCATTTAGCAATCGATTTTTAGCCCACTTCCTGTAATACTAGTATTATCACAAATTATGTACAAAGGTGTGTTTCCAATGACAATACAACATTTTAATATCTTAACAACTTAATTATGAATTAGTACTGTAACAAATATTTAAAGATTGCTACTCTAGATGGCAGCACTAGGCGATAGATCCTTATTATAGCGGCTGCCAAATAGTTTTCTCCCATCATCCCTTGCGATACGTTTTTCCGCAGAGTGTTCTGAGACGCACAATGAATAGGTTGTAAAATGCGCGCCGTCTTGCGTTAGATTTCCCTCGGAGTTTTTAATGAGAGGCGGGAAGTGATGAAATGTTTGAGAATGAATGTTTCACATCCGGATTTCTTCTGTCGTTCTTTACGATGTAAATATGTACAGTAATCCTGTAAATAGCAATATGTCTTGTAGTACATAGTTTTATTAAACATACTTTCAACTAAAATATATAGTGGCATGTTCCTTTTGGAGTAATGAATCTCTTATTAAATATTGTGGCGCCTTCTCATGGAAAGTAAGAAGGTAGCTATAGTGCTTTAATTTTAAGACGTTTTTCAAGTAGCCCGCCACAGGTGATCAGTCGCCCAATATTCTCTCCAACTCGTATTGTTGATGGAATTTGAAAAAACAATGGATTTCATGATGCGACCATAAATGCTCGCCAAAAAATAGGCCAAATCACTAGGAAACTGCAACAAGGAAACATTTTAAAAGTAAAAAGCAGAAAATAAATTATATATAAAAAATGAAGAGTATAATAAAAAAAAACGCTTTTATTAATTAATGTATCATTATATGTTGAGAAATAAATTTAGAACTGCTAAAAAGATAGTTTAAATAATGTTTTCTTTTTTTCTTTTCTGTTGAAAAGAAACAGATGATAATTTATATATTTTTTAACAAATTCTCTTGCTTGCGCTTTCTACCAAACGTTAAAAAAAAAAAACAGTGAATTTTTCTAAATCGAGTTTGGAGCTCAATCAAATGAATGTACTCGTATAAAAACGGAAAGTTTTGAAAAAAACTATTTTTACTTTTATGCTTATTCGAATTCAATATATGTTTCGATTAGAAAACCACGGGTTTAATCAGTAATCGAGAGATACATTTACTACATCCGAAGAATTAAAAATCCTTTACTTCAGACAAAATATCATAATGTCGATTAATACATTAACACAATGAAAAAAAATGTATTGACGAAAAAATTGCGGAAATCGAAATTAGTCCTACATTATAATTTAGCAGTTCAGTGATAATTCTACAATACGAATATTTATACTTCCTTCCCATATAACAGTTTAAATTTTCAGAGTTTTTTTTTTTTTAATTTCTCAAGGAAACTTCAGTTCCATATCATCAGAAATAGTGACCGTGTGTTGAATTTGATATGCCTGGTTTATCAAGAATAATAGGAGGAAAGTTTGAGAGCCAAAAAACTTTTCTCTAGCTTTAAGAAGAAAAAAATTCTCTTGGAAAAAATTAGCCGTTTTGCATAAAATTTTACATGCTAAAAAGCAATTAAAAAAATTGCAGATGATTGTGTTTGCTCTGTTGATTCGGAAAATTACACTCATGTGTGTTTTGAGCATTTAAAAAGTATTACATAAAATTACTATCCCAGTGGTATATTATGTATAGATTAATGTAATTTAAAGCAAGAATGAAAAATTATGCGTCTCGCATTGATTATGAAACACTTTCTAACACATTAAGAATACTGTAACAAAACTTTACAATTTATTAAGGTGAAATATGTCTAAGTAAACAATTTAGAAAATGCATAACGAATTTGAAAACCCAGTTTCTGCAATTACCATGAATAGAACGAAAAATATCCGAATTCTTTTATGCAGTGATTAGACAAAGATTCACATGTATATTACACATTAGGCTAAAAGTTAGTTTAATTAAACACATAGCACAGTTGAAATTTCCCATTCAGCAATTTCCATCAATACACGAAAACTTTGAGCACTTGAGATCTTTTGTGCAGCCCTGTGTATGGTCTGTAGAATTTATACACACCAAGTAATAAACAAAAACGTAGTTAAATTTTAAAACACGTATTACAAAGGAAAACGCATTTCCAGCAACTATTCTTTATAAAGGCAGTACTGTAGCCAAATATTTTAATGTGTCCCTGTATATGAACGATAAGTTCTATGCACACCAGATGTTACAGTAAGCGTTTTGTAGTACACCTCAGTGACATATACAAATTTCAATATATTTAAAATAGTGTAATATCATTAAAATACCCCATAGGCCATAATGTAATGGAATTCTGTTGGGTGTCCCTGTAAATGAGCCGTTAGTGCTACACACTTCATTTTCAATACCGAACATGCCAGCACCAATACATACATCAATTTCATGCCAGTCTGACCATTTCTACGCCAGTTAAAACACGGACGAACAGACAGACAGACAGACAGACAAGCCGAATTCATAAAACCCTTTTCAACTATGTTGGAAAGTGTTAAAGGCAAACTCTATTTGCTGCTTTTTTATGTTTTATACTTTGCAAAACAGAGATAGTCTCCTTTTTAGACGCGTTCGTAATTATATAATTACGAACGTAATTATATAACCTAATACGTAGCACCTATAGTCGTCGTTCAGTCCGTCTATCTGCCTGTCTGTCCGTCCACACATAACAGAGCAAAAACTACCCTACCGAATGGTCTGAAATTTTAAATATATGATTGTTGCAAAATTTTGTCGAGCCATTTCAAATTTTATGAAAATCGGATGTATACATTAAATACAGGGACAGTCAAAAGTTTTCCGTTACATCACGGCCAATGGGAAAAATTATTGCAAGTGAATTGTAATGATGTTCAGCCTTCAGAATGGTCTGAAATTTTAAATATATAATTGTTGCAAAATTTTGTCGAGCCATTTCAAATTTTATGAAAATTCGGATGTATAGTTTAATGACAGGGACAGTCAAAAGTTTTCCGTTACATGACGGGGAATGGGAAAAAAAAAATATTGCAAGAACATTTTAATGATGTTACAGACTATGCGCTTATGAAGCGCAAAAAAAAATGTACATTCAGTACAATATGGGGTGTAAAAAATAATTATAAAACTAGTTATAGTACGAACGCACCTCATTTGCCACGTTTGACGAGCAATTTCCAACTTGTTTTATTTTCTAACGATAAGTTTTATCAGTTATCAATGTTATTAATGTTATTAGAATATCTTTTTTTATTCATTAACGTTACATATTACATATTACATTATATATTTTTGTTCACTCAGAATTTTATAAGAATGAAAATGGAATCATCTTTCAAAGATAAAATAAATTGCAGTGTTAGTTGTTTACTTTTATTAATTCTTCTTATTATTATTTTATTACTCTTTTTTTTCGCTAAAAAAACGCCAATTGTTACTGTCTAGGTTACTTTAAAATGTTTTTTATTATATTTATGTAATATTTTACATTATATGATTACATTGATATTGTTTTGCCATTTCAAAAACTGAAACGATTATAAGAAACACAGTATCGAAAAATATTATAGTTTAAGTATATCGTGTAGAGTATAAATTATAAAGTATAAAGTATTAAAGTATAACGAAAATTACTATTTTATTACTCTTATTATTTTTTTTTATTCCGTTAAAGAAAAAAAAAAAAAAAAAAAAAGGTCAATTGTTACTATTTGGGGTTACTTTATAAAATGTGTTTGATACTATTTATGTCATATTTACATTATAGGATTACATTGATATTTATATTGTTTTTCCATTTAAACGACTAAAGGTTTTTTTAGGAAAACATTATCGAAAAATAACCTTTCTACGTAAATTTAGTCATTAGAATTAATATTTCTAAAATTTTAAGTGATACTTTTGAATTCATATTATATCGTAATTTAAATTTCACATTCTTGTAACGAACTTCATTTCTTTGCGTTTGTCGAGACCAAATTTATCTATAACATGTTTTTTCAATTCACAAAAATATTTTTCACTAAAAATAACATTATTAAAAACATTAATATTAATAAATATAAGTAAAGAGAATTCATTTCAATTACTTATTTACATTACTTTTGTTCTGAAAAAAATCCATCAAAGAATAAACGCATATCAATTAGCATGATTTATAAAATATATCCAACGTTGCATAGAAAATATCTATGTAAATCGCATTTCATATTTATTACTTTTGTTTAAAAAAAAATTGTATCTTTATATTCAAGGCGAACATTTATCATATAATATAAATGACTTTAATTGATAATGTTAAAAATTAATTTATTTTACTAATAAATCCATACAAATTTTCTGAGACGTAAGCAAATTATTAAATTTTCTAATTTATTAAAATGTAATCAATTACTTTTACTTATTGTATTATTTTGCACAATAATTTACAGTACAGCACGTACATATAAAACGAACATACAACATTTTTATTTATCATACCGAACGTAACTTTTAATTCATTAATTATAATACAATAATTCAAGATTTTATTCCTTTGTGTTATTTCAAATAAAGTAGTTTTGATTCCAGTTATGTAATATTAATTACATTACGAGATTACATTGATACTTATCTTATGTTTCCCCTTAAACGAATGAATAATATTTCTACGTAAATTCAGCCATTGCAATTAATATTTTGCGAATCCTACTCCATTCATTTGAATCCGATCTCTGTACATTTTTTTTTTTTTTTTTACATTACACCATTGATTATAATTCAACAGATCCAAATGTTAATATTTTGTATTATTTTTATGACATGTTTTTGTTTCTCATTACATAATATTAATTACATTATGGGATCTTCGTTGAGATTCATTTTATTTTGCCATTTAAGCGACTCAATAAGTATATAATAAAAATGTGATCGTAAAATAATCTTCCTCATAAGTTTAATCAATGCAATTAACCGTTGGATTCTATATATCGGTTAAATCCACATTAGTGTGACTTCGGATTTCGTAACTTCAACTGCGTATAACTTTATTGGCTTTGTTCATGATAACTCATAATTCAAATGCAAAATTGAATGAGGAATCAAACTGCGTTTTTTATTTTTATCAAAAATTTCACTTATTTATAAAAAAGGTAAACTAATGAAAGCATATTTTAAAAGATATATACATTATAGTACAATAAAGAAGATATTGTGGTGATATTTTAAACATTATTTTGTTTGCTTCCTGTGAAATGTGATGGCCAGTGATGAATCCAGAGGGTGGCTAAGAGGGGAGTATTAAATCCCCACACACAAATTCACGCACCGAAAGTTTTCATATTTGCTATTTCATTATGGTTTGAAAACGGGAATTCGCGCCTCAGAACTCCAGAAATTCTCATCGGAAAAAAATTATTAATTCAACATTCGTGTTTTAATCAGCAAAAGTATTGAGGATGGACATTATTCGCATTCAAACAACACTTAGAATGTAATTTTCGGAACATAACTTTTTTTTTTTTTTTTTGCATGCATATTTAAAATAAGCTTCTTAAAATTTGTTAAAAGCATCCACATATTTATGCCAGTGGGGAAGGTAAAATTTGGCCTGGTAACAATAAAACTCAAAACTATAGGACCATTGTATATCATCTGAGGGAAGATTATTTGAAAAAAGGGTTTCTACCTCTATATTTCGTGACTTTTTATGATTTTACTTTTTTTTCTGGAACGATCTTTGTATGTTAGCAAAACAGTGTTAAAAATATGAAAATATTTGTTGGTTCCGGGAATAAGATATTTGAATTGCCTTAAAATGTCAATACTGTATTTGACCTAAACTTGGCGGCAATTACAGTATGCCAGTGGGCATAAATTAAAATTTTATATTAAAGTTTAACCCGGAAGTACTACGCCTTGAAATTTAATGATACGCCCATGATTTGCTGGTCAGTGATTGAATCATTATTTTCAATTAAATGCCCTTGCTGTTGGAGAAATTTAACAAAACTTCTGTTAATGGGTCATTCCATGTCATGTGTGGGACAGATTTTCTACATATTTCTACTGTTTTAACAATGTTGTTATATCCTCAAATTAAAACAACCATGCTAATATGAAAATCTAGTTTTTTGTTATTTTTAATGAAGAGTTTATGTTTTAACAACTTAAGTCAACAGATATAGGTATTTATGTAAGCAAGACATTGTCAGTTTTTCATGGAATATACCTGAAACGGACAGATTACTTAAGTCAAGGATTTAAAATATGGAAATTTTTATTACCTATTATTTAATTCCTACTATTAGTTCACACTCTCCCTATATATATCTTGTTCAAATTTTCAATCGTTAATAAAATACTTATTATTCATCCTATCAAGTTCAAATACATTTTTTTAAACTTGTAGTGGATGACACTTGATGTTAATACAGTTTATTCAAATATTAATTCATTAATTAAGTTTTAATTAATTAAGTTTTGTGTTATATGGGAGACAAAATGGCGACCATTGGTTATTAAACAGCATTTAATGCATCTCCATAACTATAAGGGAGTTACCATAGGGGGACCCTGTTCTGTCGCCAAATACCGCCAAATTTGGTAACCAAAATGAGCCGCCAAAAGTCACGCCAACTTGGCGATATCTCTAATACTTCGCCAAATTCCCATAGACTTCCATTGTAAACCACTAGGGTTTACTTGCTTATAGAAAATCAACAAATTGAGATATTTTAATGCAACAAAAACTAATATTAGCTTAAGGGATCACATTAAATTTTTCTTTAATTACCTAAGTAGGAATTGACTTTAAAAAAGAAATTTTTATATTACTTGTTTTTATTATTTATTTATTATTAAAAACGGGCAGCTTACTAAGGTCTAACGCTTAACATGTAGAGATTTTTAAACCTATTAAAAAGAGCCATTCCATATCACGTGTGGAACAGCTTTTCTACAGATTGCTGCTGTTTTGTATCCTCAAATTAAAACGACTATGCTAATATATAAATATAGGTGTTTTTTTTGTTAATTTTAAGGTATAGTTTATATTTTACCAACCTATAATTTAATAAATATAAATATTTATGTAAACGTCACGTGCGGGACATTTTGCCCGTTTCTCATGGAATAGACCAAAAATACTTGAAACTGCCGTTTTTTATCATTGGAGATAACAAATGATAGTGAGACTTATAATATCCAGTACATTCTTGTTAATTGGGACATGTCGTTTTTTAATATGATTTGTCCCGATAAAACAAGTTCCTCAGTTATCTATACTAATGTATAAACAGTCATACATATATTACCTCTGTGACTTTCAGAAAAAAACCTTTTTCTAACTTCATTCGGTTATTTAGACCAGCCATACACAACCTGTCAAACTTGCTGTTTTTATTTTTAGCTTGTACAGTCATTTTCACTTATTCAGCACTCAATATTAATCATACCCCTCCCCCACATACACATTTCTATCACTATACCTGTATTAGATTCTGAGAAAATGAAGTCCTGTGACCGCGTGTTCTTTTCTTCTGCTTCGGTCTTCATGTAATGTGCTGAAGAATTGTGTCTTTACTGGATAATATTTAATGTAAAAAAGTTAAGGAAAATACCTATAACAAAAGACATGCCACAGGAAATAACTCTAATGTAATCAAATCATGCCATTGCAAGACAAGACAATACCATACACGCGTCGCTGCTCAATTCATGCAACTGTTACATCCAGCATAATTTTACACTCACACACTTTGAACTTGCATGATGAAAATCATCACGTTTCAACAAACGTCCACAAACCGAAGCTCACGCAACATTCCTTGTAGAGTGCCCAAAGAGATGTTCTAGAAATTACAGCGTAATATTGTTCTTGTGGGAGGTAACAGCTCATTGACCTACCAGATACGCCCGATTCAAAAAACTGACCTTGTCTTTTGTCGGCGTAAAAACCAAAACACTTCGCGTGCTAACCCTATCTGAAATAATTTTCCCTCTCTAAAAACTAGCAGTTGAATTTGTATTTTTCAGATAAACTCGTAAAAGTGATGTTTAAGTTCATTAAGTCGTGAGTTACAAGGAGATGAATTTGTTGATAACGCAAGCAGAATATTATTCATATTCTTACTGCAAACCTCTCATTTCTCAAGAAACTAATAAGTAGCTGTTTTTTTTTTTTATCTATGTGTGTATTTGAATAGTTAATACAATTTCATAGATACACAGAGGGGTGGAAAATTTTCGCAAAATCCTACCAGCCAAAGATTTGTTCTTATCATCCAGCAAGATGAAATATACAGGCAAAAAAGTTACCGTGAAATTTACACGAACGTTTATTGCTACAATGCATTACTATTAACATTAGTACAAAATTAATAAAAATATACAACAGAGAAATGTTTTAGTGCAGTTTAAAAAGTGTCATGTTTACATTGTTGAAATTGGGAAAAACACGAAATATGGCCAACGAATAAAACTACATAAAAGTTATTGGTATATTTTTATAGACTGCAGTGTTTAAAAGAATGCCTAAAAAATTCACTCCCTGGTTAAAATATATATATATATATACTCTCCATTGCCGAGTAGATTTATGTAATTCCCCTCCCCCCCTCTTCCCTGGTATTGACGATTCAGTCAGTGTCATAAGATGTGGATTAAAAAGAAAGATATTTGCTGTTCATTATTTTTTTTTTGTACAGTCATTAATTATTCCGCTTTCTGTATTCATCATCCCCTTAATTCACGCTCTTTTATCACTATTTTCATACCTATATTAGATTCTGGATAAGAAAGAAAAATCACGCAGCAAGCGATTATGAAACACTTTCCAACACATTCAGAATACTGCAACAGTGAAACTACTCATGTATGTAATAACGGATCGGTCAAATTTAACGGCGGAATTTCAGTAGAAAGTCTGTAAAAAAATAAAATACTTTCGAATGTTTGGCGCGAAAATACGAAAGTGACACGCGATTTGGCGAGCAGGATTTTTCCTCGACAAAAGCAAACGATTTTAATGCATCTGAAAATTGTTTATTAATTGTTTTTTAGAATGCACGGTTTTTAATGACTTTAAACTTAATCAATGAAAGAGGTTATTATATATTTTTAATATTACATATTTATTTTGCTTGTTGCTGTAGTTATTGAATTTTATCACAGTAAAAATATTTCCTATGCTTTGCAAGTTGCAAATATCTATTTTAAGTTATAGTCAGCTGACATTTGATTGCCATAATACGTTTCCATATCGAAGACGAAGCCGTTTCCATAGCAACAAAATCAAATCGACAGTGTTTTATCTGCCTTATTTTTGAGCTTGACATAATTCAAATCAATTTAAATTTTGTTTTAAATCGTAAAAATGATATTTAAATTTTATTATAAATACATATAAATATATATGACAAACTATAGTTAAAAAAACTAAAGTTAAAACAAATTAAAAATGACAAAACTAAAGTTATTTAAATTAAACTTAATAAACAAATTCATCATAAAAAGTTTTTTTCTACATAAAAACGTATTTTTTTTTTCATTGCCAACCGGTGATAAATCGCCAAATAAACGAAAATTTCGTTATTTGTTTACAGACGCTGTATCGGGGTTCCGACAAAAAAAAAAAAAAAAAATTATAAGCATATATATCCATATGAGAAGAACATTCTGTAATTTTTTCAGATTTTTCTGAGTATGCCCGTATGGAGACCTTCCTGGTAAGTAAAAAAGTTTGGAAAAAGTATAACACATTTGAAGATCCAAATTCAAAAATTACCATCTTGTAGTCAGAAAAGTATCCGAATTCTTTTGTGCAGCCTTTATAGATAATATATAGATTTGTTTTTTATAATACAGAGAGTGTTCTTAATGAAATGACCATATTTTAAAGTTTTGTATAGACGAAACTTTTGGTCAGAAAAATGTAAAAGTTTGTGAAGGACATAATAAAAGATTGGGAATTTGTATGAGCGAAGAAAAAAAAATAGTTCACATAAACACATCACCGCAGGCAAATTTACCGCACACGTTTTCACAAAATTCTAAAGTTTGGATACTTTATTGGAACTGCGGCATTTAAAAAAGGAAAAAACCGTCTTTTAATGACGAGAAGAGTTTCTGTAAACTGAAAAAAAAATTCAATGAGTTTGAGTTGTAATTTTGACTTTAACTCACGATCAATTCGTTGAGTTTACACCCGAACAGCACTGATTTTGAGTTAGCAAAACGACGCAGCATATTTTTGTAAATGATAGACCTTTGATAAACAAAATGTCAGAGACAATGATAGATTCCTTTTGCATCACGTGTATTTTTAACGATAATGTCCCGGATATTTGAGTATGTACTCTCGATGCATTAGTTTTTAGTTCGTTATTTTTTTTTTTTTATCTGAAGTTTAAATAATTAAACTTTGATGTATTTTACTCTTTTAATTTTTCAGATCACAAAAGCAGAATTATTAATACTATTAATAAATATTATACATTATTAAACACTTCTTTGTTTATTAATAAAATCTTTATTAATTATAACAGCAGATTACAGCTACTATTAGATTTAATTTTGAATTACAAATAACATGAATCATTTCAAATTGTTTTAATTAAAACTTCAGTAGAAATAATATGCAAAATTAACATTTTATTTTTCTTCCTAGCTTGCTTTAGTGGCCTGTTGTGCTGTTGCAGTCAGTGCTGGTGGATATTACGGAGGAGGCTACGGTGGCAATTACGGTGGCGGCTATGGTAAAGGTCTTGGTGGACTTGGTGGTTATGGAGGATACGGAAAAGGACTTGGAAGCTACGGAGGATACGGCCAAGGCCTTGGAGGATATGGAGGATACGGCAAAGGACTCGGTGGTTACGGTGGATATGGAGGTCATGGATTAGGCGGATATGGAGGTTACGGAAAGGGTCTGGGTAGTTATGGAGGTTACGGAGGTTACGGACACGGTCTTGGTAGCTATGGTGGCTATGGACATGGTCTTGGAAGCTACGGAGGATATGGAAAAGGCCTTGGTGGTGGATATGCAGTTCTCAGTAGTGGCTACGGAGGAAAGGGTCTTGGAAGTTATGGAGGCTACGGACAAGGTGGACATGGTGGTTACGGTCTAGGAAGCTATGGAGGTTATGGACATGGTGGATATGGTGGTTATGGACATCATTAATCTTTTCTTCAAGAAAAGACAGAAAAGGTAAAAATACGTTTCTCTCTTAATACACATTTAGTTAAAGCTGTAATTTATTTCACTTAGGCATTGAAATTTAAGATTGTTCCTAAACAAATTAATGCTCCCAAGAAAACCTTATCTCATGCACTTGAAACTGTTTATTATTCTCCCATAAATAAAAGTTTTAGATGTTATATTGGAATTTTAAATAACTTGGGTTTTCTATTTACGTACAAAGGTAATATATCTTTTCTTTTATTACCATTAATTTTCATCTTTTCGTATTTTTGTGTGTATAGGTATTTAAAATAATTACATAAAAAGCCCCATCAAATTGAATTTAAATCATAATAGAACTGTTGTATTTCATTAGACATATTCCAAAAGAAATACTAAATTTCGAAAATATTGGCATCTTATTTCAAATCTGTATAATATATTTATAATTATGTTAAAACATTGGCTTTAGGTTAGAGATATTTGCAAAAATAAATTTGCTGAAATATTAACATTTGATTGGAAATATTTCAACTGCATATATTATTATCAAAATGTTTAAATATTTACAATCTGATACCAAATTGCAAAATATACTGCAATTGTAACAATGACATTTTTGGAATATCGTCTTTCTTAAGGGGGGGGGGGGGGTGGAGGGGGTAGAGGATTTTCCGATAAAATCTATTTCAAGAGTTCTGGTATTTCTGTGCAATTATCTCTGATATTAAACCAGTATTTTATAAGCATTAAATAATTATATTAACTACGTATATATGTCCAAAACTGGTTCAATTATACATAAAATTGAAACAACATTATTTCAGTCTTAACTTGTTATTACACTAGTGAAAAAAAAATGCTAAAATGGTTCTTGTTAAGTAAGAAATTCTTGCGAAACTTTGGTGTAATTTCGGTACTAACTTATTTTTACACTGGTAAAAAAATACTAATATGGTTCTTTTTATTAAAGAAATTCTTACAAAAATTAAGTATATTTTCAGTACTAACTTGTTATTACATTGGTAAAATAAAATACTAAAAAAGCTCTTTTTATGTAAGAAATTATTGCGGAATAGATGTAATTTCGGTACTAACTCGTTATTACACTGGTAAAAAAAAGCTAAAATAGTTCTTTTTATGTAAGAAATTCGTGGGAAAATTAGATGTAATTTCGGTACTAGCTTATTATTAAACTGGTAAAAAGAAATACTAAAATGGTTATTTTTATGTAAGAAATTCTTAGGAAAATTAGGTGTAATTTGGGTACTAACTTATTATACTGGGGAAAAAACTAAAATGGTTCCTTTTATAAGAAATTCTTGAGAAAGTTAGGTGTAATTTCGATATTAACTTGTAATTACACTGGTAAAAAAAAAAAAAAAAAAAAAAAAAAAAAAAAAAAATGCTAAAAGTGTTCTTGTTACGTAAGAAATTCTTGCGAAATTTAGCTGTAATTTCGTCACTGCCCACAATTTTGTAAACTTTTTTTTTTTTTTTTTTCTAATTCAAGAGAGAAACCAATAAGAAATACCAACACTAACAAACAGATGTTTTCCAAAATTTCTTTGCAGCAAAGGAATCTGTTTATTTCAGAAACGCTTCCGTAAATTTCGGAAACTTATTGCTTTTTATTGTTTATAATTTGTACTTTTCCAAATGATAAAAGATTTCCGGAATCGTGAGGTTACATTAAAGGAACTTAGGACTCTTAAACCTCCAAAAAATTCAATTTTTGAAAGAATATAGTATATAAAGAGAGCAAGTCGGGTATAATGGAATACAGTCCTCCCCATTTAATCGGGTCACGTATAATCGAATATTCCGATTATTCGAATAGAATCCTCCGGAACCGAATTTATTCCTATTGGTTCCATGTTATTTTTCCCCGTTTAAACCAGTACTTTTTACGAAAGTCCCCGCTTAATTGAATAACAACTGTGTGACCGATGTTTGAATATAGGCGCGGAAAGCACGTTTCATCTGGAATTTCCTTCCACCTTTTATCATTTTCGGTTCCTTTACGCTGGAAACAAATTTTCATTTCTTCCTGCAATGATTTCGGCTGGCAGGTGTATAATGGACAGGTCAAATTATTTCCCCACCATCACTTCTTGCTGTTAACCAGACTTTAATGCGGCAATGCGCCGTCACTTCGAGGCTCGAGATGGTAGTTGTGATATTTTGCACTCATTCGAAAAATAACTCGATATTTACTCCTTTAAAATTCCATTTAAACAAACCACTTTAAACTATTTTTTTAAGGCAATATAAGTAAAGTAAATTAGAAGTAGCAAAATTTTGACCAAATTCAAATGAGCTGCATTAAGTGTAATGTAAACCATATAAATGTATGTACTGACATTAAATTAAGACGTATTTACTTTATATTAGCATTCCTGTTTATTTTAGTTTATGTTATTCTATTAACGATTTATTATTCTGTTAATTAAATGTACCGTAGATGATGGTTATTTTGCCTTTTTATTACGCATTAAATATTACAGTTATGATCCCCGTTTAATCAAATACCCCGCTTAATCGAATATTATTTCTGGAACAGCCAATATTCGTTTACACGGGGACGACTGTACCATTTGCATTTTGCTTTGTAAGTCAACATAAAAAATTTGAGATACATTAAAAGTTAGTAAAGAAGAAAATTTGGCTATTTCTGGACACATTTTTAACGCGTTGAAAGTAGAAAAAAATGCCTACCAATATTTAGCTTTTTTAAAGAAGTTACACTATTATACTAGGTAAAGGCAACCAGTCGGGTAATATGGAATAGAGTTATAAGAAATATTAAACTTACAAGAAAAACCTTAATTTACAAGAATAACCAAAACTATGCAATAAGTAAACGTTAGTACATCATCTATAAATCATGAGATTCTTTGAAAATGTGTTTTAATTTTTAGAAAAAACGAATATAGTCTATTGTTTCGGCCACACAACAGTCCACGTGAGCCTAAATCAGGCATTATATCCATTCCTCCCCTCTTCCATCCTCTGAATATTTTCCATTGCAAAACAGGTACAGTCGTGGAAAAAAAAAGGTAACCCCCCCCCCCCCCCCCCACCCCCCACACACACACACACTAACTCCTCAACAAATTATCGTAGAAGAAAGTTACTGGTACGCAACGATTGGAAATAAAGTTTATTTTTAAATGACGCATATAAAATTGGCTTAGGGAGCCATCTACGTATTAAAACGAACCATAACTTTGTTTTTTTTTTTCAATAGCAGTACACAATTCTGACAGCATAAATGAACTCTACACCCTTCAATTGGCCTAAAAACAAATTTTTATGCAATTCGTACGATAAGTTTCCGAGAAATTAATTATTTTAAAACGAGCCTATTTTAAGGGCTGTATCCAAGTTGAAGTTCGGAAATCGATTATTAACCGAGAGAGACCTTGATTAAGGCACCTTAAGAAGTCAATGAAGCCTGCTAGATTACAATACAGCAGAAGAAATTTCAAAATATCTAGTCACTTCTATTATAGATGGCCCCTTAAACCATCATTTTGCCGTTTTTTAAGCATAATTTGAAAACTACTTGGAAGAAAAATGTGAAATTTTGGATTTCCATAAAGCAGGACTTAATAAATCTAAATTCATCAAAAAAATTGTAGGTTGCAATTCATAATTTTTTCGAATATTAATTTCATAATTCATATAATAAAATTATAAATATTGCAAATTCAGCGTATTTATGTTTGGGTATATTAGTATTATTGTTACACAACAAATTAGCACATTAGGAGCATAATTTCGCGAGATATTAATAAAAATATGAAAATGTAATTTAACATTAGAAGCACTAAATTTTGAATGTTTATAATTCAAAAACTTATCATTCTAATGACTTGAAATTCGGTGTCCAGGCATAATTTGAACCGAAGATTTGAAATATCTTGTTAAAATTGGGTATTGTCATTGAAAAAAATGAAGTTTGGATTCGTTTTAATATGTAGATGGCCCCCTAAGCAAATTTTATATACATCATTTAAAAGTAGACTTTATTTCCAATCGTTCGGTACCAGTAACTTTTTTCTGCGATAATTTGTTGGGGAGTTAGTAGGGGTGTTTACTTTTTTTTCCCCACGACTGTACACTCCATCTTCCTCATCTGGTGCACAACCTGGTAAAAAGCCCATATCAAATGATACGTTGAAATGGAATGATTTTTCGACTTCACTAAACTCATCTTGAAACAGTTGATTTTCCTTATTACTCGACACACAGTCTTGAAAAACATAAACTCTCCACTCGGCAACAAGTTAGCACAGAGGAAAACGGACTAACACAGCAATAATTATAACTGTTCAATTTTATACTGAACTTGGTGAAAATCACCGACAATGAGATTTTATAATTAATACGAATTTTATAAAATTTACCTGCAAAAAGCTGTAAAAAGTGAGAATAATATTTTATTTCACCTCGTCGCTCCAATAACATCGTATACGCCTGATATTGAAGTATTTCATATTGTCTGATCATTCCATAATACCCTAACATCCCCTGCATATTAAAGAGCAATCATTTCGGAACATTTTAAAACAAAATGAATGGCTTTCTTAATGGTTGTTAAACATGGAATATTTTCGAAGAGAGAACTTTAAAGTCATTTATCTCATAGTGTGATTTTAGAACATTGCGCGCATGGTAGTTAAAAAAAAATCTTTCAATATTTATTTTACGAAACTTTCAGGATATATGGCATATGGTAGGTTCTATAAATCGAACATAAATTTTCATCTTCTTTTTCTGAAAAAATAACCTTTTCTTGGTGTTGTATTCCTAAAGTTTTGAGCATTTTATATGAGCAAGATATATATATATATATATATACAGAGTGCAATATGTTATCTATCGCCGATCTTTAATTTCTCAACCATTGGTCCTAGACATATAGTTCCAATTACAAAAACGTTTCAAATGAAGTAAATATTCATGCTGTGACATTATTTAAAGTAAAAAATCAATTTTATAAAAATTACGAAATCTAACTTTTTATACGGTCCCCCAGTCCCTATAGTTATATTTAGCAAAAGTTTACACATATCATAACACATATAACACAAAAAGTTTGATATCTGTACTACAAAAACTGACAGAGTTATTAAATTTCAAATTTTGAGATTTTTGCACATGATTTTGTCTTTTATTGAGGGATCAGTTAAAAGATGAATTTAAGTAATTCGAGATCAAAATCAGGGTGCTATGTCCTTTTTACGGCGAATCCACCTTTAGCCAGTATCGCGAAATCGGGGTGTCACCAAAGAAGGTTATTTCATCTAAAAATTTGAGCTCACTTTTAGGGGTCGTATACAAAGCGAAGAATGAAATATTGAAATTAAACAGAAAAATAAACATCAATTTATTATAATATCAGAAAACGGTCTAGAAAAAATGAATAAATAAAACGCCGGAATCTACTAGAGATACCGCTCAAAGTGTTCTCCATTGGTGGCAATGCTCAATTGAATACGTGACACTACTGCGTTCTGGACACGTTAGAGCATGGCAGGTGTGCAAACTGTGCGAAAATCCAAATGATGATGCGACGTGGAAACCTCCACATCGCCCAGACAGTACGACAAGTGTAGTGCGGTATATGGGAACCTAGATTGTTCGACCCGATCGTTACCTGCATCTGCTACAAAACACGGTACGTGACTGCTATGAAGAGTTGCGCTCCGACATGCATGCCGGGTGTGGTTTCAACATGATGGGGCCCTCTTTGGATAAAATATCAAACGTCCGGGCGTATCTGGCCACTGAATTCGGTCAACAGATCCTTCGATATGGTGGTCCGTTAAAGTGGCCACCGAGTTCACCGGACTTGGCTCCCATGGACAACCTCTGGGATTACATCAAGGCATAAGTCTATGTGACTGAGACTACTTCTATGGTTTATATGAAACAGCGCATCATCCTTGATTGTCGCACAGTTTGCACACCTGCTATGCTCTAATGTGTCCAGGACTCAATACTATCACGCCTTCCATTGTGCATTGCCACCAATGGAGAACACTTTGAGTAGTATCTCTAGTAGTTTCCGACGTTTTATGTATTCATTTTTTATAGTAGACAGTTTTCGATATTATAATAAATTGATGTTTATTTTTCTGTTTCATTTCAATATTTCATTCTTCGCTTTGTATACGACCCCTAAAAGTCAGCTCAAATGTTTAGATGAAATAACCCTCTTTGGTGATACCCCTATTTGGCGATACCGGTTAAAGGTGGTTTCACCGTAAAAAGGACATAGTACCCTGATTTTGATCTCGAATTACTTAAATTCATCTTTTAACTGATCCCTCAATGAAAGACAAAATCATGTGCAAAAATCTCAAAATTTGAAATTTAATAACTCTGTCAATTTTTGTAGTATAGATGTTAAACTTTTTGTGTTATATGTGTTATGATATGTGTAAACTTTTTCTAAATATAACTATAGGGACTAAGGGACCGTATAAAAAGTTAGATTTCGTAATTTTTATAAAATTCATTTTTTACTTTAAATAATGCCACAGCATGATGAATATTTACTTCATTCAAAACGTTTTTGTAATTGGAACTATATGTCTAGGACCAACGGTTGAGAAATTAAAGGCCGGCGATAGATAACATATTGCACCCTGTATATATATTTAAAACATAATAATGTTATAAATAAACATTTTTTTAGGTTCAGTGTAAGCACAAAACATGTATAATTAGATACCAAAAATCTAGTTTTACATCCAGAAATGCGTTTGAAATCATCCGCGCAATCTGGGATTCTAATTTTCTGCTTGACAAGTTTAAACAAGTCGTCAAATGAGACAAATGAGGTGCGTTCGTACTATAACTAGATTTATAAATATTCTGATCTTGCTGTATTAACTGTTGCACTCTTATGCAAAAAATGCATCAAAACAAAATTTATTACGATTATATATATTAAATTCAGTTATACGAAAATAATAGGACTTCATTCTTAAATATGTCGTGATCACCATGGCAACCTACAATCATTACCTATCGTGAGATATCATTTAATTAATTACGTATGATAGTATTTAATAGAATAATCACTATGGCAACCTATAATCTTTTCCTATCATGGAATATCATTGAATTCATTACGTATGATAGGATTTAATGGAACGGAGAAAACTTTCATTAATACCTTTTAAGGTTTTGATTCGATTTTCATCAAATTTGAAATGACTCAACAAAATTCTGAAAAGATTCTATATATTAATTTTTAAACCATTCGGTTGGGTACTTTTTGCGCTGTTATATACGGGCAGACGGACAGACAGACGGCCGGACCAGGCGACGATTATAGCTGCTACGTATTTATATAATTACGAACGCATGTAAGAACCTCTGTAAAAAAACCCAGTAGCAGAATTTTCGGTGTCCATCTGCAGAAAACCAAAATTTATCTGCGACCCACCAATGCTGAACCAAGCTACTATCATAAATACTTTTAGTAACCCATAAAATAAGCAAAAATTGTAATTTACAAATATAATGTAATAAAGAACACAATAACTTTTAAAACAAAGTAAATTTTTTAAGCCCAGTATTTATTTTTAAGCTGGTTGATTAATCTGCAAGGTCTAAAATAATCTGTAGCACCGCTGCCGTGCTGCACAGTTTCCGCTATGGGGGTAAAAACTAATTTTCCTCATTATGATATGAAAAAAAAATTATTAAATGAAAAACAAGAAACATGCACCTATTACTGCCTTTAAAAGTGTGTTTCTGTAATGTGTACTTTTTAAGATATAAAATAACAAGAGTGGCCAATTTTTTTCACTTTTCGACGCTTTAACCCTTTATGTATTGAATTATAAATTCATAAAAATTGTATCTACTAAAGCATTTTTTGTGAATTGTTTAAACTACATTAGAAGATTTACATAATCATTTAATAAATTTTAGAAGGATTAATTAAATTTGAATTTATAGGGATTTCGTGCAATATTTATAACCTCGCTCAAATCTTTTATTTTAAATATTTTTCTTAGTATTTTGTAGAATTAGGAAATGTACAAATATAATGTTCTTACAATAGAAATATAGAAATATTTTCGAATTGAAAAATCTTCCCCTCCCCTCCCAACGCTAAGAAAGCTGAAAAGATACAAAAGCAAAAGAAATCATCCTTTTAAAAATATTTTTGTTTTCTGTAACCCATAATGCTTTCAGAATAAGATAAATTAATGTATCTATAACTCATTCTAAACTGTATTACAACTAATCGATGTATTATATGAATTTTGTAACGAGTTATTTTATTGGTACTTTTAAGTACCGTCAGTAGATAAAGGGTTAAAAAGTCCTAAGTGACCTTAAAATTTCGAAAACACTTCTGCTTTATTAGGGCAGTTTTTACATTTTTTTACAATGTAGGATTTGATCTAAATGATGTATTTTAAAACAATTAAAATAATGTGATTTATTATTTTCTTTCTCTCTCTTTTAGAAACCGTTGCTGCCACGGCATCACTATTTCTTCAGGTGACTCGTAATCTGGTCGGAAGAAATGTGTGAAGCCAATCTGTGAATATCTGTTATTATTTTTGTATAAAGCTCGAATAAATGTTTTTAACTTATGTAACACAGCTTCTTCTGATTTATTTTACTTATTTGCCATACATTGAAAAACATACTTTCGAAGTACAGTTTTCAAATATCACTTTTACAGAATATAGGATACATACCAATAAATACAAATACTTCTCCATGTGCCATGTACCGGGTATCCCAAAAATGACTGATGGATTTTGAAATTCAATAACTTACATATTTAAAAAATTCTTGCAGGAGGTTTATGTAGGATGTCGGGAGTTTTTTTACTGTGATTCTTGATTTTAGTTCGAATTTCAAACACTAGATGGCGCTGAGACCAATAGGTGCCCATTCCAAACCCGATTTTTGATACTTCGGGATCCATTCAGTACATTTTAATCTCCTTTTTTCACGAGCCGATAAATCGCAGACCTCCGAAAGTCCATTAGTTCACTTTTCTCAAAATGTCTTCCACGCATGCGCACGAACTTATGATTTATTTACTTGTTTGTTTTTAGAGTGTGATTTCTGAATGTCAATTGGGATGCCGTTGTCATAGTCTGCAAGGAGTGTAATATAAATTTTAATTCGCAAACCATTTATTATTGTATATTAAATTGTGAAATAAGCGTCACGCACGGCGAGGAAAAAATCATGGGAAAGGCACAAATACTTATTTTGAAAAAAGAAAAAAAAAAACAAACAATCGTGAATATTAAAATATATTAAATATTTACGAGAATGATTAATCGCTTATTTTAATTATTAATATTAGTATAGTACTATAAAATTAATTTTAACATTAATTTCAAAACTATAAATTAATATTTTAGTACATAAAAAAGACGAGACGGTTCTTTAAAATAATTCATGTGAGGTTTAGGTTTAAAAAAATTGCCTTTATTTTGAATGGAGTGGACTTGAGTAAATTATTCAGTTGATAAAAGTATTTTAAAGATACATTAATTTATTTACGTTATAACAATATATAAAATGCATTATAATATAAATATTATAATAATATATAATCTATTTTAAGGAGTCTTTTAAAGTGAATTTTAGATTTAAAAAATTCTCTTAATTTTGAAAGGAGAGGACTGAAGGAGACTTCACTCAAGCGAAAACACCCACTTGATAATGTTAATCCGATGAGAGGAATTTTTTTTTAAAGATATCTCGTTTGCATTCCAATATTTTAAAATGATTTATTTTTCATTGGATAACTGATTTATAGTCATTTAATCTGTACAAAGACTGTTTTTTATTTTATTTTTTCGATTTTGTTTGCAAGGTTTTTAAAGAGTAGGGCTACCTTTGGCGACTATTTTTTAATTCTATCTCACACCACTTTCTCGAAACAAAAATCATTCTCATAGACTTTGACAACATGTGCATGAGAAATGTAATAAAAAATTTATTTATTAAAATTAGTGGTGCGAATAGAATAGAAAAATAGTCGCCAATGGCATCCCTGAGATAGGATACTTATATTTTCGAAACCGGTTCCGTAAGTGAAAGTATCCTAGTTTTAAAAAAAACCCGTAAACAAAATCGAAAATGTTTAAAAAAGGGGTTTGTAGTATCGACCTTAGTTATCCAATGCAATATATATATATATATATATATATATATATATATTTTAAAATGTTGAAATGCAAATGAGATATCTTTCAGAATTCCTTCCATTGGATTAACATTAGCGAGCGGACGTTTTCGCGTAAGTGAAGTAGCCTCTTAAGCTTCTTCAATGATTATATCCCTCACCAAATACCGGCACAGCATATTCAAAAAATTATGTCTGTGTCAAAAATTCCTTTCAAGTTTGCGATTGCACTAAAAAAATCTTAAGCAAAACGACATATTATATACTTAATATTTCTCATTAATGAAAAACAGTATAAAAAAAAAAAAAGACTCCATTTAAAAGGTTGTGGAAAGTTATTTTTTATTAAAACATCTTTCTATGGTCGCATTCGAGACTTACATAAACGCATTTTCTGACATTTTGCAATTGCTTATAAATTAAATTAGAGAATTACTCACCCTTTCATTTATTTCTTGTTTATGTGATATATTTGCCTTTAACTAGATATAAAACGATTTCCTTTTTAAACTTATTTTTAAATATTTATTTAACTATTCTATCCATAGTTCACTCAATAACCTTACTTTTCTCAGAAGAATAGCAAATGGAAATTCCATCTCCATTCCCCCCACCCCCCTCCCCCACCAACACACAACCACAACATGCTTCTCTAATATAATAATGACCATTCATTGGAAGAAATTCATACGCATATATGAAAATCTTATCAATATTAAAAAAAAATAAGCTAAAGACGTTCCTACTAAAATACTATAATAATGGTAAATCTTTAACTAATATTTGAGATGCAACACTAGTTATCAAGAAATAAAGTTTAACTTTAATTTTGAAGCAATAGCAATATTTTTACAATATCATTACAACTTTGTAGATATTCTTTGTATCTTTGTATTTTTTTTTCTATTTCTTTGTATTTTTTAAAGAAAAAAAAGGGGGGTGGGGGTGGGCAATGGGCAAACAGATTTGCACTGATTAAATATAAACTATCCATATCTAAAGTTTGGCTGTTTATTAAGACCTTAATAATAATTTTAAAAAATCATAAAAAAGCACATTGTGAGTTAAAATAAAATAAAATCAAAAAATATATATTTTTCAAGAAAAAAAATATAATAAATTAATTAAATTTTATAAAAAATAAAATAATTATTTAAAAAATATATAGCATCATAACTATTTTTTGAATATTTAAAAATATTTTTCTTGTCAGTAAAATTTGGTAAATATGTTTTAATAACCCATAATGACAAACAGATTGGTTAAACTATATCTTTCTTTCTGAGTAAGACTAATAATAAGACAAAATATAATCTGATATCACAAGTTCAGTTCGTAATCACAAATATTTATGCATATATTTTTTAATTAATTTATATATATCACCATATAATCAGAAAAGTGGTCTCGACCTCTGAAAATTAAAGGGAAAAATAAATAACTAAACATTTCCATAGATTATTTTTAAATGAGTTTTTTGTTAAACACATTACATTCATTTCGTGCTACTAGATGGCGCCATCAGCGAAGAGACGATGAGAAAAATGAACTTCTGGACTTTCGGACAGTTGCGATTTATCCACTCGTCTTTTTTCGCATGGAAGAAGGGAGAGGCCGATAAATCGAGCCTGGATTTAGCGTTTATTGCTTGCGACGCCATCTATCGATGCTATTTGTAACTAAAACTGAGAATCGCAGCATAAAAACTCCTGACATCTTACATAACACTCCTGCAAGAATTTTTAAAATATCTGTCACCGTTTGCAAGTTATTGAATTTGAAAATCCTCAGTCATTTTTGGGACATCCTGTATATAAACATAGTGAGCCTGGTATAAATCATATGGTGGTGACCATCAGGGGTAATTAAATGTATTAAATGACACCAGTGTAGCCAACTTGATGTTAATTATTCTAAATTTTATTTTGAAAAAATATAGAAGTGTGAATCAGGTATTAATGGTGAGATTTCATATTATTTTCGTTAATAAACACTTAAAATTACAACTAGATATACTAAGTTAGATAAAAATAATTAGATAGACAGTTTGTTATAGATAAAAATATATTTAGGAAGTAAAATCTTATCGGGTAAATAGACGATTTTTTATTAAGCAGTGTAAAATCTCACAAGGAGAGGGCCAACCTTGTTAATGACAGATTTTGATTATTTTAATATATGTTGTAGGGTAGAGAACCCTTAGTCTCAAATTCAACGGATTTTATCCAACGCTCCTTAGTTCTTGAGAAACCAGGGGGTCTAATAGTAGTACACAACTTAAATACTTACTTTGTAACAAAAAGGATAGGTAGGTCGTATCTCAGTTGGTAAGGCGTTTGCTGGCTGATCTGCGGGCCCGGGTTCGGTACCCGAACGTGCTACATTTGTTTTTCTCAATTTTTGTTTTATAAATATACTTGTAATTATAATTTAATAATTTAAATTAAAAATTTAATATCATACATTAATTATGATGTTAACAAACTTAAATTTATCAGTTTTTATTTTTAAACTATTATTTCTCATCCTTTAAAGAGGTTTAAAAAGAAATTGGACCTAGTATTTAATGATGAAAATTCCAAAATCGTGACAAAACCTGTTGTGGCGCCATCTAGTTATAATAAAATAAAAGAATATTCAAATAAAATAAAAATAATTGAAAGTGCAAGCATACGTATTACAAATTTAAAAATCTTTAACATGCAAAAAATCGGTCGTAATATAATTCTGATGCTAATTTTTAATATAATTATGCTTGTTACTTTAAAAACAGAATAATAGTATTATCGCATTGACTTCCTTTGTTAAAGCAATGCGTAAATGACGTTTCTTTAAAATCCCGAATTGACACCTTTGCTCAATATCATTGCATCGATAAAGAATATATGAAATACATTTTAAAAGTGATTTTTAAAAAAAATAACAGTTTTATGATGTTTTATACAACTATTTAGTTAAAAGTAAAAATTTAAATAGGTTAAAATTATAATTGATATACAATCTTACAAATTTTTAATTGACAATGAGATTATTAAGTTATACTTACAAGTATATTTATAAAACAAAAAATGAGAAAAACAAATGTAGCGCGTCCCGGTATCGAACCCGGGCCCGCGGATCAGCCGGCAAATGCCATACCAACTCAGCTACGAACCAACCTATTCTTTTAGTTACAAAGTAAGTATTTAAGTTCTGTACTACTATGAGACACCCCCCCCCCCCCCCGGTTTCGCAAGAACTAAGGAGCATTGGATAAAATCCGTTGAACCTGAGACTAAGGTGTCTCACAACATATATTAAAATAATCAAAATCTGTGATTAACAAGGTTGGCCCTCTCCTTGTGAGTCATTTCTGTCTAGCTACATCAAACAAGTGACTTTTTCACTATCTATGTCAACAATAAAATTTATATTTCTGACTGAAAATCTGAAGTAATACATTTTTCAATATTTTTCTCTTTTTTTTAAGTTACTTAATTAATAGTTTTTTTTTAATTAATAAAAAATACAGTAAACAAAGTGCTCCTTGGAATTTCCAAAGAGTCTGGCCCCGCTATTTCAGATAAGGAAATTTCTATTTAATATTTCAATCGCAGAATTTGTAATCATCTCATTTAATCGCAGAATTTCTAACATTTTCTGCCATGAAATAAGACGAAACATTATCTTACAAAAGGTGATAGAACTGTACACACACGGTGTAAAAAGTTAAGAAGGTATTTAAAAAGTTATTAAAAATTCATCATATTAATTAATATAGTAGAATTACTCTACAAGCAATTTTAGAAGTCATTAATCTTTCAACTGACACAAGTGGAATATTATATTCATTCATGTTAGATTTGTGCACTTAAGGGGGTTCGGGGCTCAAAGTTCTTTTTTTTTTTTTTTTTTTTTTTTTTTTTAAGAGAGATTTTGTCATGAAATTTTTTTTCTGAAATATGTTTTAATATAATAAGAATATTGCATGTAAAAAAAATCTGAAATTTTTATTATTATCTGAATTAATATTTAAAAAAATTAAATTCTAAAATTTTAAACATATTTAATTTTTGATACAACTCTGGAAGTACTTACTCGATTTACAAAAATTTTACACTTTTGTGTACAGGAAATTTGACATTTTTATTTGTCTTCGGAATTTCTTAAACTATTGATTATGAACTTTATAAAAAAAAATTAAGTAAAAAAATTAATTAGCATATTTTCACAATTATCTCTCAAAATTAAAAATCCTGAGGACAATTTGTTGGAAATATAGCATAAAATTTCTGTTCAAAATTCCATACATATATATTGCAAGGAACTTTAGATATATATTCTATTAAAGTTGACAAACCGTGAAAAAATTCATTCTGAGGTAAATGAAGTTAAAGTTCTCGTCAGGAGGGCAGCTGATGCATCACTTCTCAAGGCAAAAAAGGTGTTATATCTCTGGATCTAATGACGATAAAAGCATGCGGTTTGCGGTATTTAACGCTAAAAACTCAGTATTTTTCTAATCCAATAAAAAAAACTGCATTTTTTGAGAATTTTTAGCCCCTGACCCTCTTAATCTGCAACGTTAACTTAAAAAAAATTCTGAACATTCAGAACATCATTAATCTACAGAAATATTTCTGAAGGATCATCTTTTTTTTAAAATATTGCATACAATACCATAAAGTGGATAACAATGTGTTGTGAATAGTGGAATGTACGGTTTGTTAAAGGTTGGAACAAAATGGTTCTAACGAACAAAATTAGCTGTAAAGAGATGACGTAATCTACCTAATATCTTAAGTCTTGTCCATAATTGTTTCTAATTAAATATGCTAATAAATACAGTACTTACTTATTATTTTTCAGTTTTAGAATTCGTAAATGAAATAACATAACAGAAAAGGAAAATGATTCTATAATTTTATAATTGGTAATTTAGAGAGACATACTACTTAAAAGCATCATCAAAACAGTTGAATAAATTGTGTCATTAAATTCAATTATGAGCACATGATATTAAATACATTAATGACAATCTTTGATTTGTAAGAATTATTCTTTACTGGGGTAAAACTGAGGCGGGATGCTTTAGCTGAGACGGAACACATTCACTTACATTAGTGGTTGAAATTACCGCTTAGACTAGAACACAATTATTCTAATTGGTAAATAAATCATACATTTGACAATTTTACATCTGATATTACTGCTTATATCGGAAATTTTGAACACTAGAATACGGGCGGTGTAATCGAAGGAATTTCAAATTAGAGTTCTAATACAGCAGTTTTGAATTGAAAGGGTATTTTTGTAACTTCAGCACTTTTTCCAGAAAATCACTTTTTATAATTTTTTGATTGGAGATAAAAATAAAGACAACAAAATATTGGATGAACCCTTTATCTACTGATGGTACTTATAAGTACCATTAAAATAACTTGTTATAAAATTCATTTAATACATCGATTAGTAGTAATAGAGTTTAGAATGAGTTATAGAGGCATTACTTTATCTTGTTCCAAAAGCATTATGGGTTACACAAAACAAAAATATTTTTAAAAGGATGATTTCTTTTGCCTTTGCATCTTTTCAGCTTTGTTGGCGTTTTGGGGGGAGGGGATTTTCAATTCGGAAATATTTCTATTGTAAGAACATTATATTTGTACATTTCCTAATTCTACAAAATACTAAGAAAAACATTTAAAATAAAAGATTGGAGTGGGGTTATAAATATGGCACAAAATCCCTATAAATTCAAATTTGATTAATCCTTCTAATATTTACTAAATGATTATGTAAATCTTCTAATGTAGTTTAAACAATTCACGAAAAATGCTTTAGAAGATAAAATTTTCATGAATTCATAATTCAGTACATGAAGGGTTAAGTGAAACATCTAAACACGATTGAATGAAGTAATAGAGAAAATATTGTTTTATTCGACGCGGTCAAATGAAAAGGGGGCTTTTGCTGTAGCGGCCGCATAACCATTTACTGTGAAAAAAAGGCAAATGCATCTTAATGTAGGAAACTATAACCACAAACTAAAATATACATTAACCTTTTCTGTGTTACCCACGATTCCGAAAAGAGCTCTTTATCTTGAGTAGCCTCAGAGACCCATATATTTTACAGATTTAAAGAACCATTTATAAAAACGATGTTTCTTTTACTGCCACTGATTGTCAGAAAAATTTTCGAGTAGTCCTTTGTATTAATGCGTTTTCTCAGCCCCGAATATAGGCTTTTAGGATGCTATGCCTTCTCAATTAAACATTTTCATGTTTTGCAGACAAACATGATAAATTAACAGCGTTAACATTAACATTACAATTAATATTACTTTATTACTCTTTCGTATATAAATTGAATTACTCAGCTGAAAATGTTTAAGGCGTTGCATACGTTCTCGGTTGCGAAATTTTGACATATTTTGGAATTTATTTTTAGGAATGAAGTAAAATTAATTGAAAAACTAAAAATTCCACGTTATTAGGTAACTTTCATTACAAAAAGCTACCTATTGCAGCCGTTCGGAGAAAAGCGATTTCAAAAAATTTTGGTATATTTTCATCGATCATGACCCCCAGACCCCGAAACCACCCTCCGTTCAAAATTGATATATATATATATCTGACCTTTGTCACACTGTAACTCTCGTATTTATGAACCGATTTGGATGTAATTCGTTGTGTACATAGTACATACCAATGTATCGACCGAGTTCGTTGGCCAGCTTCATCCGCCATTTTGTTTCAAAATGGCGGCCAGTTAAAATGTTTAAAAAAGTTTAAAATTTGAAATTTGGTACCAAAAAATTGGAAATGGAAAAATATTTTTTTCTTATGTATTTGACCTTTATACAAAGATTCCGGAGCAGTTTTTGTTTCGTCTATATCTTAAAAAATGGCTGAGTTATAGCATTTTGAATTTCTAGCGTAGCTGACATTTTGAAACGTCCTGAAATTTGTCACACGATAAAAGGCGTATTTATGAACCGATTTGGATGTAACTTCGTTTATACATAGTACATACCAATGTCTCGACCGAGTTTGTTGGACATCTTCGTCCGCCATCTTGTTTAAAAATGGCGGCCATTTAAGTTTTTAAGAAAAATTTAAATTTGAAATGTGGTATCAAAAAATTGAAAATTGAAAAAATATTTTTTTCTTATGTGTTTGACCTTGATAAAAAGTTTCGGGAGCAGTTTTTGTTTCGTCTATATCTTAAAAAATGGCTGAGTTATAGCATTTTAGGTAGCTTTCTTTACAAAAAAGCTACCTATTGCAGCCGTTCGGAGGAAAGCGATTTCAAAAAATTTTGGTATATTTTCATCGATCATGACCCCCAGACCCCGAAACCACCCTCCGTTCAAAATTGATATATATATATATATATATATATATATATATATAAATATATCTGACCTATGTCACACTGTAACTCCCGTAATTATGAACCGATTTCGATGTAATTCGATGTGTACATAGTACATACCAATGTCTCGACCGAGTTCGTTGGCCAGCTTCATCCACCGTTTTGTTTCAAAATGGCGGTCATTTAAAAATTTAAAAAAATTTTTAAACTTGAAATGTGGTACCAAAAAATTAAAAATGGAAAGATATTTTTTTCTTATGTATTTGACCTTTATACAAAGATTCCGGAGCAGTTTTTGTTTCGTCTATATCTTAAAAAATGGCTGAGTTATAGCATTTTGAATTTCTAGCGTGGCTGACATTTTGAAACGTCCTGAATTTTGTCACGCAATAAAAGGCGTAGTTATGAACCGATTTGGATGTAATTCAGTGTGTACATAGTACATACCAATCTCTCGACCGAGTTCGTTGGCCAGCTTCATCCGCCGTTTTGTTTCAAAATGGCGGCCATTTAAAATTTTTAAAACATTTTAAAACTTGAAATGTGGTACCAAAAAATTAAAAATGGAAAAATATTTTTTTCTTATGTATTTGACCTTTATACAAAGATTCCGGAGCAGTTTTTGTTTCGTCTATATCTTAAACAATGGCTGAGTTATAGCATTTTGAATTTCTAGCGTGGCTGACATTTTGAAACGTCCTGAATTTTGTCACGCGATAAAAGGTGTATTTATGAACCGATTTGGATGTAATTCATTGTGTACATAGTACATACCAATGTCTCGACCGAGTTCGTTGGCCAGCTTCATCCGCCATTTTGTTTCAAAATGGCGGCCATTTAAATTTTTTTTTTAATTTTAAAATTTGAAATGTGGTACCAAAACTTGAAAATGGAAAAATATTTTTTCTTATGTATTTGACCTTTATACAAAGATTTCGGAGCAGTTTTTGTTTCGTCTATATCTTAAAAAATGGCTGAGTTATAGCATTTTGAATTTCTTCCGTGGCTGACATTTTGAAACGTCCTGAATTTTGTCACGCGATAAAAGGCGTATTTATGAACCGATTTGGATGTAATTCATTGTGTACATAGTACATACCAATGTCTCGACCGAGTTCGTTGGCCAGCTTCATCCGCCATTTTGTTTCAAAATGGCGGCCATTTAAATTTTTTTTTAAATTTTAAAATTTGAAATGTGGTACCAAAACTTGAAAATGGAAAAATATTTTTTCTTATGTATTTGACCTTTATACAAAGATTTCGGAGCAGTTTTTGTTTCGTCTATATCTTAAAAAATGGCTGAGTTATAGCATTTTGAATTTCTTCCGTGGCTGACATTTTGAAACGTCCTGAATTTTGTCACGCGATAAAAGGCGTATTTATGAACCGATTTGGATGTAATTCATTGTGTACATAGTACATACCAATGTCTCGACCGAGTTCGTTGGCCAGCTTCATCCGCCATTTTGTTTCAAAATGGCGGCCATTTAAATTTTTTTTTAAATTTTAAAATTTGAAATGTGGTACCAAAACTTGAAAATGGAAAAATATTTTTTCTTATGTATTTGACCTTTATACAAAGATTTCGGAGCAGTTTTTGTTTCGTCTATATCTTAAAAAATGGCTGAGTTATAGCATTTTGAATTTCTTCCGTGGCTGACATTTTGAAACGTCCTGAATTTTGTCACGCGATAAAAGGCGTATTTATGAACCGATTTGAATGTAACTTCGTTTATACATAGTACATACCAATGTCTCGACCGGGTTCGTTGGTCAGCTTCATCCGCCATCTTGTTTAAAAATGGTGGCCATTTAAATTTTTAAGAAAAATTTAAATTTGAAATGTGGTACCAAAAAATTAAAAATTGAAAAAATATTTTCTTCTTATGTGTTTGACCTTGATAAAAAGATTCGGGAGCAGTTTTTGTTTCGTCTATATCTTAAGAAATGGCTCAGTTATAGCATTTTGAATTTCTCTTGTGGCTGACATTTTAAAACGACCTGATTTTTGTCACGCGATAACAGGCGTAATTATGAACCTATTTGGATGTAACTTGGTCTGTACATAGTACATACCAATGTCTCGACCGAGTTCGTTGGCCAGCTTCATTTGCCATGTTGTTTCAAAAGGGTTGCCATTTTAAAAAAATTAAATTTAAAATTCAAAATGAGGTATTAAACAATTGGAAAATGAAAAAGATTTTTTTATGTGTTTGGCCTTGATACAAAGATTCCGGAGCAGTTTTTATTTCTGAAAATTTGTTCTTTTGTTTATATCTTAAAAAATGGTTGATTTATAGCACTTTGAATTTCTAGCATGGCTAACATTTTGAAACGATCTTGTATTTGTCACGCGATAACACACGTATTCGCCTATTTCGATGTAAGAAGGCATGTGATAGTATACATCAATACCTTGACCAAGTTCGCTGGCCAGATTCATCAGGCATCTTATTTCAAAATGGCGACCATTAAATTAAAAAAAATATATATATATTTAAAGTGAGGTGCAAAAAATTTAGAAATTGAAAAAGGTTTCTTTCTTAAGCATTTGACCTTGATATAAGGATTCAGGAGCATTTTTTGTTTGTCTTTACCTTAAAAAATGGCTCAGATATAGCAGTTTCAATTTCTATTGTGGGTGACATTTTGAAAAATCTGATTTTTTGCATGCGACAGCACTCCTATATATTAACCGATTCCGATGTGAGTGAGCATGTGCACAGCAATTACTAAGGTCTCGACTAAGTTCACTGCTTAGCCTCATCCACCATGGTGTCTTAAAATGACAGGCACTTTAAGAAATTGCCGAATTTGGCAGCCAAATATATGTTACTTTAAAGAAAAGCAGCTTGGATAAAGCTGACTAATTTCGCGAAATTCTCATTCATTATATTGATAAAAATTAGTATTGGATCTCCTATATTCGGTTTCTACTAAATTGAGCTTCGTGTGTTTGAATGATATAATTTGGCTTTTTTTAAATAAGTATTATGAAGGCTACCTCTTCCTCCCGGCACTGGCCGGAAGGACTTTTGAATTTCTAGCGTGGCTGACATTTTGAAACGTCCTGATTTTTGTCACGTGATAACAGGCGTATTTATGAACCGATTTGGATGTACCTTGGTGTAAGTAGTACATACAACCATGTAGTAGTACCATAGTACATACAAATATCTCGACCGAGTTCGTTGGCCAGCTTCATCCGCCATCTTGTTTCAAAATGGCGGCCATTTAAAAAATTAAAAAAATTTAAAATTTAAAATAAGATACCAAAAAATTGGAAAATGAAAAAGATTTTTTTCGTATGTGTTTGACCTTAATACAATGATTCCGGAACAGTTTTTGTTTCGTCTATATCTAGAAAAATGGCTGAGTTATAGCATTTTGAATTTCTATTGTGGCTGACATTTTAAAACGACCTGATTTTTGTCATGCGATAACAGGCGTATTTATGAACCGATTTGGATGTAACTTGGTCTGTACATAGTACATACCAATGTCTCGACAGAGTTCGTTGGGCAGCTTCATTCGCCATCTTGTTTTAAAAGTGTTGCCATTTAAAAAAATTAATTTAAAATTTAAAATGAGGTATTAAAAAATTGGAAAATGAATAAGATTTTTTTTATGTGTTTAGCCTTGATACAAAGATACCGGAGCAGTTTTTGTTTCTGAAAATTTGTTCTTTTGTTTATATCTTAAAAAATGGTTCAATTATAGCACTTTGAATTTCTAGCATGGCTAACATTTTGAAACGATCTTGTATTTGTCACGCAATAACACACGTATTCGACTATTTCGATGTAAGAAGGCATGTGGATAGTATACATCAATATCTCGACCAAATTCGCTGGCCAGCTTCATCAGCCATCTTGTTTCAAAATGGCGGCAATTAAATTTAAAAAAAATTATATTTAAAGTGAGGTGTAAAAAAATTAGAAATTGAAAAAGGTTTCTATCTGAAGTATTTGACCTTGATATAAGGATTCAGGAGCATTTTTTGTTTGTCTTTATCTTAAAAAATGTCTCAGATATAGCAGTTTCAATTTCTAATATGGGTGACATTTTGAAAAATCTGATTTTTTGCCTGCGACAGCACTCTTATATATCAACCGATTCCGATGTGAGTGAGCATGTGCACAGCAATTACTAAGGTCTCGACCAAGTTCACTGGTTAGCCTCATCCACCATGTTGTCTTAAAATGGCAGGCGCTTTAAGAAATCGCCGAATTTGGCAGCCAAATATAAGTTACTTTAAATAAAAGCAGCTTGGATAAAGCTGACTAATTTTGCGAAATTCTCATTCATAATGATTTAGTATTGATAAAAATTAGTATTGAATCTCCTATATTCGGTTTCCACTAAATTGAGCTTCGTGTGTTTGGAATAATATAAGTTGGCTTTTTTAAAAAAATAAGGAATATGAAAGCTACCTCTTCCTCCCGGCACTGGCCGGAAGGACTTTTTTTATTGCTTGAAATATTAAATTTTTTTTTTTTAATATTTTGTTAAATTTGGCCATATATTAGGTCGAAAACCTGCAGCCGCATTGAGCTGTACCAAAGTATCCGGACTCGATGGGCAGCATCCTAACTTCAAACACAACAAACAAAAGAAAAAAATATTAAAATCTCAGTTTCTTCTTCTAAGATATGGTTGTAGCTAAGAGCCATCGGCTCAATTTTTTTAATAATAAGAAAATCGCGCTATTTTTTTTTATTACTTTTTGTTTGAAATTTTGATCCTTAAACTTATAGGAAAAAAAAAAAAAAATTTAATTTTCAAAAAATGGCTCTATGTGCCTTAGATAATTTCATTATGCGTAGACGAGCACCAATTTTTTATATTTGCCGCTGATGCGCCAACTGAGCGGCAATTCAGATTTATTTGCACCATTCTATTCTAATCCATCAGTATTCTAAAGAATACTAGCCGCCCTTGGCCACCAGTTTAGTCTCCCCTAAAATTTATGTTTGGGAAAGCATGCTAAGCATTGCATCATGTTACTTTTATTCATAATTTAATTTACTTAGACTCCCTTAAATATAATTAATATAACCCCTTAAGCTAATATTAGTTTTTGTTGCATTAAAATATCTCAAATTGGTGATTTTCTGTAAGCAAGTAAACCCTATTGGTTTACAATGGAAGTCTGTGGGAACTGGGTGAAATATTAGACATATCGCCAAGTTGGTGATAAACTTGGCGATATTTGGCGACAAAACAGGGTCCCCGGATGGTAACCCCCTTTATAGGTATGGAGATGCATTAAATGCTGTTCGATAACCAATGAGATGAGTTTCATTCGGGCGTTGCCATTAAACAAGTAACAAATAATCACGATTTCTGTGCTACGTACGATAGCGTAATATATATATATATAGATGTTAAATATTGTTCCAGTTACCAGGCTGACCATGTTTAAAAATTCTTTCCACAAAATCGCGTTTAAAGTTTTAGGATTCAATATATTTTGATCGTGCGCGCTCATATTTTTGCTCATGTCTTTCTCAATAATTGAGATATCAGTTTAAATCATTTTTCCCATAATTATAAACACTAGGAAGGATTCAATTTCCGTCAAAAACAAAAAATCGATTTTTTGAAAGTTGAGAATCGACAGCATCCGAAAAATCGATATTCCGGGTTGAGAAGACTGATTCATACACTATATAAACTACTCGGAAACGTTTCCGAAAATCTGTGGTAGCAAAAGGGGGCTTATTTTAATAAAAGCTTCTTTAAATCTCGAAAATGTATTTTTTTTTTTTTAAGTTTCTAAAGATAGAGAATGCTTTTCGAAATCGTGTGTAACTCTGAAGGGATTATTGTATATTTTCGTTCGTTGTTATATAATATTATCCTAGATTAAAAAACATTTGTTTCTTTTTTCACTGCATGTATAGTCTTCTTTTCATACCGGCGCACTATATCCAAAAGAAACTTTTGAATGATTAAAAAATTGAAATTTTGAATAATCTTAAATTTGTTTTACATCGGGAAATTTTCCATCAGGAAATAGGATCCTATCGGATTTCTATCGGAAAATTCATCGGTCGCTTAATATTTGGAAAAACCATCAAAAATGTACCTATTCTTTTATTACGGAAATTGAATAATTATTAGATTTCTATATAAAATATGAAATTAGTTTTTTTAAGGAGAAAAAAAAAAGATGTTATAGAACAAATTCACATTTGTGGAAAAGCCATCATGCGAGAATTCTGTGTTTTAATGTTTACTTTACACCATACAAATTATTGCGAATAAGACCTTTATTTTTCACATCTTAGATCTTTATTTATCATCATCAAACAAATTTTTGCAAATAATATTTGAAATAATATAATATACATTAAATTTTGATTATTAATAATATTTTGAGTGTAATATATTTCGAAACATGCAATACAAAGCCCAACATCACAATCGGCGCCAAAAACCAAACCCAAACGATAATATTCAAAGACTTCACACGGAAATGACAGTTAAATTTTTCTGGTTTCAGAAGTTTTTTCCAGCAATAAATCTCCAGCCCGGAAATATGACGGGCAAGAGAAATAACGAACGACACCCCAACCCGTGATATTGACGGGAGCGAGAATTAAGGAGTTAAGTGATGTTCATAAAGTCATCCTTTCTGCCATTAAAACAAGTGATTAAAAAAAACTTGATGTCTACTTTAAAAATGCAAGATGAGGATAAGTAAAGCTCTTTAGAAATGAATATTTATGAAACAAAGGTTATCGATATTCTAATTAAGGTTACCTATAAAGGTTATCTATATTATAAAGGACAAACGTATCCGTGAGTAAAGATGACGTCATTTTCACGTTGGCAACACCTGACGCTTAAAGTTCTCTTTTACTTCATTTTTTTAAACTTCTAAACATCGCACATTTTTAATTTTTACACCATCGTATATACGAAAAAAGATGAAATCTCTTTCAAATGCAATTTGTTTGAGAATGCTATTCTAATGCACTGATTTTTTTGTGGTTATAAAAATAATTTTCAAGCAGAATTTTTTTTAATCTATCATCTCTGTCGTGTGAAGACGACAGTGGAAGATTAATCCGTTTGCACTTAAACAAAATGCAAATAGTTCAGAATATGTTTCTGGCCAATCTTCCATAATGAAATTAAAATCTCATAAGTGAATAAAATAATAAAGATAAAACAAATTTAACAAACATATAATCCAATTAATACGGGTTTAAACCACTGAAATGATCATAATCAAAAAGCCTGCTTAACCTTTAGTGCGCAGCTTTGCATATATCAAAACAACAGTGTTTTGAATTTAATAGATTTTTTTATTCTAATATACCTAATTCACACCAGAAAATTAAAATAGCAATATTTGCTTTAATTAATAACAGACATTCCGAATTTAAATAAAGCGAAATTAACCATTGAAACTTTCTGGTGTAAAGTCAGATTCTCTCAACTACGTAATTTCTAGAACGTATTCTATCATGGGAATTAAAAGGTTAAAGGTTAAGTTTTATAATATATAAAATAATGTATTTTGAGACTCTTAAAATATTTACTAATTTGCAACATTTTAGCGTAAAACTGCCACACGATAGTGGTTTTTACTTGTATTGCAAATGTGCAACAGAAGCAAAGATTGAAGTAATATATCTAAAATGTATCTCTGATTTTTTTTTCATTATTTTTCCTGTGTAATAAACCTTACAGAGAATCATGTATAATTTTTTCGAAACAAAATAAAAAATCGCGCATTTAAGGATTAAGGTAGAAAAATCTTTGGCGTTTTCTTCGGCTATTAACTCGTGGAATGGATCTGACACGAAAATATAGCTTTCGTATCTGCATACATCTACATTCGGAACGCTTTTCAAAAAAATAATATAATTTTAAATGTTCAACATTAAATAAATATACATATTTTTAGTTCAATGGTAATACATAAGGATGAAAAAAAGCTAAAATTCTAGCAATATCTTCATAACCTTTTAAAAAATCCGGGTATTTTGCCATTGTTTTAGCAAAATTTCATGGCTTACTACAGAACAGCGTATACACTCTATCATGACCCGGTTCGGTATTCCAAGATGTTGATGAAGAAAGAATTCAAGCTCTAATCAAAGCAGAGAGGTCTAAGCAGCGATATGATTAACTTAGTTTAATATTTACATTAGACTACACAGTTACAACACACGCACACATAATATAACATAATAATAATCTTCGAATTACATATTTCACAAGAGAGTCTTCGAACACAACCATTCAAGAAAGTACCTCGTCTCTCTCTGTCTCTGGCTGTTGCCATTCCGAGTTTCCTAAAGTCTTTGGACCACGGAGTATAGGCGACTTTCACACACTCAATTCAACTTAATATATTTCAATTTCTTTTGCACTATATACTACTATCACCCTAAAAATAATCTGAAGAAACCGCCATTATCTTCAGAAATTCTACAGATATCTGAAGAAATTTTGCAGATTCAGTTTTACCTTAAAAATAGATGCAGAATCTTTGAAGACATTCCACACACATTTTGAAGATTCGATTTTACCTTTAAAGCATCTACAGAATTTTTTAAGACATTTTCCATGTTTAATTTAGCTTTAAAATACTAGGTGTCCCATAAATGACTGATGGATTTTAAAATTCAATAACTTCCAAAATGTGACAGACGTGTAAAAAATTCTTGCAGGAAGGTTATGTTCGATGTCAGGAGTTTTTGTACTGTGATTCTTGATTTTAGTTTGAATTCCAAACAATAGATGGCGCTGAGAGCAATAGGCGCTCAGTCCAGACACGATTTTTGGTACTTCGGGATCCATTCAATGCATTTTAATCTCCTTTTTTCGCATGGAAAAAGAGAGAGGTTGAAAAATCGAGCCTGGATTTAGCGGTTGCTGCTTGCAGCGCCATCCATCGATGCTACTTGTAACTAAAACTGAGTATCACAGCATAAAAACTCCTGACATCTTACATAACCCTCCTGCAAGAATTTTTTTTAATATCTGTCACCGTTTGCAATTTATTGAATTTTAAAATCCATCAGTCATTTTTGGGGCACCCGGTATTTGCAGAATTTTTTAAGACATGTGAACTATTTAAGAAAAACAAAATTTTTCTTCAGATATTCTACAGATTTGAAAAATCCGCAAAATATAAAATTAAATCTTCAAAATATCTACAGAATTTACCCAGGCATTTTGAATATTATAAGATAAATATTATTTGTCGCCTAAAATTCCTTAGAAAATATTCTTGGTGCTAATAATTCCCTTCAAATATTTCGCTGTAATTTTTTTATTACCTAGGCATTGAAGATTAGGAACCGCAGTACGAAACCCAGAGAGAGGCAAGATTTTCAACAACCTAGTTCACAGAATTTTATTATAGCACATTATGTTATCTAACAAGGAGAGGGCCAACCTTGTTAATCACAGATTTTGATTATTTTAATATACCGGGTGTCCCAAAAAGGACTGACTGATTTTAAAATTCAATAACTTGCAAACGGTGACAGATATTTAAAAAATTCTTGCAGGAGGTTTATGCATAAGGTCAAAAGTTTTTTTACAGTGATTTTCAATTTTAGTTCGAATTACGAACAATAGATGGCGCTGCGATCAATAGACGCTGGATTCAGGCTCGATTTTTGGTACTTCGTGGCCCGGATAATACATTTCCATCTCCTTTTTCGGCATGGAACAGCAGAAAGGACCAGAAATCGAGCCTGTATTTAGCGACTATTGCTTACAGCGCCATCTATTGTTTGTAATTCGAACTAAAATCGAAAATCACTGTAATAAAACTTTTGACCTTATGCATAACCCTCCTGCAAGAATTTTTTAAATATCTGTCACCGTTTGCAAGTTATTGAATTTTAAAATCAGTCAGTCCTTTTTGGGACACCCGGTATGTTGTAGGGTAGAGACACCTTAGTCTCATGTTCAACGGATTTTATCCAACGCTCCTTAGTTCTTGAGAAACCGGGGGGGGGGGGGGGGTCTAATAGTAGTACACAACTTAAATACTTACATTGTAACAAAAAGGATAGGTTGGTCGTAGCTCAGTTGGTACGGCGTCTGCTGGCTGATCGACAGGCCCGGGTTCGGTACCCCAACGCACTACATTTGTTTTTCTCATTTCTTGCTTTATAAATATACTTGTAATTATAATTTAATAATTGAAATTAAAAATTTCAATATCATACATTAATTATAATGTTAACAAACTTAAATTTATCATTTTTTTATTTTTAAACTATTATTTCTCATCCTTTAAAGAGGTTTAAAAAGAAATTGGATCTATTATTGAAAGATGAAAATTCCAAAATCGTGACAAAACCTGTTATGGCGTCATCTAGTTATGATAAAATAAAAGAAAGGAGATAACGGAGAAAGCAAAATAATTGAAAGTGCAAGCATAAGTATTACAAATTTAAAAATCTTTAATATGCAAAAAGTCGGTTGTAATTTAATTCTGATGCTAATTTTTAATATAATTATGCTTGTTACTTTAAAAACAGAATAATAGTATTATCGCATTGACTTTCTTTGTTAAAGCAATGCGTAAATGATGTTTCTTTAAAATCACTAATTGACACAATTGCTCAATATCATTGCATCGATAAAGAATATATGAAATACATTTTAAAAGTGATTAAAAAAAAATTCACAGTTTTATGATGTTTTATACAATTATTTAGTTAAAAGTAAAAAATTTAAATAGGTTAAAATTATAATTAATATACAATATCATAAATTTTAATTGACAATGAGATTATTAAGTTATACTTATATATTTATATTAAAGTTATATTTATAAAATTATTATTAAATACTAAGTTATATTTATAAAGCAAAAAATGAAAAAAACAAATGTAGCGCGTCCCGGTATCGAACCCGGGCCCGCAGATCAGCCGGCAAACGCCATGCCAACTCAGCTACGACCAACCTATCATTTCAGTTACAAAGTAAGTATTTAAGTTGTGTACTACTGTTAGACACCCCGGTTTCTCAAGAACTAAGGAGCGTTGGATAAAATCCGTTCAACCTGAGACTAAGGGGTCTCTACCCTACACCATATATTAAAATAATCAAAATCTGTGATTAACAAGGTTGCCCCTCTCCTTGTAAGTTCGATTCAAATAACTTTCTTGATGACAAGGTCGCAAAAAAGAGGGTCGGGAATTTGTTTTTAGCTCTAATTTTCTTGGGAACCCAACCTAATTATTTTAGAATGAGGCATTCAAGAGATAGGCACTGCAAAATAAAAATTATGCTTACTTATGTACTGAACTAGAAGTTTTACAATAAAGGCTAATCAGTGTATATAATCTATTTAAAAATTTATAATTAAAATCACATACGACTCACACTATTAAAATATAATTATATTCCAACAGTTTCGGACCATAAAAACTTGTCCATCACCAGGGAAATATCCAGGAGAAACTAACACGTTACAATATCTACATTACGCAATTTTAAAAAACAAATACTGACTACGCTAGGAGGATATAAAAGAGAGGTGTAGACATATCAATCTTCCCGTGTGAAAAGTTCTGAAGACAGCAAACGAGTTCCTTCCCCTTCGCCTGCGTCCGCCATATTTAATTTTGGCCAATACCAGCCCAATCAGCACTCAGCAGTCTCCAGGGCAAGACACAACCAAATATGGAGGACACAGGAAGGGGGTAGAAACGTCTTCAAGTGACGTCAATTATGATTCATCCGGAAAATGTATACATATATATTTTTTTTTACATTGTTCAGAAAATAGGATGCAGAAGAAGAAAAACAAGCAGACGTTTGGATTTTTTTTTAATGGCAAATAGCAATATACAGGGTGGTTATAATTAAACTTTCCCTATAAACAGCATCTTACACCGCAAACGGGTGAACGGAATGCAACGAAATTTGGTATATAGACTATACACGAGATGCGCTCATGTAATTTCGAAAAAAAAATTTAGTTCCAAAATGTCCACCAGAGGGCGCCTTTTCCGGATAAAAGCATTAAATTTAACACAAGAAACGGCCAAAACAGAATCGTGAAACAATATTAACATTTATTGACAAATCTGGATTCTGTTTTGGCCGTTTATTGTGTTAAAATTAATGTTTTTCCGGAAACGCGCCCTCTGGTGGACATTTTGAAACTAATTTTTTTTTTCGAAATTCCGTGAGCGCATCTCGTGTATAGTCTATATACCAAATTTCGTTGCATTCCGTTCACCCGTTTGCGCTGTAGGATGCAGTTTATAGGAGAAGTTTAATTATAACAACCCTGTATATTTGTTTAAACTGATAACAAAATTAGAAACCGGAAAAATACGATGGTTAAGAATGTATTTTTTGTTGTTTCGTATTTCGATTTGTTAAACCCATGTGGACTTTATATAAAAGCGAAATGGACTAAACTTTTTCCAGTTTCGTTTCTTCTCTGCTTCCAAAACACCAGAAAGTTTCGGAAATTGTCATGATCGACGACAGTGCATCATTTTGCGATATTCATTGTGATGTTTAATTAGTATCTCGAGTAATTAATAAAAAAAATGAAAAGTTTGAGCTGCAGGTGCATTCAGGCCTGCCTTGGACTATCCCTTGTGCGGGATCCTAAGAAGGCGGTAGCTGGCGCGGTTTTACTTCGAAGGCATAAAAACCAATATTAATTAGACTGAAGACAAAAAGGTTTTATTTGCTAAAATAAACAAATTATCTCTTGGCTAAATAATTTGTAGTTATATACAACACAACAAATTATAATATTGAAGTGATTAGATGCAAAGTTCAAAAAAGTTTATGAGACGGTGGCAGTTTGTTGCATAAGTCCCTTTGAGAAAAATACAGAATGCAGAAAATACTTCACTGCAATTTAGAGGTTAGCTGATCAATGCCCTTTGTGATTTATCAATAATCAGTAGACGATTATTCTTTCTAGAGATGAAGATCTCTGTACTGCAATGGCACCATGTACCAACACCGTAGTTGCCTATTATCTGTTACCGGCCTGGATGCTGTCTCATAGCCGTCTCGGCTGCTACTCCACTCGGGTCGGATGCCCGTGAAGCCTAGAGTTCACCCCGGAGAGATTTTACCTCTCCTTTCAGGTCCAACCTGAATGTAACTCTCTTGTGTCTAGAAATTAGCTAACTAACTAAAAATCATCCTCGTCTCGTATATATTCAAATTATCTTGTTCTAAAATAATAGTGAGTCTCTTAGCCACTCGCCATCTTCTCCTGTCAAAAATCTTTGACAGCTTTTCACTGAGTGGTCGGTCAAGGGACCGCCTCTATTTTTGCACACGGAGCCTGCGAGAGGAAATCTCTCGTGGGAAAATATGTCCGCTATTTCTCACGCGGGGCATCAAAAGCACGACCGGTGGCCCCTTGCATTAACGAACTGTCGTAGACTGTCAAACGTAGTAGATCGATGGTGATCGACTGGTTCATTTTATCTTACCGTTCAGATTAGTGAACTTAGCCATATTTTTGCTCTGCTTTGGAAACACATTAGGTTTTCCTACACAGTGAATCTGTGCCACTGAGGGTTTTCTGTAGGGAATATTGTAAGACAGTCCAAGACTTTACACCTTATCTAAATTTTTAAACATCTACATGCGGTAGATTTCCCTAACCATCGCAGTCACACAGACACGCTTGTCAAACATCTTTCTTTTATTAGAGTATATGATATGAAACGGAATATGTACTGGCGATCCGTTAACAACAAAAAATCCAAATATCTTAATCAGGTTGTGAACATTGTAAGGGAATCTATACTTATATTATAAAGAATTAAAATTTGTTTGTTTGTTTGAAGGGGGCAAATAATCTCTGGAACTACGGAACCGATTTCAAAAGTAAATGGGCCAAATGGATGGTGACACTCTCTGCTCCAATATAGCCTACATTGCATGTCGGTGTCACTGATATCAAGAGGGACTAGAATCTTGAAATTATGCATCGTGGTTACTTGTAAGATGCAAAGGCTCTCAAGAACGGTTTCTAGAAAATTCGAAATATAAAAGGGTAAAATGCCGGAATAGCGTTTTAGAAACGTTTAAAATTCCGATTTCTATGGCATTTTTAAGTGCAGGAACTTGAAATTTGAAATGTTTACTACTTTTAAGAAATAAATGCACGCACAAAACAGTTTTTTTTTTAAATCGAAATTTAAAAGGATGTAGAGAAAAAAACCGTTCTAAATTACGCTTTTTTTTAATATTGAAGGAACTAGAAACTAGAAATTTGGCATGACGGTTAGTTTTAAAATACCAATGGTCACTAAGAATGGTTTCTAAAAAAATTCGAAATTTAATAAGGTGAAATGAGTGGCAAACGTTCTAAAAATGTTAAAATTACTATATCTATGAAATAGTTAGGGAAAGAAACTTGAAATTTGCCATGGCTATTACTTTTACGACGAAAATTCTTGCACTGAATAGTTTTTCAAAAAATTAAAGTAAGAAGGGTGAAATGCGCGAAAAGTATTGTAAAAACGTTCCAAATTACAATTTCTATTTAATTGTTAAGGTTAGAAACTTGAAATTTGACATGGTTGCTAATTTTAAGACTCAAATGCACGCACAGAATAGTTTTTTGGTAGGTGTTTTGTTTCAAAAATTCGAAATCTAAAAGGGTGCAGGAGAAAAAAAACTTTCTAAACTTACGATAGTTGTGATACTGAAGGGACTAGAAACTTGAAATTTGACATAGGGGTTAGTTTTAAGATACAAATGCTCGTTAAAAATGGTTTCTAAAAAAATCGAAATTTAAAAGGGTGGAATGAGCAGAAAACGTTTTAAAAACGTTAAAATTACGATTTCTATGGAATTCTATATAATATATTTTTTAATTGATTAATTCCATATCCATTTCAAATGCAGACAAATACCGCTTGGGTTATTTAAAAAACTGCACTTATAATCTATGTATAGTATAATGAATTATTTTCGCGCTCTCTTCCGCTTCGTTATAAGTGGTACCGTTATATTTGCGCAATGCCATCCCATGCACGCAAAAACTTCCATACAGTTTTGTTTATGCGCACACATTCTAAATTATAGGATATGACATAATGCACATTTATTTTTTACAAAAAAACTTTTCCATCTTTTACGGATGTTGTCGTAAAAGGCGTCGTGTATCCTTGGACAGTCAGCAAAATCTGACAGCTACTTTGAACTTGTCTTAAGTACCATTTCTTGGAAAAAACGTGTAGAAAAGGAACAGATGAGCATTTTTTTAGAAACAATTCTATACACGTTTTTGCGTCTTAATTTTCGAACTTTTTTAGAAACCGTCCAATAGCGAGTATAAAAAATAACCACTACAATGAGTTTCAATTATCCAGTCTGAACGTTATCACAGAAAACGAAATTTTACAATGTTTTTTGTTCCTGCGTCTAATTGAGAGTTGTTGCACGATATAAAATATAGCTTATGTTGGAACACAGATAGTCACTAGCATTTTGTCACTATAATATTTGAAATTGGTACGACAGTTTTACAGATTATCCCTTACAAACAAACCTTACTTCTTTATAGTATTAGTATAGAAAATCAAGGCGAAGACGTTACACTTTATCCCTTTTGCACTACTGTAAACTCTGTCTAAGGCGGAATCGATCGATACTGAGAAAATTTTCCGTGGTACTCAATATTCCGGCTTATGCAAAAAAGCCCCCCCCCCCCAAAAAAAAAAAAAAAAAAAAAAAAAAAAAAAAAAAAAAAAACCGTCGATGATGATATTTTCATTGATTTGCCTGACTCGAAAATCGGTTGAAAACTGAAATTCGGAAAGAGCTTTTGTCTTTATAGATAAATGAGAAACGCTGTTCAATTTCTTAGTACTGCTGTAATATATGCGAATTGAAAGTTTACACACACACAAAAATAAATAAATAAATAAAAAATAAACTTCGAGAATGAAACAGAACGCTATAACTTTGAATTTGAGTACAACCTTAAAGAATAATATATTGTACTTTCGAAAATATATTTTTTGATAAATGCTCGCTCATTCTACTAGAAATATTAACTTTTAAATGTAAATTTGCTTATGAAAAATGACATAAGAATAAATTCCTTAAAATTTAATCAGTTTCTGTTCTTTTGAATTAACTTTTTCAAAGAGTTACGGAATTTAACTAACATGCTCGACATTGAGTATTTAACTTATCAGTTTTAAAGTTTAATAAACAAAATGCCTTTCATTTTTAAATTATCCTTTTTTCCGCCTTATGCAAAATTTTGGTTTCGGTGGGACCTTAAAATCCTTTCCGTTTCCGCGTCAGACAGATTCCGCCTTATGCAGCATGAATTAATGTAATTTTCTATGGGTTCTCCGGGACTTGAAAAATTTTCCGCGGTAGACAGATTTCCGGCTTGCACAGAATCCGCCTTAGACAGAATTTACTGTATTTATTATTTTTTATAATTATTGTTGAGCAGGATACAATACATTTGAGCAAGGCATTTCATTTTTGTAGAAACACTGATTTGAGGAAAACATTTAATTCCATTTATGTAAACAGTGCTGATGAATCAAACAATGTTTATACTTAATAAAAACGCTAAAATCTTTAACAAAGATTTTACGCCAGTGTTGCCAAAATTGGAGACTTTTTAAATTCAGATTATTTGACTTTCACCACTTTTTTAATATGGTATAATTCGCCTTATTTTTCAGAATTTTTACTCTATGTTTAAATAGGCCGAATATTTCTATTTCATTAAAGCGGTGACAATCAACAATCTGGGGACAAAAAAGTCCCCCAATCTGGCAACACTGTTTTACGCACACATAACGTATAAACAAAAAAAAAAAAAAAATCTTATATGATCGTTTCGAGGATTCCTGGATCCCCTTCCTCAGTGAAAGAGAAAAAAAAATTAAAATAGGTTCGAAGAAAACCCTCGGTTATAACTCCGGAGTACTGGCTTATGAACTGATTGAAAAGGACGAAAACAAGAGTTTATATATCTTAAAGAAATGACGTAATGGACCAGAACCAACTGAAAAAGAATCACTGCGCAGAATACCTCCATACTGGCGAAAGAAAAGGGGTGTTGGTCATATTATTCACTAAGGTGGAAGTATGTTTATGAATATAGTGAGCTTCGTAAAAGTCTAGATCAAAAACTGAGTTACATTTTTGAATATTTTTAGCCTCTGGATAATTAAACTGGTGGTTGGAATTCCAACAATGTTCCGCTACTGTAGATTTCTCAAACTCCTGCTTTCTAACGTAATTCTGGTGTTCTTTCAACCTAATTCTAAGTGCACGCTTCGTCTGCCCAATGTAAGAGAGGCCGCACTCACAAAAATTCTGTAAGTGCCCCAGTTATTATGGCCGTTAATAGGATCTTTAAGATTGGAGAAAGAAATTTTATTGGTTGGAGAGAAAACAACTTTAACCCTTTCCGGCGCGGAGTAATTGTGTTATATACTGATGAAATAATGGACTGACACCAGAATTTATAAACGAATTTATTAGAAAATACGAACTTGCTTATTTTAACGTACATTTTAAAAGGAAAATGTTAATTAAATTTTCTTGGTGCCGTTTGTCAGTTTTGGAATAGAAATTGGGTGTCCTTTTTTAAGGACACCGCCCTCGAAAGGGTTAAAACTAACTTTCTTCGAACCCATTTTAATATTTTTTCTTCTTTCACTGAGGAAGAGGATCCAGGAATCCTCGAAAGGATCGTATGGGATTTTTTTTTTTTTTTTTTTTTTTTTTTTTTTTTTTTTTTTTGTATGTACGTTATTTGTGCGTATAATCGTTGTTAAAGATTTTAGCTTTTTAATTAAAATTCGCACGAAGTTTTATCTATGCTTATGTTTATACTTGCTAAAATTGATAAAAATACAAATAGAAGGCAAATAATATCTTTGTTCAGATCGACATGTTTCATCTCTCAGATGGCAATATTCTCAAGATCTATAATGATACAAATATTTTCGCAAAGAAAAAAATAATAATAATAACTTGAAAACTGGTAAATAAAAAGAACGAGATCTCACGTATAATGAAATCAAGTGCAATAATAGAAATGGATATTTGCGAACGCGAATAATTTTACATTATTATTTCTTATTCTGCAGAGCATCTCTTTCCAAATTTTAGGTAACTTTATGGAGGCTAAACATTGCATATATCCTCACTGCGTAAAAAGATCTCTATTGATTCTCGGATAATGGATGGCAAAGAATTCGAGAATCTATAGAGATCTTTTTACGCAGTGATGATATATGCAATGATTCAGCCTCCTTAAAGTTACCTAAAATTTGGAAAGAGAAGCTTTACAGAATAAGAAAAAAATAGTATAAAATAATTCGCGTTCACAAATATCAATTTTACTTAACCATTATATGTAGTATAGAGTAAGTCTTGTAATCGTTTTAAAAATAGAAAAAAAAATTGACGGATTTACACATTTCAGACACTGGAGATTCCGAAAATCATATTTTTAGGGAAAAAAATTGCCGCCCGTCTGTCTGTGTGTCTGTCAACGCTCTATCTTCCGGACAAATTGAGATAGAGATTTGAAATTTGGTGTGTACTTAGTATGTACTAATGGGAAGAAGTCCATTGAATATCAGTAACATCGATTATCCGGAACTATTTTTTTCGGGCCCTCGAAATATTCGTTCTGATAAAAGATATATAAAAATTTCCGAAATTGTTTATTTTAAGAAGTGAATATAAAAGACTATAAATAAACATAAATTTTGTATAAATAATGAAGTCGATCGGATAATTAGTTTCCGAGATATTTGTAATCCTATTTTCCACAATCTTTGATTTTTCATGGCACTGTATTTCATTCAAATTTTAATTCAAAGACATATTTTAATTGGAAATGAGCCGCTTAATCCGACGAAGTAAACTGTTATATGATTATCATTTTTGTAATTATAAGGATGGTTTTTTTTACCCAATTCAGTAATAGAGCATTTAAAGTGATTTAAAATTTATGACGTCATCAATCCACGATTTTAAACACTCTACCTACCAAACAAATACGTTTCAATTTTATTTTTTGGAATTGCAATGCATTTTATAAATAGTTTACACATGTTTTGTTTTCTTATTTTATATTATGCATATCCATGATGAGTAAGTATTACGGTAGTCCCCAATGACTAGTTTATTATTGCACTTGATTTCATTATACATGAGATCTCATTATTTAGAGAGAAAGTTACTTCTGGTCACCCAATCTTTCACAAAATCTTTATAAAAATAGCTGTGTCTTATATTATACATTATCCGAAACGCAATATGTACTGACGAATCGTTAATAAAAACAATCTAAATTTCTGAACCAGGTTGCGAACATTGTAAGCGAATAAGTTATAAATCTCCATGTATAATGAATTATTTTCACGCCCCCTTCCGCTTTGTTATAAGCTGTTACAAGCGGTACCATTCTATTTGCACAATGCCTTCCATACACACAAAAACTTCCGTACCGTTTGCTTTAGACTCACACATTCTAAATTATAGGATATGACTTAATGCACATTTATTTTCTACAAAAAAAGTTTTCCCATCTTTTACTAAAGGATGTTGTCGTAAAAGGCGTTGGCTATCCTTGGACAGTCAGCAAAATTTGACAGCGACTTTCAACTTATGGTGTCTTGTCTTAACGTCCCATTTCTTACAAAAAAACGTGTAGAAAAGGAACAAATGAGTAGTTTCCGGTGATATACCTAGTTTTCGGAATTCTGACCGACAATTCAAGGTTTTAACACACCCTTTTTGGTACATTATTGTTCTGCGTAGAAGAGGAGGGAAGTTTATTTATTGCTAGCAGTATATTTTTCTAAGTATCACGTTATTTGTTGAATGAAACTTAATTAGAATTCATTTAAGAAGTAGCGTGAAAGTTTGTTTCGTAATGCAGCATATCTGCTTTTTGTATTTATGTCAATGTCAAGGAAAGAAAAAAAAAATAGATTTATGTCTTACAAGGAAGGTCTCCGTACCGGGCATACTCAGAATATTTTGAAAAAAAAAAAAAAAAAAGTAATTAAACTACTTAAGTATGTAATAAAGGATCAATCAAATTTAGCAGCGGAGTAGAAAGTCTGCAAAAAAATAAAATACTTTCCAGTATTTGGCGTGAAAAGACGAAAGCGTCATGCGATTTGGCGAGCAGTACTTTTCCTCGCCAAAAGCAAACGATTTTAATGCACCTGAAAATTGCTTGTTAATTGGCTTTTAGAATGCGCGTAAATAGTAATTAAGGAATTTAAACTTAAACAATGAGAGAGTTTAATAAATACATTATTTTTGTATTACATATTTATGTTGTTTGGTATTTAGTTTATTACTTTAAAAACAATTTCATATATAAAAAATATTTTCATCTATTTAAGCGTATTCCAAAATAAAGGCAAGATGAAGAATGCTGCAGTTATTCATTTCAATATCAAAGAAGTCGCTGTTTCCATAGCAACAAAATTGAATCAACAGTATTCAGTTGCACTTAATTTTGAGATTGAAACAATTTTAATTAATTTAAATTTTGTTTTAATTCATAAAATTTGATAGTTAAGTTTCATTATATATATATATATATATGACAAAACTATAGTTACATCAAACTAAAACTGACAAAACTAAACTTATTTACAACATATAAACACTTTTAAAACATTAAATAAAAGTTTAAAAGTTTAAAACCAACAAGTTTCAGCCACCCTGTGGCTTTTATCAGGGTCATATTTCAGTGTAGGAGAGAAAGATGATAGCTATAAAGATGTTTTGGAGCAATGCTGTTTTGGAGGTGTGTTCAACAAAGTAAGTTTTTTTTTTTTTTTTTTTGTTTTTCTTTTACTGTTACGAACTTATAAGTATCTTTCTCTCCTATACTGAAATATGACCCTGATGGAGGCCACAGGGTGGCTGAAACTTGTTGATTTCAAACTTTTAAACTTTTATTTAATGTTTTGAAAGTGTTTATATGTAGTATACATCTTTTAGTAAATCTTTTTAATTATTTTTGTGCTTTTAGTTTCAAGACGTAATAGTCCTTCAATTTATTTAAAGTTATTTACATTAAATTTATTTAAACAAGTTCAATATGAAACATTTTTATTTTAAAGAGTATTTGACATAAAAAAGTATTTTTTGAAATTTTATTCCATCGCCAACCGGTGATAAATCGCCAAATATCGAATTTTTCATTATTTTTTGACGGACGTTCAATCGAGTTTCCGCCGAATTTTTTTTTCTTTTAAACCTATCTATCATCACGAGTAGAACATTCTATAATTTTTTCAGATTTTTCGGAGTATGCCCGTATGGAGACCTTTGTTTGTCAAACATATGGTTTTTGTTTTATGCAAAAATATACTTGGATATATTTTTTCTGTAGTCAAGTCTGTTTACTGGCATAATCTTTTGAGAAGGCAAATTCAATTATTTTGATAGCACTATACAACAATAGTAGGTATAATATTCGAAGAACAGTAATACCCGGACATAAGTCCTTTCGAATTTTGTTGCTCTGTATTTACGTCACCTGGCACAGAAAATCAATCTTTACAAGAAAGTATTGGATTCGTCAAAATTTTCGAATTCCGGTTTTCGACGAATACGTTTTAGGGGTCAGAGATCCCGCACGGAATTTGGTAAAACTTTAGATTCAGTTAGTCCCTGATATAAATTGGTGCTGATTACTTTTTGGTGTAAATCGCCCAACAGGTGGCGCTGCTATGCTGAATTATTCACGATTTCCGCAGCAGCTATATTTCAAGAACTAATGCACGGATTTTAATAAAACTTCAATTTCAGTTAGTCTTTGATAAAAGTGGAATCGCCCAACAGGTGACGCTACTATGCTGCATTATTCATGATTATCGCAATAGCTCTATATCAAGAACTAATGGACGAATTTTCATTAACTTCAGATTCAGTTAGTCCCGATATAAATTAGTGCTTTTTAGATTTTGGTGTAAATCTTCCAACAGGTAGCGCTGCTATGCAGCATTTTTCCTGATTCCCGCAGTAGCTGGAATATGAAGAACTAATGCATGAATTTTCATCAAACTTTAGATTCAGTTAGTACCTGGTTAGCCCAGTGGTAGGGGAGGGGAAAAAATGCCAAATTCGGAATTAATTAGGGGAAAGCTGGAAATTGTTTTAATCCGTTTAGTTTAGGTCTAGAATGAATATGCTAAATTTTCCCCCTCGTTGTAGGTGAGCGTTAGGAAATATGTATAGATTTATAGTAAAAAAAGACTTTTTTTTTGCATACCATAACAGTATCTCATAACAGCTAACTCTGCCAAAAATATTGTCAATACAAATGTTGTAGAGCTTAAAATTCTGAGTAAAATGAGTACCTACACTTAATATTTTTGTTGAACATTAAGGTCACAATTCTACTTTAAAGTTTTAGACCCATGCTCAGGGGGTTGAACTCAGAATTAATTTGGAGAAAACTAAAAATTGTTTTAATCCCTTCAGTTTAGGTCTAAAATGAACGTACTGTGTTTTCTTCCTCGTACTTAGGTGGATGTGAGAAAATATGTACATATTTATTTTCGAAAAACACGTTTTTTTTTTATTATTACCTTAACAATATCTCAAAACAGCTAACTCTATCAAAAACATTGTCAATACAAATGTTGTAGAGCTTAAAATAAAATGAATAAAATGAGTACCATCATTAATATTTTTGTTCAACATTAAGGTCACAATTTTATTTCAAAAAGTTTCAAATCAAGAGCTTGAAACCAGGAGAGACCCAGTTAACTTAACAATATCACAAACTAGCTAACTCCATCAATAACATTCTCAATGCAAAAGTTGTAGAGCCTAAAATTCTGAATATAATGAGTACCTACACTTAATATTTTTGTTCAGTATTAAAGCTGCAATTTTGAGATATTGCTAAGTTATCTTGGTCTCTCCTGGCTTCAAGTTCTTGATTTGAAAAAATTTGAAATAGAATTGCGACCTCAATGTTGAACAAAAATATTAATGATGGTACTCATTTTATTCAGAATTTTAAGCTCTACAACATTTGTACTGACAACGTTTTTTGATAGAGTTAGCTGTCTTGAGATATTGTTAAGGTAATTAAAAAAAATGTTTTTTTCGAAAATAAATATGTACATATTTTCTAACATTCACCCAAATACGAGGAAGAAAACATAGTACGTTCATTTTAGACCTAAACTGAAGGGATTAAAACAATTTTCAGTTTTCTCCAAATTACTTCTGAGTTCAAACCCCTGAGCACGGGTCTAAAATTTTAAAGTAGAATTGTGACCTTAATGTTCAACAAAAATATTAAGTGTAGGTACTCATTTTACTCAGAAATTTAAGCTCTACAACATTTGTATTGACAATGTTTTTGACAGAGTTAGCTGTTTTGAGATACTGTTATGGTATGCAAAAAACGTGTTTTTTGACTATAAATCTATACATATTTCCTAACGCGCACCTAGTACTAGGGGGAAAACATAGCATATTCATTTTAGACCTAAACAGAAGGGATTAAAACAATTTCCAGCTTTCCTCTAATTAATGCCGAATTCAACTCCCTAACCACTGGGCTAGTATAAATTGGTTCTGATTAATTATTAGTTTAAATCACCCAACAGGTGGCGCTGCTATGCACATTTTTTTACGATTTCCGCAATAACTCTATCTCAAAAACTAATGCACGGATTTTCCTCAAACTTCAGATTCAGTTAGAAGTTGACATAACTTGTTGCTGATTAGATTTTGGTGTAAATCACCTTACCGGTGGCGCTAATATGTTGAATTTTTCAGGAAATATTAACATGCATGAGCTAGAAGAATGTTTTGGGGTTGCCATATCCGACTAGTTTTACAATTTTCACGTAAAATCATCGAAAAAAGTAAAAAGAAAAAAAATCGGATCGTTAATCATACCTCTATTTCTAAAAGTCGCAGAATAAGACTGCTTTTAAACGCCTGTTTTGCCTTCCTTCAACACTTTTGCAGGAAACGTATTCTTTTCTACCCGTCTGTGGTTTATTCACAAAAGGATATGGGATTCAACAATGCAAAGGAAATAAGAAGATTAAATCTACTTAAAGGAAACTTTTTCCACCTGCAGAGAAAGTTTCATTCTAAAGCTATTAAAAATGAAAAACACCGCGTGACCACAAAAAAAAGACGCCGACGCTGAAAATAGTTGAATGATACGTCTATTCGCACCTTAAGGCTGAGAGCACCTTTATCTACTGAATTACGAATTCATGAAAATTTTATCTTCTAAAACATTTTTCGTGAATTTTTTAAACTACATTAGAAGATTTGCATAATAATTTAATAAATTTTAGAAGAATTTTTGAAGGATCTAGAAGGATTAATTAAATTTGAATTTTTAGGGATTTTGGGCAATATTTATAACCTTACTCTAATCTTTTATTTTAAATATTATTCTTAATATTTTGTAGAATTAGGAAATGCACAAATATAATGTTCTTACAATAGAAATATAGAAATATTTCCGAATTGAAAAATTCGCGCACCCCCCCCCCCCTCCCAACGCCAAGAAAGCTGAAAAGATGCAAAGGCAAGAGAAATCATCCTTTTAAAAATATTTTTGTTTTGTGTAACCAATAATGCTTTCGGAATTGGACAAATTAATGTACCTATAACTCCTTCTAAACTGTATTACAACTAATCGATACATTAAATGAATTTTATTACAAGTTATTTTAATGGTACTTATAAGTACCGTCAGTAGATAAAGGGTTAAACGCTTGTTTTGCCTTCCTTCAACTCTTTCCCGGGAAACCTATTCTTCTCTACCCGTCTATGGTTTATTTACAAAAAGATAGGGAGATTCAACAATGTAAAAGAGATAAGAAGATTAGATCGACTTGAAAGAAAATTTCTTCCTCCTGCAGGATGTCCATCCGCTTCATTCTAAAGCTATGACACAAAACAAGACGCTGATACTGAAAATAGTTGAATGATACGTCTATTCTGTCCTAAAACCTGTTTACAGCAAAGTCTCTTGTTATGATTTTCTATATTTCTACCGTTATGCACGGACGCGTTTCACCTTTATAATATAGATCAGTATTTCTCAACCTGTATGCTGCGGCACACCAGTGTGCCACGAGAGATTGTCAAGTGTGCCGTCAGGATTTCTCTACCTAAAATTGCATGGCATCATATCAACGATATGACATTTTCTATTTATCATGTCATATATTCCTTGTTCACTCCTTTCACCGTTTTAACGTTTCCAGAGCGCCTCTCCTCCCTTGTTCCCGCCCATCGGATTCGGGCTTTCTTTTTACACCATGGGTTTTCTTTCATTCAACTCCGGGGAGCTTGTATTTGCATTCGCCTTCTCAATTTCCGATTGAATTTTTTTTGGCTGGACTCCGTGCATTTTTTTCTACTCAAGAGTTTTCGGTCGAGAAGAGGTGGGTGTTGCGATTAAAAAGTGGTCAAAATAAGACTCTTGATTTTTGCATCTGTAAATTGGTAAAAATGCAAAAAATAGAAGTAAATGAAAAATAATGGGCAAATATTTAAAAAAATCTGATACTTCATAAACAGAAGATAAACAAAGAAATAATCGGAAAAGGCATGCTCAAGAAAACAGCTCCGTCCCTCTCATTGCATAAATTTTGTAAATAATTATTATTATTATTTTTTTTTTTAATCATACAAATTTTACATTTTTTATATTCAAGTGTGCCGCAAATAATTTCAGATACCTTTAGTGTGCCGTCAACCAAAAAGGCTGAGAAGCACTGGTATAGATAGTAGATAATAATTCAATTTTATCAAAACAAACTAATTTCGACTTAAAAGCATAACAATCAATCGATTTTTTCTTATATTTGTTGTTTTATATTTAAGAAAATCTGAAATAAGTATTAGATGCAACAAAATTATGAAAAATCGTAAAGCATTTAGACACAATGATTGCGAAATTCCTTTATTAGTCACTATCACTAGATAAAATAAGTAATGTTAGATTTGCTATATGCATTGGATTATCGCATATATGAATGTATGTAAAGAAGGTATGTATAAAAATAGGAAGACAATGTATAAAGTATTCGACGAGTCTACCCTATACGAGTATATATAAAATCCTGATGAAACGATATTATGAAACGAATGATTAAACGACTGATTATGTTTCACAGCTATTTCTACCTTATATATATAAAATCCTAATGAAACGAATTTATGAAGCGACTGGTTATGTTTCACAGCTATTTCTACCCTAAATCTGCCCTATATATATAAAATCCTAATGAATCGAATTGAAACGAATTTATGTAACGATTCTATGAAACGACTGATTAAACAACTGATTACGTTTCACGGCGATTTCTCCTAAAATATGGAATACTTTGCGATGAAATTAACACCAAAAATCCGTATTGATCCACAGATCTCAAAACTGGTATTAGAATTTTAAAATTAGAATTAGTTTTCGAAATATTAATTTTTTTCTAATTTTAAATACTTTTTTTCTAATGATGGCAACTCAAATTTTAATCATAACAGATATTTTTTTCATATTTTAGAAAAGGTTATTTTAAATTAATTTGGCGACGAGTTTGGCCTACCTTAAATGTATACTAAGAAATGCATCATGTTACTTTTATTCAGAATACAATTTGTATTTCACTATCATTTTATTTAATACAAAACTTTCATTTAAAATTGAAACCTTTAAAATAAATGGCTTTTACTTCATTCTTTTTTTTTAAACGAAACGAAAAGAAAAATATTAGACACAGATGTCATATACGCAACGGGGTACCTAATTGGCGCCAAAATGGCGTTATTTTGCCTAACATGGTAACCCGGCTATTGTTGCTTATTTATTAATAAATGTTTATTTGAATTTATTTTCTTTTTATTTACATAAAATGTTATAAATTGTTTTGTTCTATAGTTATTAATTAATTTTTTTTTATTTATTGTTATTTCATTTTAAAAATAACAGATAGTAATTTAAAAATACATATGTAACAGGTATTTGAAAAAGAGGTTTTCGCCAAATTGTCGTAAAAAAAAAAAAAATCACGCCACGTATGTGACAATGCAACAAATCATGAGATTTAATTTCCACTTCAAAGCAACGTTTTAATGTTATTACTTCTCCCGTCGACCAATTTCGCCAAATTATATAAATAGCCAAATTATACAAATTGACATATTTTTTTTTTTTAAATAACAAAAGAACAAATAAATTAGTATAACATTAATAAAAATACAAATAAAACGTCGAAATAAAAATCACTTGATGGTGTGAACATGTGTAACTTCCTTAAAGTCAAGTGAATGTGACATTTACGATCAACCATTATTGGCATTTAATCTTATAGTTTGGCGACAGATTTTTGATAACCAAGTAGCACCGTTTTAATTTACCACTCGAAAAATAGAAAAATTCTAACTGGCTAGTTAAAAAAAAGCTATTGGCGAGATTTTCACCCGGCTAACATAAAAGGGCACAGATGTCATATTCGCCCCATATTGGCGCGATTTTTTTCTGACGCCAATGTCATATACGCAACGGGTACTTAACTGGCGCCAAAGTGTCGTTATTTTGCTTGATGTGGTAACCCGAATTATGTTGTTTAAGCTGTTGATGTTTTTGCCAAATTGGCAACCGAAAAATAATAGCGCCAATATGGGGCGAATATGACATCTGTGCCCATAAAAGTACCAGGAATTCTTTGTGATCATGGCAACTTTTATGTAGTTTTATTCGAAAAAATAATTTTAATTCTTTAATCAAAATGGAAACCTTTCTTATGAAAAGCGAAGGAATCAGCCCGTTGTTTATGGCAGTTACATGGCTTGGACTATTATAATATAAACGAAATAATGGGGATAGAATAATATTCGGCGACTTATCACACCTGTGGCTGACTAACATTAAAGTACCAAAATGGCCTCCTGGTATATAAAAAGCGAAGGGATCCGCCTGGAGCTGTTGATGATAGTCACATGACTTAGGCTATTATTATAGAGATTGTTTTCAATTTTAAAAACAGCGCAAAGAATAATATTTCCTAATGATTAAAAATTTATTTTCACGTGACTATTAAAAACAGAAAAAAAAACTTTAAAATTACTATTAAATGAGTACGTGTTAAAGGCAGGAAAATATTGAAAATTATGTCCTGAAAATTGTATTTACACGTGAATATTAAAAGGGAAAGGAAACTTTAAAATAATAAATACATTAATATGCGTTTAACCCTTTCACGAACAAGGCACTTCTATTCGTACAATCTTAAAATCAGTGAATGGCACCAGAATTTACAAACAAATTTCGAAATACAAAAATGCTTTTGTTCACTTACTTAATAAAAGGGAAATTTTCATCCCAATATTCTGATTCTAACGTGGCATTTAAGAATTAAAATTAAGTGGTCTAAAAATGAACCACTACCCTTGAAGGGGTTAAAGCAGCAAATTTTAGTAATTGTATTATGTCAATCGTTTTATAACGCTGTTAAAAAATATCGAGAGACAAAGACTCTGTTTACTTAATCCATTTTATTTTAGCTTCTTTTCAAATGTTTAACTGATCTTCTTTAACTAAACACGAAAACAACCATTGGATGTTTTAACAGCAACTGATTCTACCTTAAATTTTTGCAATCAAAGGGAATTGAATGGAAATCCGTTTACAGGGAGATCGGCTACAGGTTTTTTCAGTATAATTCAATCTTCTCTAATCTTTTTAAAACCGATCAGATTAGCGTGCTTTTAGATTCTACAGTGTCTGAACGGGGGTTGGCGAGCGTAGCTTGCAGGGGGCAGAGCATCCTAGTATATATATAAAATCCTAATGAAACGATTTTTTGAAACGATGTTATGAAACGACTGATTATGCTTCACAGCTATTTCTATCCTATATACAGGGGTCGCAGCATATAGGGGAAATTTTATTGTTCATACTGGTATCTGTAATCATTAATTTTCAGCATAGATATTTTTAACAGATGGAACAGGAATACATGCTAAATATATTTTTTTATATTTTAAAAATAGTTATACGAACAATAAAAATTTCCCTATATGCTGAGACCCCTGTATATATATAAAATCCTAATGAAATGATGTTATGAAACGACTGGTTATGTTTCACAGCTATTGCTACTTTAGATATTTAAAAGCCTAATGAAGCGAATTTATGAAACTATATTATGAAACGACTGATTATGTTTCACAGCTATTTCTCCTAAAATATGAAATGTTTGGAGGTGAAATTAATACCAGTTATCCGTATTTATACACAGGTGACAAGAATATTTCTATATTTCTATTGTAAGAACATTATATTTGTAAATTTCCTAATTCTACAAAATACTAAGAAAAATATTTAAAATAAAAGATTTGAGTAGGGTTACAAATATTGCTCAAAATCCCTATAAATTCAAATTTAATGAATCCTTCTAAATCCTTCAATCCTTCTAAAATCCTTCTAAAATTTATCAAATGATTATGTAAATCTTCTAATGTAGTTTAAACAGTTCACAAAAAATGCTTTAGAAGATAAAATGTTCATGAATTCATAATTCAGTACGTAAAGTGTTAACCATTTGTATCAATATGTTGCATATTCCAAACATATACAAAGGTCAATGTTATTTTCACAGAAAGCTTTAAAAGATCATTTTATTGATTATTTCCATCCCAAAACTCTGAAATTAACACATTGTTTGTAGAATTCTCCACAGGCGGTGATATTGAGTTAATTTTTCATACCAAAGCTTCGGCTTGAGCAATTGCACGTAGTTATTGCTGAAACAATCTCATCCAGAAATAGATTTCTCACTAAGTCAAGTTCAAATTCTTTACAGTTTGTGCAAAACAATTTACAATATTTATAAGAAATACGTAATTTTCTGTTTGTCGCAAATATGAAACAAAAACTTTTTCGTCAATAAATTTTTATTTTTATGATCTAATTTTTTAGCACCATACTTAAAAAGTAAAAACGGAACCATTATACGATCACTCGTGTGTCTGTCACAGGCGTTTTCTCGAAAACTACGGAACGTGCAAAGTTCAAACTTGCCAGAGTTATAAATGTTGTTGACCTACGTATGTATAGATTATTAGCCATTCACAAATATTTTTATGAAAAATTTAGGGGCTAATTAAGTTACCTGATTTTTCTTTAGCGTGTGGGGTATTATTCGAAAGATCTCATAATACCAAACTCAAAAAAATATATTTTAATGATAGATATTGTATTGTCACAGATATCGTCGAAAATCTACTGCAAAAATGTGCCCCCCCCCCCCCTCCCCATTCTATTTCCGAATATACTGGAACTAAAATTATGAAAAAATTAGGGGTAGTTAGAGTTTATTTAAACCTTGAAGGAAAACTATAGGATTATCCTAGATCTCATATTTTTGAATAAATCGCATTTTTCCATTACGCACAAACTTTTCTTTAAGGCGCTCAGCGGGTGAGTTAAGGGGCGCCCTAAGTACCTATCGTCGCGGCATCATCCAAGGAATCTTCATAATGAATTTTTTTTACTGTCGATAATTAGCAGAAATATTAATTAAAAACCTATCTAGAAAACAGTGGCGAGTTGCACTTTTGCAATCTCCTTTCAACGCGCGTTTGGCACAATGCCAAGTTAAACTTTGTTCAAGGTCTTTGCAGTACGTAAACCTTTGTGCACGAGTAAAATTTGCACTTAATTGATTATTTTTAAAGGCTTGAAATTACATATTCTAAAATCAGAGTAAATATTTTTCGAATCGTAGCTGTTGAGATATAAGGAGTTAAACTTTAACTGATGGGACAGAAATTGTCACATATAACTACTGTGAAGATATATCTGTGAGATCGCTCCATCGAAAGATGAATAAAAGGCACGATTAACTCATAGGATGGTGTTTTTGTACTAAACTTTTTGTACTGGACTGTTATAATAAAAATTCACCAATTCAAAAGTCTCTGGTGATAGTAGTAACGTTGCAACCGAAACAAAATTTCGGTAGTGTTTGTAGTTAAACTGAAAGTTACAAGTTAAACTATAAAAATTGAAAAAAGCAGCGGTCTGTGAGACCGGTAAAATCAGTTAAAGGTTTAATTTAATTTAAGTTTTGTAAAATACTCTATAAGAGTAAAATTTTATCAGAAATCTTACCTGCTTGATCTAAACGGCTGAGTGAAGTACAGTATCTCCAGAAGTAAACCAAAAGTATCTTTCTTTTTTTTTCTTCTTTTTTTAGGGAAAAATATTTTAAAAGCCGTGAAAGTGCCGTTGTTTGCGAAATGTACACTTTTTATTCGGTAAATACATAAAAATGCATACAACAAAAAAGCAAAACACTATACGATAGTGTTGATAAAATTATTTACCGTAAATTATAGGGCAAATAGTTTCAAACAAATAATACCCGGCTTTGACAAATTTTAAGCTAACAAACTTTTAAAGATATTTCTTGTAAAAATTCTCAAAACAAACAGAACTTTTTTTTTTTTCTTTTACGCCATACTCAAAAAGGTTGAGTTTTTGTAAACTAGAAAATGCATATAATCGCTTCGGTGAGTTCGCTCCAGAAAATCTGTTGTTTTCATCCACTAAGTGTGATATTTCTAACTTTCTACTATGTCGTAACGAATTAAAAGGCTATTTTCTTAAGAAGTAAAAATAAATTTTTGTATAAATAGGTCCTGTTTTGATCTCAACGGGAAATATTACGTCTTAGCTCGCACTGTTGAATTTGTATCTGTGAGGAAAATATATTTTTTTTTTGTGAAAATGCGTGGTTTTCTGGCTGTTGTAAGTACTGTTTTAGAAATTTTATTAATTTTTAATTAAGAAATATCAATCCCTTAACTTAAAGTTAAAACTACTTCTCTGCTTTGAAAATATGTCCGATATAATCTAAATTTAGGCTAGTTTTTCTTAAACTCTTAGATTTTTAAGAACACTTAGAACAATATGTATATTCTAAGAAAGCCCTGTTAATAATAATAATAACTATAAAATTAAAAATAGTTTTAAAAAACACGTTTTTATTACCATTCAAGGTTTATCTTAACCCCTTAACAGGTTTGCCCATACCGTAAGGTGCAAGAAGAGTTTGCTTGTTTCGTTACTAAAAGATTTTCGACACCACTAATATTGAACTGCAATATTCATTTTATTTAATGGCAGACATATATCGATTATATAGGGGGAAGGGAAATTTTAGTACCATACAAGTAGTGTATGGTCCATATTTTTAGGCCCCACCAGTGGCCGAGAGGTTCTGCTCTCGAAGCTGGTAGACGGGATGTGCTGGGTTCGATCCCAATCGCGCCCGTCGGCCTAATCGTTCGGAGTTTTCGTGGTTTTCTTCGAACCTTGGTTCTCCAAGCGTTAATACGGGTTAGGTTCCCTTAGAAAGACCTCCACGGAAGGCACTCCCCCCTTCGGGCCTATATCCCACGTGCAGATAATTGGCCGACATAAATACAACCAACCTTATTTTTAGTTTATTGTGTCAAAAAAAAAATTAATCCCTTAACCTCTTCGCTACCTGGATCCACATATGTGGACCTCTATTCTTTTCCCCATAAAAGCTAAACTGATTGACTTTTTTACATTTTGACTTCATTTCTTAATAGCGGAATGTTTTTTACTTTAAAAGCAAACCAATAAATGGCAAAATCTATGCTGATTTCCTCATAAAATAGATGTTATTTTCATCTGAGTTTGCAAAACGCCTTCAAGAGAGTGTGGCCGAGAAATTGAGAAATTTTCATACTTATTTAACTTAAATCCTTTACAATAAAATATTTTGAGGATTTGTATATCATTCACTTGATTAAAGGCCTTAAATTTGTGATTGTGTGAATTTGGGTTAGTGATAATTAGATTGATATTTTAACAGAATTAGTCATTTTAGATCCCTATTTGTGAACCTAAATTACTAGTCCCCTAAAGTATCAATTTCCGAAAAGTTCTTTTTTCTGTCATCTGTGATGTCATTTAGTTTGTTTAAAACCAATGAATGAGTATTTGTAGTATTATTTTAGCTTTGGGAACGAAGATGTTACGGGGTTAAAAATTACGCCATATTTAATGACTGTAATTCATTTAGTTCCAAAAAATTTCTGTTACAATACATTAATTTGAAGTGGGCGCCTATTAAGAAAAATTCAATGCTTTGATTTACTCTTGTTAAAAAGCGCGAACTACTAAATTTATTAAAAATATTAAAATTCTTACTCTGTTTCTTTTTTTTTTTTTAAGATATGAAAACAGCAAAGAAAACAAGTCGGAAATTGTACATCAAACGTGTCAAATAATGCAGTTCGTACTGTAACAAGTTTTAAAAATATTCAGATCTTGGTGCAATAGCTGTTGCATTCATATGCAAAAATGCAGAAATACAAAATTTATTACTATTCTATATATTCAATTCAGTAATACGGAAATAATAGGACTCTATCTCAAATAGGACGTCATCACCATGGCAACATAGAATCATGACCTATCATGGGATATCATTGTATTAATTACGTATGATAGGATTTAATAGAATGAAGAAAACTTTTATTAATATCTTTTCAAGTTTTGATTCGATTTTCATAAAATTTAAAATGACACTCGACAAAATTTTGCAACGATTACATATATTAAACTCCAAACCATTCGGTTGGGTAGTTTTCGCGCTGTTATATGCGGACAGACGGACGGACCTGACGGCAACTATAGGTGTATTTATATCATTACGAACGCACCTAAAAAGGCGTGATTTAAAATGTGTAATCAAAGTTTCGAAATTGTTTTCTGAACGCATAATAATAATTTGATTTAAAAGCGCATCTCTCTATTCTTAAAACAAGTTGTAAATTGCACATTAAACGTAGCAATTGGGGTGCATTCGTACTATAACTAGTTTTATAAATATTTTTTGCACCGCATATTGTACTGAATGTATATTTTAGTGCACTTCATAAGTGCATATCCATTTCATTCTATTCGAAAGGCTGTAACATCATTAAAATGCACTTGAAATATTTTTTTCCCCATTAGCTGTCATGTAACGGAAAACTTTTGACTGTCCCTGAAATTAAACTATGCATCCGATTTTCATAAAATTTGAAATGACTCGACAAAATGTTGCAACAATTATATATTTAAAATTTCAGACCATTCGGTTGCGTAGTTTTTGCTCTGTTATATGCGGGCGGACGCACAGATAGACGGACAGATAGACGGACAGACAGACAGACGGACCGAACGACTACTATAGGTGCTACGAATCTATATTATAATGGAATTGATGAAATTATAATGGAATTGATGGAATCGCATGAGACTGGAAAAAATATCGTTTTAGGCAAGTTTTCGTCTTTGAGTCATACCAGGGTAACTTACGTTACATTTATAACAATTTACTTCAGTAATTTTAGTAATATAACACCAAAAATAGAATTCAAAATATAAAGTTGACATAATTTGTTAATTAAACCTATTCAAAGTTCAATTTAGATTAAATTTACCTAATTTTTGTTTTATTTATTGAACTCTGGCAGTTATATTTATTATGCAACGACATTGTGGAAAAAAAGGAATGTAAGTTAGAATAAAAGATATAATTTTCCTTCTCATTTTCTTTGTAATTTTCATTCAATTTGAGCTTTGGATAGATTTATTTATCAAATCATGTCAACTTTACATGTGAATATTTTTCGGTGTTATATTACTAAAATTTTTGCAGTAAATTGCTCTAAATGTAACGTAAGCTACCAAGGAATGGCCACTTTACCAGTATAATTCCATGGTTATATCACTTTTTTTTAACGGAATACTGAAAATTATCTATTAAAAGGTACCTTAATAAATAGTAAATAAGACCAAAGTAAACAGCAAATTTAAAATTATTTAAGAGCCCCCCAGCCCCCGAGCCTCACCCTACCCCCCCCCCCCCCTCTTCTTTCAACACATTATAGGACTCATTTTGGAGCATAGTACATGCATGGCATTTGCCATACTTAAGTATTGAATAGCTTTTTTCCATTTTCTCATAAATGGGATACATTTGGAATAGTAGCTATACCTGATGATGGCTTTTCCGAGACTACCACGGTCTAAAATTCAGCTTAAACTGACAAATTTGACAGTATTTTGTGAATTCCTTTTAATCATAAATTGCAGTTTATAGGAAGCTTTTTATGTATTCCAGATTCAGAACCACTCAATTAGATTTATCATGTGTTTTAAATATAAATAAAGCTTATTTCCAATCAAAAAGTTACACAACCATGAAACAATCTTTTATGTCAATATTTTGTAATGCTATGGAAATAAAATAACTCATCACGGTGCTGTGACGACCTAAATAACAAGTCTATAACGTTTACGTAAATTTAAAAAAAAGTTCACAATTCACCATACCCCCCCCCCCCCCAGTTCAGAAACAAAGCACTACGTTATAGATCACATTTCAAACTTTATTTTTAAACTTTAACTATGTGTTTCAATGACATTGGTAATTTAACCCCTTGGGGACGAGCGACCGGTATTCGTGCCGTGTAAGGTACTCAGAATCAGGGTTTATTCTCACCAGTAAATTTTTATTGTAAATTTTGCCTTATTTAATCCGAGCATTTTCCCGATTCAATTAGGTATAAATTTCTGTTTTAAAAAACCGGTGATTCAAGATTAAAAATTCTGTAAAAGACGCTGGTCCCGAAGGGGTTAAAGCTTTGCAGTCCATACTGACAAGAGTCTCAATCTATGCATTACCTTAAGTTACATATTTCCAACTAATAAATAGCAAGTGTAAGCCTTTTAATAATGTTTTCTAAGCTAATTAAAATTAACAATGCATTTTTAATCACCACATTACACATTTCACATAATCAAATGCGTTTAAACAGAGTCTGTGTATAACAGAAACGTGGCTGAAATGGTTATTCCGTGGTCTCGGCGAAATAACACACTTTTAAGATGAAAACAAATCTATAAAAGGGAATATTTGTCTGGTTTCCTTTTGAATTTCATCTTAGCAGATTTCATTACATTTTGCTAAATTTTCGCAATTAAACTTGGTATATTTTACGAATTTCGGAGGGGCTGGAGCCCCATCAACTCACTCCCTGAATACGCCACTGAAAATTGGTATGATTCTTCACTTACAAGGAAGGTCTCCATACGGGCATATTGAGAAAAATCTGAAAAAATTACAGAGTGTTCAACTCATGTGGATATATATGTTTACAAAATTTTTTTTAGCGGAACCTTGATAGAACGTTCGTAAAAAAATAATAAAAATTTCGTTTATTTGGCGATTTATCATCGGTTGGCGATGAAATGAAATTTCGAAAATTACTTTTTTATGTCGAATACTCTTTAAGATAAAAATGTTTCATATTGAACTTGTTTAAATAAATTTTATGTAAATAACTTTAGTTTTGTCAGTTTTAGTTTAATTTAACTATAGTTTTGTCATGTATATATATATATATATATTTATAATGAAAGTTAAATATCAAATTTTAGGAATTAAATTAGAATTGTTTCAATGTCTCAAAATTAAGTACAATGGATGTTGATTCAGTTTTGTTGCTATGGAAACAACGAATTCTTTGATATTGAAATGAATAACTGGTAAATGAATCTTGCCTTTATTTTGGAATACGCTTAAATATATGAAAGTATTTTTTATGTAGGAAATTGTTTTTAAAGTAATAAAATTAAATAACAAGCAACATGCAATAGGAAAAAATGTATTTATTAAACTCTCTCATTGTTTATGTTTAAATTCATTAAATACTTTTTACACGCATTCTAAAAATCAATTAACAAAAAAATTTCAGGTGCATTAAAATCGTTTGCTTTTGGCGAGGAAAAGTACTGCTCGCCAAATCGCTTGATGCTTTCGTCTTTTCGCGCCAAATACTCGAAAGTATTTTATTTTTTTACAGACTTTCTACTGTAATTGCGCCGCTAAATTTGACTGATCCTTTATTACATACATAAGTAGTTTAACTGGTATTTTTTTCAAAATATTCTACGTATGCCCAGTAAGGAGACCTTCCTTGTTAGTTGTTAAATATATATTCTCATTTTTAGGTGCGTTCGTAATTATATACATACGTAGCACCATTCGTCGTTCGGTCTGTTCGTCCGCATATAACAGAGAAAAAGCTACTCAACCGAATGATCTGAAAATTTAAATATATAATTGTTGCACAATTTTGTCCAGTCATTTCAAATTTTATGAAAATTGGATGCATAGTTTAATGACAGGGACAGTCAAAAGTTTTCCGTTACATGACGGCCAATGGGAAAAAATTATTTCAAGCACATTTTAATGATGTTACAGCCTTTCGAACAGAATGAAATGGATATGCACTCATGAAGTGCACTAAAATATACATTCAGTACACTATGCGGTGCAAAAAATATTTATAAAACTAGTTATAGTACGGACGCACCTCATTTGCTACGTTTGACATGCTATTTCCAACTTGTGTGAATTAAAATGCATGCTTACATTTTTATAATGTTTTATTGACTTGTTTCACGTATAAGACGGAATTTTGTAATTCGATTTTTCACCCACTTCCCGATAGTCTAGAATTTAAAAAATTATGTACATAGGCGTTTTTCTGATGACAAATAAAACGTTTTAATATTTTTAGAACGTAGATATAAATTAATGAATTAGTTTTAAGACCCTTTTCCGTTATCCAATTACAGGCGTCAAATCGCCAAATATTATTTATCGTTGCAGCTGTATACAAGTTAGAAGAACGATAGAATCCATTATGCGCTAGGGTGGTGCGAAAAAAGTCAAGTTGATATTTCCGAGTTGCTATAGTGCGGAAAAGTTGCGATTGGTAAATACAAGAAAAACAAAAACAAAATTATTTAAATCGGACTTTATCTTCCGATCCCGCAAACCGCCTAAAAATTAAAAAAAATTGAAAATTTCCGATTTCTTCAGAATTTTTTTCTTTTTTTTACGTATATATATTTTTTATAGCTATAGTGAAAAATATTTGCAGATTGTAATGTTTAATAATAATAAAAATAAACAGTTGCGTTTAAAGAATAGTTTCCGATCACGCAAGCTCAATACAAATCGGCAAAAATTCAATTTTCAGTGATTTTGATGAATAAAGAAAATAATCACCTGAGATCAGTTTGCGTTCCAATATTAACATTTGCATATAAATTGTACAATGTACAACTCTTTGCTTGTTTAGATATTTGATAATGTTTAAACAAACCAGAACTCACCACGTGAAGGTAGCTGCACTTCGAGTTCAAACCACACCCTATCCTCCATCCAACCAATGAGGGTATTTGCTATTTACATTACTTAAATATATAGTTTGTTATAATAAAGTCAAAACACTGTATTAAAAAACTAGTGTCGTGACAGTATAAGATATACAATTTGTTGTGCCATCTGTTTAAGTCTGACTTTGAGACGCAACTTTGTACTGCGATTTGGTGGTAATGTCTGGTATTATGGACATTGATTTCAGTGTAGTCCTGGTGCTCTCTTGATTGGGGCCCACATACCTTAAATGATGCTTCCGTTACCGATTTAACGCACCGCTGGACATCTTACGTGTAGTTGGGAAACTTTTTATCATCCCAGACTGAGATATGACCTGACTGAACGAAGAAATGTATTTCTTCAGGGATTATTCTCCGAAAAAGAGGTGGAAATGTTAATTTTGCTACATTACAATCAATTAATTCTGGATTGTAGGAGTGATAAAGATTCAGATACCTTTACCCTTTAAAACATTTTGCCTGGCTTTTAATACTCTTCTTAGCCCTAGCTTTCTTATGTGCCTCCTCTTATAAAAGACCATTGCCATCAGTAGGTTTTCCGGGTGAGCAAAGAACGAGTTTCGTTCAGTTTCAGGAACTACACTTTCTTCAGGTTGTCACAAAGTATCGAGATGTTTCAATTGCTCTGTACAGATTAATAGGCCCGTCTGTAATGTACTTACAGCATTTTATTTCAAAACAAACTGGCAAGTAAGATTTTAAAATAAATGTCAATATGGCTTTAAGGCATCCGATGGGTTTTCCACGCTCGAGTAAAGTCGAAGGGCTCTATTTGCACAAGTGAGCAATCTGGCATGTGAAATTGGGCCGGAGTCACACTTTAATAAGTCATTTGGAAAGTTGCCACTTTTAATTGCTTGACTTATGCCAAGAAGATATCTCTGGTCCTTACTCAACAGTTGCCTGTCCACTTCTGGAATTTCACAATCAGTCAATTGAAAATTTATTACCGAGAGCTTTACACAACAATAATATTGTGTCTAAATGGTGTACTAAATGATCTTGGGCCAGTTGTTTCAACATTCAAATGTTGAAAAAGATGGCGGAAAGGTAATTCAACAAAAGGGAATAAACAAACACCCCACTGCAGTGGTCGTCAGAGATGAACTTCAAGCTTTCTGATAGCACCACCTTTCTATCCCGTATTGGTATTTGTACCATCACAGCCTACCAAATCTAAGTATTCTAGTGAAACCCCTTGTTCAGTAAGACATGATACTATGAAAGCGACAATGTCCTTAGCAGGCCCGGAGTTTGGAGGCACATGGCCTAAATAAACTGAGCCACGTTCTTTTATGACAGGAAAGTGTTCCTCTTTAATAGTTCGACGAACCTGTTTAGATGCAATCCTTTCTTTAACTAGGTTATCGTCCTTTCTACCGTCAAAATAGTATATGCCAAGCAGTTCATCTGAATCCAGTTGACTTTTCTGTAAATTTTATGGAGTTAGGTGAGACTAGGTGGGAGAGCGTACGCCGACTTCAGCGCTGTTTTCCAACGTGGCTAACGGCAATTGGGTGCACTACTAAACTTTTCAGGCCTGAAACGAACTCTTCGTAGTAAGTTATAGGTTGTTTAAAAGTAACTTAATATGCTCAATAGTATCAATTAACAGTTAAATCTTAACCTGAGACTGCAAACTGACCTCAGTTGATTATATTCTTAATGCATGAAAATCACGCAAAATTGAATTTTTGCCGATTTTTATTGAGCTTGCGCGATCGGAAGATATTCTCTAAACACAATTATTATTATTATTATTATTAAACAGTACAAACTGCAAATATTTTTCCCTATAGCGATAAAAAATATATAAACGTAAAACATTAAAAAAAATCGGAAAAAATCGGAAATTTTCAATTTTTTGGAATTTTTAGGCGGTTTGCGGGATCGGAAGATAAAGTCCGATTTGAAGAATTTTTTTTTTGTTTTTCTTGTATTTACCAATCGCAACTTTTCCGCACTATAGCGACTCGGAAATATCAACTTGACTTTTTTCGCACCACCCTATTATGCGCTGAACCACGCTCGCTAAAATAGACCAACTGACTGTGAAACTGCATCAATAAAATATTTTAAACACTAAAAAGTAAAATATTTTTTTTTAAATAAAATAATATTTTTATTATTTAAATACGCTTATATCAATTAATATTTTCATATTAGGGCAGTTCCTTAGAAAAGTATCTTTTTTTTTTTTTTTTTTTTTTTTGGCGGGGGTGGGGGGGGGAATAAAATTTCTTATTTGTTTAATTTAAGGGTATGATTGGAAAGCTTGATATTTTTAGGTTCTATAATAAAATCCTATTAAGAAGGTTTTTATTGTTCAGAAATTAATTAAATAAGTTACTGTTATAATTTGTCATTATTTAGTGTTATTGAGAACATTATATCACTTTTTTTAACGGGATAGTTTGGATAACTTTTACATTTCAATGAAGGCAGAAAAAATGTTTGTCTATTTTATGTTACGTTAGTTACAGAATTTTGAATTACAATTTTTGAGAAGAAAAGGGAGATTGAAATAATCTGCAGTTATATGGATATTAAGTCCTTGGTAAGAAATATCTTAAATTGTAAAAATTTGTTCTAGCTTTATTAGTAAATTTTCTACACAGTTGTGAAAGCAAAATTCGATGATAAAGTGTTACGTCAGTTACGATGAAATTGACCATTAATTAAATTGTGATTATACTTTGGGGGGGGGGATTTAAAAATTCGGAATAGAGAGATTAAACAATGTATGTTTTTGTTTTCCTATAACATATCTTTAAAAAATAGAGCAAAAGTTATATATAATCTTTGTAATAAATTCACCAGGTCGTGTTTTCTACGAAGCGTAAATCAAAGAGGGAAGTTTTCCATAATCGGAGCACACGCTGAATTAACGTCTTATGACGGACGTGTTTTGGACAACTTTATAATTTCCGCCCTGAAATAAGGCGTAATTTTTAAGAAAAACATTGAATGCTTATTAAAGAATTATTCAAACTTTCAAGAGTTTTTAAAATAATGGATTTTTTAAAAAGCTACTTTTATAATTATTAAAAAGCCATGTATAACCGCGAAAGCACTCCACTTTGATGGTACGTGATCAGTCCCAAAGACCCTCCATTCAAATTGAAACTATGTTTCCTTTTAAAATTTTATGAAACATATGTCATCATTAAAGATATAATAATACCCTTTATTTACAAATTTCCGGATCAAAGCAGCCCGGAAAAGGACTTTTCCTAAATTTTCATAGAGTTATAAAAGAAAACCTGTTAGAGATGTATCATAATCTAATATATAAAAATAAAAAAATTGTCTGTCTGTAATTCTATACAAATCCACAATTTGAAAGCCAGAATTGTGAAATGTTACGTACAGTCGTGGAAAAAAACAAGTAAACACCCCCTACTAACTCCGCAACAAATTATCGTAGAAGAAAGTTACTGGTTTTGAACGATTTTAAATAAAGTTTACTTTTAAATGATGTATATAAAATTTGCTTAAGGGACCATCTACATATTAAAACGAACCATAACTTCATTTTTTTCAATGGCAATATCCAATTCTGACAGCATAAATGAACTCTACACCCTTCAATTAGCCTAAAAACAAATTTTTATGCAATTCGTACCATAAGTTTCCGAGAAATTAATTATTTTAAAACGAGGGTATTTTAAGGGCTGTATCCAAATTGAAGTTGGTCTCGATTGCTAACCGAGAGAGCCGCCTTCTTGATCAAGGCACCTTAAGCAATCAATGAAGTCTGTTAGATAACAAGGCAGCAGAAGAAATTTCAAAATATCTACTCACTTCAATCATAGACGGCCCTTTAAACCACCATTTTACCGTTTTTTAAGCATAATTTGAAAACTACTTGGAAGAAAAATGTGAAATTTTTGATTTTCATAAAGCAGGACTTAATAAATCTAAATCCATCAAAAAAATTGTAGGTTGCAATTCATAATTTTTTCCAATATTAATTTCATAATTCATAATTCATATCATAAAATTATAAAAATTGCAAATTCAGCGTATTTATGTTTGGGCACATTAGTTTTATTGCTAAACAAAAAATTAGCACATTAGGAGCATAATTTCAGAAGATATAAATAAAAATATGAAAATGTAATTTAACATTAGAAGCACTAAATTTTGAATGTTTATAATTCAAAAACTTATCATTCAAATGACTTGAAATTTGGTGTCTAGGCATATTTTGAACCGAAATTTTGAAATATCTCGTTAAAATTTGGTATTGCTATTGAAAAAAATGAGGTTTGGGTTCGTTTTAATATGTAGATGACCCCCTAAGCAAATTTTATGTACATCATTTAAAAGTAGACTTTATTTTGAATCGTTCGGTACCAGTAACTTCCGTCTATGATAATTTGTTGAAGAGTTAGTAGGGGGTGTTTACTTTTTTTTTTTCCACGACTGTACATGTGTATTAAAACACGGCCGAGACAACTGAAGTAATCCGGAATCGGAATAACTTATAGTTAATTTTTAATTAATAAAAAACCACAAATTTAACAGCAATTTCCAATCAAATTTAAACATTTTTCGTTATAGCAGTTGCCAACAATTAAAAATCCACAATAAAATTCTTATCGCAAAAATTACTTTTCAATTGAAAGATTTCCACGTGAAAAAAAGAAATAAATGGTTTGACGAATAAAAAAGGGGAATATTACATCATAACCTTTCTACTGCAAAATTTCCAGGTGAAAAATAAAAATAAAATAAATAGTTTGACGAATTAAAAACAAAAGTGAAAGTTACGTCATAATTTTTCTGTTTTATGATTTCCATGTGAAAAATTATATTTAATTAATTTGACGAATTAAAAAAATGGAATATTACGTCCTATTGAAAATATAAAGGACGTGGTGAATATATAACGTCATATAAGTGTGAAAAAATGTATTGAAGCATGATAAAAACTCGATTATGGAAATATTGGCATATTTTAACATTATTGCTCCAATGGTGAATGGAAATAAGTTCATTTATATCTGTATTATTTTGCGTCTATTATATAAATTTATACATTTTTATATTGATTCCTGTGTACAACACTTCAACTGTTTTTTTTTTTTTTTTTTTTTTTTTTTTTTTTTTTTTTTAATGCTGTATGTTAAATTTTGAAATTGGTTTTTCAAAACAAACATTCTTAAAATTCCGGGCAACGCCGGGCTACTTTTACAATAAATTTAACTTTCAACTGACCAGGTCTGACCTTTGTCTGAAAGTAAGGGAGGAAGATATTTTGCCCCGCACCCCTTTTTTTATAAAAAATCATTTGGACCCTCCCTATAAAAACGAAGGCTAGATACGATCCAGAATTTTTTAGGACCCTGATTCTTCCTTCCCTTATTTTCTTTATTTTAATAAGGTAAGTTACCGATCGTTTAGTGCCATTATAGTTTCATATATATGCGGGTCCCGGATACATTCCATTCACCATTGAACGTATAAAAAATTGGACCGGGACTCGAAAATGGAAAATTCAGTTGATCAGTTGAGGCGTGACCATTAGCAGAAAGATTACATTTGCATTAAAAGCATAGGAGAAGTTGCTAATTTTATTAATTCTAATTAATTTAAACTGCTCACTATGGCTATATGACTAGAATTTATTTAATTATTTTATTTATTTTTATTTTTTTAGCCCTGGTTGTGACTCAGGCTATCGGACAGCCATTAGCAGAAACAAGCTTTACGAAAGAATCCAAGCTAATTTTTATCCAAAAAATCGGATTTATCCAAAAATAAAAGTTTATTTTATTTCATTTTCTAATTACATTAAGTTTTTCTTTTTTCAATTAATCAGTCATCTATCTTACATATTATAAAACAACATAACGATGATACGCCATCAAATTATTTTTTTGGTTGATGTCATTAATGAATATTACAAAAGTATTATTAAATAATTATAAATGATTATTAAAAGATGATTATCTTTCGTATTATTATTAACTATATTAATTATTATTATTTAATTATTACATTAATTATTATTATTTAGTTATTATAATAATTTTTAAAAATTATTATCATTAAATATCAATAATTATGAACTCTTTATAATTTTTCATTTAGGTTATCACAATTATTTTATTTTAAATAAATAATAAATATTCATGTTAGTTCACAAATTATTTTCTATCAATAATATTCATAGTTGCTATTAATTATGTTTATTCTTTTGCACATTTCAAACAATTATATACAGTAAATTCTGTGTAAAGTGGACTCATATCGTCCCCTTATTTCAGTTCTTGATAAGCTTTATAAAAACAAATTGTTCTTCAGGAGCTGTACATATATAATTTTAACATTTTAGGGGGATCTGGCACTTGATATCGTAAGATATCTGTGGTGGGTAGGGATTTCTTTTGATATCGTTATCATTTTTGATCCAATCGAAATTTTCTTTTTTGGTACCTTTTTTCTTACATCAATATAATCTGTTATCTCTCTCTCTCTTTTTTTTTTTTTTTTTTTTTTTTTTTTTTATGAAAATGCAAAGTTATTATTAAAACGATTAAATGATTATAAAATCATTTCGTTCCAAAATATATAATATCCCAACCAGCAAATTTCTTTGTTTACATTTGAGAAGTTATTCGTTATACCGAGAATTGTATTATACGGAATTGTGTTATAAATATCCTCTACCATGTTTACAAGATTTAAAAAGGAATTTGTAAAGCAAAGTTTCTTTTGCTGCCACAGGTTTTCGGAAACGTTTCCAAATAGTTTTTATAGTGTGTTAATTAGTTTTCTCAAACCGAAATATTGATTCTTACACTCTAAAAACTACATTTTCAAAACTGAGTAAAAAAAACTCAAATCTGAGTATGTTGCATAGTCAAAATGGCTCCGAAACAGAATTACTCAAGTTTGAAACATGTATATATTCATTTCTGAAAACATTGACATACTCGAATATGAGCACATAACGCTTTATTCGTGATGTTTATTCACAATTATACATGATTTTTGTATTTATATATTGTTGATGGTTGTCAAATCTCACCTGCGAAGTCTCTCCTTTACGAATTCATCCATTCTTCGATTTCGAATGCTGAAGGATAAAATTTACGCTTTCGCAATTATATTACGACTGCTTTTAAGAGTTCTTCCGCGAAGACGATAAAAATGTAGTTCGTCATATTTCATGTTATAAATTATTACTGAAAGGAGCGTTGCATTCGAAATCATAACAAATGATATAATATGAATAAATTCAACTACCCTGGTAAAATGTACTATGTTTAGCGAATGAAAAGTAATTTTCTTTGAAACTGAGTATTTCTGGTATTTCAGAATTGAAAGCATTGGATCGTCATATTTGAAACAAAAAGTTTCATAACAAAATGAAAACATAGATTTACTCAGATTTGAAAGTGTCATTTTTCTCAGTGTAGGAAATTCTTTAAAATATATTAATATAGTTAAAAATATTATCAATTTTTAATTAAATATTTACAGCTTCGTAATTGAATTTATATATACTATAGTAAGTAATATCAATTTTAATGTTAATGTTAATGCTGTTGTTTATCATGTTTATCTGTAAAACATGTTGGTTGCACATGAAAATGTTTACTTGAGAATTAAAAACATCTTAAAAACAATATTCCGAGTTGAGGAAACAGATCCATACACTACTCGGGAACTTTTCCGAAAATCAGTAGCACCAAAAGAAACCAATGTATGAAAAAAAATGTCGCAATCGACTTTTTCAGTCAGAAATACAAAGTACAGTGAAACCTCCCTGTGCGACCACCTCCCTGAACGACCATTTTTTTCATGGAACGAAATTTATTTCCATAGGCTCAATACTAATTTTACCTCCATTCAGAGACCATCCCTGTTGAACTCCCTCCATGAGCGACCCATTTCTTTGAACAAAATGAAACAAATTCCGTTTTTTCATGGTCACTTGAAGAAGGTTTTATTAGAAAAATAATTCCGGAGAGCGCATTACATCAAACTTCTAAACTAAGTTTAGAATTTTTTATTATTATTCTGGTAACTTTTAAGTGTTTAAACCCCTCTGTGCCTTTTTAGGCAATGAATTTAACTCTGATGACAAATTAAGAATGACAGTCAATAAACTCCCCTGCCCTATTCTGTCAGAAAACTCAAAGAAATAGATAAATGAATGAAATCGTCATTATTTGTTTCCGCCCAAAAAAATTGCATTTATTTACTGAATTTCGAAAGGTCTTGGAAATAAAAGTTATAAAATGAAAAACCGTAAAATCAAAGCAAACGTCAATGTATTCATTTTTTAAACTCTGAAGTAATTAACTTATGTAATTAACTTTTGTTTTTATATTTAAATTTTCATATTTTTTCCTAATGTGAAAAATAAATTTTAGTAACATTAATTGTTACCTTTTTCAACAACTAAAATCTAGATTTAAACATGACCTCCATTAAGAGGCCACCTCTTGGAGCGACCCATTTTTATTGGAACAGAACGTGGTCGCTTTAGGGAGGTTTTACTGTAAGCCACTTCAAGCCGAGCCAGGTTTTTCGTTCATAACTTTAACAATATCAAAGATACAATGGTTCCCAAAAGTGTTCGTACACTTACGAATTTCAATGAAATAGAATCTATCCTATAATAGAATCCTACAATAGAATCCTATCCATTAATTAAAATTAATATTTTAGAATGGGTATTTAATAAAAAGATCTATACTTAATTCTTAACAAAACTACATAAATAATTTTAAAACAAACAAAACGTTATTTTTAAGAAATCAATAATCAAAAATATAACAAAAAAGGTGCCTCACAAAAGTCTTCATACACTGTAGAAAAATCTGCACATATTAGTAAATGTTGTAATATTTTATTAAATTAGTACTTAGTAAGATATCTTTTAGCATCCACAACAGCTTTTAAACGTCTGGGAACAGATTTCACTATTTTTTTTTTTTTTAATTTTTGCATCCGTTCGTCGATCATTAAGGTTTTTTGTTCATTTTTCGTTTTAAGGTCGTGTCTTCGTACTCTAACCTTCAGTTCTCTCCAAATATGTTCTATTGGGTTTTAATTCGGCGATTGAGGTGTTGTTTTGAGACCTTGTGGACAATTATAGACATACCAGAGGCGAACGTTGAGAGCCATGTGCTTAGGATCGATATTTTGATTAAAAAAAAAAAAAAAAAAAAAAAAAAAAAAAAAAAAAAAGTTGTTTCCAATACCCAAATTTTGGGCTAATAATTTTAAATTGCCTTTTGAAATATTTAAATAAAGAGCATGATTCATTATACCATCAATAAATAACAAATTACCTAGTCCTGATACCGCCATGCATACCTACACAAGGACACCTTCACCACCATGCTTAATTATTCCAACCAAGTTCTTGGGATTAAGTTCTTCATTTTTAACATTTTCCAACAAATTTGAAAAGTGTTTATGACTTCGGTTTGTCTGTCCGTCTGCCCGTCTGTCCGCGCTCTAACTCTCGTAAAAATACTTGGATTGCCCTGAAATTTTTGGATGATATTGACGTTTACCAAAGCAAGTTCACTATTTCAAATGAAGTTTGCAGCATGTTTAGTTCATTTACAGAGACAGTCAAAATTATTGCACTACATTACGGCCAATGGGAAAAATTGTTTCAAATGATTTTTAATGATGTTACATGCTTTCAAATATAATAAAATTGATATGCATTTATTAAGTGCACTAAAATATGCATTCTCTAGAATATGCGGACAAAGAATAGTTATTATCTATTTACAGGGCCGCAAAAAATAATTCCGTTACATAATAATATAGGGATGGAGGGAATTGTTTGCGGCGTATTTTAATTATGTTAAAATAATCCATATATAATGAAATTGATACACGTCGATGAGGTTTACTATAACTTATTTAATGTCTAATACAAAGTGCATAGCATTTACAGGGAGACACAAAAGATTTCAGATTCTGAAGTACTGTACATTAGCGATGATTGCTGGAAATGCATTTTTAATTATTATATGCGCTTTTATGTTTCACTATATTTATACATACTATATGGTGTGTATAAATGCTATAATTCATATACAGGACTACACAAAAGAATTCGTAAGAGTTACTGGGTATCGGAGCAAATTGCTTAAAGGTGGTTTTTAAATGAGTTGTGGATTTTTACGCTGAACTGCATGTAGTTTACTAAGAAATGTTTGTAGACAAATAGATAAAATGATATACAGAGTCACGCAAAGAATTGGATATATGGCCGTCTATAAATGATAATTTCTGGAAATGTGGTTTCAGTAGTTTTTAGAGTGTTTCAGTTTTAATTGAATTTTAGCTAAATAGTGACGTGTAATAAAGGTTCTAGGTAAACTACGGAGTTGTACAAAAGTATTCAAGATTGTTTCCATCTATTAGTATAAATTGCTGAAAGAGAAATTTCAATCTGTTATGCGTTTTCTTTCTAAACTAAATTTTCCCATTATATAGTATATATATCAACCTACAAATCCAATACAGGGCTGTTCAAAAGAATACATATTTGGCTATGGACGGTATCTGCTGAAATCAGTTTTTCAATTTTTTTATGCGTTTTCTAAAATGTTTACTTAATTATTTTGTTTACCTTATTTCCCTAAATAACGAAGTTTTGTTAAAGTATTCAGGAAGTGTTGGAAAGTGTTTCATAATCTATGGTTAACGCATGATTTTTCTTTCTTGTTTCTTTTCCATACAATTATACACCCATAGGAAAAAAAATGTTAAATTTTCTTTCATATGCAAATAAGACATTATTAATTCCAATGGCCGTAGAAGAAAAAATGAAGAATTTAATCCCAAGAACTCAAAACAGTTAAGCATGGCGATGGTGCCCTTGAGTGGAGGTGCATGGCAGCTGGCAGTATGAGGAATGGGTAATTTGGTATTTATTGATGGCATAATGAATTGTGCTTTTTATTTAAATATTTTAAAAGACAATTTAAAATTATCAGCCCTAAATTTAGATATTGAAAACAACTTTTTTTTTTTTTTTTTTTTTTTTTTTTTAAATCAAAATAACGATTCTAAGCACACGGCTCCCAATGTTTGCCTCTGGTGTCTCTATAATTCTCCACAAGTTCTCAAAACATCACCTCAATCGCCGAATTTAAAACCAATAGAACATACTTTGAGAGAACTGGAGGTTAGAGTACGAAGATACGACATTAATACGAAAAAACTAAAAACAGTACTAACAAAAAAAACAAAAACAATACTAAACAATATAGTAAAATAGTAAAATAATATAGTATATAATAAATAGTATATATAATATATAGTATATATAATATATTATAGTATATTATATATATATATATATATATTATATATATATATATATATATATATAGTATATTATATATATTATAGTATATATAATATATAGTATATAATAAAAAATAGTAAAACAAATAGTAAAAACAATACTAAAAACAGTAATGATCGACGAATGGATGAATATTGATGCAGAAATTACAAAACAAATTAGTGAAATCTATTCTCAGACGTTTAAAATCTGTTGTCGATGTAAAAGATACTCTACTAAATACTAATTTAACGAAATATTACAACATTTACTAATATTTACTCATTTTTAAAGTGTGCGAAGACTTTTGTGAGGTAACTTTTTTGTTATTATTATTATTTTTTTTTAATTGTTGATTTTTTTAAAATAACGTTTTACTACATTTTTAAAATATTTTATGTAGTTTTGTTAAGAATAAGTTATAGATCTTATTATTAAGTATTCATTATTGAATATATTTTAATTAATGGATAGAGCACTATTTCATTAAAATTCGTAAGTGTACGAACACTTTTGGAGTCAACTGTATTTATCAAAATTTTCGTCAGATTAACTACACTGTGTGTGAAATTTTATGACATCATGAAAGTGCTGGAAGCGTGGTTTAATTTGTTCATGATTTGCGCTTTATTCTGTATGCATTGACATTCTCAAATATGTTTGCTTTGTGTTGTTTTTAAACAACGCTGGCCATTTGCAACATTTCTCGAGATATCATCACATATCCCAGAAACAAAGTATGTATATCTATTGAAATATTATTGTATTATCTTCATTATTAGTAAACGAAAATTCGGGTTAGGCTTGGAGTGAGACACCCTGTATTTTTCACTGAATAAGTGACATAGAGACATTGGCTTTCTGTGCAAAAAGTATACGTCAGAATTGAAGAGCTAAGTGGAAGAACATGTTAAGTAACAAAAATTACATTTCAAGAAATTTGAGGTGAAAGTTTTTGCTGTACATTTTAATGATTTATTTTCTGTTTGATACCATGTGTTTAAAATATTAACAAGTATGGTTCTAAACTCTCTCAGAAAAACTTATTCATATTTAATTTTCAAATATTAAAAATTATTAATATTATTGACATTATTAAATATTAAAATATTAAATATTAATGAATAATAGTTTACATCTTCGAGACTAAATAGAATCTTAGTATTTTAGCTTCACCATGTGATAGGATACCTCATAATGCTTTCATCCAAAAGAATTTTTTTTTTTAAATGTAGCATAACATGTTCATCCATTCAGCTCTTCAATTGTTATTATCACCACTTTTATTTGGTTAAAACAATTTATAAATACTCTCTCGGAATTGCAAATTTATACTGACAACATTACTGGTTTCTTTTACCTATAATATACTAAAATTTTACCAATTATTTAGATTTTGTTCATTTTTTTAGCCCACCCGCTATCAAAGACTGAGAGCTATAATTTGCCCGCGGGTTCTGGATGCACGTATGTACGTAACGCGATAACTCTTGATAGACATATCCGATTTGCTTCAAATTTTGTAAATAGGTTCATACCGGTAAGGCGCTTCCTTGATTAGCTTTCGGTGTTCATCGGTTAAGTATAAAGGGGAAACGGGGGGCAATCGCTCCCTTTATATTTAGATAAATGGGTTTTTCATGCAGAATTATCCGATTTGCTTCAAATTTTGTAAATAGGTTCATTCTGATAAGGCGCTTCCCTGATTCGCTTTGGTGGTTCAATGTTTTAATTATAAAGAGGGGGAACGAGGGCTAATCCCCGCCTTAATTTAGATAAATGCGGGGTTTTTTCGAATAATGCGATTTGCTTCAAATTTGGTATACCGATTTATACTCATAATGTGCTTAACTGATTAGATTTGGAGGTTCATTGATTAAGTATAAAGGGGGGAACGGAGGGATTATCCCCCCTTTAATTTATTTACCGTTTTTATCAAAAAGTGTGAGCTCTATTTTATGAATAATAGACATAAATAAAAGTTATAATATACAATTAGTGTGAATAGTCTGTGAGCTCAATGCCATCAGTTTAACTTGGCACTTTTCTTTTTATTTTGTTGTTGCTGTTTATATGATTTATCAATATCAATGTCTCAGTACTTCTATTGTATGGTTGATGATGTAATGTTACTGATTTACTTTATTAGGCCCTCTGCATTATATACCTCGCTTCTGGAGCATCATCACAGATGTACGGCATGGGAGGAGGACTCGGTGGAGGATTTGGAGGAGACTATGGCATGGGTGGAAGAGGATTCGGCATGATGGGAGGCAGAGGATTTGGCATGATGGGAGGCAGAGGATTTGGCATGATGGGAGGCAGAGGATTTGGCATGATGGGAGGCAGAGGATTTGGACTCGGCATGATGGGAGGACGTGGAATCGGAATGGGTATGACAGGAGGACCCGGCATTGGTATGATCGGAGGACCTGGTATTGGCATGATGGGCGGAAGAGGAGTTGGCATGATGGGTGGAAGAGGACTTGGAATGATGGGTGGAATGGGATATGGAAGTGGTATCTTCGGTCCTATGCTTGGCACAGGAATGATGGGTCTTGGATATGGTGGATTTATGCGATAAAAGGTTGTATACAAGAAACAATAAATAAAGTCTTTTGTTTAAATTTGTTTCCATTATATTTTACATTATAGTAAAACCTGTCAAAGCACAACCTGTATATAATAGAATATAAAACGGAAAACTTTTATGGAGTCAGTGAAAATAATTCATACTATTTAAATAAGAGGTACCTGCTAAAAGAAAAACCTGTCTAAAATGTAAGTTTTTTCTGATCATTTACAATTCCGTCCAGGCAGGTTTTAATGCATTTCAAAACTATACATGCCTGTGTACATAGTGAAAAAATGCAGTAAACATTTTTTCCATAACAGTATCTATTGCTCTTCTTCTTCAATACAAAATTAGTATTCTAAAAATAATGTTGGCTGTCCGTTTATTTTAATTTTGATGACATTGTGAAAAAACGGATTAAAGAAAATTTAGAATTAATTAAGACGAAAACAAATGCAATTAATTATCCAAAGGATTTGTTATAAAATTGTACTATCACTCGGTTTTAGAACGTAAGGAAATATGCTTAATCAATAAAGTCCGAGAGGTAGCGTCACATTTTTGCAATCATTTTTAGTGTCGATGATTTTGATATATATGATAGATTAGAGGGTATAGATTCAGAGACAGCCAGTTAGCTGGCGCACCAGCAGGGAATGTCCGTATAATAATACGGGGCTACTACAAAAGATTCATTAATTTTCAAAACGCTATATATTCAAAAGTATTGCACGTACAAATATGAATGATATATGAAAATAACCGCAAACTCACCAAGTTTTCTGCACACTCTACGAATGTTTTATGTGCGCCTCCTGGGGATGACCTCGCTTTGTTCCCTTTGCACCCTCTTCCAGATTACCTGGTTTAGCACCTTGTGACTTCTTCCTTTGGGGGCACATTAAAGATCTTGTTTATGTACCCCTACTTACCATAAACATTAGAAGATGTCAAAGAACGGATAAATACTGCAGTGATGACGCTACAAAATGTGTGGTACGTGTTCAGCTACCGACTGGACGTGGGTTGTGTGACCCAGGGGCTGCACATAAATCATTTGTAGAGTATGCATAAAACTTGGTGAGTTTGCGGTTATTTTATGTAACACTCATATTTGTACGTGTAATATTTTTGAATATTTAGCGTTTTGAAAATGAATGAATCTTTTATAGTACGTATTACACCCTGCTGCAGAGTTAAATGAATGACAACCCGATTTCTGCTGATTGTCCCCGAGTCAGGGTAACATCGGTAATCGAGTTGTCATTCATTTCACACAGTACCCAGCTGTGAGATTTTGTTATGACAACATCTCCTCCTGTATCGCAAGCTAACTGGCAGTTTTGTTATCTGCACCGTCTAATTTACCATATATACCAAAATCATAGACGCTAAAATTATTTGATAAAATGTGACGCTGCCTCTCAAACTGATATTTATATTTTATAACCTATATTTATATCTGTTTTTAGGTGCGTTCTTAACTATATAAATACGTATAGCCCCTATAGTCGTCATTCGGTCCGTCTGTCCGTCCTTATATAACAGAGCAAAAAATACCCAACCGAATGGTCTGAAATTTTAAATATATAATTGTTGCAAACTTTTGTCGAGTCATTTCGAATTTTATGAAAATCGGATGTACAGTTTAATTACAGGGACAATCAAAAGTTTCCCGTTATATTACGGCCAATGGGAAAAATTATTTTAAGTGCATGTTAATGATGTTACATCCTTTCGAACAGAGTTAAATTGATATGCACTAAAGTATACATTCAATACAATATGCAGTGCAAAAAATATTTATAAAAATAGTTATAGTACGAATACCTTTAAAAATAGTTATAGTACCTTTGCCACGTTTGACGTGCAATTTCCAACTTGTTTATCAAGCTACATACAAATAAATTTCCTTCTTTCATTAGAAGTACAACACATTTGAAAAGCGAGAATCGTTCAAAACTATAACAAAGTAATCCTTGCGTTAAAAAAAAAAGGCAAAATTTATCCCAGAGTAATTTTTTATTTTATTTTCATAAACGAAGTGGTTCAAATATATCGTGTAACTATTTAATATCATCACATTACTAGCTTTTTAATTAAAATACGTACTAAAATCAGAAGAGAAATGGAATAGTACTGCGTTCACATTATGAAAGTTGAGTCTCTGAGCTTAACTTTTTTTAACCGGACGACCCGACAATAGGCTTCACCTGTTCATATTACCAAACGTTTTAAGGGACATAACTTAGCCAGACAGATGTCTGGGCATGCCCATAAGTTGTTAAATTTGTAACTACAACTTCTAACCATATATAGTTTATTGTTTTTACTCTTTGTGACGAGTAATATAAATAAGCGATGGAAAGGATCACTCGATAAAGACAATTAATTATTTCTAGAACTCAAATCGAAATTTAATAAGAGTTCCAAATAAGAAAAAGAGTTCAGAAGACAGAGTTCCACTCAACCTATAGTTAAGTGAGTATCGAAAGTTAAGTGAATTTCAGAAACTTACTCAAGTCGAGAATCTTGATTCCGAATCATCGGCTTCAAAAAACTTCAAGTTAAGTTACTTGTCTATCATAATTTCAACGAGATAAAGGCAGGGAAACCACCATAACTTAATCCTCTATATCAAAGTTTGAAGAGAGCAGACTCTCGAATATCATTGTCACTATGTAACTTTTTCTTCCGAATTCTCCATCACCGACCTCCACTATCTTGTCAGAATCATGACCGGCACCGAAATCGAAAGCCTTGTGGTGTGCACTGATGTGAACTCAGTTTTAACTAATCTCCGTTTAAGGGGTCTCAAGACTCTTAAAGCTTGAAAAATTTCGAAATTTTAATTTCTTTCGATCTTAACCCTTCACTGCACGATTTTTTCTATTTGTATGAAAAAAATTACTTGAAATTTATATATCGCTCTAATAATGGGAAAAATAGTAAAAAAAAATTAAATTTCAAATTTTCCGCTAAAATTTGATATTTTATGGCGTGTACCCTATGTACACAATTGGGTTTTAAAATATTGTATTGCTATATTTTACAACTAAATGAGCTTAAATTAATTAATTTTATCCGCTTAACACCCTGCAAATTTTTTTATATTAATATTTTTAAGTATTCAGTAAAAATAATGAAAGTATATTTTACCTTAATAGCTTGATCGAAACTTTTTTGTTTCCGAAGAACAAATTCTAATTTTTTGTCGAATGCAGCCATCTGACATGGACAAAATAAGTGTTATTCCATTCTTTAGACTGTTCTTGATCAGGGATAGAGATCATATTGGCCAAATTCATGGCACATAATAAGAATTACAGTGTTTTAGGTATGTGCCAGATGTGGCACGTGGAGCAGTCAAGGGTTAAACTCCTATCTTTTCTGAACATTTTGATAAAATTGTTTCTGTGAAATTCCTATTAGAACAGAAGTTATGGCTTTTAGAATTATACCTGCTCAATAGCTGAAGCGGCGTTTCCGAAACTTTGAAGTCATTTTTCTCCAAATGACGTTTTTAGGCATAACGCGCAGGATATCTCAAAACCTTCTGAATATTTTTTCATGAAATTTTCAAAACATACGTTTCATGTTAGTCTGTATAAACGGAACCTAAAATTTCCTTTTTAATGTTCAAAAAAATATTTTTTTTAGGTGATTATACTGTTGAAATTTTCAAAATTTTGTATTAGCTCAATAAACCTTGTATTACAAATATAAGAATGCTTTAAATATAAATTTATTTAGGTTCAGGGTAATTATTATAGTCTGAAATATAAGTAGGCAACAAAATTTTCATTCTAGTTGCAAAATTTATTTTGTAATCCTGCTCGTAAACTGTTACACCAATTTTCTGTTTGTCAAATGTCTGACTTTGGATGCCCCTGTAAATGCTAATTCTGCATCTTGCTATTTTTTAAATACGTAAAATGAAAGAACATACTTATATCCATCATCCCCAATAAAAAAAATGTGTTTAAAAATTGCATACATTTTAAGATATTAAATGTTGAAAATGGTCTAATTTTTTTTTTCATTTTTTACAATTTTAAGAATCCTGAGACCCCTTAACTATATCTTAACAAAATCCAATTTAACGTTTGAAGTTGTATTTCAGCAATCGTTAAGAGAAAAATATGCCTTATTAGAAAATTCTATTTACGCGCCACAGTAGTTAAAAAGATTTATAAACACTTTTTTGATTTATTTAATATTACTACTTACATGTATCCTATACTATCTTACTTTTTTTTTCTTTTGCTTACATACATACATGTTACATGGACAAATTCATCCTACATGTTTATATACTTATGATACTTAGGTAAAACCTTTAACTGATAAAATAGATCTAACATTTTCTTTTTCTCAGCAAATGAAAATAGTACCTGAAGAGAAATCTCCTATGATTCTGATTCAATGAAAATTAAATAAATCTAGTATACTAATGTAAAAGTTGGCAACATTTAATTTTATTTTGAGAGGAAGGAAAATAAATTATTTCGATCAGTAATAAACTCTTTCCACAATATACCAATATTTCTTTTATCACAAATGATGCAACGACTTTTCAGGCATTAAAAGCAATAAGTAAATCTGTCGCTCAACAATGGCTTAACACAGTTTAAGGCTCCTTATTAGTCAGTTCTGAAATGCCTCTCCACTCCAATGGTTAAATTTATGGGCTTGGAAAGTGTCCATATTTTTCAAATTCCTCATAAAAAAGTTAAATTTTTAACTTATTTTTTCCGCATGCTCTTCTTGAAGGATATTTCTGTGTTGATGTTTTTGTTTTCTTTGACAAAATATTTTTAAACTATATACTTAATTTTATATTTTAGGAGTTAAAATTCAAATGAAGCTAGCGAGTTGGAAATAAGAATTTAACATATAAAATAAAACTAACTCGCTATTTTAGAAGTACTTTGTTAAATAAAAAAATAAATAAATGTCCTTCATGAAAAGTATACACAAAAAAGAAGTTAAAAAGTTTAATTTTCTGATGACGAATTTGAAAAATACGCATTCAATTGCATAGGTTTAACATTGTAGAAGCTGGGGGATTTGCTTTCTAGCTAAGAACGAATCTTAACAGATTAGCATTTGCATATTAATTAGTCGGCATCATTTGCATAAGAGTTCAAATCGTACTCGACTTAAAAGTTTCTAATAAAAGGTACCCACTTAGCATTGTGATTTTGATACACAGTAGAACCTCGATTATCCGAAGCAATTGGGACCGACTATCTTTCGGAAAAAGGGAAATTTTCGGATAATCGAGAATGCCTCAATTTTAAGTATAAGGAGAAATATATGCAATGTTTCGTATTGTTTTAACAAGTGTTTAATAAAAATAAAACAATAGTAAAATAGAAACAAGAATAAATTACCTTAATTTTAATTTGGAAATTAAGTACCTTTTACATATATCCCAAGGGTTTGAAAAAATGTTTTGTTTATCGCAGTTTCGATGGTCTTTGCTTTGAAGCTATTATTAGTTCCCCAGTATCACAGTCTTTCTGCTGCTCCAGCCATACCAAACCTTTTACAAAACATTCAAAAACTTCAGAATTGCTAATTTGTTCGTTTTCTTCGTTCCACTCCGCAGCTTACGGGAGCTCAAGTTAAATTCAGAGGAACTCTAAGAAAGGAGGTCGAAAATATTTATATGTACTCGTAGTTTGGAAAGGACCGCTTGCACACAAGGAATATGGTAGTTAAAAAAAAAATAAAAATAAAAATAAAAACTTTTAAAAATGGATTTCGGTTAATCGAGAGTTTCGGTTAAAAGAGTTTCGGATAAAAGAGGTTCTACAGTACAAGAAAGCATATGTTGAAATAAAACACAAATTAAAAATAGCAATATTTATTTCAAAAACATTTTTTTTTCTCTTGATATACAGAGTGTTTAACATATATATATATAATATTACTACTTCATAGCAACCATAACTAGCGGATTAAAATATATATAATAAAAGAAAAGAATCAGAAGAAAAACAGTGGAGCACGGAAACCACCATAACCTAATCCTCTGTATCCAAGTCCAGAGAGAGCAGCTTCACGAACGCCCTTGTCACCATAACCTTTTCCTCCGAATTCTTCATCACCGATCTCGACAGTCTTCCCAGAATCATGGCCTGTTCCAAAACTGAAACCCTTGTCGTATCCACTGGTGTGAACTCCACCTTTACGACCACCGTGACCGGCTCCACCACTGCCACCTGCTCCCAGTTCTTGAGCGCCCAGTCCTTCCCCACCATGAGCTACTCCTCCAAAATCACCAACAGCAGCATAAGCAATGCTAATCAGGGCAAAAACCTGGAGGGAGAAAGTTATGAGCTAGACAACAAATCAAACGATATGAAAAAGAACAAGTTGGAAATTGCACGTCAAACGTGGCAAATAAGGTGCGTTCGTACTATAACTAGTTTTATAAATATTTTTTTCACAGCATATTATACTGAATATACAGTGTGTCCACGTATAACCTGACCGACCTTTATTTTCGCAACCGTTGGTCCTAGATGCATACTTCCAATTACAAAAATGGTTTAAATAATGTAAAGAATTACTTTTAAAGCGATTTGAGTCAAGAAAAACATTTATTAAAAAATTACGAAATTTAAATTTTTATACGGTCCCCCGGTCCTATAAGTGATATTTAGTAAAAATTTACTGTGACATTAACAAGTAAGACAGAAAAAGTCCCATTCATCTAACATTAAAATTGACCAAGTTATGAAACTTTGAAATGCATGACTTATACCGCTTTTTTGCGTATCAAACCAGATGATTTCGACCATTCTTTCAGGGATCGTATATAAAGTACTTAAACTTATTTCAAGGTATCTGCGGTTTGAAAGAAATCGTACCACTATTACGATTGAGTAAACTTTATTAGTTAAGTTTTAGATTAATTAAAATAATTGTATTTTAACATGCGTTGTATTTTGTAAGGATTTGAGGCTATGATTTCTTTTAACAACAATTATGTTGTTTTCATAAGGTTTTATTTAAATTGCAACGAATCGTCTTTCCAGTTTCAAATTTGTACTCGAACTTTAACTGACTTTCAAATGTCCGATCGAAATTAACGCATACTGACTGAAATCCGATTACAATGTAATATTATTATGATTTTCGACGCTTACAATCTTATACATACTTATATTAGAGGATAACACAAAAAAATTCGGATAGATTACCTTCAACAAGTTTAAGAAATGGTTTTAGATTAGATAACATAAACCTGCGATGGTTGTGTGTTTTTTTAACTTTTATAATTACGTTTTACGTATATTTTTTAACGCTAAATAAAAAAATTACCTTCACATTAATCATCATGTCAGGATCTTTCGCAAATCATAAATTTCAAATTTAAAAAATAACGAAAAATCTGATACTATAAAATAGATGTAAGACTTTTTTATTAAGTTTAATTTTATTTAATTCAATAATTTATTCAGTTTTGTGGCTTATACTGGGTTTCTTACAGCTAAACAGCTCAGGAGTCCGATGAGGTTGGGAGGGGAGAGGGATCAATTTTAACTTTGAGCTTTTTAACTTTGAAATTTGCGATTCGAGAAAAATCCTGACATAATGGTTTAAAATGAAGGTCATTTTTTGATTCAGCGCTAAAAAATACATGTGAATCAATTTTCAAAAGCTAAAAAACATGGCAAAACCCAAAATTTGAAAGACGGTGTAATCTAACAGCATTTAAAAATATGTACCATTTTTGTAAAGAATTGAGGCTGCTGATTTTCATCTTTTTATTTAACAAAAATTCTGTTATTTTTATCCTCTTATATGTTCAGCACAAATTGTATATTTTGCAGTAATATGTCAGAATGATTAAAGATTTCAATTTTATATTGCAATGCTAATTTTACTCTCAACCATTTCTTTAATATATCTGACGAAATTATATTTCTACTAAATTTGTGAATGACCCCTAATTTGCAGCAAAAAATAGGCTCCAACTTTAAACAGCTATTACTCGGTGAATTTTAATCGTTGAATAACGGGACTTTTTTTGCCTTACTTGTCAGTGTAACAGAAAAAATTTACTAAATATAACTTATAGGACCGGGGGACCGTATAAAAATTGAGATTCTGTAATTCTTCGCTAAATTGTTTTTTCGCTTCAAACTTTTTTTATTTTAACTCTGCACCTAATTTTGACCATTTTTGTAATTGGAAGTATGCATCTAGGACCAACGGTTGCGAAAATAAAGGTCGGTCAAGTTATACGTGGACACACTGTATATTTTAGTATAAAGGCTGTAACATCATTAAAATGCACTCGAAATCATTTTTTTCCATTGACGTGATGCAACGGAAAACTTTTGACTGCCCCTGTAATTAAGCTATACATCCGATTTTTATAAAATTTGAAATGGCTCGGTAAAATTTTGCAAAAATCATATATTTAAAATTTCAGACCATTCGGTTGGGTAGTTTTTGCTCTGTTATATGCGGGCGGACAGACAGACAGACGGACGAACGGACTGAACGACGACTATAGGTGCTACGTATTTATATAATTACGAACGCACCTAACAAGAACAACAATCATACATCCAGCATAGATTATGAAACACTTTCCAACACATTCAGAATAATGTAACAAAACTGCACACTTTATAAAAGTAAAATGTAATGTCTAAATGAACTATTTGGAAAATGCATAGTGCTTTTGGAAATCCAACTTCTGCAATTACCATCAATACTCGGAAATATATTCGAATTTTTTCTGTAGCCTTGTATATGATCTATGGACTTTTTTGCATACTACATATGATATGCTAAAAGTTAGTTTAGTTAAACGCAAAGCACAGTTGAAAATTTCCCTTCAGAAATTTCCCTCAATAAACGGAAATGCATTTGAGATCTTTCGTGCAGTCCTCTATATGATCTATAGAATGTATATATACCAAGTAATATTTAAACAAGTAAGAAAAAAATCATGCATCAATGCATCAAACATAGATTATGAAACACTTTCCAATACATTCAGAACAATGTAACAAAACTGCACCGTTTAACCCGGGAGAACTCGCTAGTGAGAATGCCCAATTGCTTTTCTTTTACTTTACTTCATATAATATCAACTTTTTTTTGATTGACTTAGTACTTTTATTCACAAAATAGGTAAAATAATTGAAAAACATTTTGAAATTTTAATTAAAATGAAAAGTGATTTAAATAAGAGTCTTAAAAAAGTACGACTGTGAGAGAAAATCTCATGCAGCGAGTTCTCCCGGGTTAAAAAATTAAAATATTACATCTAATTCAACCCTATTGAAATGCATAATATATTTCAAAACCCAATTTAAGCTGTTCCCATCCACAATTGGAAAATTATGCGCATTTTTTTAGCAGCCCTGTATAGGATATATAGATTTGAATCTACTAACTATATGCCTACCAAAATTTAGTCCACTTAAGAGATACATATACTTCAGTTGAAAATTTACCTTCAAGAATTTCCTCTAATAAGGAGAACGGTACGTAAATATTTTTGTGCAGCTCTGTATTTGAGGTATAAAATTTATGTATAACGAGTAAGATGCAAAAAATTAATTAAATTTAAAAGCGCATACCGAATTTTAAACCGTACACTCTAGCAATTATTACTCAAAGGCAGTACTGTACTGTAATCGATTTCTTTTGTGTGTCCCTGTAAATGAATAAAAAATGCTATGAATGTCCTGTTCTAACAGTGAAATTCAGTGATTTATATCAGTTTCAATACATTTAAAATAGCGCCTTGTCATTAAAATACTCTGCAAACGATTTTTCCCCCCTATACCATAATGTAATGGAATACTTTTGAGTGCCCCTGTAAATGAAAGATTAATCCTACATACTTCATATATACAATACCAAACATGCTTTGGTGACCCTAAATAACCTTTATCAATTTCATGAAAATCCTAGTATATTTGCGTGAGTTAGAGCGTGGACAGACGGCCAGACAAACCGAATGCATAAACACTTTTCAACTTTGTTGGAAAGTGTTAAAAATAGTTAAATTTAAAAACGCGTACTACAACTGAAAACGCATATCAATTATTGTTCATAAGCAGTAAAGTTATTTTCTGTGTCCCTGTAAATGAAAGATAAATTTTATGCACAGTTTATTCTACAGTTAGCACCTTGCAATGCACCTCAGTCGTATACATAAATTTCAATATGTTTAAAATAATGTAAAAAATAGCGCAAACGATTTTCTCCCACAGACCGTAATGTCTAGAAAATATGGACCGTAATGTCTAGAATAATTATTTTGGGTGTCCCTGTAATCAAAACCTAAATGCTACACACTTCATTTTCAATACCGAACTTGCCAAGGAAATCAAGGATTCGAACTGAGACCAAACCAAAAAGCGTTATAACGAAAACCGAAACCGAAATGAAATATTATTTTAAATCAACCTGATAGGTACACGGAAATCAACCTGATAGGTATACGATACAGAAGAAATTGCGGCGCTCGAAGCCATGATAATTTTTTATGTCTACGGCTCAGATCTTAATAAATGAAACAAATTATGCTGTTGATACGTTTTGAACATCCAAAAAGCAGAGAAAAAATTATATCAGGTTGGCTTCAATGTTTTAATAAATTCGATATTACACATCAGGCAATGCACAACATACTTGTCTTTGGTTTCGCTCCCTTTGAAATTCTTTAAGTGTGAAATTACTTGCTCATTAAAATGCTCTTAAAAGACATATAGACTTTTTTTTTTTTTTGACTGTGAGACCAGTTATAAATGAACGAAATTTTGAAACGGCGAAAAGGTAACTTAAAGTTTCGGGAAGCGCCAGGGTATTACATTAATATATGAAATTTATAAAATATAAATTTAAAATATATAAATAATAATAATAATATAACTAATATAACTATAAATATAAAATTTATATCTTTATTTATTTTTTTAGTTTATTCAAAAATTTTCAAGATAATAAAAAAAAAAATTCCCAATATAAGACCCGCAAGTTTTCTTCAGGTTCAGAAAATTCAGAATGGCTTTCGATTCATAAATTCACATGAACCGTGCAAAGTTACTATCAATAGGATTTACAGTGCTGCCATCTATTGTCTATATTCCCGACTAGATTTATTATAAAGGATAAAGCACTTAAAAATATAATATGATTAGACAGACAAACTAAAAATAAACTTATGTCTTATAGTTATAGATATTGCTTACAATTTATTATTTTACTTTACCTTTAGGCGTATTTTGGAAACAGATTTCTAAAGCTGTTAAATATTCGAAAATTATACTAAAACTTCAATTAAAATCAAATCTTGATTTAATATTTTAGTGCTGCCATCTTACGGCAAACGTTTTCAACATCTGCCTTCTTGTAATATATCAATTATAAATAATTCTCTTTCAAGATTTTATTTTTTTCTGAAATTTAAAATAAAATAAAAATTTTAATATGTGCTAATCGCAGCATATATAGATATATACATATATATTTATTTATCAATTTTCCACTAATTGTTAACTAAATGCTAGATACCATGTTGAGCATAGATGAGATATCAATATTGCAAGCAGATACACGAAGCAGATATCATAAGTTATTTAATTATAAAAAGATATATAAAAATAAGTAATTTCTCGTTTAAAATAGCTGAATTTTAATTTATATTATAACACAAAAATACTTGCTATATATGTAATTTTATCGAATGTTTAAATTTTACTTGCCTCTAAAAGTTACCAAAAACATGCACGCATGCATGCGCAGAAGTGTTTGTTAAGAACTGAAAAGCTTTGTATTAATCAATTATATATTGTGAAACCATATAAATAATATATTTTTGGAGACGTCTAGGTCTGCTTCACTTTTTAAAGGCAAAATTGAAAAATCGAAAATTTGCAGCAATTTTGTCTTATTTGCCTTTAAAAATAAAGAGAATCCTTACCGCTGCGCTAAAATTTATGAAAATTATTGATTTAAAAGATTTCATCAAAGTTTTATTTAATATTGAAGAATATAGAAATATAAGTTATTAATGAACAAAAGATGATTATTAATGAATGGGGAAATTTGTTCGTGTTCTTTTCTTTTCAAGCTACTAAAAAAAAAAAAAAAAAAAAAAAAAAAATGCAATTTAACAAATTACAACGACCATTTGGAAAATGATTTTTTCAAAGACTAAAATTTAAAACATAAAAAATCGCACGGAGTTGATCATACATTACGTACGCCATGGATTACATTTTTCGGTACAGTAAATTTTTAAACTTCTACGGAGCTGGTCATTCATTACGTACGCCATGGATTAAACATCAATATTCCTGGACTCATTTTAAATGAAATTTCATTCTTAAACTTCTAAACATCCCACAATATCACTTTTTACACCGTCGTATAGAGAAAAAAATGTACTTTTAAATGCAATTTGTTTGAAAGCTGTATCTCAATTTGTTTCTGAGTTATTGATTTTTTTTTTTAGTTTTTATTACTTTTTTTGTCATAGTGGCAACAGAAGTATCCATCTCTGTTGAAAGTAAAGGGAAAATACAGATTATTGTATAGACCAATCAGAAAACGAATAAAACGCGGGATTCAACTAATAAAACGCTTCAGATATGTTTTTTATTTCCTACCCTGACCGAGGACAATAACCATTTTTCCAAATGGTTAAAAAAAAAGAAAGAAAGAAAGAAAGAAAAATCGCTGTAAAGAAACACTTTTAATGACTTGAGTTGCTTATTGCTTTCAAGAGCCAATAAAAAGTGCAGTAATTTATCATCGGTACAAAACCCCTCGCGGTCGAAAGTTCTATAGAAAGAAAGTATTGGATACGTGAAAAATTTCTACTTCCGATTGCCGACGGATTTATGTGTTTTAGAAGGTCCTGAACACGTTTTTAGAAAATGTCTGTCCGTGTCTGTCTATATATCATACAAATTTTATAGGCACTCTCACTCGCGAACTACTGCGTAGGATTGGATGAAATTTCACAATAAGTTTATCCTTATGTGAACTGATGCTGATTAGTTTTTGGAAAAAATATCCCAAGAGGACTGCCGCAAATCGATGACGTTCGATTTTCGGAATTGTGATGCTTATATCTGCAGTTTATATGCGACGAATTCAACAAAACGTGGAGTTTATTATTCTTAAGATAAGAATAGATTTGTCATTCAAGTTTGGTTGCGCGCATCTAAAAAGGGGTATCGAAATTCAATAATATATTCAAAATATGCAACGCTTCTATCACCAGTTTGAATACAGAGAATTAAACGAAACGTCACGCCTAGTACGCGGAATATGGGAATATCTTTGCTATTGAATTTTGGTTGAAAACTTTCAAGAGTAGGTGCCGAAATTCGATGATTTATTCGAAATATGCGACGTTTCTACCACCAGTTTAAATACAGAGAATTCAACGAAACGTCACCCTTAGCACCCTGAATAGGGGAATATCTTTGCTATTGAATTTTGGTTGAAAACTTCTAAGAGGAGGTGCCGAAATTCGATGTTTCATTCGAAATATGCGACGTTTTTACCACCAGTTTAAATACAGAGAATTCAACGAAGCGTCACACTTAGCATCCTGAATGTGGGAATATCTTTGTTATCGAATTTTGGTTGAAAACTTCTAAGAGGATGTGCCGAAATTCGATGTTTTATTCGAAATATGTGACGCTTCTATTACCAGTTTAAATACAGAGAATTGAACGAAACGTCACCCTTAGCCCCCTGAATATTGAAATATCTTTGTTATTGAATTTTGGTTGAAAACTTCTAAGAGTAGATGCCGAAATTCGATGATTTATTAGAAATATGCGACGCTTCTACCACCAGTTTAAATACAGAGAATTCAAAGAAACGTCACCCTTAGCATCCTTAATATAGGAATATCTTGTCATTGAATTTTGGTTGCAGACTTCTAAGAGGAAGTAACGAAATTCGATGATTTTTCGATATATGCAATGCTTATATATCCAGTTTAAATGCACATAATTCAATGAAATGTCACGCTTAGCATCCTGAATATGGGAATACATTTTCATTTAATTTTGGTTGGAGATATTTAAGAAAGGCTGCCGAAAGTCAATGCTTTTTTCAAAAAATGTGAGGTTTATATCTCCAGTTTAAATGCACACAATATTGTCATTTAATTTAGGTTGCAGGCTTCTAAAAGTGGGTGCCGAAATTCGATGATTTGTTCGACATATGCTATGCTTTGCTTATATATCTCCAGTTTAAACACACACAATTCAACGAACATTTCCAGATAGCATTTTTAATTTGCAGAAAAGTTGCAGCAGTCTTGCTTTGAAAACATTCAAAGTTGCAGCAAGCTCAGCATGACAAGACTGAAAGTTCATAACAAGACTGCAGCAAGATAACGCAAACGCCGAAGTCACCACACTTTGAACTCGCAGCTAACTTGTCGTGTAAGTTAAATTCATGCTGTATCAAATTTGTTGCAAATTAATGGCAAACAAGTAATCAAAAATACTGCAAACTTACTGCAAAGTAGAAATATTTCTACACCCCACTATTTGTTTACAACTGTAACACTATAAGTTTAACACCTTCGGAGCAGTCCATAAAACTGATCAGGTCTATTGATGCGAACACACCGTCAGAAGTTGCATGCATTATTTCCATCACCATAAACAAGTTAAGGTAATATTTATACTTTTCAATACGAGCCTTTTCTATATTTGATAAGTATAGCGTTTAGAAAAAGCGTTGCAAACCGAATAAAATTTCTGTAATTTCTGCGTATATGCTGATTGTCTATTCTCTCAAAGGAGGGATTTTTTGCTTTCGTCACTTTCGTGAATTTTAGACAGTCTTGCCATCAGTTTCACAACAAACTACTCATGCAAGTGGGGAATGGTATACCTTGCGGGAAATTTGCTGCGAATTTCTCAATTCAAATTTGTGACAGGAAGGTAATGTCAGAAAAAATCAAACTTGCTGCTAATGTTCATGCTATCTGGGCATGGGAATACATTTTCATTTAATTTTGGCTGCAAATATTTTAGAAAGGCTGCCGAAATTCAATGCTTTTTTCGAAAAATGTGAGGTTTACATGTCCAGTTTAAATGCACACAATTTAACGAACCTTTAACTTTAGAATCCTCATCGCGAGAAAAAATTGTCATTTAATTTACAGCAGACTTCTAACAGAGGCTGCCGAAATTCAGTTATTTGTTCGAAATATGTTATGCTTTGATTATATATCTCCAGTTTAAACACACACAATTCAACGAAATTTTTCATTTAGAATTCTCGTCATGGGAATAGATCGTCATTTAATTTGGGTTTCAGACTTCTAAAAGAGGGTGCCGAAATTCAATAATTTGTTCAAAATATACGCTGTGTTTATATCTCCAGTTTAAATGCACACAAATAAATTTGTTCATACTGCATTAAACGTCTTCATTGTCCACGATTCCATAACAATACTATGCGTTACATATAAAAAACTTATTTGCATAATCGTTGTAATTTCTTGTAATATTTCATTTAATTGATTTGATATATCTGTACCTTGGAACAAAAAGGGCCAATGTCCATTTTTCTCAAATGGCAGGAAACCTAATTTAAGTTTGAGGAATTTTAAGAATCTTGCAACGATTTCTGTACTATTATTTTTCAAAGTTTCACCTTTCAATTCAGTAATGTTTTTCTCACTACAATCTAATGTTACATTGATTTAGTTTTTTTTTTTTTTTTTTTTTTTTACATTTTAAATTGGCCATTTTTACATTAACAGCAAGTAACATTTGCCTCGACAAAATATTTTGTTTTCAATGATCTAATATTGGGAGGACTTTGGCCTTTTTAACAATTACTTTATATCGCATCCTGAATTCATTCGTGCATTTAACTCAAATTTCGCAATTTTGGACATTGGCCCTTTTTGTTCCAAGGTACAGATATGTAGAACAAGCTTTATTTTGACCAGTAGTGTAAACATACTAATTTATATTAACTTTATGCCGAATACCCCATACTTAATGTATTATCTTCATGTTTTTATAATTACATGCATAATTCCTAATGTTTGCATATGCATTTTATATACTTATATAAATTTTACATGCAAAAACTTTCAATGCATATTGTAGGTACAACAAAACTTTTTTTTTCCAACAAATTAAAGTAATGGTGACATATCCCTGTAATCTCCTTTAATCGAGATTCCACAAAATCTTAATAATTATGTTACGTTCATGAAAAAGTTTGCAGTGTTTAATTTTTACTTGAGATGAATAGCATAGAAAAATGAATTAATATTCTCATTCACAATGCAACAGTTGTGCAATAATGGGTTTTTCCATAATCAAGGTACTTTTCTCATAAATGAAATAGGGTTCTTTCAACTACAGTAAAACCTCCCTAAAGCGACCACGTTCCGTTCCAATAAAAATGGGTCGCTCAGAGAGGAGGTCTCTTAATGGAGGTCATGTTTAAATCTAGAGTTTAATTGTTGAAGAAAGGTAACAATAAATTTACTAAAATTTATTTTTCACCTTAGGAAAAAATATATAAATTTAAGTATCAAAACAAAAGTTACTTACATAAGTTAATAACTACGGAGTTTAAAAAAATGAATACATTGACGTTTGCTTTGATTTTACGGTTTTATATTTTATAACATCTATTTCCAAGTCCTTTTGAAGTTCAGTAAATAAATGCATTTTTTTTTTTGGGGGGGGGGGGGGGAGGGGGAACAAATAATGACGATTTCATTAATTTATCTATTTCTTTGAGAATTTCCTGACAGAATAGGGCACAGAGGAGTTTATTGACTGTCATTCTTAATGTGTCATCAGAGTTGAATTCACTGCCTAAAATGGCACAAAAGGGGTTAAACTCTTAAAAGTTACAGGAATTTAAAAAATCTAAACTTAGTTTAGAAGTTTGATGAATAATGCGCTCTCCGGCATTATTTTTCTAATAAAACCTTCTTCAAACGACCAGGAAAAAACGGAATTTGTTTAATTTTCTTTAAAGAAATGGGTCGCTCCTGGAGGGAGTTCATCTGGGATGGTCTCTGAATGGAGGTAAATTTAGTATTGAGCCTATGTGCATAGATTTCGTTCCATGAAATAATGGTCGAACAGGGAGGTTTCACTGTACTTAAATCATAAAAAAAAAACTTTGTCACGTAATAAAGACAAACAATTGTTTGCATTAAATGTAAAGTAGTTAGAGAAAAAAATTTAAATAAATCTACAGTTTTTAAAATAAATTTCATCAACAATTGCACAATTCTTATTTAATATATGAGAGAAAAGGTCTTTTTTAATAATTTTAGATTAAAACTAATTATATAAAAAAATAGCTTACCAAAAATAGTATTACTTTCATCTTGATAGATATAGGGAGACAAGGATCTTTTCAAATTCGAGTTGAGATTATTCTTGCTGGATGCTCTAGCAGACGATTTTTCGCCCTTATATACTAATTCTTAAAGGCAACACCATCATAAAACTATTTCACTTTGAATCAGTATTACATTAAGTTTTGAGAAAAGTTCGTATTTCAGAAGAAATTCTGAGATAAAGAAACAGATCGCTCTGATGCAAATCATTTAAACATAAATTTGCAGAAACTAAACAAATACTTCTCCTATAAGGAATTAAAGACATAAATAATGTAATAAAAAACGCATTAAATTCTCATTGCGTGTAAGAAAGTTTCATTCTATTATCCAGTTTCAGGTTAAAAAAAGTTTTCTAAAAAGATGTTAGAGGAAAATGATCGTTTAAGAACGATGACCATAATGTTAGGAAAATACGGCAACTTTTTACCATCAAGGTTAAAATGTGCAGGGTTTTGTTTTTTAAATAATATATTTTGCGTGAAATTTTAGCATTATTGCATTTGTGTTGCAGTAGGTCTCCGTACGACCGACGATTTAATCGACCTTTAATTTGTTAACTCTTTAACAGGCTACTTCACTCACACGAAAACAACCGCTCATTAATGTTAATCCTATGGAAGAAATATTTCAAGACATCTCGTTTGCATTTCAATATTTTTAAATTATTCTTTTTCATTTAATAGCTGAGGTTAATCTCTACAAAGGGCGTTTTTTACTTTTACGATTTTCTTTGCGAGTTTTATTATTGAGGATACTTTTATTTTCGAAACCGGTTCCGAATTGAAGGAATTCGGAATTGAAAGAAAGACTTCCCGTTTGGTACCCTAAAGTAAAATTTACCAAAAAAGCCAAATATGATGTCAAAATTGTGTTGGTATTAAAAAGTTCAGAATTTGGTACAATTTCGCTATGAAGACGACCCCTTAAGCTTATTTTTTAACATACATAAAAAGAAAACATAAATTTAAGTCGAATGGTAATTTCCGGGTTTTCCTGGGGTAATTCGGTGATTAAATGCATATATGTATAATTTTTTTTTTATTTCGACTGTACATTGTCAACTCAATCATGTGTTTTTTGGCGCGCGATGAAATTTTTTTTCTTATGGCTGGATTTTGCAGTAAAAACTATACAGTTAGATGCTTTCACATTGTGGATACTTTAAAAATTTATATGCAGTGAAAAATTCATAATAGATACATTAAAAATTGAATTTTATTCAAACATTTTTTTTATTTAAAACTTTCAAGTTTTGTTTTTATAAAGACTTTTTTAAATCTCGAAAATATATTGGTTTTTTTTGTTTGTTTGTTTTTTAAATGGCACAACAAGAAAGGTAAAATAAAACATTATTTAAACTACCTTTTTCGGATTTCTAAATTCATTTCTTAACATATAATTTTAAATAATAAGAAACATTTAAATTAACATTAATTACAATAATAAATATTAAATAATTAATTCATAAAGGTAAATATATATATATTTTTTACATATTAGACTCCTAATTTTTTATTTATAATTTATTTTCAGCTTTTTAACCTTTAAAATGCCTGCCATTGTTGCTGTTTTACAACCATTTGGCGTATTTTGGAGAGCCTTTATTGACGCATCATTAAATCTATTATCATTTCAACTTGTATATAACTTTACGAGTTACAGAAAATATTTGACGAAGTATTATTCCTTCACGCCTCGACGGTACTTTAAAGTACCATTAAAATAACCTGTTATAAAATTCTTTTAATACAGTAGTACCTCTTTTATTCCAAACTCTTTTAACTGAAATTCTCGGTTAACCGAAATCTATTTTTAAAGCTTTATTTTTTTACAATCACATTCCTCGTTTGCTATCGGTCCTTTCCGAACCACGAGTACAGATAAATATTTTAGATTGCCTTTCTTAGAATTTCTTGGAATTTGAGCTCCCATATGAGATTTTTATTTTTAACACGTGTAAAAAAATAAATTAATAAATAAATTCAAATCATAAATCGTGTAGAATCGGTTGAGAATATGACTAAATAATCTCAAGAATATGGCACTGGTATTGCAGCGATTAGTATTATGAAGAGAGATGCCGCAAAAATGAAAGAGCTTTGTGCAGAAAGAGTAGAATGACTGCGACACTGGTGAACCAATAGTATTTAAAAAACTTCATGATAGAGCTTCAAAGCAAAGGCAATCGAACTTCAACAAATAAAACTTTATTTCAAACCCTTGTGAAACATGTAAAAGGTACTTCATTTCAAATTAAAATTCAGGTAGTTTATTCTTGTTTTATTTTGCTATTGATTTATTTTTATTAAGCATTTGTTATTATAATAAGAAATGGCGCACATATATGCCCTTAATTTTAAAATTGAATTATTCTCGATTATTCAAAAATTTCGATTTTCCGAAAAGTGGTCGATCCGAATTACTTCGAATAATCGAGATTCTATACATCGATTAATAGTAATACAGTTTAGAATGAGTTACAGATACTTTACTTTATCTTGTTCCAAAAGCGTTATTGGTTGAACAACACAAAAATATTTTTAAAGGGATGATATCTTTTTCATTTGCATCTTTTCAGATTTCTTGACGTTGAAAGATTCTGGGATAAAAGTTTCAGTTCCGAATTATTCTTATTTTTCTATTGTAAGACCATTATATTTGTACATTTCCTAACTCTATAAAATACTAAAAAAAATATTTTAAATAAAATATTTGAGTGGCGTTATAAATATTACGTAAAATCCCTATAAATACAACATTAATTAATTAGTTTTAATTGGCAAAATCCTTCTAAAATTTATTAAATGATGGTGTATATCTTCTAATGTAGTTCCAAAAATTCGCGAAAAGGGATTTAGATGATGACATTTTCATGAGTTCATAATTTGGGACATAAAGGATTAACATCTGTTGCGGGCTAACGGAAAAAATGCCTTAAAATTAATGTATTAATTTATAATTAAGTTGTAAAAATATTAAAATGCAGCATTTTCAACGGAAACACATCTCTGAACGTAATTTTTGTAATCCTAACCTATCAAGAAGTTGGTTAAAAATCGATTACAAAATTCCACCCTTACATGCAAAAAAAAAAGACTGAGTGTAATAAAAAAATGTACAAATTTCGAAATTCATTACAAGTTGCTTTAGAAGATGACATTTTCATGAATTCATAATTTGGGACATAAAGGGTTAACATCTGTTGCGGGCTAACGGAAAAATGCCTTAAAATTAATGTATTAATTTATAATTAAGTTGTAAAAATATTAAAATGCAGCATTTTCATCGGAAACACATCTCTGAACGTAATTTTTGTAATTCTAACCTATCAGGAAGTTGCTTAAAAATCGATTACAAAATTCCATCCTTACATGCAAAAAACAGATTGAGTGTAATAAAAGAATGTACAAATTTCGAAATTTATTAAAAGTGCTTTAGAAGATGATATTTTCATGAATTCATAATTTGGGACACAAAGGGTTAACATCTGCTGCGGACTAACACAAAAACGCCTTAAAAATAATCTATTAATTTATAATTGAATTCTAAAAATATTAAAATGTTGCATTTTCATCGGAAACAAACCTCTGAACGTAATTTTTGTAATTCTAACCTATCAGGAAGTTGCTTAAAAATCGATTACAAAATTCCACCCTTACATGCAAAAAAAAAAAAGACTGAGTGTAATAAAAGAATGTACAAATTTCGAAATTTATTAAAAGTGCTTTAGAAGATGATATTTTCATGAATTCATAATTTGGGACACAAAGGGTTAACATCTGCTGCGGACTAACACAAAAACGCCTTAAAAATAATGTATTAATTTATAATTGAATTCTAAAAATATTAAAATGTTGCATTTTCATCGGAAACAAACCTCTGAACGTAATTTTTGTAATTCTAACCTATCAGGAAGTTGCTTAAAAATCGATTACAAAATTCCATCCTTGCATGCAAAAAACAGATTGAGTGTAATAAAAGAATGTACATATTTCGAAATTCATTACAAGTGCTTTAGAAGATAACATTTTCATGAATTCATAATTTGGGACACAAAGGGTTAACATCTGTTGCGGGCTAACGGAAAAATACCTTAAAATTGATGTATTAATTTATAATTAAGTTTTAAAAATATTAAAATGCAGCATTTTCATCGGAAACACATCTCTGAACGTAATTTTTGTAATTCTAACCTATCAGGAAGTTGCTTAAAAATCGATTACAAAATTCCATCCTTACATGCAAAAAACAGATTGAGTGTAATAAAAGAATGTACAAATTTCGAAATTTATTAAAAGTGCTTTAGAAGATGATATTTTCATGAATTCATAATTTGGGACATAAAGGGTTAACATCTGCTGCGGACTAACACAAAAATGCCTTAAAAATAATGTATTAATTTATAATTGAATTCTAAAAATATTAAAATGTTGCATTTTCATCGGAAACAAACCTCTGAACGTAATTTTTGTAATTCTAGCCTATCAGGAAGTACAAAATTCCACCCTTACATGCAAAAAACTGATTGAGTATAATAACAGAATGTGCAAACTTCGAAATTCTTTAAAAGTTTGCTAAATTATCCTTGTATAACATATTTAACTCTTTCAGCTGCAAGTATTTGTGTTTCTATAACGTTGAATTCACAGCACAGTTTTCGAAAACTATTATTTGAAAAAATGGAAATACAATTTTTGCAGCTTTTTTTTTTTTTTTCTTTTCGTCGTTAAATTTATGACTAGTCGAATGTGGCAATCCCAAAACTTTCTTCTACCTCATACATGTTAATATTTCCTGAAAAAAAAAGCATATCAGTGCCACCGGTTGACTGATTTACACCAAAATCTAATCAGCAACAACTTATGTCAACTTCTAACTTAATCTGTAGTTTGATGAATATCCGTGCATTAGTTTTAAGCAGAACTATTGCGGAAAACGAAAAAAAATCTACATAGCAGCGCCACCTACTGGTTGATTTACTCCAAAAACTAATCAGGAGCAATTTATATCAGGGACAAACTGAATCTGAAGTTTGATGCAAATTCAAGCATTAGTCCTTGAGATACGGTTATTGCGGAAATCTTCATAAATGCAGCCTAGCAGCGCCACCTGATGGGCGATTTACACTAAAAACTAAACATCACTAATTTATATCAGGCACTAACTGAATCTGAAGTTTAGTTTGATAAAAATTCGTGCATTAGTTCTTGAGATAGAGCTATTGCGATAATCATGAACAATGCCACATAGCAGCGCCACCTGTTGAGCGATTTACACTAAAAACTAAACATCACTAATTTATATCAGGTACTTATACTATGTTCGCACTAAGATAGTTGAGTCACTTAACTTTTTTGAAACGGGACACCCGGAATTAGGCTTCACCTGTTCACATTGCAAAAAGTTTTAAGAGACTTAACTTATGTTATTACTTTATTATTGTTTTTAATCTTTGCGGCGTGTTAATTAAATAAACGATTCAAAAGATCATTCGAAAGACCTGAATTGTAGAACTCAACTCTAAAATGAATAACAGTTTTAAATAAGAATAAATTCCATAAAGTATCGGAGGGGTCAGAGGGAACAATTTATATACATGGGTCACTATCAAAACTAGTATGTTGTGGCCATCACAAAACTTTCTTCTATATAAATCACGTCAATTAAATCATTTAAATAGTACAAGAAATTACATTAATTTAGCACCAATTCATATCAAAGTATATCTGAATTTGAAGTTTGATGAAAATTCGTGCATATTAGTTCTTGAGATAGTGCTATAGGAGAAATTCTGAAAAATGCAGCATAGCAGCGCCACCTGTTGGGCGATTTCCACAAAAACACAAACAGCACTAGTTCATGTCAAGTTATACCGGAATCTGAAGTTTGTTGAAAATCTAAGCATTAGTTATTGAAATAGTGCTATAGGGGAAATTCTGAAAAATGCAGCAAAGCAGTGCCACCTGTTGAGCGATTTGCACCTAAACACAAACAGCGCTAATTCATATCAAGGTATACCGGAATCTGAAGTTTGTTGAAAATCCAAGCATTAGTTCTTGGGATAGAGCTATTGTGGAAATCACAAAAATGCAGCATAGCAGCGCCATCTATTGAGCGATTTACACCAAAATGTATAAAACGTCAATTCATGTCAAGGACTAACTGAATCTGAAGTTTGATGAAAATCCGTGCATTAGTTCTGGTGACTGAGCTATTGTGGAAATCGCGAAAAATGCTGCATAGCAGCGCCATCTGTTGTGCGATTTACACCAAAACATGAGGAGCACTAATTCATATCCAGGTATACCTGAATCTGAAGTTTGTTGAAAACCCAAGCATTGGTTCTTGAGATTGAGCTATTGCGAAAATCACAAAACAGGCAGCATAGCAGCGCCACCTGTTGAGCGATTTACACCAAAAGGTGCAAAACGTCAATTCATGTCAAGGACTAACTGAATCTGAAGTTTGATTTAAATCCGTGCATTATTTCTTGAGATAGAGCTATTACGACCAAATAATAATATGGCCAAATAATAATAATGGGGGGAAAAGCCCGCTATCAAAGAAGTATGTTATGAGAGGAAAGAAAAATGGTAACTTAAAATATATAAAAGCGCGAATCTGGAAATGTTACTTGTGAATTATGTTATCCATACAGTCTTGGCGATAAACAAATATCACTTATTCTTAACGAAATACTAAAATCCATTATAAAATGTATCAATTCTATCAGATGTAATACAAAATATGAGAGAGATTTCAAGAAATTTTACGAAAAAAAAAATAAAGAGACTGCTTATCACTTTTTAATTTGAGGTAAGTTGCCAAAAAACAATAAAACTTTTATAGATGTAAATGTATCCAAGGCATGTATCCAATGCGTTAATGTATCCAAGGCATTAACGCATTGATTATTGCATTGATGGAGTTAGGTTAAAAGCATACTTGTAATTAAAAAAAAAAAAAAAAAAAAAAAAAAAAAGATAAATTAAAGAATGTGAAGTCACTTATCAGAGTTAATGCTATTTTTGGATCCATCCGGGAAAATGGAAGTTTATTCTTTATGTGACAACATTTATAAGATACAGAAGGGAGGGGGGGGGGGGCATCATGATTTTAGAGATGCTTAGGTGGGGCACGGCCAATAAAAGGTTGGGAACCACTGGTCTAGAGCAAAGAAACTACTGAATCTTAACTCATATCTACGTACAGAATAAAAGAAAAACTTCATAATGATATACCTAAGTTAATAAAGCAGCCTACATTAACTAAAATTTTCAATAGTTAAGAAAGTTACAATTTCTTCTTAAATTGTATGTTCCCTTAAATAAATCTTTTTGATTTACTTTTTATTTTGTTATGATTTATTTAATGAAAATTATTGTTTAATTTAGTATTAATAGTTGTTATACGAAATTTTTAATATATCAACTTCATATTTTGCCTTTTTAACTAGTGAATTTTCTTTTTCTTTTTATTGGAAAAGCAATATTTTTGATGACCCAAAGTTCGGAAAAATCCGAAGTTCGGACTTCGTAAAGTCCTGAGGATTCCGGACTTTGGACTCTGTACTGTACTTTCTTCTTGTAAAGATAGAAGAAAGTAAAAATAAAACTGTCACCAAATCTTGATTAAAATTAAGAGGTATAAAAAATACGCCTTTGCCCAAGCATGAAACCAATCTTCAAAGAAAAAAATCAATCATAAAACCAGAAAATCTAGATCTTAAATTTTCCTGTCGGGGGCCGAAAATGGGTCTTCTTTGAGTTTTATATTCTATGAGTTTTGTCTTACATAGAGTGGACTGAATTGTGGTTATAAGGTTTATATATTTTCTTTTCCTTCTAACTTTCCTTATTTAAAAATTTATAATTTCTTAACTTTTATTTTATGTTTTTATTTTATTTTATTTTATTTTTTGTCCCGTGAATTATGACCTTTTTAAAATATAATAAATGTTTTAAATAAAGAAACTGCTGGAACCATCAGCAGAGTCCTGCATCAAGTCAGGTTACCGATTTTGCCCGAACCCGACCTAACCGGTAGTTAGGGTCCGCTCGGATTGACGCTAAATTTTTTTGGTGCTGGTCGGTTTGGAGCTGAGTTTTGTCAGGTTTGAGACATCAAAAACTTCTTTTTAAAAGAAATTCCTGATTTTTTTTAATGAAATAAAGCTATATATTTCAATATTAATGACTGTATATGCATTCATTTTCTACAAAAAAGATAAAATTTATATTAGAGATATAATTGTAGATTACTTTTCTCTAATTGTATTAAGATATGCACTATTTTTAAATCACTTCGGATCGGTTTCCGTTGAAGTGTATCAGGTTCGCGTCGGGTTTCGTGTTGACGAATCTTTTTTCCTCGTGTTTAGATCGTGTTATAGATTGACTTTAAGTATTTATTTCTGTAAAGTTATCAGAGACTATAGTTATACATATATATATCAGAGACTATAGTTATCAGAGAGTTATCAGGTTTTTTGATTTTTTTAAATTAAATTTCTACTTGTTACTATTGCATTATGATGTGCCCATTCGATAATGATAATCAAATTGAAAGAGTAGTGAAAAACCATTATGACAGTAGGTTAGAAAGCTAACGAGGCGTAGCATAAAATAAAAAAGATTTAAATAAGAAGGAAAAGAAGTTGTTAGATAATTAAGAAAGAAAGTAGTTTCCATAAATGAAATGGAGGAGGATAGGGAGCGGGGACCGAATGCATTTTGTTACAATTTATGAATGAAATCTTCGTGCGTATAACGTTTAATGTTTTCTTAAGCAAGATAAGCATTTATTTTTTAATCGTTTTGTTTCACTGCTGCAGTGTAAGAAAACAGTAAATGCTTCTTAATCTAGCACAATATAATATAACCACGAATAAAAATATACAATAACCTCTTCCGAGCTACCCACGATTCCGAAAAGCACTCTTTATCTTTCGAAACCTCAGAAACTAATATATTTTCGCGATTTATAAAAGCAGTTATAAAAGTAATGTTTCTCTTGCTGCCACTTTTTTCCCAAGTTGCTAACGTTTCCGAGTAGTTTTTAGAGTGTATTAATCAGTTTTTTCCAACTCGGAATAGAGGTTATTAGGATACTATGAGTATGCTACATCTATAGACCTATGTACATATATACAGTCTGTCCACGTATAACCTGACCGACCTTTATTTTTGTAACCGTTAGTCCTAAATGCATACTTCCAATTACAAAAATGGTCAAAATTAGGTGCAGGGTTAAGATAAAAAAAAAATTGAAGCACAAAACAATTTAGTGAAGAATTACAAAATTTAAATTTTTATACGGTCCCCCAGTCCTATAAGTTATATTTAGCAAAATTTTCCTGTTACACTGGCAAGTTAGGTAAAAAAAAAAGGTCCCGTTATTCTACGATTAAAATTGACCGAGTAATAGCTGTTTAAAGTTGGAGCATATTTTTTGTTTCAAATTAGGGGTCATTCACAAATTTAGTCGAAATATAATTTCGTCAGACAGTAAAGAAATGGTTGAGAGTAAAATAAGCATTGCAATATAAATTTGAAATCTTTAATCATTCTGACATATTACTGCAAAATGTTCAATTTGTACTGAACATTATAAGAGGATAAAAATAACACATTTTTTGTTAAATATAAGGTTGAAAAACAACAGCCTCAATTCTTTACAAAATGATACATATTTTAAAATGCTGTTAGATTACACTGTCTTTCAAATGTAGGGTTGTGGCATGTTTTTTAGCTTTCGAAAATTGATTCTTATGTATTTTTTAGCACTGAATCCGAAAATGCCCTTCATTTTAAACCATTACGTCAGGAATTTTCCCAAATCGCAAATTTCAAAGTTAAAAAGCTAAAATTAATCCCCCCTCCTCTCCCAACCTCATCGGGCCCCCGAGCTCTTTAGCTGTAAGAAACCCAGTATAAGCCAAACAAATCTAATAAATTATTGAATTAAATAAAATTAAACAGAATAAAAAAGTCTTACATCTATTTTATAGTATCAGATTTTTCGCTATTTTTTAACCTTGGAATTTATGATTTGCGAAAAATCTTTACATGATGGTTAAAAGTGAAGGTAATTTTTTGATTCAGCGTTAATACATAAAATGTAATTATAAAAATTAAAAAACACAACCATTGCAGGTTTATGTTATCTAATCTAAAACTCTTTCTTAAACTTCTTGACGGTAATCTATCCGAATTTTTTTGTGTTATCCTCTAATATAAGTATGTATAAGATGGTAAGAGTTGAAAATCATAAAATAATAGCACAAATATTGCATTGTCATCGGATTTATGTCAGTATGTAAAATTTAACTTCGATCGGACATTTGAAAGTAAGTTAAAGTTCTAGTACAAATTTTAAACTGGAAAGACAATCATTGCAAGTTAAATAAAACCTTATGAAAATAACATAAGTTTAGTTAAAAGAAATCATAACCTCAAATCCTTACAAAGTAAAACATATGTTAAAATACAATTATTTTAACTAATAAAAGTTAATCGTAATATTTGTACGATTTCTTTCAAAGCGCAGATATCTTGAAATAAGTTTAAGTACTTAATACACGGCCCTTGAAAGCATGGTCGAAATCATCTGTTTTGATATGCAAAAAAGTGGTGTAAGTCATGCATTTCAAAGTTTCATAACTCGGTCAATTTTAATGTTAGATGAACGGGACTTTTTTTGTCTTACGTGCTAGTGTCACAATAAATTTTTAGTGATTATCACTTATAGGACCGGGGAGCCGTATAAAAATTTAAATTTCGTAATTTTTTAATAAATGTTTTTCTGTACCCAAATCGCTTTAAAAATAATTCTTTACCTTATTTAAACCATTTTTGTAATTGGAAGTACACATCTAGGACCAATGATTGCGAAAATAAAGGTCGGTCAGGTTATACGTGGACACACTGTATATACACACTGCCACATATATATATTATATGTGGGGCATTCTCACAATCTTTTGACTTTCGGGAATAAAAATCTGGTGAAATTAAACTTGCTAAAATAACATTTTAATCTGATAGACGAATGCCTTAACCCTTTAAGACCGGGCAGCTTTTTTGAGTTTTTTTTTAAACAATGACATAACTGAAATTTTTAACTGATAATTCACTATATGTTGATAAAATCCATATAACATAGTTTCTGTTAACCAGCACAATCACTCGATTCTGGCATTTATGGAATAGATAACCCAGGAAGATAGAATTTTAGTTATTGCCTGACCCGCACGATTGTGCGGATCCGGTGTTAAAGGGTTAACGATTCAAAATCAAGAAAAAATAGTCAGCAGCGAAAATTTTTTTATTTAACTGAGGTTTAAGTTAAACTTGCGAGTTTGATTTTCCTTACGATTTTACCACTATAACTTTCCATTTTCTTCTAAATTTTTACTTATAACGAATTTGCATAGTACCCACAGGACATTAAAATAAGAAATAATAACAGAGTAGTATTTTTAGTACAAAATTTTGGTATAACATTGTCTTAAAGGGGTGTTAAAGAAAGGGCGGAAGGAAAAAAAAGAGGGAGGGAATGGTAAGGAAAATTACCATTATTTTTAGGCAAATCATGTTAAGACTAAGTGATAGTCACAATGTTCATTTATTTTTAGAAACAGTTATTTACATTGGATTAAATAAAAAAAATTAATTTACAATCAGACCCCGATTTAACGAATCATTCGAGAGAAGCACATTTGTTCGTTAAATCGAGATTATTCGTTAAATCCGGATAATCGAAGAATTTTTTTTATGTAACAGAACAAGTTAAAAAATGTCTATATAAATAAAAAAGAATAATGCTCACTTACCTTAATAATGATGTTAAACATATTTGTTGCTTTAAGAAAATGCACTGTATAAAAATTGATTATCTTATGTACAAATCACAACCATTGTAATTAAGAAAAAATATCATTTATTCAAATTGTATAGATAAATTATAAGATATCTTTTATAGATGTTTGTTTGCATTGTTTTGATTTTGTATTCCAAACTTTTTTATCGATTTTTTTTTTTTTTTTTTCCCGAAGCTGTCAAAACAGTGCCATCAATATCATCAGCCATCAAATATCGTTTCAAAGAATGCAGGCTGCTAACTGAATCTTTGAATGTTTCATGCTTCATCTCTATTTCTTCTTCATCATCCGATCCATTACTACTGCTATTATTAACCTCGTTGTTCGCATGTATTTCTGCGTCACAACATACATATCTAAAAAATGGTCAATCAGGGACATTGAAAATTTTTATAAATATTTGAAAATTTCTTCATTTTTCATTTTAGTGACGCCGAAACTTATTCATTAAATCGGGATTATTAAATTTGTTAACCCTTTCAGTCCCATAAATTACCTGTTTATGCTAAAATTCTGAAATTCATAAAATAGATTACTTTTATGCTCAATATAAGAAATAATAAAACAAAAAAAAAAATTTACATTTTTTCATTAAAATTTTAAATGATTCCAAATGGCGTCATTGGGAGTTAAATAACACATCAATCGAAAAAGTTTACGACGCCATTTGGCATCATTGGGACATGACGTATAATAAAATTTATATAAGGAAATTTATACTGTGAATCAGAGTAGTTTATATATATCATTAAACATTTTTATTGTTAATACAACATTATGGAAATGTTTTCTAATAACAAAAATTCTTAAATTATTTAATAACAACTTGAAGATCAATTTAAATAATATAGTTTAACACACCAGAATATTATACTTATTACATTATTACTTAAAACTTACACATTAGATTACTTATTACACATTACTTATTACATTATTACTACTAAAAAGCATTTCAAACAAAATTTTTCATAAAATATTTATATGAACTAGACAAAATAAATTATTGAAGCATATTTTAATATAATATATAAAAATAAAAACATTTATTAATTATAAAGTTTATAAAAAAGACTGTTATTCATGACTCGTTTTGCGAAATGAACAGAATCTCATATTAGAAATACAAAAATATTTTTTTTGCATAGTGCTGCCATCTGTTGAAGACAAACAAAAATATTTATCTATTAGGGTTTATACGTAGCTTTTATTTCCGTTATTTGAAATAATATGGGAGAATCCAGATATATAGTAAAAAAATAAAGAATATCATGATTCCATTTGGACTCACTGGGAATGAAAGGGTTAAATCGAAGTATTTTTGTTCCAATTCCATCGGGACCATAAAACAATTCGCTAAATCGAGAAATTCGTTAAATTGAGATACGTTAAATCGGGGCTCGACTGTAATTTTTTCGTTTTGGTTTGTTTTCAAAATCTAGCTTTCAAACAATGGTTGTCATGGAAACGACTTCTTGTAAAAATACGGGTTTTTTTCCTTATGGGTTTTTTCACCATTTTTGGTATTTAAAGTGTATAAGTCAAGAACCGTTAAAGATAAATGGTTCAAACTTGGAACATGTCTTTTTCAATCGTTTTACTTTACTTTTGATTCAGCAAATTTGATATCAGCAAATAAGAATATGTAAAATAAAAGATTTGAGTGGGTTACAAATATTGCACAAAATCCTTATAAATTCAAATTTAATTCATCCTTCTAAATCCGTCTAAAATCCTTTTAAAATTTAATAAGTGATTGTGTAAATCTTCTAATGCAGTTTAACCCTTTATGTACTGAATTATGAATTCATGAAAATTTTATCTTCTAAAGCATTTTTAGTGAATTGTTTAAGCTACATTAGAAGAATTACATAATCATTTAATAAATTTTAGAAAGATTTTGGAAGGATTCATTAAATTTGAATTTATCGTAGTTTTGTGCAATATTTATAACGCCACTCAGATCTTTTATTTTAAATATTTTTCTCAGTATTTTGTAGAATTGGGAAATGTACAAATATAATGTTCTTACGATAGAAATGTAGAAATATCTCTGAATTGAAAAATCCCCACCCCCTCTCCCAGTGCCAAGAAAGCTGATAAGATGCAAAGGCAAAAGAAATCATCCTTTTGTTTTGTGTAACACATAATGCTTTTGGAACAAGATAAAGTAATGTATCTATAACTAATTCTAAACCGTATTACTACTAATCGAAGTATTAAATGAATTTTATAACAAGTTATTTTAATGGTACTTATAAGTACCGTCAGTAGATAAAGGGTTCAAAAATTTACAAAAAAATTCTTTAGAAGATAAAATTTTCATGAATTCATAATTCGGTACATAAAGGGTTAAGTATCATCATACACATTATCTCTGAGATCAACATCCCTTTTTCTGTGCACATACAAAACGCACAACGATGAATGGAGTATTACAGGAAAGGTTTTTGAACAGGCTTTTGACATAGTAAACTAATATTTCGTTAAAACAATTTATTTGATTAAAAAAAATTGCAGTTAATTATAGATTAATGAAAAACGTATCAGAAAATAAACTCAAAGATTACAGCGCGAAAGCCTGGTTTTATAATGTCTCAAATAGGTTAAGTTTATTAACACTAACCGTACCGATATTTTGTTATACCTATTCCTACCGGGAGGTGTCAAATGACCCCTATATAAAAAGTTATATATTTTACGATGTTTTGCGAAAAATATACCATTTGATACACTTTGGTATATGAATAAAACATTTCTTTTTTCAAATAATTGTTATAAATTGTTTAGTTATTAACCCCTTGAGAGGCGGTGGGATATATTTTATCCCACCTTCGATTAATGAAGATTCCCACCAGAAAAATTTTATTAAATTTTACTTTTCTAACTTTGGTGGGAAAAAGTCGTGAAATTGCTTTTCCCTATTTTGCAATAAATTTTTTTGCAGAATCCGGCGTGAATTCGACATTACAGAAACACAAGTATTTGCCTCTCAAAAGGTTAAAGCAAAAAAAAAAAAAAAAAAAAAAAAAAAAATTATAATCACGCAAAAAAATTAAGAAAAAATTAATTATTTCAAGAAAATCGGAAATTTAATAAACAAATATTGTGCAAATTTGTTTATGTTCACCACATATTTTTAAGATTATTGCGTTCCGGATACAACCTGAAATGTTCAAACTAGAATTTCACTTGGAATAAAGTCAATTTCTAATTATATCATCACACATTAACAAATATGATGTAATATAGTAGAATAAATGATGTAATAGCGAAACTATGCAATTTACTAATGTTCTTACAAAATAAAACATTTATACCTTTATGATTTAAAATAAATTTTTTCAGGGGTCAAATGCATAGACAATGCAAGAGCATTAGTAAATTGCCTAGCGAAACTATGCAATTTACTAATGCTCTTACAAAATAAAACATTTATACCTTTATGATTTAACATAAATTTATTCAGGGGTCAAATGCATAGACAATGCAAGAAAATTAGTAAATTGCATAGCGAAACTATGCAATTTACTAATGTTCTTACAAAATAAAACATTTATACCTTTATGATTTAACATAAATTTATTCATGTGTCAAATGCATAGACAATGCAAGAGCACTAGTAAATTGCATAGCGAAACTATGCAATTTACTAATGCTCTTACAAAATAAAACATTTATACCTTTATGATTTAACATAAATTTATTCAGGGGTCAAATGCATAGACAATGCAAGAGCATTAGTAAATTGCATAGCGAAACTATGCAATTTACTAATGTTCTTACAAAATAAAACATTTATACCTTTATGATTTAACATAAATTTATTCAGGGGTCAAATGGATAGACAATGCAAGAGCATTAGTAAATTGCATAGCGAAACTATGCAATTTACTAATGTTCTTGCAAAATAAAACATTTATACCTTTATGATTTAACATAAATTTATTCAGGGGTCAAATGTATTTACGGTAGTTAAGCCTAAAATATTTTTTTCTGGGCAAAAAAGTTAGTTTGGAGATGAGGCATTTTAAGAAATAATATGATCATATATTTTAATAATAGTCGTGAAATATAAATAAATTTCGTAATATTTTAGTTTAAGAAATGACAAATTTTTTTTCAAAAAGGGCCATTTGACTCCTCGCGATAGTTTTAGTGTTAAAATGCATTATGAAGAACAATATGAAGGAATAAATAACAAACAATCTAAGATAAAATGTTTATTAAAATGGCAATAACCAGGTGCTATGATATAATTACAATGAAAACAGAAGCTCGAGTGCACTGAATTATAAAGGATGTGAGGTGTTCATCTTCTACGGAAAGAGAAGCGATCCTCATCTGAAAATAAAGAAGAATAAAACAATATACAAAACAAAATAAAAAACAAAATAAAAAACAATAAGACAAATAAACTGTTATATAAAACAATTACAACTAATCTACTGATTTTTAACACTTTCCAACATAGTTGAAAAGTGTCTATGACTTTGGTTTCTCTGACCGTCTGGCCTTGTTCTAAATCGCGTAAATAAATATACTTGGATTACCATGAACTTGGTATATAATACTGTAGTTTACCATTACCCTTTATTTAAACCTTCATTGACACCTTTATTCAAAATGGAATAAGTAACGTTTATAGAGAGACACAAAAGGATGCCTTTGCATTATGGTCTATAGGGGGAAATCGTTTGCAATTCATTTTAAGACTAATGTCAGACGAACATCTTTTTTTGCACGCTTTTTCTGATCTTACACAATCCCTACACATGCTAACGAAGGTAGCATAGGGATGGTGTAAGAGAGAAAAAAGCGTGCAAAAAGATGTTCGTCTGACATTAGCCTAATAAAGCTATCCTATTTTAAACATAATGAAATTAATATGAATTATTGAGATGCAATACAGAATTCTTCCTTGAAATATGGCGTGCATAGCATTTATCATTCATTTACAAGAACATAGAAAAGAATTCCGTTAAATTATTGCCCATAGGGAAAATCATTAGCAGAGTATATTAAAGAAGTTGCACCATTTTAAAACTAGTGTGTAATGGCCATCACAAAACTTTCTTCTGTATAAATCACGTCCATTAAATCATTTAAATAGTACAAGAAATTACATCAATTTAGCACCAATTCATATCAAAGTATATCTGAATTTGAAGTTTGGTGAAAATTCGTGCATTAGTTCTTGAGATGGAGCTATAGCGGTAATTCTGAAAAAGGTAGCATAGCAGCGCCAACTGTTCAGTGATTTACACCAAAACATAATCAGCACTAATTCATATCCAGGTATACCTGAATCTGAAGTTTGTTGAAAATCCAAGCATTAGTTCTTCCGATAGAGCTATTCTGGAAATCGTAAAAGATGCAGCATAGTAGCGCCATCTGTAGAGCGATTTACACCAAAATGTATAAAACGCCAATTCATGTCAAGGACTAACTGAATCTGAAGTTTGATGAAAATCCGTGCATTAGTTCTGGAAATAGAACTATTGAGGAAATCATGAAAAATACTGCATAGCAGCGCCACCTATAGAAAGATTTACACTAAAAAATAATCAGCAGCAATTTATATCAGGGACTAATTGAATATAAATTTTTATTAAATTCTGTGCATTAGTTCTTAAGATAGAGCGCCCACAAAATTTGTGTCACATACATACAGACAGACAGAGAATTTGTAAAAACATGTTTTTCGGAATCTCTGACCCCTAAAACGTATAAATTCGTCGAAAACCGAAAGTCGAAAATTTTCATGAATCCAATAATAATTTCTTTTTGTAAAGATTTGAAGAAAGTAAAAATAATAATAATAATTGCTAAGGTTCACTGAAAAATGCTTACTGTATAATATGGAAGGAATAGCATTAATTTACTCTTTACAGGGACGCAAAAGAAAAATCGGTTACAATACTTTCTATGACTGATAACTGCTGGAACTTTGTTTGGAAAGACGGTATGCATTTTAAAGCTTAAACGAACTTTAGTACACTAGGGGGTTCTTCCCCCTACAACCTACAGTCGCCAACCATATTCCAGGCCTAAAAACATGCTAATTTTCTCAGTTTTAAAAAGAACATCCGATTTCTACAAAATAGCGAACTTGATTTCAGATTAGATGTTTGTCGTGTTACAAAAGGTTAACTCATTGAACATTTGTAATAGAGCTGGAAACGGCAGAGCGGACAATCACCTCATCGAGTTAACAGCTGAAATTCCAGAATCAGTTAAAACTCGATTCGCATATTAAAACGCAATCGGTCTGCCACGTCATATCTTGGTGGAAAACACTTGCAAACCCGATTTCAGTGGTTGACTCGTAGGTTTGCCATTGTGTTTTCGTGCTTCCAGTCCTTCATGTTTTCATACCTTTGGGTGCAGGAAAACTTAATGATAAACTTACGAGTCAACCACTAAAATCGTGTTTTCAGGTATTTTCCATCAAGATATGACTTGGCAGACCAATTGCGTTTTAATATGCGAATCGAGTTTTAACAAATTCTGGATTTTCAGTCCTGAACTCGATAAGGTGGTTGTCAGTGCTGCCACCTCCCGGTCTATAACTGAAAGAAAAGAACTTCGAACGTTTTTCTTTAATTTCATATATCACTTACTATAGTATGTGTTTTCAAAATATATATTTTTACTTTCTTCTATCTTTACAAGAAGAAAGTATTGGATTCGTGAAAATTTTCGGCTTCCGGTTTTCGGTGGATTTACACATTTTAGAAGTCAGAGATTCCGAAAAACATGTTTTTACAAAATGTCTGTCTGTATGTGACACGAATTTTGTGGGCGCTCTGTCTCAAAAAATAATGCACGAAATTTAATAAAAATTTACATTCAAGTAGTCCCTAATATAAATTGGCGCTGATTAGTTTTTGGTGTAAATTGCCCAACAGGTGGCGCTGTTATGCTGCATTTTTCGCGATTTCTACGATAGCTCTATCTCAAGAACTAATGCTCGGATTTTCATTAAACTTCAGATTCAGTTAGTCCTTGATGTTGATTACGTTTCGATGTGAATCTCCCAATAGGTGGCGCTGCTATGCTGCATTGAATTTACACGATTTCCGCAACAGCTGTATCTCAAGAACCAATGGACGGATTTTAACCAAACTTCATATTCAGTTAGTCCTTGATATGTGTTGGTGTAAATTTTCCAACAGGTGGCGCTTCTGTGCTGCACTTTTCACGATTCCCGCAATAACTCTATCTCAAGAACTAATGCATGAATTTCCATCTAACTTCAGACTTCATTAGACGTTGACACAAGTTGTTGCTGATTAGGTTTTGGTGTTAATCGCCCAATAGGTGGCGCTGATATGCTGGAATTTTCACGATTTTCGCAATAGCTCTATCTCAAAAACTAACGTATGAATTTTTTCCAAATTTCAGATTCAGTTAGACGTTGACATAAGTTGTTGCTGATTAGATTTTGGTGTAAATCACCCAATAGGTGGCACAGCTAGGCTGCATTTTGTTAGATTTACACTATTTCAGAGATAGTCATATCTCAAGAACTAATGCACAGAATTTTATATCTTTAGAATCCTCATGATGGGCATAGATTGCCATTTAATTTTGGCAGTGTGATAGCGAATTTTGAAGAATTAACATGTATGAGATAGAAGAAAGTTTTGGGATTGGTACATCCAACTTGTTTATTTTAATCCGGTCATTCATATATGCATTTCATATATCCCTGTGTATTTTCCATCGTATTCTAATTATTGGTTAATTTATATTTTGTCAATTTTCTTGTGATTTAATAGATAAATTAATTTCAAAAAAGTTTTATTACATATTTATATATATATGTACACACACTGGCCTTCAAAAGTTTAGGAACAGTGACCGGATGCTTTCGATTGTACACTGTTTGTTGAGTATCTACCAAAATTCTTGGCGAATATAAAGAACATGTTTGACTTCATATCTTTTAGTGAAGATTTAGTCGCGGGGACAATTAGGGAGCCAACAATAAATTTGATAATACAATAATATTTGCGATCACCCCTGTAACAGAAAATGCTCTAAATGGTCTGCCACTTAAGCAAATAACTATGTGGGTCCTGTTTGACGGTTGTGTGCATTTCTGTAAGCATAGCACGCGTATTCGTGAAAGTGTTAGCATTTCTGTGAAAAATTCAAATGGTTTTTGTTTATAGAATGCAGATCTTGAAACTAAATTTAACACCATTTTCCGAAAACTTGAAAAAGAACAGTATAAACAGTATCTATATATATATTACGCTATCGTGCGTGGCTCTGAAACCGCGATTATTTGTCAATTGTTTAATGGCAACGCCCGAATGAAACGCATCTCATTGGTTATTGTGTAAAAGTCCTTTGACAGGATTTAGGCCTAGGTAAATCGGGTTTATTTACGTTTCGCTCTTTCCCTGCAATTACGGAGCTTCAAAATATCATTAGAAATGCCTGTAAAAGATCTCGGCGAATGCTTGAAAGTGAAGAAGAAGCCAAATTAAGAAGATAAAATCGAAATAGATTGGATCGAGAATGCCATCAAACACAGAGCATAAGACATCGCCAAAATAAACTTCATAACCATCGCATTCACGAATGAGTTGCTTCTGAAATCCAAATTACTGATTTAAATGTTCCAGAGCATAACTGTGGGACTTTGAATGAAACGTTCTACCTAGCACTGTTTTGGAAATGCAAATTAAACAGCAGCAAGAAGTTTACAAAATGTTGTCATGACGGTAAAGTAATTTTATCTCCCTTATCAGAAACATCCGATTTGATAAATGATTTGTAGGGTCAAAAATCACTTGAAGCCAAAAACTATAGACAGCATATCCGGCAATATAACGCCGCTTTATCTTTTGCCTCAAGGGGGGCAGAAATGAAATTGCCTTCTGGAGCAGAGCCATATTGCTTCCGGATACACGGTCAGATATATCACAGGATTTCTCCTTTGTACGCTAATGATAACAGGAATCCCGGCTATGGATAGCTTTTTCCCTGACCGTTTCATTTTATAAACGTAACAGTTATACTTTTGAAATTTTAGCTCTTATTTATTTTTTTTACAAGTTTTTAGTATAAATAAATATACAGGTCACTTTTTTATGAAGTCCATTCCACTGTTATATTTTTCAATAACAGGCCCGTGCAACACCGTACGGGTCAGCTAGTACTATAATTAAAACATGAATGCATTGAATACTTGATGATGTATAAGCATTTGTATGAAATAATTTTTAACTACGCGTGCGTGAAAGATTACAAAATTTTTATTTCGTAATTTGGTAGTCAGCTATTTAGAGCAAATTATATAAAAAGTCCAGCCAAATATTATGAAAACTCAAAAAGATTCAGTGAGCTGTTTGCAAATTGTGGAAAATTCCTTATACAAAGCTACTTTTAGAAAACAACTCACTATAGCGCCCCTATCTTTCTGAATTTTTGCGATATTTGACTGGACTTTTTATGTAACTTGCCCTAAATAGCTGACTACCAAATTATGAAATAAAAATGTTGGATTCTTTCATGCGAGGTTAAAAATTATATCATACAAATGCCCTTATCTCATCAGATATTCAATATATTCATGTTTTAATTGCAGTATACTGTTTCTACTGTTCTTTTTCAAGTTTTTAGAAAGTGGTGTAACATTTGTTTGAAAACTCTGTATTCTATAAACAAAACACATTTGAATTTTGCTCTGAAACTAACACCTTCACAAATATGTGTGGTAATGCTAGACACAAATCCACACAACCGTTAAACAGGATCCACATAGGCATTTAACACAGTGGCAGCTCATTTTGAGCATTTTCTATTACATGAGTGATCGGAAACATTTTTTTATTATTAAATTTACGAGTTGGAACCCGCCGAAATTCGACGAACTAAAATGTTTAGAAAAGAATTGTTTGATCGATATTATAATAAACTTACAAAAATAATTACCATAAAAAAATTCATCTTACATTGAATGTCTAACTCTTAAAACTAATAATATTTTTAAACTAAAGTTACAAAATTACTATTTCCACAAACTTCAAATGTTTAAATTACTGAAAAATTAAATTGTATTAGAATACGTAATCAAGATGTGTAAATATGATGAAGTTATCGATTGAGGCTCTTATATTTGGTATTACGGGATGAAAAATCCACAAAAAGAATTTTGCTTTGTCACATCATAGAATTTTTGGAACAGGTGTTATATATTCCCGCGGCCTCCATCTTGGATTTCTCGGCGATGTTTTGTTGGCGTTTATCTATAAGGCAACCCCGACGAGTGACGTATTCTGGCAACCTCGTTAAGCCTAACATGCGCATAAATCTGGTTGGCGACATTTACTTGTCGGAAAACGGGTTTTCACGCCAAGAAAAAATCCAAGATGGCGGCCGCGGGAATATATAACATCTGTTCCGAATTTTTCCCTTATAACTTCTAAGTCTTGCACAAGATTCTCAAAATTTACCTACACACCACTCAAATCTGTATTCACCAGTTAAAAGTAGTTTAACGCAGAATAGATTATTAATGAATATAAAGTCACGTTTGCCGGACACAACTTTTCATGTGAACATTCGCACTCTTCACATGAGGTTCTAATCTCAGTATTTTTAAACGCATCTGTGGTCAAATATTTAGTTTTATCAAAGAAAATGATCGTTTTGTTTTAAATATGACATCATTTTCACTCACTGAATCATTTCACCTAGCCTCTCAAACTCAGTATCAGCATAATGAGAAAATGTTGAAATGTAGAAGATTTATGAGTGAGAGTGAGTGTTTTTTTCAAAGGCTGATGTCATTTTCTGTTCTAAATATTTTTAAAAAGTTACTTTTATTTGTAATGAGAAAATAGCATCAATAAGGATATAAACAATAACAAGTAATATAAAAATTTTCTTTTTAAAGTCAATTCCTACGTAGGTCATCAAAGAAAAATTTAATATGATCCCTTAAACTAATATTAGTTTTTGTTGCATTAAAGTATCTCAGTTTGTTGATTTTCTATAAGCAAGTAAACCCTATTGTCTTACAATGGAAGTCTATGGAAATTTGGCGAAATATTAGAGATATCGCCAAGTTGGCGTCACTTTTGGCGACTCATTTTGGTCACCAAATTTGGCGATATATCGCCAAGTTGGCGACAAACTCGGCGGTATTTGGTGACAGAACAGGGTCCCCCCTATGGTAACCTCCCTTATAGATATGAAGATACATTAAATGCTGTTCAATAACCAATGGCCGCCATTTTGTCTCCCATATAAAACTAAAATTAATTAATTAAAATTTAATTAATGAATTAATATTTGAAAAAACTGTATTAACATCAATTGTCATCCAGTTCGAGTTTTAAAAAAATTATTTCAACTTGATAGGATGAATAATAAGTATTTTATTAACGATTGAAAATTTGAACAAGATATATAAATATAGGGAGAATGTGAATTAATAGTAGGAATTGAAAAATAAATAAACCTCATTATTTCTCATTTCTCTACAACAATGGAAGTAATCCAATTGCCACCATTTTGAAGAAATATCATAAAAAGCTTTCAAAATTAAAATTAAAATATAAAAATGGAAATAAATTAAAAAATAGCTCGAACGGGCACATCTACAAATGAACAGCGCTCATTTAAAAAAATAATTATCAAAATTGGTTCAGTAGAAAGCTCAGGGCTGATGACTAAAAAAACAGCCTGGTCTTTTAAATAAATAGATTGTTGCCCCTCTAATTGTCCCCGTGACTAAATCTTCACTGAAAAATATGAAATCAAACATGTTCTTTACATTCTCGAAGTTCAAAGACAATTCGTCAAGAATTTTGGTAGATATGCGACAAACCGTGTACAATCGAAAGCATCCGGTCACTGTTCCTCAACTGTTGGGGGTCAGTGTATACTCATTCATACAAGGTAGCCTGGGGTGATTTTCAGACAGAAGAAGCTGGGATAATTAACAGGCAGATGTAATGCTCGCACAGTAATTGTAGACTGGCCAAAAGAGTTTATTTTTTAATTAAATAGACAATAGACTATTTTTCAATTCGTACTATTAGTTCACACTCTCCCTTTATATATATCTTTAGTCCAGGCAATAGGAGATTTTACCAGGCAAAATTAATGAAAGTTCTGGAAATTGGCTTACTTTATGTTTTTTGGGTCGCTGAATCCGAATTTGTAACTTCCCACCAAAATTTCTCCCGGCAACCCCCCCCCCCCCCAAATTTTAGTAAAATGCATCCAAAAAAGGTTTTTATTAAAAAAATCAATTTTTTTATTATTTTAGGGGAAAAGTATCTAGAAATTCAGAAAGTAGACAAAATTTGCAACAAATTAGATATATGATATTATGACTTAGGATGAAGGGGAAGGAAGGATCTGCTTCGGAACATGCGCCGCGGTGCTGCGTGGACTAAGTTGCGCAATTCCACTTAACCATTCACACGTTTACATTCGCCCTCCCATCTCCCTTCCGAACATTCTCTATAAGATTTACTTTTAGTTTTTTGAGTCACTGAATCGGAATTTTTAACTTCCCCCCAAAATCCCCCCCCCCCCCCCCGAAAACCTCCCAAAATAGTTGTTTTTACTTAAATTTCTTATTGTTTTAGGGGAAAAGCATTACGAAATTCAGAAACTAGACAAAATTTGCAACAAAAAGGATACATGACATTATGACGTAGGATGAACGGGGAAAGAGGGGGCTACCTCGGAATATGCACTGCGGCGCTACGTGCACTAAGTTATGAAGTCCAGGCAATAGGGATTTTACCTGGCAAAATTAATACTAGTTCTGGATTTCGACTCACTTTATGTGTTTTGGGTCGCTGAATCCGAATTTGTAACTTCCCACCAAAATTTCACCCAGCAACCCCCCCAAAAATTGATTTTTTGAAAAACTTGCTTTTTAAGAAAAGCGCGCGGGGAATGTTCCGAGGCAGCCCCCCTTGCTCCCCGTTTATCCTCCTATTTGTTGCAAATTTTGTCTAGTTTCTGAATTTTGTAATGCTTTTCCCCTAAAACAATAAGAAAGTTAAGTTAAAAACAACTATTTTGGTGGGTTTTCGGTGGGGGAGTTAAAAATTCAGATTCAGCGACCCTAAAAACTTAAAGTAAACCTCATAGAGAAAGTTCGGAGGGGAGATGGGAGGGCGAATGTAAACGTGTGAGTGGTTAAGTGGAATTGCACAACTTAGTCCACGCAGCACCGCGGCGCATGTTCCGAGGCAGATCCCCCCCTTCCCCTTCATCCTAAGTCATAATGTCATATATCTAATTTGTTGCAAATTTTGTCTACTTTCTGAATTTCTAGATACTTTTTTCCTAAAACAAAAAAATTGATTTTTTTAATAAAAACCTTTTTGGGGGGTAAAAACATAAAGTAAGCCTATTTCCAGAACTTCCATTAATTTTGCTAGGTAGAGCCCCTATACGATCTCTAATGCCTGGACTACTTGTTCAAATTTTCAATCTGTAATAAAATACTTATTATTTATCCACTCAAGTTCAAATACATTTTTTAAAACTTGTAGTGGATGACACTTGATGTTAATAGGGTTTTTCAAATATTAATTAAATTTCAATTAATTAATTTTAGTTTTATATGGGAGAAAAAATGGTGGCCATTGGTTATTGAACAGCATTTAATGCATATCCATGCCTATAAGGAAGGTTACCATAGGGAAGACCCTGTTCTGTCGCCAAATACCGACAAGTTTCTCGCCAACGTGGCGATATATCGCAAAATTTGGCGACCAAAATGAATCGCCAAAAGTGACACCAACTTGGCGATATCTCTACTATTTCGCTAAATTCCCATAGACTTCCATTGTAAACCAACAGGGTTTACTTACTAATAGAAAATCAACAAATTGAGATATTTTAATGCAACAGAAACTAATATTAGCTTAAGGGATTACATTAAATTTTTCTTTGATGACCTAAGTAGGAATTAACTTAAAAAAAAATTTTATATTACTTGTTCAATTTCAATTAGTATTTTTTTTTTTTCTTTTTTAGTAACAAACAGCTTTCTCTGTCTTGTACAAAATTAATTTCCTAAATCTTATAAAATAATTACTGTTTAACTTTTTGCTTTACTGATTTCCAATTTCAATTTCACTGGTGTAGCAACACTAGCACAAGCGCTACTTCTTTGTTTGGATACTAGGGTATGTTATCTTTCTGAAAACAAATATGTAACATTATTTGGATGTCCATCTGGCAGAAAATAGAATTTTTAAAAAAGTGCAGCTCTTCAGAAACAACGGGGTAATTATCAGACAGCCTTTGGGGTAATTATCAGACAGCCTTTGGGGTAATTTCCAGACGCTAGTAGGTGTTCAAAACACCTTTTGAGTGGTCCTACATGGTTAATTGATTGTTTTCCAGTGACTTATGAATGATTTCATATTAAAATACAACTTCCAAACATCATCTATACGTTAAAAGGAAAATACTAGGTGAGTTTAAGCTAAAATGTTATTGATATCTGTTTTAAAAATCTTATTGTTGAAATTGGGTAGTAATAAGATTTTATCTGAGATCCATTTCATAATCAAATATATATGTCACATTATAACCAAATATTCTATCTGGGACTGGTCAGAAAGTTATTTTACAAAAATAGTCATGAGAAAAATATATTGGAAGTCAAAATAGAATTTTTAAACTGAGTTGGAGATGAACGATATTGGTGGCCAAATAAAGATAAATTTTAATTTGTTTTCCAGTCCTTTTAGTTAATTTGCACAGAATGAGATTTGAACTGTTTATCTTTTCCATGTTAAAGATATTGTAGATGTGAAAGAATTGTACATTAAAGTGAAAAAACAATACTGGCCAGGCCTTTCGAAATTAGTGCTGTGTAAAAATTTTAGTGTATTGATAAAAAGCAGATTAGGAAACTTTTATTTTTTTATGAAATTAGTGTCGTGTTCGTGTTCTTGTTTAATGTTTTTTTCAGCCTTCAGAACTGTTTAAAATGGCTGAAATTCTTTGCTGATTTACATAAATTTATGTAAAATGGATGTAGCTACTGTATCTAAACTATTTATGTGAAAACGTACCATAAAACATACTTTTATTTGTAAAAATATAAATTGATTTCGGGTGTACAATTACAATTGGGTTTTCATATCTGTTTCTGTATTCAGAATGGTCTAATAAATACCCATTTTTTGTCATAGCATTTTACAATGGTGTCTTTTAGTTACCGTAGTTGGCGTTCAGATCAGCTTCTTATAAATACCCCCACAAATAGCTGTCTGGAAATTACCCCAAATCACGGGGTAATTTTCAGACAGGGTTTTATTAATTTTTAGATGCGTTCATAATTATATAAATACGTAGCACCTATAGTCGTTCTGTCCCTCTGTCTGTCCGTCAGTTCGTCCACATATAACAGAGCAAAAATTACCAAACTGAATAGTCCGAGATTTTAAATATACTAGGGGGCTCGGGCCCCTACGAGCTATGCTCGCCAACCCCCGTTCAGACACCGCAGTCTCTAAAAGCACGCTAATTTGAATGGCTTTAAAAAGATTTTGAAAGATTCAATTATAATTTAAAAAACAGTGGCGATCTCCCTATAAATGGTTTTCTATTCATTTTTCTTCGATTGGAGAAATTTAAGGAAAAATCAGCTGCTGTTAAAAGATACAATGGCTGTTTTCGTCTTTGATTAAATAAAATCAGTTAAACATTTCAAAATAAGATAATATAAGCAAATCTGCATCAAAATGCAAATATATTTTACAAATACCAATGCCTTCTTTTGACGGAAACGACACAGAAGGTTAACGAATCTTAACTAAACCATTTAAACAATTTCTTTATTTTCTGCTTCACAGATTTTTCTCTTTCAAATCATATTTTTTGTTGATGCTTGATTGCACTTCATTTTCAGCTTGTAATCTTTTTTTATTTTTATTACATTACTAAATAATCGCTCGAAAGCAGTCTAAACGCGTTCAATAAAATTAATATTAATCTTATTAATATAATCTCAAAATATCAAATTAATGTATCGCGCAATTTTTAAATTTAAACTGTTTTGCAATATTACTTTTTGTTCATTTTACGTAATAAGTGTAATGTGACATAAATGTGACATAATTTCTCCTATTTATGACTTCTAACGCATGGTAATAAATTTATTATTTTCTAATATCCTTATAAAATTCACGTGTAAATATAGTTTTTATGAAGTAATTTTCAATAAGTTCCTGCTTTTCACACGTAATTATTTAATTCTAATTTGAAAGTTTTTTTTCTGTTAATAATAGTCACGTGTAAATAAATTTTTAATTTGAAGCAAACGTTATTATTTGCGCTGTTTATACAGTTGGCAACAGTTTAAATTAATACCATGTCCTAAAATAAGTAAAAAATTACTCTCGAAATGCTGAAAATTTGAATTTAAAATAGAAATAAAACCTCAAAAAATGAGTCAAATTAAAACAGTGAATGCAATCTGCACACCGGGAAATTCTGACGTATAAAATGATCTAAAAATGAATTAATTCCCATGTATATTTTTTGCTCCTATAAAACTTTTTTAATGGAACGATTTTGTCCAACTTTAGCATTAAATATCTCTTAAAATAATTATTCGATTTAAAAACTGCCTGCATCAGCGTGTTTATCAAACCTTTCTCTATAATACCGCCGATTTTCATATTTTTGTATGCAGTATTTTTCTTAATATTAACGGAAAAAGACCTCCGGTTACAAAAAATTCAAAACCGGCGGCGGCGGTGACAGCGTAAGTTACTTTTTTTTAGAATAGAGAGATAATTTTGTTGCAAAACTATGTCGAGTCATTTCAAATTTTATGAAAATCGAATCTATAGTTTAATTACAGGGACAGTCAAAAGTTTTCCGTTACATTACGGCCAATGGGAAAATATTATTTCAAGTGCATTTTAACCCCTTGAGGAGCGATGAGATATATTTTATCCCACCTAAGATTAATCAAGATTTGCACCAGAAATTTTTTATTAAATTTTACTTTTCTAGCTTTGGTGGAAAAAAGTCGTAAATTTGCTTTTCCTTATTTTGCAATAAATGTATTTGCAGATTCCTGTGTGAATTCGACATTACAGAAACACAATTACTTGCTCCTCAAAGGCTTAATGATGTTACAGCCTTTCGAACAGAATGAAATTGATATACACTTATGAAGTGTACTACAATGTACAGTCGTGGAAAAAAAAAAGTAAACAACCCCTACTAACTCTTCAACAAATTATCGTAGACGGAAGTTACTGGTACCGAACGATTTGAAATAAAGTCTACTTTTAAATGACGTATATAAAATTTGCTTAGGGGGTCATCTACATATTAAAACGAACCCAAACCTCATTTTTTTCAATAGCAATACCCAATTTTAACGAGATATTTCAAATCTTCGGTTCAAACTATGCCTAGACACCAAATTTCAAGTCGTTTGAATGATAAGTTTTTGAATTATAAACATTCAAAATTTAGTGCTTCTAATGTTAAATTACATTTTCATATTTTTATTTATATCTCCTGAAATTATGCTCCTAATGTGCTAATTTTTTGTTTAGAAATAAAACTAATGTGCCCAAACATAAATACGCTGAATTTGCAATTTTTATAATTTTATGATATGAATTATGAATTATGAAATTAATATTTGAAAAAATTATGAATTGCAACCTGCAATTTTTTTGATGGATTTAGATTTATTAAATCCTGCTTTATGAAAATCCCAAATTTCACATTTTTCTTCCAAGTAGTTTTCAAATTATGCTTAAAAAACGGCAAAAGGATGGTTTAAGGGCCGTCTATGATGGAAGTGAGTAGACATTTTGAAATTTCTTCTGCTGCCTTGTTATCTAACAGACTTCATTGACTGCTTAAGGTTCCTTGATCAAGAAGGCGGCTCTCTCGGTTAGCAATCGAGAACCAAACTTCAATTTGGATACTGCCCTTAAAATACGCTCGTTTTAAAATAATTTATTTCTCGGAAACTTATGGTACGAATTGCATAAAAATTTGTTTTTAGGCTATTTGAAGGGTGTAGAGTTCATTTATGCTGTCAAAATTGGGTATTGCCATTGAAAAAAACAAAGTTATGGTTCGTTTTAATATGTAGATGGCCCCTTAAACAAATTTTATGTACATCATTTAAAAGTAGACTTTATTTAAAATCGTTCGGTACCAGTAACTTTCTTCTACGATAGTTTGTTGCGGAGTTAGTAGGGGGCGTTTACTTTTTTTTTTCCACGACTGTACATTCAGTAAAATATGCGGTGCAAAAAATATTTATAAAACTAGTTATAGTACGGACATAGTATACGTAATATAGATTTGCTACGTTTGACGTGCAATTTCCAGCTTGTTTTTGTTGCTACTAATGATAATTATTTTTAAATGCTGAAGAAGTATCATCAGGCATGTAATGATTTTACCAAGAAAAAGTTAAAAAAAAATAGCCATCGATTCCTGAGTAATTGTCAAAGTTTTGTTTTTGTCTGAAAATTACCCCAGACTACCCTATATTCAGTCTTGTTTACAATTTCACTGTAAGTTTCTGTGAAATACACCTTGTATTTTATTCCGCAAAGGAAAGTGTTAATAAATGTTAATAAATGATCGGTTAATGTGAACCTAAATAACTTTCGTCAAACTCCATAAACATTTTGCAAATCATACCTACGTATACAACACTTTTCAAGAAATTACACACCACTTGTTCTGCAATATTTACGCAGAGCAATACTGTAGCAATTCTTTATTGACACACATCGCTACACAGCATTTACGAAAGTCAAATAAATACATTTCGGCATCACGGAAACGAAAGAACAGCGAAGAATTGGGATTGCAACGTAATACCTGCTCTGAATGATAGTAGGTTTGATATCTCTCGCTTACACGCTTCATCGACCAACAGAACTGTAACGGGTTCGCCGGACACACTCAGCTATGGGATTACCATAGATGAATAGACTGTGACGAGATGACTATTTCGATAAATTGTTGGATCAACTTCCAATAGGTGACTTCTAATGATATGTGATGAGCTGTAGATAGTACTGCCAGATGTCCAGATATACAAGAGATGTCCCGATTTTTAAGATCTCCCTGACCTATACCGCGTAACCACGGCAAGGGGCGCCAAAAGTTACGATTTTTCAAGGTGTACACAAATTCTTTAAAAAAAAATTCGTACTATGTTATTCGTTACACAGCGATGCGGTTTTCAGATGTTTTACTTTCGTTTGTTCAGTAAACCATGGGAAAACGGACCTGTTTATAACGCAATTTTGTTTTAATAGTAAAATTACCTGCCGGCTTGGCCTACAAGTACAGGTAGATTTCGGAGGTAATTACTAATTTCACCAACAAAAACTAAATCAAGATTAGAGGTAAACCCAGTTTGACAAATTTATCAGGCCGCTTTTGACGAGTTTTTAATTGCATTTTTCTGTGAGAGCTGGTTTTATAAGAATCATGTTAATACGATAATTTTTCTCCAACCTCCCCTTTTTTTTCTTTTTTTTTTTTCTTTTTTACTGTAAGAGTTGGTCCTATCAAAGCTTGTCAATATAAAAGTTGTAGATTATATTAAGAAGATTTATAATAAATTTAAGCAGATTTGATATCTTCTGAATTGATAAAGTTACGAATTTTTTTTCTCTCCCCTCCTTTTTTTGTTGTTTTTATTTATTTATTTATTTTATTTTATTTTTATTTATTTTTTTTGTTGTTGTAAGAGTTGGTCCTATCAAAACCTTGCCGGCATAAAAGTTGTAGATAAGATTAAGAAGATTTATAATAAATTTAAGAAGATTTGATATCTTCTGAATTGATAAAGTTACGAATTTCCCCCCACCCTGTTTTTGTTGTTTTTATTTATTTATTTTATTTATTTTATTTATTTATTTATTTATTTATTTTTATTTTTTTGCTGTGAGTGTTGATCCTATCAAAACCTTGTCAGCATAAAATTTGTAGATAAGATTAAGAAGATGAATTGATATCTTGTGAATTGACGAAAGTATAAATTTTTTTCTTATTATTTTTTTCGCCCCTTGAACCCATTTTTAATGATATCAAAAATCTGCTATACATAAATTGCTGGCCCTTTTCCTAGAAGTAATAATAACTTTAAACTGATTTGTTATGTAGTATAATTAAGAAGTTATGTGGTTTTTTCCTGTTTTCACAAAAAACCTCTCTATCCCCCCCCCCTCCCCCTGGTCCGATTTTGCCCATTGATGAATTTGACCGAGATTTTATGCCCCTTGATGTTATGTATCAGTTTGGAAGAGATTTGTGCAGAATTATGGAAGTTATCGTGTCCATAAAAAAGTGATAGATAGATAGATAGATTGATAAAGTTTTGAACTGGAGGTTGGTTTTGGGTTCTAGGGGGCCATGATCGGCGTATATCTGCAAAAAAATTTCAGAAATTCCAACATAGGAGAGAATGTAATAGGTAGTATTTCTTACAAAGTCTCTTTACAATTTCAAGTTTTTATTACAAACACAAATAAACAGATGCATGATATGGAAAGTATATTAGGAGTATACACTATTGTTTTTGGCATCAGTTAATAAATCTTTATATGTGCACCATTGGTTGCATGAAGCATGTCCTAAGGTGATAATCGTCGACGTTTTCCTCTGATACTCTTTTTCGTTCACTCCTTGTTTTATCCAATACTGAGTAGTCGCCATAAATTTCTTGTGCCATTCACTTTATCCAATACTGAGTCAGGCACCATCAATTTCTTGTGCCATTCACTTTATCCAATACTGAGTCAGGCGCCATCAATTTCTTGTGCCATTCACGTTATCCAATGCTGAGTCAATTTGCCATCAATTTCTTGTGCCATTCACTTTATACAATACTGAGTCAGTCGCCATTAATTTCTTGTGCCATTCACTTTATCCTATACTGAGTCATTCGCCATAAATTTCATGTGCCATCCACTTTATCCAATACTGAGCAGGCGCCATTAATTTCTAGTGCCATTCACTTTATCCAATACTGAGTCAGTCGCCATGAATGTCTTGTGCCATTCACTTTATCCAATACTCAGTCAGTCGCTCTGAATTTCTTGTGCCATTCACTTTATCCGATACTGATTCAGTCGCCATGAATTTCTTGTGCCATTCACTTTATCCGATACTGAGTCAGGAGCCATTAATTGCTTGTGCCATTCACTTTATCCTATACTAAGTCATTCGCCATAAATTTCTTGTGCCATTCACTTAATCCAATACTGAGTCAGTCGCCATGAATTTCTTGTGCCATTCACTTTATCCGATACTGAGTCAGGCACCATGAATTTATTAAACCATTCACTATCCAATACTGAGTCAAACGTCATTAATTTCTTGTGCCATTCCCTTTATCCAATACTGAGTCAGGCGCCATTAATTTCTTGTGCCATTCCCTTTATCCAATACTGAGTCAGGCGCCATTAATTTCTTGTGCCATTCACTTTAAACAATACTGAGTCAGACGCCATTCATTTCTTGTGCCATTCACTTTATCCGATACTGAGTCAGCTACCATGAATTTATTGTGCCATTCACAAATTACTGAAGATGGGCACAAAAAATTCACGTAGATTTTTTTAAATTAGTTTTAAAGATTTCAAACATTGTGCTATGGCGGAACAGGTGGTGACAGAGCGGAAGTATACATCCAAGTTTACATTGGAGTGATATACATTGAAGTACACATTGTGCTGAAAACGTCGGCGATTATAGCCTTGACGTGCTTCGTGCAACCAATGGTGCACATAGATTGTTATTGCACATACATTATTAATTGAAGAGCCGTAATGAGCCTAATTGAGATTATTAAGCCTCAATTTATTAATTGAGGCAAAAAAATAATAATACGGTGGCGGAGCAGAAAGTTAGGAGGGGATGGATATTTTAGATGATTATTTATTGCTACTAGATAGCAACGAAGACACCACTTTTGCTTTTAAATAGAATTTTAAATATTTTAAATTCCGTGAGCAGGAAGGGGCAAGGGGGAAACGGAGATTTCAGGGAAAGGGGATAAATTATATGATTGATTATTTATTAATTGTCGCTACAGAGCAACAAACAGGGTCCTTTATTTGTTTTTATATAAAATAAAAATAACTTAAAATATTTTTTACTTATTTATATGCAAGGAGGGCAAAGAGGAAGAAACGTAACTTATGGTCTGTTAGGAGCAATTTAGATGAATATTTATTTATTTTCGTGTGAGACGAATGCGGCAATTCTTTTAAAATAAAGAATTTTAAGGATTTTAAACTCAGTATTCTGGAGGGGGGGGGGTAAAGGGGAAGTGGGAATTGTGGGCAGAAGAATAGTTTATATGATTGATTATTTATTGTCACGAGAGAGCATTAAAAATGACAGAATCTGTTCTTTAAATAAAGAGTAAAAAATATTTTAAACTTCTTTGTATACTGGGGGGAGAGGGCAGTATAAATTTGGAAGGTTAGAGGGGGGGGGGGTAATTTAGATGGCTGTTTATTTTTTCTTCTTTGCGAGCAACGAATGTTGCAGGTTATTTTTTTTAAATAAAGAATTTTAAAGATTTGAATCTCTATGCTAGAGAGAGGGGAGTGCAAAGCGGGAATTCTGGGGTAGGGAGATAATGATTTTGTATTGTCCCTAAAGGGTATTAGAGGTTTAAATAAGGCAGAAGTGTTTCTTATACAAGAATAAAAGAAATTAAATATTTTTTAATTCTTTGTATGTTGAGGAGGGTAAAGGAGGGGAGCAGCGTAATTTAGATTATGCTTAGGGGGTAATTCAGATGATCATTTATTTATTTTTATCTGTGAAAACGAAGATTGTAGATTGTTTTTTAAAATAAAAAGCTTCTAAGCGTGATATTTCTTGCTATTTTTCCTCAAAAAGTAAACTTTTTCACAGTAAAACTTAACACTGCCTTTTACATCTGTGAAACAAAAGAAAACCCTTTAAAAACATGCATTTTGTACGTTATTTCCATATCTTACTAAAATGTTTTTCCCACCAATTTCAAATAACAGGGAATTTTAAAATATTGGTCTTTAAATTTGATTTTTTTCTTTTTTCCATGATTAATCATAAAAAGCTAATGATGTCAGTACAAAACCCCTTAACGGCTTAAATGTTTATGATGCAGCACTGTACCTTATGACGCTAAGAATTTTAAATATGGTCTTCAGAATAATGATATGAAATGTTGAGTAACATTATGCTATTAAATTTAAAAAAAATATTTTCTTTTATCTCATCATTTTCTTTTTGTTTTATTTATATTTATAGGTGCAAACATTATTTTTAACATGAAAAAATATATAAAATTTATTCACTGATGCTTTTCTGACATATTTTTCATAAACTCAAAATGTGGGATTGAAAAGAAATCATATCAAAATTCGTGTGACGCCTTGACGTGACTTTAAAAGGTTTGCTATAAAATTCAATTAAAATTATTTTTGGTGTGTCTTCTAAAGCATATTTACTCATTCAAATAATACTTATAATTTTCGAATACACTATTAAATACATTACACTTTTACTGAGGTTATATCATGCATTGAAATGCATTTATTTCAATAAATTGATTTATTTTTTGCTTCACTCTATACAAAATCGTTTTTCGTGGTGTATCCAAATTATCGTATCCAAAAACGAAAATTTATATAAATGTTTACTTTGCGTCAATGTATCCAAACGGAGAATATGAAACAAGTATACATTTACATACATTTTGCTTACGACTTTGAATAGCACCAAGCAGAAGATAAATCAATTTATTTAAATTAAATACAGGCTCGGTGAAAGTGCGATTAGAGAAAAGTACACTAGGATAGGAATAGTTTCTGCCACCCAAACCACCCAGTAGCTGAAGCATGACATCACATGCCCGTACTCTATCCATAGAAGTACAGAGATATCCAGAGCTACAAGAAAAGTGGCGCAAGTGGTGTGCCGGCATCAGACGCCAAGTCAGATAGGCGCTTCATAGGCGCATTCAGTTATCCCTATTTATACGACTGATCGGTAAAACGAACAAAAATTTTTGCACCAGGCGTCAAATAGACTTGCTGTGAACAGAGTCTAGTGGAGAGTATACGGAGGTACACGTCGTATACCTTCTGCATTTTTTAAAGGAAACCTTTATACCCTCTGTTTGTGACATAAAACTACAGCGTATACTCTCTGTGTATATCCTCTGCCCATAAAGTAATACCTTTGGTTTTTTAGGACTATACCACTGGTACTATTAATTTCCAATCCTAGGGAGACTAGATATGAAAGAGACGACATACGATCCTCGGGGCTCAGACTGTGCATAGACAAACGCTTTTGTCCAAACTATGACAAACCTAGACATTTTCTATTCCAGGACTTGACGATATTCGCCTTGAGGAGTTCGATTACGCGAGTGAGACAAGTTAACAAGCATTAGATTGGCGATAATGGCAGGCTTGCCAAGATGCTTGACGATTTTTGTTCAGAATCGCCTCAACCATTCAAATGTTATACCCCGTATGTTGCCTTTCTCATATCTAGGCTCCCTACCAATCGTAGTTACACGACTCTATCTGTATCTATTTATCGGCTACATGCAAATGTAACAGTAAACCGAGAAGCGAATATTAACTATGAATCGGCGTCGACCTTTTTACTCAGAAATTCCTAAAATGTCTTCACTTAAAATAATAATAAACGAAGAAAAATAGCCTCATTATAAATCCGGATTATATTAAAAGAAGAGTTTTTGTATGTTAACGGAAAACGTTATTTCTTCGAAAGCCGATTAATATCATATATTAATTATAAAAAAATCGTCCGGGTGGTCTCTGAGATTTTTTTTACACTATGACATTATAACGCCACCCGTTTTCTCTTAAAAATGGGATCCCAGATCTGACAATATTACCGCATGTAGAAATCCAAAAATATCAGGATAGACTTAGACAGAGGATGTAAAAAATCTGAACGATGTGCCCTATAGCTGTTAAGATATTAAATGGCGTTTTTGTGTGTGTGTGTGTGTGTGTTTCCTTCCATCTCAAGCTATAGCCGTGTACGTATATACAGGGTGCCGGTGTTTAGGTATAAGGCTTTGCTGCATCATTTGAGAAACTGCCGTTTTACATGATGTACTAGCTGAAGTAGCGCGAGATTTTAAAAATGTTTGTTTAGAGAAGTCAATTTGAAAATTAAACTCCGTTTAACATTTTTTTCCCCCTTCAGTACATTAATTTTATGCAAATATGCTCTCTTTTTTAATATATTGAAAGTGTTAAAAATTTTTGGTTTTATACCAGCGTTTAAAAAAAATGTTTCCTAAGCCTAATTAAATTGATTGATTCTTGAAAAAAAAAACTGAAAGAGGAGTGAAAATTCATGTTTTATAAATTTAAACCATTCATATCACATTATCTTGTCAAAGCTATGCATTAACCATATTTACCTGCTTTCATTGCTTACTTATATTGATGCTCCTTGTATTATTTACAGATTTTTGAAATTTTTCGTTTTTTTTTTTCACATATGACGCTATATTGATCTGCAGTTTGTACTTACTCATATTCATTCTCCTTGTATTATTTCAAATATTCGAAAATGTCAGTTATACTTCCTGTTTGGCATCATATTCATTTTCTTTAAAATTCTTTCAATGACGTTATATTCATCTGCTTTCTATAGTTATACATATTCATACTCCTTGTATTATTGTCAAATATTTGAAAATGAATGCTCGTCCCTGTCTGGTTTCTCTCTCCAAATTTCCGCAACTTTTGCCATCAGTTTCTTGCAAAAATTAAGAAAAAATACCGACGAATTAAAAAAAAAACCTACATTTGTTCTGAAATTTTCAAATCGATATCTTGATTAGTTTTCTTGATTTTAGCCAATTGGTGCAAAATGTCATCATTATTATTGTTACAAACCACTGGTTGCCATCGGCAAAAGAGAAATAGCCGCTTTTTCGCCGCTACGTAACGTAGCGTTTTATATATATAGATATACTAAATTCGCTTCAGAAGTTCCTGACTAAAAGATATACAAATATCAACTGCTTTCCGTAAGATTTCGAAACTGTTGTTGTCCTCTTAAATTATCTCAACTTTTTTTGTTGTTGTTGTAAATAGCCGCTTTTTCGCCGCTACGTAACGTAGCGTTTTATATATATAGATATACTAAATTCGCTTCAGAAGTTCCTGACTAAAAGATACACAAATATCAACTGCTTTCCGTAAGATTTCGAAACTGTTGTTGTCCTCTTAAATTATCTCAACTTTTTTTGTTGTTGTTGTTTTTTGAAAAAATAAACCAATTACTCACCATTCACTCTTTTACTCCAGAGTAACTCACGGATATTTAGTTTTTTTTTTTTTTTTTTTTTTTTTTTGTATAGAATTGACAAAATTCGTGATAAAAAAAAATTGCGGAATTCGGCAAAATTTAAAAAATATATTCACGGAAAAACCACATATATGAAAAATATAGGAAAAAATAGGAAATATAGGAAAAATAGGAACTTTTTCAAATTTATAGGAATTATAGGAAATATAGGAGCGCTGCTAGGTCTGCTTAGAACAACTTTTGTTATAATATGGACAAAAACAGAAATGAACCCACGATGATAAATATTTTGATTCGTCCTAAAAAAGGAGAAAAATTATTTTTTTTTTACCCTGTTCCGTTTCGCAAGAACGCGCATTAAAATAATAATAATAATAAAAGTAGCCAAAGGGCGAGAACGCGCCAAGCAGGGAAAATCAGGTTTTCATGATTTTTCTTCCAGCCTCCACTTTTCTTCCAGTGAGCATGCGTACTTGATCTCATGACGTTTCTCTTACCTAATTGGAGTTTCTCTAGTTTAAATAGGGCAGAAGCGTTTTTTATACAAGAATAAAAGAAATTAAATATTTTTGAATTCTTTGTATGTTGAGGAGGGTAAAGGAGGGGAGCAGCGTACTTTAGATGATGCTTAGGGGGCAATTTAGATGATCATTTATTTATTTTTATTTGTGAAAACGAGGATTGTAGATTGTTTTTAAAATAAAAAGCTTCTAATCGTGATATTTCTTGCTATTTTTCCTCAAAAAGTAAACTTTTTCATAGTAAAACTTAACACTGCCTTTTACATCTGTGAAACAAAAGAAAATCCTTTAAAAACATGCATTTTGTACGTTATTTCCATATCTTACTAAAATGTTTTTTTCACAATAATTTCAAATAACAGGGAATTTTAAAATATTGGTCTTTAAATTTGAATTTTTTCATCTTTCCATCATTAATCATAAAAAGCTAATGATGTCAGTACAAAACCCCTTAACGGCTTAAACGTTTATGATGCAGCACTGTACCTTATGACGCCAAGAATTTTAAATATGGTCTTCAGAATAATTATATGAAATTTTGAGTAACATTATGCTATTAAATTTAAAAAAATATATTTTCTTTTATCTCATCATTTTCTTTTTGTTTTATTTATATTCATAGGTGCAAACATTATTTTTAACATGAAAACATCTATAAAATTTATTCACTGATGCTTTTTCTGACATATTTTTTATAAACTCAAAATGTGGGATTGAAAATAAATCATATCAAAATTCGTGTGACGCCTTGACTTGATTTTTAAAAGGTTTGCTATAAAATTCAATTAAAATTATTTTTGGTTTGTCTTCTAAAGTATATTTACTCATTCAAATAATACTTTTAATTTTCGAATACACTGTTAAATACATTACACTTTTACTGAGGTTATATAATGCATTGAAATGTATTTATTTCAATAAATTGATTTATTTTTTGCGTCACCCTATACAAAATCGTTTTTCGTGGTGTATCCAAATTATCGTATCCAAAAACGAAAATTTATATAAATGTTTACTTTGCGTCAATGTATCCAAATGGATAATATGACACAAAGAATACATTTACATACATTTTACTTACGACTTTGAATAGCACCAAGCAGAAGATAAATCAATTTATTTAAATTAAATACAGGCTCAGTGAAAGTGCGATTAGAGAAAAGTACACTAGGATAGGAATGGTTTCTGCCACCCAAACCACCCAGTAGCTAAAGCATGACATCAGATGCCCGTACTCTATCCATAGAAGTACAGAGATATCCAGAGCTACAAGAAAAGTGGCGCAAGTGGTGTGCCGGCATCAGACGCCAAGTCAGATAGGCGCTTCATAGGCGCATTCAGTTATCCCTATTTATACGACTGATCGGTAAAACGAACAAAAATTTTTGCACCAGGCGTCAAATAGACTTGCTGTGAACAGAGTCTAGTGGAGAGTATACGGAGGTACACGTCGTATATCTTCTGCATTTTTTAAAGGAAACCTTTATACCCTCTGTTTGTGACATAAAACTACAGCGTATACTCTCTGGGTATATCCTCTGCCCATAAAGTAATACCTTTGGTTTTTTAGGACTATACCACTGGTACTATTAATTTCCAATCCTAGGGAGACTAGATACGAAAGAGACGACATACGATCCTCAGGGCTCAGACTGTGCATAGACAAACGCTTTTGTCCAAACTATGACAAACCTAGACATTTTCTATTCCAGGACTTGACGATATTCGCCTTGAGGAGTTCGATTACGCGAGTGAGACAAGTTAACAAGCATTAGATTGGCGAGAATGACAGGCTCGCCAAGATGCTTGGCGGTTTTCGTTCAGAATCACCTCAACCACTCAAATGCTATACGCCGTATATTGCCTTTCTCATATCTAGGCTCCCTACCAATCATAGTTACATGGCTCTATCTGTATCTATTTATCGGCTACATGCAAATGTAACAGTGAACCGAGAAGCGAATATTAACTCTGAATTGGCGTAGACCTTTTTACTCATAAATTTCCTAAAATGTTTCCACTTAAGATAATAATAAACATAGAAAAATAGCCCGGATTATATTAAAAGAAGAGTTTTTCTATGTTAACGGGAAACGTTATTTCTTCGAAAGCCGATTAATATCATATATTAATTATAAAAAAATCGTCCGGGTAGTTTCGGAGGTTTTTTTTTACACTATGACATTATAACACCACCCGTTTTCTCTTAAAAATGGTATCCCAGATCGGACAATATTACTGCATGTAGAAATGCAGAAGTATCAGGATAGACTTAGACAGAAGATGTAAAAATTCTGAACGATATGCCCCATAGTTGTTAAGATATTAAATGGCGGGTTTTTTTTTTTTGTGTGTGTGTGTGTGTGTTTCTTTCCATCTCAAGCTATAGCTGTGTAGGTATATATAGAGTGCCGGTCTTTAGGTATAAGGCTTTGCTGCATCATTTGAGAAAAGGCCGTTTTACATGATGTACTAGCTGAAGTAGCGCGAGATTTTAAGAATGTTTGTTTAGAGAATTCAATTTGAAAATTAAACTCCGTTTAACATATTTTTTTTCCTTCAGTACATGAATTTTATGCAAATATGCTCTATTTTTTAATATATTGAAAGCGTTAAAAATTTTTGGTTTTATACAAGCATTTTAAAAAAATGTTTCCTAAGCCTAATTAAATTGATTGATTCTTGAAAAAAAAACTGAATGAGAAGTGAAAATTCATGTTTTATAAATGAAAACCATTCATATCACATTATCTTGTCAAGGCTATGCATTAACCATATTTACCTGCTTTCATTACTTACTTATATTGATGCTCCTTGTATTATTTACAGATTTTTGAAAATTTTCGTTTTTTTTCACATATGACGCTATATTGATCTGCAGTTTGTACTTACTCATATTCATTCTCCTTGTATTATTTCAAATATTCGAAAATGTCAGTTATACTTCCTGTTTGGCATCATATTCATTTTCTTTAAAATTCTTTCAATGAAGTTATATTCATCTGCTTTCTATAGTTATACATATTCATACTCCTTGTATTATTGTCAAATATTTGAAAATGAATGCTCGTCCCTGTCTGGTTTCTCTCTCCAAATTTCCGCAACTTTTGCCATCAGTTTCTTGCAAAAATTAAGAAAAAATACCGACGAATTAAAAAAAAAATCTACATTTGTTCTGAAATTTTCAAATCGATATCTTGATTAGTTTTCTTGATTTTAGCCAATTGGTGCAAAATCTCATCATTATTATTGTTACAAACCACTGGTTGCCATCGGCAAAAGAGAAATAGCCGCTTTTTCGCCGCTACGTAACGTAGCGTTTTATATATATAGATATACTAAATTCGCTTCAAAATTTCCTGACTAAAAGATACACAAATATCAACTGCTTTCCGTAAGATTTCGAAACTGTTGTTGTCCTCTTAAATTATCTCAACTTTTTTTGTTATTGCTGTTTTTTGAAAAAATAAACCAATTACTCACCATTTACTCTATTACTCCAGAGTAACTCACGGATATTTAGTGACGGATTGCTTAGGATGACTACGGCCGTGATCTGAGCAAAGAAGGTGAACATCAGGATGAATGTCCAGGCAGAGATCAACATGAATGGAGTGGTCATTACAGTTTGTGGCCACGTCAAGGGGTAGCCATCATTGGCCATCAGTGCCAGGCGTAGTGACGACATTTCCAACTAGCCCTATAACTGAGAAAAAATCATGAATGCATTGAAAGCTTTAAAAAAAAATTAAGTAAAGATGTCTTCAACAAAATCATATTAAGATAAACGACCAAGTGCGAGTATTACTCGCATACATAGGGTTCCGTGTAATAAATATATTATTTGGTAACTGTAATATTACAAAAAATCGTTGCTAAAAGAATAATAAGACTTTGTAAAAAACTATACAACGTAGGATTGGGTACAGCTATATATACTAGTAAAGCACAGATAGATATACCATGAAAGTTCAGAGAGATATGAAGCCTAAATAGTATCAAATGTTGCTATTCTGTATAACTTTTTTTAGATCTTATTCAAAATCCAATTATCTTTATGACTATAAAATGAATTCATAACGCGACATTTCACGGAGATGTTGGTCAATATATTGCCAATAATTGCGTTTTCCCTATAGTAGTAGATTCTTAAATGCATGGACTTAGACAAAGAGTTCAAAAATATTCCGACAATTCATTGCTAGTATTGTTTCTGAAGTTGACATTGAAATCACCTGCAATAATAACATTTTGACATGATGTTTCTTGACTTATGCTTTTGAATATGACATTATTTATACATTCGACGACGATGTTTATTAAGCATTTTGATGATCTATAAAACTCAGTGTAGTAATACTCTTTTATTTTTACAGTGTACTTAAAACAAAGGCCATGTTCAAAGTTTAAATTTGGCATCCTGCTAAAGCGCGCTTCGAAAGGAGTTCGCAAAGTTGTAACGCCGCTTTGGTCCATGCTGCGTTTTCCCGTATAGATTTTCAATTAACCTTTAAAGAGACGGGTGGCGTATTGAGAGCGCCACTCAATGCGAACTAGTCGCAAATCCCAAAGTAATTACATGGTTAATTCTAATTAAATTAGTCTGTTTTTAACAATTTGACGTTTATTTCTTTTATACTACTACTGGAGATTGTATCACACAAATATAGCATTAAAATTTGTTATCTAGGCTTCAAAATCCGAAGGCGCATAGACTACGCCGCCCGTGTCTTTATGTAAGTCCAAACCGCCCGTGACTTTAAAGGTTAATATCTCGGCTAATTACCGAGAATTTTTTTTCGAAAATCACTATCAACAATCCTTTTATACTTGCGTGACAATAGGTACCTCGAACGCTCCTCAACTCACTTTCTGAGCTCCCGCAAAGTGATATGTATGTGTAACGGGAAAATGCAAATTTCACAAAAACTATGTGGACTAGGGTTCGCTCTAGTTTTTCTGGAAGGTTTAAATACACTTCTACCACACCCAATTTTTTCATAATTTCAGTTTCAGTAGATTCGGAAATAGAAGAGGGGGGGGGGGGGCACATTTTTGCATTACATTTTCGACGATACACTTAAAATTAAAACAAATGTATTTTTGATTACGGCGTTACGAGGGCTTTCACACGACATACAAAAGAAAGATTTTTATTTTCAAGTAACTTAATTAGTCCCCCCCTACATTTTTTCTAAATATCTTTGTGAATAATCTATAAACAAGTAATATAAAAATTTTGTTTTTAAAGTCAATTCCTACTTAGATCATCAAAGAAAAATTTAATATAATCCCTTAAGCTAATATTAGTTTTTGTTGCATTAAAATATCTCAATTTGTTGATTTTCTATAAGCAAGTAGGTTTACAATGGAAGTCTATGGGAATTTGGCGAAATATTAGAGATATCGCCAAGTTGGCGTCATTTTTGTAGACTCATTTTGGTCGCCAAATTTGGCGATAAACTTGGCAGTATTTGGCGACAGAACAGGGTCCCCCTATGGTAACCCCCTTATAGATATGAAGATGCATTAAATGCTGTTCAATAACCAATGGCCGCCCTTTTGTCTCCCATATAAAACTAAAATTAATTAATTAAAATTTAATTAATGAATTAATATTTGAAAAAACTGTATTAACATCAATTGTCATCCAGTACAAGTTTAAAAAAATTTATTTCAACTTGATAGGATGAATAATAAGTATTTTATTAACGATTGAAAATTTGAACAAGATATATAAATAAATATAGGGTTAGTGTAAACTAATAGTAGGAATTGAATAATAATCTATAAGTATGTGATAATAATTTACTTATAATAATTATAATAATAATTAATTAAAGTTTAATAATCTATAAGTACAGGGTGTCCAGCGAATAAGACCCTGATTTCAAAATTAAATATCTCAAAAACAAAGATCAGTAGAATTATGCGGTAAACGGTTTGTTTATTAGCTCAGCTGTAAAAATGTTATGCAAAAGTTGCAAAATTTAGTTGCAAAAACCGTTAACAGATGGCACTGTAATCGCAATACTTGTAAACTGCTCCGAAGTCCAGAGCAATGGTGTCTCATTCCTAGATGGCTCCCTACGTAAAAACGAATATTGGGAAAATCCATTTTTTCACTGGGGTGATGTGCAGAATTAGAGACTTCTGGTCACAGAATTATTGCATGATCTTTAATTTTAGAAAATTTCAATTAATAGAATTTTCAATAAAAAGTTTGGAAATCATTATAAGAAATTTTTAAATATTTTAATAAATTCAATCTTTAATGCCATATAATTATTTAAATCAAAATGCATATATTTAGAAAAAGGATTTTTATTTATTTTTTATATTTTTAAATCACGGCATAATATTTTGGTATTATTGTTTATACCTGAATTATTATAAAAAAAAAAGTAATTTTTCACTTTTAATTTATTTTTAAATCACGGCATAATACTTTGGTTTTAGCACAACACATATATTTCTCTTCTTTGTAAACAAAGTTTTAGAGACAGAAATTATGCATTAAATTATTTCTTTTTTAAAAGGAATTGATGATAAGTCATATCATCAACGTCAAAGCAAAAGTATTTTGGATGCTGCATTCCTTTCGAACACTTCGGATCCTATCGCTAGAACCTGCACCATATTTCTGTGCTCAATGATAAAAAAAATTAAAACGAGTTTTTAAAATTAAAATTATTTTTTAACATAATTAAATTTTTAAAAATAGAAACTTTGTATTTTTTCATTCAAACTATTCTCTACAATTAAAAAAAATGATTTATTATAACATTATTATAAATGCTCAATGATTTTTAAAAAAGGGGTTTCTTTTAACTTAATTAAATTTTAAAACCAGAAACTTTAGATTTTTTTATTCAAACTTTTTTCACAGTTTAAATAAATATTAAAAAGTAAAGATTTCCATTTTTTTCAAATCCTCCTCTACTTGGATTCGATTCCACGATCTACCAATTAGGAGAGAAAAGACATACCACAGAGATATTGGTAACCGGACCAGCTTATAACAAAATTTGAAACAAATCTGAATTCTGTCAACACATGGCTCCGCTTCCGCACATTACCCAAATAAAATATTTTTTAAGTTATTATATAATGATTGCTAAACTTTTTATTGAAAATTCTATTAATTGAAATTCTCTAAAATTGAAGCTGAGGCAATAATTCTGTGACCAGATGCCTCCACTTCTGCAAATCACCCCAATGCAAAAGCGGTCTTTCCCAATTTTCGTTCTTCCATAGGAAGCCATCTAGGATTCAGACGCTAGGGCTCTCGACATCAAAACACAATTTATAGGCATTGCGATTACAGCGCCATCTGTTAGCGGTTTTGCAACTAATTTTTGAAACTTCTGTACAACATTTTTACAGCTTAGCTAATCAACAAACCGTTTACCGCATAATTCTACTGATCTTTGTTTTTGAGATATTTAATTTTGAAATCAGGGTCTTACTCGCTGGACACCTTGTATGTGAGTCAACAACTTTCATTACTTCTACCAAATTTGAACTTTCCACGTTCCGTAGTTTACGAGAAAAACAGCTGCGACAGACAGAGAATACAGACACACGCGTTATCTTATAAAGGTTCCATTTTTACTTTTTAAGTTTTACAGTACCCAAAAAGACTGCACAAAAAGACTGAAAATTAGTTTTTAAGGATTCTAATTAGTCAAAAAGCATAATATTCTGTATGAAAGGCATTTTTTAACCTCAGAAACATATTTTCAACGGGGAAAATTATTAATAAATTCATATTAAAAAATTATAAATTATGACCTACATTAATTTTTACACAAAATGAATCAACATCGTCGAAAACATTCGAGTGTAAGTTTACAGCACGTTTCAATCAATAGTTTGAAAGATATAGAAAACGTTACTTTTCAACAATCGAAGGAAAAAGTCTTATGCTATCATTTGTGTGCGCAGAAAAGAAAATCTTAAAAAGCAACCGGAAAAACTATTAAAAAAAATTATTTTTATAATTTATGAATAAACCCCTAATAATTTTTTAAGGTGCGTTCGTAATTATACAAATACGTAGCACCTATAGTCGTCACCTGGTGCGTCCATCTATCCGCATATAACAGCGCAAAAACTACCTAACCGAATGATTTGAAATTTAATATACATAATCGTTTCAGAATTTTGTCGTGTCATTTAAAATTTTGTTAACATCGAATCAAAGCTTAAAAAGGTATTAATAAAAGTTTTCTTCATTCTATTAAATCCTATCATACGTAATTAATTCAATGGTATCCTATGACAGATAATGATTCTAGGTTCCCATGCTGATGACGTCCTATTTAAGATGGAGTTCTATTATTTCCGCATTACTGAATTTAATATATATAATGGTAATGAATTTTGTATCCATGCATTTTTGGATAAGAGTGCAATAGCTATTGCACCAAGATCTAAATTTTTATAAAACTACTTATAGTACGAACGCGCCTCATTTGTCACGTTTAACGTACAATTTCCGACTTGTTATAACTTTGTTATGATATAAGAAAAACCGCAAAATCTACATACTTTTTGGTGCTGACTTGATCCAAAGTATCAAAGTAGTTGTCATCGTTTTAAAAAGAAATGTTTTCATTTTAATATGTAGATAGGCCCCAATCCTAATCCATGCATAAGATTTAACGCCAAGGCAAAAGAACTTCGCTACATTATAGTCTATGGAGAAAAAACGTTTGCAGTGCATTTAACTGATAGCAAGATATTTCACACATAATGAGATTGAAAAAGAAGTAACACTTACAGTTCGTTTACAGGGATGTGCAAAAGAATTCTATTAAAATTGTAATTTGCAACAGACTTTCTTTGCTTTGTACGAAATGTTATGATATCATGAGAAGGGGTAGGGGTGGCCAGCCACCCTCTGCATCAAAGCAGCGCTGAACCAAATGCTTATTTCGAAATATAGTTGATATTACATACGATGTCACTGACCGAATTACTGCGCATGTCCAGCCCTTTTCGTGATGTTATCGCATTTACTACAAAACAGTGCAAGCACGGGCACAATTATTTTTGGTGTGGGGAAGGGGTGTTGGAGGGATAGTTGTCCCTCCAAGAAATTTTACATTTCAAAGTGCAGCAGTCATGACAGACCACACTAAAAATAAACGGTCAAGTGCGAGTATTACTCGCACTAAGCATGATTTCCTAATATACAAAAATTGTTTGTTGTAGTGTGCTCTACCATCTCTTAAAATCTATAACCTGAATGCAGAAATCTCCTGTATAAAAATTTAAACAATCAGTGAAATTTCATTTCAACATCGACAAATTTCAACACTTTCCAAAAAAAAGTTGAAAAGTGTTTATGACTTCGGTTTGTCTGGCCGTCTGTCCGTGCTCTAACTCCCATAAATATACTCGGATTGCCCTGAAATTTTTGGATGTTATTAATGTTTACCATAGCACGTTCCCTACTTCAAATGAAGTTTCTAGCATGTTTAGTTCATTTACAGGGGCAGCCAACACTTTTCTGTTACATTACGGCCTATGGGAAAAAATCGTTTAAAATGATTTTTAATAATATTACATGCTTTCAGACATAATAAAATTGATATGCATTTATCAAGTGCACTAAAATACGCATTCTGTAGAATATGCGGTGCAAAGAATAGTTATTATTCATTTACAGGGCTGCTACACAAAAGAATTCCGTTACATAATGATATAGGGGTGGAAGGAATTGCTTGCGGCTTATTTTAATTATGTTAAATTGTTTCATGTATAATTAAATTGATATATATCATTGAGATTTACTATAACTTATTTCATGTATAATACGAATTGCATAGCATTTACAGGGACACACAAAAGATTTCACATACTATATTGTATCCGAAGTACTGTACAGTAGCGATGATTGCTAGAAATGCATTTTTAATTATGTTATGGGCTTTTATGTTTTACTATATTTATTCATAGTATATGGTGTGTATAAATGCTGTAATTCATATACAGGGCTACACAAAAGAATTCGTAACGGTTACTGGGTATGATTGCAAATTGCTTAAAGGTGGTTTTTAAATGAGTTATGCATTTTTACGCTGAACTGCATTTAGTTTACTAAGAAATTTTTGTAGAACATAGATAAAATAATATACACGGTCACGGAAAGAATTGGATGATTGGGATGTCTATACATGATAATTTTTGGAAATATTATTTTAGTAGTTTTAAGAGCGTTTTACTTTGAATTAAACTTTAGCTAAATATAGTGGCGTGTAATAAAGATACTAGGTTAACTACAGGGTTGTACAAAAGTATACAAGTATGTTTCCATCTATTAGTATAAATTGCTGAAAGAGAAATTTCAACCTGTGATGCGTTTTCTTGCTAAACTAAATTTCCTCTATATATAGTATATATATCAACCTACAGATCCAATACAGGGCTGTTCAAAAGAATTGGAATACACATTTGCTATGAACGGTAACTGCCGAAGTCAGTTTTTCAAATGTTTTATGCGTTTTCTAAAATTTTCATTTAGTTCTCTTATATACCTTATTTCCCTAAATAACAAAGATTTGTTAAAGCATTCAGGAAGTGTTGGAAAATGTTTCACAATCTATGCTTAACGCGTGATTTTTCTTACTTGTTAACTATTCATACGAGAGTAAAACAATTATGGTCACCGGCAGAATGAGATCCAGAGGAAGGGTAATATTTCGAAATAGATATGCTTACGGTCAGCTGCCAAGAAAGCGTTTTTTTTAAACGGAGAAGGTAAACATGAAATAAGTTAACTTTTAACTGATGTCACAGAAATTGTCACGTAACTAGTGTGAAGCGGTCTGTGAGACCGCTCTATCGAAAGATGAATAAAAGGCATGATTAATTTATAGGGTGGTGTTTTTGCATTAAACTTTTTGTACAGGACTGTTATAATTAAAATTTACCTATTCAAAAGTCTCTGGCGATAGTACTAAAGTTCCAAACGGAACAAAGTTTCGGTAGTGTTTGTAGTTAAACTGTGAAAATTGAAAAAAACCGCGGTCTGAGAGACCGTTAACATCAGTTGAAGGTTAAACTAAAGGTTTTTGTCAAAATAGCCCGTGTAAGACCATAACATAAAACGCAATACAGAAATATCAAAAATCCGAAAGTGAACTTCTGCCGACTTTTTTCAAAATGGACAATTGAAGCTTTCTTCTTTTTTTCCGTCAAGGGGCCTCTACTAATCTATAGCCTCCATTTGAGATTATTTTTAGTGTTCCGTACTTAAAAAGTAAAAAAGGAGCCATTATAAGATCACTCCTGTGTCTGACCGCGTCTGTCACAGCCATTTTACTCGTAAACTAAGGAACGTGAGAAGTTCAAATTGGCTGAAATAATAAATTCTATCGAACCACATATTTACAGATTATTAAATATTCACAAATATATTTAGGAAAAATGTATAGGTGCTAATTATGTTACTTGGGAAACAAATCTTTTCTTTGTTTATATCTTGTGAAAGCTTCCGTAACGCCGAATTCAAAAATACATTTCCTTTAATTTTAAGTATTATATTTTCAGAGATATCGTCGAAAATGTAATGCAAAAATATGTGCCCTCGCCCCCTTCTATTTCCGAATCTACTGAAACTAAAATTATGAAAAATTAGGGGTAGTAGAAGTTAATTTAAACCTTGCAGGAAAACTAGAGCGATGACCCTAGCTCGCATAGTTTTTGAGAAAATCGAATTTTTCCGTTACACACAAATTTCGATTTGCGGGCGTTCAACAAAGAAGTTGAGAAGCACTGGAGGTACCTATCGTCGCAGAAGTATAAAAGGATTGTTGAAAATGACTTTCGAAAAAAATGTCGATAATCGGCCGAGAAATTAATCTTAACGGGCGGTTTGGAGTTTGGACAAACATAAAAACGCGGCGGCGTACTCTATGAGCCATCGGCTTTTAAAACTTAGATAACTACTTTTAATGATATATTTATGTAATGCAATGGCCAGTTACTAATTCATATATTTATTGTATGGAACACTCTGTTAAATACTCACCCTTGGCAGGTTATTAAATACAGAAACGTAAAAAGAAACAGAACTAAAAATTATCTTCGACGTGAGGCTTATAAGAGACATACTGTAGTACCCCTGATGAAAAATCACTTGTACTTTCGCTCACTTCACTCACAGGCTTAATTTCGCTGGTGAAGGGCTATATACCAGGGCTGATTGATTACTGAAATGAGAGGACATACGCAGCGTACGTCCTGGTCGCTGATTACTGAAATGAGAGCAGTGTTCTCGCTGGTTTTTGACTAACATTCGCGATTTGGCGAATAAGAAATAAAAAACAGTAGCCAAATGAAAAAAATGTTAGCAAAAAAAGATTTGGCGTGAAACACTGAAAAATCTACCTTTAACCCTTTATTGTATCTCTTTTTTTCAATATGTTCTAAAACAGCCTAATTTTTTGTAATTGCTTATAAAATAGAAATTCAACTATCCGTTACAGAAACTATTAAAAATAAGTGCATTATGAATGCCTCCTAAATGTGTAAATGTTTCAGACATTCTTTTAGCAATCTAAATAAAAATTCAAAACAGCGACGATCCTTGATTTACCGTTATGAAAATATACACTAAAAATTGCTATGAGATTTCTACTCTAACAGATAGAAAAGATTGACCCGCCACTGATACTTTGCATACAGCTAATAAATAGTACAGTAAATGGCTAATTGCAAAGCCGCATTCCAGAAAATGTTTCTCTATTTGGAGCTTGATGCAAGTAATTTTGTTTGTGTTTTTACCAACGCGATGCCAGTGCTTAGATGTAGTGATCAACTGCCAATAGGAAATACCTATCGCATAATCCTTTCCGTATCTTTGGCTGTTGCTAGACTGAATTGGTGTTGACTCAGTATCTCTATAAATAGAGTATTGTAAATGGCACGGTGCGATTGAAAATGAAAAGTGACATCAATCGTTCAGTAACGCGGATAAGAATCTGGACTTCATTGGCACACACTTAAAAAGAGCAGAAATTGAGGACTCGCAATTTGGCGAATCCGATTGTTGGTTTACTCGACAAATGAAGCATTTTGTTGCAATTTGTCGCGATGGCGAGCGGCAGCGAGAACACTGAATGAGGCGACGCACGCAGTGTACGTCCTGAGAGTGAAGAGGTTAAGAATTAATTTTTTTTTAAATCTTTATAGATAAAGAAAATTTAAATAACAATTAAAATTCTAGAGAAGGCCAAGTCCTTCTCCTGCTTCCCCATTGAAGGCGCTCGTGATTGCTGTCCTGGTTTGTAATGTACTCTACCACCTCTTAAATTAAGAGTCTATAATTTTGGTGACAGGACATATGGGGCAGCTGCCCCGAGCCTCCCATTTGACGGGGGTACGCCATAGGAGTAATCAGGATCTTCTTTGTGGGTGCCAAATGGTTAAAATTGACCAAAAGTGACCAAAATACTTACATTTTCAAAGATTTATGAAGGGAGTGCGGACCTCCCTTTTCTCTCTCTGCTCCCTGTACCCCTTACGCTTCCCCACAAAAAAAAAAAAGAAAAGAAAAAGAACGAACTATCTATATTAAAAAGGACAAATGTGTCCGTCCGTAACTCTGACGTCATTTTGAGGTTAGCAAAGGCTGAATATTAAATTTAATTTTTTTGATTTTTGCTACTGCAATTTTTTTAACTTCTAAACATCGCACATTTTCAATTTTTACGCCGTCGTATAGGGGGAAAAAATCGACTTTCAAATGCAGTTTTCCTTTTTAAACTACATCTTAATTGACGGATTTATTTTTAAATAATTTTCAAGCATGAATTATTTAAATCTTTCTCTCGCGTGCCTGCTCCATTACGGAAGAATAATAATCCATTTGAATTTAAAACAATATAAATAGCCTAGCCTTTCTATCCGGCTCATTTTCCACAACAAAGTTAATACTTCATCAATAAACAAAAAGATAATATAATAAAAACGCGAATTTAAGATATGTAATCAAACTACGCGCGTAAATCACTGAAATAATCAGAAAAAAAAAAGCTGATGTATCTTTAACGATTTCTTCGACTGTTAATTCAAGGCACGAGGCCAATATGAAAGTATCGCTTTTAATAAAAATTTCAAAACTTTATTTGAATACATAATTGCTATTTTTCATATAAAAATTGACTTTTATTTAAATGTTTTTTATCGACAAAAATAACTGCCTTTTGCAATGCCCGTATTATAGAAGAGTGAAAAAGAGGGGAAGCTATAAGTTCTCATGCGAACTGCAAATAAGCCAAAACATCATCATTTCAAACTGAGGAAACCTCCGGAGAGGGGCGAAAGCGTTTTGTGGATTTGAACTGGGCAGTATAGACGCTGCATTGCGCATAATATGTATGGTACTATATAATACTGTTATATAGCATAATTTAAAACTGTTAGAATATATGTTTTTATGAAAAATATGAAATATGTCTTCTGGAGTTTTTATGAAAAATAACGAACTACGCCTTAATAGAAATTGATTTTAATATAAATGTATAAACAATATAAGGAATATTTTCATGAAAAAATAATGTGTCATGTTTTTAATAACATTAATAACGTAATGGTAAAATGTTTACTGTGATAGCTCTCTACTATGATAATGATGCCTGCGATATGGTATAGTATAAGTATATAAAAAAAATTGACTTTTCGCATTTTTAATGGACGAAAAAAATATAAAAAATATATCGAATGTAAAAAATTTATTAGAGTTTACAATTTAAAAAATGGTTTTCACTTATATTCTGTAACACGGGAAGCCCGACTTGGATTCCTTAGTATCATTAGAAAACCAAAGATTAAAAATTTTCAAGTTTATGATGATATCAAGTTGTGATATCATGATGATATATCACGATCATCAGAATCACCATTATAATATTATGATTCTGATATCAAGCTTAACAAACCAAGTACAGCTTTATCCAGATTGCATCAAAACGAAAATATTATGATAAACTTCGAAAAAGCTAAAATGATAATTTCAACAGCTAACCATTACTCTTCAATAATCTATGAATCCATTGAAATTTTATTTAGAAGTGATACTGTTTGTAACGATGTCCTTTCTTATAATATTCCCGCGATTTGGTACAATATCCTAAATATTTCAAGAACTCCTGATAATATGAACTGATCTTTTTATCCCTCTGCAGATAAATGGACTTAACTCCGCTTGCGCATGCGTACTATTTTGTTTTTGTTTTTAGAATTTATTTTCTATTCAGTCAGTCATCTTTTCCCTTTGAAAATGAACGCGTGTGTGTTTGAAAGATCTCAGGGTTGCATTAAATAATATTTTTATATGTTTGCGTCACATTTTAAGTAGTTATAAGTATGTTGTAAAGTTTACCTTTATTTAGATCAACATACGTTTCATCGCACAAACGGTGACATTTTCAAGATCCTTCCTGATAGAAATATTTTCGCAATTTTTTTTTTTTTTTTTTTTTAACGAGAACTTGGTAAATAATATCACGAGATTTCACGTATAATGTAAACTAGCGCAAACATAAAATAAAATAAAAATGGATATTTGTGAGCGTGAGTTCATTTCTTTTATTATTATTAAACCTGCATAGCATCTCTTTCCAAATTTTAGGTATCTCAAGGGAGACTGAATCATAGCAAATATTCTCATTGCGTAAAAATATCTCTACTGATTCCCGGATAATGGATGGTAAATAAAATCTTGGCGGATAAATTACTTTGCTATTTTCAAAATCAATCCGTAAAGGTTCTTTCCTGCATAATCTGGCCAAAGCTGTAGTTCTTTTGTTGTATTTGATGTCTGCTACACTATATGGCCAAAGTTGACCCGTCACCTGCGATTTTAGACGTTTTGTTAAATATCTAGGAAAATGCATGAGGAATTAACCTGAAACTGCAGGTGTGTAACCAGAATAGTATAGGTCATATGTTTCCGCGAAGATTTTTTTCCCTAAACCCCATAGGGGACCGCCAACAAATGGAAAACGAACGAATATCTTTTGGATAACCCTGTAAAAACAAATGTAGCAAAAGCGTACAAACTCGAGATTATTAATAAGTGACTTATTGTTATACTAGCGAACTTGCCCGGCGTTGCCCGGGTAAGTCAAAAAACGGCAGGAATTACGAAAAAGCTCTGAAAATCACAATAAGATATCGCGAAAAATTTTTAAATCGCTTCTCAAATTTTGAAAAGAGAAAAATAAAAAATTATATATTGTGTTTGAAGATTGAAAGTTGATTCCTTTCACTAATGGAAAAATAGTAGCAAATCGCTAAAATACACTAAAAATCACATACAAAATTCCCAAAAAATTCGAAAATTGCTATACGAAATCCGAATAAACATTATTGAAATGAGGGCAGAATGTACTTTAGGTCAAAAATGGAATGTCAAAAAATTGCAGCAGATCGCGAAGAAACGTAAAAATCGCATTAAAAATCACATAAAGTTCAAAAATCACGAAAGTAAAAATTTACTGTAATTAGATAAAAGTTTCAAATATAATTCCTTTGACCTGTGGGCTCTCTTAAAATTTATGTTTTGGAAATCATGCTAAGCATTAGATCATGTTACTTTTATTCATAATTAATTTACTTGGACTCCCTTAAATATAATTAACATAATCCCTTAAGTTAATATTAGTTTTTGTTGCACTAAAATATCTCAATTTGTTGATTTTCTGTAAGCAAGTAAGCTCTATTGTTTTACAGTGGAAGTCTATGGTAATTTGGCGAAATATTAAAGATATCGCCAAGTTGGCGTCACTTTTGGCGACTAATTTTGGTCGCCAAATTTGGCGATATATCGCCGAGTTGGCTACAAAATTGGCGTTATTTGGCGACAGAACTGGATACCCCCCTACGGTAACCCCCTTATAGGTATGGGGATGCATTACATGCTGTTCAATAACCGCATAAAAAATTCGCTAAAAATTCAAAAATCGCTGTACGAATTCCGGATAAACTTTTTTGAAAAAAGAACAAAATTTACTATTTTGGGTTAAAAAAAAGAAACTGTATTCTTTTTCCTAATGTGGAAAAATTGAATTAATATAATCCTTTAAGTTAATATTAGTTTTTGTTGCATTAAAATATCTCAATTTGTTGATTTTCTGTAAGCAAGTAATCCATATTGGTTTACAATGGAAGTCTATGGGAATTTGGCGAAATATTAGAGATATCGCAAGTTGGCGTCACTTTTGGCGACTCATTTTGGTCGCCAAATTTGGCGATATACCGCCAAGTTGGCGACAAACTTAGCTGCATTTCGGGACAGAATTATGTCCCTCTACGGCAACCTCCTTATAGGTATGGAAATGTATTAAATGCTGTTCAATAATTGCATAAAAAATTCGCTAAAAATTCCAAAATCGCTGCACGAATCCCGAATAAACTTTTTTGAAAAGAGAACAAAATTTACTATATTGGGTTAAAAGAAAGAAACCATATTCTTCTCACTTATATGGAAAAATCGCCTCGAAACATAAAAAAGCGCTAAAAATCGCATAAAAAATTAAATAAAAAAATCTAATCAAAAAATCGAAAATCGGGCTTCGATGTGCAAAACTTCATATATAGACGTACCTTTTTCCCAAATTTTGTAGCTCTACGTGCAGTGGTCTCTTCAGAACGCCGTCGACACACTCACTCACTCACTCACACACACACAAACTTCTTTCTTTATTATTATAAGAAAGAAGATACTGCGTTCCTTTTTATGAGGATAGCATGTATACTCGTAGAGAAATTAAGGTTTTTATAAAAACAGTCCCAAATTTCGCCAAGTTTTTTGCTTAATAATTTACAGAGTTCTTAATATAAAAAAAAAGCTCTTTTCAGAAAATATGACAAACAACATTGTACACAATACTCTGCAATCAGAATTAAAAAAATCCCTGCCGGCTCGGGCCTACAGGCGGAGGTAGATTTCGATGTTAAGTACTAAATTCTCCAACAAAACTTAAATCAAGATTAGAGATAAAACCCAGTTTCTTCACAAAGAGCCAGCTGTAGGGAGCTAAACTTTTTGTGAAAATTGTAATATACACGAATACACACACACATATATATATGGAATAGGTTTAAAAAATGGCTACAAAAAATTCAGAGAACCTTAAAGTGTTAAATTATGTTAATATTTCCATAGTCGGGTTTTTATCATGTTTTAATACGTTTCTTGAAACTTACATGGCGTTACATATTCACCTGCTGAGGTCCATTATATTTCCAATATGACGCAATATACATATTTTTTTAATTCGTCAAACTATTTATTTTGAGTTTTCATGCTGAAATCTTGCTCTAGGAAACTTATGACGTAATATTCAATTTGTTTTCAATTTGTCAAACTATTTAATTTTACACGTGAAAATTTTGCAAAAAAAAAGTAATTGTTGTGGTGAGAATTTTATTATTTGTTTTTTTTTTTTAATTGTTGGCAACTGCTATAACGAAAAACTTTTATTTTTTTCCTGCCATTGTTGTGTAAGAGCTGGTTTTATCAGAATCATGTTAAGACAGTATTCAAAATTTTGAACCCTCCCCATTTCCACCCTCTTGGGCCGATTTCGCCCATTTTCAATCCCCGCCGAGATATTAGCCATCTCAAAGTTGTTGGCGAGTTTGAAGATGATTCGTGCATAATTGCGACTTTTATCGTGCGGACAAAATTTAGTACATACATACATATATATATATATATATATATATATATATAAACTTTTTAGGTGGGGGTGGTTTTGGGTTCCTGGGGTCCTATAATGAAAAGTTATGAAGGAATTTTTCAAAAGTCGCACCATGGTAACGACTGCAATAGGTAGTATTTCTTACGAAATCTACCTAAAAATAATAAAAACTGGATGAAAAATGAGCAGGTTTGCTAAAAAATGTTTCACTGCGCATGCGCGAAAGCAATCAAAATATAATGTGCATAATGTATTAGCTAAGTATATAGAGCAACTTTTGTGAAAGTCTCAAAATCATAGCTTGAAAATTCTGAAAATTATCGTCGATGGAATAAGTTCGAAATCCGTTGTTCCCAAAATTAAGCAAAAAGATGAGGGGTTGTATCAAATATCTGTTGATTAGTGCCAAGATAGCGTACACAGTATTGCATGTACTACATATTTGGATACAACCCCTCATCTGTTTACTTCCTTCTGGGAACAACGGATTTCGAGCTTATTCTATCGACGATAATTTTCAGAATTTTGAAGCTATGATTTTGAAACTTTCACAAAAGTTGCTGTATATACTTAGCTAATAAATTATGCAAATTATATTTTGATTGCATTTGCGCATGCGCAGTGAAACATTTTTTAGTAAACCTGCTCCTCTTCATCCAATTTTTATTATTTTTTAATTCTGATTGCACAGTATTCTGTGCAATGTTGTTTGTCATATTTTCTGAAAAGAACTTTCTTTTATATTAAGAGCTCTGCAAATTATAAGCCAAAAACTTGGCGAAATTTGAGACTGATTTTATAAAAACCTTAATTTCTCTACGAGTATACATGCTATCCTCATAAAAATGAAACAGTATATTACAATAAGCCACTTATTAATAATCTCGAGTTTGAACGCTTTTACAGGGTTATCCAAAAAATATTCGTTCTTTTTCAATTTATTGACGGCCCCCTATCGGGTTTCGGGAAAAAAATCTTCGCGGAAATACATGACCTGTACTATACTGTTTACACACCTGCAGTTTCAGGTTAATTCCTCATGTATTTTTCTAGATATTTAACAAAACGTCTAAAATCGTAATTTACCGGTCACCTTTGGCCATATAGTGTATATGTTCTTTGTTTGAATCATTACAAGTGATTATCATACATATTTTTATAACCTAGTATTCCATTATTTGCAAGGTAAATTCACAATCGACGTTTTCCTTGTAACAAGGCAAGTTAAAACCATTTATGATGACCAGTTGCGGGTATTTTACTTTTAGACATCTGATGACATATGTAGATAAGCAAAGGGAAAGTTTGCAAACAACAACTCTATTAACCAATCGATCGTTTTTTTCTGCTATTATGCAACTAGTATTTTTTCTTAAAGCTGTGATCATCTTTCTTGTGATTCCCTGTATACAGATGTGAATAGTACCTTGTACGAAATTTACGTTTACATACACTCAGGGCTTAATTTCTAACAAAAAAAGTACCGGAGCCATAATATTCTGCGGTACTGCCGGTACTAACAACTATGCCGCCCCCCCCCCCCTTCCCTGTCACTCCAATCTGCATATTTATATTTCTTACATTATTTTCAAAATTTAAGGAATTTTTTTTTCTTTAGCAAAATAAAAATTTTAAATATATCTATCAGCATGTTCTTAGCTGTCAACTATTCTACTTTTTAGTTCACTCCTTCCGAATAGTAATCTTTGCCTAATTTTAATGTTAATTAATGGCAGAATTCTGCAATTAAATATGGTAAGGACTATAATTCGGAAGTAGTATTAACGCAAAAATGGATAGTTCACAGCTATGCAATTTTTTTTGAAAAAATGAATGAAATTTACATAAATTTGCAAATATCACTAGAATAGAAAAATGCGATTTTTGTTTTCCCTTCATTCTGATCAAAATAGCATTAAAATGATTTGAAATATGATATAATACGTAATTTTAAAAGAGGAAAAGTTTTTTTTTTTTTTTTTTTTTTTTTTTTTACAAAACAATGAATAAATACAATTTGGAATGTAAGACAGATTGAGCTTTAGCCAGTCCAAGCCCAAAAACGAATATAAAAATTGGGACCGTTTCATCTCCATCTCCTTAAGTGCGCGACACATTACGTCACATATAAGTGCTTTGATAAAAAAGAACACAAAAACTTGAAGATGGGAAGGAAAGGAAAGGGTAGTTTAGGCTTCGGTGTTTCGGAAGCGCTATTGCACTGGGCTCCGGAGCCCTGTATATATGAGCTCCGGTGAATTACGACCAATATTTAAATATTTACCAAAAACATAGAAGTACCGGAGCAAATTAAGCCCTGCATATAGTAGGTATGAAGTTTAGTACTACTCACTCCAGCATAATTTACGAACAATTTCGATAGATAGATAGAAGGGGGCCCCAGAATGATGCTTGGGCCGGGACCCCTGACTGTCTAAGTTGGTCTTTTCTTAGTGCAGCAACATCCTTTACAAAGATTTAAGCAAACGGTCTAAATTTCAATGACAAATTTCCACCTAATTTAAAATTCCATGCATTTGAAAGCAAAACAAAGCACCAAAAGCCAAAAAAAAATGGTTACTTACATAACAAGGAGAATAACTGCACGCCATTCACATCGTAACAATCTCCAAGGTGAAATGTCGGATTTCCGACTCGGTGGTTACAGAGAGTATACTTTCCCTACTTTCACTGACCCCATTTTCGACAAGGAGGAAAAGTTTTGCGAACATCTCTTGATCAGGTATTTCCGGGGTACTGGAAACATTCGAAGGTGGGACACCAGATTAAAGAAAGTGGAAATAATTGAACCTGAAAATTATCGTCTGCTTTAATTTTGCGGGTACGGTTACGACGATTGCAGAAATTTTTATAATTTCTAATGTCGATTATGAAAGTGAATCTTGCAAAACCTGTTCTTCACTTAACATACAGCTGCTAGCCATAGTAGATGCATTTTGCTTTACCCCCCACCTCTTCCCTACACATATAACAAGTTTTTCAGCATGAATAATATTTGTGAATAATATAAATTAGATTAATAGAAGATTGTTGACATGACAGCTTCTAGCAATTTTGTTAAAGGGTTACTCTTGAAGTGCTCTTTCAGAGAGGATGCCTACAGAACATAAATACATAGTCTGATTAATTCTATGTGGTACCCGGACACATGGGCCATTTCGGGGCCCCTTTTCTCAATAAAATTAATGCATTATAATCTTGATAAACAATTTTATGTGCAGTTTATAATTTAAACAACAGCTTCACGAAAAAACAATATATTATAGACACATGTAAAAATGCATTAAGGGGGTCCGGGACACAAAAATCTTGAAATTTTGTAAAAAAAAAATTTATTTCATTAAAAATTTCTCTATTTTTTCCTTCTTAAAATGACTTTTAAATCATGTTTCTATCTTAATTAGAACAAGAAATATTAATTTTTTCGTTTTGGTTTGTTTTAAAAATCCAGCTTTCAAGCAGTCTTTCAAGCAGTCATGGAAACGACTTCTTGTAAAAATGTGTTTTTCTTCATGATGGGTGTTTTCAGCATTTCTCGTATTTAAATTCTCATAAGTCAAGAACCGTTAAAGATAAATTGTTCAAACTTGGAACATGTCCTTTTCAATTGTTTTACTTTAATTTTGACTCAGCATATTTGAAAAACAAAAAATTTACTTTTGAAAATCTGATTTTTTTTTTAAAGTTGCACTATTTTTTTTTCGTTAAATATTTTTTTTAATTAATATTTTTTTAAATGCTGAATCCAAATTAAAACTTATATATTTCTGTTTATTTAAATGAAAAAAAAATGAAATTCTATTAATAATATTTCGAGTTATAACGATTTTAAATTACCCCACTTTTTTAATAAATTTAAAATTAAAATATATATATATATGAGAAGTTTTGTCATGTAATTTGTTTGCAAATGAGTTAACCATCTCAAAAAAATTTCAGAATTTTAACTGAATAAATAAAAATTATTTGAAAATGTGTCCCGGACCCCCTTAAAAAAAATAGGAAGGTAAAAATTTCTGTACTGTATGGTTTTAGTAAAACTCTAAACCTACAGGAGTGAATTAACATGTTAGATGTAATATCCGTTCTTCTCTGAATTTCGAAGTTTACGTTACAATTCGTTGTCGTACATCAAAAATACTGAGATGGTCTAGACACACGGCAGTGTGTCAGCCAAGTTCGCCTGACATAGCCGTGTGTTATTTACACGAACCATTTCGAGCTGTTTTCATCTAATTTCAATGCTCTACAACTGAAAATCTATGAGACCTACGTACTTGTTATACGAAATGTGTAGTAAGGCCACCCTAATTACCTAAAATCCAAAATTTTATAAATAACGCATGATTAGTTTCCGAGATAATGACATTTGAAAATGTCTGATATCCGATTATTTTACCACTGACTGACTGACTGACTCACTCACTCACTCATCAAAAAGATCTCGTATATCTACTGCAGCTACAGACTTCAAATTTGGTGCGAAGTTCGTTTACACTATAAAACTAAGGAAAAAAATAAAAAAATTGTGAAAATCGATTAATTACCCACCTGGGGGTGCCCATTTTTACTTTACCATTGCGTCTATTAGGCGAAATTTTAATTTGCCGTAGGAGGGGACGCTGTTCTGTCGCCAAATACCGCCAAGTTTCTCGCCAACATGGCGATATGTCGCCAAATTTGGCGACCAAAATTAGTCGCCAAAAGTGACGCTACCTTGGCGATATCTCTGATATTTTGCCAAATTCCCATAGACTTCCATTGTAAACCTATCTACTTACTGGGGAACTACTACTTATCTGGGTTTACTTGCTTACAGAAAGTCAACAAATTGAGATATTCTGTCCGTCACAGAGCCCGTTCTCAGAAACTATACATGTTGGAGGCGTGAAATTTTGCATATTTACAGCTGAACACCTCACATCAAATGACAAATCATAAAATTTTGAAAAAGTTGTAAATTTAACCCTTTGGGGTCTCACATGTGTATTTTAAACAATCCTTTCTAAGTGAGCCCTAATTAGGTTGGAGGCGTGAAATTGTACATAATTATAGCTGAACACCTCACATCAAACGACAAATCATAAAATTTTGAAAAAGTTGTACATTTAACCCTTTGCGCTCCCACATCTGTATTTTAAACAATTCTTTCTAAGTGAACCCTAATTAGGTTGGAGGCGTGAAATTTTGCATACTTATAGCTGAACACCTCACATCAAACGAGAAATCATAAAATTTTGAAAAAGTCGTACATTTAACCCTTTGGGCTCCCCCATGTGTATTTTAAACAATTCTTTCAAAGTGAGCCTCTAATTAGGTTGGAGGCGTGAAATTTTGCATACTTATAGCTGAACACCTCACATCAAACGAGAAATCATAAAATTTTGAAAAAGTCGTACATTTAACCCTTTGGGCTTCCACATGCGTATTTTAAGCAATTCTTTCTAACTGAGCCCCTTTTTAAATTGCAGATTTGAAATTTTGCATACTTATAGCAGAACACCTAAGGCTAGGCGACAAATCATAAAATCTTGAAAAAGTCTTACGCTTAACCCTTTGAGCTACCACATATGTATTTTAAGCAATTCTTTCTATGGGAGTCCCTAATTAAGTTGGAGACATGGCTTTTTGCATACGTATAGCTGAATACGTCAGAGCACACGACAAATCATAAAACTTTCAAAAAGTCTTATATTATTTACTCCTCCGGGCTCTAACTTGTGTATTTTAAGCAATTTTTCTAACATCCGCCCTTTTCACCCGGGGAGCACTTTTCCAACTTTTGCTGACACCCCTTTGACCATTCTTTCATATTATGCACCATAGTCTTACATATTTTAGTTCCGCTTTTTATCGCCAGGTGCACCTACTTATCTCGGGTACTATGGGCTCAATCCACTCGACTAATATATCTACGGATAGTATGTAAAACGGAGTTTCGTTCGGATAGAGGTTTGTTTAGAATAGAGTGCGCCCCTGGTTGCGAAATGTGGAACTAACAGATTTTTCAAAAGGATAAAGTGTTTTGAAAGGAATATTAAACGAAACCCTCTGTGCGACCTGTGATCACACTTACCCACTTGTTATTTTCAAAATCATCAGAGAAAAGTTTATTTAGTTAATTAAATTTAAAAATCCAGGGAGGGGCAATGTCCTTCCTCTGCACTGCCTCTTTGCCCGCACCCATGGATGAATGATACATAGTGTGGCATAAGCACATAACTTTATATTTCACTTCCAATACAAAAAAGCATACTCAGCTATAGGGTATTTAATTGGAAAATTTAATATAGGAATTTAATAGGAATTGTTGTTTCAGAAACAATAAAAATTTCGAATCAATACATTTCGTTTCAAAACATGCATTCAGTGTAGCAGTATTAAAATATAGATTTCTGCCGCAAATTGACAGCCAAATAGTTTGTTGTAGGAAATTTAAATTAAAATTGAATGTTGCTTGGTGAATAAAATAGTCTCATGTAAACACATTAAAAAACATTAAGTAAAGTGTCTAAATATATTGTAACTTTACAAAAAGTAATGATATCTAACAAAAACATAGCTGTGAAAAAAGGGAGCCAAGTTCTGTAAAGACAATGGCAAGAAAAGAAGTGATATCTAAGTGGGTGCCAAGTTCAAATAAAATTCACTCAAACTTACCTACTGAAGTATTATAGCATTTTTTAAATTGTTTAGAAATAAAAATTATTGATAGCATATTAATAATAAATCTAGAACTTGGCAAGTTTTTGATAAATGCTATGCCTATCAATTTCATGTCTTAATAAAATGATGATGATTAACAACAATGTCATTATAAAAAAATTATATAGTTATTATTATAAACAAATGACTCATGTTAAAGATTTGATAAACCAATAAATACACAAATACATTCCCGCTCGTCTTTGGTTATCATTCTAGCACCCACCCTTCGGAAACCTCAATGCAAACAGACTAGGCCTGAGAAAGAGGCCTGAGAAGGCAAAGCCTGAGGGCCTCAAGCAAGGCCTGAGAAAGAGACAGTTACCTTTACGCTTGTTCTTGGTCATCCCTCTAGAGACTGCACCCCTTTTTAACCCTTCAGGGGCAAAGAGCTTTTATTCGTGACATGCTGAAATGATTCAATCACACCAGAATTTAAAAACAAATTTATTTCAAAATGGGTAAAAGCTTCTTTTCACGTATTTAATAAAATTAAACTTTTTAGTCCTGAATTCTAGTGTCAATGTGGCATTTTGCAGTTAAAATTAGGTGGGATATATTTTATCACACCATCCTTCAAGGGGAAGGAGCTCACTCAAATGAAGGCTTTCAAACATGAAATAACAAGTTTAGATATAATAATGTCATTAATAAAAATAAATGAATTGTAGGTAAAAACTTGCCAAGTTCTAGATTTATTATTAATATGCTATCAATAATTTTTATTTCTAAACAATTTAAAAAATGCTATAATACTTCAGTAGGTAAGTTTGAGTGAATTTTATTTGAACTTGGCACCCACTTAGATATCACTTCTTTTCTTGCCATTGTCTTTACAGAACTTGGCTCCCTTTTTTCACAGCTATGTTTTTGTTAGATTTAGTTTACATGAATCTGAAAAATACATTTTTTCTATGAACTACAAATGGAAATTTGTATTAATTTGTAGTTTCAGAGCGTGCACAAAAAATGCATTTTGAGGCTGTCTGAAAATGCGGGTACGTGGGGTCCCTGTGATAATCAAGCTTTGCAGATATAGCATAAAAATCTTCGTCTTGCTTTAATCCTCTCGCTGCGCATCCCGTGATTTCCACGAGCAACGTAAAAGTAACAAAATATGCGCGACCCACCATTTCCGCAATCTTTTTTTTTTTTTTTTTTTTGCTTTTTTTCTTTTTATGATTTAATTCTATATCAATAAAAGAAATCTTTTGCAAAAAAAAAAAAAAAAAAAAAAAAAAAAAAAAAAAAATACATATTTTAACTCTAAAATATTTGTAGATTTCAAATATGTTGTAAAATAAATGCGCAATTCTTGAACCTATTTTGATTTTTAAAAAATTACGCAGCGAGAAAGTTAAGACCTAACAAAGAATCTGATTAAGACACTTTAAGGGGACTCTTCACTCACTTGAAAACACCCGCTCTGTAATGTTAAACCTATGAGTAGGTTGTTTTCAAATTTCTCGTTTAAATTTCAATATATATATATATACGTTTTAAATTTTTCATAGGATAGCTGAGGTCGATCTCTAATACACTATATGGCCAAAGGTAACCGGTCACTTGCGATTTTAGACGTTTTGTTAAATATCTAGAAAAATACACGAGGAATTAACCTGAAACTGCAAGTATGTAAACAGTATAGTATAGGTCATATATTTCCACGAAGATTTTTTTCCCGAAATCCCATAGGGGACCATCAACAAATTGAAAAAGAACGAATATCTTTTGGATAACCCTGTAAAAACTAATGTAGCAAAAGCGTTCAAACTCGAGATCATTAATAAGTGGCTTATTGTAATATACTGTGTTCATTTTTATGAGGATAGCATGTATACTCATAGAGAAATTAAGGTTTTTATAAAAACAGTCTCAAATTTCGCCAAGTTTTTTGCTTATGATTTGCAGAGTTCTTAATATAAAAAAAGTTATTTACAGAAAATATGACAAACAACATTGTACAGAATACTCTGCAATCACAATTAAAAAATAATAAAAATTGGATGAAAAATGAGCAGGTTAACTTAAAAATGTTTCACTGCGCATGCGCGAATGCAATCAAAATATAATATGCATAATGTATTAGCTAAGTATATAGAGCTACTTTTGTGAAAATCTCAAAAACATAGCTTGAAAATTCTGAAAATTATCGTCGATAGAATAAGCTCGAAATCCGTTGTTCCCAAAAAGAAGCAAAAATATGAGGGGTTGTATCAAATATCTGTTGATTAGTGCCAAGATAGCGTACATAATATTGCATGTACTACTATATTTGGATACAACCCCTCATCTGTTTGCTTCTTTTTGGGAACAATGGATTTCGAGCTTATTCTATCGACGATAATTTTCACAATTTTCAAGCTATGGTTTTGAGATTTTCACAAATGTAGCTCTATATACTTAGCTAATACATTATGCATATTATATTTTAATTGCATTCGCGCATGCGCAGTGAAACATTTTTTAGTAAACCTGCTCATTTTTCATCCAATTTTTATTGTTTTTCAATTCTGATTGCAGAGTATTGTGTATAATGTTATTTGTCATATTTTCTGAAAAGAACTTTTTTTATTATGAACTCTGCAAATTAAAAGCAAAACACTTGGCGAAATTTGGGACTGTTATTATAAAAACCTTAATTTCTCTACGAGTATAGATGCTATCCTCATAAAAATGAACACAATATATTACAATAAGCCACTTATTAATAATCTCGAGTTTGAAAGCTTTTGCTACATTAGTTTTTACAAGGTTATCCAAAAGATATTCGTTTTTTTTCAGTTTGTTGACGGTCCCCTATGGGGTTTCGGGAAAAAATCTTCGCGGAAATATATGACCTATACTATACTGTTTACACACCCGCAATTTCAGGTTAATTCCTCATGTATTTTTCTAGATATTTAACAAACGTCAAAAATCACAAGTGACCGGTCACCTTTGGCCATATAGCGTACATGGTCATTTTGTTCTTTTTCGATTTTGGTTGCAGATTTTTTTAATAAGGGTACTTTCACTTTCGAAACCGATTCTCAAAGTGAAAGTACCTTTATTAAAAAAATCGGACACCGAAATCAAAAAAGTAAAAAATAGTCATATAAGACATCGACCTCAGCTATCCTATGCACAAAAATCGTTTTGAAATATTTTAATTTAAACGAAATTCGAAAACAACCTGCCCATAGGTTTAACATTACGAAGCGGGTTTTTCAAGTGAGTGAAGAGTCCCCTTAAGGTCCTAGAGACAGCCTTCTGTTACACACCCCCTCCCAACTATTACAGTAGAACCTCGATCCATCGTTTTTCAAGGGGTGCGTGAAAAAAAAAAAACGATGAATGCGGGAAAACGATAAATGCGGGTTAACGTCAAAACACGAAAAAAAAAATGTTTATGCATTACTAATTCATGCAATGTATTCTGTATACTAATAAATACTAATTTCTTACTTACCAAACTGTAAAAGAAATAAATCGAAGTTGTAGAAAATTGATATTTATAAAAGATCAGTAATTTTAAGTGGGGCTTTTCGGTCCTTTTTAAAATTAAGCAACAAATTTTCAAGATGTAGAACATTTTTCTGGTCATTTTGTGTGATTTCATGTGCATATATAAAAGTTCGTACAGCTTCAAATGCTGTAATTGCAACTTGGTACTGGTGCAGGCTCAGCTTCATCGGCATGAACATTATCCTCTGCTTCTTCGTCATTATTTTCATTTTTTACATCATTTCTTCTGTGCTTAGGACACCACATGTCGCAACATCTTGATCAATGAAAATATAATCGCTAAATTTCACACCATATACATCCTCTGCTACACGCAACCATACTTCATCTGCATTATCGTCACCATCATCTTTATTTTCTTTCTCTTCTGTTGAGTATTCTTCATCAATATTTCACACAAAACCGCATTTCACGAAATAATTCTGGATTGCTGAAGAGGTTACTTCATGCCATGCTGAAAGTACAAAATGAATAGCCTGCAAAAGGTCTATTTTCGGAGTAGGTTCTTTTACTTGTTCCATGAAACATAAAGATCTTTTCAATAGCTTTCTCCTACAAAATTGTTTAAAACAGTTGATTATCCCGGTTTCAAGAGGTTGTACGACAGATGTACTATTAGCTGGGAAAAAACTGACTTTTATATTTTTCAAAGACGACATATCTGGTGAATGAGCTGACCAATTGTCAATAAATAGAATGATTTTCTTTTTTGGGGCGCCAATTGATCTATCAAAGTCATGAAGAAATTTTGTAAAAATATCATTTTTCATCCATGCTTTGGCATTCAAATGGTAGACTACTGGCATTTACTTTACATTCATGAAGCATCAAGGTCTAGGAGATTTACCAATAACGGGAATACTCGTTTATCAGAACCGTCCTTATCTGTGCATAGTAGCACTGTAAATCTTTCTTTCGAATATTCATCACCATGACAAAACTCTCCTTTGAAAGCTAGCGTTCTTTCTGACGAGCATTTATAAAAGAGGCCTGTTTCTTCTGCATTATAGACGTCACAATCCTTGTAGCTTTCTAGTTACTTCGGAAGTTTTTACAGCCACATTTCTATAGCATCAGTATGTACTACTGAAGTACTTTTGCCACATAATTTCCTGGATACCAATTCATGACGAATTTCAAAACGCAAAATCCACCCATTTGGTGCAGAAAAAGAATCCATGCCATATAAAGGGATGCTATTTCAAGTGCCTTCTCTCGAAGAATATTCTCAACCACAGGTATTTTGAGGCACGAGCCTACTCGCATCAAGCGAAGAGAAGTCTTTCCAACTCACTGTAAGTAGACATTTTGCTAGTTTTTCTCTTTTTTGCAGAAGTTCCACACTTATTAGCTTGCTCTCTAATTTCTTTCTTTTTCGAAAATATAGAATTCTGGGTTGACGGCGGTATATTTAAATGTTTAGCGATGTTAATTTTTTCTCAAAAGGATTCTTTTCACCTCATCTATGATGTGAAACTTTTCTTCCAAGGTTCGGATTTGTTTTGCCATTCTTAAAATTCACAGAACGCATTAAATTGAAAGCTCGCACTCTTGAAAAAAAAAAAAAAAAAAAGGTGCGTACATAATATTGCACGTACTACTATATTTGGATACAACCCCTCATCTCTTTGCTTCTTTTTGGGAACAACGGATTTCGAGCTTATTCTATCGACGATAATTTTCACAATTTTGAAGCTATGATTTTGAGATTTTCACAAAAGTAGCTCTATATACTTAGCTAGTACATTATGCATATTATATTTTGATTGCATCGCGTATGCGAAGTGAAAAATTTTTTAGTAAACCTGCTCATTTTTCATCCAATTTTTATTATTTTTCAATTCTGATTGCAGAGCATTGTGTATAATGTTGTTTGTCATATTTTCTGAAAAGAACTTTTTTTATTATGAACTCTGCAAATTATAAGCAAAATACTTGGCGAAATTTGGGACTGTTTTTATAAAACCTTAATTTCTCTACGATTATAGATGCTATCCTCATAAAAATGAACACAATATATTACAATAAGCCACTTATTAATAATCTCGAGTTTGAATGCTTTTGTTACATTGGTTTTTAGAGGGTTATCCAAAAGATATTCGTTTTTTTTTTCTATTTGTTGACGGTGCCCTATGGGGTTTCGGGAAAAAATCTTCGCGGAAATATATGACTTATACTATACTGTTTACACACCTGCAATTTCAGGTTAATTCCTCATGTATTTTTCTAGATATTTAACAAAACGTCAAAAATCACAAGTGACCGGTCACCTTTGGCCATATAGCGTATGGTCATTTTGTACTTTTTTGATTTTGGTTAGCAGATTTTTTTAATAAGGGTACTTTCACTTTCGAAACCGATTCTCAGAGTGAAAGTACCTTTATTAAAAAAAATCGGACACCGAAATCAAAAAAGTAAAAAATAGTCATATTAGACATCGACCTCAGCTATCCTATGCACAAAAATCGTTTTGAAATATTTTAATTTAAACGAAATTCGAAAACAACCTGCCTATAGGTTTAACATTACGAAGCGGGTTTTTCAAGTGAGTGAAGAGTCCCCTTAGGTTCCTAGAGACAGCCTTCTTTTACACACCTCCACCCAACTATTACAGTAGAATCTCAATCCATCGTTTTTCAAGGGGTGCGTGAAAAAAAAACGATAAATGCGGGTTAACGTCAAAACACGAAAAAAAAATGTTTATGCATTACTAATTCATGCAATGTATTCAGTATACTAATAAATACTAATTTCTTACTTACCAAACTGTAAAAGAAATAAATCGAAGTTGTAGAAAACTGATATTTATTTAAAAAGATCAGTAATTTTAAGTGGGGCTTTTCGGTCCTTTATAAAATTAAGCAACAAATTTTCAAGATGTAGAACATTTTTCTGGTCATTTTGTGGGATTTCATGTGCATATATAAAAGTTCGCACAGCTTCAAATGCTGAAATTGCAACTTGGTACTGGTGCAGACTCAGCTTCATCGGCATGAACATTATCCTCTGCTTCTTCGCCATTATTTTCATTTTTTACATCATTTCTTCTGTGCTTAGGACACCACATGTTGCAACATCTTGATCAATGAAAATATAATCGCTAAATTTCACACCATATACATCCTCTGCTCTCCTACACGCAACCACACTTCATCTGCATTTATCGTCACCATCATCATTATTTTCTTTCTCTTCTGTTGAGTATTCTTCATCAATATTTCACGCAAAACCGCATTTCACGAAACAATTCTGGATTGTTGAAGAAGTTACTTCATGCCATGCTGAAAGTACAAAATAAATAGCCTGCAAAAGGTCTATTTTCGGAGTAGGTTCTTTTGCTTGTTCCATGAAACATAAAGATCTTTTCAATAGCTTTTTCCTGCAAAACAGTTGATTATCAGTTAAACAATTGATTATTCCTACTGCAAGAGGTTGTACGACAGATGTACAATTAGCTGGGAAAAAACTGACTTTTATATTTTTCAAAGACGACATATCTGGTGAATGAGCTGAACAATTGTTAATAAATAGAATGATTTTCTTTTTTGGGGCGCCGATTGATCTATCAAAGTCATGAAGAAATTTTGTAAAAATATCATTTTTCATCCATGTTTTGGCATTCAAATGGTAGACTACTGGCAGTTTCTTTACATTCATGAAGCATCAATGTCTAGGAGATTTACCAATAACGGGGATACTCGTTTATCAGAACCGTCCTTATTTGTGCATAGTAGCACTGTAAATCTTTCTTTGGAATGTTCATAACAATGACAAAACTCACCTTTGAATACTAGCGTTCTTTCTGACGAGCATTTATAAAAGAGGCCTGATGTTTCTTCTGCATTATAGACGTCACGATCCTTGTAGCTTTCGAGTAACTTCGGAAGTTTTTAGAGCCACATTTCTATGGCATCAGTATTTACTACTGAAGTACTTTTGCCACATAATTTCCTGGATACCAATTCATGACGAATTTCAAAACGCAAAATCCACCCATTTGGTTCAGAAAAAGAATCCATGCCATATAAAGGCATGCTATTTCAAGTGCCTTCTCTCGAAGAATATTCCCATCCACAGGAATATTTAAGGCACGAGCCTACTCGTATCAAGCGAAGAGAAGTCTTTCGAGCTCACGGTAAATAGACATTTTGCTAGTTTTTCTCTTTTTTGCAGAAGTTCCACACTTATTAGCTTGCTCTCTAATTTCTTTTTTTTTTTTTCGAAATTATAGAATTCAGGGTTGACGGCGGTATATCTAAATGTTTAGCGATGTTAATTTTTTCTCAAAACGATTCTTTTCACCTCATCTATGATGTGAAGCTTTTCTTCCAAGGTTCGGATTTGTTTTGCCATTCTTAAAATTCACAGAATGCATTAAATTAAAAACTCGCACTCTTGAAAATAAAAGAAAGGTGCTCTGCACACAACAGATTAGACAGAATTGTGAAAAAATGTGGCAGTTGGCCGAAGTGAATCCATCCATCCTCCCCCTTACACAGAATAGAATAACCCATTCTCCATACCTGCACGCCTATCCGCATTCAGTTATTTACACATACAAGGATGAATGCCGGAAAACGACTTTTCGAAGAAAGATGCATGCAGGTTTTGTTACTATTATTTAAATATAATTTGTGCAGGGACCATAGAAATAAAACGATCAATGCGGGAAAACGATGGACGCGGGAACGATAGATCGGGGTTTCGCTGTATAAATAAACTTGGAGTTCAGCATATTTTTAATCCGCCCCCCTCCTCGCCACCCTTATATACTAATAGTAAGTTTTCGCAAAGACATGCGATCTCAATTCTCTGCTTTCAAATCTTTAAATATGAATACTCAACTTTCTAATCTTCAATCAATCAGTCGTCGCAATTTTTTCTATTTTTCAGACGTCTATTTAAAACACTCAAATTTCTTCTGGAGTCCCTAGGTACATGTTTACTGTGCCTCAACCAAAATCAGACCTTGTTAACAGATGAGTAAATTAAATCCATTCCATACATACCAAGTAAATCAGCTGTGGCCGACATGTCACAGATTTTAATGAAAATCAGCATATAAGTAGAACATATTTCTTTATGAGTAAATGCAAAATAACAGATTTCAGGATTGTTCATTCAAGTATTAAAACTTACATTAAAAGCTGATACAAATCGAGGTTTTATCTACACGCTTGAAATTTCAATTTTGATTGTAAACCTTAGGAATGGAAAGACTATATAAAAAATTATTTATAATTAAGAATGAATAATTAGTAACAGCTTGACGTAATTTAATAGTAAAAAATGTCTTTTTATTCATTAATGAGGAAAAATAAATAAATAATGAAAATTTTGAAGGGAAAATGCAATATTTCTATTACTTGTTTGAACATGAAATAAAGCTCTTAAAATTTTAAAATTATTTGACATGGATATGACATGACATATATTTTATTTTAAATTATTTAAACAATAAGCAGTTCAACAGTTAGTCTTTCTGAAATAGTTAGATTTTCTGAATCTTTAGTAAATTTTACATGCTTAGAAATACACATATAATCTAACATTATTTAACTGCGACTTCAGATTGTTGGATATTGTCTGAAGCGAGATGAAATTTAAAATGTCTTGTAAAATTGACATTGAGGCCCCTGATCTGAAGATTTACTAGTTAATCCACTTTCATATTACATAGCGTTCGACTGAATATTCGGTTTCGGACCAAATTTTTAATTTAGACGAACATACCGCCAAATTTTCGGCCAAAACTATTCGTATTCCTTAAATCTTGTTTCTTTCTTCAGACATTTTCAATATTACTTGTCTATTTGACTTATATTGGCTTAAATGAGACACTATCTATTTATTGCTACGGACTTTACGGTTTATAATTATCAGTTATCACTAAGTCAAGGCATGAGTGCAAATTATAAGCAAAGCATATATGATTAAACTTTGAAAATGCTTGCCATGTGTTCATTAAAATCTGCAGACTTGCGATGGAAAATTTTAGTTTGAATACTCAGAATTGTTTGGAAAGCGTTCTTCGAAGATATAGAATAACAGTAGAGAATGGGACAGTTAATGATCATTTACAAAAGTCATTGTAAAATGTGAAACGAGGTATGTATACTTAACACGTATTTTAATTAGATGAACTTCGAGTAACTAGAAAATCATTTTGAATTATTAATGAATTACTTACATTTTACTCATCATGAAAATTAGAAGTTTTGGTCAGAAGCACAGAGAACCAACTAACTTGGGCTCCGAGAATAAAGTTTCCAAACAGGGACGCCATTTCAAAACTTTTTCATAGATGGGAAAAGAGGTTGTTTTTTTTTTTTCTTCCCGGGATGAGCAAACAATTATTTTGATCTTCTTGTGGAATTAGTACAATACTTATTGAAGAAACGACACGATAAGCTACATTTAATTTAACTTTTTTATTCGCGTAGATAATGTATTTTCTGAATATGAGCAAAATAGATTTTATATGTTTTATAATGAAAAGATTGACCTCGGAAATAGAAAAAAAGTAAATATAAAAATAAAGTAAATGACTGCATATGAACTATTCATATTGTTTGAAAAACATTTTAATGTAAAAAAGTAGTTATTAATCTCTTTAAAAAATATATTCAGTCCTATATTATGTAAGTAAATACAAACTTTTTAAAAAATATACTAAAGCAGTCTTATCCATAAACTTCAAAACAGGCATAAAAAACATTTTATTTCAATGCTTAAATATCATGTTTTATTGTTTAGTGCCAAAAATTACGTGTATAAAAAACGTAGAAAATGCGTTTATAATAGAAGGAAATTTAATACCTGATACAGAATGTCTATAATTAAAGTTTTTTATATTACTCAATCTCGTAATTTTAAAATTAAAAAACCGCAAAAAAATGCTTACATACAATTTAAAAAAATAATATACCAACCTTTTCGTAATATCATAAACAGCAAATATCATATTTAACTCCGAAACAATAATAATGATGATAAATACTCTAAGTGTATATAATCAGAAATCAGTAATAAAGCAAAAAGAAAAAAATCTCATATAACGGCAAATAAATGTTTATATCGTGTCTGCTATGAATTGAAAAAATCCAGAAGATATCTTCTGAGTCAGTCAACCTTTCAAACGAAAGAGATAAAACTTTTTTTTTCAATCGTTGGCAAAAGTATTCTGAATCATAGTATTGAATAGGAAAAATAAAATATTTACACTCATTTTTTTATTCACATTTCCCGAACTAATAAAGTTTTGATTATTTTTTTGCTAATCATTGTGTGTTATTCAATTGTTAAAACAATTATATTTCAAACCGCTGCATGAAGAAATGTAATAGATAATCACTTTTGAACACTCCACGATCAATCTTTTTCTATACAACATACAACTATTTAGCTCATAATCTTAACATTCCATATCTACACGAATAAATGTTTAAAATTAAATAAGACTTCCTTGTGTGTTCCATAAAGAATAATTTTAATGATATCCTAATCTGTTAAACCTAAGATGGCGGACGAAAAACTGATAATTTTTCTTATCTTTTAAGGGCGTCGTCGCCTTGCTGTGCTGATTGGTTAATAAGCAATGCATACGTAAGTCACTCTTTCAGGAGTGAGACATTTCGCTCCTTTCCAGAGAGTGGAAAATTCCACTCTTGACGGAGTGTATTTTTATAAACTTCACTCCAAAAAGAGTGCAAATGCCTGTCACTCTTTCAAAGAGTGAATTTTTCACTCCTCCCAATTTTAGAGTGCAGGTTGTTTTCGAATTTCTCGTTTAGATTTGAAATTTTTGTTTTGTTTTTAATTTTACATAGGTTAGCTGAGGTCGATATCTGATATAAACATTTTGTACTTTTTCAATTTTGGTTGCAGATTTTTTTAATAAAGGTACTTTCACTTTCGAAACCGGTTCTCAAAGTGAAAGTACCTGTATTACAAAAAATCTGACACCGAAATCAAAAAAGTAAAAAATAGCCATATTAGAGATCGTCCTCAGCTATCCTATGCAAAAAAATCGCTTTGAAATATTCAAATATAAACGAAAAATTCGAAAACAACTTGCTCACAGGTTTAACATTACGCAGCGGGTGTTTTCAAGTGAGTGAAGAGTCCCCTTAAGATCCTAGGCACAGCCTTCTTTCACACACCGCCTCCACACTATTATGAATAAACTTGAAGTACAGTATATTTTAACCCCCCCCCCTATCCCCCTCATATACTAATAGTAAATTTTCGCAAAGACATGCGATCTGAATTCTCTGCTTTCAAATCTTTAAATGTGAATTCTCAACTTTCCAATCTTCAATCAATCAATCAGTCGTTTCAATTCTTTCTATTTTTCAGACATCTATTTAAAACACTCAAATTTCTTCTGGAATCCCTGGGCACATGTTTACTGTGCCTCAACCAAAATCAGACCTTGCTAACAGATGAGTCAATCCATTCCATACAAACCAAGTAAATCAGCGGTGGCCGACATGTCACAGATTTTAATGAAAATCAACATATACCGGGTGTCCCAAAAATGACTGATGGATTTTAAAATTCAATAACTTCCAAACGGTGACAGATATTTAAAAAAATTCTTGCAGGAGGTTTATGTATGATGTCAGCAGTTTTTGTACTGTGATTCTTGATTTTAGTTCGAATTTCAAATAATAGATGGCGCTGAGAGCAGTAGGCGCTCAGTCCAGACCCGATTTTTGGTACTTCAGGATCCATTCAATACATTTTAACCTCCTTTTTTCGCATGGAAAAAGAGAGAGGCCGAAAAATCAAGCCTGGATTTAGCGGTTATTGCTTGCAGCGCCATCTATCGATGCTATTTGTAACTAAAACTGAGGATCGCAGCATAAAAACTCCTGCATCTTAGATAACACTCCTGCAAGAATTTTTTTAGTATCTGTCACCATTTGCAAGTTATGGAATTTTAAAATTCATCAGTCACTTTTGGGACACCCGGTATGTAGAATATATTTCTTTATGAGTAAATGCAAAATAACAGATTTCAGGATTGTTCATTCAAGTATTAAAACTTACAGTAAAAGCTGATACAAAATCGAGGTTTATATCTACATGCTTGAAATTTCAATTTTGATTGTTAGCCTTAGAAATGGAAAGACTATATAAAAAAAATTATTTATAATTAAGAATGAATAATTAGTAACAGCTTGAAGTAATTTAGTAGTAAAATTGTCTTTTTATTCTTTGATGAGAAAAAATAAGTAAATAATGAAAGTTTTGAGGGGAAAATGCAAAATTTCTATTACTTGTTTGAACATGAAAGAAAGCTCTTAAAATTTTTAAATTATTTGACATGGATATGAAATGATATATATTTTGTTCTAAATTATTTAAACAATAAGCAGTTCAACAGCCACTCTGAAAAGTTAGATTTTCTGAATCTTTAGTAAATTTTACATGCTTAGAAATACACGTATAATGTAACATTGTTTAACTGCGACTTCAGGTTGTTGGATATTGTCTGAAGCGAGATGAAATTTAAAATGTCTTGCAAAATTGACATTGAGGCCCCTGATCTGAAGATTTACTAGATAATCCACTTTCACATTACATAGCGATCAACCGAATATTCGGTTTCGGCCCACATTTTTAATTCAGACGAACATACCGCCAAATTTTCGGCCAAAACTATTCGTATTTCATAAATCTTGTTTCTTTCTGCAGAAATTTTCAACATTACTCGTCGATTTGACTTATATTGGCTTAAATGAGACTATCTATTTATTGCTATGGACATACGGGTTATAATTATCAGTTATTACTAAGTCAAGACATGAGTGCAAATTATAAGCAAAGCATATATGATTAAATTTTGAAAACGCTTTCCATGTGCTCATTAAAATCTGCAGACTTGATTGCGACAGAAAATTTTTAGTTTGAATACTCAGATTTGTTCGGTAAGCGCTCTTCGAAGATGTAGAATAACAGTAGAGAATGGAACAGTTAATGATCATTTACAAAAGTCATTGCAAAATGTAAAACGAGGTATGTATACCTAAAACGTATTTTAATTAGAGGAACTTCGAGTAACTAGAAAATCATTCTGAATTATTAATGAATTACTTACATTTTACTCAACATCAAAGTTAGAAGTTATGGTCAGAGGCAGGGCTTAATTTGCGCCGGAGCCCACCGGAGCACGGCTCCGGTACTTTTCTGTTTTTAGTAAATATTTAAATATTGGTCGGAATTCACCGGAGCTCATAAATACAGGGCTCCGGAGCCCAGTGCAATAGTGCTTCCGAAAAACCGAAGCCTAAATTACCTTTTCCTTTCCTTCACATCTGCAAGGTTTTGCATTCATTTTTATCAAAACACTTATATGTGACGTAATGTATCGCACATGTAGGAGATGGAGATAAAACGGACTCGATTTTTATATCAGTTTTTGGGCTTGGACTGACTGGAGCTCAATCTGTATTATATTTAAAATTTGATTTATTGGTGTATAGAAAAAAAAAACTTTTCCTCCTTTAAAATTAAGTATTATATTCTATTTCAAATCATTTTAATGCTATTTTGATCAGAATGAAGGGGAAACAGAAATCGTGTTTTTCTATTTCAAATTTATGCCGGCGACGTGTCGATACGGCGACACTCAAGAGACTGAACAGCGAATTTACTTTCAGTTCGATTTTCTTTTGTGACAGTAGGATAATTTTTTATTGGCTTTTTCGTTTTTTAAAAATTTTATTTAGATATCTAACCTGAAAAGAATATTTCTGTTTTAGCGAACGAGCATCAGCGTGAGGTTTTTTGTCTTCTATTGCGTACAAGTATAAAAATCACGTTAGTAATTTTTCTGCTTACTTTGTATGATGAACGGTACCAATGTTAAGGCTCTGCTCTGCACATTTAAGAAGCCACTTTCATTTCCAAGTAGATATAAATTGCCATGTATTGTTATTCTGATAGAAATCAATCGAGCAGTGTTTCCCCCTTTTCTATAAAAGCATCGATTCTTTCCGATAATGGTGTCAATTTTTTAATTTAATCTGATTTTCAGGGACTCACCACAAAAGATTCTTATGTGGAAGAAATCGATTATAGTTTAAGATAAGCCCCTTTTATAGGATATTTTTCTGTTCTTCAGCATATAAATATTAATTTCTGTAAATTTCATTTATTTTTTCTTAAAAATGCATACTTGCGAACTATCCCTTTTTGTGTTATTTTTTCCTAATCATAATTCTTACCATATTTAATTGCAGAATTCTGCAGTTAATTAACATTAAAATTAGGCAAAGATTACTATTCAGAAGACGTGATAACTAAAAAGTAGACTAGTTGACAGCTAAGTATATGCTGATAGGTATATTTAAAATTTTTATTTCGCCAAATAAAAAAAAAATGCTTTAAATTTTGCAAATAATGTACGAAATATAAATATGGAGGTTGGAGTGACAGAAGGGGCAGGGGGAACGGTACGATTGTTGTACCAGTACCGCAGAATATTAGGGCTCCGGTACTTTTTTTGTTAGAAATTAAGCCCTGCTGATAGGTATATTTAAAATTTTTATTTCGCCAAATAAAAAATAAAAAAATGCTTTAAATTTTGCAAATAATGTACGAAATATAAATATGGAGGTTGGAGTGACAGAAGGGGCAGGGGAACGGTACGATTTTTGTACCAGTACTGCAGAATATTAGGGCTCCGGTACTTTTTTTGTTAGAAATTAAGCCCTGGTCAAAGGCACACAGAACGAACTAACTTGGGCTCCGAGAATAAAGTTTCCAAACAGGGACTCCATTTCAAAACTTTATCATGGAAGGGAAAAGAGGTTTTTTTTTTTTTTTTTTTTTTTTTTTTTTTCAGGTATGAGCAAACAATTATTTTGATCTTGTGCCGATCCGAGAAGAATTTGATACAGTTTTATTATCACATATATTTAAAAGAATAGTTAAAGTACTCAATGAAATTAAATATGTCCGTGTTAAATATGTGTCACTTTGAGAATTTACAAATAGCAAATAAAATTGATAATTATTAATTCATGGGCTTAAAATGTTATTTTAATAATAATGCTCCTATTTTAGTCAAAGTCGACACTTTATTTTCGATTTTGTGCAAGATGGGGCAACTGCCGCCTTTGCCTCTTCCAAATGGCACTCATGTTTCCAATGAGACCCACCTACGTATTCACATAAAAACGTTTAAATCCAGAAGGTATTAATAATATTGATTATATTCGTTATTTTTTTTTAAATCATTGTGTAATCATTTCACATGTTTATAGCAATTTATTTTTAATTAAGTAATTTCAATTAATATGTTATAATTTATTTAATTTTAAATCAAATTAACATTTAATTAATAATTATGTACTGTCATTTCTAAAAATATTAATTCCTTATTATATAGACTCCCTTCAATTTTGATGCAATCGCAAAAGAACATACGTGGGTGGTTCAATAATTATTGTCCCGAGTGTTTTTAAAATATTTGGAAGGTTGGTTGGTTCGGTTTATGACGGCCAATTATCAACACGAGGGATATAGGCAAAGCGATATAAGTAAACGTACAAACTTAATACTGGAATCGGGCGTAAATTAACAGAGTTGTGCTATCTTGTGGACGAGGTGATAATCCACATACGCGAGCTTTTAGTGTGACGTCATATATGACAGGATATCTACCATCTGTGCATATTTTCTAAATCTTTAGTCACTCATGGAACTGAATTTTGTTTACCACATTTATTGCAAAATAATGGCGTAGCGAGAGGGGCGTCCAGATGCACTTGACATCACGAAGTTTTCTTCGCCTTGTCAGAGACATTTCAGCTATTAATCGAGTTGAAAAAAACTTTACAATTTTAGTGATGTGAAGTAAGAAAGCAGTTAGGCATCTTCCTGTAATTTAACCCCGTCCGCTACGTGGCGTACGACCTTGATTGATGTGACCTCGCCTTTAATCTTGCGGTTACCTCTCCCATTTAAGATAGGACGCTTACTTATATCGCTTTGGATATAGGCCCTAAGGGAGTGGGTGCCCTCCGTGAGGGTCTTTCTAAGGGAACCTAACCCGTATTTACGCAGGGAAATTCAAGGTTCGAAGAAAGCCACGGAAAACTCCGAACGATTAGGCCGACCAGCTTCGAGAGCAGAGCCTTTCGGCCACCGGTGGGGGGTATGGAATATTTGTACTACTATGGTTGATGTGGAATATTGAAGATTAATGTCTTAGATGCCTATATCCTACATTTCAGAACCGTAGCTGTTATATTAACATATTTTTTTTTTTCCTTTTAGGTGTGAGAGGTGTCACCTAGCTTGAAAAATGGAGAAAACCGAACAACGAGCTGTCATCAAGTACCTCCAGAAAAAGGGTTAACCCCAAAGGAGATTCATAAGAACATGGTCAGTGTATTGGGTGATGGAGTCCCTTCCTATCAGGTGGTAAAGAACTGGTGCCGCGAATTCCGTTGCGGCAGGGAAAGCTGTCAACTGGCCCCTGGTGCTGGTCCTCCAACAACAGCATGCACACAGAAAACATTGATGCTGTGCATGACACGATTACCTGGACGTTGGACACGCTATCACGGGGCCTATTATGCAGCCCTAATCCTTAAGTTACGCGAAGCAATCAAGGAAAAACAGCGCGGGATGTTGCAGCAAAAAGTGCTGTTCCACCACGACAATGCTCTAGCCCCCACAGAAGCCATGTTACTGGCGACGCAATTCATGCAACTGGTTTTGATGTGTTGGAACTTCCTCTCTACTCTCTAGACCTCTCCCCTTGTGACTTTCACTTGTTCCCTAACTTCAAAGAGCACCTCAGGGGGACGAAGTTTCACTGGAATGCAGCTGTTGTGGAGACTGTGGAGGAATGGCTCTCAGCTCAGTCAGAGACTTTCTTTGAAGCAGGCATGGTGTTTACAGCATAGGCGGCAAAAGTGCATTACTATGAAAGGAAACTTTGTAGAAAAATATTATTGCTTATAGGTCAGGGACAATAATTATTGACCCACCCTCGTATATACAGGTCTAAGATGGACATGTGCAAACTTTAAGAGACAGAAGTAATATAATTGGATCACCAGGGGTCCTTTTTGTAAAGTTAACTATTTCGCAGCCGTAAAAAGGAAAAACGAAAGCGATCAAATCAAAAAGTTTATCACTTATTGTTCATTATATACGAAACCTAACTTATTGAAAATAAGTGATACAGTACAACTTTTTGTAGTAAAAAACATTAGTGCAGTATTAAAAATTACAAATCAATACCTTGGTCTACATTACTTGGCCTCAAAGTAGGCCATGCCGCCTCTCGCGATGAATTTTACACCCTTATAGACCAGGCGACAGAGACAAAAATGACTATGCCATCGAGTTACGAGATGAAATCATGATGGACAAGATTATTTGGAGCAGAGACACGAATGACTGGTCTGCCTCGACATTTCTTGGTACGATACGCAGCAGCGGACGCCAACTCGTCATTTTGGCGTCACTATCACGTCATTGAGTTACGGGATGAAATTGGTGGCAAATTAAAAGTAAAATAAAGTATTTTGAAAATATTTTGGTTTGCTTGCGCATACCCTGATAGAAACTCCCAGCAGATTAAAATTTATAACACAAAAAGACGCCATATTGTAAATTCAAACCCAATAAACACAATCTTTTACATTACATTGCCCTATATATTACTTCGCTATCCACTTTCAAGAAGAATTAATGATTTGGAAAAAGCTTATTAACAATCGTGAAAGAATGGCTGATTTGGCATAACTTGCTACAATGCGAGAAGAACGGGGCGTCAATTCCCCATTTTGACGGTACTGTCAAGCCATCGAGTTATGGCAGGAAATTTTAGCACATTAAAGATACCGATTAGTACAATACAAATATTACAGTCTGTTTCGCCATATCTTGCTACAAGATGCGCAGAACGGGGTGCCAATTCTTAACTTTTGGCGGTATAATCACGTCATCGAGTTATTGCTTGAAAATTTCAGACATAAATCAAACAGCATAGTAGAATAAGAATATTTCAGCCTGCTTTATCATACCTTGGTACGAGATGAGCAGAACTGGGCGCCAATTCTTAATTTTGGCGATATTATCACGTCATCGAGTTACAGCCTATTAAGACATTAAAGATACAGATTAGTACAATAAAAATATTTCAGTCTGCCTCGGCATATTTTGGTACGAGATGAGCGAGCGGGACGCCAATTCTTAATTTTGGCGGTATTATTACGTCATCGAGTTACGGTCCAAAAATTTAAGACATTAAAAATATAGATTATACTCCATGTAGAAAAAAATTGGCTTTTCAAGGACAAATATCCTCTCTTCATTATCCCTTCGTTGGTTGAAAAGCCGATTTTTCGTACAGGGAGTATAGTACATTAAGAATATTTCAGTCTGTCTCGTCATATGTTGGTACGAGATTAACATAAAGGGCGCCAATTCTTAATTTTTAATTATCAATAATTAATTCTCTGCTTACTATAGCATATAGTAACTGTAAACAGGGGCGTAGCTACCGTGGAGCAGTTGGAGCAGACTGCTCCAGGCGCACGAATCCTAAGGGCGCAAAATTAGAAAGAGCAGAATAAAGATTTGTAAAAATATTTGCATATTTTTTCATTATTAATCAGATATATTATAGATGAATCTTGTTGCAATTAGCATATTCCTATGATGTTTAACCTTGTGTTTACCTCAGCTATTTCGATTTGAAACGTATTTTATACACTGTTAAAAAAAATATTTCTTTTTAAGTTTCAACTTTAATTCATACCATATTGAAGCCTCAAGTAACTTCTCCAGTACCGTTTTAGCATGCCTGTTTTTATGTAGATTTCGTAAGAAATACTAACTATTGCAGTCGTTACCATGGTGTGACTTTTGAAAAATTCCTTCAGAACTTTTTATTATATGATCCCATGAACCCAGAACCACCCCACCCCAAAAGTTTATATTATATGCATGTACTAAATTTTGTCCGCATGATAAAAGTCGCAATTATGCACGAATCATCTTCAAACTCATCAAAAACAATCATATGGCTAATATCTCGGCGGGGATTGTAAATGGGCAAAACCGGGCAAAGGGTGGTGGAAATGGAGAGGATAAAAATAGGGTTTTAGGGGCGGAAAATTCATAACTTCGTCGCTTCTTAAGATATCAAATCCATTTAACTTTATTATAAATCTTATTAATATTATATACAACTTTTATGTTGACAAGTTTTTCATAGGACCAACTTTTCCGGAAAAAAATTAAAAACGAAGAGAAAAGGGGGATGGGGGTGGGGGAGGTTGAAGAAGAAAAAAATCATAACTTCGTCAATTCACAAAATATCAAATCCGTTTAAATTTATTATAAATCTTCTTATCTACAACTTTTATATTGGCAAGTTTTTGATAGCACTAAATCATACAGCAATTACAAAATAAGAATACATAACGGTTAAAATAAAATTATCGTATTATCGTATTCTGAAAAATAAAACAGCTCTTACAGAAAGATGAAATTAAAATCTCCTCAAAAGCACCCAGATAAAATTTTTAAATTGAGTTCATCTCTAATCTTCATTTAGTTTTTGTTGTTGAAATTAGTACTTACTTTGAAATCTACCTGCGCCTGTGCGCCGAGCCGGCACTTTTTCAATTTCTACTATTAGTTTACACTCTCCCTATCGTTAATAAAATACTTATTATTCATCCACTGAAGTTCAAATAATTTTTTTAACTTGTAGTGGATGACACTTTGATGTTAATACAGTTTTTTCAAATATTAATTCATTAATTAAATTTTAATTAATTAATTTTAGTTTTATACGGGAGAAAAAATGGCGGCCATTGTTTATTGAACGGCATTTAATGCATCTTCATACCTATAAGGGGGGTTACTATAGGGGGTACCCTGTTCTGTCGCCAAATATCCCCAAGTTTATCGCGAACTTGGCGATATATCGCCAAATTTGGCGACCAAAATGAGTCGCCAAAAGTGACGCCAACTTGGCGATATCTCTAATATTTCGCCAAATTCCCATAGACTTCCATTGTAAACCAATAGGGTTTACTTGCTTATAGAAAATCAACAGATTGAGACGTTTTAAGGCAACAAAAACTAAAATTAGCTAAGGGATTATATTAAATTTTTCTTTCATAAGCTAAGTAGGAATTGACTTAAAAAAATATTTTTCATATTACTTGTTTCTGGTTTTGTTTTTTTTTTTTTTTTTTTGTAACTTTTCCTTGGGCGACAGTTGAACATCTCCAAACCTTAAAGTAATCAAAAATTGTTTACAGGGTTCTTATCGGTCACTTTATTGTGTATCACTATTTCCAAAAAATAATCTTTCTGGTGCATTTCTTTTGAAAATATTTTAGAAATTTATCATGATTATTACTGTACGGAGATAATGGTAGCCCAAGAAGTCACCGTTGAGAAACCTATATTTACGATGTAACCTATATTTACGATGTAACAATGACTTGCTATTTAGTTACTTTGCGATTAGAAGAAAAAAAAAAGTTTGACAAGTTGAAGAAAATTATTGACCATTTTACAAACAAAAAACCAAAAAAATTTTTTTCTTTGAAGGGTTTTTTTTTTTTTTTTTTTTTTTTTTTTGTGTGTGTGTGTGGAAACTAAACATGCATCAATACAGATAATTGTAAAACAATAATAAGAGCCGGATTTAGGCACATTCCTCATCAGCCCACGGCCACAAAACTTAGATGGGGGTGAGGGGGAAGCGGCAAATTAAATTTTGTGCGTGTTATTTTTTAGATTTTGAAAATATGGCAAGTCTCAAATGCAGAATGTATAAGCCTTTTTGATCAAAAATAGAGAAAAAAAATTAAGTATCTAATTCAGTGCTCCTTAGAACCTGATTATCGCCTATGCAAACTTACACCACTTTCACCACCATCGAAATGTATTTTTACGCATTAAACCTTATTTAATCACAAAATTTTAGGATTAAATAAGACAAAATATAGTAATGTGCGTTTGCTTGGGCCGTAATCATGCTCTTCCCCCGCTCTGTGAGTCTGTATGTGACACAAATTTTGTGTGCGCTCTATTTCAAGAACTAATGCACGGAATTTAATAAAACTTTAGATTCAGTTAGTCCTTGATATAAATTGGCGCTGATTACTTTTTGGTGTAAATTGCCCAACAGGTGGCGCTGCTATGTTGCATTTTTCACTATTTCCGGAATAGCTATATCTCAAGAGCTAATAAACAGATTTTCATAAAACTTCAGATTCAGTCAGTCCTTGATATACTTTGGTGCTCATTACATTTTGGTGTAAATCGGCCAACAGGTGGCGTTGCTATACTACATTATTTATGATTATCGCGATAGCTCTATCTAAAGAACTAATGCACGAATTTTCAACAAACTTCAGATTTAGATAGTCCCTCATATATAAAAGTGACGCCAACTTGGCGATATCTCTAATATTTTGCCAAATTCCCATAGACTTCCATTGTAAACCAATAGGGTTTACTTGCTTATAGAAAATCAACAGATTGAGACTTTTAAGGCAACAAAAACTAAAATTAGATAAGGGATTATATTAAATTTTTCATTGATGACCTAAGTAGGAATTGACTTAAAAAAATATTTTTTATATTACTTGTTTCTGTTTTTTTTTTCTGTAACTTTTCCTTGGGTGACAGTTGAAGATCTCCAAACCTTAAAGTAATCAAAAATTGTTTACAGGGTTCTTATCGGTCACTTTATTGTGTACCACTCTTTCCAAAAAATAATCTTTCTGGTGCATTTCTTTTGAAAATATTTTAGAAATTTATCATGATTATTACTGTACGGAAATAATGGTAGCCCAAGAAGTCACCGTTGAGAAACCAATATTTACGATGTAACCTATATTTACGATGTAACAATGACTTGCTATTTAGTTATTTTGCGATTAGAAGAAAAAACTAGTCGGATGTACCAATCCCAAAACTTTCTTCTATCTCATACATGTTAATACTTCAAAATTCGCTATCACACTGCCAAAATTAAATGGCAATCTATGCATCTCATGAGGATTCTAAAGATATGAAATTCCGTGCATTAGTTCTTGAGATATGACTATAGCTGAAATCGTCTAAATCCAGCATAATGCTGCCTAGCAGCGACATCTATTAGATGATTTATGCCAAATCCTAATCAGCAACAATTTATGTCAACGTCTGACTGAATCTGAAGTTTGGAGAAAATCCGTGCATTGGTTTTTGAGATAGAGCTATAGCGAAAATCGTGAAAATTCCTGCATAACAGCGCCACCTATTGGGTTATTAACACCAAAACCTAATTAACAACAACTTGTGTCAACATACAACTAAATCTGAAGTTAGATGAAAATTCGTCTATTAGTTCTGTAGATAGAGCTATTGAAGCAATCGTGAAAAAGGCAGCACAGAAGAGCCACCTGTCGGGCGATTTACACCAACACATAATCAGTAGCAAGTCATATCAAGGACTAACTGAATCTGAAGTTTGATGAAAATCCGTGCGTTAGTTCTTAAGATAGAGCTATTGGGGAAATCGTGTAAATCCTGCAAAATTCATCATAACAGCGCCACCTGTTGGGTGATTTACACCAAAACGTAATCAGCATTAAATCATATCAAGGACTAACTAAATCTGAAGTTTGATCAAAATCCATGCAGTAGTTCGTGAGATAGAGCTATTGCAAAAATCGTGAAAAATGCAGCATAGCAGCGCCACCTGTTGAGCGATTTACACCAAAAACTAATCAGCATCAATTTGTATTAGGGACTCACTGAATATAAATTTTTATTCAATCCCGTGCATTAGTTCTTGAGATAGAGCGTCCACAAAATTTGTGTCACATACACACAGACAGACCGACTCACAGAGTCACAGACAGACATTTTGTAAAAACATGTTTTTTGGAATCTCTGACCCCTAAAACGTGCAAATCCGTCGAAAACCGGAATTCGAAAATTTTTATGAATCCAATACTTTCTTCTTGTAAAGATAGAAGAAAGTAAAAAAGTTTGACAAGTGGAAGAAAATTATTGACCATTTTACAACAAAAAACCAAAAAAAAATTTTCTTTGAAGGGTTTTTTTTTTGTGTGTGTGGAAACTAAACATGCATCAATACAGATAATTGTAAAACAATAATAAGAGCCGGATTTAGGCACATTCCTCATCAGCCCACAGCGGCAAAACTTAGATGGGGGTGAGGGGAAAGCGGCAAATTAAATTTTGTGCGTATTGTTTTTTAGATTTTGAAAATATGGCAAGTCTCAAATGCAGAATTGATAAGCCTTTTTGATCAAAATTAGAGAAAAAAAATTAAGTATCTAATTCAGTGCTCCTTAGAACCTGATTATCGCCTATGCAAACTTACACCACTTTCACCACCATCGAAATGTATTTTTACGCATTAAACCTTATTTAATCGCAAAATTTTAGGATTAAATAAGACAAAATACAGTAATGTCCGTTTGCTTGGGCCGTAATCATGCTCTTCCCCCGCTCTGTGAGTCTGTATGTGGCACAAATTTTGTGTGCGCTCTATTTCAAGAACTAATGCACGGAATTTAATAAAACTTTAGATTCAGTTAGTCCTTGATATAAATTGGCGCTGATTACTTTTTGGTGTAAATCGCTCAACAGGTGGCGCTGCTATGTTGCATTTTTAACTATTTCCGGAATAGCTGTATCTCAAGAGCTAATAAACAGATTTTCATAAAACTTCTGATTCAGTCAGTCCTTGATATACTTTGGTGCTCGTTACGCTTTGGTGTAAATTGGCCAACAGGTGGCGCTGCGATACTACATTATTTATGATTATCGCGATAGCTCTATCTAAAGAACTAATGCACGAATTTTCAACAAACTTCAGATTCAGATTGTCCCTCATATAAATTAGTGCGATTTAGTTTATGGTGTAAATCGCCCAACAGGTGTCGCTGCTATGCTCTTCTAAAAGTGCACTTTTGAGATCCTGGAGAGTCCGTGGAGGGATTTGGTACGCTGAAATTCACTGCCCTAAGTCATCTCACACATGCTCAATCGGGTTCAAGTTAATTGAGCAATGTGTCCAATCCATTCGAATGATATCTTCTGTTTGCAAGTATTCTGACACCACATATGCTCGTTGTAGCCAAGCATTGTCATCCATTAAAAAATCTCTGGGCCAACAGCACCCCTAAACAGTCTAACTTGGAGTTCCAATACCTCCTCCACATATCTTCGAGCGGATACAGAGCCTCCTTGAAAGATATGCAGCTCAGTGCGGCCATTTTTTTTCATGATTCCCCCTTCCAAACCATTAAACCGCTGTCGTGGAAACGGGATATTTCACGGACAAGGGAAGGCAAGTTGCGTGTTCCTTCTTCTCTTCAGATTAAAACACATCTAGAATCAATGTTCAGACTAAATCTGGACTCGTTAGTAAAACATACTCGGGCCCAGTCTTTTTGTATCCGCTGATCACGACGACGCCTTCGGAAGCTGGAGTGCGTGGCACACAAACTATTGGTTTTATTGCATACAATCCACGCTCCTTAAGCCTTCGTGCAGCAGTAGAACGGATAAGTCCAGTTTCTGTGGCAGCCTGAAGATCTGAAACCAAGTCTCATGTAGTCGCTTCGCGGTTTCTTCGAGCTGACAATGACAGAAAACAGTCTTCGTATGCAGTTGGTGCTCTTGATCGCCCTTGGCCTGGCTGTTTATCAACGGAAGAGTACTTAAAAAGCGGCTCCTAGCTCTTCACGTGGCAATTTAAGGGATATTCAAATTTTGGGCGACTCCCATTTGCGTTTGACTTCCCTCGATTCTACCAACTATTCATCACGTTTGACCTTCACTTATGATGCCTTTGAGGCGTAACTAATGAATACTGATCACTCACAAACAATACATTCACTTTAAACAACACTACAGCCAGAATTCGAACATACATCCATTGCGCACCACATTGTCAATCACCGAATTTGCATATTTCCGACTGTAACGTATGTGCGGAAGTGCAATTTTGTGTTTAATTGTATTTAATTAACATAAATAATTGCAGCATTGGGCATTTGTTGCAACATTAACTTAGTGAGCATATTTTTTCCCATTATCCTTTAATTTTGATGAAAAGTGAAAAAACTGCAATCCTAAGTAATATATAAGTGTGTCAATCAGGGTTCTCGCTGCCGATCGTCACTGCACCAAACCGTTTCATTTGGCAAAAAAAGACTGAAATCGTCAAATTGGGAGAGATCTTTCTTTTCTTTCGCGACACTCTCAATGATGTTGTTCCACGATTAAACTTTCCCTATGTAACTCGATATTTGTGTTTTGATATTCTTAGTGTTTCACGACGAATCTATTACTACCATTATTTGAATTTGGCTAGTTTTTCTTTGACGATTTGCCAAATTTCTCAGATTAGTGAAAAGCCAGTGAGGACACCGGTGTCTGGCTAATTTTCCAAACCATTAGCTGTAGAAATATAGTTCTAATAGTAGAACAGCTTCAAAGTTGTTCGTCATCCTCTTAAAAGTAATTTATAGCAAAATTGTTATTTTTTAAATTATGAGGTTTACATATTTATTCGTGTTACATTTAGGAAAATCTTCTCCGTACTTTAACAGGTAAAATAAAAATAAATGTTCTATATCCAAAATGTACCGAGTTATGATACTTTGAATTTTATGGAATTGTAGTATTTTTTGGCACTAAAAACAGAAAATCTGTTTCATCCATATGCGAAAAAAAATTGACTATTGTGTTTTTTATTAGCATTCTAGAATGTTTCGAAACCCTTGAAAAGAAAAAATAGATATTAAGCACGGCAGATTGCATTGACTCATTGCGCATTCAAAATTAAAATCCCGCCCAATTCGCAAAAAATATTCGTAGGTACTCCATACTTAAAAAATTATAATTCATTTCCTTATCCATTATCTATTTTTAATTATTTGTATTTAATACATTGTTAAAATACTTTCACTTTTAAATAAAAGTAAAATTTTAAATAGAATTAAGGTTAATATATAAATTTTAAACTTGAAAACAAAATTGCACAGAACTTTTCGTGTGACAAGAGGGCGCACAAACTTTCCTTGCTCCAAGGCGCTGAATATGTAGCTACGCCACTGACTGTAAATAGCGTCGGTGTTGGTTGTAGTCATGTTTCCTCTGTGAATCGTGTGTGATATTTCTTGTCTATGCGTAACACGTGTTTTTCACTAAAAGAATGAGTTCAAAGTGAAAATTTGTAACTTTAAGTGATAAGTTGAACGTTATTTAGGGCAGCAAAAAAAAAAATACAAGTGCACGAAAATTAGCTGAAATGTACAATTGCGGAAGGACACAAAGACATTTTGGGAAAAAAAAGTAACTTTTATTTAGAAAAGGCGTTTCAAGGTGTAAATTTGGAATCTAAAACTAAGAGTCGAAGAACTGGTTATGATGATATTGACAAGTTGCTTTTGGAATGACTTTCGAACTATCGAGAGAAAAATCTCCCAATTTGTGGACCAATGTTGCAGGAAAGTGCTCAAAAAATTGCAGAAAAACTGGGAAATTAAAAATTTTGCGCTTACTCAAAATGGTAACGAATTCTACAACAAATCTGCGGAAATGATTATGCATTTAGAGAAAGAAATAAGCTTTAAAAAAACTGCAAATAAGTAATTTCTTTAGTGCAAAATAATAGTATTTTTTAACTGTAAAAATAAAATAATTTTGGTCAGTTATTTTGATTTTAATGTAATGTAATTTTGAGTTTTTAGAATGTGGAACCTCTAAATAACGGCTGCCTCCGAAGCACGGTCACTTTATCGTTCTGCCAGTCGTGCCAACTATTTACAGGTTTTACTGTATATATAAAATCAGTTTAAAGTTATTATTACTTCTAGGAAAAGGACCAAAAAACTATGTATCACAGATTTTTGGTAAAATTAAAAATGGGCTTAAGGGGCGAAAAAAATAGTTTTAGGGAGAAAAAAGTTCATAACTTCGTCAATTCTCAAGATATCAAATTCACTTAAACTTATTATAAATCTTCTTAATACTATCTACGACTTTTATATTGACAAGTTTTAGATAGGTACAACTCTTACCACAAAATAAATAAATAAATAAGAACGAAAAAAAAGGTGGGGTTGAAGAAAAAAAACATTACTTCGTCAATTCACAAAATATCAAATCAGCTTAAATTTATTATAAATCTTCTTAATATTATCTACAACTTTTATAGTGACAAGTTTTTGATAGGACCAACTCTTACAACAAAAACAAATTAAACAAAAATAGAAGTTGAAGAAAAAATTATCGTATTAACATGATTCTGATAAAACCAGCTCTTACAGAAAAATGAAATTAAAACTCGTCAAAAGCGGCCAAATAAATTGTTATACTGGATAGGGCTTATCTTTAATTTTGATATAGTTTCTGTTGGCGAAATTAATACTTAACTTCGAAATCTACATCCGCTTGTAGGACGAGCGGGCAGAGATTTTTTAACCAGAAAAAATATTTAGATAGTCTTTTGAAATTCGGATCAACCCGACATACCTATCCGAACCCGAAACAATGAACGTCAACCCGACCCGCAGTAAAATTAGTAGAAGTAACCGGACCAGCAACAAAAAAATCCGACGCCAACCCGACCAGGGCAACACCCCCTATAGTGACTATAGGGGGTGTTGACCAGAGTCGAGTGTGGGTACAAGCGGGTAACCTAACCCGATGCAGGACTCTATTCCAGAGACAATTTTAGAGGGAATTTCTACAGTGGATATAGTTGCAAATCTCGCACAAAATAGATGTTTTGAACCTTGCTTTATTTACCTTATATCGAAGAGGTCCAAAATGCAACAATAGTTTTCTTGTCAATTAAGTTTATCAGTGGTACAAACAGTAATCAAATCAGAAGTGTTCCTTTTGAGATATGAGCTTCTGAAAATGGGGTTGAATTTATATATATATATTTATTTATTTATTTTCTTTTTTTATTATTTATTTATTTATTTATTTATTTATTTTATTTATTTATTTTTAAGGGATTCTAAAGGGTCATTCCATGTCACGTGTGGAACAGCTTTTCTGCATATTTCTGCTGTTTTAACAATGTTATATCCTCAAATTAAAACAACCATGCTAATATGAAAATCTAGAGTTTTTTGAAGGCCCTGATTATCGCACGGGCACCTGGAGCTCGTGTCCTGGGCATTAAATTTCTGAGGGGCACAGAATAATTCATAATTTCATATAAATTTCCATTAAAAAAATCATAATTGTGAAAAAATGCGATAATTGAGATATTAATAAGATGAAATGACAAAAATATATCTCAATATACAAGGTGTCCACTCTCAACGGTGTCCAATGGCTAATTCCTAAACCGTTAGTCATAGACATATAGTTCCAATTACAACTAGTATGTTGTGGCCATCACAAAACTTTCTTCTATATAACTCACGCCAATTTAATCATTTAAATAGTACAAGAAATTACATCAATTTAGCACCAATTCATATCAAAGTGTATCTGAATTTGAAGTTTGATAAAAATTCGTGCCTTAGTTCTTGAGATAGAGCTATAGCGGAAATTCTGAAAAATGTAGTATAGCAGCGCCACCTGTTGTGTGATTTACATTAATACATAAACAGCAATAATTGATATCCAAATATACATGGATCAAGTTCGTTGAAAATCCGAGCATTAATTCTTGAGATAGAGCTATTGCGGAAATCACAAAAAACTGCATAGCAGCGCCACCTATTGAGCGATTTACACCAAACTGTATAAAATGTATTCATGTCAAGGACTAACTGATTCTAAAGTTTGATGAAAATTCGTGCATTAGTTCTTGATATACACATACACCTATAGTGGAAATTCTGAAAAATACAGCATAGAAGCGCCACCTGTAGAGCGATTTACATCAAAATGTCAATTCATGCCAAGGATTAACTTATTCTGAAGTTTGGTGTAAATTATTGCATTAGTTCTTGAGATACAGCTATAATGGAAATTCTGAAAAGTGCAGCATAGCAACACCACCTGTTGAGCGATTTGCACCAAATCACAAACAGCACTAATTCATATCAAAGTATACTTGAATCTGAAGTTTAATGAAAATCCAAGCATTAGTTGTTGAGATAGAGGTATTCCGCAAATCGTTAAAAATGCAGTATAGCAGCGCCACCTGTCGAGCGATTTACACAAAAATGTATAAAACTTCAATTCATTTCAAGGACTAACTGAATCTGAAGCAGTGGCGCGGCGTGAAAATTTTCGGTGGTCATCGCAATTATTTAAGTTTGTGGTGAAAAATTATTAACTCTAAAATTCAATGGTTGAATGTTCAAAAAAGAAACTTTAAATCTTACCTATACTTATACATGAACTCCAAATGTTCTGCTAAAACTGGATCGTAGAGTTTTAAAAGCTTATTAAGAGTTCTAAAATATTGCTTGGTCATCGCCGCATCCAGCGATGACCGGACGCCACGCCACTGATCTGAAGTTTGATGAAAATCCGTGCATTAGTTCCGGAGATTGAGCTATTGCGGAAATCGTGAAAAAAGCTGCATAGCAGCGCCACCTGTTGAGCGATTTACACCAAAAACTAATCAGCACCAATTTATATCAGGGACTAACTGAATATAAATTTTTATTAAATTCCGAGCATTAGTTCTTGAGGTAGAGCGCCCACAAAATTTGTGTCACATACAGTCAGACAGACAGACTTACAGATGCACAGACAGACATTTTGTAAAAACATGTTTTTCAGAATCTCTGACCCCTAAAACGTGTAAATCCGTCGAAAATTGAAAGTCGAAAATTTTCACGAATCCAATACTTTCTTCTAGTAAAGATAGAAGAAAGTAAAAATGTCTTAAACGAGTTAAAGAAATATTTTAAAAGCGAATTGGACCAATAAAAACATTTCTTAAAAAATTACGAAAGTTAATTTTTTTTATGGCCCCTCGGTCCTATAAGTTATATTTAGTAAAATTTTCCTATTGCACTGACAAGTAAGACATAAAAAGTGCCGTTCATATAACATAAAATTGACCGAGTTATGAAACTTTAAAAATGTATGACTTATACCAATTTTCTGCACCTGAACACAAGGAGTTCGGTCATGCTTTGAGGGGTCACATACAAAGTGCTTAAAGTATTCGAAGAATTTATTTCATGTGTATCTGCGCATTGAAAAGAATCGTACAAGTATTACGATTGAGTTAACTTTTATTAAGCTTCAGATTGGCTAAAATAATTGTATTTTAACATATGTTTTATTTTGTAAAGATTTGTCGAACTTTAATTCACTTTCAAATATTCGATAGAGATTAAATTTTACATACTGATGTAAATCCGATTACAATCTAATATTATTGTAGTTTTCGTTTTTACCATTTATATTTATTTTACAGGGTAACACAAAAAATTTCGATTCGATTACTGCCAAACAGTTTAAGAAAAGTTTTATATTAGATAACATGAAACCGCGATGGTTGTGTTTTTTAACTTTTATGTATTTTTTAGCACTGAATCCAAAAATTACCTTAATTTTTAACCATCATGTCAAAATTTTTCACAAATCATAAATTGTCAAAGTTTAAAATTATCAAAATTCGGATACTATACAATAGAGGAGATGGCTGTGTTTTTTAACTTTTGATAATTGATTTTTATGTACTTTTTAGCACTGAATCTGAAAATGACTTTCTTTTTTAACTATCACGTTACAATATTTTGCAAATCGTAAAAATATAGCGAAAAACTGATACTATAAAACAGATGTAAAACTTTATTTAATTTTATTTAATTCAATAATTTATTCAATTTTTTGGCTTATACTGGGATTCTTACAGCTAAACAGATCAGGGGTTCGATGAGGTGGGGGAGGAGGTTCAATTTTAACTTTGAAATTTTTAACGGTGAAATTTACAATTTGCGAAAAAAAGTGAGGTGATGTTTAAAAACAAAGGCCATTTTCGGATTCACCGGTAAAAAATACATAAAAGTCAATCATCCAAAGTTAAAAACACAACAACCACATCTATTTTATAGCATCAAATTTTCGCTATTTTTTCTTTTTTTTAACTTTAAAATTTACTATTTGCAAAAAATCTTTACGTTATGGTAAAAAATTATGGTCAATTTCGATTTAGCGGTACAGAATACATAAGAATCAATTATCATTTCCCCCCTCTTATATGTTTATTATAAATTGTATACAGTAAAACCCGGATATAACGCTTTTCCGGGGGACCGGGCTAGAAGAGCTTTAAAAGCGGGAAAGCGTTAAATGCGGGAGAAGGTTTTTGGCATTTTAAAATTGAGAATATTAGATTATCTGCTTTAAATAATGCGGGGAATCGTTTTTGTGTATTATGTAAAATAGAAACTCCACAACATAGGTACAAAGACGTTTCATTCATTTAAAATATCACAAATTTACATAATGTTTACAAAGTGTATTATTATTTCAAATCAGAATAAGTAAAAGAATTATTAGCATTAAAACAAAAGCTACAAAATATATTTAACATTTCTAATAGGAACTTTTATCCTTATATTAAACATAAAATAAAATTATGAAAGAAACTAATAATAATATTTTGTTTTAAAAAAAATGTAACATTTGTATTCTTGAGCACCCCTATGAGGACTATAAACTTTCACTTACTGTTTATTCTGTTTTAGAGAAAAACTCTTCGAGTTTCGTCTGACGGGTGGACGAACGACCACATAAAAGAGCGTTTTCTGCTTTGTTTATGTGTCTTAATATATCTTCATGTGAAGCGGCGGTATCTACTGAAGCGGTGTATAGGCGGATAGTGCTAAAAGCTTCCATTACTTCAGCTATCGTTGGGATGCGCTCTTGAACATCGCCATCACCAACTTCATCAGGGTCCTCTTCTTCTGCGGCATCCTGTACTGTACAGTGTCCCCTATAATGTGCTCCTAACGTTGCTTGTGATAACGTCTTTATCAATGTTAAGATAGTTCTGAAGGCTGTGTGTGTTTATGCAAGATGCTCGCAAACAGCTTGCTAGTCCTTGTCGTCTATAGGATCCGACCCCTCTTCAGCCGCATTCATATCATCGTCGGCGTCCGTTATGAAGCCTGCCTTTTTAAAGCAATTTTGAATTATTTTAGGTTCGATTGCATCCCAAGCAGCGCTAAGGTAGCTCATGGTGTCGAGGAGAGTTACAGAAGATCGACTAATTTTAATTTCCATTTCATGTAGAACTCGTTTTACTATACGTTTACGATAATGTTGTTTTAAAACATTTATGATGCCTTGATCCATCGGTTGAAGTATGCTTGTGGTGTTTGCAGGTAAAAATTCCAGAGTGACGTTTGAAATATCTGGTATTTCTTGGGGATGCGCTGCGCAATTGTCTATGAATAGTATGACAGGCCTATAGGCCTATTTTGCTTCAGCATCTCGACATCAAAATCAGAAACATATTTAATGAACTGGGGACCCGTCATCCAAGTCTTATGTTGATGTGCATAGTCACAGGGCAGTCGTTTCATGTTCTAGAAACAGCGAGGTTAGGCCGATTTCCCAATCACCAGATGCTTGTGTTTGTCGCTCCCATCCATGGAACTATTAACAAAAAGGAACTGACATAATCCTTAAAATACTGAAGCTTCAAATGTAACCGCTTTCACAAGGGCTGATTACCTCCGGTCGAAGCTGCCACCAGTGAATTTATATAGAAATTTTCTCCTTATTTAAAGGCGTTATTAATGCAAAATTTCAGTCATAAATAATGGTAGAAACAGATTTTAATTTTAACTGGTGTAAGTTTACTTTTGCGGTAGTCAGGTCCTTCGTTTCAGCCATATTGTGACAACCGGTGGTGTAATCTGGCTGTTTTACCTGTCAAACTGACACCAAAAAATATTTGTGAGAAAATATTTCCATGAATAAGACAAAATTTTCTATTAAATTATATTGGTGGGAAGTTTGCCCCGGTGGTATTTTGAAACTGTAGATCCGATTTTAACAAGTTGGAAATTGCTCGTCAAACGTGGCAAATGAGGTGCGTTCGTACTATAACTAGTTTTATAATTATTTTTTGCACCCCATATTGTACTGAATGTATACTTTTTTGCACTTCATAAAGCGCATAGTCTGATACATCATTAAAATGCACTTCCAATAATTTTTTCCCATTCCCCGTAATGTAACGGAACACTTTTGACTGTCCCTGTAATTAAACTATACATCCGATTTTCCTAAAATTTGAAATAGCTCAACAAAACTTTGCAACAATTATATCTTTAAAATTTCAGACCATTCGGAAGGCTGTAATATCATTAAAATGCACTTGCAATAATTTTTCCCATTCCCCGTAATGTAACGGAACACTTTCGACTGTCCCTGTAATTAAACTATACATCCGATTTTCCTAAAATTTGAAATAGCTCAACAAAACTTTGCAACAATTATATCTTTAAAATTTCAGACCATTCGGAAGGCTGTAATATCATTAAAATGCACTTGCAGTAATTTTTCCCATTGGCCGTAATGTAAAGAAAAACTTTTGACTGTCCCTGTAATTAAACTATACATCCGATTTTCCTAAAATTTGAAATGGCTCGACAAAATTTTGCAACAGTTATATCTTTAAAATTTCAGATCATTCGAAAGGCTGTAATATCATTAAAATGCACTTGCAATAATTTTTCCCATTTGCCGTAATGTAAAGAAAAACTTTTGACTGTCCCTGTAATTAAACTATACATCCGATTTTCCTAAAATTTGAAATGGCTCGACAAAATTTTGCAACAGTTATATCTTTAAAATTTCAGATCATTCGGAAGGCTCTAATATCATTAAAATGCACTTTCAATAATTTTTCCCATTGGCCGTAATGTAAAGAAAAACTTTTGACTGTCCCTGTAATTAAACTATACATCCGATTTTCATAAAATTTGAAATGGCTCGACAAAATTTTGCAACAATCATATATTTGAAATTTCAGACCATTCGGTTGGGTAGTTTTTGCTCTGTTACATGCGGACAGACGGACGGACAGACGGACGGACAGACGGACGGACGGACGGACTGAACGACGACTATAGGTGCTACGTATTTATATAATTACGAACGCACCTAAAAAAGTAGCCGCCATCTTGTGACAACCCCTCAGTTACTTCACTCGCAACTGGTAGACAGTACACTATATGTCTCCTCCTCTTTATTCATAACTCCATTCTCCCATCGGCGTCGGAACAAACAAGCACAGTCACGCGTTCTTTAGTGAGCTTCCCTCCATGGCGCTGCTCATCTTTTAACGTTAAGGATTTATGAGGCATCGCTTTAAAAAAATAAGCCAGATTCGTCGGCGTTATAAATATCACAACTGGCATAGTTTTTGATAAGCCTTGGAAAACTGTTCTTTTTCCAAAATTCTATGTTCGCGGCAGCGGATTCTCCGCAAATCTTCTTGTACACAATGCCGTGGCGGGTTCGAAATCGGTCTAACTACCCATTAGATGGAGTTAAATCTTCAATTCTTAGCTTTTGGGCTACTTCTGCAGATTTTTCTTTAATTATGAATACGCTGATTGGTATGTTACAGTGTCTTGACTCAAGAAACCACCATACATAACTTTTTCTAAATCTTCAAATTTTCCTGTTTTCACTCTCTTTTTCTCTGAGCCACCAATCGCAGCATTTTTTTCAATATCTTTTCTGTTTTGAAGAAGAGTCCGGAGAGACGATGGCGCGATATTCATAGATAACGCAAAATCTTTCTGGCTCAGAATAGGTGATTTTTTGTCACATTTTTTTAGAATTTCTAATTTTTTCATAAGTGTCAGCGTCTTTCTTTTCATACTCTTAGCTTCCATGTTGTACCTAATTGGAGCCGGAAGCGGTGTTACTTACTTATGTCTAAATGAAAAAATCGAAAACAGTTTGTGTGAAGTAAGAGACAAGACAGGTGCTGTTAAGATGGATGGCATAAATTCTTGTTCTCTGATCCAATGAGAAAAAAACCGCCGAGCCGCCGGCTGATTTTTTTTTCTTTTTTACATAGTCTTTGGGCGTTGGCTGTCTGCCAATTCCACGTATCCTCTCTTTCTCTCTCTCTTTGTACGGGCGAGAAAATGAGAACTCCGGATGTAAACCAAAGCACCAAAGTGTAATATCCGGGATTTCTTTGTTCAAAGGACTAAAAAAAGCGCATTAAAGGCAGGAAAGCGTTAAAAGCGAGGAATTTTTACATTGTTCTTATGGGTATGGTTCAAGGGATCGGGACAAATGAGCGTAAAAGGCGGGAAAGCGTTTTAAGCGGTGAGCGTTATATCCGAGTTTTACTGTATTTGCATTAATATGTCAGAATGAGTAAAGTATTTCAATTTATATTGCAATGTTAATTTTACTCTCAGCCATTTTTTTTATTATATCTGGCGAAATTATATTTGTACTAAATGTATGAATGACCCCTAATTTGCAGCAACAAATATGCTCCAACTTGAAACAGCTATTACTTGGTCAATTTTAATTGTAGAATGATCGATATTTTTTTTTTTTTTTTGTCTTACTTGTCAGTGTAATAGGACAATTTTACTAGATATAACTTACAGGACCAGGTAACAGTATAAAAATTTAAATTTCGTAATTTTTTAAGAAATGTTTTTATTGACCCAAATCGCTTTTTATATACTTCTTTACCTAACTATCTATTCCTCATTTAACCCCTTGAGGGGCAAGCAATTGCGCTTGTGTAATGCTGAATTCCCACCGGAAAATTAGAAAAAAGTTATTTCAAAATAAGGAAAAAAAATTTTACGACTTTTTTCCACCAAAGTTAGAAAAGTAAAATTTTGTGTATTTTTTCTGGTGCAAGTCTTCATTAATCGTAGGTGGGATAAAATATATCCCACCACCCCTCAAGAGGTTAAAACATTTTTGTAATCGGAACTATATGTCTATGACTAACAGTTTAGGAATTAGCCATTGGACACCGTTGAGAGTGGACATCCTGTATAGTTAAAAGCACATTTCAATAAATAATAGAGAAAAAATATTTTATTTTTATTCCTGGAACCGTTTTTCACTTTTCCGAAAAACTTAATTTTTTGATTTGACACTTTTCAAATAAGTGTGTAATATGTGTAAAAAAAAAAAAAAAAAAAAAAAAAAAAAAAAAAATCTAGTATCAGTAAGTTAATCAATCTTAGGTGGCATGAAAAATTGAAAATGCCCTGGGTACAGACATTTGCTAATCGGGCCCTGGTGTTTTGGGTTTTTTTAACGTATAGTTTACGTTTTAACAACTTATAAGTCAATAGATATAGGTATTTATGTATGTGTCGTGCGCAAGACATTTTGTCAGTTTTTCATGGAATGGCCCTGAAAGGGGCAGATGACTTATAGCTCTAGCATTTAAAATGTGGAGATTTTTATTATCTATTATTTTTATTATTTATTTATTGTTATTAAAAAAGGGCAACTTACTAAGGTCCAGGGTTTAAAATCTGGAGATTTTTAAACCTATTAAAAAAGAGCCAATCCATATCACGTGTGGAACAGCTTTTCTACATATTACTGCTGTTTTAACAGTGCTAATGTATCCTCAAATTAAAACAACTATGCTAATATGAAAATATAGGGGGGGGGGGGGCTTGTTAATTTTAATGTATAGTTTATATATTACAGGCATGAAAGCAGAAAATAAGAAAAAAGGTGGGAAAGGTTTTTTATCTATAGAATTATGCCAAACTTTGATAATTTAGACACATTTTAACTTTTATTTATAGAATAAAATGTATGGTTGTTATTTTCTTTTCATAACTTAGAAAGCATTTAAAAAAAGAATAAATGAAAGTGTTCTATAGGACAAAATATTCTATTCAAAAATTGAAAACTTTCTTTCTCAAGTCTAACAAAATTTTCACTATAGAAGGATACATTAAAAAACTTCATTTGCATGACTTTCATATGCTTATAATGTAATATCTCCTTTGATTTGATCCCTCTTTTGCACAGTAATTCAGAAACAAACTTCAAGGATTTGAGTAGACAAAATATCTGATTATTAAATTTTTGAGACCCCCCCCCCCCCGACCTATGCTTCCAATATTTTCTTTGTATTTTTGCATCGATCCAGAAAATGACCAAAATTGTCTTAAAAAATGTGGAATTCCTCCTTTAGGAGGAACTCTTTCATGCCTGAATATTAACAACTTATAAGTTAATAAATACAGGTGTTTATGTAAGCGTCACGTGCGGGATATTTCGTTCGTTTCTCATGGAACGGCCCAAAAGATGAATAAATTAATGAATATTTAAGCATAAGAGAAAAACTTCAGCAGCTCTATTACTCGTACATCTGCACAGATAAAATTAACGGATAAAGTGACAAACTTTTAAAATATTTTTTTCAGTCGTTTCACCTTGTTAAAATAAGGATAAAATGCATCTTAACAGACTGCATGGCCTACTTTAAGGACAAGTAACAATGAAGATGTTGATTTCTGATCTTTAATACTACAATTGTGATATCACATATAAAATAAAAAGATTTACTAAAAGACGTATACTACACACAAAAAGGTAAAAACTTTCAAAACATTAAATAAAATTTTAAAAGTCTAAAACCGACAAGTTACAGCCACCCTGTGGAGAATTTTCTTTCCCGCGCTATTTTCCGGGATTTCCTTTTTACTATCAAATCCATCCACTCATCTGTCAGTCCTCTTTCCTATGACGTATAATGGCGTATCATTCTTAATTGGTTCAGAGCGCCTGTTACGTCATATTTGTATTACTACGCTCGGTGATTAAAAAGCGGCTACGCGCGATGCTCCTACAGAATTTGCTCAATTTTCTTTTTGTAAACTTTCCACCTGGCTGAGTGTCCGACGCTATGAAGTTTCTAAAGCTTTACCTCCTCCAATGATGGATGATGAGAATATAAAGTGATAACTCATCGAGTTTATCTATGGCACTGCTCAGTATGCTATTGAGAACGGCTTATCGATGTTATTTAATAAAAATCTGTGACCATAAAATGCTTCGTTCCTTGTCTCCCAGGGAAATTACTAGTGGAAACCTCCATTGTTCTGACCATCTGCCACTCGGTTGCAATAATCTTAAGTGTGGAAAGTATGATAATGACTACTAAGATTCGTTTACTTACTTGCATCAATCTACAATAAATAATCAAATGCCACTGTTCATCGATTGTCAAGATTCTATTGCTGCTCTTATTTTTATCGGCATAACGATCATCTACTACGACCAGTGTGAGAAGCCTAGGATCAATTGAAATATTACCTACTGCACTACTCGTTTTCACCCATATAACGTTTATCGTTGTATATATGCAAGTCAGCCCATGTCAACTGGCCTAGAGGCTCTTGCTCGATCCCCTTCAATTTTGCTGTAATTGTTACTGGATATACATGTAAATATAGGAGATGTAAATTTCCAACAGGGCGAAAAATGTCCGGACCAGGATTCGAATCAGGGATCTCTTGGCTGATCTCTTGGATTGCTCTTGGCTGAAGCTGCCAATGCTCTACTATCTAAGCTATTCCGGACGAATCTGGTGGACCTAATTCACCCAGCTAACCTTATCGATTATAGCATCTGGTTTGATATCTGAATCAGCTCAATAGAATAAGTCGCAGTTAATGGAACTCCAGAAAACGCTGGGCACGTAATTACACTAGATTAATTTTAAGGGAAATTTACATCTCGTATGATTTATTTTACCAATTAGAATTATCAGTACCAATGTGTTAAAATTAATCTAGTGTAATTACGTATCCAGCGTTTTCTGGAGTTCCATTATCTGCGATTAAATTCTGTTGAGCTGATTCAGATATAGACCAGATGCTATAATCAATAAGGTTAGCTGGGTGAATTAGATCCACCAGATTCGTCCGGGATAGCTCAGATGGTAGAGTATTCGCTGTTTCAGCCAAGAGACCCCTGATTCGAATCCTGGTCCGTACATTTTTCGCCTAGTTGGAAATTTATATCTCATATGATTTATTTACCGATTAGAATAACCCAGCAAAGAGGAAATTGCTGGCCAGCAGCAAGATAGGCGCTGGCAATGATGGAGAAGTGCTGGCTAATCGTCTACCACTGCATGACCGCTTCAGTCAACTTTGCTGTTGGAAATCATCAGATAAAATTCTGGTGGGCTTCCGTTTTATCTCATGCACTGACCCACCACTACATGGAAGTGCACGAACTTTTGCAGTATTATTGCTGGGAACCCTTACGCTAGGTGGCGTTGCGAATATCGAAGACATTGAGTATTTGAACACAAATCTGAAATGAATATTTTAATACAATTTAAGCTGTGAAGCTAATTTTTTTTGAAACTGTAAATAATATAGCACCACTGCCAACAACAAAATAATTAAGTAAATAAATAAATTCTTTATTTTAACGCACTTTTTTTTTCTCCTTAAATCTGGTTTTACTAAGCTACAAAGGATTTCGGTTTTCATAATTTACACAGTTCAGAATCAATAATAAAAAAAAGCGTATAAAATATATAGGATTTCTACACAATACAATAATTTCTATACCAGTTTAATGATTGGGAACGTAAATCACAAAAGAAATAAACTTGAAATAGTGTAATGAGAGTTTGAAAACTACGCGCGGTCGTAGCATACGCTGAAAGTACTTGTTAATGTCCGATCACGAAAACCAAACTGCATCGAGCGCGGTTAGTGCTTGGGAGGGTGACCACATGGAAACCGCTGCATGTTCCAATATTTCTATAGGCATTTTTATTATAGACACTTCTACAGATATTTCTATAGCTCTTGGTGAAACCAGCTTATAGAATAAAGAGCCATAATTCTATAATACTTTGTATTTTTGTAAGGGAAAGTGCTGGGCCAGCAAAGGAATAGCTGTGGGAAAAGGGCTGGATTGAAGTAATGTGATGGCATACTGTTGGAAAACGTCTCAGTGTAAGTGATTTTATGTCCAACATCACCTCGCTTGTGAAATGACAATTTCCTTGTGATATGTGCAACGCGTCTTCATTTTTTTTTTAGTTGTGAAATATGTTCCAAGATGGCGACACTTCCCTGAGCGAAGTTCTCGTAAGATCACGGACTAGCGAACAATTGTGTAAAAGACTTATGTTTCGAAAAGGCGACAACAGATAGCAGCACTAGAGAACTTTTCTGATAGACTCATTTAATTAGAACCTTTTTTGCTTGTTAAGCAGTTTTTATTATTTACAGACTTTTTTACTCTGTTTTAACTCTTGTGGGCCCCTTTTTTACTTCTCACTCGAATGACCGATGTTGTCGGGCCAACAGCGCACGAATTTCTGTGCGTTGTTCTATTGTTATAAAGAAAACCTTGTATCTGCGTGGATTCAATATCATGATTCAAATTACATTACTAATCTTATTTTATTCTTCTTTTATAGTGTGAGTGTGCGTCCTTATGTAACCAAGATATAGCATTAGATTAAACGGTTTTATTCTGCACTTCTGCTCATCAATGAATACCACTTACACATTTTTCAAATAAAATTAATCGAGTGTTTCTAGGTGATCAACGTGAGAAGTCAAGCACTCTGCGTTCACTTACCAGAAAGGTAAGAAAAAACTTTCTATCTTTCATTATTGATGTAAAAACTTTTGGTATAACAATTTTATATTTATACTGGGTCCTTAGCTTCAAGCTAATCGCGAACTCACCCTTTCTAGATATTTTAAAAGATTATGAAGGCTGAGTTGAAGGGGAAAATAAATAAATAAATAAAAAATAAAAAAACCCAGTAATAAAAATTTGTTTATCTGATTGTGATAAAATGATGAACAAGATGCACATATGAGATATGAAATATTGAAATATATACATGAAAATAAAAATAAATGTGCATGAACAAATAACGATATATATAATATCGCAAAAAAAAGGTATTATTGTGAATAAATATTGATTGATTATTATGAATAAATGATCATTTTATTTATATTTATGAATATATTCTAAGAAATTATTTTAAGAAAGTCACAAACTTCTTATAGTAAATATATTTGTTATCAAAGAATTTATAAAACTTGAATAACACGCTATGTCTGCCTCAAAAGAAATTACGTCAGTAGAGAAATTAAACGATAATAATTATAATCATTGGTGTTTAAAATTAGAAAATCTGTTAATTAAAGATGATTTATTCAAATATATAACAGAATCTCCACCTGCCATACCCGATGATACATATACTAAAAACGCGGCTAAGGCGAAAGCCATAATTTGTTTGTGCATTGAAAATACACAAATTGTGCACATCAGACATTTGACATCTCCCAAAGACATTTGGGAAAGATTAAAAAGTGTTCACCAAAGGGCGAATTTATCATCCAAATTATTCCTTTTGAGGAAACTATATTCGCAAAGGCTCAACGAGGGCGGAGACTTAAATTTACATATCAACAATATTTTAACTATCCGCGACAAACTCGCTGCCATTGGAGAGCTCATAAATGATTCGCACATTGTGGCTCTTATGCTTTGCAGCTTGCCTCAGTCATACGCTCCTCTTATAACGAGCATGGAGGCTAGAGACGAAAAGGATCTAGACCTCGAGTTTGTAAAAAACAAACTCATCGATGAGTACTCTCATCGAATCGAATACAAAAACACCAGCACACGACCAAGGGACACAGCATATAAAATTGTAAATAAAGGCAATAAAAAGTGTTGCAGCTTCTGTCAACGAGATGGGCACGCTCGTTCAGAATGTTACAAATTGAAAAACAAACAGAAAAACAATTACCAAAGAAGTGAAAATTATAACAGTAATAAATTTAACAACCATGCCAACTTTAAAGCCAATTCGGTAAACCCCAAAAATCAACACAATGGTAGTAAAACCGACTCCTCGAATTTTTGCTTCAACAGCAAGTCAAATATAGAGGATGAGGTCAACCAATCGATCATTCCTCTCTTCCCAGTGGAAAACAATTTTGAAATTGAGTCAGTAAAAATTAACCAAACACAAACAACAGATCCAAACACATATCTAGACACACGGCAGTGTGTCAGCCAAGTTCGCCTGACATAGCCGTGTGTTATTTACACGAACCATTTCCAGCTGTTTTCATCAAATTTCGATGCTCTACTACTGAAAATCTATGAGACCTACGTACTTCTTATACGAAAGGTGTTGTAAGGCCACCCTAATTACCTAAAATCCAAAATTTTATACATAACGCATAATTAGTTTCCGAGATAATGACATTTGAAAATGCCTGATAATCGATAATTTTACCACTGACTGACTGACTCACTCATCAAAAAGATCTCGTATATCTACTGCAGCTACAGACTTCAAATTTGGTGCGAAGTTCGTTTACACTATAAAACTAAGGAAAAAATTAAAAAAATTGTGAAAATCGATGAATTACCCACCTGGGGGTGCCCATTTTTACTTTACCATTGCGTCTATTAGGCGAAATTTTAAATTGCCGTAGGAGGGGACGCTTTTCTGTCGCCAAATACCGCCAAGTTTCTCGCCAACATGGCGATATATCGCCAAATTTGGCGACCAAAATTAGTCGCCAAAAGTGACACCACCTTGGCGTTCTCTCTAATATTTCGCCAAATTCCCATAGACTTCCATTGTAAACCTATCTGCTTACTTGGGGGTTTATCCTCGGGTTTATCTGGGTTTACTTGCTTACAGAAAATCAACAAATTGAGATATTCTGTCCGTCACAGAGCCCGTTCTCAGAAACTATACATGTTGGAGGCGTGAAATTTTGCATATTTACAGCTGAGCACCTCACATCAAATTAAAAATCATAAAATTTTGAAAAAGTTGTAAATTTAACCCTTTGGGGGGTCTCACATCTGTATTTTAAACAATCCTTTCTAAGTGAGCTCGTAATTAGGTTGGAGGCGTGAAATTGTACATACTTATAGCTGAACACCTCACATCAAACGACAAATCATAAAATTTCACAAAAGTCGTACATTTAACCCTTTGCGCTCCCACATGTGTATTTTAAACAATTCTTTCTAAGTGAACACTAGTTAGGTTGGATGCGTGAAATTTAGCATACTTATAGCTGAACATCTCACATCAAACGAGAAATCATAAAATTTTGAAAAAGTCGTACATTTAACCCTTTGGGCTCCCCTATGTGTATTTTAAACAATTCTTTCAAAGTGAGCCTCTAATTAGGTTGGAGGCGTGAAATTTTGTATACTTATAGCTGAACACCTCACATCAAACGAGAAATCATAAAATTTTGAAAAAGTCGTACATTTAACCCTTAGGGCTTCCACATGCGTATTTTAAGCAATTCTTTCTAACTGAGCCCCTTATTAAATTGCAGATTTGAAATTTTGCATACTTATAGCAGAACACCCGAGACCAGGCGACAAATCATAAAATCTTGAAAAAGTCTTACGCTTAACTCTTTGAGCTACCACATATGTATTTTAAGCAATTCTTTCTAAGGGAGTCCCTAATTAAGTTGGAGACATGACTTTTTGCATACGTATAGCTGAATACCCCAGACCACACGACAAATCATAAAATTTTCAAAAAGTCTTACATTATTTACTCCCCCGGGCTCTAACTTGTGTATTTTAAGCAATTTTTCTAACCTCCGCTCTTTTCACCCGGGGAGCACTTTTCCAACTTTTGCCGACACCCCTTTGACCATTCTTTCACATTATGCACCATAGTCTTACATATTTTAGTTCCACATTTTATCGCTAAGGGCGCCTACTTATCTCGGGTGCTATGGGCTCAATCCCCTCGACTAATATATCTACGGATAGTATGTAAAACGGAGTTTCGTTCGGATAGAGGTTTGTTTACAACAGAGTGCGCCCTTGGTTGCGAAATGTGGAACTAACAGATTTTTCAAAAGGATAAAGAGTTTTGAAAGGAATATTAAACGAAACCCTCTGTGCGATCTGTGATCACACTTACCCACTTGTTATTTTCAAAATCATTAGAGAAAAGTTTATTTAGTTAATTAAATTTGAAAATCCAGGGAGGGGCAATGTCCTTCCTATGCATTGCCTCTTTGCCCGCACCCATGGATGAATGATACATAGTGTGGCATAAGCACATAACTTTATTTTTCACTTTCAGTACAAAAAAGCAGGCCCAGCTATAGGATATTTAATTGGAAAATTTAATAGGAAAATTTAATATAGGAATTTAATAGGAATTGTTGTTTCAGAAACAATCAAAATTTCGAATCAATACATTTCGTTTCAAAACATGCATTCAGTGTAGCAGTATTAAAATATAGATTTCTGCCACAAATTGACAGCCAAATACTTTGTTGTAGGAAATTTAAATTAAAATTGAATGTTGCTTGGTGAATAAAATATTCTCATGTAAACACATTAAAAAGCATTAAGTGAAGTGTCTAAATATATTGTAACTTTACAAAAAGTAATGATATCTAACAAAAACATAGCTGTGAAAAAAGGGAGCCAAGTTCTGTAAAGACAATGGCAAGAAAAGAAGTGATATCTAAGTGGGTGCCAAGTTCAAATAAAATTCACTCAGACTTACCTGCTGAAGTATTATAGCATTTTTTAAATTGTTTAGAAATAAAAATTATTGATAGCATATTAATAATAAATCTAGAACTTGGCAAGTTTTCGATAAATGCTATGCCTATCAATTTCATGTCCTAATAAAATGATGATGTTAATATTAACAACAATGTCATTATAAAAAAATTAATATAGTTATTATTATAAACAAATGACTTATGTTAAAGATTTGATAAACCAATAAATACACAAATACATTCCCGCTCGTCTTTGGTTATCACTCTAGCACCCACCCTTCGGAAACCTCAATGCAAACAGACTAAAAGGCCTGAGAAAGAGACATATACCTTTACGCTTGTTATTGGTCATCCCTCTAGAGACTGCACCCCTTTAACCCTTCAGGGGCAAAGAGCTTTTATTCGTGACATGCTGAAATGATTCAATCACACCAGAATTTAAAAACAAATTTATTTCAAAATGGGTAAAAGCTTCTTTTCACGTATTTAATAAAATTAAACTTTTTAGTCCTGAATTCTAGTGTCAATGTGGCATTTTCCATTTAAAATTAGGTGTGATATATTTTATCCCACCATCCTTCAAGGGGAAGGAGCTCACTCAAATGTAGGCTTCCAAACATGAAATAATAAGTTTAGATATAATAATGTCATTAACAAAAATAAATGACTTGTAGGTAAAAACTTGCCAAGTTCTAGATTTATTATTAATATGCTATCAATAATTTTTATTTCTAAACAATTTAAAAAATGCTATAATACTTCAGTAGGTAAGTTTGAGTGAATTTTATTTGAACTTGGAACCCACTTAGATATCACTTCTTTTCTTGCCATTGTCTTTACAGAACTTGGCTCCCTTTTTTCACAGCTATGTTTTTGTTAGATATCATTGACTCGGGTTGTACCAGGCACGTTGCATCAGCAAAAACAAATTTTGCTACATTCACAGCCGGGAATTTTGGGAATATAACAATCGCTAATGGAAAAAGGCTTAATTCGGAAGGTATGGGCGACGTAAAAATAAAAACAGACAAAAACCACTACATTACACTAAGAAATGTATTGTACTGTCCAGAACTAAAGGGCAATTTATTGTCAATTAAGAAAGCCACTGAAAATAATATAAAGGTAATTTTCGAGAAAAATGCATGTTTATTTGTCAAAGATGATAATATAATCTTGACAGCTAAATTAAATGATAATCTCTACGTATTAAACCCTGAAGATGATTACGGCTATACTATAAGTACTCAAACTTTCTGTAACAATACAAATTGTATTTCATTGTGGCACCGAAGACTCGGACACAAAAATTTTGATGATATTAAATACCTTGTTAATCATGAATTAGCCAATGGGATAACAATTAACAAATGTAAACATGACACGCGATGCACCAAGTGCATTGAAGGGAAACTTTCCGCTCTGCCCTACCCTAAAGTAGCCACAAACAGAAGCAAAGACATCGGTACCCTCGCACATTCCGATATATGTGGCCCCATGAATACTGAAACGATAGGAGGAAAAGGTACTTTATAACATTCACGGATGATTATAGCAGGTACACAATAACATACTTAATCGCGCATAAATCGGAAGCCGTTATCAAACTGAAAGAATACATAGCGCTAACAAAAAATAAATTTGGCAAGTTGATAAAGGCAATAAGGTCCGATAACGCAAAAGAGTATATCAGTGATGAATTTCAAAACTGCCTGATAGAAAACGGGATAGAGCGTCAATTGAGTGTTCCCTATTCTAGCCCACAGAACGGCGTTTCAGAAAGAAAGAATAGAACGATAGTGGAAATGGCTAGAACCATGTTGTCGGACGCCAAGTTACCTAAGCAATTCTGGGGGGAAGCTGTCATGTCCGCCACCTACCTCATCAACCGTCTACCAACAAAAGCTAACAAAAATAACATAACACCCTATGAACTTTGGCATAAAAGAAAACCCGATCTCTCGAAGATCAAAACATTCGGATGTAAGGCATTTGCCTATGTCGACAAACCTAAAAGAAATAAATTAGATGAGAAAGCCATCGAGGGAATAATGTTGGGATATGATTTCAGAAGCAAGGGCTATAGGATATATACGGGTGAAAATAAAATTATAATATCTAGAACCGTAAAATTCTTCGAAGAAGGTATAAAAGATGAGGAAATTAAACCCGCCAAATAAAATCAAAACAACGAACAAACTCCCGCAGATAATATTGAAATTGATCTAGAAGAGCGCGACGATGATCAGAATAACACCCCGACCGACACATCCCTTGAGCCGAGAAGATCGCAAAGACAAAATCGTGGCGTACCACCTAACCGTTATGGAATAAGCGCAAACCTGTGTCAAATTCAGGAGCCAAAGTCATGGACAGACCTACAAAATATCAATGACGCAGAAACTAAAGATAAATGGCTAAAAGCCACTAGTGAGGAAATAGATTCTCTGAAGCAAAATAATACTTGGAGATTAATAAAACCTATCCCGGGAAAACGCGTCATAGGTTGTAGGTGGACGTTTAAGGCAAAAAGGGGAGCCAACGGGTCTATAGAGCGATATAAAGCCAGATTGGTCGCTAAGGGATATGCTCAAAAATATGGAAGCGATTTCGACGAGACCTACGCACCCGTTGTAGCGCATACCACCCTGCGAGCATTCTTAAACGCAGCGGTGTACAAAGACCTTAAAATAACTCACCTAGATGTCAAAACTGCTTTCTTACATGGTGATTTAGAAGAGGAGGTTTATATGCATCAGCCAGAGGGATACATAACAAAAGGGGAAGAAGATAAAGTGTGTAGTTTAAACAAAGCGATTTACGGCCTTAAGCAGGCAGCTAGGGCGTGGAACCAAAAAATAAGTAAATCGCTAAGAGAACTAAATTTCGTTGAATGCGCGTCAGACAAATGTCTGTACAAAAGAGTCCAAGATGGAAAAATCGCATACATAATAGTGTATGTTGATGACATCTTAGTCGCAGGAGACAAAACAGACACACACGAAATATACACTGAATTATCAAAGCAATACGAAATCAAAAATTTAGGTCAAGTAACACAATATTTAGGCATAAACATAAAGGAAACAGCAAACGGTAATCTAGAATTAGACCAGGAACACAAAATAATACAAATCGCAGAAAAATTCAATTTGTTAAATGGTAAGCCTACGTATACACCCATGAATACTAACTACTTTAATTTAGATCCAAACGGGAAAGTAATGGGAGATAACGTAAAATTTAGACAGGCTATAGGAGGGCTTCTATACATTGCAACTTTAACTAGACCCGACATAGCATCAGTCGTTAACATCCTGGGAAGAAGGAATGAATCCCCAAGGGAAGTCGATTGGCAAGCTATCGAGAAATTAATTAGATATCTGCTTACTACCAAAGATCTTAAATTCGTCATAGATAAAACAAAACCTCCAATCCTAACGGCATATAGCGATGCCGATTGGGGGAACGACAGAATATACAGGAAATCAACCAATGGAAACTTGTTTAAATTAGGAAATAATATATTGGCATGGTCATCGAGGAAGCAGAGTTGCACAGCACTCTCGTCCACGGAGGCTGAATATATCGCTGCCTCTAATGCAGGTCAAGAAATCTCGTGGTTGTTAGACCTGTTAAATGACCTCGAACTATGTCAACAACTACCCGTAACATTGTACGAAGATAACTTATCAGCCATAAGATTGACCGAAAACGAAAAGGCACACACAAGAACTAAACACGTGGAAGTTAAGTATCACCACATCAGACATCTATGCCAGAATGGCATAATCAAAATAACTTATTGCCCATCGAAGTTAATGCTGGCAGACGTGCTCACCAAGCCGTTGCCTAAGCCTCATTTCGAGTGTTTGAGAAATAAGTTAAACATTTTACGCTCGTCGGTTTGACATAAAAAGCGGGGGTGTTGGAAAACGTCTCAGTGTAAGTGATTTTATGTCCAACATCACCTCGCTTGTGAAATGACAATTTCCTTGTGATATGTGCAACGCGTCTTCATTTTTTTTAGTTGTGAAATATGTTCCAAGATGGCGACACTTCCCTGAGCGAAGTTCTCGTAAGATCACGGACTAGCGAACAATTGTGTAAAAGACTTATGTTTCGAAAAGGCGACAACAGATAGCAGCACTAGAGAACTTTTCTGATAGACTCATTTAATTAGAACCTTTTTTGCTTGTTAAGCAGTTTTTATTGTTTACAGACTTTTTTACTCTGTTTTAACTCTTGTGGGCCCCTTTTTTACTTCTCACTCGAATGGCCGATGTTGTCGGGCCAACAGCGCACGAATTTCTGTGCGTTGTTCTATTTTTATAAAGAAAACCTTGTATCTGCGTGGATTCAATATCATGATTCAAATTACATTACTAATCTTATTTTATTCTTCTTTTATAGTGTGAGTGTGCGTCCTTATGTAACCAAGATATAGCATTAGATTAAACGGTTTTATTCTACACTTCTGCTCATCAATGAATACCACTTACACATTTTTTCAAATAAAATTAATCGAGTGTTTCTAGGTGATCAACGTGAGAAGTCAAGCACTCTGCGTTCACTTACCAGAAAGGTAAGAAAAAACTTTCTATCTTTCATTATTGATGTAAAAACTTTTGATATAACAATTTTATATTTATACTGGGTCCTTAGCTTCAAACTAATCGCGAACTCACCCTTTCTAGATATTTTAAAAATACCAATGCTGGCCTGCTGTTGGCCATCACTGATGGGCCAGCTGCATTCCGCACGGACACTTTTGTACTGGTTTAAGTAATGGCACCATTGCACTTTACCGCTGATGGCAGTGCTGGCTGCTATCTTTTTTCCAGCTGATGGCCCACTGTTTCTTCCTTTGTTGGGAATTGTATTAAAATTAATCTAGTATACATATAGGTCTAAGATTGACTACTGCAAGCAGTCAGGTTCAAAGTTAGTATAGTTGGATCACCAGGGGTCCCTTTATAAAGTTTACTATTTCATAGTCTCAGACAAGCGATCAAATCATCAAGTTTGTCATCTTTTTGCTCGCCATACAAGAAATCTTAATTATTGAAAACAGGTGATCTAAAACTTTTTTTGCTAAAAATCATAATTGTAAATAAATTAAAGGACTGTTACGTCTTGAAATTAACATCACATGTAAAATAAAAAGATTTACTAAAAGACGTATACTATCCACAAAAAAGGTAGAAACTTTCTAAACATTAAATACAATTTTAAAAGTCTAAAACCGACAAGTTTCAGCCATCATCAGGGTCTTACTTCACTTCAAGAGAGACAAATACATATTAGTTCGTAAAAGTCAAAAGTAAACATACTGTGTTGAACACGTCACAATAACAGCTCCATCTGTACATCCGCAGTTCGTAAGTTAAAGAGGTCTGACGCAGTTATTGGCGGTTTCATCAAGTTTTCCTTTTTTGATGTTGTTTGAAGTTAGATGGTTGGATTGCACATGGTGTGTAATAATCCTGTAATAATCAATATTTTTGACTTTTAGAATATGAAGAGGTTAAAAACAAAAACAGATGTATATATATATTTATTTGATTATGCATCTATATGTTCCCACTTTTTTTCCCTTTAAAGTTTGATGATGGTATAAGAAGAAGGCCCTAAAGAATACTAGACTGCCATTTTGTCTTATTCAGCCTACCATAGATGTTGACATTTGAGTTTTGATGTGATCAGAGAAACATTGAACACAGTAAATTATGCCATGCCAATCAGCACGGTGGTAGATCATTGGCAAAAATTAAAATGCTGACCAGCATAACGTTTAAAATTTTTACATCCCTGAGCCTTGCTGAGTTACATTTTGTTATCAATTTAATACCAATTTTTGATAAATTTAAAGTCCTCCATTTTATATGCCAATATTTTAACTAGAAATTTTATTTAATAGAAATTTCAAATTTAGATAGGAAAAGAACAGCAACAAATTCAATAAATCTAACATCTTTTGACCTTTTCAATAATAAATTTAAAAGAAAAACATTTGCTGCATAAAAAACACTGTAAAAATTACATGCTCAAAGTATTGTGTGATTTTATTTATTTTTGGTCTTAAGATTTTATTGAAGTAACTATCACATGGATGTTAACACTTATGTTGTGATCGGATAAAGATTGAACATAGCAAATTATACTATATTCATCAGCACAGTGCTAGATTGATTAACATGCTGACCACCAGATTTTTGAGCACAAAATTTGAGAACCCTGAGTTTTGCTGAATTACATTTTGTTATCAATTCAGTATCAATTTTTGATAATTTGCAAGTCTTCCATTTCATATGCCAATTTTAACTAGAAATTTTATTTAATAAAATGTATCTTATTCATAAATGGCATTTATTTCAGATTGGTTACTAAATTTCAGGTATGAAATATATTTATGCTGTGAATCAAGAGACTAGAAACAAATCAAAGGCAAACAGCACAGTTATCTAGACTGAATCGCATAAAATTCATATGACAGTTAAAAATTTAAATATTTTCAAAAGCAACGAAAATTTGGGATAAATACACTGTAAAATTTATGAGAGGGAGTCAACCAGAAAATCAATAGTTTCCCACCGAAATTTGGATGATTGGCATCTTTGAGCTACATTTATGGATTGAAAAGCGTAATTTATCCATTTCAAATGGAAGTTTTCGGTAGATTAAAAAAAAAAATGGATACTGAAATGATATAAATTGTAAATCTGTACTAATAAAAGAAAGTTTCATTCTGTGTGTTTCTCTGTCTGTCTGCGATGGGTAGCGAAATCTATCGCACATACAAGGCTGAAAATGTTTGTGAGGGTAGTCGAAGGCCTCTCCTGGTGCACTGAGACTCAGTATTTTAGGTTTCTGATAATTAGGCGAGTTATTATAGTAGACACTCGATTTTACGAACTCGAGTGGACTCATATAATGTGCTCGTAAAATCGAAAGCTCATAAATAAGAATAATATTAGTTCAATGGGATGCTGGTCGGACCAGTACATCAGTTCGTAAAAACAAAGAATTCATAAAAAAAAAAGAGGTTCAGAAAATCAAGCGTCTACTGTAATTTAAAACCATAATTAAAAGAATGGAAAAGTATTCATAATTCAACTAAAGCATGGATTTTAATCAGGCCGCAAAGAAAATTCTTTTCCAAACTCCACAAGAGAGGAAAGGATCGCCAAGGTGATAAAAAACACAGATGATTTTTATACTGGGATTGTTTCGCAGGGTATAAAATTTTTACAAATACTGCATTTATAGATTTGAAATTTATACATCTATGCATATTTCATGCTGATTCCAAGTATGTAATTTTCTTTAAAATAGGTTAATTTTTTTAAAATGAAAAATAAATGCTTTCAATTTTTTATCAGCAGAAAATGAGAGACTGTCTGTGGTAAAAAAAAAAAAAAAAAAAAAAAAAACGATAATTTTCATAGTGGGATTGTTTCGTGGTATATATATATATTTTTTTTTTACAAATATTGCATTGATAGATTTGAAATTTATGTATCTTTGCTTATTTTTTTTTATCACTGAATCCAAATATCTAATTTTTGTAAAAATCTATGAACTTTTTATTTGATCAAAAAATCAATTTTTTAAAGGAAAAAAGAAATGCCTTCCCACAGCACATTATTTAAATCTTTCTTTACTAATTATCAAAAATTTTTAAGTCTGATTTTTTAGTATAGGATATAGTATAAAAAGATTAAAAATGTATTGTGGTATTGACTAGTGGGCTTAGCTTGCTATTTAGGTTACAGTTATAAAAATCTAAAATCATAATGTTTCCTACAATAAATATAATTTTAGATCTGATTTTACGGAGCTCTCCGATAAATATTATTTATAAAATATAAAACTTTCAAAATGGGAGGAGGGGTGTATTCCGGGAGCGTAACATTAGTCTCTTGAGCAGGCAGTTTTCTAAATTTTTACGAACCCTTCATGTAATCTATCATTGGAAAGCCCTTTATCCACTTTTTCACCTTATGAACGTCTATTATCCCTTTTCCCCAATTTGTTATATTTGTGGGGATGGGGAGGGGAATGAATGACTTGATTAAAAAATATCGCAATTAGTCCGCATGACAGATATTGTAATAGGGACTAATTCCAAACATGATGATTACTGTAAAAGCACTTATTTCCGCGAGCCGTAATTTTCGCGAAAAGGAAGATATCGGTGATTTCGCGAGCTGAAAATTTCGCGAGTTTTATATGAACCAAACTGAAAGTTGAAAAATCCCAAAACTATTTAAGTAGAACTCCTTTTGCATAAGGCATTTTAAGAAACTTCCTTTTGTTCTGACACAATGATTCGATACATCGAGAATATTCTTGTACGTTATTACGAGAAGCAGAGAGAGCTTCTCGGGCTAATTCCAGAAAAACCTGGTGTAGTTCGACGTTTTTAAGGCACACCAAGATCCCTCTTTTTCTGGCTGACATAGAGATGAGGAATATTATTCCAGTTTTTGTACCCGCTTCCAGCACAAGAGAGCTCCAGCCTTGGACTTAACTGTAAACGGCGAGTTCAAACGTTTGCTCAAGAATGAGTTTATTGGGTGGTATTGTAATGAGCTTAAATTTCTAGAGGAAAAAGAATCTGTGGACATGCGGATATCACGACTAAAACCGATTCACGTTTCTTGGCTTGTGCGCACATTTAACGGTGTTGAAGTCAAACATGAGATAATTTTTAATGGCTTCAAAGAAGCTGGTATAAATATTGTAAGTGAATGAGCTGCATTCCATTAGTTGTATTATTGTTTTTATTCAAGAAATAGTTGTATCTAACAAAAACATAGCTGTGAAAAAAGGGAGCCAAGTTCTGTAAAGACAATGGCAAGAAAAGAAGTGATATCTAAGTGGGTGCCAAGTTCAAATAAAATTCACTCAAACTTACCTACTGAAGTATTATAGCATTTTTTAAATTGTTTAGAAATAAAAATTATTGATAGCATGTTAATAATAAATCTAGAACTTGGCAAGTTTTTACCTACACGTCATTTATTTTTATTAATGACATTATTATATCTAAACTTGTTATTTCATGTTTGAAAGCCTTCATTTGAGTGAGCTCCTTCCCTTTGAAGGATGGTGTGATAAAATATATCCCACCTAATTTTAACTGCAAAATGCCACATTGGCACTAGAATTCAGGACTAAAAAGTTTAATTTCATTAAATACGTGAAAAGAAGCTTTTACCCATTTTGAAATAAATTTGTTTTAAATTCTGATGTGATTGAATCATTTCAGCATGTCACGAATAAAAGCTCTTTGCCCCTGAAGGGATAAAAGGGGTGCAGTCTCTAGAGGGATGACCAAGAACAAGCGTAAAGGTAACTGTCTCTTTCTCAGGCCTTGCCTGAGGCCCTCAGGCTTTGCCTTCTCAGGCCTCTTTCTCAGGCCTAGTCTGTTTGCATTGAGGTTTCCGAAGGGTGGGTGCTAGAATGATAACCAAAGACGAGCGGGAATGTATTTGTGTATTTATTGGTTTATCAAATCTTTAACATGAGTCATTTGTTTATAATAATAACTATATAAATTTTTTATAATGACATTGTTGTTAATCATCATCATTTTATTAAGACATGAAATTGATAGGCATAGCATTTATCAAAAACTTGCCAAGTTCTAGATTTCTTATTAATATGCTATCAATAATTTTTATTTCTAAACAATTTAAAAAATGCTATAATACTTCAGTAGGTAAGTTTGAGTGAATTTTATTTGAACTTGGCACCCACTTAGATATCACTTCTTTTCTTGCCATTGTCTTTACAGAACTTGGCTCCCTTTTTTCACAGCTATGTTTTTGTTAGATATCATTACTTTTTGTAAAGTTACAATATATTTAGACACTTTACTTAATGTTTTTTAATGTGTTTACATGAGACTATTTTATTCACCAAGCAACATTCAATTGTAATTTTAATTTCCTACAACAAACTATTTGGCTGTCAATTTGCGGCAGAAATCTATATTTTAATACTGCTACACTGAATGCATGTTTTGAAACGAAATGTATTGATTCGAAATTTTTATTGTTTCTGAAACAACAATTCCTATTAAATTCCTATATTAAATTTTCCAATTAAATACCCTATAGCTGAGTATGCTTTTTTGTATTGGAAGTGAAATATAAAGTTATGTGCTTATGCCACACTATGTATCATTCATCCATGGGTGCGGGCAAAGAGGCAGTGCAGAGGAAGGACATTGCCCCTCCTTGGATTTTTAAATTTAATTAACTAAATAAACTTTTCTCTGATGATTTTGAAAATAACAAGTGGGTAAGTGTGATCACAGATCGCACAGAGGGTTTTTGTTTAATATTCCTTTCAAAACACTTTATCCTTTTGAAAAATCTGTTAGTTCCACATTTTGCAACCAGGGGCGTACTCTATTCTAAACAAACCTCTATCCGAACGAAACTCCGTTTTACATACTATCCGTAGATATATTAGTCGAGTGGATTGAGCCCATAGTACCCGAGATAAGTAGGTGCACCTGGCGATAAAAAGTGTAACTAAAATATGTAAGACTATGGTGCATAATATGAAAGAATGGTCAAAGGGGTGTCAGCAAAAGTTGGAAAAGTGCTCCCCGGGTGAAAAAGGCGGATATTAGAAAAATTGCTTAAAATACACAAGTTAGAGCCCGGAGGAGTAAATAATATAAGACTTTTTGAAAGTTTTATGATTTGTCGTGTGCTCTGACGTATTCAGCTGTACGTATGCAAAAAGTCATGCCTCCAACTTAATTAGGGACTCCCTTAGAAAGAATTGCTTAAAATACATATGTGGTAGCTCAAAGGGTTAAGCGTAAGACTTTTTCAAGATTTTATGATTTGTCGCCTAGCCTTAGGTGTTCTGCTATAAGTATGCAAAACGACTTTTTCAAACTTTTATGATTTCTCGTTTGATGTGAGGTGTTCAGCTATAAGTATGCAAAATTTCACGCCTCCAACCTAATTAGGTTCACTTAGAAAGAATTGTTTAAAATACCTATGTGGGAGCGCAAAGGGTTAAATGTACAACTTTTTCAAAATTTTAGGATTTTTCGTTTGATGTGAGGTGTTCAGCTATAATTATGTACAATTTCACTCCTCCAACCTAATTAGGGGCTCACTTTGAAAGGATTGTTTAAAATACACATGTGAGACCTCAAAGGGTTAAATTTACAACTTTTTCAAAATTTTATGATTTGTCATTTGATGTGAGGTGTTCAGCTGTAAATATGCAAAATTTCACGCCTCCAACATGTATAGTTTCTGAGAACGGTCTCTGTGACGGACAGAATATCTCAATTTGTTGATTTTCTGTAAGCAAGTAAACCCAGATAAACCCCCAGTAAGTAGATAGGTTTACAATGGAAGTCTATGGGAATTTGGCGAAATATCAGCGATATCGCCAAGGTGGCGTCACTTTTGGCGACTAATTTTGGTCGCCAAATTTGGCGACATATCGCCATGTTGGCGAGAAACTTGGCGGTATTTGGCGACAGAACAGCGTCCCCTCCTACGGCAAATTAAAATTTCGCCTAATAGACGCAATGGTAAAGTAAAAATGGGCACCCCCAGGTGGGTAATTAATCGATTTTCACAATTTTTTTATTTTATTCCTTAGTTTTATAGTGTAAACGAACTTCGCACCAAATTTGAAGTCTGTAGCTGCGTAGATATACGAGATCTTTTTGATGAGTGAGTCAGTCAGTCAGTCAGTCAGTCAGTGGTAAAATTATCGGATATCAGACATTTTCAAATGTCATTATCTCGGAAACTAATCATGCGTTGTTTATAAAATTTTGGATTTTAGGTAATTAGGGTGGCCTTACTACACATTTCGTATAACAAGTATGTAGGTCTCATAGATTTTCAGTTGTGAAGCATTGAAATTAGATGAAAACCGCTCGAAATGGTTCGTGTAAATAACACACGGCTATGTCAGGCGAACTTGGCTGACACACTGCCGTGTGTCTAGATAATATCCAAGAAATAGTTCTAAGTATTCAAGAAATTTTGTACTTATTTCTTATTTAAGTAACTGCAATAATTAAATTTTGGATAAGTGAAAAATTTACGATTTTTTATTATTATTTGAAGCGAAAAAAAAAATATTTCGCGAGGCTTAAATTTTCGCGATTACGACGGGATCGCGAAAATCGCAAAAATTAAAGCCTCGTGAAAATAAGTGCTTTTACAGTAACTCAATAATGACGTTCTATACCATTGAAGTAAAATTATGAGTAGCACATATCACTATTTTTGAATGATATTTTTTTTATTTTATTTTAAAGTATCTCGGTTTCTATGTGCCAAATGATGATGAGGTTTTGTTCATTCGACTTGATATCGATAGCCTTACATATTTTAGTTCTTTTTTCCCACCAGAGGCGCTCCCCTATCTCGGGTCCTATGGGCCCGGTCACATCGAGGTTTAGTTCATTCAACTTGGTTTTTGATGGCTTCGTTCTGAAGATGGTTTGTTTAGAACAGAGTGCGTTCCCTGGCAAGTGCCACAAGCAGCTGAACACATGTCAGCGTTTTATTCTGAAAGTGGTTTGTTTAGAACAGAGTGTGCCCCCTGGAATTTACATAGATTTTACACAGTACGCAGCATGCCTGATATGCGGTGCCAAAGGCAGTGGGACCAGTGTTGGACGTTCACATAGGACATTACTGCTCGCCCCTGGCGGTGAAAATACGAGATTTCCCAGCAATAATCAGTTTAAAAATCAAAGAATTTCACTCAGGATTTCGATGTGAAAAAGAAAATGGTTATGCATAAGTCATTGATTTTTACAGTTACATCAATATTTTAGTACAAAAATTATGTAGTCGTTGAAACATACTACACCCCCCCCCCCCCCTCCTGTTTCCTGTGGCAGTTATCTGGAGCCTTTTTACTACTAAATATCAGGGTTTTTATTATTTATTTTATTTTTATATTTTTTTAACCGATTTTTGCCACAATCAGCAGGTACGTATTTGAGACAACATCAATTTCGAGTTAAAGATATAAAATACAAATTCAACCCTTAAACACTGAAAGGTTTTTGGTAGAAATGAAAAGTTTTGGTGGTTTTGCCTAATTAATAGGATCATATTTGATGGAGAAAAAGTATCCCATCTCAGGTTATGCCAAGGAAGGATATCTACACAATTCTGTAGGCTTGACTTTAAATCGTGCAAAAAAAGAGGAAAATGTTTTTCATTTTTTTTAGGATCACCTACACAATAGTGTTTGTCAGGTCTTAAAAGGCTATTGTTTATTGCCGAAACGTCAGTGAAGGCTTACTGTGGAGACACGAAAAGTTTTGGTTTCTGTTAGTCTGTCTGTCTGTTCCGCGATAACTGCCGCAAAAAGCATCCGATCGGCTTGAAATTCACTGGGCATGTTGATGAGGTACCCGGACTTAGCTGTATAGTTTTTGGTTAAATTTGGTTCATTCGTTCGGGAAATATGGAACATTTTATTTTGCTCTATAATGCTTTTCAATGGCAAGTCAGACGATTTTCAGATTTTCATTTGTTGAAAGAAATGGCTCATATGAAAAATGGATTTAAATGGTAAATTTTTGATGCTGAAATTTTTAAATAAGATTATTAAATTATTCCAATTAGTTTGAAATTTTGTCAATATATTTGCGAGATTTTTTTAATTAGATTTATAATATTGGGGGGGGAATTTTATGCATGTTTTCCAATAATATAAATGATTTTGTTTTATCAGTTTGACATAATGCATATTTCATTTTTTTCCTTTTCTCTCATCTGTTGCCTAGCAACGTATTTGGTACTAATAATATTAGTATAATTGCGTGCATAATGTTTGAGGAAGGCCAACGTCAAAACGGATGAATTAATGCATTTGTATCTTTGCATATAGGTGGATTTTAGCCTAGAAATAAAAATAGGAAATATTTCATTTATTTTATTCAAATATTTTGCTTAAAAATACAAAAGTTCATTATTTTCATAGAGAATAACGTAACATTTTCCATAACATTTACCAATATTTCTTTAATTGTTGCCAAGAAAATCAAAACCCGGAATAATATTTTCTTTTAAACAATTTTTATTTGAAATGTTTTGTCGTGAAACAGGAAAATGAAAAATAAAATTAAGAATAGAAAAATTAATATGACGGCATATTGGAAATAAAAAGAAAACTCTCGAGTATTTCTTAATATAACAAGATGAAAAGTTTTCACTAAGTACGCATAGCAGGTGAATTAGACGTCATTTATCGAAAACAAAGATGCTGGAATAAAAAGATCTTGGGTGAAATAAAATTAACTATTATTCACGGAGGAAAGAGATAGATGGAGATGCAGTATGCCGTAAAAACAGTTTGAAATACGATGTGCGTTATCGCTCAGATTTAAATGCCTTCATTCGGACCAAACAAAACAAGCACGTGGAACAGGGACCGGATTCTTTGACTTCATCCGTGCATTTTTTCTGTAAAATGAAAATGATCTGCTTATATTTAAGCAATAAGCATTCTAAGGTAGCATTTCATTGTATTATGAATTAAAAACTGTATCACTAAAAATATTATTCTGTTTTTTTTTTTTTTGTTTTTTTTTAAGCACGCCGTTGTGTTGTGCCGAATGTAGAGGATTTTAGGGTTGCATTTTTGGCGTCACTTCAAGATTTATTGTCTGTGTACGGTTAACATGAATATTTTATTTTAAATTTAAATTTTAGTAATTTATATAAAAAAAAAAAACAACTTATGCTTATCCTTATAAATCACAGCGTAAAAAAAATCTAAGATATACTATAACCATCCGCACAATCAATAAAAAATTACGAATGTAAATTTAAATAGACTACGGGGGGTTCAGGGGGGCAGAGCCCCCCTGAAGAAATGCAATTTTTGATTTAAAAAGTTACCAGAATAAGTAGCTCATCAGAATTTCAGAACATCAATGTATAACCACTTGTTTAACACTTTTAATTTCTAAAACTTTATGAAATATTTTGTATGCTTATAAATATTTATGTAATTTGAAAACTTTAAAAAGCGATTTGTAGGAAGTTGAATATTACGCAATGAGTGTTAAAAAACAATGACTTGCAAAGATGACGTTGAGGCTCCTGATCTGCAGATTTACTAGTATGATTATTGCCGAAACGTCAGTGAAGGCTTACTGTGGAGACACGAAAAGTTTTGGTTTCCGTTAGTCTGTCTGTCTGTTAGTCTGTCTGTCTGTTCCGCGATAACTGCCGCAAAAAGCATCCGATCGGCTTGAAATTCCCTGGGCATGTTGATGAGCTCCCCGGATTTAGCTGTATAGTTTTGGGTTAAATTTGGTTCATTCGTTCGGAATATACAGAACATTTTATTTTGTGATATAATGCTTTTCTATGGGAAGTCAGACGATTTTCAAATTTTCATTTGTTGAAAGAAATCGCTCATATGAATAATAGATTTAAATGGTAAATTTTGGATGCTGAAAATTTTAAATAAGAGTATTAAATTATTCTTATTAGTTTGCAATTTTGTCAAAACATTTGTCAGAGCTTTTAAATTAGGTGTATAACTTATGATAGAATTTTATACATGTGTTCGAATAATATAAAACATTTTATTTTATGAATTTACTTATATTTCATTTTTTCTTTTAACCGTTGCGTAGCAACAGCATCTCATCTAAAAATATCATAAATGTGAAAGTATGTATGGTTTTTTGAAGTCAAATCAAAGCAAAAGGAATGAATTAATGAATGCCTTTGTATAGATATTTGCATATAGATTTATTTAAACGCAGAAATGAAAATAGTATTTATATACTATATAGAATAATATTTTCATTTATTTATTCAACTATTTGATTATAAATGAAAAAGTTCGTTATTTTCATACAGAATAAACTGACATTATTCTGTTAAATTTTATAAACTTTATTGTTGCCAAAAAAAATGAATAACAATTTCTCCCAAAGAGTTAATTTTAATTTGTAAGATTTTCACGTGCAAAAGAAAAATGGAATAAGCAAATAAAAAATAAAAAAAAGGATATATAGGACAGGAATGAATACATATAAACATTTCACACCAAATACCACCTAAAATAGTTATTGTAGCAGTATTTTCCCAGCACTACGAAAAAAGATTCCTCGATTTACACGATTTTACTTGGCCTTCCTTTTCTCATTCTTTGCGATTTCATTTTCGCAATTGCGTGCATTAATTGGCACAAAATTTTACATTTTTATGACTGAGATATATGTAAGGCCATACAAATAAGAAATTCCGTATTGTCTCCTATAAAATGTGATAAAGTGTTGGTTAATCATATATGTTTTTATTAAGAGGAGCAGAGCTGCCAAGCCTCCGGCGTTCTGGATACCAGTATTTTAATACAGAAAATGTTACTTTATTTAATTGAAACATTTGCGCGATTTAAAAGAACATTTTCTCTAAGATAATAGTGATGTGCAAAAAGCTTGAGACTTGGCATGTCTGGTGGGGAGTGAAATGTTTTACTTAATGCATTTATCTCTATTTTAATGCTACGTGAACAACGTCCGTGTAACAGCTTGTAGAGTGTAAAATAAATTAAATTATTAAAATAATCCTTATTACGAAAAATGAAACAGAAAGTCCGGCTAAGGGAAATGAAATGTTAGTTAACCTTTCGTAATTTGACCTGAACATAGGTTTGCGTCAAATTTCAACGGTATTTGTAACATCACGATTTTAAATTAAATGTAGATACTATTAAAAGAAAATCACAAAAAATACTTAAAGGCGCCAAATCATGTTTATCTATTTAACGATGATGAATTATTAACTGTTAGGTTTAGAAGCCCCCCTACTTTAGGGTGATTTTAGTAAGTTAATGCTATCGAGTACATTTTTTGATATTTAGATTAGATCTTAGATATAAATATTGCAGAATGGTAATCAAAATTATTTTTTTATAAACAAAATTTATAAAGGTATTAGATTTCTAAATTAGATGTTTCAGTTTACATTTCCAAAAGTTCTTTATCCATTAGATACAGGTATTTGTAGTTAGCAGGCAAGTAAATACTGCTGTATGGATATTAGGATAGCGTAAAATGCTTGACCGAATTATTGCTTATCCTTATAAATCGCAGTGTAAAAAGAAATCTAAGATATAGGGTAATCATTAACTCAATCAGTAGAAAATTACAAATGCAAAATAAATTACACAACGGGGGGTTCAGGGGGGCAGAGCCCCCCTGAAGAAATTTGCTTTATTATATAAAAATTACTAGAATAAGTAGCTCGTGAGAATTTCAGAATATCCTTACATAACAACGTGTTTAATTTAACGCTTTTAATGTCTGAAACCATCGAAATATTTTTTTCCTTTTATAAACGTTTGTGTAATTTAAATAGTTTAAATTTTGTTTTTGTAGAAAGATTAATATTACGCAAAGTTTGATAAAAACAATGAGTTGCAGAGATGACGTTGAGGCTCTTGATCTGCAGATTTACTAGTTTAAAAATATTATCACGGGCCCAGGAAAAGCCAAGCAGGTCAGCTAGTCATGATAAATTGCAACAGAATATTGAGTTAAAGAAAAAAATAAAAAGGGAAGAGTCAGCAGAGCAGATCTGTGTTGATGAAAAATCAGTTTTTCCCCAAAATAGTAGCTGGAATTGGAAAAAAGTCTCCTTTTTTCTGATTTTTCTCCAAAATAGTCGCTTTTGAAGGATTTTGGGCTAAAATAGTAGCCATAGTAGCCTGACGCTTAAAAATAGTCACTTTTAGTAGCATGTGGCAGCCCTGATTTTAATCTCCTTTTTTCGCATCGAAGAAGAGAGAGGTCGAAAAATCGAGCCTGGATTGAGCGGTTATTGCTTGCAGCGCCATCTATCGATGATATTTTTAACTATAACTGAGACTCGCAGCATAAAAACTCCTGACATCTTACACAACACTCCTGCAAGAATTTTTTTAATATCTGTCACTGTTTGCAAGTTATGGAATTTTAAAATCCATCAGTCATTTTTGAGACACCCGGTATGTGTGTGATGCATTAATCACGTTAAATTTTATTTTTAAGGCAGCTTCGTTTTCGTTTTGGCCGAAACTAAGAAGATAACCGAGATTGAGTTTTGATCTTAAAAACTTGTTTTGGTCGAATACTACACATTAGTATTACCTGTCAGCAGGGTTGGGTTTTTGACGTCAAAAAGTGGTTTTTGACATAAGCGTCAAAAACTGGTTTAAACTGTCATAAACTGGTTTAAACCGTCGAAAACTGACAAATACATGTAACACGCTAAAACATTTTAACAATAGGTAAACATTAAATAAGTCAATGATTTATGTGATCTTTTATTGAAATTTAATAATTTAAAAAATATATTATTTGCAATAAAATATTTTTTTTTTTTTTGATTTTTCAACCAGAAGAAAATTTTGTACATTTAAATAATCCGGATCAATTTTACCCCGCAGCATGCTGCAGCACACCACGTGTTTAGCACATTTATTTACACCCAAAAGATTTTTGAGTTTAGAGTGTATGAAGCGTTAGAAAATAGTCTGTCTCTTAATTGATGCTGAGCTAGTAGGACTTTACAGCAAAAGCATTGCTAGATGAGCAAGTTTTGAAGCAGGCTCAAAAAGCTGTTGCATTTAATGATACCTTTCCACCAAGCAATGGAGTCTTCCCTATAGCACTGAAATAAGAAGACGGGAAAGGGGATTCTTTCTTCAATTCAAGGAAATTCTTTAGCTTCATACACAGTCAGTATGGGTAAGCATCCATAAATTCTCTCTGTAGGTCAAGCGCGAGCTGAATCAACTGATACAGCAATCAACCCTTGCCCCTGATGGTTGGGATGCAAAAAATAAGCCAAAGAATGGTATGGTTTCATGATTTGATCCCTTCTATTGTGCACTTTTTCAATATGGGCTTAAAAGAATTTTTTTTTAGATGACCACGCCAATTTTGTTCAGTTTTAAAATCAAAAACATTTTTATGTATTGAAAGAAAGCATGTTTTAAAAAGATTTTGACTTTAAGCTTTTTTTTTTTTTTTTTTATCACTTCTCTTATTTTGTAAATGTTTAAAATTAATAATCCAATTTCAATTTTGAATGGAATGGTTATTGCCTAGACTAGAATAACATAACTTGATGCACATTATCTTGTTATATATACAAAAAAATCTGCACTAATTAAAACGATTTTAAGTAAGAGAAAAAATGTACAGCTCAGGTGAGCTTAATGTCTACTTTTTAGAAAAACACAATTTTCCAAAAAAAAAAATTTAAATAAAAATTTTTCCCTGTTAAAAAGTTGTACTTAACAATAATACTTTACTATGTACTAATTACTGATATACAGTAAGAGTGAATTTAAAATATTACATGTAATGTTGTCATGTGTGACATTTAATTTGAATTTTTACAGATCAATTTAGTATTTGAGGTTTTTGACATGACGGTTTAAACCCAACATAAACTGACACATGTCAAAAACCTGCCAACCCTGTAATTATTACTAATACTATATACTAATTATACAATTACAGTAATAGTGAATTTTAAATATTACATCTAATGTGTGACATTTAATGTGAAATTTTACTGACCACTGTAAGTATTTGAGGTTTTTGACAAGGTTTTTGACATGACGGTTTAAACCTCAGTTTAAACCGTCAAAAACTGACGCGTGTCAAAAACCTGCCAACCCTGCCTGTCAGTCTACATATGTATACTTTGTACGAAAGTTTATCTTTTTCATGGAATAACTTATACAAAAGGCTCTTTGTACCTACATATAAGGTATGTGAAGATTTTTTTTTTTTTTAACTATAAGGTCGGGTCATGTAACAATAGTTTGGGAGCCGCTACATTAGCTATTATTGCAAATTAATTTGATTTTCTATTGTAAGATTCATATGCAAAGTAGGGGAGAGCGGTAATGGTTGGGCCATTAACAAAATACGGAAAAATATTTGCACAAAATTATTTTAGTTGCCACCAATAGATGTAGCTATTTGTTCTACCAAACTCATTAAATTTTACATTGTTTGGGAGAAGCCATTTTCCCACTAGAGTAGGATGGTCAAGAATCTGATTGAAAAGTAATTTTTTTCCCTTTTCAGTAAAATAAGTAAGCGAAAAAATATCTATTATTTCATTGCAGATAAGTGTATTAGCAAGTCTTTGTATGCCTGTAAACTAATTTTAGGATGTATTTAGATGTTATTTGAATTTAGTGTACTAAAAAAACAGAATATATTCCAGAAGTATAGGTGGGGCTGAATGGGCCACTATATCATGGTCCTGAATGGGCCACCTTTGCCCTGATCATGGAAATATGGTTTTTCTTCCTTTTACACAACTAGCTGTCATGGATTTAGATTAAATTACTGTCTAGTTACAATAGGTTTATAGTGATGTCTAAAAAATAATTTGCACATTTTCACCCTAAGAAATATTAGTTATTTATTAGAAACATAAGTTAAATTGTGTAAATGATTAAGGTGAACAGTCCAGTTGTTGACCATACCTACCAGTATTTTCCCATTTGATATAAAACTAGAATAATTGTTTATAGTCTGAATCTGATGGGTAGAATAAATAATGTCAGAAATCTACACAAATAGTCAATTAATAGACAGTTCCAACCCTGTCGTTTAATATTAATTTTGAAAAATATAAATTTCGTTAAATCATAATGTGTTTTATCTATTATTTTATGCATATTTTATGTTCTTTCTTTCTTATAATCTCATTATTTTGTCATTTTTCTGCTACAATCATGTGACTTAATAATATCACTTTTGATGTTTATAAATTTTGATAAGAATTGTGTATTACTTACTATTTCAGTATGCTTTTGATCATATCATGTCAAATGCCATTCATTTTGTCATATTTGGTGAATAAAAGATTAATTCCACATTTTTCATTGAATTCATTTAGTGGCCCATTCATTACCTTCAATGGCCCCATTCAGCCCCATGGGTGGGGATGAAGGCCAAAATTTCTATATTTTTATTTTCTATTATCATTCATTATAGACATTTTCTAATCCTTTTTTATATAACCAAATAAGTAAAGTAACTAAAGAACCAATTCTGCACCAAAAAAAATTATTAGAAAAAATTACAAAAATTAAAAACCAAAAATTGGCCTATTCATTACCACTCTCCCCTACACATGACAAAAAAAAAAAAAAAAAAAAAAAAAAAGAATTCGGATAAATGATAATGGTTAAGTTTTGCAGTGATAAATAGCACTATATGCAGTAGTCAAAAAATGTATAAGCAAACCGAGAAGGCACATCGTAAATTTTAAAGTGGTAGTCGAGCTGCTGACATTTGTTGCTTTTGTATATTGTAAGATGGGTCAAAATAAAGACGTAACCCACTGGCAGAAAGAACTACTTGCCTTTGGGAGTTCAAAAAACCACGGTGAAGAAGAAATGTCATTTGCGAGTGCATCACACAATATGGTGAAATGTGTTTTTAGACAGCGGAAAGAAAATCGATTGACATTGAATCAGCATGCTAAATATAGTTGAAGGAAGACTCACCGATTGAAATCGCCAAAGATTGTCACATCAATTGCTGAAAAAACGATTTGAAACAAGACAGCAGTTCTTGAAAGACACTAAGGCTGGGTCATAAACTCCAACTTTTTGAACCAACTTTGCAGAGGGAATGCCATAATATGGATAATAGAAATCACACATGCTAACATGTGCACACAATAAAAGGCTGCAATAAGCTAAATTTCATAAAAACTGAATTGTAGAGGACTGTTACATGAGTCAACTGGTCTGATAAGTCTCGTTTTTGTCTCTGCAATAATGATGCCAGACAGAGTGCATTGCAGGATAAATGAAGCTTTTTATGATGGCTGTGTTGTGTTCAAGGTGTGGTACAAGCATAAAGTATGTCTGTGATGTCCTGCGGATATTTCACCTACTTTGAATTAAGCCTCCTTGTCAATGTTAATAAGATAGTAAATCAGCAAAGCTAGACTAAAATTTTCGATGAAGAGACTTCCTGAAATCCACACAGCTTGAAAACAAAGGTTGTGAAAATTTTTTAGAAATTTGTGTATTTCTGGTCACTGTTTTGTTTATATTTTTTAAACAGTAATTTAAATGTAATAATGCACTTATAATTATAGTGAATGCTTACAATAAAGTAAAATATTAAAATAATAAAAATTAAGAAAATGTTTAAAATATTAAATAATGCAATACTGAATATGCATAATCAGAGTTGGGGAAATTTTTAATTCTAATTATCTGCAATGTAATTACAGTTTAATTATATGCAATTAATTATAGTTAAAATTAAATGCTGTAAAAAATCCTTGCAACACTGTAACCTGAACCGCCCCATCCCATTATTTGACAAAATTTCTGTGTTTCAATGTGTATAACTATAATCAATTACATGTAATTAACCTGCAATTACAATGCAGATAATTGAGATTACAAATTTGCTCAACTCTGTGCATAATAATGAGAAAAATCTCCCTTGAATTATTCAATGAAACTCACCTAATAAAGGTACACTAATAATTTATATTAGAATCGTGAAATAACAAAGTTTCATTTCATGTTTAGCCAGATTTAATAACCAAACAAGTTGGAAATTGCTCGTCAAATGTGGCAAGTGAGGTGCATTCGTACTATAACTAGTTTTATAAATATTTTTTGCACCGCATATTGTACTGAATATATATTTTAGTGCACTTCATAAGTGCATATCAATTTCATTCTGTTCGAAAAGCTGTAACATCATTAAAATGCACTTGAAATAATTTTTTCCCATTGGCCGTAATGTAACGGAAAACTTGACTGCCCATTGTATTAATGTAAATTTCCAACTGGGCGAAAAATGTCTGGACCAGGATTAGGACATTTTCGCCCAGTTCGAAATTTACATCTAATTTGATTTGTTTACCAATTAGAATAATTGTGTTAATATTAATCTAGTGCCCATTGTAATTAAACTATACATACGATTTTCATAAAATTTGAAATGACTCGACAAAATTTTTGCAAGAATTATATATTTAAAATTTCAGACCATTCGGAAGGCTGTAACATCATTAAAATGCACTTGCAATAATTTTTTCCCATTGGCCGTCATGTAACGGAAAACTTTTGACTGACCCTGTCATTAAACTATACATCCGATTTTCATAAAATTTGAATTGACTCAACAAAATTATGCAACAATTATATATTTTAAATTTCAAACGATTCGGTTGGGTAGTTTTTGCGCTGTTATATGCAGACAGAGAGACAGACGGACTGAATGACGACTATAGGTGCTACATATTTATATAATTATGAAAGCACCTAAAAAGCTTGATTACTTAAAAATGTACCTGATAAAGGATCGTGATCTAGATCAGCATCATCTTGAAATTTTTTTGGAAATAAATTTATACTTCCAGCATGAGAAAGCTTGAATTCAATCATATTAACCAAATTACACATTAAAATGTGTACGGAATGACACAAAATAAAAATAATTAAATATTGAAAAAACACCAAACAAATGTGAAGAAAGTAAGGAAACAATTTGGTTACAATTATATATGCAAATATTATGCAGAACCTATGATATGCACGTTTTTGCTCTTGTACACTCATTTACATCAAAATCATATGTATCGAAAATTTAATTCGTACTTAGGTAGTTTCGTATTCGTAGTTAGTAAAAAAAAAAAAAAAAAAAAAAAAAAAAACTCCTTTGATTTAAAAAATAAATAAATAAAACTGTAATAGTCTCTGATATCAGCATCATTTTGAAAATTTCCCCTGAAACTTCGTTGTTTACATCTGCAATGATGTGTGGATTTTAGAGTTGCGGATTTAAGAGAGTCTACTGTATTATCTTTTTCTTGCCATCTTTATGAGAATCCACTTATGGGCAAACTATTTTGCAGAACAATAACTGTCACCTGCATCGATTGTGAGGTGTTTAGCTATAAGTATGCAAAATTTCAAGTCTCCAACATATATAGTTTCTGAGAACAGGCTCTGTGACAGACGGACAGACAGAGGAGTGAGACAAATAGGGTTTTGTCAGATGAACAAAACCCTAAAAATCCAGCATCAAAGTCATCTCCATCCCTTTTTTTTTTTTTTTTTACACTTCCAACTTATGGTAGAAAAACAAAAATAGCAAATGTTTACAAAATTAAAAACTTTTAAATTGGCAGATTATCTGAGACCGAGATTTCTGATGCTGTGCTAAACACAACCGCCGATAATGCTAGCAGCAGCTTAGAAGAAGGAGGATGAGAAGCCAGCAGAAGAAAAGGTGTCACTGGAAAATGCATAAATTTGACTGGAGAATTAATTATGCTTCAAAGAAACAAAACTGCATTTCTCAAATAAATATTCTTCACTTGTATAAAATCCATGAAAAATGTGTTAAAGAATGACAGAAAAATTGAGCCAAATAAAATTGACATTGATGTCATGGAAATTACATAAGGAGAAATGACTTCACTATTTATTAGAATATTTTTCGTAACATAGAAGATATCAATTAAAGTATTTTTTTAATATTTAATTTTCTCTTTTTTCTTACATAAATACAGTAGACTCCCTCAAATCCGTAAATGCCTGAAATCCACACATCATCACAGATGTAAACAATGAAACTTTCAGTTTAGATGTACTTACAAAATTACAAATTTTTTAGTTTTATATCATTCTGTATGTATTTTAATATGTTATTCTCAATAACATGACTAAACTCATAGTTTTTCACGAAGAAAGTATAAATTTATTTTCTGAAAAAAATCAAGATATTGCTGATATCACTGGTAATCACAATCTTTTTACCAAATATATTCATTTATTTATTAATCCAGCTTTTTTTGGTTAAGATTGGCTAAATCTTAAATAAAACTTCCTTACTTTAAGATTTTGATGTGATTTAATAGGGTATTTTTAAGAGAAAACTTTAATTGAATAATTCAAGAAAAATGTACCTCACCTTTGTTATGCATATTTAATTATACATTAATTATTTACTTGACCTTTACTTTTAATAATTTAATCATTTTTAAAATGATCTTACTTTTGTTATTTTAGTTTGTCACTTTACTTAATTAATTTACTATATTGGAAGCTTCATTATAATTTCGATAGCATTATTACATTCAAATTACTTTTTACAAAATGTAAGCAAAGCAATGACCAGAAAGCCACAAAATTCTAAAATCCGCACAACCTCTGGTCCCAAGCTGTGCAGATTTGAGGAAGTCTACTGTATCACTTGGCTATGAATTAAATTATGACCAAAGTGAGCATTAAGAATATTGGGAATAAATTTGAAATTCTTTGAAAAATCTGGAATTTTCAAAAATTCGGCTTAGTCTTGCTTGAGACGATGCCGAATTTTTGAGGTTATACAATATACAAATGCATTCTTCATCCATAGGTTTAACATTAGACAGGTCAATTGGGGAGTTCATTGACAAACAGCCTTAATCATGCTCCTCTCTATAACATAAAGATAATATCGTTCATCTGCAAGAAAAGTGACACATGTCGCAAAAATTCATTTTGCGTTTTAACCCTTTTAAGCGTCCTAACCGTGTTTTTCCATCACGTAACTTTTGGAATCGAAGGCTGATTTAACACAAAATTGATATTAAAGCTAATTTTTTTAAGTGAATAAGACAAATAAATATGTAAGGTTATCAAATAAATTTTTTTAGACCAATACTATTCATAGCAACTATTTTACAGATCGTTAAACATGAATGGAAAATTCTGCAGGACGCTTAAAGGGTTGGGGTTAAAGGCCTGTAATAGGTCTGTCACAAGTATGTCTTGCTACACAAAAAGTTTTGTGTGTAGTTATATGGAAAATCATTCTGTTACACCATATGTCCATTTGTGACCACAGAAGAGGAATGGATTGTGTGGGGAGGTAAAATTACCGAACCATCCAAACCTCATCCCAGATCTTCATTCTTAAGGGTTTTATGCTTTTATGTACATTTTTACTCCTACATGCAGAGCTAAGTGCTATAATTTCATGTTACTATAAAATCATGCAAATTTTCTTTTGCCTCTCCTGTGAAATTAACTTTTGTCGAGATATGTACAAAACTTTCCTTGTGAGTGAGCGATATCTGCATCAGTTATTTTACTCAGTATGAGTAAATAAATTATTTGAAGAACCATTTAAAATTTGATTCAGAACCTTACAGTCTTAACTATCAGAAGTCAACCGAAATCTTACATTGTAAGACTAAACCTTACAAGTTAGTAGCAGTGCTGTAGTTCGGTGGGAACGCCGTTCCCAGAAATATTTGGTTTGTTACTGTAAAAAAAAATAATATCGCGTATGAGCTGCAATTTTTTTTTTTTTTTTTCCCCCATGCAAAATGATAATTTATGCTAATTTTAAGAAGATGTGTTTCACTTATATTCATAAGCTGTGTAGGACTTCCCTTAAAAATGTTTTGTCCTAAATCAACCTTGGTAGTGATCAGGAAGAAAATTAGCACATGAGACAGCTTGTCGTAAATTAGAGATCACAGAAAACACCTCTCATCATCATCATTCTTTTGGAAACTTCTAGATAGATGTGCCAGTAAGTAATATATGGATTTATTCCTGTTATTTCAATTTATTTTGATTCATAATGGAAAATGTTACAATGAGATTGATTAAATATTGCTTTTAGATGGATGCTATACATATAAAATACTATAAAAACTAGAATATAATAATTATAACTGTTAATTGAAAAAATACTTTAGCTAAAAAGTACTATTTTTGCGACTTTTAGCTAAATGTTTTAAATTGAATTTTGGCTTAGCAAAAATCCAGTAGCATCAACATCTACTCTATGAAAAGGTACGTTCCCACAAATAATTTTTTCAACTACAGCACTCATTAGCAGGAATGTTATATAAGAAAGTTTATGGGAAATTTTAAAAGAAAAGCGCTAGTAATAGATAATTTATTGAGTAAGTAAAGTATTTGAAGAATCATTTAAAATGCTATTCAAAATCTTAAATGGTAAGTCTAAATCTTAGAAGACGGCAAGAATGTTATAAGAAATTTAACATTTTTGCTGCCGATCCCGCGCTGGATAATTTATTCAATAAACATAGGCATTACAATTTTTTTTTTAAATCTGTCATTATGATAGGTTTTGAAAAAAGTAGGTATACCTTGATTGATGCTAATTATTGTGTTGACAAATGGAAAGAATGCGATACATTTTAAAGCATGACTACATTTTTTAAAACTAAATCTCTTTAATCCGTGATAGAATTAAGGTCAATACATTTGACACATTTAAATAATAGAACATTTCATTTCAAATAAAATTATTCAAACAGAAAAATAATACAAACAAAAATGGTATAAAATTCAAATTTCTGAAGTATTTTTTATCAAAATTACTGACAGCAGTAATTATACATGACTATATACAGTGATAATTAAAATTATATATATATAACTATTATTTTAATTATTTCCAGTATAAAACTTTGAATCAATATCTGGAGTATTTTTATCAACATTACTGACAGCAGTAATTGTAGATACTATATACAGTGGCAATTAAAATTATATATATAACTATTATTTTAATTATTTTCCAGTATAAAACTTATAAGAATTTATGCTTTGTGCAAGTCCAAAGAAAATTTTCAACCAATTGTTTAACTTATAGTGGTGATCAACACACTTTCAACTGGTTCAAAAAGTGAATAAAATAAGCTTTTTTTTTAAAAAAAGTTCAAGTCAAGATTATAATTTTACCCTACTTCTTTTACTCTGGCATGATGCTGTACTCAAATTTATTCTTTTGGATGAAGATGCTGATGCAGTATATTGCTCTTTGGTCTAAGGCAATAGAAATGAATCAATATCTGGAGTATTTTTATCAAAATTACTAACAGCAGTAATTATACGTTAGTGATATATAAAATTATACATATAACTATTATTTTAATTATTTCCAGTATAAAACTTAGAATTATGCTTTGTGCAAGTCCGAAGAATATTTTCAACCAGTTGTTTAACTTATAGTGGTGATCAACACACTTTCAACCGGCTCAAAGAGTGCATAAAAGAAACGTTTAAAAACAAAAAATAGTTCAATTCATGATTATAATTTTACCCTACTTCTTTTACTCTGACGTGATGCTGTACTCAAATTTCTTCTTTTGGATGAAGATGCTGATGTAGTACATTGCTCTTTGGTCTCAGGCACCAGAAATGAATCAATATCTGGTGGTGGATGATCAATGAGGTAAAAAGCTAAATATTCAGGTTTTATGCATTTTATATTATGTGACATATAAGAACTTAAATCAAATTTATTTTGGCTTTTCTTCTTAACATCTACAAAAACATGAGTTATTCTGTCAAGCGCAGAGTCTGAATTCTCTGATGGTATGATTTCAGCACCACCAGCTGTTAAAATTTTGGTATAAGTTGAAAGCTTTGTTTTATCATCGGCATGAACAACAACTTTCCAAGAGTCAAAAGCACCGGTAGACATACCTTTTTGAACTTTTGCCCGCCACCTGTGTGGGCATTCAGCAATTTTCACGCTACTAGATGGTATGTTTTTGATAAGTTTTTCATTGGATGGACCACCCCACTCATAATCTTCTTCACTGACAAACTTATTTTGTTCAACGGAATCTGACAAGTATAGTGGATGTAAAACCCACTTACCAGATGCAACGCTAGACAAAAATTTTTCGTTCTTTATTGGATTTGACAGAATCAAATGAGTAGCAGTAATGTCAAAAGCTTTTTCATCCGATGTCTCACCACCTAATTTTTTAACAATATCTATGTATTCAGCTTTTAAGGAATCAGTAATATTTGTGAACATAAATTTCCTTTTCTTGGATTGATTTTTAATTTTTCTTAGTTCTTCGGCAGTTATATGAGCTCTAGCAGCAATCTTTTCGCGTTCTAACCGACCAGTAGGGTCATCCCACATAATGGGATAACTCTGAGAATGCTGTGAACAAGTGTCAGGTTCTTCATTCGCATTTTCTTTAACTTTTGCTGGCCTGATATATACATCTGACAAGTGACGTTGAAACTTTGGAATGGGACTGATATCGGTAGCAGGGCTACTGGAAGTTGAACTAACCATCCTTTTGGAATTTCGTTTTTTAGCACATTTAGCTGCAACCAACAGTTCATTTAGTTGTTTATTAAAATCAACATTTTTAGTAGAAGCAGTGCAATCAGATGGTAATGGATTATTATCATTACTTTCTTCATCACTAATAGATTTATTAGATTTTGTTTCTTGTACATCATCTTTTGGAGAAGTCTTTTCAGCTGCTGGAGGCGGAACTTTAAGTATTGATAATTGCTGAGATAATGTCATGCCTGCTTTATAAGTATGGGGATATAAATCTTCATCCACACGGCTTTCCTTTTCCCTACAGGCATACACCCATTCAGGGGAAACAATTTTTTTACCCTGACTTCTAGCCTCACGAAACTCTTTGGTAATATCATTTGGTTTACCCACAAATACAAAATGAGTGCAAGTATCATCATAGGACCAGATGTAACTACCCCCTAACTTACGGGCTAAATCATTCAGTTCAATTTGCATGTTTGATAACTTTCGAGATACATATATTACGACACCATTAAGAATGGTGAGTTTCTCAGGTTGGCTATTATTGTCTTCCATAATTTTACTGTCATTTTCTTTATCTAAATTAGATTTACCTTCTAATCGACGCAAAGCAGATGCCAAATTCCTGCCAAATGCTTCTTCTATAGGTAAACTGTGCCTTTTGCTCCCATTAAAGCTTTCCTTAGTATCACTAGCATCCAAGTCATTTAAAAGACTACTCACATGGAATTTAAAATTATGGCTCTGATTTAAACTTGTATCGAGAGAACTATCAGATAGTGGTCTTATGGGCGAGGATTTATTGATGCTTGCTCGCTTACTTTCAATACACAATTCTGCTACACGACTGTGTTGCAAAGGAACACATGGAAAATCTTTTTCTGGTTCTTTTATGTCAGAAACTGTTTCTTTTTCTTCAATGTGCTCAGAATTATCTTTACAATCTGAGCTGTTCTTCAAAGATGATTCTTTGACAGACTTTTCATCCATATGATGGCTAGTTTCAAGAGGACAATTATTAAAACTCTGTTCATCTGTAATTTTAGATGCATTCCTTTTTTCATTTGTAATTTTAGATGTATTGCTTTGTTCTTTCATAATTTCAGATGTATTGCTTTGCTCATTCGTAATTTTAGAAGCATTGCTCTTCCTGACGTTATTTTCAGGTACTGAAATGTTTTCTGCAACCTCAGGTTCTCCATCACAAATAGACAGCTCTGGAAATTTATCAACTAGATAGTTATCAACAGGAGGGGGAACACCCAATTTAGCAGCATCTATGACCCATTTCTTAGTAACAGCTGGAATTTTCCACTTTTTTGAAGCTTCATATTTTGAACCATTAGGTAGAGAAACTACTAAATGTGTATTTGATAAAACACCTTTAGCTGGGTTTGCTTTACGAACAAAATACTCCTGACAAGTTGCTCCTAAAGATTCTGCTAAATGTATCAAGCAATCTCTTTCAGTTCCAACATACTGACTGAAAGAAATAACAAAAGATTCAAAGGGCTTCTTATCTAAGTTAATAGCAAATGGTCTAAATAATTCATTTTCATCAAAATCAAACACCCTGGATTCTTCAACACACTTCTGAAGCCAACAATTGGTAACAATATTCGAAACTGGAATAGTCATATCATGCCAGATTAAGGGAACAATAGCAAGGTCAGATAAAGTATTTTTCTGGGATGAAATAACACCAGAATGAGTTTCAATGAAATTAGAAAGAATTTCAGAATCTTTCTGTCCAAATCCAACAATAATGAATTTTATTCCAGAAAATAAATTTTCAGAGCTTGTGAGATCTTCATTTTGAGTTACCTCTATATCATTATTATTAGCAGGCTTGACATTTTGAGGTGGTGGATCTGTTTCAGGTTCTAAATCGATTACAGGCACAGGAGGATCATTACACTTTACTTCAAAATTGTTTAACTTATTTTTACCTGCACTAACTGATAATGATTTAGTTTTGAGGCTTGTATTTTGATTTTCAAGCTGAGCACCTTTATTTTCTTTGTCGTCTTCTAGCTGTGGGTCATTGATATATTGCTTAAAAATATCAGTCATATTATCAGAAGTAAAATCATCTTTCTTTATTTGAGAGCTATTCTGTGACAAATGTAAAGAAATTTCTTTTTTTGGTACATTTTCTTCGTTCTTCTCTGGGCTAAGTGTTGTAACATCCATACACAAAAATGGCTTTTCATCAATCAATTTTTCACTTTTGCAACACTCAAGCAGCCACTTATAATTGACAACAAACGGTTTTACAGAACTAGATCTAAGGCTTTTTAAGAAATCTTCAGGTAATTCACCACAAACAACATGAGATATACTATCAGTGTATTTATTAAATCTCATAGCACCACCAGAATTGACAATCTTCCTTAACTTATCCATGTGAGCTGAGTTAAATCCAATAAGGAATATTTTACAACCATCTAAAAATTGCCCATATTTGGGTAAATTAGATAAGTTAAATTCATCAAGAGGAACGAAAGAATTAAGTTTGTTTGTAACTGGTAAAGAAACTTCACTCCTCATAGTTTCATCAAGGTGTGATAAAGCAGGATGACCAGCAATAGCACTGCAATCAACTAAAGGCAAGTCTATGGAAGTGTGATCTTTTTTTGGAGTTGATCTTTTTGGTACTAGATGACTTGATTCATCGAGGGCATACAGAGTTTCATCACGACAATATCCAGCTTCAACACTGTCATAAATCCATTTCACATTCACACAAATCACTTTCCAACTTTTTGCAAAGCGATACTTGTCACCGGTAGGCTCGGAGAGGACTAGATGGGTGGTTTCATTGGCTTTCAAAGCTCCAGAATAAGTACCACCATTTTCTTCAATCACTTTTTTCAGAGTGAGTCTCTCCTCTGCACTCAACTGTGAAACACTAATGATAAGACCTTTAAAAACAGGACATTTAAATTTATCATAACAACTGTCAGATGCATGCAACTGCTTGTGTTGTCCATTATCCCAAATATCTGTGATCCATGCTGGTGTCATAATGGGAAGTCCAAAATTTGCAGCGACTTTGTATTTCTGAGAACCAACTTCCCCTGCAAGATAATAGAAAACAGATTTTAAATATATTACAGATAGTTACAAAAACGGTTAATAAATGGAATAAACTTTTAAAATAATTACAATTCAATTATTTAAAATTTAACTATAATAATTTAATTAGCAACAAGAAAAAGGTATAACCAATTTTTCATTAGGGGAAAGTGGTAATGAACGGGCCATGGGGATGAATGGGCCATTAACAAAATATGAAAAAGTATTTGCACAGAATTATTTTAGATGCCACCAATAGATGAAGCTATTTGTTCTACTAAACTCATCAAATTTTCCATTATTTGGGTGAAGCCATTTTCCTACTACAGTAGATGGTCAAGAATCTGATTGAAAAGTAAATTTTTTCCCTTTTCAGTAAAATAAATAATCTAAAAAGTATCTATTATTACATTGCAGACATGTGTATTAGCAAGTTTTTGCATAACTGTAAACTAATTTTAGGATACATTTAGATGTTATTTGAATTTAATGTACTAAAAAAACCTGAATATGTTCCAGAAGTGACTGAATGGGACACTATATCATGGTCATGAATGGGGCCATCTTTGCCCTGATCATGAAAATATATTTTTTCTTTCTTTTTTTCTGATTTTCTCTTTAATATGAAACATAACTGGCTGTCATAGATTTAGATTAAATTACTGTTCTAGTTAGAATAGGTTTATAGTGATGTCTAAAAAATAATTTGCACATTTTCACCCTAAGAAATATTAGTTATTTATTAGAAACATAAGTTAAATTGTATAAATGATTAAGGTGAACTGTCCAGTTGTTGACCACACCTACCAGTATTTTCCCATTTGATATAAAACTAGAACAATTGTTTACGTTCTGAATCTGGTAATAATACCAGAAATTTACACTAAATAGTCAATTAAAAAATCCCTGCCGGCCCGGCCTACAGGCAGAGGTAGATTTCGAAGTTAAGTATACTAATTTCACCAACAAAAACTAAATCATTATTAGATATAAATCCACTTTAACAGTTTTATCTGTCTGCTTTTGACGAGTTTATATTTCCGTTTTTATAAAATAGGGGTCATTCCATGTCAAATCACCCAGAATTTTCTAAAAATGACACCCACCACTTTCAATTTTGATAAACTTTAGTGTATTTGTAGAATTTTTAATGCTGATTCCAAAAATGTCAATCATATTAAAATTGATCAAACGGTTTGTGAGTTATGAGCTTTTAAATGTCTTCCAAGATGGCCGATTTGCCGCCATTTTGAATAGCACATGTGACAACGTAAAGGTCTGTAACTTCTTTCAGATTTAAGCTAGAACTTTCAATTTTTTTTTTGTTCTGTTCAAAATAAAGTAAACTTTCATTCAAACTGATTTTTGTGCAGCTTATTCTATTAAAATGCTGTCAGAAAATGACTTTTTGTCATTTTTTAAATTAAAAAAAGGTGTAACTTTAATGGCTGATTTCTCCCATTGTTCCCCCTTCAATTTTCATCTAATTGCATAAATAGGCAGCTTAAAGTGTGTTTTGATGCCTGATAAGAAAATTTTAATGGGCAGTTCGCATGTGTTTTGTTTAAAGAATTTCAATTTTATTGACCTTCCATAAGTAACAGAAAGTACAAGATAATGTTGATATTTCTTTTATTACCAGAAATATCATACATATTTACATCTAAAAGCTTGATAAGGCTTTATCTTACATAAACATATACATATTTTTTAATGTGGCTATAAAGAAGGGGAATTCCACAGGAATAAATAGGAATGCTAAATGAATTCCTGCAAGACATAGAAGTATTTTCCTAACAAATTGAAATCTATTGCAAAGTTTCAGTAAATTATAAGTAAAAAAGAAATAATGGGAAAAATTCTACAAATAGTCACATGTTATAGCAAAATCATACTTGTACATAATACAAAATACAATTTAAAAAAAAATATATTAAGTAAATATTATTGTACTTTAAAATTATACAAAATAACATTTAGCGCATACACAGTAAAAATGCTATTGAAAATATATCTACATCAATAACAATTAAAAATAAAGCTAATTAATAAAATTTGTTCTCTTTATATTTCAATTTTATTTCCTTCTAAATTTATGTTTTGCCCACTTGGTGCTTATTAAAGCACTGGATGCATCACCAAGTTTATATATTCTACCATTTATAGTATTGATGTCACATGCACAAAGGATATGACTGAAAGGCACAATAAACTGTCATTTTCTATCCAATAACACGAAGGTGATGGGCCATTGTGGATGCATGAATTTAACAGTTGCATCTCCTTCTTTTTTGTGGACTTGACACTAAGCCTATATACCAATTCCATTCATACACATACATGCTACATAACTTTTAAGAGATGGAATATCCAAAGTCTCTTTAATATTCCTATCAAAAGATGAATAAACAGAAAAATTTTCATCAGTATTTATTCTTTTTCCACTTATTAATAATTTTTCTGTACATCCAAAATAACGCATACTGCATGTTCCAGGAATTGTCGTAGCAGGTTGCATCTGATGAGACATGTTGTCGCGTAGTTTTAACATGTCACTTTTTGTGATGATAAAAAAATGTCATATCATCAATTTTTTGTCTGCAATAGTCATACATCATAGCCACATTTGCAATTTGATCATGCAACGGCCTTTGCAGACTTGCTTTTGTCACAAGTCTTTTAACAGTCCCCGCACCCCACCCCATCACAAACAAATTTTCCGTGACTTGTAGCAAAAAAGCTCCATTTTGCTTTTATTCCACCAAAATCATGTTCATGGGTTCAAAAATGTTTTTCAATTTTAATATTGGGCAGCAGAGCCATCAGTAAAATATTCTACATTTGTAGCTAAGATATACTTATTATTTAAATGATTAATTTTTGAGTCTGATAAACCATTGGTACGGTACACCATGGTCCATATCATCTGAAAGCATGCAAAGGCTTTCACTTTTTAAGCTGCTTCCATTTTTTTGCTTTACATAAAATGCAACTGTATGTAAAGTACAGCAACCAGGCGTCCAATGGTAGCTGTTGCGCTTCGTCTTGCAACACAAAAGAAAAGTTCTTACTAAAATCCATTTGTATGAGAGCCTCATGACTAGTAAGATCTTTTTTAAAAATAAATGCTTTGGGACTTGGATATGTGTGTATGGGGTACGAGCTTTTCAATCTTTTTAAGAATAAGATGGATGAAATCGTACAGAGTAGATGTATGTGATGTTAATCGTACTTTGTCAGTTGATACCCACTGTTTATGTTCAATTGCGTCTTCAGGATCAAAGTCCGTAAATTTTAACCTAAAAAAAATCTTCAATAACATCTTTCTTGGGACATTTGCTGCATATATGTAACATACAATTTGTATTGTTAGAACTGCAAACCAATTTCTGGATTAAATCTTCATATTTTTCTTCAATCCCTGTTGCTGCAATAAGCAACTGAACTTTCTGATGTATTGTATACATGCAGACAGAATGTGTGCCAGAACTTCCAACTAAGGCACAATGCTTAGGTCGCAGGCCAGCAAATTTTGAAAACCCAATTTTATTATTGGTAGGAAATTTCAATCGAAATTGGATATACAGTTAATTCAGATTACAAAGAAGAAACCTTTTTTGAACATGGGCGGACATTTTTTTTTATGCTAACCTTATCTCCCTGACCAGGCATAAGACATGAAAATTTATTATCTTCATGAAATTCTTTCACAGATTTTATAGTGTCTTCCCAAGTATAAAGTCTATACTTGGTACTCAGTTACACTAAAGGTTTCAATTATTTTCTTTCTTGACCATCATGACTTGGGAATCAAAGTTAGCAAGTGAATTTTTTTTCTGGGACTAATTTGTGGAAGCTTTTCTTTCACCATCTCCATTAATCTGTCGAATTCTGAAGCTTTTCTTTTGATTCACATTATCTTCATCAGAGCTACTATTTTCACTCTGAAGAACTTTCTCTTCCAAATCAAGGGTGCAAGCAACCTTTTTTCGCAAGGCAATTTTCATTTGCTGTAATTTTCTTTCTCTAGCAGACACTTTCCTGTGTGCAGAAATTGCATGTAACCCCAGTGGTGAACTTTCATTAAGCTTTACGTGATATTTTTCTTTGTGATCCATGTTTGACGCAATTTCTTCAGAAAAATCAGTGAACTGACACAAGTCTTTCTGTTCTTCCACATATACTTCCAGCAAAGCTCTTGCTTTTCCCCCTACAGGTTGAACATAGTTTCTTACCAGGAATGGCATTATTATGTAGCTTATGCCTGTAATTCTTAGCTTGATCTACACTTATCACATGTAAGGATACTTTTCTTGGTCTTGTTAGGATGAAGATTAAATAAATGAAAACTTTATTTAATTTAACTTTATATAATAATATATATATATATATAAATTAACTTTATTTGATTTCTTTTGCTGAATTTATATATGCAGAAAGTGTTCTCTGTGAGCAAAGCATATTGTTGAGTTTTTGCTATCTTCTAAATTGCATCTTAATGCAAGAAGTTCTTTATTTTTGGTGGATAACTCATTGCGATGGTGGATAGCTTGAGTATTATTTAAATCACAATTTGGATTATTAATATTTAAACTAATATTGTGCATTTTTTGTTTATCCATAAGAAAACATCTAACTTAATACAACAAAGCAGCATCATTTACAGTTATAAGATCAAAAGAGAAACTTTAATCTTTTTTAACAGATTGGCATAACAAGTTGTAAAATTCTGTTTAATCTGGTTGGTTGAAAAAATCTTCTGGGAAGTAACTTTAGTCCGATTCGTTGAAAATCTCTTTCTGGTAAGTACATCTATCTGGTTGGTTGAAAAAACCCCTTCTGGCAAACCAAAGTGATATTATTGGTTAAAATTCTGTCTTCTGGAAAGTTCTGGTAATAAATTAACCCAATGAGATAATTTCAGCAATTAGAAATTTCATATTTTGGGCAACAATTTTCGATTTATAATTCAACAATAATTACAGTTTTAATGTTATTTACATTTAAAAAATGAACCAAAGTGAAATAAAGTATATAATTTTTTTTTTATTTTGAACTAAATTTAAAATTTTTAAATCACCCATTAAATTTTTTTTTTTAACAGGTATCAAAACACATTTTGAGCTGCAATATTAATACAACAGAGTTAATTTTTTAACTAATTATATTTATTTTGAATGTAGATATATTTTTTAAATTGTATTTTTACCATGTATGTGCAAAACGTTATTTTGTATAATTTTGAAGTACGATAATTTTTACTTATTGTATTTAGTTAACAATTGTAATTTTATCATTTTGTATAATATACAAGTATGATTTTGCTATAAAATGTGACAACTTGTAGAATTTTTTCCATCATTTCTTTTTTATTTAAAATTTACTTAAACTTTGCAATAGATTTCAATTTGCCATGAAAATACTTCTATGTCTTGTAAGAATTCATTATTAGCATTCCTATTTATAATTCCTGAGGAATTCCCCTTCTTTTTAGCTACATTAAAAATATATATATGTTTATGAAAGATAAACCCTACTGAACTTTTAGATGTAAATATGTATGATACTTTTGGTAATAAAAGAAATATAAGCATTATCTTGTACTTTCCGTTACTTATGGAAGTCGGTAAAATTAAAATTCTTCTTTAAACAAAAAACCTACAAATTGCCCATTAAATTTTTTTTATCAGGCATCAAAACACACTTTGAGCTGTCTATTTATGCAATTAAATGAAAATTGAAGGGGGAACAATGGGGAAATCCGCCATTGAAGTTATACCTTTTTTTAATTAAAAAAATGGCAAAAAGTCATTTTCTGACAGCATTTTAATGGAATAAATTGCACAAAAATTTGTTTAGATGAAAGTTTACTTTATTCTGAACAGAACTAAAAAAATTTGAAAGTTCTAGCTTAAACCTGAAAGAAGTTATAGACCTTTATGTTGTCACATGTGCCATTCAAAATGGCGGCAAATCGGCCATCTTGGAAGACATTTAAAAGCTCATATCTGACAAGCCGTTTGATCAATTTCGATATGATTGACATTTTTGGAATCAGCATTAAAAACTCTGCAAATTCACTGAATTTTATCAAAATTGGTGATGTTGGGTGCCATGCCCTGGGTGATTTGACATGGAATGACCCATAGCTGGTTTTATCAGAATCATGTTAAGGCGATATTAAAAAAATATTTTTCCATACTCAACAACTCGAAATTTTCTGGCACATTTTCAGATTAATTTTTAATAAAAAAAATATGAAACATGCTGACGTGATTTTTGAAAAGATTTATAAGCGACCTGTGTTTTTATTTTTCTTTCAATTAATTAAAACTTGATTAATAAACCATTATTTTCTCAGTAGGGCAATATTTTTCGTTTCTAACATAATCGCTTTGGGAAATTCTGTTCAAAATGCCCACTTTGACATCATTTTTTGAAATACATTCTGCCTCTATCAAAAAAATCGATCATTACTGTACATCATATAGTTTCTGAATAAGAGAATCTAGCAATTGGATGTGTTTGAGAACAAAAATGAATTTAAAAATGAGTAAGATAATAGACAGTTTGGATTTGAATGAACCCTTAATAAGATGATTTTTTCTTCAACCGCTATGTATTTTTAATTTGTTTTTGCTTTAAGAATTGGCCCTATCAAAAACTTGTCTATATAAATGTTGACAACAATATTAAGAAGATATACGATAAATTCATGGAGATTTTATATCTTGTGAATTGGCGGAGTTATGAAAAATTTTCTTCTTCAACCTTCTTTTTTTTTTTTTTTTTTTTTTGCTTTTTTTTTCGGTACGAATTGGTCCTATCAAAAAATTGTGAATATAAAAGTTGTAGATAATATTAAGGAGATGTATAATAAAATTATTGGATTTGATATCTTGATAATTGGCGAAGTAAGGAATTTTTTTCTCCCAAAAACCCTATTTTTGCACCCCTTGAGCCTATTTTAAATTTTATCAAAAATCTGTGATGCATGAATTTTTGGCGCTATTTTTAGAAGTAATAAAAACTTTAAACTGATTTGATATGTACAAAAATTAAGAAGTTATGGGGTTTTTTCGGTTTTCACAAAACCACTCCCTATTTCCACCCCCTTTGTCCGCTTTTGCCCATTAACGAACTTGACCGAGATTTTATGTCCCTTGATTTTATGTATCAGTTTGGAAGAGATTTGTGCAGAATTGCGGAAGTTATCATGTCCAGAAGAAAGTGATAACACAATTGCTTCGGGAAATTCCGTTCAAAATGCCCACTTTGACATAATTTTTTGAAATATATTCTGCCTCTATCAAAAAATCGATCATTATGGTACATTATATAGTTTCTGAATAAGTGAATCTACCAATTAAATGCATTTGAGAGCAAAAATGAATTTAAAAATGAGTCAGAATATAAGCAGTTTGGATTTGAGTGCATCCTTAATGCAATGATTTTTCCAACACAATCCGCTTCGGGAAATTCGGTTCAAAATGACCACTTTAACAGCATTTTTTTAAATATATTCTGCTTCTATCAAAAAATCGACCATTACGGTACATTATATAGTTTCTGAGTAAGAAAACGTACCAATTGGAAGCCTTTGAGAGCAAAAATGAATTGTAAAATGAGTAAGAAAATACGCAGTTTGGATTTGAATACACCCTTACTTAGATGATTTTTTTCTTCAACCGCTATGTATTTTTAATTTGTTTTTGCTGTAAGAATTGGTCCTATCCAAAACTTGTCTATATAGATGTTGTAGACAATATTAAGAATATATATGATAAATTCATGGGGATTTTATATCTTTTGAATTGACGGAGTTATGGATTTTTTACTTCTTCAAACCCCCTTTTTGTTTTTAATTTTTTTTTTTTTGCGGTACGAATTGGTCCTATCAAAAACTTGTGAATATAAAAGTTGTAGATAATATTAAGGAGATTTATAATAAAATTAATTGGAATTGATATCTTGAGAATTGACGAAGTTATGAATTTTTTTCTCCCAAAAACCCTATTTTTTGCGCCCCTTGAGCCCATTTTTAACTTTATCGAAAATCTGTGATACATAAAATTTTGGCCCTATTTTTAGAAGTAATAAAAACTTTAAACTGATTTGATATGTACAAAAATTAAGAAGTTATGGGGGGTTTTCGGTTTTCACATAACCCCTCCCTATTTCCATCCCCTTGGTCCGATTTTGCCCATTAACGAACTTGACCGAGATTTTATGCCCTTTGATTTTATGTATCAGTTTGGAAGAGATTGGTGCAGAATTACGAAAGTTATCGTGTCCAGAAGAAAGTGATATATATAGATAGATAGATATATAAAGTTTTTTACTGAGGGTGGTTTTGGGTTCTAGAAGTCATGATCGGTGTAGATCTGCAAAAAATTTTCAGAAATTCCAACATAGGAACGATCCCAATAGGTAGTATTTCATACGAAATCTACCTAATAGGCAGTTCAAACCTGTTACAACTACAACCACGTCGTTTAATATTAATTTTGAAATATATTAATTTTGTTAAATCATAATGTGTATTATCTATTATTTTTATGCATATTTTATGTTCTTTTTTTTCCTTATAATCTCATTATTTTGTCATTTTTCGGCTACAATTATGTGATTTAATAATATCACTTTTGATAAGCATTGTGTATTACTTACTATTTCAGTATGCTTTTGATCATATCATGTCAAGTGCCATTCATTTTATCATATTTGGTGAATAAAAGATTAATTCCACATTTTTTCATTGAATTCATTTAGTGGCCCATTCATTACCTTCAATGGCCCATTCAGCCCCATGGGTGGGGATGAATGGGCCAAATTTCTATATTTTTATTTTCTATTATCATTCATTATAGACATTTTCTATATCCAATTTTTATGACTTTTTTATATAAACAAATAAGTAGAGTAACTGAAGAGCCAAAAAAAAAAATCATTAGAAAAAATTACAAAAATTAAAAATCAAAAATTGGCCCATTCATTACCACTCTCCCCAACCTACATTTATACCAATTACCATTTTAGTATAGTCTAACCTGCATTTAACGATTGCAAAGGATTTTTGAAAACCCTTGTTAAATCAGCAAACTATATAAATTGAAAGTTATAAAAAAAAAATCTTCAAAATCAAAATCACACACCGGCCAATAGATAAATAACAGAGAAAAAGTTCAAAATTCTTGTAACAAAAAAAGGCATTTTAAATGTTTGGAATCGTCAAAATCATTGTTAAATCGAGGAAAACTATCATTACAACAATGATCATTCAACATAGAAATAAATACAAATGAAATCAGACTATTAAAATTTATTGTTAAATTGATAAAAATTATTAAATTGAGTATCATTAAATCAGAGTTGTACTCTAATTTGTAAACAGAAAAAAATATGTTCTTATAATAGAAAATAGTTTCCAGAATTGTCTTTTACTAAAAAATAGTAAGATTAAATTTTTTTAAAAATGCTTCATTACATAGAATTTAAATAATACTTTATTGTTTCAAATATTTTATTATTTTATCGATTTCAGTTGTTTACAACAGTGTTTCTCAACCTTTTTTGCTGCATAGCACAAAACTTCTGTGACACATTAAAATATATTCGTGAAAAACATGTGAAAGGAATATGTTGTTTTCAATTTATTTAGCACAAACAAAATACTCCATGGGACCATGTGAGCAATGAAAGAATTAACTAAAATTCTTAAAACTAATTACTTTTTTTTTTTCAAATATACTACATTAACATTTATTGAGATATCTAAGCTTGACCTTTTTTTAAATTAGAATATTTTCCTTGCAAAATAGAATTTTTGAACTGTTTGTTTCAAATGCTGGTACATGGATATGTCATTCAAAATTTATGTAATACAAACCTGAATTTTGTAAAATTTGTTCAATGAGTTTTTTATTTAGATTACCATAAAATCCTATTAATCCACTCAACCAGACATGACGAAAAATCGTAAAATAATCAGAAGGGGGTGCTTACACAGGGATTTTTTAACGAACTTTTCACAAAATTTGTGGTGGTGGTTGTGGTGGTGGGGGGGGGGGGGGGGTGTTCAGGATATTTGACTAAATTTGCAGGATTGTTTTGCGATATTTGACAAAATTTGTGCGGCATTTTTTTTGCAGTCCTTTGACGAAAATCACATTTCTCCCACAATTTTTTGACAAAATTTGCATTTTTTTTCTACCGATTCTTTGTCAAAATGTGTGTTTTTTCATAATCCTTTGATGAAATGTGCATTTGTTTCGAGATCCTTAGACAGAATTCGTGTTTGTCAAATTGTGTAGGGCCATATTAAAATGTTTCTTCCCTCCAAAAAACCCCCCTTTTCATTGAAATAGGAAATCATGAGAGAAAAGAGTAATTTATAAGTAATGATTTCTAGTCTGATTATTGAAATTGTTGACAAAGAATTAGAAAGTTATCACATTTGCCGCAAATCTGCAAATAGATCTGTCTAATGGAGAAGTGCTGATTTTATTTTGTTATTGGTATTTACATACTTTATGTAAGAAAGAAAATTACACATTTCTTTCTTTTAAAAAAAGAAAAACAACCTTCTGCAATAGAAGCATTATTTAAATTAATATAATTTTACCATTATTGGCATTTAATCTTATAGTTTGGCGCTAGTTTTTTCGTCAACGGGATAATCAAGTAGTACCAAATTTTTTTTATATCATGTTGGAAAAATCATCTTTTTTTAGCATTTTTAATAAATTAAAGAGAAAACAGAATTACAATTTTGCCTTTTTGCTTGGTGGTCAGGTAATTAAAGAAAAAAAATTAGGTACTTTTCGATTAGCCAGGCGCGGGGCGCCAGTGTTATATATACCTACATATGTGTATATGTACATATATTGTATATATATACACACACGTATATACGTATATATATAGATACATAGATATGTATATATAACACTGGCGCCCGGCTAACCGAAAAGTACCGAAAATTAAAATGAACAGGGGTCGGTGATATGTATCAATGGATATTATCTTAATATATCGCTCACCCGCAAAAAAAGTGACACATCTCGACAAAAGTAACTTTCACAGGAAAGGCAAAAGGAAATTTACATAATTTTACTATAAGATGAAATTGCAGCACGTAGGTCTGCATGCAGGAATAAAAACGTGCATAAAAACTTAAAACCCTTAAGAATGAAGACATAGGATGAGGTTTCGAGGGTTGGGTAGTTTTACCTCCCCACACAATCCACCCCTCTGCTGTGGTCACAAATGGACATATAGCATCATAAAGGGATTTTCTGTATAACTACACTTATGAAACTTTATGTGTAGCAAGACACACCTATGACAGACCTAATAGTGGGATAAAACGCAAAATTAATTTTTGCGAGATGTGTCACTTTTCTTGCGGGTGAGCGATATGTCTAATATTTATTTTGATATTTTTACATACTTGTTATTTATTTTCAAATTATCACTTGTGCATAATATATTTGATATTTTCAGTCAAAACAAGTGTAACTGAAGTTTTCGACTGTTATTGGCTGCATTGTTCGGTACTAGCTGGGCACCAGTGTTACATATACATATATAAATACAATACATATATGTATATGCACATATTTTATATATGTTACGGGCCAAACTAGATTGGCCTAGACCAAACTAGTTTATCCTAACGCACATCAGATAAACTAGTTTGTCCTAGGCCAAACTAGTTTATCCTTACACCCATAGGATAAACTAGTTTTTCCTAACGCTCGTGGGATAAACTAGTTTAGCCTGCTATTCATTGGTCTGAACTAGTTTATCCTAGGCCAATTTAGTTTATGCTAGGTCAATTCAATTTTACGTGCTTTAATTGATGCCAATCAGTGTCAAGCGCGCTCATAAGGAAAAAAAGAAAGACTGATTTAAATTCAAATTCAATTTCTCAAAAATGAGTCAGATTCACGCTCAATTCAAATATTTTCAAACGAATATGCTCAACTCAAACACATCTATGGAAGTGAGCAAAGTTCACTAAAAACTCGTTTTTTAATTTTTTTTTTTATTTTTGTTTTTCAATATAATAGAAGTTTAGCGTCCAAGTTTACAAAAATTTGTGAGCTAGTCTTTCGGTTATCCGATTTAAGGACCTTTACGGGCCCGCCCAATTTTCCGTCCCGGGCTTGTTTTGGGGATTATCGTTTTCGAGAGGTTCGGACCGAGATGGCCCAGAACTAATTTTTTTTTTCCGGCTTAAGTCGGGACTGGACTGCATTCTTCTTGAGGTCTGCAGAGGCAGAAATTTTCAGGCCAATTTCCAACCCAGCTCATATGAAAATCATTTGGACCGGTAGGATCTCTGGTCTGTTCAGTAAAAATATCAGTAACATTTGGCCCGTTCAACTTTTTTTTTTAATGAACGTATCTTTAAATCGTTATTATTCCAAAATTAAAATTTATATATTTATTATTATTTATTATTTTTTTAGATGACTAGATGCATTTTTATGTAATAAAATGAAAGTATGGTAAAATCTGAGAAAAATAACCTGCCTATGACAGAATCCCGTGTTTAACAAAAACATATATTGGTCAATGTAAAATGAGGATATTTAATACTTGTAAAAAGAATATAATGCATTTACAACAAACGATGAACCTTCTAATAAGGGAACCTGCCTATGACGGATTTTTCTCCTTTCCCATGCAATTCCGTCTTAGAAGATTTTATTGTATAGAATTTTTTAAATTTTTAAATCTCAAAGCCATAAAATGTGGTATTTGATGATATTAATCATTCTATTGTAAACTATATTGATTTTTTAATGAATCTTCTATTTGTATGTAAATATCGGAATAAATACAGTAGAGTACCGATTATTGGAACTCCAGTTAACCGAACTTCCAATTATCCGAACAGCCTATATCTCTCAAAATTATTTTTAACCGAACTTCCAATTTATTTTTGATTAAAATAAATCTCTGGCGTTTAGAAAAAGAGAAAAAGAAAATTTTAAATGATAAAATGCAAAAAAAAAATTAAAAATACAAAAAACAATTTTTAAATACGCCAGCACTAACTGGCGCTGCCAGTCCTAAACCTGGCTAAAGCGTGAAAGATTTAGTATAGTCAGGAATAGTGGTGTACCGAGTAGTACTTTGGCCGAGTAGCCGAGTACCGAGTACTCGGCCACTGACTACTCGGCCGAGTACCGAATACCGAGTAGTTGTGTAATAAGAAAAAAAAAACATTGATGTGCACATAATGTGAACTTAGGTGTACATATGTGTGTACATATATATAAATATACCTGTGTACATATATATATATATATATATATACCTGTGTGTGCATATATATATAAAAAAATATATATATAGTATATATAAATTAAATAATTAAATTTGAAATGTATTTGTGCACCTTTTAAAGACAATTTTTGACAATTCAGAACGGTAGCAAAAAAAAGGAGAATTGACACATAACAAGTTCAATTATTAACACATATAAAATTTAAATATTCTACAACCCTCCAATTTATTCCGATATCTGAAATCTGTCTATCAAAAATAAAAATGTTAATTGGTTACTGCAACAATTCATTGAATAATGCAAAACATTTCATATTTATTTTGTAACTGTACCTTATTTTCTTTTGATTAAAAATAAAAAGAGAGGTACAGAAAGAGATACAGGCTTTCTTAACAGAAGACTTATGTAAAACTGACACTCCATTTGCATGGTGGGGGAAAAAAAAAAACTTTCCGATTATGTGCAACCTTGAAAAAAAAATCTTATGTGCACCTTTAACCACTGTTTATTCTGAACGTATATTTTCAGAGGCAGGCCAAATTTATAGTAGTAAAAGAAATGCCCTGTCTACTGATAATGTAGAACGTTTGGTGTTTTTGCACCATAATTTGAAACATAATAAATTTAATTAATTTTTTTATTACATTTATTGTATTTTCAGTTTCTTTATCCAAAATAATAGTCTTTTCTGTTTTCCTATATATATTTAAAAACAACTTATTTTTATTTGTATAAATGTGAAACTAAATTTTAATCTGGAATTATTTTAGGAGGGTTTTTGTTCTTAACTTTTAGTATACAGTAGCCTCCCGCTTAACCAGCCTAAACGGGACCGAGGGTTAGCCGGTTAAGAAAAAAACTGGTTAAACTGGAGAAGTTAAAAAATGTAAATAAATAACTGCATATTTAATTAATTAAAAGTGTAGGATAAAACTTTTAGTTTTTTAATTTGTAGTACATATTTTCTATAATTTGTGAAATTAATACTAATAGTAAGTAATTGAATAGCAATAAAAGTTATCACTAATAACAAATAATGAACAATATTTAATACAAATTAAATTGTTGAAAATCTTGTCACATACCAAGAAGTTGAAATTATTCTACATTATGTAAATTTGAGTTAATTAACCATAAAGAAATGAGAACCGAAATTTTCCTTTATGAATTTTGCCGGATGTTGGGGAAAAAAGACGGCCGGTTAAAGCAGAGTTCCGGTTAAGAGGAGGCCGATTAAGAGGAAGGCTACTGTATTTTGTAGACATATTGTTAAATACCGAGTAAATAGTTTTATGAATTATTGCGTATATTATACATTGATATTCGAATAACTTTTTACAGATCAGTTTTAAATTCATATGCTTAAAAAATGAAATTCTTACAACTACTCGGTATTGGCCGAGTACTCGGCCAAAATTTCGCCGAGTACCGAGTACTCGGCAAATTGGCCGAATACCGAGTATTTACCGAGTACTCGGTACGGCTCTAGTCAGGAACATCCCTCAAATTGTCTGTCCATTTATCTGAACTAGTGTCGGGGGACTTGTTCGGATAATCGGCGCTCTACTGTATTAATACCATTAATTTTTTCACAGAGCTTGGAGACTTGAAAATCTGAAAAATTTTATGTAGGAAAACCTTCTAAGACGGAATCACACAGGAGAGAAAAAAAAACTTCGTTATAGCTTAGTTCCTTTCTTAGCAGGTCCGTCGTCTCTAGCAAATGCTCTTTGTGAATGTTTTTACTTTCTTCAATCTACACAAGAAGAAAGTATTGGATTCATGAACATTTTCAAATTCCAGTTTTCGACGGATTTACGTATTTTAGGGGTCAGAGAACCATAAACATGTTTTTACAAAATGTCTGTATGTGAGTGACACAAAGTTTGTTGGCCCTCTATCTCAAGAGCTAATGAACGGAATTTAATAAAACTTGATTACAGTTAGTTCCTGATATAAGTTGGTGCTGATTAGTTTTTGGTGTAAATCGCCGAACAGGTGGTGTGATATGTTGTATTTTTCACGATTTCTGCAATAGCTATATCTCAAGATGTACGGATTTGTTATAAAACTTCAGATTCCGTTAGTCCTTCGTATAATTTGGTGGTGATAACTTTTTAGTGTAAAACGCCCAACAGGTGGAGCTGCTATGCGGCATTATTCTTGATTATCGCAATATTATCTCAAGAACTAATACACGAATTTTCACCAAACTTCAGATTCAGTTAGTCCCTGATATAAATTAGTGCTGTTTAGTTTCTAACGTAAATAGGCCAACAAGTGGCGCTGCTATATAGATTTTTTTACGATTTCCGCAATAGTTCTACCTCAAAAACTAATGCACGGATTTTCATCACACATCAGATTTAGCTGCAACTTGACATAAGTTGTTGCTGATTAGATTTTGGTGTAAATCACCTAACCGATAGCACTGATACACTTTATTTTTCAAGAAATATTAACATGTACGAGATAGAAGAGAGTTTTTAGGATTACCACATCCGGCTAGTTTTCAAACGGATTATATCCAATTTGCACCGATTACAAAAAAGTTTTCCGTTTAAAAAAAAACAATTTTTTTAATATATTTTTTCTCACATAAATATCACTTGACTGTGAATTAATTATGAATAAATGCACCATTAAGAATATCCAAAGTACAGTCGTGGAAAAAAAAAAGTAAACAACCCCTACTAACTCCTCAACAAATTATCGTAGAAGAAAGTTACTGGTACCGAACGATTGGAAATAAAGTCTACTTTTAAATGATGTATATAAAATTTGCTTAGGGGGGCCACCTACATATTAAAACGAACCATAACTTTGTTTTTTTCAATAGCAGTACCCAATTCTGACAGCATAAATTAACTCTACACCCTTCAATTAGCCTAAAAACGAATTTTTATGCAATTCTTACCATAAGTTTCCGAGAAATTAATTATTTTAAAACGAGCGTATTTTAAGGGCTGTATCCAAATTGAAGTTCCGTACTGGATTGTTAACCGAGAGAGCCACTTCCTTGATCAAGGCACCTTAAGCGCCACTCAAGGAGTCAATGAAGCGTGTTAGATTACAGTATGGCAGAATAAATTTCAAAATGTCTACTCACTTCCATCATAGACGGCCCCTTAAACCATCATTTTGCCGTTTTTTAAGCATAATTTGAAAACTACTTGGAAGAAAAATGTGAAATTTTTAAATTTCCATAAAGCAGAACTTAATAAATCTAAATCCATCAAAAAACTTGTAGGTTGCAATTCATAATTTTTTCGAATATTAATTTCATAATTCATATCATAAAATTATAAAAATTGCAAATTCAGCTTATTTATGTTTGGGTATATTAGTATTATTATCACAAAAAAAATTAGCACATTAGGAGCATAATTTCAGGAGATATAAATAAAAATATGAAAATATAATTTAACATTAGAAGCACTCAATTTTGAATGTTTATAATTCAAAAACTTATCATTCAAATGACTTGAAATTTGGTGTCTAGGCATAGTTTGAACTGAAGATTTGAAATATCTCGTTAAAATTGGGTATTGCCATTGAAAAAAAATGAAGTTAGGATTCATTTTAATATGTAGATGACCCCCTAAGAAAATTTTATATGCATCATTTAAAAGTAGACCTTATTTCCAATCATTCGGTACCAGTAACTTTCTTCTATGATGATTTGTTGAGGAGTTAGTAGGGGGTGTTTACTTTTTTTTTTCCACGACTGTACATTTGCAATGCCTTCAGATTTCTGGAATTTTCAAAAATCCGTCGATGTCCCGGTCCCGATGATGCCTGATTTTCAAGGTTATACTGTACATGATTAATCAATACTCCAAATTCCTCGCCTAAATTTTATGATAACCTCTCCTTCCATTCTTTGGTCCTCCAGCACACAATTTGTCATATGGAACATATTTTATATCTACTGGCGGCAGTGAAATAGGGGAAGATAGGGGACAGTATCCCACTACCCATCAAATAAAATATATTACACAGAGGTGATGGCAATACTACTTTGCACAAGGTTGGTGACGGAGAGAAGTTGGGATCAATAAAAGCACGTCAAATTGCATTACCCTAGGATAAACTAGATTGGCCTAGGATAAACTGGTTTGTCCTATGAGCGCTAGGCCAAACTAGTTTGGCCTAGGAAAAATTAGTTTATCCTAAGGGTGTCAGGATAAACTAGCTTATCCTATGGGCGTTAGGATAAATTAGTTTGGCCTAGGAAAAACTAGTTTATCCTATGGGCGTTAGGATAAATTAGTTTGGCCTAGGAAAAACTAGTTTATCCTATGCGCATTAGGATAAACTAGTTTGGCCTAAAATCGGGTTTGGCCGGTAACATATATATGTATATGTATATATTTTATATATACATATACGTATATGTACATATTTTATATATACATATATTGTACGTATACACACATATATATATGTATAGATATACATGCATATATATGTATATATAACACTGGCACCCGGCTAATCGAAAAGTACCCATTGTTTTATAGACAAAGAACTTTTGTACCTGGCAGTGACTTAAAACAACAACAACAAAAATTCTAAGGGCTGAATCCATATCAACTCAGGCAGGGGGGTTACCTTCATAGTCTCAGAAGTTTTTGAATTGAACATATGTTAAAATTTAAAAAAAAGTAAGATACTTGTATATTTTCATTTTGCCCAAAAAAATTCCTGGCCCGAGATACAGGCCGCCAAAGATGACATCCCCGGCATCCTTTCTCAGTCGCGATTTTCGATAAAATTTTTAAAGTGCTCTATCTCTAGAACGGTGCAAGATATTTTGTTGCGGTTTATTTTATTTTAAAGATAATATTCTTCTGTTTAAAATGATATACCCAATTTTGAAAAATGTATTCAACTTTTCTTGTGGCAGCCTTTAGAAAAAAAAAATTGTTTTTCAAAAAAAATTTTTTTTTTTGGAAATGCCAATCTCAAAAATTTTGATTTTTTTGCTGTTGATCAATAACATTGGGAACTACCTTCACTGTAAAGGAGAACTTCCACTTTTAGGTTTAACAAATTTTAGAAACGTTTAAAAAATTCAGAAAAGTTTACAGGAACTGTATATATACAGTTCCAGTAAAAGTCACTGAATTTTTACTTATTTGTATCATATTTGTAAGGATAAGCCTACTGTATATCCTAAACAAGTTAGAAATTGCAATATCAAATGTGGCAAATGCGATGCGTGCATACTATAACTAGTTTTATAAATATTCAGATCTTGGTGCAATAAGTTACACTCTTGGGCAAAAAGGGCATGAATACATAATTTATTATGATTCTACATATTAAATTCAGTAATACGGAAGTAATATGAATTCATCTTAAAAGGACTTAATCGCCATGGCAACCTAGAATCATTACCTATCATGGTATATCATTGAATCAATTATGTATTATAGGATTTTTTAATAGAATGAAGAAAACTTTTATTAATGTCTTTTATGTTTTAATTTGATTTTCATAGCATTTGAAGCGATACATACTTTATTTTTAATACCGAACATAGTAAAACAATATCAATAACATATATCAATTACACAGCAATACAAATTATATTAATACAAGTTAGAGTTCAGACAGATGGGCAGACAAATCGAATCCATAAAGACTTTCAACTTTGTTGGAAATTGTTAAAAGCACATAAATAGGTCGGAATTTGACTTTTAGAAATTTATGTCAATAGACGGAAGCATACTTGAATACTTTCATACAACCCTGTATTTTACCTACTATCTTTATGTACATACCACTATTTAGCTAATATTTAACTAAGATTAAAACATCCTTAAAACCAGTGAAATCACACTTCCAGAGATTATCATCCATAGACGGCCATGTATCTAATTCTTTGCGTAGACCTGTATATCATTTTATCTATATTCTCCAAACATATCTTAGTATACTAAATGTAGTTCAGTGTAAAAATGCATAACTCATTTAAAAATCACCTTTAAGCTACTTTCATTCATACTCAGTAAACCCTTAAGATTTCTTTTGTGTAACCCTGTATATGATTTACAGCATTTATGTACACAACGTAATATGGAAAAATTTAGTTAAACTTAAAAACTCAAACACAACTAAAAATGCACTTCCAGCAATACCCTTACGATTTCTTTAGTGTAGCCCTGTATATGATTTACAGCCTTTATACACACAACGTAATATGGAAATATTTAATTAAACTTAAAAACTCATATTGCAACTAAAAATGCACCTCTAGCAATCATTGCTAATGTACAGTATTTCCAATAAGGTAAAGTATCCGAAATCTTTTGTGTGTCCCTGTAAACACTATGCATTTTCTATGATACAGGAAGTAATCTTTTGTAAACCTCTGCAATAAAGTATGTATCACTTCAAATGCTATGAAAATCAAATTAAAACATAAAATACATTAATAAAAGTTTTCTTCATTCTATTTAAAAATCCTATAATACATAATTGATTCAATGATAGGTATACCATGATAGGCAATGATTCTAGGCTGACATGGCGATTAAGTCCTTTTAAGATGGATTCATATTACTTCCGTATTACTGAATTTAATATATGAAATTACAGTAAATTTTGTATTCATGCCTTTTTGCCCAAGAGTGTAACACTTATTGCACCAAGATCTGAATATTTATAAAACTAGTTAATACTATGCATGCACCATGCACCTCATTTGCCACATTTGATATTGCAATTTCTAACTTGTTCAGGATATATAGTAGGCTTATCCTTACAAATATGATACAAATAAGCAAAAATTCAGTGACTTTTACTGGAACTGTATATATACAGTTCCTGTAAAATTCTCTGAATTTTTTAAATGTTTCTAAAATTTGTTAAACTCAAAAGTGGAAGTTCTCCTTTACAGTGAAGATAGTTCCCAATGGTATTGATCAACAGCAAAAAAATCAAAATTTTTAGGATTGGCATTTTCGAAAAAAAAATTTTTTTTGAAAAAAAATTTTTTTTTTCAAAAGGTTGCCACAAGAAAAGTTGAATACATTTTTCAAAATTGGGTATATCATTTTAAACAGAAGAATGTTATCTTTAAAATAAAAAAAACCGCAACAAAATATCTTGCACCATTCTAGAGATAAAGCACTTTAAAATTTTTTATCGAAAATGGCGAATTGGAAATGGTGCCCGGGATGCCATCTTTGGCGGGCTGTATCTCGGGTCAGGAATTTTTTTGGGCAAAATCAAAATATACAAGTATCTTATTTTTTATTGAATTTTAACATATGTTCAATTCAAAAACTTCTGAGACTATGAAGGTAAGATTTTTTCTTTGGCTGCCTGAATTGACATGGATCATACCTAAGCTTTATGTTCAAAGTTGAATTTTTAACTACAGAACAAATAATTATGTGAAACAATATTAACTTAGAACAACAATTGAAAGATAAACTATCTAATTTAGATCACCAGTTATTTATAGCTTCATTAGCGAAAAAAAAATAATTTTGGGGTTTTGGTAGAGTTCAATTTAAATTGCACAACAGGCAAAGGAATCAAAAAGCAAGCAAATTTGCATTTATATCTTATATTTAAAATTTTGTTGTGTAAAACATATTATCTTGATACAATACTGAATCCTATAGTTTATTTTTTTATGGATTTGTAAATAGCAAATTGTTTAACTTTTCTAAAAGTTACTTCAATTTTTAATTAGTTGATCTTCAGCTTTGTAAGTGGGGGAAAAAAAGAAAGAAAAAGATATTTAGAATATTGTTTTGTTAAGTTTTAATGTTAAGTGCAATATGTTTTAGTTTCTAATTTATATTAACTCTGAAAATACAGTAGACTCCTTCAAATCCGCAACTCTAAAATCTGCACATCACCATAGATATAAACAGTGAAATTTTCAGTTGAGAGGCAAGGACAAAATTACAGAATTTTTCAGTTTTATAATTTTATATCATTCTGTATGTATTTTAATATGTAATTCTAGTTAATATTGAGTGAACTCATGGTTTTTCATGAAGGAAGTATAAATTTATTTCTGAAAAAATATATATATATTGCTGATATCACTGGTAATCACAATCTCTTTACCAAATATATTTAATATATTCTGCACATCACCATAGATATAAACAGTGAAATTTTCAGTTGAGAGGCAAGGACAAAATTACAGAATTTTTCAGTTTTATAATTTTATATCATTCTGTATGTATTTTAATATGTAATTCTAGTTAATATTGAGTGAACTCATGGTTTTTCATGAAGGAAGTATAAATTTATTTCTGAAAAAATATATATATATTGCTGATATCACTGGTAATCACAATCTCTTTACCAAATATATTTAATATATTAATCAAGTTTTTTTGGTTAAGACTGGCAAAACCTGAAATAAAAATTTCTTACTTTATGATTTTGATGTATTGAATAATTCAAGAAAAGTGCATCTCATCTTTATTATGCATACTTAATTATACAGTATTAATTATTTACTTGACCTTTACTTTTAATCCCCAAAGCAGAATATGCTTAAAACTGTGACGTACGTCGCAGAACAATGAGATGTGCTGCAAAACATTTCAAGACAAATGTTACTTTTTTTTAGTGCATATTGATGAGAAAGCAAAAAGAATTCGGGGGGGGGGGGGGGGGGGGGGGTACTACTTTCATTGTGTTCGAATCTATTTAGGAAGAAATAAGAATGTCGCGCAGTAATCAATCTTTCTCCCTTTCTCCTATTTCACCTACTTTTTGAATAACTAGCGATTTCTTTCCGAACGGGAGTTTTCTTCCACGCATGTGCAAAGAACGAAGCAAGGAAAGTTTTTCACTAAAGCTTAAAAGCTGGGAATCGCGAAAAAACGTGAATTTCGCCCAAGGACCACGTAAAAAACACGAATTACGTCAAAACATCGCGGAAAAAACGCAAATTTCATGAAATGATCGCGGAGAAAACACAACTTTCGTGACAAGATCGTGGAAAAACGCTAATGTCGTCAAAAAATTGCAAAAAAACCACAAATTTCGTGAAAAGATCGCGGAAAAAATGCAAATTTCGACAAAGAATCGCGAAAAAGAATCACCAAATTCTTCAAAGTATTGCGGAAAAACGCAAATTTCGTGAAAAGACCGCGGAAAAAACGCAAAATTCGTGAAAAGATCGCGGAAAAAAAAGCAAAATTCATGAAAAGATCGCGGAAAAAACACAAATTTCGAGAAAAGATCGCTAAAAAAACACAAATTTCATCAAAAGATCGTGGAAAAACACAACTTTTGATAAAAATTCGCGGAAAAAAAGCAAATTTCGTGAAAAGATCGTGGAGAAAATGCAACTTTCGTCAAAAGATCGTGAAAAAAACCACAAATTTCATGAAAAGATCGCGAAAAACATGTTTCGTGAAAAGATTGCGGAAAAAACACAAATTTCATCAAAAGATTGCGGAAAAAACACAAATTTCATCAAAAGATCGCGGAAAAAACACAAATTTCGTCAAAAAATTGCATAAAAACACAAATTTCATCAAAAAATCTTGAAAAAAAAAAAAGCAAATATTTTCAAAGAATGGCGACCCCCCCCCCCCACAAATTTTGTTAAAAAATTACAAAAAAAAAATGCAATTTTGTTAAAGGATCATGGAAAAAAACGCAGATTTCGTCAAAAGATCGTGAAAAAAACACAGATTTTTCAAAAGGTCACGAAAAAAAACGTGAATTTTGTCAAAAAAAAACGCGAAATTCGTCAAATGGTCGCAGAAAAATGCATATTAGTTAGTGGCGAGGTGGGGGGTCCCCCTCTGCTGTAACCTTTCTGAAAATTTCCTGTGAATTTATTTCATTGCAGTTAATAGTAAAAATAAAATTTTTCAGTTGAGTGTAATCATATCGAATGGTAAGTAATATATATTAGTAAATTACAATGTTGATAGTTAGAGAAAACACAATTTTGTATGGAGCGTACATAACTTTGTTACAGGCCAGTGGTTAAAAAAAAACTGGCCAGTGAAAAAAATCTGTGTACTGGCCAGTGGGTAAAAATGTTAATTTTGACCTATACTGGTTAGAGACGATATTCCTGTATCCTGGGACCCTATGCACAGACTAGAGTTGGTTCAGGTACATTCAGATAGTAAAATTGTGCAAGATTCCTTAGCACTTATCAATACTTGCATGAAAGAATTCATGTGGGGAAATCATTTGAAAGTCTAAATGAATGTGCAGATGAACTGCAAATGTTTATCTACAAGCCTAAAACTTTGAAATTTGTTTCACATGCTTTTAATGTTTTTCAAACATTCCTAAATGACTTCAAGGCATTAGTTGCAGCCTCTGAAAAAAAAAGAAAATACAAGTCTGAGGGACAAACTTATCAAAAAGAAATATCTTCAGTATAATAGTTATTGCTGATATAATTTCGGTACTTGCTACCATGTTAAAATGTATTCAGGTAACATATCTTCTTCCTTGGGAGTATACAGATTTAATTACAAATCTAAACTGTTATTTGCTAAACATCAAATCCCATCTGACAAGCCTTCATAATTGTGAGAATGTGCAACAATTTATTGATATTGTCAGATCATTGCCAAAATGTTTTTTTTCAAAAATACAATACATTCATGGCACATGTTTCAGAAGAAAGTACTTTCCAAGGAGTACTTCTGCCAGACCTTCCAATAAGTAGTAAAATGTTAAGGTCTACTACTGATAATTCTAGTATATCGTATTTTATCAGTGACATCAAAGATATAGTGCAATATACTGATACATTGCCGCATCAATACAGTGTCCATTTTGGACAAAGCACAGAACTTGATGAGATCATCAAAGCAACAAAATATTTATTCAATTTTGAATATCTGATTTTTCCACGTTCAGATGTGACAAACAAAATCTTGGATCTTTCCAATTTTTTAGAAATTCTGAATGCACTCCCTTGTGTTCCTCCCTCCAAAGAGGAAGGAAAGGAGCTGTATTTTGAATACACTGTATTTCTTGATTCGGTTTATGAAACTGTCAAAGAGTGTCAGGAGAGTGAAACCTATTTTCAAAATAAGACCATGTTAAAAAATGCTGTGAATACTTTAAAATCAGAGATCCCAAAATTAACCAGTTTACTAACTAAAATTTTGTCTATTTCAGTATCTGAAGCTATATGCGAATCATTGGGGTCTACAATCGATAAAAAATTTTCTAAAAGGCCCAATACAGCTGATGGGAATGAAACGACCATTGGCACAACAGACAAACGTATGTTTATTTATACGAATGGACCTCCATTTAGACATAAATCTGTTAGGAAACTTATAAAAGCTGACATTATAACTATGTATGGACCAAATTTCCAAAGACATTTTCTTCATAAAAGTAATATGTCTAAATGTGGAGCAAACATGCAAACCATGCTTTCTCCTTTAGATACAAATTTTCAAAAAACTGATAAATAAGAAAATAATTTGTATTTAATTCTCATTTTTATTGTGTATTTTTATCACTGTTTATTAGAAAGAATTGCAAGCATACCTAAGATATTAAACATAAAACAAATTAATAAAATGCATTTAACATTTCGAGAAATCACGTTTTGACCAAATTTAGAGGAGGAAACATGTTTTGATTGTATGACAAGTAGATAAAACGCTTTTTGAATGAAATAAGTTCTAACTCACAAATAATACAATAGCATTATTTATTTGAATAAATACCGAGTTTCAGTTGATTATTGTTAAAATAAAATGACAGATTATGGTACCTAGTAGTATTCATTAAATATTTACTAAATAAATACTCGTTTGCCAGAAATCCACTTCAAATTTTAAAACCAATATCTTCATCTAGACAGTTATACACATCCCCCTCTTCTTTATTGCAGGCTTATCAATCATGGATAATGTGGTTGTATCATTTGAATATATCATCAGGATGATTTTGCCACTGTTCACTATACATTACCTTCAAAAGTTTTTTAACATATTTGTTCTTTTCAACTGATATGGCGTGGATAAGAGGAAGATATTCTAAAACAACCCTTTGAACAAGGCAACAGTAACTCCCTTTTTAAGAAGATTTACATCATATTCTTCATTTAGATCTTGAAATCTATAATTCTGGAAGCCTTTAACTTTAACAGTTCTCTTATTTTTTTCTAAAACAATCCGTTTCAATTGTGATATGTATGGTAGGTTTCGAAAGTACACATTAAGTGACAACTGTGATTGGCAGACTGGAGAAATCACTGCTTGATTGAATGCAGGCTTTGGAGGAAACACTCTTTGATTGAAACGTCAAGTTTTAAAATTGATTTATAATCGGAGAAATTTTTTTTTTTGTAAAAAATACCATTTATTTCTGTGCAATTTAACACAGAGTTCATAAAAATAACAATAACTCATTTTTTATTTTTTTGTGAGAAAACACGGTTTGAATGTTTGCTCCACAAATATCTCACTTCCAAAGTTACCCGGTAGCAGAAAGTGCGCGATGTGCGTCGCAGATTTATTTTGGACCTTGCAGATAAATTTGTCAACTTGGGAAAAAAAAAAAAAAAAAGTATTTCCTTACGAAAATTCTGACACAAAATATCACGAATTCGACAAATGGTCACCGAAAAATAATCAATTTCGACAATCGTTCACTTAAAAAATCGGTAATTTATAGCCAAAAGGTCGCTATAAAAATGCGAATTTCTTCAAAAGAGCCGAGAAAAAAATGAATTTTGTCCCAGGGTTGTGGAAAAAATGCAAATTTCTGTCAAAGGATCGCAGAAAGAATGGGAATTTAGTAAAAGGATCGCGGAAAGAACGCGAATTTAGTCAAACGATTGCAGAAAAAACACAAATTTAGTCAAACGATCGTGAAAAACGCAAATTTGTGTCAAACGATCACGAAAAAACACAAATTTATGTCAAAGGATTGCGGAAAGAACACAGAATTTCGTCGAAAGATCTCGAAAAACGTAAATTTCAGCCAAAAAATCGCTGTACAAACTTGAATTTTATCCAAAAATCCCGAAAAAAAAAAACCGTGAATTTCGTTCCAGGGGCGCAAAAAAAATGCAAATTTCTGTCATAAAATCGCAGAAGAAACTTTAATTTCATCAAAGGATCGAGGAAAAATCAAGAATTTAGTCAGACAATCGCGGAAAAAACGCAAATTTCTGTAACACGATCGTGAAAAAACATAAATTTCTGTCAAAGGATCGCGAAAAATGCAGATTACTGTCAAAGGATCACGAAAATAAGAAAATTTATGTCAAAAGATCGGAATTAAATTTGCAGAATTTCGTCAAAAGATCGTGAAAAACGCAAATTTCTGCCAAAGGATCGCTGTAAATACGCGATTTCGTCAAAAGATCCCGGGAAAAACGTGAATTTCGTCCCAGGGGTGCCGAAAAAATGCAAATTTCTGTCATAGAATCGCGAAAAAACATGAAGTTTGTCAAAGAATCGAGGGAAAAACGCAAATTTCATAAAGGATCACGAAAAAAGCTTATTTTTGTCAAAGGATCGCGAAAAAACGACAAATTTCATCAAAAGATCGCGAAAAAATGACAAATTTCGTCAAAAGATTGCGAAAAAACAGCAGATTTCATCAAAAGATCGTGAAAAAAAGGCAAATTTCCTTATAAGATCGTGAAAAAACAGCAAATTTCGTCAAAAGATCGTGAAAAAAAAAGAAATTTCCTTATAAAATCACGAAAAAACAACAGATTTCGTCAAAAGATCGCAAAAAAACCCGACAAATTTCGTCAAAAGATTGCGAAAAACGGCAAATTTCGTCAAAAGATTGCGAAAAACGGCATATTTCGTCAAAAGATCGCGAAAAAATGCAAATTTCATCAAAAGTGTAACCTTTCGGAAAATTTGCGGTGAATTTCAGAATTTTTTTTTTTACTCAGAATTACCCCTGGTATTAATCAGTAAGAACGCTGTTTATTTTAACACTCATAATGTTTGTACATAAGAAAATGTAACACGCTACTCCCGCAGACAATTTTCATCTCCCTAAATTGCTGTCGCAGACACGACCATAACTTTCTGTTACTGGGCAAAGTCAGTAACTTCTGTATCAATGCCATGGTTCTAGAAATAAATCTTGCCTCCAGAATATGTTTATTTTGTTTGACAGTGTTTTACGAAACACATCTTTAGCATTTTTATAAAAGATGAAATTACATCCTTACATATGTATATAAACATCCCCCCCCCCCCCCCATTGCGCTTGCAGAACATTTTTGATCATCTGAAATTCCGTTGCAGAACATTGCAAAGTATTCTGCTTTGGAGCTTTTAATAATTTAATCACTTTTTAAATTATCTTACGTTTTATCATTTTAGTTTATTACTTTACCTAATTATCTTAATATTTTAAGCATTCATTATAATTTTGATTGCATTATTACACTCAAATTACTGTTTAAAAATGTAAACAAAGCAATGACCAGAAATCTGCAAAATTCTAAAATCCACACAACCTCTGGTCCCAAGCTGTGCAGATTTGAGGGAGTCTACTGTATTTATAATCAGCAATAAGTTGATTACTGTAATTTCTGATCTATAATCCGCGACAGCATATAAACTGCAGCTGCAATTTTTAGACCTTAAAAAAAATTTCAGGAGATAATCTGCACCGCCGTATAATCCGCATCCTCATTGTTTTCAACATTCCAAAGTACTATTAATGAACCTACAAAGTACTAAATGATAATTGTAATAAAATAATTGCAAAAAAAAAAAAATAAATAAATAAATAAATAATTACAAGTTAAAAATACAAATACTTTTTTTTTCATTGAATCTTATATCTAAAACGTAGAATGGCTTGTGAATAGTACATATAATTTTATAATAACTGATGTTTTTAAATCATCTTCAACATCTTCTGCTTTTTTAATAACGTTCAGGTTTAAATTCTGCAGTGTTAAATAACACTTTTTTTCTTAGGCTGATTGAGATTGCAATTTTTGAAAGAGATGAGTTGAGAAACGCTTTATTCTTCATAGAATCTTGTTGCCAAAAGGCTAAAAAAATATAACATAAAAATCAGAAGCCACTCCCACTAGCACGTATATGTGAACCAATCACGATCAACTGTACGAGCAGTCGATAGCAGACAATGATGTGATAGCTATTTACATTTTTATTTTATGACTGCCAATAGAAACTGGATATCTGAGATGAACTACTGCTTTAAAAAAATTTCAGCAGATAATCCATGCCGATATATAATATGCACTTAAAAATTTAACAGAGCTTTTTTAACGGATAATTTGCAGATTATTGTCCGAAAATTATGGTATTTTGAAAATATCAGATTATATACCAAAAACCAAACATATCGGATATTTTTGAAAGAAAATATATTTACAAATACTGAAATATTTAAGGAAAATTCACACTAGGAAGGCTTAGATTATAAGCTATGAACATTAAACATAAATTTTGAAAATGTTGTAATCACTTACCAACAACTAAATGAGTTACACTCTTGGTCAAATCTTTACTGAAAAATCCTCCCATTAGCTGAACTTTAGAAGAGATGTCATCTCGCAGCTGGGACTTAATATTTGAACAAGAAACTGTAATTTTACGCATTGAAACACTATATACAGGAAAAGGCCTTTTAGGTAAAACATCACCATACTGGAGACAATACAAAATGCATAATGGTCCAACAATTCGGCATTTTAGTGTTTTTAAATGATCAAATGCTGCTCCTTCAAAAGGATCTGCAACAAATAACTTGTGTTCGTTTTGAGATATTTTCAAGCACTCGTCAACAGCAAGCCACATAGGTTCTAACTGACTCGAGTCCATTTGTTCAAAAGCAAGTTTGAGTACTTCAGTGGCCTCTTCAGAAGAGTTGCCAGTTTGGATAAAACAAATATCATATTTAAATGATTCTTGAGACGTGCATGCCATCTTGAAGCTAGAAAAATTAAAATAAAATAAATGAGTTTACTTTATAAGATACAAATAAATGACACCCATTAATTAATACCAAAGTAGTTACAAAAAGTTTCTAAAATATTGATTACATTTTTCAAAAATACAGCAGCAGATTGTAGATATTTATAACGCAAACCTTAAAAATGTGAGGTTGTGCATTATATAGATCACATTTCTCATATAATTAAACCTTGCCACTAGAAGTTGTGAATAATATAGATCATTCCACAGATTGTTAAGTTTACTTTAGTACAAATATGCCAGAATGAAATAATTCATTATATTATTCATTTTCAGAAAATTTTATTGTAATAGCAGCAATTTTTTCACTTCTCAATTAAGGAGATAAAGTTGATAATGTATTAAATTTAGTCCTCTAGTAGAAATTTTGGCTAATTATTAACTAAACTATTATTTAACTAAATTTTATTAAGGATGTCGTATACGCAATTATTTTTTTATGGCAATTTGGTGAAAACCTAATTTTTTAATGCCAGTTACATAATATATTTAAAAATTATTTTCTATTATTTTAAAAAGAAAATAACAATAAATAAAAAATAGTTTAATTAATAAGTATAGAACAAAACAATTGTATAATTTAAAAAAAGAAAATAGAAGTAAATGAACAACAACAGCCAGGTTAACATGTCAAGCAAAATAACGCCATTTTGGCACTAATTAGGTACCCTGGTGCATATATGACATCTGTGCCGCAATTTTTTATAATGTGGGAATGAATGCAGGTGCTTCTTAACTGTAACAGTGATGACTCTAGGCCAATTTGGCAGGGTGCAGCATCCGGTGGTCCTTTTTAACTACTTTATGCACCTGGCAGTCCTTTTTAATTAATTTATGCAACTAGTGGCCCTTACTGTCATTTTTGACATGTACCTTCGATTCATTTCTTTTTTCTGGTTTTGGGAGAAAAACTTCCGATCACAGGAACCGATCCACTGATCACAGGAAATAAATCAAATTTTGTTATTTGGTCGCAGAGAATAACGAGAAATTTGTCAGTCGGCAGTGTGAAAAACAAGAATTTAGGCGGTCGGTTACGAAAAAGAAAAAAATTAATAAAATCATGAAATTCTTCAGTCAGTAGAGGAAAAAAAAATCATGAAATCCATCCATCATCGCATGAAAAAAACCTCACAAATTTCAGGAGTAAATCATGGGAAGAAATCTAGAAATACATTGATCGGCTACAGAAAAAATTTGAAATTTACCATCGACAAAATGGAAAAAAAAAAACACCACGACTTTCACCCACTGGTCGCAAGAAATAAACGCTGAATTTGCAATCAGTGGAAATAAAATATCGTAAAATTCATCAATTGGTTGCTGGAAAATCTTACAAATTTTACTAATAAAAGGAAACTCTAAATAAACCAGTCAAAGCATTAAAAAACAAGGTACAAGAGTGCTTTTTTTTTTAGAATAGTGTGCCTTAAAAAAAAAAAATCCCGCCCGGCAGCACAGTTACCATTGCAGGTATTGTGCGAAAGCTACTGTTTCACCATATTTTTATCTTAAATAAGAATATAATTTACACCATAATCATAAAGTAATGAAATTTTATGTCATATTTATCCAGATTTTTAAAAAAAAATGCTTGATTGATTAAAAAATGTCTTGGAAAAAAGATCATGATAGCCATTCAATTAGTGGCATCTTGATTTTTTTCGGAAATAACGTCATGTTTTCGTCTTAAAAAAGCTTGAGTTTGGTCATATTATTAACCAGAATTAATATTAAAATGTGTATATGTAATATCGACAAAATAAAAATTGAAACACAATGAAATGAATGCAAGAAAAATAAACAATTCAATTAAAGTTTACACACTTGTAAATATTGTGCAGGACAGGACCTACAAAAAGTAACGTAATTTTATTTAGTAATTAATCAGCTCTAATAGCCAAAAGAGCATGATTTAACAAAAAAATTAGTAAAAAAGACATTGTGAACACTGCTGATTTGAACGCCATTTTCAATTTTGTTCCTACAATAGTGGTTCAGTTGATATCATTCTTTAATTATTCTTTATCTCCATCCAGTATACTATAAATTTATTACTGCAAAAGTAAAATGCAGGGGTCGATGTAGGCAAAATTTAGGGCCTATTTAGGGTCCTTTCACAAAAATCTATTTAATAAAATAGGCCCCTTCACAAAAATAAATTTTATAAAATGGGCCCCTTCACAAAATTGAACACCTAATAAAACAGGCCCCTTCACAAAATTCCTTTTAATAAAATAGGCCCCTTATGTAACATTATTTTCATAAAAACTGTTTTAAAAAATAATTTGTAAATAAAACCAGGTCACGAAAAAAAAAAAAAAAAACTTCAGCAAGGGGATTTAAAGAAGTTTTTGTTAAATTCTTGGTTCGAATTTGAGTAGTAACTGGATTTCAACTTTCATCACAAAATGTTATTTTTCGCAAAAATATTATAAAATTCACAAAAAGAACTTTTACTTTTCACAAAATGGACCCCAAGAATAAAAACCTGCATCGACCCCTGAAAATGAGAAAATAAGATTCTGGTTATTTTATTCTTTTACTTACAGAAATTTATACTTATTTTATATAAAGGAATGAATAATTTGAGTACCTACTAAAAAAGAAATTATGACATTGCAAGTTATATTAGATTTAAATGTAATTTTTAAATGAAATACTTTTTATGTTATGTTAGATAAAAACTACACTTTTTACAAACTTACTGTACTTAAACTTTTTAGAACAGTCAGGAATTAAGCTTAGAAACAACTATTTAAAGCTTTTTTGTGTATTCATAAGTCAAAAAATCTGTAGAAACTTCCCAAATTATGTTCATCTTAGATTTTAATACTTTTTTATGTCGTTTTAAACATTTAGAAAAGTTATGATTTTTTTTTTTAATGAGTTAATTAAAATCACCATTTAATCACGGATTAAAATCAACGGCTGAATCGCAAAACAGCCGAGACACTTGGCATCGTTCAATTTGGCGAGGCGATAAATGGATCTTTGTTGTTACCAGTTCGTTTCGTAAATTTTTTCCACGCCTTCAGTTGTGTTATCTTGAATTTGGATTGGTTGATTTCTTGTGTATTGGATGGCTACGCCTACCATTGACAACTCAACTCCACATGTTTTGTAATTTGTATACAACGAGTTGCGTGACGAAGTTTAGAAGAAAGACGTTTTGTAATTGTAAAATTAAATTGACGGTAAGGCTAGAGTATGTTATTGTTAATATATTTTGCTGTTTTTAGTTGTAAAATTTGAAAATTAAAATACCTGTGTAATTTAGTTTGAAATTGTGAGTATTTGTGCCTTTTTTTTTGCTGGAAAGTTAAATGAAGTTTATCGACGACTAGAAATTTACGAAATTATGGCAATTCAGCATTTTATAGAGTTGGTTTTCAAGAAAGAAGATGTTTTTTAAGGTATGTTAATAATTTTATGTATTTTTTAGTATAGTGTTTTATATTAGCCGTTTATTGTATATTTCTCATGTATGCTGACCTTACGAGTTTTGTACATTTTGATATTGCTACGCAATGTGAACTGCTGAATTTCGATATTGCTACGCATTGAGAACTGCTGAATTTTGAGATTGCTACACACCGAGAAGTGCTGGTGACAGTGATGTTTTTTTTTCGGTTAATGAACGCGAAGCGTTCATACATGTACGCTGATTGCCGCTTTAACGAGTTTCCTGCGTTTTTCAGATTGCTGCAGAACTAGGTTGCTGTATTCAGTGATAAATATTATTTTTTTATGAACGCGAAGTATTCATACTTCTTTAAATTAGAAATGAATTGTTCAATGTTTACTATAATATAGGCACTTACTTACAATATTAAATGACCCCATAATTTTTTCTGAAAGTTGTTGAGAAATGAAAATTTTAATCATTATATCGTTACTCTGATTTGGAAAGGTACTTTAAAAATTTCACATTTTCAATAAACTTATGTTGAAATCGTTTGTTTTATTTTGAATCTCATAAAAATCAGCTTTCCTGTGTTTTCTAATACGTCGTTATTTATAAATGTTGTATTTCCCATGATTCCAGGGAGATGACGTAGTAAAAAACAGTCTGGAAGCATTCAGGAAAGTGGACCAATCACGTTAGTTTTCAGGTTGCCGCATTTTAGATTGGCGCATGTGGGGTAGTTGGCACTAGTCAGAAAAGTCGCCAAATGGGGTGTCTCGGCTGTTTTGAGAATCTGCCAAATCAACTGATTAAAATCGTTGACACCCTAATTTATATACAATTAAAATTCAAGATCAATGAAATTTGGAAACTTTAATTGATAGAAATATTCACAGAAATCAATGGATATACTCTAGTAATATGTAAATTGAACAATAGCTATTAAAGAAATGTGAACAGATGTGTTAGAGGTCCGCAGATTGAAATTGACAAAATAATTGGCAATGATCCTTTTTTGTGCGAACTCAGATTTATGGTAACCATAGCTACTTTTCCAACTATCGAAAGCAAAAAAATCACTATTATTATTAACAGAATTATATTATCTATATTTAGGACAGGTGCTAAATTTATTAAAATCAAATCTTATTTTTGTAATTTTTAATATTGCTTTAATTTTTTTTTTTTTTTTTTAAATGCTGATAAAATCACTTTAGTAAGTAACTGCCACGTTGGTTTGTTTATCTCAGAGTTTCAGATAGGCAATCATTTACAAAAATGGTATTTCGGCGTGTTTTTGAAATAAATCAGCAAGTTTAATTTGCGGACCTATAACCTGTTCCAAGAAAGGCAATGCAGAGATTTGGAAATTAAGTTTCATTGTGTACATCTTTGTTTAGGCTTAGATGTGTTATTATCCCGGGTCCGCCATCTTGGATTTTTTTCTTGCATGAAAACTCCTTTTTCGCCAAGTAGTAATGTTACCAATGGTTAAATATTGTTGATAGGTTAATATAATATTGAAAAAAAATGGAATATAATGATTATAACTATTAATAAAAAAATAATTTTTAATTCAAGCCAAGAAAAGAATCCAAGATTGCGGACCCCGGGATAATAACACATCTGTTCCACAATTTATTACTGGATCACTATCCCTATTCTTGTTGGCAAGATGCAGATAGTTTGTTACATATGGCAAAATTGATTCAGCAAAATTTTAAATTTTCAAATCATAAGAAATTTTAATTAAACTTTACAAGGATGTAATAAATGATAAATTTGGTAAATTGTTATAAAATAATGCATTTAATATTTTAAATATTTTGTTCTTATGGGAGACTATTTTTCAAGTGATATTTAACGATTTTTACGTGTGAAAAAAATTCTAAAGTGTTTTTGTAATATTAGTAATTAAGGAAAAGAAAAAACAATAAGTCATTTAAAATGTTTTCGGTAAAGAAAATTTCATATTTCTCAGTGCATCATTTTATTCTGTTGTCTCCAAAATAAGTAAAGAGCGATATTTGTGTTATTTGTTTTCAACAATTTTTGTGCTACTGTCAGATTTCTTGCAGTCTTTACATTGAAGTACATAATGTATATTATTTTTATCAACTCTGTCAAATTAAAATGTATGTATGGATGTTTAATTTCTTTTAAAATAAATTAAAACATTCTTGAACGTATAAATAAATACTTAGATTCATAAAAACCGATTCAAAAATTTACTGAATTAGTGCAGTAGATATAAATTCAAAATAATAGTACTATTAAGGACAGAGAAATATTAAAATAACATTAAACACAGATAAATATTAAAATTATATTAAAGCACGGTTATATTTCCTGAATAATGCCACAAATATCGGTGTCAAAAAATACACATACAATTTGAAAATCAAGTCTCATCTTCTACAACAAAGTAGAAATTTTAGCCACAGAAAATAACAGCGTTTCATGCATAGAGCTTCGAGTGTTTACTTACGGTAATCACTGAATAATGTTTAAAACAAAAGGACAAAACATAATGCTACAATTATTTACCAGAAATTTTAATTTTTTAAAAACGAAACACTTCTTAACGCTCCATAAACATAAACAAATTTCATACGAGCGCAATATCTTATATCCACAGCGTTGCCAATTCTCGATCGTCATACATTCAAATAAATTTTTTCCACCTTTGTAATATTTATTTTACTGACAAATAATGCATAATTAAATTTAAAAAGGAAAAATGTATTGTTATCAGTGTTCTTTCATCCTTTTGGCATAACAATATTTTCTAATTTCAGTGTTTAATAATTTAGAAAAAAAGTTCTTTTATTGTATGGCATTGATTGATTCAGATCCATCATGGCGCCCCCCACGAAATGCGTGCGTTCGTCTGCTAAAGATGAAATAAAGCAGCAAGAAATTCTGCAAGCGATCATTATTGCCGATAATTTTAATGAAAAGCTCCATCCGGTAACAATATCCAAACCCAATGTAAGTACTATGGCAATTATTATATGGCAAAAGTCTGGCTCGTAGTCTGATTTTTGACAAAACAGTTTTGTTTACCCGCTTTCCTCTGTTAGTATTTTTGTAGCATGTAATTTATAACTGTTATATATGGATATATAGTACTATCATTCGGATATACAGTTAATTTCTTGTTTTTATCTTTAATCAGAAATCTGCCATTTAAGTTCAGTATTGTGATTGCATCAGACAACTCGCTCCCTTCTAGTTCATAGATATTATTTTCCTTTATCGGTTTGCCACTCGGCGTCAAGCGGAAATACTGGTGTGATGTCTAATTATATAATGTAGTGAAAGAATTAATTGTTTTGATGTAGTATAAAATGTAGGGGAAGACGGGGTACAATGAAACAAAATTTACTAATTTTTTTTTCCTATCCCCAATTTTGCATGCACAAAAATATAATTAATGCATATTTTTAATCTTGTATTTTCCCCATCTAAATAAATTTTTATTAGGTTCTAAACAATATCTTTATGCTTGAAAAATAACAAAAAATAAATGTCTTACAGTGTTTCATTGTACCCCGTATGCCGGGGTACAATGAAACACATACTGGGGTACAATGAAACACTCCAAATGATAGAAGCAATTTTCACCCAGTATAGTTTATTTTATGAAAAATGAGATAAATACAAAAACAAAACTTGATTAATAAGGAACTTGATAAAAATATTATAGTCTAAGATGAAAAATAAGAAAATTCTATTAGTTTAAGAAATACCTTTCATTTTACATTAAATTGGTGCAAGTCAGTTTCAAAAATTAGCATTTCTGTTTATATTTCAGTTGATCCTGAAGGAATATGGGGTGGTAGTTTCAACAGAAGGAGTTTTTTTTTAAATGTAAGTTTCTAAAAAAAAAAAAAAAAAACTATGTTGGAGTCTTTATATCAAGTATTTCACATTTGACTTCATTTAAATGTATGATTTCCCCAACAGTATATATTTCCTTATGTTTTCATTTATGCGGATACTGCTTGTGCCATACATGTTGTGTGTGAATATCTCATTCTTAGTACCTCGATGACCAGCTGGGCCTGGAAAAAATCTGGATCATCATCAGAGTCTGTAGCAGGCAGAGTTTTTTTACAAAACAATCCCTTCTCAGCTTTTTTTCTCTTTCTGTTTTTTAATTGCTTAACAAGAGCATTTTTTACTGACCTGGTTAGAACAAAACTCTTTTTTTTTTCTGTTTTCCTACTCTTACTTCTAATATATTCTACTTACTACTTTTATTACTATAATAAAACATGTTTCATTGTACCCCGTCTGCAAGTGTTTCATTGTACCCCGCACTGAGGTTACTAAATAAAAATTTATTTTCAAACTTCTAATATTTATTTTTTTTAGTTTGGTTTTGGAGGTATGAAGACAACAACCCAAAGAAAACAATGTATAGAAAAAATAATTATTACATATAACAACAAGGAAAAATAAACAAAATTACTTTTAGTAAAGAAAGTTACTTTCAATGGCGTAAAAGCAATAATCTTCTATTGCTACTTTTGTAGAAGTCTGAATGTATCCAAATCACATCAGTAATTGGAACATATAGTTGTATAACATATATATAAACTGCAACTCTCTATGACAAATTTGACTGATTTTACAAGTAATGTTTCATTGTACCCCGTGTTTCATTGTACCCCGTCTTCCCCTATATATACAAATGTTTGATTCATTATTGATTACGTACAATTTACACAAAAAATGAACGTTATAGGAAGTTTTATTATTTACTTTAAGGATTTTTGTAAATGTTTGGGAAGAGAAATGATGTTTTTCTGCAATCATCCATGTTTTTACATTATTTTCTCTTTTTAAAAATGGTGTAAAATCATTGATTTATAAATAATATAAAGATTTAAAAATGATGTTTTTCCGCAATCTTGGAAAAATTAACGAAACTTTACTTACATCGACCGGCGCAGAGAGTAATCCAAATGTGAGTGTGGTGTGGCGTCGGCATGGTCGCGGGAGCAAATTCTTATCTAACCAAATTCAAAATTTGCTGACTAACAGTTCCCATGATACTAGTAAACCAATAAGCTTCAAGATCTCACGTCATCCATTTGGCCGGTTTTGAAAAGGCATTTCGGAAAAAAAGCAACCCTAAAGCCGTTCGAACGATCCAAAATCTGATGAACAAACTTAAACCAGATCGAAACATTTATCGCCAAACAAAGCGCGCCAAATCTTCTGGCACAGGATATGGGACTCTTCCCGAGAAAGGTCAGGGCAGACTTGTATAAAACCAAAAACTTTCTGTGCACATAAATATTGGGTCAAGAACTTTCTGGAAATGAATGTTTAATAAAATTGCATATTACATTATTTTTACAATATGAATTAAAAAGCAGTAGTTTAAAATACTATAAATTAATAATTATAAAAAAATTGTGTTTTCTTTCCTAAAATTTTTTCCGCTGAGTTCCGAATTTTATGGAAAATTTTCCATGCACGTGTGTCTGTATTATGTAACTCTGGGACAGGGAAAAGTCAGGAAATGTTTTTACCAGAATTGTGTAGGAACTAGGGATTGACCGAAGCAGCAATTTTGCCGAATACCGACGCTTCAGTCGAACTGCATGCCGAATATTCGGTATTCGGCAACCGAATACTTAAAAATTTTTAATACACATTTTTGCATAGCTTTTTTTATAAACTTTAATTAAAATTAATTGTATAAAAATGTAACTAATTTAATTCAGTTACATTTTTATTCTTAAATCTAATTACACAAAAAAAAATTAACTTCTTTCTACTCACAAATTCATTAACCCATCACTTATTTTTTATTATTTTATCACTAGTCAGTACCCAAAATAACCTATGAAAATAAAACTACACAGGCTTAAGGATCAGGATTGTCAGGAAAACAAAAGTTCATTCAAATAAAAACAACAACATTGTCATTAAGCTGATTTACTGATTATCTAAGTCTAATTATAAACATATTGAATAGGAATGTTCTCAAATACTAAAGGTATCATACCAATTTGTATATATTTAACTATGTTTTGTCGACTTATTGATAGATATTTATATTTCGATTAATATTTTAACATTGCGGTGATGAAGATAACAAATTTGAGTGATTTTAATTTAATGGTTACAAAAGTTATAGGATAGGGTTATACTTATTTGATGTGTCTCTTTCCTTTAATAGGTAAACACCTTAGATATACAGAGATGAACTCTGATATACTTATTTGTTATTTGATGTGTATATTAAAGAAAATACACATTAAATAAATTAAAATTATAAAACGAATGTAGAAATAATTAAAATTAAATGATAAGTGAAAGATGCCCATCTGCAGGGTTGCTGGCTTTTAGCCAGGCCAAAAAAAGCCGGCCGTCTTTTTTTGGTTTTAACCACTTAAAAAAAGCCGGCTTTTATTAAAAAAAGTCGGCTTTTATTGGAAGAAGTCAGTTTTTATTTTTTAAAGTTGGTTTACAGTAAATTTGTTTTAAATTTGGATCAATTAATTTTTAATACATTTATAAATATTTTCTACTAAAAAAAATAATAGACTTCTATTAAATTTTATCAAATAAATAAGTCTTTATAACTTCTAGAAGACAACTGTGAACGCATTATCTCTGAAAAAAAAAATATATATATATATATAAACATTGAAAAGGATATATATTAGACTCCAAACTGGTGTTTTGAAATTCTATATTATATAGCTCCACATATACTACACATTTTAAAGATTATATTTAATTAAAACTGTTCTTAACTGCTCTGCTCAACAAGCGCAAAATGTTTTTACACATTTACAAATTCATTTTTTAACAGAAAGATGTAAAATTCGAAAGCCGGACCATGAAACATGAAAGCGATTTGGAATCGAACTGTGTTTTCCATTTTTTGATCCATCAATTACCTATTGAGCTATAAAGAGATTTTGATCATGTGACAAACACGTTTTTTCACCCTTTTCTGAGTGGTTTCTTCTTTCGCGTGGAAATTCAGTTCAAAACGCTCACTTTGACACTATTTTCTGAAAAATCTATTGCATTTGCAAAAAAAAAAACCCAGAAAAAACAGTGCAATTACATAGTTTCTGAACAACAACATCTGCTAGTTTCATGCATTTCTGAACAAAAATAAATTAAAACTTAGGTCAGAAAGTTGCCATTTTGGATTTAACAGCCTTAATGACAAAATATAACATATCAAAATGGAAACGAGAAATTAGAAAAGATGTTTTATTTAAGGAGAGTGGTACATAAGTGTATAAAAAATAGAGCATTTAAACAAAAAAAAAAAAAAAATTCTCAAAATAAAATTTTGAAAAGCTTGTTGCTACGCATATTCATGCATATGCTATTCATAATGTTTTTAATAGTGAGAAATGGTGGTGTTTATTAATATGACTATGTATAATTTTAAATGTTTGCTAGAAATAAAATAAGACTTGTATGTTAATAGCTCTTAAAATTAAGTAATAAAACATAACTAAGTAACCATTGTCCTCTTTAATTTTATAAAGCAGTAAAAATAAAAAAATTGGCAGTTGGTATGGCCCTTTTAGAATTTAGCAGACATATTTGCAATTCTGAATACAAATCACTAGCAAAATCATCGAAGTTTTATTCCAGTATTATGTCCTCATTATTGAGAAATTGGGTTACTTATTAAACTGTAAATCAATTAAATGTCATTAAAACTAATTAAAAACACTTTAAAATGTGTAGTTTATAATTACAATGCTTTATTGTATAAAAGCCAATTATGGCCAAAAAAAGCCAATTTTGGCCAAAAAAAGCCGGTTAAAACCAATAAAAGCCACCGGCCTGGCTTTTTTTAATTTTAGCCGGCTTTTTTGCAACCCTGCCCATCTGCCTTATTTTTTTTTTTCTCTACTGTAGACTGTTGTTTTGATTTCACCCCTATGTAGACTATTCTAAGAAGGAAAAAGTTTTTTTTAATTAAAAATGGCCTTCGACTTGTTTTTTGTAGTGCAGCTGAACTCTGAACTCATGCACTTAATATTGGAACTCATCGGTTAGCTTATTCTACTTCTAAGTAAAAGAGAATTCTTCTACTTCTAAGAAAATACTTATATGCAATTATTCGGCCGAATACTTAAAAGTATTCGGTCAATCCCTAGTAGGAACCCTAAATATAATTCTTATAATGGAAAATGTCTCATTTGTTTTGGAAATTTTAGTCATTCTCTGGAGAAAAAAAAGTCCCTGTCAATTGTATAATTGTTATTTTGAAAAAACAAAATGTGACTGTAGGCAAAGATCTTTAATCTGCACAAGTGGGGACCAAAGATTAAGTGCAGATTATAGAGTATTGTGTGGATTATGGGTCTTTTTTAGAACATTTTAATATCATATTCAGTATAGTATAAGATAAATATGAAATCTAATAATTTAATATGCTATTCCATGAAATGCAATTTTTCAAGTTCTTTTATTAAAGAAATTATATAGTTAAAGTGTAATAAATACATTGGGCTGAATCCATATCAACTCAGGCAGGGGGGTTACCTTCATAGTCTCAGAAGTTTTTGAATTGAACATATGTTAAAATTTAAGAAAAAGTAAGATACTTGTATATTTTCCTTTTGCCCAAAAAAATTCCTGGCCCGAGATACAGGCCGCCAAAGATGACATCCCCGGCATCCTTTCTGATTCGCGATTTTCGATAAAAATTTTAAAGTGCTCTATCTCTAGAACGGTGCAAGATATTTTGTTACGGTTTATTTTATTTTAAAGATAATATTCTTCTGTTTAAAATGATATACCCAATTTTGAAAAATGTATTCAACTTTTTTTGGTGGCAACTTTTTGAAAAAAAAAAAAATTTTTCAAAAAAAATTTCTTTTTTTGAAAATGCCAATCCTAAAAATTTTGATTTTTTTGCTGTTGATCAATACCATTGGGAACTATCTTCACTGTAAAGGAGAACTTCCACTTTTGAGTTTAACAAATTTTAGAAACATTTAAAAAATTCAGAGAATTTTACAGGAACTGTATACATACAGTTCCAGTAAAAGTCACTGAATTTTTGCTTATTTGTATCATATTTGTAAGGATAAGCCTACTATATATCCTAAACAAGTTAGAAATTGCAATATCAAATGTGGCAAATGAGGTGCGGGCATAGTATTAACTAGTTTTATAAATATTCAGATCTTGGGCAAAAAGGAATGAAAACAAAATTTACTATAATACCATATATTAAATTCAGTAATACAGAAGTAATATGAATCTATCTTAAAAGGACTTAATCGCCATGGCAACCTAGAATCATTGCCTATCATGGTATATCATTGAATCAATTATGTATTATAGGATTTTTAAATAGAATGAAGAAAACTTTTATTAATGTCTTTTATGCTTTAATTTGATTTTCATAGCATTTGAAGTGATACATACTTTATTTTCAATACCGAACATAGTAAAACAATCTCAATAACATGTATCAATTACACAGCAATACAAATTATATTAATACAAGTTAGAGTTCAGACAGATGGGTAGACAAATCAAATCCATAAAGACTTTCAACTATGTTGGAAATTGTTAAAAACACATAAATAGGTTGGAATTTGACTTTTAGAAATTTATGTCAATAGACGGAAGCATACTTGAATACTTTCATACAACCCTGTATTTTACCTACTATCTTTATATACATGCCACTATTTAGCTAATATTTAATTAAGATTAAAACATCCTTAAAACCAGTGAAATCACACTTCCAGAGATTATCATCCATAGACGGCCATGTATCTAATTCTTTGCTTGGACCTGTATATCATTTTATCTATATTCTCCAAACATATCTTAGTATACTAAATGTAGTTCAGCGTAAAAATGCACAACTCATTTAAAAATCACCTTTAAGCTACTTTCATTCATACTCAGTAAACCCTTAAGATTTCTTTTGTGTAACCTTGTATATGATCTACAGCATTTATACACACAACGTAATATGGAAATATTTAATTAAACTTAAAAACTCATATCGCAACTAAAAATGCACCTCTAGCAATCATCGCTAATGTACAGTATTTCCAATAAGGTAAAGTATCCGAAATCTTTTGTGTGCCCCTGTAAACACTATGCACTTTCTATGACACAGGAAGTAATTTTTTGTAAACCTCTGCAATAAAGTATGTATCACTTTAAATGCTATGAAAATCAAATTAAAACATAAAAGACATTAATAAAAGTTTTCTCCATTCTATTTAAAAATCCTCAAATACATAATTGATTCAATGATATACCATGATAGGCAATGATTCTAGGTTGCCATGGCGATTAAGTCCTTTTAAGATAGATTCATATTACTTCCGTATTACTGAATTTAATATATGGTATTATAGTAACTTTTGTATTCTTGCCTTTTTGCCCAAGAGTGTAACACTTATTGCACCGAGATCTGAATATTTATAAAACTAGTTAATACTATGCACGCACCTCATTTGCCACATTTGATATTGCAATTTCTAACTTGTTTAGGATATATAGTAGGCTTATCCTTACAAATATGATACAAATAAGCAAAAATTCAGTGACTTTTACTGGAACTGTATGTATACAGTTCCTGTAAAATTCTCTGAATTTTTTAAATGTTTCTAAAATTTGTTAAACTCAAAAGTGGAAGTTCTCCTTTACAGTGAAGATAGTTCCCAATGATATTGATCAACAGCAAAAAAATCTAAATTTTTAAGATTGGCATTTTCGAAAAAAAAATTGTTTTTGAAAAAAAATATTTTTTTTTCAAAAGGTTGCCACAAGAAAAGTTGAATACATTTTTCAAAATTGTGTATATCATTTTAAACAGAAGAATATTATCTTTAAAATAAAAAAAACCGCAACAAAATATCTTGCACCGTTCTAGAGATAGAGCACTTTAAAATTTTTATCGAAAATGGCGAATTGGAAATGGTGCCCAGGATGCCATCTTTGGCGGCCTGTATCTCGGGCCAGGAATTTTTTTGGGCAAAACCAAAATATACAAGTATCTTATTTTTTATTGAATTTTAACATATGTTCAATTCAAAAACTTCTGAGACTATGAAGGTAAGATTTTTTTCTTTGGCTGCCTGAATTGACATGGATCATACCATTGATAATTTGATATACAGGTAAAGTTCTTTAATCTGCACAAGTTGGGACCAAAGGTTGTGCAGATTATAGAGCAGGGGTCGGCAAGTAAATTAAAGCGGTCTCCAAATGCTTTTGAAAAAATTTATCGAGGTCCAGAGAAAAAAACACCTAAGTAATAAGTACTTATTACTTTCAAATTGTTATTTTTACATACATATAATATGAAATAGAAAAATCAGGTATTCATCCTGAAAAATTAAACTACATACACAAGTATGCCTTCTGAAAATTTTACACATTCAAAATAAAATAGAAAAGGCAGGTATTCGTTGAATAATTCATGCAAAAAAATTACACTTGTGGCCTTAAATCAGCTTTTTAAGTTTCTTTCATGTCGTGAACAGCTAATGCGAAGAGTGTCTTCAAGAATGGTGCCTGCTAATCTCGAATGATATTTGTCCTTCAAGAAATTCTTTTTGCAGAAAGTTCTTTCTCATACATATGAAGAGGCAAACATAGTAGGCGGGATAATCGGTAGTTTTTTGCAATTTTCCTACTTTTCTGAGGCATGTTTACCCCAAAATTCTTTAAGTGATGCAGTTTTATACATTTGCAAGGAAATATCTACTTCAAGTCAAATATCTCCATTTGAAGTAAAGGTTTTTCAAGACTGAACAACATCGCAGGCACATCACTCCATTCTGCAGCTGGAGCAACTTCATAAGGCAATTTAAAAAATTGAGGCAACCTACCTCTCCAAAGTTTTAGAATCTTGCTTGAAATTCCTTCACAAGATCCCACTTAAAACTTAGAACATTGCAGTGTGTATTTCAGAATTCTTCTTTTTATATTCAAGAATTTTTGGAAAATGAATAAATTCTTCACTTGACGGTCCAGGCTTCGATCTTCCGCAGTCTGCCAGTTGCCAACTGTGGTTATAGAGTATTGGGGGTATTTTGAGTCATTTTGTTCTTTCCGGGAACATTTTAATACCAAATGCAGTATAGTATTAAGATAAATATGAAATCTAGTAATTTAATATGCTATCACATAAAATGCAATTTTTCATGTTCTTTTCTTTAAAAAATTGTATATATGTATGGAACCATTTATCCGGAAAACCAGTTATCCAGAATCATATTTCTAATAGACTGAATTCAGAATCTTTGCAGAAAAAAGTGCCATACACTGCCAGTTTCACATATGCATTTCTTGAAACAATTGAAGAAGCATGGTGCAACTTGATAGCATGTAGGATTTGAAATGGAAACATATTTAGTTATATTTTAGATGTTTTGATTTTTATGTAGAGGAAACAAAAGAATTTTCGTTTCCAAGGTATTCTCATAAATTACCTTCTTTCAAACTGATCTTACTTGCATCTGATTCTTAAACCGAGTAATCTAATAATTTGAAATCAAAAATAATGTCACAATCGCATATATTTCACAAAACTTTTCACATAGATGTTGCTTTAATGCCTAACCAGTTATCCAGAATACATCTGACCCGAGCCATTCTGGATAAATGTTTCTGTACTGTAATTAAAGAGTAATAAATACATTGATAATTTGATATATTATTAAACTTAAGTTGTTGGGTTTTTTTCGTGATCAATTGCTGAACAATTTTTTTCAATGATCGTTTAATGAAATTCACGTTTTTCCCTATGATCGATTAACATAGTCGTGATTTTTTTCCGTGATCTTTTTATAAAATTTGGTATGCATTTCTGTGATCTTTTGATGAAATTTGCAATATTTTCCCACGATTGTTTACCAAAATTTGTGGGTTTTTTTTTTTTTTTTTTAAAGATTGTTTCACAATATTTTTCCAAGCTCGTTTGAGAAAATTTGCTTTTTTTTTCCCACAATCAATTGTCGAAATTTGTGTTTTTTTTCCATGATCAATTCATGATTTTTTTTTAATGACCTTTGACGAAATTTACATTTTTTCATGCAATCAACTGATCAAATTTGTAATTTTTTTCCGCGACCATTTGTCGAAGTTTGCGATATTTTACAGCGACAAATTTTCAAAATTTGCTATGTATTTCCATGATCTTTTGACAAATATTTTGTTCTTGATTGTTTACCAAAATTCGTGGGTTTTTTTTTTTTTTTTTTTTTTTCCCCATCATCATTTGTTGAAGTTCATGATATTTTTCATCAACAGATTGGCAAAATTTGCGATATTTTTCTGACAAAATTCACCATGTATTTTTCGTGATCTTTTGATGACGTTAGCAAGTTCTTTCCACTTTTGTTCATTGACATTTGCGTTTTTTACCGCAGCTATTTGTCGAAGTTCGCAATATTTTTCAGTGACAGTTTGGCCGAATTCGCAATATTCACTTGTGCTAAGTAAAGCAGATTATAGAAAATTGTGAGTAATGGGTACGCAGATTATCGATCCTTCACTGTATTATGAATTTTTTTTTTGTTTTTCACGATCAATTGCCAAAATTCTAATTTTTTTTCCACGATTTTTTTCAACGATCATTAGATTTTCGTGATTTTTTTCAGTGTTGTTTAATTTAAATCAAATGATTTTTATTTTTTTTTTATTTAAATCAGTTTTCTTTTTTTTTTTTAACATTGATATTAAGAACAATAATCAACATTCAGGTTAAAGTAAAAATCACCATTCATTGTCAGCTTAAAAATTACTTTTTAATAAAGTTAAATAAAATTTTTATAAGTTAAAAATACTCTCATTTTATGAAAGTAAATGCAACACTGCGTTAAAACTATTTATTTGTCGAAGTTTGCAATCTTTTGATAAAATTCGCAATCTGTTTCTGCGATCTTTTAAAGAAATTTGCAATATTCTTCCTCGATTGTGTACCGAAATTCATGTTTTTTCAGTGATCATTTCAGGAAATTCATGGGTAGTTTTTTTCTAAGATCGTTTTTTTTTCCTTGTTTTTTTTTTTTTTTTTTTTTTTTTTTTTTTTTTTTTTTTTCAGTCGTTTCAAGATTCTTTTTTTTTCAGTGATCTTTGGCAGAATTCGCATTGTTTCCTGCATTCAATTGACAAAATTCATGATTTTTTTTCGTGACCATTTGTCGAAGTTCATGATATTTTTCAGCGACAAATTGGCACAATTCACGATGTGTTTCCGCAATCTTTTGACAAAATTCACTATGTAATTCTGCAATCTTTTGAACGATTGTTTACCAAAATTCACGTTATTTTCCACCATCATTTGTCAAAGTTCATGATATTTTTCAACAACGTTCTGACAAAATTTACTATGTGTTTTCGAGATCTTTTGATAGCATTCACGATTTTTTTTTCTATGGTCATGTGTCAAAATTTGCACTTTTTCCACGATCGATTGACGAAATTTGCGATTTTTTACAGAGACTATTTATCAAAGTTCGCAATATTTTTCAGAGACAGATTGGCAAAATTCATGATATTTACATTTGCTAAGCAATGCAGATTATAGAAAATTGCAGATAATGGGTGTGTGGATTATCGATCCTTGACTGTATTTCAATTTTCACCTATATTGGTGTACCATTTTTATCTATACCAGTTCATAAAAATATTACTCCTACTTTTCCTACTGGAGATGAGTCGAGCTTGGGCTCAAACTGAAAGTGATATCTATTTCACCAATTAAATAAAGAAAAAAACTTGCCAGACTATTTGAGAAACAAGAATGAAGTTTTAGTTTCTTAAAATGTTTTATAATTCTCTAAAAATCAGTTTGAAAAAGAACTGTTGTTGATGGGATATAAAGAGAAATGTTCTATTTGTTTCTGAAGCCTTGACACGGTCAATGTTAGTAATGTAAACAAGCCGTGGAATATCAGTTGTCCATCCTCGCTTTTTATTTGAAGTTTTTTTTTTTTTTTTTTTTTTCAGAATTACTGGGTAAATATAACTTATGTCTTTCTGCTATGATGAGCGAATGAGCCCAATCCAACTGTACAATAGTATTTTAAAAGAATAAGAATTATGACTTTTACAGATTTCTGCCAGTGGTTGGGTATAAATAACTAATTTTGTTATTTTCAACAGATTTTCGGGGGCATAAAAATCACGAAACATTGCCATGATGGAGTATTGTGGATTATAATTTATTTCTATGTAAGAAAAGATTTTTAAAGGAGAAAATTTATCTTGGGGAAAAATGTTATTAACAATTTTCTACTGCATACTTTTGATGTTAGGCTCAGACTCTTTGCATTTAATTACATTGATTCACAACCACAACAAATTTTATTAAAATTTAAATAGTCAAAGGGAAAATATACAAGTGACAGTACATTTTTTTAATACTATAATATGTTATAAAATAAAAGAAGACTTAATTTTCAGTCAAATGACTCTTTGTTTTCTTCTGGGGCAGTTTGGGTATTAAAATGTATGAAATGTACTTTTTTTTTTTTTTTTTTGGCAACTGTACATTGATATGATACCTACTTGTTTACTTTCTTGATCATGAAAACTTACCCCATAAAAGTAATGAGTTGTAACACTGCAACTTTCTATAAGCATGACATTAATGCCAGATTTCCCCCAGGTTTAACCCTTTCAGGGACAAGTAATTGTGTTTCTGTAATATTGAATTCACACCCGATTTTTTGAAAAAGCTTATTTCAAAATAAGCAAAAGTAATTTTCCAACACTTTTTCCACCAAAGTTATAAAAGTAAAATTTAATTAAGTTTCTGGTGCAAATATTAATTAAAATTAGGTGACATATATAGTAATATATCCCACCGCCCTTCAATGGATTAAATAGAGGAAGAGCCCTTTTTCCACTGGTGGTGGAAAAAGGGCACTTTTTAGATTCATTAAGGGCACTTTTAGATTTGTTAAGGGCACTTTTTAGATTCTTATAGGCCTAGAGTCTTAGGAGCACTTTATTTTTAAAGGCAACTTTAGTTTAATGTTTAAAAGTTAGGGAACTCTTTTTAAGACACAGTCACTTTTTTGCTATGTAAGCAAGTTTTTTAATACAAAAGGCAGCACTCTCTTGAAAACTCTGTCAAAACATATTCATAAGTTGGTCCTTAACACTGATTAATTTTCTTCTAGCCAGTTTTAAAGGTTTCAGTTAGATGTGCAGATATTAAACAAAATCTTTCACCAAACATTTTGATTTAACTCTATACATACAAAAACAGATGTTTGGAGCAACAAATTGCTCTTTATTTAGTTAGAAAAAGAACAAATATAAATAATCTGTGAAAAAACATTATCAAGGACGATATTCCACAATATAAGAAAGTCGCAATGATTTCTGTTTGAAACAGACTACGTTTTAAGCAGAAATTTCTATTCCAAATTGATTGACTGCAACAACACATATCAAAATAATAGAAATTAAGAATAGATAAATTCATTGTTCATAACGTATTTGAAAAGATTTTTCATTTATATTCTATATTATACCAATTCTTATAACATTTTATGTATTTATTTTAGGTTCTTTTACCAGTTGTCAATGGAGTATTGCTGGACTATCTCCTACAGTTGCTTGAAGAATGTGGCATTCAAGAAGCATATATATTTTGTTGTTCACATAATCAAGAAATTAGGTCTTACATAAGGTATTTTTAATTTCTTTAAAGTTATTTTTAACTATTTCCAACATGGAAATGTTGAAAAGTGTTTGACTTCAGCTTGTCTAACCATCTGTCTGTTCTCTAACTCTCGTAAATGTACTCATCCTGACATGTAAATGATATATGATATTGTGGTGTGCTGTAGTATGATTAATATTATTGCTGTTGAAAATGAAGTGTGTAGCATTTATAGTTCATTTACAGGGATGCACAAAATAATCCTGTTGTATTATGGTCTATCAAAAAGAATCATTTGTGGTCAGGGTTGGAAAAAAAACGGGTTTTTTTGTAAAAAACCAAAAAAACCGGTTTATTTGGTTTAAACCAGGTTTTTTTGGTTTAAACCGGGTTTTTTTAAATATAATTTCCTATTGCATACAGATGCATATCTGGTGATAAAATAAACATTTTTGGATATTATATAAGTAATATAACTTTTGAAAATTTTTAAATTAAATAATTACAGTCAATTATATAGAAAATTGAAATCATTTCTAATTTAAACATTATTAGTAACAGCTATGTCTTATGTTCAAAGTAAACTGCTCTACACAGTGAAACATTGATACCTTGAAAATCGTATAAAGAATCTTTTGATTAATAATATAATAATCAATCAATAAACATTTGATGCAGTTTCATGAATATAATATATTATTCTGTGGTTGTTGTTATTATTATTTTTTTAATATCCAAATACTTCTGGTTATTTTGTTTTCTGAGTGATAACGCCAAGTGTCCAAGGCAACATTTTTGGTCATTAGATTCAGCAACTAACAGAAAAGATTGATTGGTATTATTGAAATGCTATAACTAGCACTCAATTTTTGCAAGCTGTGTTATTCAATTTAATATCTTAAGTTACTCTTTTAAATTCTTTAAGGATAATCTTCCCCAATCCCAATCCAGAAAATTTTCTTTTACAACTTAACCAAAATCTTAAAGATCATTGTATTTTGTTATTAACTACTGTAAATAATCTGCATTTTTTAAATGAAAATATTTTATGCTAAATATTGAATATTATTTATCTATTTTATCTTTTCTAATTTCACATGTTTTAAGAAAAATCTTTAGGGTACCAGATATGTTCATCAGCACATGTTAATTTTCATTCTACATGCATAGAAACATGACCTAGGCTCATTATGTCTCATGTTGACTGCTGAGATGAAGTGTTAAAAGTAGAAATTACTTCTATCTATAATTTAAAACAATTAAATTACAAAAAAAAAGAAAATATTATATTAGATTTTTTCTAAAAAAACCAAATGGTTTTTTTGACAAAAAAACCAATTGGTTTAAACCGTGCCAACCCTGTATTGTCTTACATTTTGCTGTTTTTCTAGGGTTTAATCTAGGAAAAAGAGATTTTTAGCTTTTTGGCTAATTGCAGCCAATAACTTCTAGCCAAATAAAAATAGTTTAGCCAAGGAAGAAAAAAAAAGTTTTTTTATACAAAATTTCTATATACATGAGTATTATTTTTAGTTACGCAATATACAAACAAATACATCACTCTGTAAGATTGACCCTTCGAGATTTGGCTGTATACCACACAGCAGATGCTTTTTTAAATGGAAATTCTTTTCAAAATTGCCCTTCCAAATTAATCATCATTAAGTTATTTAAATTCTTGATTGTTAGTTTGTTTCTCAAGTCAGTTTTTGTTATATTCGTGAGACTGAATCTCCCTTCACAGTCTGCGGTAGACAACAAAAGTGATGCTACCAATTCATACAAAGAAGTCACATTGGGAAACATGCCAGTAATGCCATTTTGATGAAAAAAATAATAATATAATTAGCTAGTTTCATTTCTTTACATGTTGTAGCCAGAATCTGCATAAATTCAAGTCTGAAAAGTTTATACAACATGCATCTGGCACATTGATGATTCAAAGCTAGTGCACATCATATCGCATGCTTATACAATCTGCGATTTTCGTTTTCGCCATATGCTGGAGTCGTATCTGATGCAAATGATGTCACACTGTTTGAAGACTCTTGTATAGAGAGCACGAGACAAATTTTGAAGTGTTGCCGCAGCGTGGATGCAATATGAGATTTTTTTTTTTCCGTTTTTGTGCAACAGCAGCAGATTTACAAAATGCAGAACAACAAAATAGGAATGATATAGCATATTTCTTTGGCTGTTGCTATTTGGCTGATTCAGTAAATGCTTTGGGGGCAAAAAGCACTTCCAGTTAGTTATTTTGCTAGCTCTAGATTAAACCCTATTTTCTGATTTATACAAGTATAATAAAATTGATTTGCATCACTGAGGCAGATGGCAACATGCTTTTTATAGAATATAGAATAAGTAGAATGTATAATTTGTTTACAGAGACGCACAAAATATTTTTATTACATTATGATATATAAAGAAAATCATTTGCAGTGTATTTTAATGATATTACACTACTTCAAATACAGTAAAGTTACCCAGTATTGAGATACACTGTAATATGTTTTCAATAGATTATTGAGTGTGTAGAAAGTAAGTATTATTAGACATTGAAAGAATTGGAGACATTCAAAAGAATTTAGTTTTGGGAAGAAACTGACCATGAGTGATAAATGCCTGATGTACATTTTCAGTTGTGATATGCATTTTAACTTAACTATTTTTTTGTATATTACGAGGTGTGTCGATCATATCCAGGTTGGCACGACATAATTTGCACACGTCATCGGGTATGGACAGTAATTGTTGAAAATGAATTTTTGCCAATTAAAAACTCTTATGATACTCATCAGTGTACAAAATAATTAAAAACTATATTAAAAACACATTAAAATTAAACCTAACGTTTCATGCTCTTTCTAATGAGTCATCATCAGGGGGAGGGGGTTTATGACCTCAATGGAGCAAAGTTACGTACAACACAGTCACTTTCACAATATCAAATTGAAAACATTTCTTAATGAATTTTTAGTGTATTATGTGCTTTTTCATTTTATAAATATTTATTTTGGTGCCTAAATATTTATTTTATTCTAGGAAAAAGGGACATTTCCTAACATCTTTCTGATAAGGTTGAAAAGTACTTTATAATCTATGCCATGATGCATGATTTTTTGTTTTTGTTTCATTCTTAGATCTAAATTTGCTGCTTTCTGGGTAAATCACAATTTTTTTTAATACCATACATAGCTTTTTCAGATTGTCCCCTCAAAGAATTGAAGAGTTTATTTCAGAGGGTCACCCGGGGTAAAATGGGTATAAAAAACAGCTTTTTTAATTTTATGTTTCATAGCAGAAACATTATGAAATATAATCATGTTTTTGTTCAATATTTTTTACATTATGTATCTTAGGTCTAAATTAAACATAATTTTTGTTTCCTTTTTCTTTTAATTTTTGTGTAAAAGACTATACCTATTTTACCCCGGTGTATACCCATTTTAGCCCGCGGTTCGGGGTAAAATGGGTATATGCTTGTTAAAATTTAATTATATTATAATTAATGTGTAAATCATTTAAAAGCTTTGTACCTTCATCCTCTGAGTCATATATATATATATATAAACTGGGGCGAGGAAGAGGGGCAAAAACCCGCCACTTTCAGTTTGTTTACATTTTTTTCTTGACAAATAAAAACACTGTTATGAAACTAGTAGGTATAAGATGCAAGTACCGACAAATCCTATCCTACACCTCTCCCACCCCAAACTGATCCAGATTTTCACTACATCAATTTACGTCCATGCTCTGAATCATGTTTCTAACAGTGCTTCATTTTAAAAGTTTTTTTTTTTTATTTATTTAATGCAGTTCAAAATCAGATAGATATCATCATGAGTATCTGTAGGAAAAAATGAAAAATTAAGTTAACTGAAAAATATTTTTAATCAAAAGCAATTTATAAAGTTAACTAGCTATAACTGACAAATGTATACTAGCTATAATGTACAAAATGTATACTGGCAACGAATGGTGCAGCTTGGTTGAGATAGACTTCCTGACAATTCGGGATGCCTGCACCAGTGGCGTAGCCAGGATTTCGTTTCGGGGCGGGGGGGGGGGGGGGGGGGTGTCCAAAATTTTTTTCTTCAGGTTATATATATATAGTAAAACCTGTCGAGATAAAATCGTAAATATTGCTGGAAAATTCCGTTTTACACAGGTTTTTGTGTTATTAGGTGTATTTGTATAGTATTCTTTTCCGTAGCACAGAATAGTTCTGTTTAGACAGAATTCCGTTATAGGCAGGTTCCATTTTTACAAGTTTTGTGTATTTATATAAGAATACTTATTTATGTCATATGAATAAAATAAAACTTGTCAAAATAATAATTGTCTATAACAGAATCCTGTCTTTAACGGAAGCGTTACATGGTCTTAAATGAATTGCGATACAATTAAATTTGCTGAAAACCTGTCTGAAAGGGGATTTTCATTGTTCTTTAGTGAAACATAGTGAAACCTGTGAAAGTAGAATCTTTCTATAACGGAATCCTGTCTCAAACGGAAGAGTTTCAGACTGCGAAATGAACAATAGATCTTATTGAGGTTGTGTATCTTAGAAACATAATTAATTACACTTCTTTCTATGGAAGCCTGTCTAAAATGGAACTTTTTACCAGTCCCTTTGAATCTTGTCTTGACTGTGTATGTATAATAGAAGTATTTCGAGTAACTTTAAGAATTTAGGTATATCCTTATTTAATTTCTTAATTTAAAAAAAAGCATGGATAAAAAATGTAAGGCCAATCTCTATAACTGCAACTAATAATACATTGAAGTTACATTAATATTTACGAATGAAAACGATTCACTATGATTTAAAAAGCTGAGAGCATACTGAAGAGTTAAATTAACCCATTCGCTGTCATCCACGAGTATACTCGTGGCTTTAATTTATTAATTGCTTTGTCACCACTATTTTAGAATTAAAAATATTGCCTCATTTATTGGCAGAAATTTCGCTGTATTAGTAAAGCGAAACTTACCTTTTTGAATTTGTGGTAGCAAATGACTTTTAACAAAAAAATTGAAAATTACTACTTTATAGTTTTGGCAGCGAATGGGTTAAATCAAGTTTCATATTACATAACATTTGCCTACAATAAAGTTAGGATCAAGTGGTTAAGTTTAAAACAGCAATTTCCATGTTTAATTTCTTGCCATTGAATTAAGAACTTGTACTGTAATAGATATTGGAAAATGATTTCACATAAGTGTCAATCGCATGAGCCATTCATGCGATCTGCCGCGCTCCCCATGGGAGTTTTTGAGATAACCCAGATAGCATGAACATTAGCAGCAAGTTTATTTTTTCTGATATTATCTTGCCGTGAGAAATTTGAATTGAGAAATTCGCAGCAAATCTCCCTCAAGGTATACCATCACCCACTTGCATGAGTAGTTTGTTGTGAAACTGATGCAAGACTGTCTTTAATTCACTAAAGTGACGAAATTAAAAAAAATCCCTCTGTTGAGAGAATAGACAATCAGCACATACACAGAAATTGCAGAAATTTTATTCGGTAGGCACCGCTTTTTCTAAGCGCTATACTTATTAAATACCAAAAAATGCTCGAAATGAATAGTACAAATATTACCTAAACTTGTTTGTGGTGATAAAACCGATGCATGCACCTTCTGACGGCGCTTTCGCATCAATAGACTTGATCAGGTCTATGGACCCCTTCAAAGGGGTTAAACTTTATAGTGTGACATGGAAAGATTACTACTTTGCAGTAAGTCTGCAGTATTATTGATTACTTGTTTGTCGTTAGTTCGCAATAAATTTGATAGAGTATGAATTTAACTTGCACAACAAGTTAGCTGCAAGTTCAAAGTGTGGTGACTTCGGCGTTTGCGTTATCTTGCTGCAGTCTTGTTCTGAACTTTCAGTCTTCTCATGCTGAGCTTACTGCAACTTTGCAGGTTTTCAAAGCAAAACTGTTGCAAATTTTCTGCAAACTAAAAATGCTATGTGGGAAGGTTTTAACTTTAAGAAAAAGATCTTGCATTTTCAGCTACAGAAACTAGTAATGTAAGAAGCACACACATCAAATAGAGTTCATGCTGGAAAAAGCAGTTTCGTTACAATTGTCTTATTCAGCCATAATTCTTTAGGGTTTCCATATTTCATGTCTCGCCACTTTTGATACTATATTCGATCTAATAGCTGCTTCCGATATCTGGTCGTCTTTAAGGAAGTTAAATTTTTGTAATAAGTTTATTTGTGATGTATTAGCACTATTTTGGAAGTATTAGAATGAGTAAAAAATGGTTCATGGTGGTTTCTGTTTTTGTACTTCCCAGCCAATTTATTTTAGATGATTCAAAACAGTTTTAGAACATTCTCCAAGTTCAGCAGTAATCTTCGGACAGGTAGGATTTATGCAGCTCTGGAAGGGATACTTAGGAGTTCCGTGGAAGGGGTAGTGTCCTTCTAGACCATTAATAATCATAAAATTCCGAATCTTCTGATTGCACCCTTAAACAACTTGACAGGAGGATCAAGAATCTCATCTCTGTATATTTCAGCATTCACAGTTGCACTGGTAAAAATGTGTCGGTCACTGCGGCCATCAAACTGATGTCCGTCCATACCACGATTCCACGACCTTTGTATCGATGCCTTTCACGGATGTTTGCAGCCTTATTGCATGTATTTTCTCCCTTCATATACACGTCTGTAGTAACTCTCTCAACAAAATCATGATTCATCGGTAAAGATAACTCAGCTCCAGTCCGTGGTACTCCAATGACGATGATCTCTGCACCACTTTAACCGGGCGCATTTCGCTACCGGAGTTAGTGGAACAAAAATCATAGGTTTCCTTACATGCAGCCTGTCACTCACAGTAAACCAGGATCGTCGAGTTCTTGTTGCTGCGGCAAACTCCCTGTAATCTGAACTGACGTCAATTGCCTATTTCTTTTAGCAATCGTTGGCAAATTACAGTCCTGAGAGCCTATTGTGGTGCGTTTTCTATCTTATCCTGGTTGTCTGTGGACATTATACAATTGTCTTTAAACCTTTTACAGATTCTTGACATGACGCTTTTGGCTATTTATAAGTCTTTACAGACCCCCCCTAAGAGTGTCTGTCCTGCTTCCATTCTCCCTATCGCACACAATTTCTCAAAATGTCTTCTGGATGACATATTCCACCTATTAGAAGCAAAGTTTTACCTAATTACACGTACAATCCTTAAAATTAGACTTCAAATTACCCACGTGCGCTCCTTTTCACATGTGAACTGAAAAAATGGGCTGAGGCTGAAAAATTTGCATATATTTCTGTAGCGAATGTTAATCCCATTGGACTATGTGATAACGTTGACATTGAGTTACCTTTCTGGAAATTCCCTGAATAGAATTAACATAAATCCCCTTTTTATGGTTGTTCCCTTAATTTTTCTCGCCAGTGTATTTTGAAAGTGGTAACAAATAACCAGTCCAAAAATAAAGTTACGTTTATTAATTGCAGGCAGCAGATTTAAAGTAATTGCTAATATTGTCCGTTATAATGTGGGTCATGAAACAAAACCAATGTACCGTTATTGCGTTTGTATAAACTTGTTCTTTCTCATAAGTGTCAACAACAGAACCCCATCGGAGTTCAAGATAAAGAAGTTTTACATTTAATCTAGTTACAGTAAATTTGTGTAAATGGAATAGCAGGTATAATTGTATAGTTATCCTTCCGTCTCGGGACAAAAAAATATATATTTTTTTTTATGAGAGGATTCCGTGTTTTCAGTAAACCTGCCAAGAAGGATTCACAATTGGAACTAGTTTCATTTCAGATAGGTTTCAAACGTTAGCAAGCACAAAGTGTTGTTTTCGCCGAACTTTGAATTGTTTTCATTTGAGATAGGTCATCTTCACAGATTTTGCTGTAATAGATTTATGCTCTTCAGAAGTGGTGTTATAGCAGCGGTTTCCAGCCTGCGGTAGCGTACCCCTGGGGTTACGTGGCTGGTCTGCTGGGGTATGTGAAAATAATATTGGTAATGGCGGAAGTCACAAAAATGTTAGGAATATCAATGTAATTTGCATCGATTTATTATATGGTTGTGATAAGAAGATTACTAATGGAAAAAAGCATGTTTACGTTATCTCCTTGAGTGGAGAGGGGTAAGGGGGACGTGTTTATGAGAAATGGGGGTACTCAGAAATGAAAAACCTAAGAAAGGAGTATGTGAAAGAAAAAAGTTTGGGAAGTGAGTACGTTTTAGCAGTTTTAAGGGATACTGTGAAAACGGAAAGTGTTTATAATGGAAACCTGTCTAAAACGGCAAAGTTGACAGTCCTGAAAAAAGACATACCTTTGAATTATACCTTCTAAGACGAATACCTCTCTAAAGCAGAATTTTTTATAGATCCTTTGTGATTCTGTCTTAGCAGTTTTTACTGTTGTATTTGTATCCATGATTCAGTAAATCAGGGACCCCACCCCCCACCCCTTGGTTACGCCACTGGCCTGCACATCAGCAATGTCGTCTTTCTCAGGGAAGACATAAAATAATCTGGCAGACGACTTTGTTGCAAACTTCACTGTGTATTGTATTCATCTTCATCAGGGATATCAATAATAAGACATGTGAATTCTTGAACAGACTTCTTTACACTGAATTTCACAAGGACCCAGTCACCAATCATTGGATTCCCTACAGCGAGAACCTCTGGTTTAACTTCCATGGGTTGCTTCAACTCTTTTTACTGTTTGTCCTCTTTTAATCCACCCAATTTAATAAATTAGTATAGTTAGCACATGTGTTTTAATTTAATTTATGGTCGAAAATACGATACTTTGATTTAACGTGATTTTTGAGAAATTGTCTGCTAACAGCGATTTTTAATGTTTACATTCCAAAGTGTAGCGCGGATAACTGATGTTTGCGACTAATTTATAGCCTAATTTCATATAACAAAGCATAATTTCAATTTTAGACATAGGATCAATAAAAATTTACTCTCAAAGGTCTTTCAATTTTGATCAATATTAATACATTCATACCTTGACCTCAACTCGCACAAAAAAGATGGCCTGTACCCATTTTACCCCATGTGATAAAAAATGGTATGAAATTTTTGTGAGTAAATAAATTTACTCATTTTTTGAGTTTTCTATTAGAAAAATCCTTCTTCTTTAAAATCCAAACAGTTTATTTTTAAAATTCTTCCTGTATATTTTTTTGGAAAGAAGTTTATCATCCACTAAAAACACTTTGTTCTATCTTCTGAAAAACAAAATGGCTGCCAAGCCCAGTATATATATTGCTAGTTTGTTTTTACCAAGTTCAAATATTGCCAGATATGTGAGCATTTCATTCATACTTTAAATTTTTCAAAAAAAATTTGTCTGGTAAAATAATTTAAAAAATATATAAAATATACCCATTTTACCCTGGGTCCTCCGACACAGTTTTCTAATATTTTTTTGAATGATTTTGCCTTATGAGGATGAGCTTTGAAAAACTGTACTGCCTCCCTCAAAAAAAAAGGAAATTTTTTTTTCAAAAATGTAATTTTTCTTTTTTTCTTTTGTACATTACAAAATGTGTCCATGGCATTGTTGTAAGACTGTAAAATGAGGGGCTCACAACCATAGTAGATCAAGTCCATTTTGAAAAAAAAAAAAATGAGATAGTCCATTTAGAAGGTGCATGAAATCTGTTTTACTTACTCCCACAGTGAACCAAGCTTGTAATCAGTTTTGAAACTCACGTCTTCCTATGTATGTAATATTGGTACTACTTAGTTATCCCGTGAACCAATTTCGCCCAATTATACAAATTGACATAATTTTTATTTTAAATAACAAAAGAACAAATAAATTAGTACAGTAGACTCCCTCAAATCCGCACAGCTTCGGACCAGAGGTTGTGCGGATTTTAGAATTTTGCAGATTTCTGGTCATTGCTTTGTTTACATTTTAAACAGTAATTTCAATGTAATAATGCAATAAAAATTATAATGAATTCTTATAATATAGTGAAATATTAAAATAATTAAGTAATAAATTAAAATAATAACAATTAAGGTAATTAAAAAAAATTAAAGTAAAGGTCAAATAAATAATTAATAAAGTGTAATTAAATATGCAAAATAAAAATGAGATACATTTATCTTGAATTATTCAATGAAACTTGTCTCCATAAGGGTACCCTACTGATTCACATCAAAATAATAAAATTTTATTTTGGATTAAGCGAGACTTAATAACCAAAAAATCTTGATTAATACATAAATATATTTCATTAAAAGATTTGATTGAGAGTGATAACAGCAATATCTTGATTTTTTTCTGAAATTAATTTATGCTTCCTTTATAAAAAAGCATGAGTTCAGTCATACTAATTAGAATTACATATTAAAGTACCTACAGAATGATATAAAAATAAAAAAGGTCTCTAATTTTGTCCCTGCACCGGAACTGAAAGTTTCATTGTTTGCATCTGTCATGATGTGTGGATTTTAGGCGTTTGTGGTTTTTAGGGTTGCAGATTTGAGGGAGTCTACTGTATAACATTAATAAAAATACAAATAAAAATTACTGGATGGAAACATGTGTAATCTGCTTAAAGTCAGGTGAATGTGACATTTATGATCAACCCTTATTGGCATTTAATCTTATACAGGGTGGCTACTAAATACTGTTACACTCCAAAAATTAAGAATTAATATTAATAGTTTGGCAAAACAATTTATTTCTCTATTTTAACGTTTGGCAATCTTCTATTAGTACAGACAAATTTTGTTATAAAGCAAACATTTAAAATTATTTTAAAGAGGGAAGCCAAAAGAATGATGATTAAACAGCTCTTTGATCGCAGATTTCCCGCTGGTGAAATCTTTAAGCAATTAAAATGCCTTGATTTTAATGGAACATTTATATAAAGAACTATAAATGGATTATTGGATACTAATAGCTATGTAAAGTTCCATCTAGGCCAGGAAGTCTACGCTCAGTTCGCACAATAGCGCGCATCAAATTAATTCGTGAAAAGGTGTGAAGAAATCCACAACGTTCTGCAAATAAAATGGCTGCAAAAGAGAACACGAGTCGCAAATCTATTCAAGTTATTATAAATGAATATCTGGGTTATGTGCCTTATCGCAAAAGAAAAATTCAAGTTTTGACTGCTGCACAAAGAATAAAAAGATTACAAAGAAGGAAGAAATTGATGAAGTGGCATGGTAGGAAAGTGTTGACAGAATAATATTTTCTGATGGGAAGCTATTTTGCACTGAACAGTGTTATAATGCTAAAAATGATGTCGTATATTCAGCAACCCTTGAGGATATATCTGAAACCTTTTGAATTGTTAAACGCTTTCAGAACAAGAATTCTGTTAGGGTTTGTGCTGCAGTGTCAAACAAGGGAAAATTGCCTTTGAAGTTCATCGATAAAGGGTTAAAAATCAATACGAATAGTACAAACACAACATATTGGCTACACATTTATTGCCACAAGCTGAAAGGTTGTATTCCAAAAAGAATTAGACATTTCAGCAAGATTCTACACCTCGCATCAAGCTAAATCAACACGGGCTTGGCTGCCTGTCAATTGTCCAAACTTTATCATGCAAGAAGACTGGCCACCTTCTTCACCGCATCTAAATTCTTTAGATTATTGCGTCTGGGGGATTTTAGAGGGTAAAGTAAATGGCAACAAACACAGAAGTTTGGACTCTCACAAAGCTTCCATATTGTGTGAATGGTACCGATTACCTCTTAAAATGATTCGTGCCGCAGTCTGACAATGGCATAAGAGATTATCTTTGATAATCGATAAAGATGACGGTCAATTTGAATAAATTGTTTTCCCGGTAAACTTTCATCTCTGATGTTCATCATATTAGTGTAGTTATCATTTTCAATTTTATAATTGTAAAATAAAATGACTGAATATTTGTAACAGTATTTAGTAGCCACCCTGTAGTTTGGCGATAGATTTTTGGTCGATAGGATAACCAAGTAGTACCATAATATTGTAGCCCATTAAATTTCAAATTAATGTTTCTTAATTTATTTTTTTTCTGTTACAGTTCATCTAAATGGTCTGAAGACAATTCTTCTATGTCAGTATTTGTAATTAGTTCAACTACATTTCTGTCCATGGGGGACATGATAAGAGATTTAGATGCAAAAGCTTTTATAAGGACAGATTTTATTCTCATCAAGGGTGATGTAATTTTCAACTTTCCACTTCAGCCTATTTTAGAAGAACACAAGTGAGTATTTTGATCGTTTGATTTTGTTTTATCTACTACTAGATTATGTACATGAATTATTATTTCTGTATAGCATTTATAAACTATTTTTTTTGCAGAATGATAAATCATCAATTATTCAGAAACAATTATCTAAAAGTTTATCTGGAAAATTCTGTTATTAATTAATAACTTTTTACCCTGTGTTATTGAAGTAATTCTTTTCAGGGATTGATTTGAAAATTTTATGTGTGACTCATTAAAATCAGAAAATACCCATATTCTTTTTATTTTACAATGATTTGTACTCTGTAGTTGTATTTAAAGTCTATCCTTACCATGTTTGTCATTTTGTTACATTATCTTACAAAGTTTTATTAATTACTAGCAAAACCAGTTGTGCCTTTGCATGTGTGATTGTTGAAATATGACAAGTGATATTTGTTTGCCTATTTGCATTAGGGGAAATTATACTGCTCTGGATAATTTAAATATTATTAAATTAGTCATATTTTGATAAAATCTCATTCATTTGTTGCATAATGTAAACAGGAGACTTAAATTAATGAGAAAATCTTCATTCCAAATTCGAACCCATTTACAGCCATACCCTTCTAAAAAACAGATACAATGCAGGGACCCAGAAACAGAATTTTCTGCATCAGTCTGCAGCAAAGTAAAATTTATCTGCAGCTTAACAATACTAGACTAAGCTTGTACTATCATAAGAAGTAACATAAACCCATAAAATAAGCAAAATTTGCATTTATAAAGAAAATATAACAAGGTTACAACAAGTACCATAAATCTAAAAGACTTAAAGTAAATTTTAGCTATTTTTTAAGCCCAGCATTTCTTTTTAAGCTGGTGGATTAATCTGCAAGCTTTAAAATAATCTGCAGCGCCCGCTTCCGTGCTGCACTGTTTCTGCTACAGGGTGCAGGGAAAATCTGTTTATCATCTACAAAAAAACAATTGTTTCTTTTTCACAGTATTAGAATAACTTGAATAATAATAAAAATTAAAATATCCTTAAGTAATAAGTTGGAAAAGATTAATTTAGTATTTAACCTTAATTTTTGTGTAGAGAAAAGTTAAATATGCAGTACTTCCTTACCTGATTTTTAATCATATTTCTTTATTATTGTTTGTTTAATTAGTATATAATAGTAATGAAGTATATAATTTATAGTAGTTAGTATATAATTTGATAGTTAGTACCTGTATAGTTTTTAGTAGTTACTCGTACTTGTGTTTTCTCTTGTTGTTCAGAAAAGTTATGTCAAACGATTATTTTTTTATTTACATTTTTTTAAAGTTTAAATTAAAAAAATAAAGTTTCTGTGCATTTGCATCTTATAAGTTATCCCTATGCACTACTTAAAATTTTTAGGCTGGCAGTTTCAGAGAAATCACAATACTCAAAAGAATTCACGTATCTTTATAACTATAGATGGTACCATGTATGGCCAAAGGTGACCGGTCACTTGCGATTTTAGACGTTTTGTTAAATATCTAGAAAAATACATGAGGAACCTGAAACTGCAGGTGTGTAAACAGTATAGTATGGGTCATATATTTCCGCGAAGATTTTTTCCCGAAACCCCCTAGAGGACCGTCAACAAATTGAAAAAGAATGAATATCTTTTGGATAACCTTCTAAAAACTAATGTAGCAAAAGGATCAAGCTTGAGATTAATAATAAGTGGCTTATTTGTAATATACCATGTTCATTTTTATGAGGATAGCATGTATACTCGTAGAGAAATTACGGTTTTTATAAAAACAGTCCCAAATTTCGCCAAGTTTTTTGCTTATAATTTGCAGAGTTCTTAATCAGGGTTCATACTCATCAGGGGAATATGGGATTCCTGGGAAAGTCAGGGGATGAAATTTGGGTCTTAAAAATCAGGGGAATCTCAGGGGACAATAAAAAAAATACCAAAAACCTGGGGAAACTTGGCGAAATGATTGTCTACTCTGGGAAATAAGAGTACTCTCTCTGCTATTCACATGCTTTGTGATGTCATAATGCAATCGAACTAAGATCTACCTTCAAACCTTGTGAGACATCGAATCGGAAACTAGCCATGCCTTCTAACGTCTGGCGACATCCACTCAAAAACCAGACATGCCTTCAACACCACCAAGCACTGCAAGGGAAAGATTTTTTTCTACATGGTTAACTATTCTTCATTTATGAAGTCTGAATTTGACAACAGCTTCAAATTTGTTTTGAAAATGATACCGGGTGTCCCAAAAAGGACTGACTGATTTTAAAATTCAATAACTTGCAAACGGTGACAGATATTTAAAAAATTCTTGCAGGAGGGTTATGCATAAGGTCAAAAGTTTTATTACAGTGATTTTCAATTTTAGTTTGATTTACAAACAATAGATGGCGCTGTAAGCAATAGTCGCTAAATACAGGCTCGATTTTTGGTCCTTTATCTTGTTCCATGAAGAAAAAGGAGATGGAAATGTATTATCCGGGCCACGAAGTACCAAAAATCGAGCCTGAATTTAGCGACTATTGCTTACAGCGCCATCTATTGTTTGTAAATCGAACTAAAATTGAAAATCACTGTAATAAAACTTTTGACCTTATGCATAACCCTCCTGCAAGAATTTTTTAAATATCTGTCACCGTTTGCAAGTTATTGAATTTTAAAATCAGTCAGTCCTTTTTGGGACACCCGGTATGATCATCAAGCAAGCAGATTGTAGATGTAAATAGACAATATTATGTGTATTATCTTGTGATTGTTTGTAGAAATATAGTTTAAAATAGATGAAATATATCTTGAAGTAGACAGAAAGTCAAATATCAATTAACTCAAATGCATTATTTAATGGATTGTAAAAGGATAAATGTTCATTTATGAATTCATCAGTATTGGATTTTTGATATCTGTATTTTCAAATTCTGAAAATATTTTTTTGTGAAATATTTTTTTCCATATCAAAATGAGCTCTGCCAAAACTGTTTTTAATTTAGACTGGACAGATAAAAATGTGAATACAGAATTTGCATTTTGGGTTGAATGTGTTAAAACTGATACTTACAAGTTTTGCTGCCGTTTCTGCCAGAAAGGAAGGTTCAGAGAAGGTTTTCTTAAATCTCATAGGGTCTAGGAGTCAATTTTTTTTTTTTCCTGTAAAGATTATTTTTCAGATTAAAAAGGTATTGAAAACTTTGAAATTTAAAAATAATAAACTTATTTAATTTTTAAAGTAATAACTTGAAACGCTTGCCAGATTTCATTTCTTTTTTCCCATTGGGTGCAGAAAAGGTTTAAAAGTATAAAAAAGAAAATTTTTGAGAAGGATTTTTAATTGATTAAGCTTAAAGTTTTAGTTACGGGCTAGGAAAGTCAGTAAAACATAAAAATCATTGTGTAATCTGTTAATCCAATCATCAGAAATATGCAGTTTGCTTTATTTAACTTTGTAGCACTTTATTAAAACGGAAAAAAAGCAGACATGTTAGTGTGCTTGTGATTCAGTAGATTTTTGGATTAATTTTTACAGATAATACATAATACAACTTAGGTAGGTAGAAAATATATATAAATTGTATGTTATATCTGATGCATAATCTTTACTTTTACTGATTGCCTCTTTTCAGAAAATATGACAGAGAACATTGTACACAATACGTTGCAATCAGAATTAAAAAATAATAAAAATTGGATGAAAAGTGAGCAGGTTTAGTAAAAAATGTTTCACTGTGCATGTGCAAATGCAATCAAAATATAATATGCATAATGTATTAGCTAAGTATATAGAGCAACTTTTGTGAAAGTCTCAAAATCATAGCTTGAAAATTCTGAAAATTATCGTCGATAGAATAAGCTCAAAATCTGTTGTTCCCAAAAAGATGAGGGGTTGTATCAAATATCTGTTGATTAGTGCCAAGATAGTGTACACAATATTGCACATACTACTATATTTAGATACAACCCATCATCAATTTATTTCCTTTGGGGAACAACGGATTTTTAGCTTATTCTATCGACAATAATTTTCAGAATTTTCAAGCTATGATTTTGAGACTTTCACAAAAGTTGCTCTATATACTTAGCTAATACATTATGCACATTATATTTTGATTGCACTCACACATGCACAGTGAAACATTTTTTAGTAAACCTGCTCATTTTTCGTCCAATTTTTATTATTTTTTAATTCTGATTGCAGAGTATTGTGTACAATGCTGTTTGTCATATTTTCTGAAAAGAACTTTTTTTTTATATTAAGAACTCTGCAAATTATAAGCCAAAAACTTGGCGAAATTTGGGACTTTTTTTATAAAAACCTTAATTTCTCTACGAGTATACATGCTATCCTCATAAAAATGAACACAGTATATTACAATAAGCCACTTATTAATAATCTCGAGCTTGAATGCTTTTGCTGCAATAGTTTTAACAGGGTTAGCCAAAAGATATTCGTTCTTTTTCAATTTCCTCCAGTTTCAGGTTAATTCCTCATGTATTTTTCTAGATATTTAACAAAACGTCTAAAATCGCAAGTGACCAGTCACCTTTGGCCATATAGTGTATTTGCTGAAATTGGATTTTCAAATGTGTTACGCGTTTTCCAGGTTGTTTACTTATACATTATCCTTTACCAGGGTTGTCGGCTTTTAGCCAGGCCAAAAAAAGCCGGCCGGCTTTTTTTGGTTTTAACCGCTTAAAAAAAGCCGGCTTTAATTGAAAAAAGCCGGCTTTTATTTTTCACAAAGGTGGTTTATAGATAATTCATATAAAATTTGGATTAATTTATTTTTAATACACTTATAAATATTTTCTACTAAAAAAATATAAACTTCTATTACATTTTGTCAAATAAATAAGTCCTTATAACTGCTAGAATGCAACTATGAAGGCATTATGTCAGAAAAAAAATTATAAATATTCAGAAGAATACATTAAATTAGACTCTAAAGTATTGGTTTGGAATTCTTTATTATAGCTCTACACATACCACACATTTTAAAGATTATATGAAAGAATAAGAAAATGTTACGCATCAAAATAGAAACATTCTTACATACTGATATTTACTTTTAAAATTGATTAAAACTAAATAGCATATATTTAATAACTGAAATTATCTTATATAATACTTGAGAATACCCAGTAATAAGCAATTGATATTCTAACTTATAAAAATGATATATGTAAAAAGCTTTTCTGCTACTAAGCTGTTATGCAACTTATTCCAGATATGTCCATACAGACAGATTACAATTGTAGAATGAATAATGTTGAAAGAGAAATTGGGAAGGATATAACATATGAGGAAATTTTAGCATATGTAAGTGCATAAAATAAACAGAACAGTTAAAAAAAAGTTCTCCAAATAAAACTTGTTGAATTAGAATTTTGAAAAGCTAGTTGCTGTTTAAAATAGTGGATATTCATGCATAAATTAATGCATATGTTATTCATAATACTGTTTTGACAGACAGAAATGATGTTTTTATTAAATGACTGTGTGGTTTTAAATATATGTTTATGAGAAATAAAATAAGACCTGTATATTAATATCCCTTAAAATTAAGAACAAACAATCTTCTTGAAACACCATCAAAAATTTGTAAATGCGCTAGGCCTTTCGAAAGATCTGAGTCTTTCTTCGTCAGGCGCAAAAAAGACGTCCTTCTACTATGAAAGCAGAGGCAAGACTGAAATGAGAGACAAGGGAAAGGAAACAAGCTGAAGAAACAGCCAATAGGAAGTTAGAAATTAACAGCCAATAGGAAAGTAAAAGACAACAGCCTATCACAGAAGAGAATAATCAAAACAAAAGAACACAAAGTAGGAGGGGCAAAAAATGGGAGGGGGAAAAATACATATAATCCAATATGGGAACACATGAAATTAAAAATGAATAAATAAATGAATAATATATATTTTAAAAAAAGACTAATAATAATACAAAATAAATTAAATGGTAGTACTGAAAAGGTTTTTCCAAGCTGCAGAGAGCATTGTGGAATCAGATTTATCATTAACAATAACATCACGATTAAGATAAATAGCTAAATTTTCAAGAAAGTCCAATTTAGAGATACTATTGGCATAATGCCAATAGTATCTCTGAATTGGACTTTCTTGAAAATTTAGCTATTTATCTTAATCGTGATGTTATTGTTAATGATAAATCTGATTCCACAATGCTCTCTGCAGCTTGGAAAAACCTTTTCAGTACTACCATTTAATTTATTTTGTATTATTATAATGCCAATAGTATCTCTGAATTGGACTTTCTTGAAAATTTAGCTATTTATCTTAATCGTGATGTTATTGTTAATGATAAATCTGATTCCACAATGCTCTCTGCAGCTTGGAAAAACCTTTTCAGTACTACCATTTAATTTATTTTGTATTATTATTAGTCTTTTTTTTTTAAATATATATTATTCATTTATTTATTCATTTTTAATTTCATGTGTTCCCATATTGGATTATATGTATTTTTCCCCCTCCCATTTTTTGCCCCTCCTACTTTGTGTTCTTTTGTTTTGATTATTCTCTTCTGTGATAGGCTGTTAATTTCTAACTTCCTATTGGCTGTTAATTTCTAACTTCCTATTGGCTGTTTCTTCAGCTTGTTTCCTTTCCCTTGTCTCTCATTTCAGTCTTGCCTCTGCTTTCATAGTAGAAGGACGTCTTTTTTGCGCCTGACGAAGAAAGACTCAGATCTTTCGAAAGGCCTAGCGCATTTACAAATTTTTGATGGTGTTTCAAGAAGATTGTTTGTTCTTAGTCATTCACACCAGTTTTAACTTATTTCCTTAAAATTAGTTAATAAAATATATAACTAAACAACCATTGTCCTTTTTAATTATATAAACCAGTAAAAATGAAAAAAAGGGTGTTAAGGTGAGTGTAAACCAGAGAAAGCAATTGGTATGACCTTTTATTCCAATATTAATGTCTTCATTATTGTAAAATTGGGTTATATTGATTTCTACCTCAATTAAATGTCTTTAAAACTAATTAAAAAACACATAAAAATGTGTCATTTATAATTAAAATGCTTCATGGTATAAAAGCCAATTCTGGCCAAAAAAGGCCAATTTTAGCCAAAAAAAGCCGGTTAAAACCAATAAAAGCCACCGGCGTGGCTTTTTTTAATTTTAGCCGGCTTTTTTGCAACCCTGTACCTTTACCTTATTAAATGGTGAAGTTTTGTTCTTGTTCTGAATGTATTGGAAAGTGTTTTCATAATCTGTGCTCGGCATGCAATTTTTCTTTCTTGTGTTAAACATTAAAAAAAAAAAAAAAAGTAAAGATCAGCAATTAGACAATATATTATATTATTTCTCTGAAATTATGTTGTTTAATGTTCTACAATTCAATGTGTCATATATACAGGATGTTCCAAAATTCGACCGACAAATTAAGAGGGGTGATAGAAGGCATCAAGAGGATGAAAAATTACTATGGAGCATGGGGTCGCAAATCATGTATTTAATCGAAAATACAGGGTGTTCTACCCCAACTCAACTTGGGTTCACGATAATAACTTTCAGAAAACTGAAATATTCTACTAAATCTTTTAGTAAACATTCTCACCTTTTGTTGTAAATAGGGATTGACCGAAGCAGCAATTTTACCGAATATCGAAGCTTTGGTCGAAGTGTATACCGAAGCTCCAGTATTCAGCAACCGAATACTTGAAACTTTTAATACGTATTTTTTGCATATATTAGCTTTTTTTAATAAGCTTTAATTGAAATTAAATTCTCAATAATTTAATTCAGTTACATTTTTATTCTAAAATCTAATTACACAAAAAATTATAATGACTTCTTTCCACTCACAAATTCATTAATCCATCACTTATTTTTTATTTATGAAAATATTAAACTATACAGGCTATTATTAAGGATAAGGATTGTCAGAAAAACAAAAGTTCATTCAAATAATGAGAAACAATATTGTCATTAAGCTGATTTCCTGATTGCCTAAGTCTAATTATAAACATATTGAATAGGAATGTTCTCAAAATACAAAAGGTATTATATCAATTTGTACATGTAACTATTTTCTGTCAAATTATTGATAGAATATTTATATTTTGATTAATATTTTAATTTGGTGATGAAGATAAGAAATTTGAGCAATTTTGATATAATGGTTATAAAAGCTATAGGATAGGCATAGGGGTATACTTATTTGATGTGTGTATTTTCTTTAATATACACCTTAGATATACAGATATGAACTCTGATATACTTATTTGATATGTATATTGAAGAAAATACACATTAAATAAATTTAAATTAAAAAAACTAGTAGTAGAAGTAAATAAAATTAAATGATAAGGGAAAGATGCACATATTCCTTGCTTTTTTTGGTCGGTTAGCCGGGCGCCAGTGTTATATATGCATATATATATATATATATATATACATATGTATGTGTATATACATGTGTGTGTGTGTACATATATATATGTACGTATATGTGCATATATATGTATGCATATATAACACTGGCGCCTAGCTAACCAAAAAGTACCCTTTTTTTTTCTCTGTTGTAGACAGTTGTTTTGATTTCACACTTATGTAGACTATTTTAGGAAGGAAAAAGTTTTTGTTAAATAAAAAATGTTTTTTGTAGTGCAGCTGAACTCTGAACTCATGCCCATCCCCATAATATTGAAACTCGTTGTTTAGCCTATTCTACTGCTAAGTAAAAGAGAATGCTTCTACTTCTAAGAAAATACTTATCTGCAATTATTCGGCCGAATACTTAAAAGTATTTGGCCGAAGCTGAATATTCGGTTTACATGCCGAACCACCGAATACCGAATCAACTATTCGGTATTTGGTCAGTCTCTAGTTGTAAATGTGATAATGTTTAAAAAAAAAAAAAGGGTGGGGTAGACGTTTTCATTATATGGCGCCAGCAGTGTGCTCTCAATGTTCCTCATTTTGGACTGTGATGACCAGTTTATATGGTACAATAGCGTCAACTTTTCAAAAATATTGGGTTTGCTCAAATAATTTTGTGTAAAATAACACATATATATATTTTTTTCCTTTAGTATTTATGTGTTTGGAGAGAGAGACGGAGCAGCAAATGACCAAAGATGATAATAATTCAAAATTAAATTACGTTTTTTCTAAGCAAATTTTTAAATTATTATTACTATGATTTTATAATTAATTTTATTAAATTATATTCTTATAAGTTCTTCCTTATAAATACATTAATATTTATTTTAAATAACGTTAGAATTGCTAACTATTGAAAGTGCAAAATATACTAAGTGTCAAGAAAATCATGCATTTTAGTCACTAGCTGCTTTATCAATTCAAGACATCAAAACAGATGGCAAAATAGGCAGAAAATTTACTTTTGTAAAAAATTTAACTATACATCTGCTGAAGCGTTTTCAGTGCTCCTGTAAGTTTAACTGATGTCTTTACTATTTTTCAAACAAAACTATTTTGAGAATGTTAATAAAACAAAAATTCATTTCAGCGATTAAATAAATAAAAAATTAAGTTACGAATTAAATCAATTAAAATTGGGTGGTTGGAGAGACCAAATTATTGGGTGGGCTCGTGCCCCATGGGCCCGTATAACTTGGCACCACTGATATGGTATACCAATTGCTTGAGATCCCTGTTTTCCCAGTACTTTTCATGATGTTATAATGTTTCGCCCAAAATACAAGGTACATATTGTTGCATTATTGTTGTGTTTTTATTTTTCTTAAAATCACCACTGTTAACCCAATGTGCTATGTTACAAACAGTTAGGATGAAACACCCTGTATTTGTGGCTCAATAAGTGGTTTGCAACCCCATGTTCTATATTAATTTTTCATCCTCTTGATACCTTCTATAGCCCCTCTAAATTTGTCGGGCAAATTTTGGAACACCCTATATGTACTGTAAATGTAAATAATTAAGTGGGAGTCAAGGGAAATCTTTTACTGGAGAAAACAAAGGAACAATTTTCATTAAATAGGGTCAGGTGGGGTAAAATGGGTATAGAATTCACTATTTTTAAATGTTCAGTTAAAATTTTCTGATAAATGTTAAACAATTAAAACTTTTTTTGGTATTTTCTTTACATTGCACATTCTTGGAATGAAAATACACAATTTTTATTTTTTATGCTACAAAAGTATGTCTATAACAAAACATTTAATAGATGTACATTTGGTATACCCATTTTACCCCATGCAGGTGAAAATGGGTATAGTGTGGGGTAAAATGGGTATATAAAAGTTTAACAATGAAAACTGTGTAAATAGATTTACCAGAGGTTATATAATGAAGTAATATGGAAAACAATGCAATATAAATCTTAAAAAATTTCATTTTTTTTTTTTTTTAATATGAAATTTAAGTTAATAGGTAAATGATAAATTTTGCTATGAATCAAGCTTAGGTGTAAATGAAAACATTTTCTGGCTACACTTTTTTCAACTCGTATTCTCGCGCTTTTATATTTTAAGGGATAAAAGTCTATTTATCAAAAGCATAATGACCCAGATTATGTAAATGTTTCTATTATCTGCTTTCTTTTTACAATATAATCTGTGGGGATGTCCATTGTTAATGTTGTGATCGTTAGAACAAAGTTTCGGAAAATCTTCCAATTATTTTATTATAAAATATAATGTAGATAAAATTGAAATAACCAGTTAAATACTTACCATCATGTTCCACTCTCATAAAATATGCCTAATTTTTAACAAAATTTTTATTTATTATATAGACTCTCATAAAATATATCTATTTTGTAATAAAATTTTGATTTATTATATATACAAGTAAAATGTTTTTTGTTTCAAATTAGATGTATTTTATGTGAGTGAAACACAATGATATTTAACTAGTCATATCAATTTTTATCCTAATAATAAAATAATTGGAAGTATTTCTGAAAATTTGCTCTAATGGTCACAAAAGTAATGAATGGACGTACCCTGGTGCCTTCAGCATCTGGGAAAACATAAAATGCAACCAATCTTGGACTTTACCAAGAATTTTACTTCATATTCATATGTTCCATCTGCTTCAATAGCCATAGTTTTGCCACTGAATTCTTTGTCTTTTTTCTTAAATACCGGGCTTTCAATCATGCATCTACAGATACATCTATTTTTACTTCAGGGATATTTTCCACAGATTATAGTGTAATTTAAATGTCTTCATTTGTTACAACTTCATTTGCTATTGCTTGGACATGCTTATGTTTCAGCTTTGAAGTTTATTCTAAGATTATTTGGAGGTGTGGCAGATTAATAGGTGTCGAGAAAGCAAAGATGTGTCAAACCCAAACTGCTCAATTACTTTTGTCGACAATTCTAATTTTCTATTTCCCAACTCTTTCGACCTCTTCTTAAAATTTCAAATCCTATCAGCACCTGATATGCCATCTAGAAGCAGAATATTTCTAGAAGTGGGCAATGATTTGGCTAAATTATATAAAATGGATTTCAAGTCTTTCTGATCTTACGAATAATGCACCAGGGCCGAAACTAGCCTTTTTTTTTGCACCTGGGTCAAACATAGATTTTGCCCTCCCACCCCTCAGCAAAGTATATTTAAAAGGAAAATTTTACTAATTTTCTAATAGCCGACTTATTTTAAAATTTAAACTATGTAATACTGACATAAATACATGTAATACTACATAATCTGCTTTGTTAAATATTGATTCATTAAAATCTTGAAAATGAAAGCTAAAAAACTCACATACAGGATACTTATGCCATATTATCCTTAGATTCTTCTATGCTTTGGCATACCACAGACAGGACAATTTTAACAAACAAGGCCCGTGCTAAACATAGACTTGAGAAAAATCGACAAACAAAATCTTCATTTGGTGCCCGGGGCGCATGCCCTTTCTGCCCTCCCCCCCCCCCCTTAGTTTCGGCCCTGTAAGTGCATTATATAAACATTTTACAGTATTTTTAAAACTAATTCTATTCTAATCCTAGTAAAATAAAGAATTTTATTCAGAAAAGTTCTATATAATACCTTAAAAATACTACAAATGTTAAGCCTAACACTGTACCCATTTTACCCCATTTATAAGATTTAAGATAAAACAATAAAAACAAAAGACATTTTCTTGTTTGTAATTTGGAAAAGTATTAGAAGTGCTTAATGAACAAAATGACGTTAAATAAATGAGTTTATATCAGATATTATGAGGTGCAGGAAGAAGTTTAATTAGATTAAATGTGGCATGAAATTGTCCTCAAACGGTTTTACTGTTGCCACTCAAATGGAACAAACTATAAAAACAAAAATAAAGTAGGAGAAGAAAGCTTAAACATCAAGTAATCATACATACTTTTGAAAACTATAATACGTTAAAAAAGTTTTAAAAAATTAAATAATATTTTTTGATTACCCATTTTACCCCACCTGACCCTACATGTTTAAATAAAGTTTTAGACAATGATTTTTTAACCCTCCCATTCCTTCCACCCACATATTTATATTTCCTACATTATTTGAGAAATTTAAAGCAATTTTTTAAAAATATATTTTAATTATATCTATATTTGTTTATAAATAATAAAATCTAATAAATAAACAGAACAAAAAGATTAAAATCTGGAGTGGGGAATTTTCAGAAAATCATATTCTCATATTCTTTGTGTTAACTGGCAAAACACAAATACAGGTTTCGGTGAGCAGTATTTCTAAACTCTGGTGGATTCTGAAAAACATTAAAATATTCACTAAAAATAAAGAAGTACTGGAGTTGATTTTCTGTGAGTTTCAGTGCAAATTAAACTAATAAGTTGATCAGTAGGAATAATTTACAAACAGGAACAAAAGCAGCAAGTAAAAGTAATATGACCATGAGTAAAAACGCAGATACAGTTATGATTAACTCTGGCATTCCCTGTCAGCATTTAAAAACTATTGCATCTACATTTGCAAATGCTAGATCAAAGTATGCTCCTATGTGTGTGCCGCATCACATGCTATGTTACATGTGTAAGTCCTGTCGTAGGAAAGAACGCAAAGGATTTGAGATGGGATGAACAGGAAAAGATGATTTAGGCTTCAGTATTTCGAAAGCGCTGTTTCACAAGGCTACAGAACTCTATAGTTATGAGCTCTAGTGAATTCTGACCAATGTTTGAGTAGTCACTAAAAACAAAGAAGTACCAGAGCTGTGCTCCTGCACAAATTAAGCACTGTATATGTAAATGTATAAATTTATCCTATGCAGTAGGTATATATGAACATATATGTAGTTACTACAAACAGAGTTGGATTTGAAGTGAAAATTTTTCTTTATATTTCCTTAATTATATAAATCAGTACATATTTTTTTCTAAACATATGTTTTTATACCAATTTGCCTTTGTGTGTAAAATAAGTATATTGCTTCTGCATGTATAATAACTACCTCTTAAAAATCTGCTTTCATTCATGTTAAATCAGTATATCATGATACTTTAGCTTATTAATATTTGTTTTGTAAGTGATTTTCTCTGTATAAAAGATGGAAATGATTTTGAAATTACTCTTTTGCTTATTTTTGCTTTTTTGTTGTTTTTAAGCCTTATTATAAATCGTATTATTATTATAAATATTGTGTTTAATTTACTAACAAGGGGAGAGAGGTACCAAGATCAGGAAATGTGATGGCTATTTGTGTTTTAGTAGAATATAGTCAATAGATAAACATGAACATATTAAAGCCATAAAATGTGATTGGGAGAGGAAGGGGGGGGGGTTAAAAAAACAAGCCCCAGAGTTTGTGCTTTATTTACACTTGCATATATAATTGGATAAATTGCTTTTTTTCCTGAGCGATTACATAACGCATCAGACTTCTGAACTTCAGAATTTATTTTTTCTCTTTGTAAATTTGATCCTCGAACAAACTGTTGTTTCTTTTTTACAAAATATTGATAAATTTATTTCGAATCACAATAAAAAAAAAAAATGCATAGTTGTTTAAATTTGAGACAGATGTAAATAAAGACATGTTTTTATGCATATATTTATTTATTGAAACAGAGAAAAGTTTTAATTATGAATTTTAACATTTTTCTGCCTTCAATGAAAAGTAAAAGGAAATCATGTAAGCAGTCTCAAGGTCTGAACTCCAGCGCATTACAAAAGTGCTACGGAGCTGCTGAGAAACGAAGGTAATTTATCCAATTATCCTTGAAAGCATAAATGAAGCACAACTTTAGCACTTCTTTCTCTAAGACCCAATGCTTTATGGCTTTCATATGTTTATCAATTGACAGTATTCTATCATTGCCCAAAAGTTTACTGCATTCTCTGTTTCCAACTTCAGAGCCGCCCCTTGTAAGAAATGATATAACTACCTTTGTCTCTTGTTTTAAATTATATTTTTATCAATTTCTTTTGCTTTCAGAAAACGTCGACAAGAAGATAAAGGCTGTGCATTAACATTATTGTATAGAAGAGCCTTACCTCATCATTCACTTAGATGTAAAGAAGATGATTTCGTAGTTGCTGTTGAGGCCACATCTCAAAAAATTCGGTATTACCAGAGAATAAATAACAGCAAATCCTTCACTATACCTCTTGTAAGTGTTTTAATCTTGAGGTAATCTTCTACATATATAAAATTCAAATGGGAATTTTGTTCTGGCTGCTTTTAATTTGAGTTCTGCCAAATGGATTTTGATGGAAATTGCACTGTTAGTTAAAAATAATATTTCAAGGAAGGTTTTAGTATGTAACATATTGTTCTATATTGCTTAGTTATAAAAGTATGGGGGAAAGTTCTATTATTAAGTCAACCCTATTATGAAAAATTAGCTCTTTTTAAAAGTTCTACTAAACAGATTTTGATGGGAATTACACTGTTAGTAAGATAAATTATGAAAAAAAAAGAAAGTTAAAATTGTATGTAAAATTTGCATTCCGAATTACAAAACTTTCTACATGAGCAGAGCCGTGTGCAAAAGCTAATAAATTTATAAAGTACAGAACTTTCTCAATTCATCATAAACTGCAGAAAAAATAATACATTTGAAGAGAGGCCAGTTCTGGAAAAAAGTACATGCATACAGTACAAGAACAAAAGCAAGACTCTAAATTATGCTTCTGCTTTATTAATGGCATGTGTTTTAACTACATATCGCTATGCTTTCATTGCATTTTTAAGTTTTTACATTTTATATAGTCTGTATCATACCAGTTTGTATTATTTTAGTAAAATTAATGACTGGGAATTACTTTCTGCTATTTGGTTATTTAAGTATACTGTTTTATTTTAAGGAAGTATTTCAAGAAAATGAGGAGGTGTCTATACATTACGACTTATTAGATATGCACATTGCTATTTGCTCGCCTTGTTTTCCACCTTTGTTCTCTGACAATTTTGATTATCAAAGTCTAGATGATTTTGTAAAAGGCCTTCTTGTTAATGAAGAGGTAAATGTAATTTTTTGTAATTATTTTGTAGTGTTATTTGTTTATTTCATACTTCATACGCATTGTACTAAATGTATAGTATTAAAGTGTGAATAATATATATGCGGAATTTTAGATATCAATTACTTATAATATGCGTATGTATCTTTATTGTATGTTGTAATACGGAACTGTATTATTGCATGCCCAGTATAGGTGCAGATTCCCAAAATTTAAAAGGAGCCACTGGCTCCTAAACTCAAAAATTTCAATTGCCACCTTGTGAAACAAATGCATCTTTAAGAGCAGTGTAAACTAAGCTTTTTACAATGAGAGCCATGGCCTTTTCTTTTGTGAAGGTGAACATGTCCCCCTAGACATTTTGTGAATCTAAAGAGGACAAAAATTTCATTTTGATGTTTTAATACATTTTCATATGTCTTGGTAATTATTTGATAAATTTTTATATTTTCAAAATAATCAAGACAGACTGCTAAAATAGTGATTTTTTTTTTTTTTTTTTTTTTTTTTTGAGTGAAACTGAGTATTTCTCTAAATATTTTTTTAGGGAAAAAGTCCTGAAAAACCCATTCACTACTGGTTTTTACTAAATATTTTAACTACACAAGTTTGAAGTGCTTGTATTGTGCTACATGCAGTAAAAGCTGAAATGACCATAACTATTATTCTCATGTTTTAGGAACAGTTGTGATTGAATATGATTTTTAAAAAAAAATGATTGATTATTCATTTTATTGTTTTCTATCCCTCATTTGCTGCATGTCAGATGCTACATGCAGTCATGTTAATGTCAGAGTTATAGGTAAAGTACAAAAGAAATCATAAAAATTATTTTAATATATGCTATTAATTATTAGAAAATATAAATAATTAAATTTGCAAAATCGTACTCTAAATATAACTCCATCATTACACAGTGACAATGATGTATAGTGGAAATATTAAAAATATGGCAACTATGAAATATATGAACTTTTGATAACTTTTTGCATTAAATTTGGATAATTAAATAATATTCAAATTAATAATGTATGTAAAGAATCAAATATTTAATAAAAAATTGCCCAAACTTAAACTTTCAAAAGTAGATAAAATTATGAAAAGATATGCTCACCCATGTTGTGGTTGTTTAAATAAATTAATTCGTATAAGTAAAACTATTTTATTTGAGATAAAAACACAGAATGAGTAAAGTACAATCTTGATATAAAACTTGCACATAATAACAGACCTGCCAACTGCTACGAAAAAATCGTAGTTGCTACGATTTGGACCTATGAACTACGATGCTACGAAAATCGGTCTTAAACTACGATTTTTTTGCAAAAAACACAAAAGCATTTTTTGTTTCTAGTTGCGATTTTTATCCCGCGCAGCATATTTTTCAGGAGTGATTCTGTTCCGAAATTTCCAAGTATTCATTTCCAAAAGTTTTAAAAAGTTAGCCATTAGTCCGAAAATTCGGACATTAAAAAATGCTCATGAGAGAAAAAAAAATTCTGGGCTGCCAAAAAAACTTCTTAACATAAAACACTCTAATCGTGTTTTTGTAAATATTTACGCAGGAATCCCGTTCCTTAGAAACAAGGATGCCATTTTAAGAATTCTGGAGGGGGTTCCTTGAAAGACAAGGTTTGAAATAGTGTGCAAAATCGCATGATTTGCGGTAAACTATCGCGAATTTCGACAAATGACCGTGTAAAAAAAAAAAAAACAATTTCGTCAATTGGTCGCAGAAGAAAATAAATTTCATTAAAGGATCGTGGTAAAAACGTGAATTTTGTCAAAATATCGCAGAAAGAAAGCGCAAATTCCGTCAAAAGATCAGTAAGATGATGCAAATTTCATCGAAAGATTAGTAAGAAAACGCAAATTTCGCCGAAAGATCGCAGAAAGAAAACACTAATTTAGTCAAAGGATCGTGGTAAAAAAACGTAAAATTTGTCAAAAGACCGCATAAAAAATGCGAATTTCGTCAAAAGTTCACGGTAAAAAGTGCGGATTTCAACAAAGAATCGTGATAGGAAAATATGAATTACGATTGTGGGGGGAAAATTGTGAATATCCTGAAATGATGGCGGGGAAAAAAAAAAATCACGAATTCCGTCAAAATTTACTGCACTGGGCTAAAAAAATTGAAACCAGGCTCCTTTTACAAATGGGAAAAAAAAAAAAAAAAAAAAAAAACGCTGCGAAAAGAAAATAAACTCTAAAAATCGTATAAAAATTCTCAGAGGAAAAAATTTACTATATTGAGTTGAAAGACAAAAACCTTATTCCTTTTACGAATGTCAAAAGATGGCTGTGAAACACGAAAAACCAACCAACCAACCTCCAGATTAATTTAAATTTTGTGTGCTACGATTTCTCATTTTCAAAGGTTGGCAGGTCTGCATAATAAACACTAAGTTGGCCAACTTTTTAAAATATATCTATTCTGTGGCTTAATAAGTAATCATATATAAATATTTATTAAATTTAAATATATTTGAATCTTAAGATAAAATTTGGTATAATGATTATTGAAGTTTCTCAGCAACTTGATTAATTTATTCTGTAATGTTCTTCAGTATATTAATAAATGAGTTCATAATCAGGAGTCCAATTTTAAAAGTATTAAATCTATTGTTCGTTAAAGGGTAGTAGGGCAACGCCAATTACATACCATGGAAGAATTTCTAAAAGATTTAAAACATATGAATATTTCCAAATTCAATATTTCAGATCTGATTTTCGTAGAAAATCGCTTAATGAAGAACTATTTATAAATTGAATTATACTTGCCAAATTGGAAAAACATCAAATGAAGTTATTTATGAAGTTAACAGTACTTGCCAAATTGAAAAATATAAAATGAAGAGCTGTCACGAGATAGTGTAAGTTTGAGGATCAGTAAATTACTATCGGCAGTGATGCATGAAAATCTGCAGCAAACTATTAAAAAAAAATAATCGTCACAATTGAATGAAATTGTTGACCATCCGCTCTCTTCCAGAAATGATGCTAGATGTTGCTTCAAGAATGCTCCTGAGATATAACAGAAACAAAACTCTGAATTGATAAAGTAATTGCAGATAAATAGTAGATCATAAATCTTTAATAATGAAGTGAAAACTTTTAGCGCAGCTATTGATTCACAAGCCTGCGATGGTTGTGTTGTTTAACATTTGATAATTAATTTTTATGGGGGGTTTTTTAGCGCTGAATCTGAAAATTACCTTCATTTTTAACCATCATGTTGGGATTTTTTGCAAATCGTAAATTTCAATGGTAAAAAGTAAAAAAAATAGCGAAAATCTGATACTGAAAGATAGAGGAGATGCTTGCGTTTCTTAAATTTTGATAATTGATTTTTATGTATTTTTTAGCGCTGAATTCAAAAATGATCTTCATTTTAGTCATCATGTCTGGATTTTTTGCGAATCGTAAATTTCAAAATCAAAAAACAGCAAAATTCTGATACTGTAAAATAGATGTCATGGTTGTGTTTTTTAAATTTTGGTAATTGATTTTTATGTACTTTTTAGCACTAAATCTGAAAATAACCTTCATTTTTAACCATCACGTCAGAATGCTTCGCAAATCGTAAATTTCAAAGTTAAAAAGTAAGCAAAAATATGACACTGTAAAATAGATGTAAAGCTTTTTTTATTCAATTTTATTTAATTCAATAATGCATTCAATTATTTGGCCTATACTTGGAATTCTTAGAGCTAAACAGCTCAGGGGTCCAATGAGGGGTGGGGGGAGGGGTTCACTTTTATCTTTGAACTTTGAAATTTATGATTTGTGAAAAATCCTGACATGATGGTTAAAAATGAAGGTCATTTTCGCATCCAGTGCTAAAAAATGCATAAAAGTTAATTATCAAAAGTAAAAAAACACAACCATCACATCTATTTTACAGTATCACATTTTTGCTACTTTTTGACCTTGAAATTTATAATTTGAAAAAAATCCTGACTTGATTGTAAAAAATGAAGGCATTTTCAGATTCAGCACTACAAAATATGTAAGAATCAATTATCAAAAGCTAAACAACATGGCGCAACCCAAAGTTTGCAGGCTAGTGATCTATATACGTAACAAATATTGACATTTGTTAAAACTGAAATTTCTCATACTCCCTCTATCTCAGACAGGTTTCATACTCATCAGGGTATTATGGGATTCAGGGGATAAATTTTGGGTTGTAAAAATCAGGGGAATCTCAGTGGATTATGCAAAAAATTCCCCAAACCTGGGAAATTGAGGGCGATTGCTGCTGTTCGCGTGCTTTATGATATCACATCTGTCAACATCCATTCAGTCACTAGACACACCGTCTAACATTGTGAGGTTTGACAACAGTTCAAAAGGAACTTATGAAAAATAAAGGACATTTTTAAATTGATATTGGCACTTGTTTATTATTCATAATGCTTTTTAAAGAGATAATAAAATCAAAAAGTGGAAATTAAATTAAATTCTTGCAGCAAGCTACCAAGTTTTTAAGGACAGTACCACAAGGCATACAGACTTCATCTCTGTTTTACATAAATTCATGTTTTTCTTTAAAGTTCTGTTCATATTGTTTATATAGGTGATGCATAAACTTTATTTTTTAGATTACCCTGTGTTTATTTTTTTTTTATTTTGAGGAGGTAGGAGTGTCAGTGATACTGGTTTAAAAAATGTCATTAATTGGAAAAATTATACATCCTGAAAAATATATGAGGGGATTTTTTCTTGGAAAATGAGTATTAACCCTGTCAGAGAATATGATCCGAATGTCCATTATACAAGGAATCAGGCAAGTGCTAGGACCTCTCTTTCACAGCACCTGCAGTAATCCACTACTTCTGAGAAACTGATGAGTGAAATCTTTCAAATGTTTGAAGTTCATTAAAAAGGATGCTTGCCTTGCAATTGTCGAGTTGAGATAATTACTGGTATGAGCTATCCAACAACGACGATTTTAATCATAATAGTTTTCCTGGTCTCTGAACTCTGTAGCGACTAGCGAGGTGACATTTCTCTTCATCCAAGATGGAGTCTCAAGCACATGTCATGTAATTTAAATATCTCTTTTTTTTTAATGAGGAAGAAGTTAAAACATGGCTGATTGCAACATCAGAATCTAGTCAGATGTGGCAATCCCAAAACTTTCTTCTATCTCATACACGTTAATACTTCCTGAAAAATGCAGCGTATCAGCACCACCTGTTAAATGATTTACACCAAAATCTAATTATCAACAACTTTGACAACTTCTAACTGAATCTGCAGTTTGATGAAAATCCGTGCATTAGTTTTTTAGATTGAGCTATTGCAGAAATTGTAAAAAATTCTGCATAGCAGTGCCACCTGTTGTGCGATTTACACCAAAAACTAATTGGGACCAATTTATACGAGGAAGTTACTGAATCTGAAGCTTGATGAAAATTCATGCATTAGTTCTTGAGATATAGCTATTGCGGAAATCGTGAAAAATGGATCACAACAGTGCCACCTGTTGCGCGATTTACATCAAAAATTAAACAGCGCTAATTTATATCAGGGACTAACTGAATCTGAAGTTTGATGAAAATTCATGCATTTTTTCTTGAGTTAGAGCTATTGCAATAACAGGGTGTCTACAGAAATTCTAAAAAAAAGTTCCCTGATTTTTCTATGATTTCCCTGACTATTTTTATCAGACTTCCCTGATTTCCATTATTAACAATACACATGCGGTATTTTTTCATGTATGCAGATTCCTCGTATAACATACTTATCCAGCTTGCTAATATCTCATTTGAGAGAAAAAACAAGAGAAAAACATAAAAATTGCCTAATATTCATTAAGTATTGGTTGACAGTTTTATAAATCCGAACTCAACTAACTTCATAGCATCCAACATCATATAGAAGCCAATGGATATAGGGTGACCAGACAGTTTCCTCATTTTCTGAAAAATATTCAATTCTAAGACATCTAAATCTGACGGGATAACTAATTGGATTAAGCTGGGCACCTGATCAGGTTATGCTAATGTATCATTTAAAATTTTTAAAAATGTGTAAATTGCTATGAACAGAAAATCAGGACATCTGATCACCTTAGTTTATGTTAAATATCAAAAACTCATACCATGCGCATCTTTTAAAAAATATTGGGAAAGATTAATCAGCATGGGAAAAAATATGATACATAAAATAGACGAATCAGTCTCATTAGCAAGGTGAAAATGCAAATATTTTCGCAATATAGACAAATTTCCCTGATTTTCCAGTATTTTTACAAAGTTCCCTGACATTTCCCTGATTTTTCCAGAGTGATAAACCTCCCTGATTTTTCCATGATTCCCTTATTTCCAGATTTTGTAGACACCCTGAATAATAATGAATAATGCAGCATAGCAGCGCCATCTGTTGGGCGGTTTTCACCAAATTGTAATCAACACCTAACTATTGGGAGTACAAATTAATTCGGTCCGTTTTCAATAGATGGCTCTGGCTGATTTGTTTACTGAATAATGATAGATGTTTTTGGCATTGTTAGAAAGGTTTGACCTTTGTCAACCATATTCAGTCAACGAAGCTTCGAGTTTTATACAACAAAATTGGTTTTCTGAGCATTCAATATGTCGAGTTTTGTGCTAAATAAACAACATTTGCGGGAAGTTTTGATTTTCTTTTTTAATTGGAAGAAAAGTGCCGCTGAAGCGCATCGATCGCTTGTGGAAGTATATGGTGAATCTGCGCCATCTGATAAATCATGTAGAGAGTGGTTTCGACGCTTCAAAAATGGTGATTTTAGTGTCGAAGACAAGGAGCGCCCGGGCCAGCCGAAAAAGTTCGAAGACGCCGAATTGGAGGAATTGCTCGATCAAGATCCGTGCCAAACGCAACAAGAGCTTGCAGGATCGTTGGGAGTCACTCAGCAAGCAATTTCCGTGCGCTTAAAAAACATGGGAATGGTTCAAAAGCAAGGAAATTGGGTCCCATACGAGTTGAAACCGCGCAACGTTGAAAAGCGATTTTTCATCAGTGGACTGCTGCTCGAACGATAACAAAGGAAAGGTTTTTTGCATCGAGTTGTTACCGGAGACGAAAAGTGGATACACTACGATAACCCCAAGAAGAGAAAATACTATGCTCGGCCTGGTGAATCATTGCCATCAACATCAACGCCAAAGTCGAATATTCATGGTCTGAAGGTAATGCTGTGCGTTTGGTGGGATCAGACTGGGATAGTGTACTATGAGCTGCTAAAACCTGGCGAAACAGTTATTGGCCAACGCTACGGACTGCAATTAATGCGTTTGAGCCGAGCATTGCGTGAAAAACGGCCAGAAACCATCGAAAGGCATGTGGCAATTGTCGTTAAAAATTACTTGGAAACGTTGAAATGGGAGGTCCTACCCCACCTGCCGTATTCGCCAGACATTGCTCCTTCTGATTATTGGTTGTTCCGACGGATGCATCACGATTTGGCTGGACACCGCTTCACTTCTTCCGAAGAAATTCAAGAATGGCTCGATTCATGGTTTGCGTCCAGAGAGGACTCATTTTTCAGAGATGGAATTCGAAAATTGCCAGAAAGGTGGACAAAGGTTGTGGCTGCCGATGGACAATACATTGAATAACATGTTTTTTCATTTTGATAATAAATAAAATGTTTTTTTAACGAAAAAAAAACGGACCGAATTAATTTGTACTCCCAATATATCCTGGACTAACTGAATCTGAAGTTTTATGAAAATCCGTGCAGTAGTTCGTGAGATATAGCTGTTGCAGAAATCATGAAAAATGCCGCATAGCAGTGCCACCTGTTGGGCGATTTTCACCAAAAACTAATCAGGACCAGTTTATATCAAGGTTTAACTGAATCTAAAGTTTTGTGAAATCCTGTGCATTAGTTCTTGAGATAGAGCGCCCCAAAATTTTTCTCACATACAGACTCACAGAGTGACAGACAGACATTTTCTAAAAATCATCAAATCGTGTTCAGGACATTCTAAAACGTATAAATCCGTCGAAAACCGGAAGTTGAAAATTTTCACGAATCCAATACTTTCTTCTTGTAAAGATAGAAGAAAGTAAAAATGCAGGGCATGCGAATTTAAAAGTTAAGAAAGTAAGGAAATATTGTTTTCTGCATAATTTGCAAATTGCTGGTCAAAAACTGATGAACTTTTGGCTATTGGATGGAAATATTTATTTAAATGTGATAATATATTTTAAAGCCAGAATAATGAGTATTTAATAAATTTTTAGAATGCAATTTTTCAGAACTTAGCTAAAGATCGCAATATTTTTCAGAAATACTATTTATGAATATTCCGTTTTGTTTACATTCTTGAAATGATAAATAATTTAATGGATATTTCTATAAATGAATATTATTTTTGAATTAATAATGGAATATAACTGTTTTATATGAAATTTTTAGATTCATTAATTATGCTTTTAAAGAAATTGTTTTGATGTGAATAAAGAAATAATGTATAATTAATTTTAAATATTAAAAGAAGGAAAATGTACGAGACATTGTAACACCTGTCATTTTGATTATGAGATGCTCCTATTTTAAGAACATAAATATATTTTTGTTGATGAATTTCTTTTACTTAAAATTGAAACATTTTAAAACTCATTTAGATTTTGTATGTGGAAAGGGGAGAGATTTTTATTTTATTTATCCTCACCATTATATAAACATTTATTTTTATATTATTTCTTTTTTAACTCAATCTGGTTTTTGTATGTAAAGACACAATTTTGTAATTGATTTTTCCTGATATGTTATAATTATTAAAATTATGTACATAGGTGTGTTTTTAATGACAATACAACATTTTTTTTAAAATTTTTCAAACTTAATTATAAAATAGTACATTAATTTTAAGGTGTTTTTCTGTTAGTCTACCATAAGAGATAAATCGCCAAATATTCTCTAACTCATGCAATTTTATATGAGTTAACCAACAATGGATTTATTTATGCAGCAATAAACTCTTGCAAAAATATGCCAAATGACTGTGAAACTGCAACATGAAACATTTTAAAGACTAAGAAGCAGAAAATAAATTATAACTAAAAAATTAGGAGTGTAATATTTAAAATAATAGTTATTAATAATATTAATTAATTTATGATTATATGTTGAGAAAGCAATTTAGAAATCTTAAAAAAATAGTTTAAATGATGTTGTATTTTTTCTGTTCTGTTGCCCTATCTTAAAAAAAAGAGCAAAAATTATATATTTTTTAATAAATTCACTTGCTTGCCCTTTCTACCAAGGGTAAAAAAAAAAAAAACAGTGAATTTTCCATAAAGAGTTTGGTGTCCATGGCCAAATTAAAATATCGTCAGATTATTTTTCGAAAAAACATAAATTGCAGTTAAAAAAATTAGGTGTGATTTTCAAGATGAACATTGAATGCATATAAAAGACAAAAGAGTATTATTATTATTTTTCTTTATCATTTTTACTTTTATACTTATTTTTGATTGTTTTTTTCTTTTTCATTTGTCTCTGTGATTTTGAACTATCATATGAGTAAATTTGTTTTATTTTGTTGTTAAATATGACTGTATTGATGCTCAAGCTATTACTTTTTCTTATTTATTTAGCTTCTTGGAAATTCCATGTACATTAATGTTGCAGAAAGAGGTTATGGAGCTAGTGTATCAAATTTTTACATGTATAATGCTGTTAGGTTTGTCTTTTTTTTTTTTTCTCCTCTTATTTTTCATCAGAAAATTGTTGAAAAATAGTCTGTATATATTATTATAAATTATTGATGTTTGTGTGTTTATCCAATCTTATTCTTTACTTGATTCATGAATACATCTTAATGTGTGCCCAAGATTTTAGCTTAACCCCTTGGGGACGAGCGACACGTATTCATGCCGCATGAAACGCTCAGAATCCTTGTTTTTCCTCACCAGTAAAATATTACTGTAAAATTTGCCTTTTTTAATCAGCGCATTTTCTCGATTCAAGAAGACACACATTTCTATTTTTAAAAAACGGTGACAAAAGATTAAAAATTTCGTAAAAGGCCCCGTCCCGAAGGGGTTAACTTATCTTAGTATTTTATTTTGGCCATTATATTGAAAACATGTAACCTGTAATATACCTGATAGATATGTTTATTGTAAAATTGGGAGTGTTATTAAGGGGGTATTTGCCTCTAGAAGGCCAAAAAATGGATGTGTTGTACAGGGTGGACACAGAGCTGGAAAACATGGAAATATCAGGAAATTTTGTTGACCTGGAAATATCAGGGAAAATCAAACTAAACCTGGAGATTCATTGAAACAAATGTTAATTTTCATTAAGATTGCAGTAATCTGTAAGGAAAAGAATAATCTCAACATTTGTGCTTAATCTGTGCCTGAAACCAGCTTGGACTCTATTTTCTGACAGTTGTCTTGACAGTCTACCATGAGTCTTGGGGCTCAGGCTCATGGTAGAAATTTTATATATACAAAAAAAAAAAAAAAAAAAAAAAAAAAACTCTTGTTATTTGCAAAACAAGAATGTGGCCTAAGTTTCTTACAGTGCTTTACAATCCTTTAAAAGCTGAAAGTAAACTGAATTGTTATTAATGTGATATAAAGAGAAATATTATATCTGATTTTGAAGCCTTTGCACGGTCAGTGTTAGTAACATAAAGATACTGTAAGATATCTCTTTTCTGTTTGAAGTCCTTTGTTTATTGGAAAACAGAACTCATGTCTTTCTGCCTTAGTTGTGCAATGATATTTTATAAGAATGAAAATTTTATAAGAAAAAAATTTTTTATAAAAATTCATTTTATAAGGGAAAAAAAAATCAATATCTAAAAAAATTGTAAATGTCATAGTCATTACCAAATCTTGTCCCAAACTTCGAATTTATCAATTGGAACCCTTATTTTTAAGATTTAGAAAGTTTTAGAACAGATGCAATGATTATGGGAGTATATATATCCCATCTCTATTTTTTACACATTTGAAACTTTAAGCAAAACAGAAAACATTTCACTTAATTATCTAGTATTTGTCTATTACCTTGCCAACTACTTTCCGTTAAAAAAAAAATGGTCAACCAGTTTCTGTAAAAAAAAAATTGCCAAATTATAATGTCAAATAAACAAATTGAAGAACAGTCCAAACTTTTATACATACGGATATTAAGGAAATTAGAGTTAAAAATGCCACTGAAGGATAGGGTGCCTTTATATGAAAGTATCGACATACCAGATATAAAATTTCATTCATTCAGACGATTTTGGACAACAGAATGTTTAGAATAATTGCTCTTATATTATGAATACTAAATATTTGCTGTGCAATGTTTTAAATTAATCAAATCTGTTTAAAAAAATTTTCAATAATTTCCTTGGCATTTCGCGATTTTCTATATTTTATGGAATTTTATGCATATGCTCAAAAAATATGTAATATTTATCATTTTTACAATTTTGAAATATGTATGTCTTTTTAATCTGATTTTTTTTATTTAGAAGTTGCCCAGTAACTGCATTTTATAGCATATTAGAAAGAGAAAATTAAATAAAATCAACCTATTTGACATTCTTAAAAATTAGACTTTTCAGAAAATTTATATGCTTAGAAATTTACAAATAATCTAACATTATTAACTGAGGATTTCAAGGTGCCATATATTATGTGAAGTGAGATGAAAATTAAACTGTTTTGAAAATTTGACATTGTGGCATCTGATCTGAAGATTTACTAGTTTAATAATTTAAATGTAGAATTATTAAATTAAACAAAAATATATATATTTTTTTAGATATTCAATATATGGATAAAACATAAATATTTTATTTCTCATATTCAATATGATACATATAAAAAAAGTTAATATGAGCAGTAAGAAACTATATTTTAATGCACATTTCATTTGTATTAGAAAAAAATGTTAACGATCATTTCATAAACATTGCATTAAATCTTGAAATTATAAAAGAAAAATAAAAATTTGCAGTATTATTTCGGAGGTCAAAAATCTCTAATGCCATTCAAAATAGCGACAAAATAATCATCCTTTCTATCAATTAGATTCCAAATAAACTGAGTTAAACATGAATCTAAATGTTGACATGCTGTTCGGCAATGTTGCTTAATTTTGCCATTTAGCTGAGCCCCAAAGGCATTTAATGTTTAGCATATGTGCGCCAGTATCTGGATGTACAAAATTATAACGGATGTTTCGAATCCTGCAGCATTTGATTTAGTCAGTTTTATAAGCCTGCCATGAATCTGAAAAAATGGTTGACCCATCTTCTATATATTCTTTTATTTCTCCCATCAATTCTATTGGGAACTTTTACTATAAAACATTCATCAGTTTCTCGGAATATTCCTCCAAACAACCATTGCAGAGGCAAAATTCGACTATCTTGATTTTTTTCACTTTTAAAAAAGACTTTCATCAATCTCTACAAATTTTTTTTTACCCTCCAATTTTTCCAGATTTTCTTGTTAGAATGTTTAGTGTTGACTCTAGACAAAAAAAAGGCCACCAGGCAGGAATTTTTCAAAAAGGGAACACTATTCTTAAAAAAAAAAGGTACATTTTTCAAAAAGGGGAACACCATTCTGAAAAAAGATACATTTTTTTCAAAAAAGGAACACTATTCTAAAAAATGGGCACATTTTTTGCAAAAAGGGCGCACTTGTACCTTGTTCACAAAAAATATTTTGACCTGGTTTGTTTAGAGTCCCCTAGAATTTGCGATATTTTCCCAGGATCAATTGAATTGCCATGGGGTGCATAGGAAATGCTAAAAAGAGCAGCCAGGCCCATAGGATGGGTTTAAAAGAGCCGACAGGTGCAAAAAAGAAATAAAAAGGGGCCGCCAGGTGCTGCGCCCTGCTAAAGCGGCTTAGAGTCAACGCTAATGTTAGATCTACAAACTTCTCTGAGATAATTATACCAAAAAATAAATGTACAATGACTTAAATCCATTTGCTTTTTTTCCCATTTTATTGATGTTAATTCATAAGACCAGCTATAAATGAACCTTTATGCAGTTACAAATGTTTATTTGGAGCCATCCAACCAGCTCTTTTTCTAATGGATATCCTTTTATCACAGTTTTTCATATTAGACTGACACTGTTTATCAGTTTGTAGATAGTCTGATATCTTGCCCATTAATACACACCTTTTCTACGGCAGAATTCCACATTTTTTAAAATAGGTTATTGCCTCATTTTCTTTAGATGGCAGATTATAAATCTGTATCCTTTTTCTCTCAAAATGCAAGAGAAAGCATAGAAATAGTAGTTAACTAATATCGTTCATTAGAAACACTAAATTGACTTATCTATAAAATAAACAAAAATGGAAAATGTTCATCACATACTGGCATTGTATTTAAAATCAAACATTATTTTGCACTTTTGTTATTTTGGAGTTAAATCCAACAGTTCTTAATTAATTTTTCTTAATTATGATTTCGACTTGAGGATAAATGTTTCTGAGATCAGTTGAAAATGATAGATTCTACGCATCACAGTATTTTAGCAGTGTTTTTTCTGTTTTATTATCATGACATCATCGTTTAATGACATAATTGTTATTTTAGTTAATGAAAAACTATAAAATTAGTGAAACATCATTAAAAATACAGAGAAAACATAAAATTTAAATGTCTTGATGACATAACAAACACATGTAAACTCTTTTTTTTTTTTTTTCCCTTTGAAAAGTGGTCGACAGGATAATAGATAAGTAGCAATTATCCTTATTTAAAATTAGTCCTTATTGTCATACCTTATACCTAATTACAAGAATTAACATGGAAGAAAAAAAGAAGAATATGGATTCTGAAAAAATTGAAAAACATATATTGAATTATGTTTTCAAGAGTACAGAATTCAGTGATATAAGCAAATCGGTTGTTTTCTGTGGGGAAAAAAGCTATAAGCTGAAAAAAAAAAAATTCCCCTGTACTCAAACAACCAATATAACCAAAAAAATAGTTTCAAGATGAATACAGAACATTATCAAATGTCATGAAATGGAAAAAAACTACAACCCATTAAATATTTAATTTATAGCAATAGAAAAATTACAAAACATACCGAATTAATTCCCAGTAGATTTTCAAAATATATTCCCGCACATGGAATCCAAAAAGCATGATAAGATTAAGGTGAATAAAACAGTTAAGTTAACACAGAAATTAAAACCTATGGAGTCAGTTAATTCATGTTAAAATATTGTGGTAAATATAATTAATATAATATAAATAAAAAATAATTACATTATTTATAATACCTAAAAACAATTTTAAATTGTATAATAACAATTTTACAACATTGCCAATATTCAGCGTTAATTACCACCTAGTGTAAAAAATTAATTGTGACATTAATAGAGGCTGTAAAAATACAAAATTTATGGTGCTGCCATCTATTATTTTATTTTAAAAACTATTATTATTATACAAATGTCACAATAAGAAGAACCTAATACATGCTATTGAATTAAAATGTATCAACTGCATTCCTACACGCATCCTAATATAAACAATACCATACTGTATATCATTATTCAGAAAATTTATATATATATATATATATATATATATATATATATATTCCATTTTACAACTCACTTATTTTGAAATACTCTGAAATCATTAAGGAAAGCAATTTCTATTGCAGTCCTAAGAGCATTTTTTGTGTGTGTGTGTGTGAGGGGGTTGGGTGCATATGTGAAATTTTAATTGTGATATATAGTTGAAAATTTTTATATTTTCACGTGGTACAATATTTATTTTACTGTCATCTTGTTCAGTTCACATTACACCGCTAGACTAAAAATTTCATAAAATGCACCTGGAAAAGCCAGGGAATTTCATTCTCCTGCATGAGTAGCAACCCTATTTTTAATTAACTATGCAAGAACTTGTAGTGATTTATTTATTTATTTTTTATAAACTTTTACTAAGTAATGACTGTATGTATTAGAGTTATGTTGTAAAAGAAATTATCTATGAAACTTTCATCATTTTAACGCTAACCTGGAAATTTCAGCCTAACCTTGAAATGTCAGGGAATTTTATATCACAAATATCTTTTAACATAAGATATTTGTGATCACCCTGTTTTTAGCGTATTGTTTTTCTGAAATAAAAATAAAGATTTTAGATCCAGGTTTTTTGCATGTTATTTGTTATCATTTGAAAATCATTTTAAAAAAAAATTAATAAAAAATTGATGATGTGGCTTGAGCTATGTTGATGGATGTCTTAGTGTGAGAACCATGCATTTCCAATTGGGTGGAATTTAATAGATCACTAGAGTCATTTGCAATCAATTTTCCTTAAGGATTATGAGAATAGATAATATTGTCTGGAGCTTAAAGCACTTTGAGGTCAAAAACTTTAAAATCAACAAAGACAGCCATTTGAAAAAAAAAAAGGTCTATATCTGACTCCTTTTTTCACACTTTGGCATGCTTCTAAAAATATTTTTTTTTAATAATAAAAAAAAAAAAAAAAAAAAAAAAAAAATCATTGAAAGTGGTCCAACTTCCAATAAAATGTATTACCTTTAATTAAAAAAAAAAATTAGCAACATAGTTTTAATAGTTTTTTCATTTTGATCCTGCCCAGTTTGATAAAAAAGTCATTTTGCATAAAATGCATTTATATTGCTTCAAAACAGTGTAAGCTTACAGATGCATTGCATTAAAACACTAAATAACATAAAAGAACTTCAAATTAGGCCAAATTGTTTTATAGGGATAATCTAAAGACTATGGGGAATAGAAAAATATAAAAATAAAATTGATTTTTCTCAACCAAGAAAAAAAAAGCAAATCCTCCCTTAATGGTAATAACTGTATTTTATGTGCAAGACATTTTTTAACATCTTTGTAATATATGTTGTTTACTTATCTCCGACAGTTAGAAAATTAAAGTGCATTTCCATCTTTTTGGAACATCCTGTATATGTAAATGAGAATGTGTGATTCTTAAATCAACTATAAATTACCTTTTTATAAATATATATTTCTCTTATTTTATTTATTTTCATGTACATTTTATTTAAAATTTGTAGCATTTAAAAATGTATATTTGTGTAAAAAATATTCTTTCTTTAGTCAGAATATATTAAGTCGTTGGACATACCCACTTGTTCCTGATATACTCACAATAAATGGCAGTCGATATTCTCATATTCGGCCCAATATTTACAAAGCAGCTAATGTAGAAATAGGAAGGTAATTATGCCCCGTTGAATTTATATTTTTCTGTATAGTTTTACTAAGCTTGTTCTTTCTTTTCATTGATTGTTTTTAATTATCGCAATTAAATTAACACTTAATTATTCTTTGAAGTTATCAGTTTTATTAAAACATTTAAATGTTGTATGTTTATGCTTTAGTATGTAATTGTATTAATTTTAACAAAGGATGGTTTTTTAATGGTCCTGATCAAAACTCATTTTGACTGTGAAAAAGGGATAAAACTTATTTTGTTAAATGATGAATTTAGTACAACATTTGGAAGAATTTGTCAGAATAACATCATGAAATACAACATTTGGAAGAGATTGTAAATATTTTGCATAGCTTTACTTTAATTTACTTTTATTTTACTTTAATTTCCATTACTAAGTAATTTAACAGCATAAAAGTTTCTAAAGATATTATTGAAGGTATTGAAATCAGGGTGATTCTGTTCCGAATTTTCTGAAAATTTAAGATGTTCCAAAAATTTAAAAAGACCGGTCATCAGTCTGAAAATTCAGACATAAAAAAATATCGCAAATTTTGACAAATGGTCGCCGAAGAAATCAATTTCGTCAATCATTAGCAGAAAAATCACCAATTTTGTCAAAGGATAGCAGGAAAACGTGAATTTTGTCAAAGGATTATGGAAAAAACACTAATTTCATCAAAGGGTCGCTGAAAAAATGTAGCGGTCTCTTAAAACAGCATACACAAACACAGGGGCGTAGCTACTGTAGAGCAGTTGGAGCAAACTGCTCCAGGTGCACGAATCCTAAGGCACAAAAATTAGAAAGAGCAAAATAAAAATTTTTTTAAATATTTGTATATTTTTTTCATTATTAATATTATAGATAAATCTTATTACAATTGGCATATTCCTATGTTATTTTACTTTGTTTAACCTCACTATTATGTTTTTACTACTGTGTTTAAACCTCAACTATTTTGATTTAAAGCATGTTTTTAAACATAGTTAAAAGAAATTACTTTCATTAGCGAAGTTTTAATTGTAATTCATACCATACTCCAGCCTCGAGTAACTTCTTCAACACTGTTTCAGCATGCCTGATTTTTTTTTCTGAAACTTTTCCGTAGACGACAGTAGAAGATTTTCAAATCTTAAATTAATCAAAACTTCTTGGTCACTTTATTGGTTACCACCATTTTCAAGCAGTCTTCCTAGTACATTTATCTTGAGAATGTTTTAGAAATTTATCATGATGATTACTGAACGGAAATAATATAAGCCAAAGAAGTCACTGCTGAGAAACCTATATTTACGATGTAACAGCAATGCTTTAGCTATTTAGTTAATTTAAGATATAAAAAAAAAAGTTTGACAAGATGAAGAAAATCATTGACTATTTTACAAACAAACAAACAAAAAAAACAAGAAAATGAAAATTTTGAAGTTTTGTTTTGGGGAAACTAAACATGGGCATCAATACAAATTGCAAAACAATAATAAGAACCGGATTTATGCATATTCCACATCGGTCCACGGTGACAAAATTTAGATTAGGGGTGCGCCCTAAACCAGATAAAGTTGAGACTTCCCCCAAGTGAAGCTAATAGTTACAAAATTTGCTTAAATTATTTAATAATTTTTAAAAAAAACTTTTTTGAAGCATTTTTTTTATTAATGATTTTTGTTTCTCTTTCCAAAGTAGGAGAATTGCATTTTTTTCTTGAAAATTTCTTTGTTTCAGAGGACCATTTAAATCTTTAAAAATATAATTTATATTCTATAATTCTGTTTGTCACCAATGGCGACATGATCTTCTCAAAGAATCAGAGTTCACACACCTGTGCCAACTGTACCAAACTGCACCCAACGAAAATATCTGCTATAAGCTGGGGCCCGAGCCGAACTTTTAGTTTTTATGTCGGGCCAGGCCAAGAAAAGATAGCTTTCATTCAGGCTGAGCCAAGACCTGGAAATTATGGCCCCTGCAGCCCTCTAGCTAGCATAGCCATAGCACACCATATATGTACGCTGCAATCAGCCATTGAATATGCTATGTCTTGATTCCAAATAGTACCTGGCAATGGTGATCATCATGGAGAATATATTTTGTTTTTATTAGACAGATAAATTGAAAAGTTTGTTATATATTCTATGTAAAAATGTTAAAGTCCCTCTATTGGTGTTTTTTAACTAACTTTTTTTTGTTGTAGAACAAGGTTTCCCAAGCTTTTATGCCTCATATATCCCTTGAAGAAACACACATGCTTAGAACTTTTCCCCATTAATTCCTACCAATTTTTTGTCACTCTTTATTTATTTGAAGATTTAAAATTTTTTTAAATGTAGTTTTCTGCTTATTTCATAATTATTTTTGTAATTGAGATAGTTTTTAAATTGTAAGTTATCATATTTATTTCATAAAGGAACTGCATAATAAAGGAGAAGGTAGCAATAGGTGATGGTGCCAAAATTGGAGAAGGTTGTGTCATTTCACATACAGTTATTGGAGATAATTGTGTAATAGGTAAGTCTACTATTTCGTTCATTGCTTACATTGTTTAAGAAGACTCTCTACCTTTTGAGCTTATCTTTTTTATTTCAGGCAGTGTTTTCAGACCTTTTAAATAGCTTGATGAAGAAAAATTATTCAATCAAAAAAAAATTGATTCTTTTAAAGTAAATTTTTAATTTCTACTTCTACAATTTGGAACTTTTTTTTTTGCCTGATTTTCTTACAAGTCTGTTCTTTGATGCTAGGGATTGGAAATTAAAAAAGTTAATTAGTTTAAAAAAAATAAATGTCATGACATATGTAAAAAAAAAAAATAAAGTAAAAGTGACAATTTACTTAACATTTTTATTTTTTAAAAATAAACTAATTATATTGCTGAATATCGGATGCCTAATTTTATGAAATGCACCTTAAGGATCGTCCAAAAATAATAATGAGTTAATTAAAAAATATATCATAAGAATTGACATTTTCTCCACTGAGTGAAAAAGTATCATAGTTGCAGGGGTGCAGAAAATGTTTTTACTCCCAACATTTCCCCCAAAATTTTATGATATGTTATAGGGTCATTACATGTCAAATCAACACAAAAAAGTGCAATTTTTTCCCTCACCATTTCCAAATTTTACAAAATTTGAGGAACTAGTTGTACTGGTTGAGAAAATAAAAAATCTGCAATTTCAAATTTCTGAGGCTATTAGTTTTTTAATTATAAGCATTTAAAGATGGCTGACTAAGACTAATTTGCTGTCAGATGGCAACATTAAAATCATCATAACTCCTGTTCTAATTAACGTACAGACATGGACATGGTATCATTTTAAAGCATTTGAAATGGCTTTTAATATGATACCAAACACAAGATGTTTTTGAAAAAAAAAAGTTTGAAGGTCATGGTACTTGACCTTTGACCTTGAATTACTAAAAAATGAATTTTTTAATTTTCACGATTTTTTTTCTCTGAATGCTAAAGTGCCTTAACTAGATGTGTAGAAAGTTTCAAAATGGGACTACGGTGGGATCATACGAAAAAAAAATAAATCAATAACAAAATATGAAATATTCATGTTTAAATTATCTATTCATAATAATAATGAGTTTGTGAACTCATATAATTTTATCCCTATATACAAATAGAAATTGGAATGAAAAATAAATATGCAATACAAATTAATTTGAATAAAAAACACAATAGAAATTGAAATAAAATATACAAAATTTAACATATGAATATGTCTATATGATAACAATTATATATAACAGAACTGTTAACATATGGGCATAATATAGAGCATTTTCTTGCAAAATAGATCATGTAAATCCTTATGACAGTTTTTGTGCATTCAGTTTCGCATTTGTTGCTGTAGTTGGATTTACATTTGTTAATCTATCATATATGGGCACTAAAAGTACATCTGGTTTTCTAAGAAAGCTGTATGGAGGAAATGGTCCTGATGGATGAAGAAAGCTTAATTTAACTTGCATATTTTTCTTTCTCCGTATCAATCACACAAGCTATCCATCACTTTTTATCATTTGATGTCACCAATTGAAAGTTCGCATTCTTACTAGTTCTACATTTGAGAAAGGGGGAAGCAGAATACACTTTAGTACAAAGTTGACTTTTGTTATTGGAATGAATGAATGAAGCTTTTAAGTTTGTTTGTATTTGAATGATACAGAAGGAATATTAAGGACTGCACACTCGTGCAACTGTTTAGGAGTCATAATCTGTTCATTGTCTGGTTTTTGTACCGTATATACATGCATATAAGTCAACTCCCTAACTTTTCAATGCAAGTTTTGCAAAAAATGAAAAACTTGCGTATAAGTCGACTCTTAGCTTTTTATTTCAATTTTGCACAAAATCAAACCAAAAATTTCACTTGCTAATGTGAAAAAGAAGCAAGTAAACAAAAACAAATCATTGAAAATATTTTTTAATGATAAATTATTATTATTTGTATATTTTATGTAATATTTTATTATTCATACACATAAAAAGCCAGAATTTTGCAGTAATCGATTTTTTTTTCTTTTTTAATTGACTCATGTATAAGTCGACACCCCCAATTTGCTTGCCGAAAATTCTCAGAAATTCCTCGACTTATACACGAGTATATATGGTAGGCTAGCACTGGCAGATGAACTTTTCAAAGTTCCTCCAATCTCATCACAAGCACTTTTTCCATGTGCTGTCACAATGAAGTACTATTCAGCAGGTATACCAAAATCTGCTTCATGATAAGAGTTTTATAAAATTCTTTCGGTTGTAATGTGTTGCTGTCCCATCCGAAAAATAAGATCTTTTTAATTAACGTTGGATGCATCCTACTTTTGAGAAAATTTATTAAGTTTCTCTGAAATAAGTGAAATGCAATGGTATCATGAGTTAAACATTCTGAAATAATTACAAAACTAACAATCTGAAGAAAATTCATTATCATTAAAATACGCCAAAAATGGATGGATAGTTACTCAGGAGCTATTCCAATGGTATCCATGGATTTAATCTTGAAAATACAAAAGAATAATTTTCTGAAAAGCCATATATAACCAAAAACTATTCTAGTTGCAGCATTAATCTTAGTTCTGCTTGAAATAAATAAATAGCGAAGGAGGTGTTTCACATTTTCACAAAATAAATCAAGAAAATCCCCATATGCTTTTGTAACTGTTTCAAGTGTACACCTATCTACAAATACCCGCTGTTTATATGTTATAGTCCAAGAGCCGACAGCACAAAAACCTATGTTATCAAGCATAAGAAAAAAACCTTTATTTTATGGGAGAGTAGAAGTAGGGGAATATAATGATCCATGTCTGCCGGAAGTGAAGTGGTGCATAAGCCAAAAATTAATACCACCAGTGGTTGACTCGTAGGTTTATCATTGTGTTTGTCCTACAACTATCTTTCATGTTTCCATACCTTTTGTTTCTAGGACAAACACAATGATAAACCTACGAGTCAACCACTGATGGTATTAATTTTTGGCTTATGCACCACTTCACTTCCAGCAGACATGGATCATTAGATTCCCATACTACTTTCTACTCTCCCACAAAATAAGTTTTTTTCGTGTGCTTGATAACATAGGTTTTTGTGCTGTCAGCTCTTGGACTATTACTGTATCCACCCTATTCTCATTCATCATGTTTCTTAATCGTTCTTTCAAGATTTACCACATTCTTATACAACACAATAAAAGACTACTTGATTGAAGAACAAAGCATTAAAGAGAGATTCCAACAATCTTGTAAAATTGCTGGTACTCAAATGCTTCACTCATTCATTTCAATAATAAAAACTAAAATTTGTACTAAAGTGTCTGTTTCACCTTTCTCAAATGTCGAACTAGTAACCAAATTAGAAGGTGAACTTTCAGTTGGTGATATCAAAGGATCTGCTACTGCTATATATGACAGAAAGTGGTGGATAGTTTGCATGATTGTTACTGATGAAGAAAATGTGCAAGTTAAACTTTCTTCATTATTAATACCTTCTCCATCATACAGCTTTCCAAGTTACCCAGATGTACTTTTAATGCCCACACATTATATATAAACATTTGTTAATCCAACTACAGCAACTGAAAGAGTTTACAGTGTCAGTGAAAAAGAAACTATAGCAACAAATGTGAAACTGAATGCGAGAAAACAATCTATATCATGCCCATATGTTAACAATTCCATTATGTATAATTGTTACATACACATATTCATATGTTAAATTCTGTATATTTTATTACAATTTCTATTGTGTTTTTCATTCAAATAAATTTGTATTATATATTTACTTTTTACTTCAATTTCTATTTGTATATATTGATAAAATTACATGAGTTCACAAACTCATTATGAATAGATAATTTAAATGAGAATATTTCATATTTTGTTATTGATTTTTTTTTTTTTTTCATATGATCCCATTGTAGTCCCATTTTGAAACCTTCTACACACCTAGTTAAGGTACTTTAGAATACAGAGAAAAAAAAATCGTGAAAATTGAAGAATTCGTGACCTTCAAACTTTTTTTTTTTCAAAAACATCTTGTGTTTGGTATCATATTAAAGGTCATTTCAAATGCTTTAAAATGATACCATTCCCATGTCTGTACGTTAAGCAGAACAGGAGTTATGATGATTTTAATGTTGCCATCTGACAGTAAATTATTAGATTAATCGGCCGTCTTTAAATGCCTATAATTAAAAAACTAATAGTCTCAGAAATTTGAAATTGCAGTTTTTTTACTTTCTCAACCAGTCTAACAAGCTCCCCAAATTTTGTAAAATTCGGAGATGATAAGGGAAATGGCTGTGTTGATTTGACATGGAATGACCCTATAGGCTTGTATAAATTCTGTATTACCATAGGTGTAGAAAATTTTGCGTTATACAAGTCACATCTTTAAAAACCTATGGACTGAACTTGTAACTTGAATAGTTATTGGAAAGATAAATTAAGTTAATGCATGTAAAACTTTAATCTAATTCTTATGCCTAATATTTATTAATAAATGCACAGTTTTTACCATGATGTTTTTGATTACCTTTTCTGATAAACCCTATCTGTTGGTTCGATTGGCTCTAATTTATTTGCTGCGTATCAGGTTGACTGTATCTTTTTCCCTGCAGGTCAGGTTGATTTTAATTTTTTAGGTTTCAGGTTGTATTTTAAATCTTGCGCGTTGGGTTTGGGTATACCCAATTTTTTTATGTCAGAATATTATATCAGATAAAAAATGTACTTAGAGATCTAAATATACAAAAAGACCTTAGAAATTCACTGGATCGTGATTTCGTAATTACTCTGGCAGGGATGTAGGGGAGGGTATACGGTGATAAATGCTGCTTACCTTCTCGATTTTTTTAAGGAACACCGTATAACCTCTGCTTCTCAAAAAAGCTATAGTATATACAATACACTCTAGGATATACCCTCTGCTTTAGGGCGTATACCCTCTGCTTTTTTTATGACTACACCACTGAACATGGGCATTATTCTTCTCCGAAAAAAATTTCCAATTTTTTCCTCCCATATATAAGTTGACTCCCACTTTGAAGCCCATTTTTTCCCGAAATCTCTCGACTTATACATGAATATATAGTGTTGATTCTAGAAACAAAAGGACCACCGGGCAGGAATTTTCAAAAAAAAAAAAAGGGCACACTATTCTCAAAAAGGTCACACTTGTACCTTGTTCACCAAAAATATTTTGAACTGGTTTGTTTAGAGTCCCCTAATTATATACGGATATCAATACTGAGATCGATTTTGTGAAAGTCGCTATACGGATCTTTGTATTTATCAGAAAAATTTTCCATCTCAGGGAATTATGTAATTCATTGTTAAAATTGAAATAAATTGTATATTTTTCTGCAAAATTTCTCCCGATCCTAGATCGCCGGATCGAACACATTCTGCACCCCTGCGAAGTCGTTAGTGGAACTCGAGACCTCTGCCTTAAATTGCCAACAATCTGCTTATTGAGCTACCTGGATCAATAACCAACCAGCACAATTCACTTTTCTGCAATAGAATTTCGCCTTTTATCTGAAACACTGCAGCAGAATATACCACTGATAATGTTACTCCATTAAATGATGGATATGTAGATACAGTTTATTGATACACTCATTGTATTGGTTGATAAAAATATATCATACAAATTAACATTTTTTTTATTGAGTGAAAAAGTTTTTTTCACTCAGTAAGAAAAATGTCGGTTTGTATGAATCCTTACCGGTCAGTATATATGAGTTAAAAATAATAAAGTTTATCTAGCTGTCCATCTTTTAATGGAGTTACGTTACCTGCAGTAGAGGTCTACATGGGCTGAAATTTTCCGGCCTGGGGTCTGACTCATACAAAAAATTTATTGGCCCGGTATAAAAGCTAAAAATTCTACCTGACCCGACTGGACTGAATTTCTACAAATCATGCTAATATTTATCACTCTTAAAAATGATAAGGTGTGTAAGATATTAGAAACGGATACACTATACCGTAAAAATTTGTGATATTGTCTATTTCTTTAATGAAACTTTTTTGATAACAGTACTCTGCTGTATTTAAATTTAATTTTGTTTAATTAGTTACAGGAATATATATATTTTAAGAGTATGATATTTTGAAAACATCTATATTTTTATTTTATGTTTTAACTACCATGTGCATCAATGAAGGGAGGGGAGGGGGAGCAGGATAGGGCCATTGTCCTTCTATGGATTTTGAAATTCAATTAACTAAATTTCCTTTTTTAAAAAAATCAGTAATATTCATAAGTGACATAAAATTATACACATGATATGTGTTTTACACTTTCTCCTTTTTTTTAAATTTAAAATATATTTGCTTTCAAGATTATTACTTGGAATTTTTAAATTATGAATAAGTAGGAAAAAAATATGTTTTTTTTCTCATTTCAGTTTTATTACTGGCATTGTTATTCTGTATGTTCGCTTTGCATCTTTATAAGTCTGTAATGAATTGTTTTCCCTGTTAAGGTTCATTTTAAAGGGGAGGAAGTTTTTTAGAATATTTTCCATAAGTACATATTGATTTATAAGAAAAATGCTATTATTCATAACTAATTTCTATGAATTTGCATTTTTAGTATTGCGCTTAAAAAAAAAGTTTTCTCCCATCTTCTTTCTGTAATACTTTTTTATGATTACTTGAATTTGCGTATGAGAGGGGGGGGGGGGGGCTGTAATATGAGTCATTTTTTTCCATGCAGTAGATTAGATATGGTTTTGCTGAGTTTCTTATTTTGGTTTCTATCACTCTCCCCTAAAATTTAAATTAATGACTCCTTATCTAAAAATTTTAACTCAGTAAGTCGCATCGAAAAATAATAATAATAAATATATATTAATACATGGAAATTATTCCAGAGGGAAACATTCGCCTTGGATACAATATTTCAAATGAAAATCAAAATTCAAAGTAATTGCTTAAAAGACGCAAAGGCCAACATAGTGAAAAAGATTCCAAGCCGGGACTCGAACCCGGGCCATCAGTATAGCGCACTGACGTTCTACCGACTAAACCACTTGGAACGATACCCAGCAAGGAAAATTTCTCACTATTATATGTTGGCAAGGCTACAAACGCAACACAAGATGGAATATTTTACCGTGAATCACCAACCTGGGGCAAACACGGAATATAATTAAATCCAGCATCGATAGAAACTATATTAATACACGGAAATTATTCCAGAGGGAAACATTCGCCTTGGATACAATATTTCAAATGAAAATCATTTGATTTTCATTTGAAATATTGTATGCTGGGTATCGTTCCAAGTGGTTTAGTCGGTAGAACGTCAGTGCGCTATACTGATGGCCCGGGTTCGAGTCCCGGCTTGGAATCTTTTTCACTATGTTGGCCTTTGCGTCTTTTAAGCAATTACTTTGAATTTTGATTTTCATTTGAAATAAATATATATTGCACAGGGTTCATAGCCATCAGGGGATAAATTTTGAGTTGTAAAAATCAGGTGAATCCCAGGAGATAATACAAAAAATTCCCCAAATCTGGGAAAACCTGCCAGAATGACTAATTACTCAGGGAAATTGAGGGCGATTGCTGCAGTTTGCATGCTTTATGATATTGTGTCTGTCAACATCTATTCAATGTGTAGACACACCTTCTAACATTGTGAGGTTCGACAATTGTTCAAGAGGAACTTTTAAAAAAATGAAGGACATTTTAAAATTGATATTGGCAATTGCAGACTTCATATTATTCCTAATGCTTTTTAAAGACTTAACAAAATCATAAAGTGGAAATAAAAATTTTACAGCAAGCTACCAAGTTTTTAAGGACTGCCCCATAAGGCATACAGACTTCATCCCTGTTTTACACAAAATAATTTTTTTTCTTTAAAGTTCTGTTCATATTGTTTATGTAGGTGGTGCATAAACTTTATTTTTGAGATTACCTTGTTTTTATTTTTTTTTTATTTTGAGAAGGTAGGAGTGTCAATGATACTGGTTTAAAAAATGTCGTTAATTGTTAACACAGAAAAATTGTACATCCCAGAAAATACATCAGGGAATTCTAAAGGGTTTTTTTCTTGGAAAATGAGTACAAACCCTGTTGCACCAATACTGATATTTTCTTGTTGTGTCTTATATTATTTTAGTTGAAATGTTATTAAATTGATGTGTTGTAACATTTTTGCGAATACTGCAATTTCAACACCTAATGTATTGTCGTCTGTCTTTCTTTGTAGGTAAGAATGTTGAAATCAAAGGTTCCTACTTATGGTCTAATGTCACAGTTGGTGATAACTGCAAATTAGACACTTGCTTACTAGCAGAAAATGTTATTCTACATAGCAATGTAACTATTCAACCTGGCTGCATATTAGGCAATGAGGTAAGATATATTTATCTAAATTGAGTTTCCATCAAATTAATTCTTGCCGATTAGTATTATTTTATCTTGAAGTTGCAGATTGTTAAGGAGATGCTTCAGCAATCCATGCATATATTCTGTATTAAATTTTAAAAAGGGTTACTCAACATCCAATAGTTATGTACTAGGCTTGAAAAAATTATCAGTTTTAAATTTCAATACTTTTTAATTGATAATAAATTGTAAAAAATTTACTCGTGAAAATTTAGGAAAATATTTGTAGTTATTAATAATATAGATGTGACAACTTCATGAACCACAATCTTGCGGTAAACATGAATACAGATTAATCCAGCATCGATAATAAATACATCTATAATAATAAAGAAAGAAGTTTGTGTGTGAGTGAGTGAGTGTGTCGACGGTGTTCTGAAGAGACCACTGCACGTAGAGCTACAAAATTTGGGGAAAAGGTACGTCTATATATGAAGTTTTGCACCTCGAAGCCCGATTTTCGATTTTTTGATTAGATTTTTTTAATTTAATTTTTTATGCGATTTTTAGCATTTTTTTATGTTTTGAGGCGATTTTTCCATATAAGTGAGAAGAATATGGTTTCTTTCTATTAACCCAATGTAGTAAATTTTGTTCTTTTCAAAAAAGTTTATTCGGAATTCGTGCAGCGATTTTTGAATTTTTAGCGAATTTTTTATGCAATTATTGAACAGCATTTAATGCATTTAATAAGGAGGTAGAGGGACACAGTTCTGTCGCCAAGTTTATCGCCAACTTGGTGGTATATCGCCAAATTTGGCGACCAAAATGAGTCACCAAAAGTGACGCCAACTTGGCGATATCTCTAATATTTCGCCAAATTCCCATAGACTTCCATTGTAAACCAATATGGATTACTTGCTTACAGAAAATGAACAAATTGAAATATTTTAATGCAACAAAAACTAATATTAACTTAAGGGATTATATTAATTATATTTAACCCTCCGACTGTCTTGGAAAAGGGCAAATTTGTAATGTTGTTTTCTCTGCATTTTGTTTTAAATGCTAAAAAAAATGATTCTTTGAACATTTTATAAAAAAAACTTAATAACGAATATGAATGCAATCCTTGGAAGTATTAATCATTGTTCAATGTATTAAAAATACATTAAATCAATAGAATTACATTACTTTAAATATTGCTTGTATTGCAGTGAAACCTGGAGCTTAGGGAACGTATTAACACGGGCTTGTCAGTGAGGGGGTTAAGGGAATCCAAGTAAATTAAATTGTGAATAAAAGTAACATGAAACAATGCTTAGATTATTGTATTTTATTGATATTTTCGACGAAAGGGTTGCCAGTGGTCATTTTGGTGAAAATTATAGTTGATAAATGAATTGAAATGGCTATATCCGTTAGAAAATAATGTAAACAACTCGCAAATTAAAAGAAAATAACTGTTATTTGTTTAATTAAAAAAAAGAATCAAAAACCTTTTTAATGCGAGATAAAATTTATAAAATGAAAATATTTAATTTAAATATGAAAGGAATGTTTATAAAACTTAAAAAAATAAATTAGTATGAAAGAAGCAATTGATACATTATTTGGCGATTTTTCGCTTCGCCAGGTTAATAAAAATGTGCCTGAAAAAACTTGAAGAAATAAAATTTAAGTAACAGTCTTTTAGTCCTTCTTTATTTTTTTATTCAATTTAATTATCATTTTTATGTAATTTTCCCATCGTATGTCTTACAGGAGAAAGACTTTATTTGTGAGTTACATGCTAATTAATTATTACCTTGGTCGCCAAACAATGCAATTTTAAGCCACAAAGGCAGAAGCGTGAAATAAGCCAGGCGAAGGTCGCAATAATTTTTTTTCAAGTATAGGAGAACATTTCGGAGTAAATCTTTATATTCAAATGTAAATTATATAAAAAGGAGTTAAAATTATAACTATGTAGTCAAGTATTTAAATTTTAATGTAAAAATGTGCCATATACACGTATATTTTATAATCTTCGATAATCAAGCCACCACCAAATGACATATTTACTATATTATTGAAAGTTTTGTTGGCACAGGTGTCATATACGCTCCATGGTACACAATGGGCTCCAAAATGGCATTATTTTGCCTGACATGGTAACTCGGCTATTGTTGTTTATTTATTAATAAGTTGTTTATTTACTTTTATTTTCTTTTTTACAGTTATATAAACTGTTTTGTTCTATAGACATTAATTAAACTTTTTATTATTTATTGCTATTTCCTTTTAAAATAATAGAAAATAATTTAAATATATATGTGTAACTGGTATTCAAAAACGATGTTTTCACCAATTTGGCGTGGAAAAAAAAAATCGCGCCAAACCCGGTACGTATCTATGCCTAATAGTTATTTACATTATTGTGATTACTTAGTATCAGGCAACAGATTGAAGAGTATTTGGTATATTTTTGATATATGGGCTTTGGTGAGTTAGAGAAAATGGCCTTGGCGAGTGAAGTGAATTTTACATATATTTACTGGCAAACTATTTATTTTTCATATACATATAAGCATTTTTTTTCAATATTTATTTTATTTATTTATATAAAAAAGAGCTATTTATCTACCTTTAAATACGAACAGAAATAATTTGTGGTTCGACCTGATTATCCTGTAGACCAAAAAAAATATCGCCAAACTATAAGATTAAATGCCAATAATGAGTGATCGTAAATGTCAAATTTACTTGACATTAAACACTTTACACATGTTTGTTACGGCATCAGGTGATTTTTAATTCGATATTTATGTTTCTTCATGATCTGCCGCAATTTTTTGACATTCCATTTTTGACCTATAATACTAAAGTAATTTCTACCTTCATTTCAATAAAGTTTATTCGGATTTCATATAACAATTTTCAAATTTTTCGGGTATTTTGTATGTGATTTTTAGTGTATTTTAGCGATTTTCTACCAATTTTCCACATTAGTGAAAGACGTTGATAGAAGTTGAATCAACTTTCAATCTTCGAGCACAATATATAATTTTTCTTTCTCTTTTCGAAATTTGTGCAGCGATTTAAAATTTTTTCGCAATATCTTATTGTGATTTTCAGAGGTTTTTCATGATTTGTGCAGTTTTTTTATGTACCGGGCAAGTTAGCTAGTATATATATAAAATAATTTTTAAATGAAGGCTTACATCCAATAAATCTAAATTGAATTACATGAATTTTTATTCACATTGTTAACAAGGCTTAAAACCAACAGAATGAAAATGTATCCAGGCCAGGGTCAGCGTCTGGATACTCATGTTTACCGTAAGATTGTAGTTCATGAAGTTGTCATATCTTGTGCTGCCGTTGTAGCCTTACCAACATATAAGAGTGAAGGATGGCATGCTAGGTGTGTCATTCCAGGTGGCTTAGTTGGAAGAGCGTTGGTACACTGACCAAAGACCCAGGTTCGAACCCTGGCCTGGATACATTTTCAGTCTGTTGGTTTTACGGCTTGTTAGCAATGTGAATAAAAATTACTAATTATATCTTTTATAAAAATTGACTGTGTTTTATATATATATATATTAAAAAAATTAAATTTCTGCATTTCATTAAAATTATTCCATAAAAATTTTCTATCTAACATGATTCTGCAATCCTAGTTTATTAAATTATTTCCTATCTTAAAAAATATTCCAATCATTCTGTGTACTTATTTCTATTTAAAATGTGTATGTTAATATTTTATTACTTTTCAAAATGTATTCTAAAAAACACATCCCGTAATTATTATTTGTTTCAAAGTCTTTCATTTTTCAATCTTTAATAGAATTTATATCGGCATTTAAGTTATCTGTTTTGTACCATTTTTTTTGGGGGGGGGGGGGGGAGACCCCCTAGTTTTATTTTTTATCCTCATTTAAAATATAGTTCTGTGCCTATTCGGGCTGTTATTGGCTAAGCCATCTATCTGCAAAGCATTGAAAATCCCTCTACTTCGAGGTTTATAACGCCAAAACATGAGTGAAGAGCACAGGATTCCGTGTATCCAGTTGCTTTCAAAAACATACCTGTCATGTGGGAAGTGAATGTTTATTTGAATATTAGAATTATATTGTAACATCTTTTGTGAAATGTAGTTCATGATGACATGACATGATTAACTGCTAAAGTCAGTGAAAGTGTCTTATAAAAGTGTCTTTACTGTGGCAGATGCTTAATTTCTATTCTACTAAACTGATTTATAATAAAAATGTTTCAAAACGGATAATTCTGTTCTCTTATTAATGGAGAAACCCTAATACATTTGATTCATGACAAAATGGTTAACAATGACTGCAAACAAACTGTTATAATATATTTACTTCAGTATTTATCTACTAGATAAGTGGTCGAATGGTGTTGATTAAAGTTCCTGAATTAGGAATTTTGTGAGTGGCTTTCGAGGAGTATTTTAATAAAGTTACGAAGAGTGATTTATTGTTATTACCTCAGTTTTCATCTGAATGTTACAAATATCGTAACATATTTTTTTTTTTTTTTTTTTTTTTTTCTGTAGGTAGTAATTGGAGATAATATAACTCTAAAAGAATTTACAAAGTTTCAGTCCCAGGCAGTTATAGAACAAAATGATGCAGATTTTGGAGATGATCCTTTTTCAGACCAGGAGAAAACAGACAAACTAGAAGAAAGTGAGAATATTAAATTTTTTTATTATTTTTTTTAATCTCATGAATGTCCATTCATGGCTAGCAAGTGACCATTCCAGTGCAGTGGACAGCCAGTAAATAAATAAAAAGAGGGGAGATGTTTGTTTTATGGAATATTTTTCATTAAAATGGTTAGTATTCTCATTACCATTAAGGCAAGTTTTTTTTTATTATTATTATTAAATTTTATTATATGTACATATATAATTAAAAAATATTTATTTTTTCGGGAGAAAAAAAGTGTTTTAGTTTTTGTAAATAATGTATGAAAAACTAAAATATGAAGGTGGGGGGGGGGGGCAGGGAGATACACAGCAGTGTTTAATATTACAGAATATTAGGGCTCCTACATATATATTTCTTTTTTTAGAAATTCAGCCCAAGCTCTGTCCACAAAATACAAAGTGTTCTGTAAAGACTGCATAAACTGTGCAGAACAAGAATTTTTCTGTAACTCTTAAATCAATAGTATCGGAGGTGGAAGGGGGGGGGGGGGATTTGTTAAAAAAAATTTCATGTCACATCAAATAAGCTTTATTGGGAGTATTTATATGAATTAATGCATATTAGATGTCATATGGTGTTTGCATGAAAAGACAAGGGAATGAATATAATGCATATCAAAGAATGCTTCAGTGCAACATAGAGTATGCAAGTGAATACATCCATCAATGTAGCTTCCACCAAAGTCTATAGGTGTGGTTCTGTTGAATTAAATTTTGTTAACCATTTATTTAGCTATGCTTTCTAGTATGTTTTAATTTATACAGAGCGTGTTTAGAGCATATACTAATGTAAACATAGTATCATAATGCAACTATCGATGTTCATGTTTCTTAAAAATCTTATTTTCAGTTTTCTATATATAATGCTAAACTTTTCCTCTTGCACTTTTCTTGAAAACAATCTGTCATATGCAATTTTTATGTATCCAGAATAAGGATTCTCACTTTCTACAGTTACTATCTTAAATTAATACAAACTAACTTGCTACTTAAGGGAAATTTCTTAATACAGATACGTACAGTGATAATTTTATATTGCTGTTATTGTAAACAAAAAATTTAACCTTAAATGGTGCTTTATTCATCAAAACTACAAATTTTAATTTTATGTTAAATATACCTTCTGCAATACATATCTTATTTATATTTTTCATTTTCATTTAAACAACTGATAATACTAAATTTGGGCTCACTTGTCCTATCGGACTCAAAAGATTGTATGTATAAATAGTTGTGTCCGATTCATCATTGTCCGATGAATTCAGACTTTTACCTTTTTTTCCAAAATGATATTTGCATCAGGATCAGAAGAGAAGAATTTCATTTCTCATTTCCTGTAGCATCTCTGAAAAAGGTCTGAAAGAAAAATAGTAATGTTCTGTGGTGGTTTTTGTTGTGCTGGACTTGGCTCAGCAACACGTCACAACCATAAAATAAAGAAATAAAGTCTCATGATTATATGAGCTTATTGAGTGATAATCTTATTCCCTCATTTGATTTTTTTTTTTTTCTGAAATCTATGGCATATTTCAAGAGATTAATGCTACGATTCATTCGTATTGTGGAAATTTGTTTCCAAGAACATTTAAAAATAATTTATGCACTTGAATTGGCTTTGCTAACCCCTGACCTCAATCCCACTGAGAATATATGATATTTTAAAGAAATTGTTAGGTAATAGAAACTTTAAAATATTAAATTAGAAACTTTAAAATATTTAATTAATTACTTTAAAATATTTATTTAGTTATTCATTATTAATTATTCCAAATTCAGTTTCAGTCAAATTTCACTTTAAAACAATTTTATTTTTCTACAAAAAAGATCGTTAATTAAAATCAATAATAAAATAATAAATTTTAATTTTAATAATTTCAGCCGAAATAAATATTTCTTTTGTAATTTTCAAATATTAAATTCAAAATTTAAACATAACGATCTTTTCACTCAAAATCTTTAACCTAACATTCTTTCATTTTAAATCTTTTCTCTTCTCTGTGTGGCAACACCGTCACTCGCGCGCAACGGTTTTTTGATTTGAGATAGAGTCCTTCCGGAGCGTGGCTTGGTCTCTTCCCGTAAAAACTTCGTATCGATAGGACGTATAGCTCCTGCCGGTGTACTGTATTGTTGAAATCAGTACACCGGGGGGGGAGGCTTATCCTGTTTAAATAATTTAATCTTTATACTTTTAAACTCCTTTATACCATAGAAAATTTAGTATTATAATAAGTAATTTATTCAACAAGTATTTATCAAGTAATGAACCATGGAGCAGTGCCGACAGTCGAAGTCCGATGAAATGAAAGGGAGCATTAGTCATCAGATCGATGTAAAGGTGGTACTCATCTCAGAAGATACTACAGAAGAGTGACACATCACTCAATCACGATTTAGGAATATTCATCTATATTCCAATCAAGAATTTCCATCTCTTCCACTTGTTTACAGCTTCAAAAATTGTCCGAGAACGTAAGTGGTAAGATCAACAAATTTTAAGATCTCTCGCACAAGCGATTAATGATGTCCCACCTTATTCCCGTACGAAAAGAGAAAGTGAGGTATGCTGACTCTTTTGGATTTCTCGTTTTGTTTTGATCATTTCTAAATAATGCAATAACTGCTGAACATTCTGACTGTTATAGACTTGTTGAGATGAACTATTTAATCCCCAGGAACGATTCTTTAAATGCATACATCTTGGACTCCCTAAGTGTTCTTTTTCTATTAAAAGCACATTATGATAAATCATCCTTCTAATCAAATCCAATTCAGGTTATGTTCATTTTTGAACATATATTCTTCGTTAGAGTTCTTGAAATTTAATATGTCATTAAAGTGTTGGTTATTTATCTTCGTTCAGGGATATATTAAATCAGAAATGATATTCTGTCATATGTATCTTTAAGTGCACTTAATTTTCCCTTCCCAACCCCCTTTTCTTAAATTCTTAATTTGAATAAAATATTGGTTTAAATTTAATATGTGTATTCATTGAGTATGATATTTTTATATAATATATAGTTTAATGTGCCAAAGGATCAAGTAAATAAATATTATAAATAGAATACTTGATAAATTAATTTTCAAAATATAAAATTGGCACTTCTCCATTTTACTACAAAGCATTTCAGATGAATGTTACATTTCTTCAGTTCAGGTGAGTACTGCTTTAAAATTATTTATTATCCATCATATATTTACCTTTTCTTTTTCATGATGCAATGTACTTCTTTATTATCCTACCACTTAGTTCATGTGCCTCTTTTCTTTTTAAATTAAATTAATCAATTCTGACTTCAAATCCATGTATAATCTATTTCTCTTTCTTTTTATTTTTTTTTTTTATATCTTACAGAAATTAAGGTGATCTTCCTACATTGTTTGGAAATTTTTACAAAACGTTGGCGCTATTGTGATAAAAAACTCGTTGAGAGGTGGCATAATTTAATAAAATCAATGCCAAGATGAATACGTATTGTGATTTGTTCTAAGGGCGGATCTGTAAAATATCAGAGTGTGCTTTTTTTTTAGTCTTTTAGCCCTTTTATCAGCCTCAACTTTGACTATATTTATCATTAAACAATATTTATATTCAGGGGTGGGGAAATGCATCATTTTACTTGCCACTGGCAAGGGAATTTTCTGACATAGCGAGTGAAATTTTAGATAGTCTTTGAAAAATGCAAACTACAGAGATATGCAAAAACTTCTTTTTTTTTTTTTTTTTTTAAGTAGTAGTTAACTGTATTTTTCAGCATTCCTAATTACTGCGATGTAAACATGGTTGCACTAAGTTCTATTTTGTATTAAACTTTCAACTCTTGTTTATATTTCTTAATTTTACTGGAAAAAAAAAACATAAAAATGCATTATAGTAATAGTAATCAACTATTTTTGAGGCATAAATTTTGTCATAAAAATTTTCAACTGTACGTTGCATTTTACTAGCTGGTGAAATAAATCTTTGGCTGGTAAGATTTTCTAAAAATTCCCCACCCTGTTTATATTTTAAGACACTTCAAGATAACAGGAATGCCAGCAGCCACACATTAGATTTAGAAACTACACATTATTCTGTTTCTGTTGCACTTTTCACATTACTTACTTGAAACTAACTTTTTGCAAATGCTTTGTTTTTGTAGCAAGATATGCTCTTGTCTTGTACTTAATTTATTTTCTATTTTTTTTAACTTGTACAAGGTTACAATAAATAATTCAAACTTAAAGTTAAAATTTAAAAAGAAAGCACTGCTAAACTAAACCACAAATTTTATTATCTCTACATATCAATTAACCTCGGCCCTTACTGATACAGATTATTTAACTTTTGTAATAATTGTCTCCAAAAAAAATGGGATTATCTCAGTTCATGTTGAAGGCATGAGATAATGAGAGTTTGTTCGATTGCTGAAAATTCTAAGTTAGGCTGTGTTAGGGTTCCCTGAAATTGTTCTAACAGTTTAGCTATAATAGGAACAATCCAAAACAAAATACAAGATGAGCAGAAAACATTTCCAAAAAAACACAAAGTTATCATAAGAAGGGCTTTATGCATTCTCACATTTCAAATAAAAAAGTCGCAAAAGAGCTGAATATCAATCAAAAAGTTTCAGAAGGGTGAGAGTGTTTCTTCAGTGCCAGCTTTACAAAATGAAACAATGCCAGAAACTTACAGTAGCCAACAAAAAGGAAGACTTCAAAAATAGATAGCACCAATGAAATGGTCCACTGATGATCTGTTCTGAAAAGATAGTTCAAAAGCTTCACATTCAAACTGGGCCGTTATCGAAAGGCATAATTTCCAGTCTGTTGTTGTTTTGGGGAAGGATATGTACAACTGACAAAACGCTGCTTCCTTTTGTTGATGAAGGTGTTAAAATCAACTATCAAATGTACCATTCAACATGTTGGTAAGTGTTTTGCTTCCCTTGTCCCAAGAGCATTTGGGAATTGAAAAATGAGCTCTTTAGCTAGTTTTTGCTTAAGCACACAAGAATGGTTTATCACATTTGCGAAACTTCTTGAGAGCCCAAAAATAACTTCTGTATTCTGTAGATGTCTGCCAGGTGGATTATTTTGTGTGATCATCTTATAGCTAGGAATTTATTCTAACTTCACAGAGGTTTAGAGCTCTTGAAAATAATCTCTTTGGGTGAAATGGGAAAACATATTGAGGGATGAGTTGTGGATCATTGATGAAATTTTTTTAAAACTTTATAACTTCTCCATAAGAGCAAAAGGCAGATACTTTAGAAACTTGTAGTTTCCCTGTAGGTTACAGGTCTCTTTGTCTATTAGTAAACTAATTTTGATTTTGTGTTTGTTAAAAAAATTATGAGTTAAAATGTTTCTCCAAGTTATTTTTTCTCATCCTGTTTTACCATATTGTGTCTAATTTTCAGTTTAAAATTTTATCTCATGATGAATAACAAATGCACTCAATTCAGTATATGTGTGATAATTTTAAATTTCAGTTATTTTTTCCTTTTGAAGGTATACATGCTGAAATAAGTGAGTAGCTTTTATTTTTCAAAATTCATCTTTGATTTACATATGAAATATTAAATTTTCAGTGTGTTTCGTAAAAAAAATGTCCTTTATTAATATTAATGAAGATTACAGATTTTTTACACCAACTATTTTCCTATTTTTTTTTTTACAACTACACATAAGTACTTGCAGAGGTTGGCAGCTCTGGTATGGACACCCATGGTATTAACAAAAATTGAAAACTATTAGCAGAAATAGCACTAGTTAAGTTAGCAGTGATAAATGCTTGGATCAGATCTGATTTTTCATTAAATTTTTTTTTAACAAAGTGGGTAACCAGGGCGGAAAAAATTTTCATTGACCCATAGTTTCGTACATCTACGAAATCATAAGTGATAATTATTTAAAGGATTTCAGATGATTAAATAAAATGTCTTTATGAAAGAACAAATCGCATTTATTTTATCTGTGACTCAAATTCAAATTTATAATTTATTGTAGGTCTGCCAACTACTACTCATTAGGTGTAGAAACTACACTTTTGTCTCCTTTTTATATTACATTCTACACATTGCTTACTCGAAGCTAAACTTTTTTAAGCTGTTTTTTAGTGAGACATACTCTTCTCTTGTTATGTTCTTGACTTTTTCTTTATTTTTTGAACATGTATAAATTTCCTGTTATAAATTTTACTATGATGTATATTGTGCAAGCCTTTGTATATTATGGGAAATATTTTATGTAAAAATATTCAATTGCTATTTTGGCCAAATTTTTTATCCTGTGATGTTAACTGAAAATGCACACACTTTATTCAATATATAATATGATTTTAAATTAGAGGGATATGCACATCTGTATAAGATTTTTGTATTTTTATTCATGATTTTTTTTTTTTTTTGGCTGTGTAAGATTTTAATCTTAATCTTTTAGATTTTTCTGTTTGGAGCGTGCTCATAATTTTAGTAATTACACTTGACACCTTAAAATTACATGTTTTCTAAGCTTGAACTATACATTAGTACTTATAAAGGTCGGCTGTTCTTCTAATTCAATATAAATGTGTAATCATGGAAAATTTTAATGGTATTAAACATGGTTAATTCACATTTATTATTTCAGAAATATGTGATGCAAACTTAGTTGGTACAAATGGGCATGGTTTCTTATGTCAGTCTCCTTATGAAAGTGATGAGGAAGATGAAGAATTGGTAGTTGATATCTGGGGAAAATTGCCAGATGATAGTACTTTCAATGATGATACTGAATCTTCAAGCTCTGAAATATTAAGTCCAGGTGATATTGTATCTGAAGGAAGTGATGGAATCGGAAATGACTATGATGATGACACTGCCTGTAAGTAATATCATATCTCTTATATTTTGCCTGTTTAACATTGTCTTCGTGATTAATTTTTCATAGATAATGGATTTTTTAAACATTTTTAGGCACAAAATCTTAATTTTTATTTTTATTAGATTACTATAAATTACATTATTTTATCATTATAGTAATGAATATTAAAGGGCTGGTCACACCTGTGCATTTGAATGTTGGCATATATATAGTTAAATTACACTAAATGTTTTGTTGTAAATCCAGTACTTAATTATAGAAAGGTGAATTTATATTGCTAAAACTGCACAAAAAGCACAGCCAGGTTTAACCACATGATATAACACAAATCATCATTGCTCAAATTATCATTGAATAAGCTGTTTTCTACCCTACCCAAACCCAGGTAGTCAGAGTTTTGGTTCAGGGTTTGCAGGATTGGACAGAAATTTTAATGTAGATTGCAGTGTCTTCTGGTGATTAAGTTCACACATTATAAGCAAATGAGTGTGCCTTCTTTTTGTTGTATACTACAAACCTGGCTATTTAAAAGATGTTGTGCCACTGTCTTAAGTCATAATTTATTAGTTTTTTTTAAATTTCTTCCACTTACAATTAAATGTTTGGATAATTTTGCTTTAGTTTGTGAGTGTGTTAGTGGGTTCTTTAATAGTAATTCTACCTCCTATATCCAGTAATTCAAAAAAATTAAAAATGATTGCAAAACCATAAATTTTGTACTTTTCCAATACCTCTTTTATTTAATCTTCTTTAACACACTCTTTAATCCTTTTTGCACACTTTCTTTAATGGCAGAATTCCACGTTCATAATAGGGATGCACCGAATATTCAGTTAAGTATAACTATTCAGTCTTCTGAATATTCTGTTAGGTTAGCCAAATATCAAACTATTCTGCCTGAAAAATATTCGGTTCAGCTGAATATTTTGGTATTTGACCAAACCAAATATTGGGTGAGTGCAAAAGTTCTACCCATTTTTTAGCATAGACGGAGATCACAAAAAGTTATGCACCTATGAATTCACGCATGCACCATCATTATGTATGACCTCTTGCCATCTGTCTGGCTGTAAGTTAATCTCACGCCGATAAAACTCCTCTATTTTACAGTTAAAATACTGTTGTAATGCCGTATTTACAGTCTCCATGTCATTGAAGGTTCGGTGAGCAAAGGTTTTGTGTAACAATAAAAAAAAAGTGATACATCGAAGGCGAAAGCTCAGGGCCATACGCAGGCTGAGATAAAAGTTCCCAATTAAGGACCAGTAATTTTTGCCGGTCCGTAAAGCAACATGATGGCTGGCTTTATCATGTTGAAGGAGAACCCCTCTGCGATTGATGAATGCTGGCTGCTTAGACGTGAGTTTTGCTCACAATTTGTCCAATTGTTGTCAATAGAGGTCTGCCTTGATAATTTGGTTTGGTGAGAGGACCTCCTAGTTAACTATTCCCCAAGCACAAAACCATACACTGAGCAAAAGATATTTGGAATGGAATCCTCCTCTTTAGGTCGATGGAGTACCCTCTGCAACATCTGAACATGGTCCTTTCACGCTTCACACTATGGTACAATACTCACTTCTCATCATCCGTTACAATTCGGTTCAAAAATGGTTCCCTACTGTTACATGAAAACAAAAAAACACAGGTGCTGAACCTCTCTTATCGTTGCCTTACTGTAAGCTGGTGCGCTACCTACAGATCGAATTTGGTGATGAAGCCAAGCGCATGCATCCGTCTTTTGATTGTTGTTCTGTGTACCGAAAACGTTTCAGCTAATTCTCCGACTGTTGGATGTGGGGAATGTGCTATGGCTGTGTCCAGATCCTCGTCAGAAACCACTGATGGGCGTCCAAAATGAACATGAACTTTACAGCTCTTGTTTTCGTCTCGAATTTCCTAAACCAACGGTAGCAGGTGCTATCGTCCACGACATCTTCCCCATACATATGACAAATGCTGTGGCAAGCTCTGGCTGCTGTAACGGTTTTATCATACTTGTACCGTAAACAATGTCAGATGTGGTCTTGCTTGCTTGCTATGTTGTTTCCCGTTCCACATGAGTTCTTCTGACAAATGTTGTGTCTATATATATTCTACTGTTCTACACGTTATTATCCACTTTCCTGACCTCGAAACATAAGCTGTAACGACTGTATTCCACTTGACATTTACATATGCTCAAAACGGGTAGAACTTTTGCACTCATCCAATACTTTAGAAAGAAAAAACTTTTACAAATATTTTTTAAAACCTTACATAATTTTTATTTTTAACTGTCAATAAAAAAATATTCAGAATTAATGAATAGTAATGTTAAATTAAAGATATTGCATTTTACATTATTTATTTGCTGTTTCGAGAGTGACACTTAAGAAAATTGCTATTAATGGTGACATTTATTAATGATGTATAAAAAGAATTCTGAATATTGTCTGGTGATAATCTGTTTCTTGTTTTTCACAAACAGGATGTTTCTTAACGAAATGAAGCAAATTTTAAGGATGATAATAGTCGTCATTACAAACACTTTTTGTAAAGGAAACTAGAATCCCAATCAAACTTATTTGCTCAAAAATACAGTCTATCTCACACCAAGCTAAACTTGTATTTTTGTTTGTAACTTTAACAATAATGAAGATATTGTAACATTATTTTCAAAAGACATCCTTTGCTTTCTGTGAAATGTGGTGACATGATGAAAAGTACTGGAAATTGCAAAGCTGGTAGTACGTACATTATGTCACTGACACAAAAATTAAGTCACTTCCAGTGATGATATCATATTTGATGCAAAGCAAATGTTAATATGAGGAAAATCTTGTTAAAGTATCTTCGTTATTGTTAAAGTTGTGAACAAATATTCGGATTTAGCTTGTAATGAGACATCCTGTATTTTTGATTGAATAAGTGGATTGTTATGCTGGTTTCCTGTATAAAAAATGTTTTTCTTGGCTGAGTTATCTCATCTGAAACTTTGTTCCAAAATTGTAGGAATACACTGTATATTTCCAAGCCCTGAAAATCATCTCTGTGACAGATACTGTTCTCTGATGCCTTTAAAAAACTTTCTTACTAATTCAAAAGGAGCAAGAAAGTTATTCTTGCCATATTGCCACCATTTGAATAGATTTTTTTTTTTCCACTTTAGTTCTTTCTTAAAAAATATATTTTTTAATTCATTAAAAATTTCTCTTTGATTTTAGATTTTTAAAATGGTTTTAAAACAATATTCTTAAATAATAATTCAAAGCCTAGTTTTTTAGTGTTTTTTTTTTCTTTCAACACTTAAAAGTAAAAAGAGAACCATTATAAGATAATTTGTGTGTCTGTCTGTCCGTCTGCCACAGCTGTATTTCTTGAAAACTGTGGAATGTGGAAAGTTCAAACTTGTCAGAATTATAAAGGCTATTGATCCACATATTTACAGATTATTAGCCATTCACAAATATTTGTAGGTAAAATTTAGGGGCAAATTAAGTTACTTGAATTTTTTTTTATTATTATTGTGGGGTGGTGTTTGAAAGATCTCGTAACACGAAACTCAAAAATATATTTGCTTTAATTTTAATTATTATATTTTCAGAGATATTGTCAAAAATGTCATTTCTGAATCTACTGTAACTGTTCTGCTAGCTGAATATGTGGTATTTGGTTTACCCCTGTGCTGAATATTCGATATTTGGCCAGAATCACTATTCAGTGCATTTCTAATTCCACAGTTAAATTTTTGAATAAAATAATTTTCAATATCAACTTTGTACAAGGTGCAAGACTTCCGTTTTTGAGAGATTTTTGACCAATTATAAATTCTACTTTATACTTAATTAATAGCAATTTTTCTATAAAGAACTTTTAACCGCTGTCTTTTATCGTAGAAGTACTCTAACCCATTTCTATTTGTTTATTTCTAATATTCAAAAAAGTTTTCAGTCTTGGCTTAGATGGACTTCTTGCACCCATGTATTCATTTAAATGTAACCATTTTTCAATGAATCCCCAAAACGAATCAGGGAAGCTCCTTAACATAATAAACAGGTATACCAAATTTGGAGCAAAGCGAATAATTCTGCATGAAAAAACCGTTTATATAAATTAAGGGGGGGGGACTAGCCACCCTTCCCCCTTTATCCTTAACCAATGAACCCCCAAAACTAATCAGGGAAGTTCCTTAACATAATAAACCGGTATACCAACTTCGGAGCAAATCGAATCATTCTGCATGAAAAACGCATTTATCTAAATTCAGAGAGGCGGGCTAACCTCCCTTTTCCCCCTTTATCCTTAACCAGTGAATCCCTAAAATTAATCAGGGAAGTTCCTTAACATTATAAACCGGTATACCAAATTCGGAGCAAATCGAATGATTCTGCATGAAAAACCCATTTATCTGAATTAAGGGGGTGGACTTAACCCCGTTTTTCCCCCTTTATCCTTAACCAATGAACTCACAAAACTAATCAGGGAAGCGCCTTATCACAATGAACCTAGAAAAAAATTTTGAAGCAAATCAGATGTTTCTATCAAGAGTTATCGCGTTACATACATACATACATACATACATACGTACGTACAATTTACAGAACGGGCGGGCACATTAGCTCTCTGGCTTTGATAGCCTGTGAGCTAAAAACGAATAAATTAGCAATTCTTAAGCTTTTGAATGTTTTTCAAAAGGTTTGGTATGGCTGGAGCTGCAGAAAGACTGTGATACTGGTGAACTAATAATATTAAAATACTCCGTGATAGAGCTTCAAAGCAAAGGCAATCGAAACTGCGATAAACAAAGAATTTTTTAAAACCTTTGTGATATATGTAAAAGGTACTTAATTTCAAAATTAAAATTCAGGTAATTTATTCTTGTTTCTATTTTGCTATTGCTTTATTTTTATAAAGCCCTTGTTACCATAATACGAAATATTGCATATATTTCTCCTTAATCTTAAAATTGTAGCATTCTCGATTATCCGAAAATTTTGATTTTCCGAAAGACGGTCGGTCCCAATTACTTCAGATAATTGAGGTTCTACTGTATTTAGTTAACTTTTCAGTTTTGTTAATTAATGCATTTCTATTTTCAAAAATAATATATTTAATTATGCTTTGTCTCATTTTGCCTTCTATACTGATTTTTAAAAAGGTCAGAATGGTAATTTAATCACAAACAGGAGCTATATACAAAACTTTTCAAAGATTAAGTCATAAGTCAAGTTTTAAAAGCAGTATTATTTGGGTACTACTGAAATACAGATATGTAAAACTTTTTTGGCCTTAGATTGAACGTTACATTTTTATTCCTATTTAAGTAATTAGTTGTTTTATTTAGCCTAAAACTGTGTTGGTTATTTAATAAACATTCTAGGGTATTAATAGTATTAATTTGTTTAATTATAATATGTTACCTTGTTTGATTATTTAAATAAAATTACAATTGATTTTTTCCTTCCAGTATTCTATACAGAAGTGTTAGAAAGTCTTCAGAGAGGAATAGAAGAAAAAGTTAAAAGTGAAAACTTGATTTTAGAAATAAATTCTTCCAAGTAAGAAGACTTGAAATATATTATGTGACTTATAAATGCTTTTAAAATATTTTAATTCTCATCTTCATAGAATACACAAATTCTTTAGCATCTATATTGTTACTTTCAGATATGTTTTTCGGGGTTCGTTGATATGTGATACTTATTTTCAAAATATCAAGATGTTTGATATTTTCACATACTTAATATTTAATTTCAAAAGATCAAGATTTTTTATACTTTCAATATTTTCACATACTTAAAATATTTACTTTCAAAATATCAAGATATTTTCTACATTTGATATTTATTTTCAAAATATCACTGTGCAAGATATTTTGATATTTTCAGTCAAAACAAGTGCAAATAAAATTTTCAACTGTTATTGACTGTGTCATTCTGTAGATACAGATACTTTCATGCAGTGACCCGGAGGCGAACAATTTTTGATGCTCCAGCTCCGCTCCTAGATAAAATACTGTGGCACCGGCTCCCGCTCCGACTTCATGCTTTTGAGTTGCAGATTTTAATTTACACATTTATTTTTTGCTCATAAATATTTTTTTCCTTTACCTTCATTAAAGATCTGACAAAATGCATTTTTCTTCTCATCAAACTTGAAATGTTTGTTCAGAAAATATGGCATCTTTTCGCTTTTACTTTTAAAATAGAAAGTTTGGTGGAATTTTAAACACAAAAATCTTAAATTTCTTCTACACTTTTCAAGCAACGAACTTGTACAACTACACATGTAAACAACAGGCGACCATATTTGTTTTCAAATAGTGTTGCCACTTAGCTTAAGTAGAAAGTAGAAGTAAAGTAGTGTTACCATGTTTTGAGAAGTTTTCCATCACTAATAAATTAAAACCTAAAAATTGATATAATTAAATTATTGAATAATGATGTAATTAAAATATTTTAAGCCTGGAAATTTAAAAGACTGAAAAAAAAAGATTTAAAAGAATATTAAAAACTAAAGGAGCCCTGGAGCAGGGGAAAATTTAGAGCTCCAGCACCAGTTTTAGCTCCAGGGAAAACACAGCTCCGGGTCTCTGCTGTCATGTATATATTTAAAAAATAGCCAACTTACTGCTGAATTGTGCTTAAGATGAAAACTTAATCAAACATTATTCTAAAAGTACACTTTCCTTCCCCCCCCCCCTCCCCATAGAACAAAATTGAAGATCAACTAATTAAAAACAGGAACAATTTGATTTACAAAAAAACTATAGGATTCAGTTTCAAGTATCAAGAAATCACAAATTTATAGAACAAGATTGTAACATAAATGTAAGCTTGTCTTATTTTGAATTCCCTAACATGCTGTACAGTTTAAATTCAACCGAACCAAAATAAGAAAAGATTCTTTTCTAATAAAACTGTACATAACTGAATATTTAAATTAGACAATTTATCTTTGTCTCTGGCACATATACTTTGTCTCATATACCTTTGTCTCTGGCAATGACCATTTTAACCAAGAAAGAAAAATATTGTTTTCAAGCGTTAGACTTGAAGTTTTTATTTTTAAATGTAGAACTAATAATAATGTGGGACGATAACTAATTCAGAATAGCAATTGAAAGATAAATTGTCTAATTTAAATATTCAGTTATGTACAGTTTTATTAGAAAAGAATCTTTTCTTATTTTGGTTCGGTTGAATTTAAACTGTACAGCATGTTAGGGAATTCAAAATAAGACAAGCTTACATTTATGTTACAATCTTGTTCTATAAATTTGTGATTTCTTGATACTTGAAACTGAATCCTATAGTTTTTTTGTAAATCAAATTGTTCCTGTTTTTAATTAGTTGATCTTCAATTTTGTTCTATGGGGAGGGGGGGGGGGAAAGTGTACTTTTAGAATAATGTTTGATTAAGTTTTCATCTTAAGCACAATTCAGCAGTAAGTTGGCTATTTTTTAAATATCAGATATATATCAAAAACATCGGATGCTTTTGAAAATATCATGATATTTATGAACACTGATGTTTTTAAAAATTGTCACAGGCATACTTTTTTCTCTGTTTAGTATAAGTTAACATTTAAAAAAGATATTTATGATTTTTTTTTAGGCATGCTTATAATGTAACAATGAAAGAAGTAAATACTCTATTGATTAAGGTTATATTGAAAATGCCTCTTGAAAACCTAGAGAAAGAACTCTCAGCACAAGAATACCTGTCTTCTGTGAAGAAAAATCTTGTCTTTTTTCATCCTTTGGTAGTGAATTATATTAGGAGTGCTGAATCGCAAATGGATTGTTTATCCTCTATTGAGGTAATATTTTTATATATGTATAGAATACTTTTTGTTTGTTTATGAAAAAATGTTTAGATATCTTATATATATGTATTTGTTGTTGTTGTTTTAATTAAAATACATTTAAGTAACAGTCATACATTTCTCATACTATGTGTGGTGCAAAATCCGCACGAATTAAAGATTATTTTCAAACATTAATTTTTTATTGCAAAAACGGAAAAGTGTACAAATTTTTTTATACGACATTGTTGGTAAAGTCATAGAGAACACATTTACTCAGTATATCCTCCTCCTGCTTGAATGAATGCCTCCAGTCTGGGGCTGAAGTATTCGCAAGCCCATTGTAATGCAGTGCGGTCCATATTGGCAAATGCCGCTTCAATAGTGGCTCTCAATCGGGCAATGTTTGGATGTCTGGACCTGTTCGTAACCCTTTGAATCACGCTCCATACATAGAAGTCCAAAGGATTTAAGTCTGAGCTGTTGGGAGGCCAGAATAATTCTTTGATCCAAAACAGGTTGACATTGTCCAACAATTAATTTTTAACCAAATGACTTGCAAAACCTTCGTTGGTCTTCTCCGACTCATTATACTTTGCTACGACATTGTACACAGTCGATCTTGGGTACCCGAAGAATTGAATGATCTCTGTCACTGAGCACCCAGCATGAACACTTTCTATAATCGAAGCTCTTTGGTTATATTCTGCACTTGCTTTCAACATCACAACTATTTTGAGGTTATGACTGTTTAATACATGCATGAAGTTATTTGGACGTCAACCGCAATCTCGCCAAATAGTGCCGCATAGCAGGAAATTCAAGTTGAATTTTGTCTGAATTTCGGCGCCGCGCTCGGTATATGTATTGTTTCATTGAGGTCCTTATTCATTCATTTTTATTTTAATATGAAAATATTTTGTTTATATTTCATTTTTATTCAGACTTTCAAGTGAACTAAATCAGTATTGCATTCAGGCGATGTTTCTTTGGGAGGGAATTTTGTAGCTCCCAGAGGAAATTTGCACTTTTAGACCGTTACCAAACACCAGATCTGAAATCTTCTAGTGGGGCACATTTTGATTATCCCCCTCCCAGGCGACTCCCTGAATTCATCACTGAACTAAATGGGGCGATGATTTTTTTCTTTCCCATTTAATACATCATTTGAATAACAGGATAATAGTAATAATTTAGTTACTGTATATCTGCAGATGTAAAAATTTTAGAATAACATATAAATAGAAAAAAGCCTTTTCCTTTGCAGAATTTTTGTAGCTCCGTTCCCTGCAAATATATAGATAGCCCTTCTGTATTAATCCCAATTCTAAAATTTGATGGGCTTCTAAAGTTTTAAAAAACAGGAAAGTTCTGTTATTAAAAGAAAAAGTAGAATATTAAAAGTTGTTAAAAACAAATGTTGAAAGTGAATTCAATAAAAAGTGTTTAATAATAACAATTACTACTCATGCATGCCATGACTATGGCTGTAGTGGTGAATTATGCATTAGAGATAAGTTCAGGCTTACTTTTTGGAGTTTTCATTTTGTGTCATTAGAGTCCAATCCCAAAAATATTTAAAAGAAAAAAACTGAATAGTATTTAAAAATTGTTTTAAATGTAATATTTTATTTTTAAACAGCTTGTTATATGGAAATAAGTGTTAATACCCAGCAGCACATTATACTTCCTTAAAAGGATTGTTATATTTTTCTCCTTTAAGAAGGAAATTTTATCAACACATTAACTAAGTAGTTTTATGAATGGAATTTGCAGAAATTACTACTTATATAACAAAGAATTGAACCACATTTATCTATTTTTTATAAAAAGGTGTACATCTTAAATTATATTAGATTCCACCCTCAAAATAATCTTTCGTGATTCTCGCATCCTTAAAAATCAGCTTAAATTAAAATTTGACACTGTTATTTAAAAGATCCGATGCTTTTATAGGAAAAGAAGAAACACTGATCGATTGCTTACTGTCAGAATAACAATACATACCAGTTATATGTACTTACGAATGAAAGTGACTTTGTGAATGTGCATAAGAGAGCTGCTGCATGTCCAGAGTTCGTAATGAATTAAATTTAAAAAAACAAAAAAACCCACAGCATAAAAAGAGAACTTATTAATTACTTCTCATCAATGTGAAGCTATTTTTCTTATATTACTTATCTATTTTTTCTATTTACCTGTATTGATGACTTTTAAGTTGTGTTTAATTGTTAGTTCCTACTAGAGTCGTGCGCAGGTTCGGGTGGAACCCGACCCGAACCCACAAAAATAATTTCAGGCAACCCGATCCGAACCCGAGGTGTTTCAACCCGAACCCGCGATATTTCAACCCGCAATGTAAGGAAAGCAAATCATATTTTAATACCATTATGAAAATAATCTACAATTGTATATCTAACAAAGTACCGCACCGGTCCGGCCCGGCCCGAGGGCCGCGGTGGGGCGGCAAAATTTCAAACTGGCCAGGCCGCTTTATTAGGACAGTTTTTTTCAACGGGCCGAGGCGGCAAAAAAAGGGAATGGCTGCGCCGATAACTACAATTAAGAGGGTCTACCAACCCGATATAAATATTTAGACGAAGCCGATAAAATTATAAATTGGCCTGCCACGCTAGGTCCGAACTTTTAAGTTTTACACGGGACGGGACGGGACGGTGCGGGCTAGGCCGTTCCTGTGCCTGGAAATTCCAGCCCGTGCAGACCTTTAATTCTCTAATACCAATTTTATATTTTACATAGCAGAATGAATAAATCTATATTCTTTAATATTCAACAATAGTAAAACCCTACCCGATGCAGGACTCTAAATGGTATAAAACTAAAAATGTAATCTTTAAATAAGCTTTAAAATTAGTTGCGGTTTCAAAAGTTCCACTTATAATGATACATCTTGTTTTACACAAGTGGCCATCTGCCTTTAGTTTATCAGCAATTATTTTGAAAATTTTCCTGTCTATTATAGTGCATCGCGTATCACCACAATTAAATTATTCACTTGATACATTAGACAGGAAGGACCATTTAACGTTTTGCTGTGTATTGTATTTTTAAAATACGGTAAAAACATAATGCAGTTTGTTATTTCGAAGACTCGTGAAAGGATGACTAAAGACAAAACAGACAGGCACACATTTTGCTTTTGTGAAACTTTGATCTGCGGTTTGTATAGGTTTTTAACGGGAAAAAATATTTTCCACATTCTTTTAAAAAAGCGGGTCAACCCGAACCCGACCCGCAAGAGTAAAAAAGCTAACCCGAATCCGACCCGCACCAAAAAAATTTAAAGTCAACCCGACTCAACCTGCAACGGGAGAATATAGCGCCAACCCGACCCGGATCAGTTTCGGGTAAAAGCGGGTAACCCGACCCGATGCAGGACTCTAGTTCCTACCTATAAACACTGTTTTGATGAGGCCTATAGATGTCTATGATGATTAGAGTTGCAATAAAGCTAGAGATCCTATCTACATAACTTCCAGGTTGTGTAAATCTGAAACGGAGCTTCTGACTGTAAAATAGTCAATGGAATATCAACTTCATTTTGAAAGACCTACCCAATGATATGTCACTCAATATGGTGCGTAAAAAAGGTTTTTCGTCTCTATCGTCATTTTGTATTTTGACGCTGCCATTTTGAATTTTAACGTCACCATTTTGAATTTATAAAAGGATAACCTAACCTATAACCATCGGACGGTTAAGACAAATCAATAGAGACCTCATTCATTAAAATCCATCCAGCCGTTGGGATGTTTCGAGGGTATAAAGAAATCCACATACCCAGGTACACGTGAAAGAAATAAACCTTCTTGGCTGTGGGGTAAAAATGGATAGAATCACTATCGTTATTTTCATATGAAGGATGATTATGGCTCACACACAATAGAAGACTAAAAATTTACAAACCTTAAACTAATGCTGCTTGACTAAAAACTAAAGAAAACATTTATTTTGCATAGGAAAAGTAGTAAATAATATCTCTAAAATAAATAAATAAAATAAATGTTCCAATTAGAAAATACCCTACTGTCACAAACGAAAATTGAACAAAAAATTATTTGCGCCCCTTCCAATTGGTGCCATATCAACACTCGTCACTGTCAGTGCCGCTGCAAATATCACAAATTTTCTTTTAAAATAGCATTCTAGTACTAGAAAAAACATTTTCTGTTTCTCCTCTATTCTGATCAAAATACCATTAAAATGACTTGAAATGGATTAAATAATTTTTAAGAAAAAATATTAGTTTTTTTTTTTTTTTTTTTTTTTACTATACAAGAATAAATAAAATTGTCAGTTTCAGATAGAATGATCTCAGGCCCAAAGAGTAGTATGAGATTTGAGCCCATCTCTTCTTTAGTATACAGTAGTATAGGTCATCTGTTTCTCAATTAAAGTTATAGCATATACTGTCTAGCACATACCCTCTGTTTTGAATAACCATGTTGTATTAATTTTTTTGTTAATTAAGTTTGAAAGAGCATAAAACATAAAGTTTCAACAGAGCATTCAAAATTCTTCATGTAATTGCTATTTCAAACTGTCACTTTAAAAAACATGCTCTCAAAGAAAAATTCACAGTGCTCTCGGATATAATCTGATTAAAAAAATTATCAGTGTTCTGAATAGTACATTTTAAATGTAAAAAAATGGCATGCACCTTATTACCCTAAAATATGCAATTGTACTGTGGCAGTGGTTAGGAGACATGACACATTTCCTAGATTTTATTTTTTAAATAACTGTAATTCACTAAATATTGACCAAAATTCCTTCTTCTTTTTATGAATCTGTCCCTGAAAGGTGTGTTTTGCCTTGTGCATTTCACACTTTTTAAAAATCTATAGTTTCTTCATAAATTTATGTGTAAAAAAATTAAACACCAAACTCCCCCGCGTTACCCAAAATATTTAATGATTTTGTATATTCAAGTAGAAAATAGTTGTCCAAAAGTCATATATACATAGGCTAATGTTAATGTAATTAGATGGAAAGCTTTGCAGATAAGCCTTAAGTTTCATGTTACCAACTATTAGAAAAGTACAAAAAAAAGGGCAAATAATAATTCTAAATCTTTTCACGGACTTCTATGGATCACAGAATCTTCACTTGGGATTGTTGAATCATCTCTTTGAATGTAGTAATGATCTTCCAATGTCAAATCCTCACTCATTATGCACACTCTCTAATTATTTTTTTTATTTTCTAAATCGCATGACATGCACAAGTAAATACATTATTTTATATTTTGTCATTTCCTCCATCTTATGATGGATGCTACAATATTTTAAATTTGAAATATACAAGATGTTTCATAAGTATACAATTTCAATGCACTATATAAAAGCAACAATGTAAAAATCTTTAGAGACAATCACAGATGTTCTGTGTGCACCTTTATTCACATAATGCACATTGAACTGATAATTCATTTCTGCCCAAATGCGAGTTAGGGCATTTGAAGCAAGTGCAGTGATAGTGTATGTAATATACTGTTTCAACCCCACTAGATCAACAGGAAGATCAGGGGTAAATACAGTAAACTCTCTGTAAGGTGGACTCTGTGTAAGACGGAAATCTGTCTAACTCGGAAAGATTTTCAAGTCCCTGCAAATCCATAGACATAGAGTAAAATTTGTCTAAGGTGGAATATTGTCTACTACGGAAAATTTCGTCGGTCCCGATCGACTCCGCCTTAGACAGAGTTTACTGTACTTTGCATAGTCCCAAAGAAAAAAAGTCACATTGTATTAAGTCAAAACTTCTGGGTGCCCATTGGATCAGTAGCTTAGCATGTTGTAGGGATTTGTCCAATCCATCGGTGAGGAAGGTGTTGATCATGATAATATTAACCCTTATCGGACACAAGCATTTTATACAGGATTCACCACTAGGTTGCAATTGTATTCAGTGAATATTCACAGGGCTGCTGCAGATGACTATTTTTTTATTCTGTTCGCACCTGTATATTTTAAAATTCAATTTTGTAGTATATTTTTCTTGCACATGTTGTCAAAGTACAAGTGAAAGTTGTGCTTAAAAATAAAGTGATGCCAACCTAATAGAATTCATGTAAGATATGCTTGTCCGGAACAAGTTAACTTGTAATCTCTCACATGTCATATGATCGAATACGACAAAGTACCAATGTCATGTGGGATGTGACATAGGGCTGATAAATGTTAAACTTTGCTTGACCAGTGTGGTGATGTACCATCCAATCTAATTAGAGAATAAAGTTGTCATTATTGTCTTGCAACTGTGGCATCAACCAAAGGCTTAACATATCTAGAAATCTTCCTCTGACAATTTTCTAATTAAAAAAAAAGAAAGAACTTTTTACATTTTCTTTTTGGACATAGCACAGAACATGTTTACCTTTGGTGAATCTCGCAAGTGTTTAACTGAAAATCTGGTAATCTCGGTTGTCGGTTCCCTAAAAATGAATGTTTTGCTTGTTTACCTTACCACTCACATGAAATATAGCTTCATCTGTGAAAGCTAATTGATTGGTGACATTATTATTTTCAAAATGATGCTGCATTTCAACACAAAATTCAAAGCACTTTGTCTTATCAAGTGAAATGTTGCAATATCTGCACTTTGTATGGAATCATTTGCAGCTTCTTTCTCAAACTTCTCCAGACAGTTGGCTGTTAAATCTCCACTTCACGACTCGCCACATTAATTTCCCCTGGCTTCATTGCACAGCCTCTCAAACTTTATCAATGACTTTTACTGATAGACTCGGTCGTCCTGGCTTTGAACTTTGCACAAGCAGCCGGTAGTTTAATTTTTTTTAAACCACTCATAAATGGATTTTCTGGTTGGAGATTATTTTCCAAATTGTGTTAAAAAATGCTGTTACACAATAGTGATGGATTCTGTTTTGCTCAATTCAAGAACACAAAATGCCTTCTCAAATACAGATTCAGCCATTTCTAGTGACTGTTCACATGACACGTGACTATTCACTATCTCCTACATCAGTTCCCTTAGCAGCAGGAAAAAAATTTTGAGTACACCAAAAGTATGACTTGCATTTGGGAAATGTGCCTTAAACTGTTCCTATTTTACAATGTTTGGATATTGAATACTTACTGATGAATCACCCTGCTATCTGGATACTGAATACTTACTTCTGAATCACCCTGTATATATAGCGTTAATTTCTGGAATAGATTTGTAAAAGTTTTGTAATGAAGATATATTAAACTTTTAAACTAAAATTTTAACCATGCAGCTTTTCATTTATACATTTTTTTTATGGTCACTTGAGAGTTATATAAATGGTGTTTATTGTAGTATGAGTACAAGAAATGCATTTTCCTTGTTAGTCTAAGAAATAGCAGCTAATTTTATTTTCAAAGTTGTTGTTCTCTGTAATGCACAGTATTTTTTAATGTACAGAAAACCTATACAACAATCTCATTGTTGGCAGGTGGGGGTCACAAGAAGGTTTTGGTGATATATATCGCGATATATATCCGATATTTATTTTCAAAATATTAGGGTTTTTTATATTTTCATACATTTAATATTTATTTTCAAAATATCGTGTTTATGATATTTTTATAACACAATCAAAACAGATGTAAAGGGATTTTTCAGCTGTTTTTGATTGTGCCGTTCTGTAGATAAAATATTTTTGCCTCTGGCAGTGACTTTTTTATCCAAAAAAAATCTTTTCAAAGATATACGTTTCAGGTTGAATTTCAGCTGCAGAACTAATAATAATGTGAGGAAATATTAACTTAGAAGAGCCATTGAAAGATAAACTGTCTAATTTAGATAATCAGTTATTTACACCTTCATTAAAAAGAATCTTTTCTAGTATTGTCGTTGTTCAGTTTAAATTCACAACAGGTTAAAAAATGAAAAAACAAACTTACAACTGTGTTCAAAATTTTTAATTAAAAAACTTTATTTTGTATTTAAAATTTTGTTGTATAAAAGATAAATTTTTCTTGATACTGAGTCATGTAGTTTGTTTTTTGATGAATATAAAAAGTAAATTGTTTCTGTTTTCAATTTGATCTTCAGTTTCGCTATGTGAGTGTAAAAAAAAAAAAAAAAAAAAAAAAAAGACATTTACAATTGTTTTTTATTAAGTTTTCATGTTATGCAATATGTTTTAGTTTTTAATTCATACTAAATCTGAAAATATTTATAATCAGCAGTAAGTTGACTGTTTGAAAATATCGGATATATAGGAAAAATATCAAAATATTGGATATTTTTTATATATTCGAAAATATCATGATATTTACAAACCCTGTGTTCAAGTTAAAAAAATTCTAAGTTATTAAATCACAGGCTTGTTTTCTATTGAATTTCTGATATAATGTATCACTTTTAGCAAGATAACATTTTTCAGTCTGTTGCCAGATGACATTGTCCGAACATAATGTGCTTAGATGATAAAAAATATAGCTTTATCTATTTTTTTTTAAATAATCATTAATTACAGGAATTCATGAAAGGTAATGAAAAACTATCTCCTGCTGTGATAAAAGTCATGCATTATTGGTATGATAAAGATATCTTAAATGAAGCTGTAATACTGAAGTGGTATGAAAATTTATCGTCTGAAAATGAAAGTGTCAAAAAACAGGTATTATTTAGTTATTTCTTCTATTTTGTTTTACTAGTGATATTAAACAAGTTTTATTTATTTACTGGAGGAAAAATTTATTTTCCTTTTACATTTTTTGTATTAATGATTTAAATAGAATTGTTATGGAACATTAAAAAGCAAAATTAATTATCCCTAATAACCAAAATAATTTCAGAAGTTTTAAAAAGTAGATCATAAAACATTTGGAAAAAAAAAAATGAAAATTTAATCTTTTTTTCTTTTCTTTTTTGTGAAACTGTCTGTGTGTGACACAAATTTTGTAGGTGCTCTATCTCAAGAACTAATGCACGGAATTTAATAAAAATTTATATTCAGTTAGTCCCTGATATAAATTGGTGCTGATTAGTTTTGGTGTAAATCGCTCAACAGGTGGTGTTGATATGCAGCATTCATCACGATTTCCACAATAGCTCAGTGTCCAGAACTAATGCACAGATTTTCATCAAACTTCAGATTCAGTTAGTCCTTGACAGGAATTGATATTTTATACTTTTTGGTGTGAATCGCTCAATAGGTGGCGCTGCTGCGCTGCATTTTTTGCAATTTCCACAATAGCTCTATCTCAAGAACTAATGTTTGGATTTTCAACAAACTTCAGATTCATCTTTACCTTGATATGAATTACTGCTCTTTATGTTTTGGTGCAAATTGCTCAACGGGTGGTGCTGCTATGCTGCATTTGTCAGAATTTCCACTATAGCTCTATCTCAAGAACTAATGCACGAATTTTCATCAAACTTCAGATTCAGGTATACCTTGATATCAATTAGTGCTGTTTATGTTTTGGTACAAATCGCTTAATAGGTGGTGCTGCTATGCTACATTTTTCAGAATTTCCGCTATAGCTCTATCTCAAAAACTAATGCACGAATTTTCATCAAACTTCAAATTCAGATATACTTGATATGAATTGATGCTAAATCGATGTAATTTCTTGTATTATTTAAATGATTTGACACATACACACAAGTAGCAAGCCCACAGCCAGGAATTTCTTTTCTTTTTTTTTTATTTTTTATTTCGGAGAGAGAAGCATCTTATAGATTTTAAACCAAAATGTCTTTTTTGAAAATAAAAGTATCTAAGTGAATCCCTTTCCAGCTGTTGAGAAGAAGGTGGGTCGCATCCATTTGGCCTCAATCGAACTTTGCTCTGGTTTCTGAACATAGCTAGTTTGCCATTGGTAAATAGCTAAGTGATTTCGCCAAAAGGAAAAATTTACATACAAATCAATTTAACTTTGTGTATCATTTTTATCGAGAACTATTGAAGCAAATTCAATACTTTTTAAAAAGTAGTTTTGACAGTATCTAAACTATAAATAATTAAAATAACAAATTCAATAATTTTTTTAAAAAAACTGCATTCCTTTTTTTGTGGTAACTATTGTAATTTTATTTATTCTTTCTTTTCAGATAGACCAATATAAAATTTAGCTAACCAAAACAGATAAAAATGTTTTTTTTTTTTTTAATCTATTCATTGGTTCATAAGAAAAGAACTTACAAATGCAGGGATGAGAATTTTCCGTCTTTTGGCGGATTTCCGCTTTTTTGTTATTTCAAGGAATTTCCGCTTTTTTTTTTTCTCGAAATTCCGCCTTTTTTTCCGAGGATTCCGTATTTTTTCTCCTGTAAAATTTTGCTATTTTCCGAAATTTTCACTTTCCTATCGATTCCGCTTTTCTTCCGATTTCGAAAGAACATTCAAAGGTGATGAAAAAACGGCAAATTTCGTCAAAAGATTGCGAAAAAGTGGCACAAAAGATCGCGAAAAAGCGGCAAATTTTGTCAAAAGATCGCAAAAAACTACAAATATCGTCAAAAGATCGCGTAAAAGCGGCAAATTTCGTCAAAAGATCGCGAAAAAGCAAGAAATTTTGTCAAAAGATCGCGAAAAAAGCAAACTTTTGTCAAAAGCATGCGAAAAAGCCTCAAATTTCGTCAAAAGATCGCGTAAAAGCAGAAAATGTCATCAAAGGATCCGAAAAAAGCAAAATTTTGTTAAAAGCAGCAAAGTTTGTCCAAAGATAGCGAAAAAAACGACAAATATCATCAGAAGATCGCGAATAAACGGCAAAGTTCGCGAAAAAACGGTAAATTTCGTCAATAGATCGCAAAAAAGTGGCACATTTCTTCAAAAGATCGCGAAAAAACTGCAAATTTCATCAAAAGATCGCGAAAAAACTGCAAATTTTGTCTAAAGATTGCGAAAAAGCGGCAAATTTCGTCAAAATGGCACGAAAAATACATGTATTTAGTGCATTTAGTGTATCCTCCCCTTCCTCCCTCTTTTGTAACCTTTCAGAAAATTTGCTGTGAATTTCAATTTTTTTTTTTTTTTTTTTTTTACTCAGAATCTCTCCTGATTCAGAATTCACATTAAGCTGGCTTTAGGTCCTGGTCCAATTTGCCCGTGTGACCAAAAATAACTAACCATTGTGATTTTCACTAAGTTTTTCATATTTTTTGCTAAAAAATTTATTAAAATTATGACACACAAAAACCCTATTCTTAATTAAATTATTTCATTTTCAGGAGCGATCATGATTCTGATAAGTCGAGCATTTCATATGACCTACGTTTTAAGAACTGTGTGTAATTTGACTATTTTCACTCCTGTAATGTAGTATACAGGTTTGTGCGCTTGTCTCCATTTGCCCAGAAATCAGACCCTGGTTTTATTTCTTAAAGTATCTTTCACGGATAAAATGTGGTACAATTTTTTGTTTGCGCTAGGTTTCAGTCTTTTTGCTTTTTTACAATTCTCATCCCTGCAAATGTCAGTATCACTAATATCTTTCTTTCTGTGTGATTTTTTTTTTTTTTTTTTTTTTTTTTTTTTTTTTTTTTTTATTGAAAAATCGTATTTATGTTGCATTTTTATTTTTTTTTTTCCTTTGAAAGATTAATTTATTATAGCTTAGCTATTGCCAAAACTATTTAAAAAGTATTGGAATTGTTTCAGTATTAACAAAAACAAGGGTAGATATCAGCTGTCTTGCATGTGATTTCTGAATTACTATCAAACATTTAAATGTTTTACATGTAAATAATTATATAAATGTTAATCTGTTGACTTTTAAAGTTATCTGAGTTGTATGGAATAAAAAAAACTAAGAAATTTTGCAGATTTGTTGTGTGTGTATGGAGTTCGATGTATTTTTAATGTTTTAAGATGACAAACTCTGCAATTTGCAGTATATAATTGATTAGCAAAAAGGAAAATTTTTCCCTTTCTTTTACACTTAAAATACAAAGTTCACACTTTCACATTTTTATAAATACAGTAAAATCTGTCTAACATGGAATCGATTGGGACCGAGAAAGTTTTCTGCATTATGTGAATTGGTTAAAAAAAAAGAAGTTTTTTAATTCATGTATTTTTTACGTATGTAATCTTCAGTACCGTTCTTTAAAGTGGAATATTATTTTGTAGATTTTTTTAACTGCGTGATAAGTAATTAAAAAAAACATGATTTGTGCATTTCTTTATTATTTTTTTACACACATAGAGTTTTAAGTATGAAATTTTTCATTTTATGAATTTAATGAAAAGTATAAAAGACAAAAATGTGCACATTTTTGTTTCTTCAATCGACATTTTCCTTTTATTTACAATTGTTTACAGTTTTTTAAACAAAAAAACTTCAATTTTTCTCAGCAAATGGATTGAAATATGGTACATATGATTAAATTATACTATTTTAATTTACTTTTTCAATTATCCCAATAATTTAAAAAATGTATGATTTTTTTAAATTTTGGAATGTATAACTTTTTTGAAATCTTGTAGTCTTAGATTTACAGACAGAATAACAACCTGTATTTTTTTTTTTTTTTTTTTTTTTTAAATTATTATAAGGTTGGTGGGAAAGATAAAAATGCATACTTTAAATTTATGTACCATAGAAAAAATAAATTTATATGTGTAAAAAATTATAAATAAAGAAAGTGTTGCACGGCATGCACAGTAAATCGGTCGAAGTGATTGTTCTTTCAATAATTCTCTTAAACAAACAATTCGCATGAATTCATAAAATATATTAAATTAGTTTATTAGATTAGTTAAATTAGATGCCAAACCTAAATATAAAATAAAACAAAATTTCGCTGTTTGAAATGTGAGGTAAATTCTTGCCTCTGATTTTTCATTTTAAAAACTTTTAAAATTATTCAAATTTATTAAAAAAATTCAATTTTTTAAATGTTTGTCCTCCAATTAAAAAAAAAAAAAATGTAGTTTAATTTGCAAAAACCAAAACATCAATAGTCTGAACAATTTAAACCTACTCTACTTTCTAGAAACAATTCTTTTTTTTTTTTTTTTTTTTTTTTTTCAGGACCCATTTAAAGTTTTTGATCACCCTTTGTCAGGTGTGACTTAAATATTAGATGGAATGAAAAGCTGTTTTGATGGCATTTTCTAGGCACTTTAAAAGTTCAAAAAATGCCAAAAATACTTTTTATTAAAATTTCCTGTTTATATGTTCAGGTTGAAAAAACTAAAACTTAAAAAATCTTTTGGACTTTTATTATTTCTGCTTGAAATCTGATTTAGTGTCTTACAAATAATACAAAAAGATATATTAATCACATTTTATTTGATATTTGACAAAATAGGAATAAATCATCAATGTATGTAACTTAATTGACATTAAGGCTCATAGCATGGGTGAAAGTCAGAAATTTTTAGAGGACTGAAGTATAGCAATATGTTTCCATAACACTTAGATAAAATGTGTATATCTTATATATGACGTAAATTCAGATATTCAAAATCTAAATTTCCAAGAGTTACCTTAATATGCATGACAAATACTTAAAAAAAAAAAAATATTGACATTCATTATAATGGTTTCTAATAATTGTTATAGTATTTGAAGCTTAACACATTTTTGAAATTTTCTTATAAAATTAGTTAATTATCTTATAAACTCTTTACTCACAATGAATGAATATTTTTGTTGTTAGTGAGAAGTTCGAAGCTACTGGAAACATGATATTTCAGTCCTGTGAAAATTTCTGACTTTCACTCATGCTATGAGCTTTAATGTCAATTAAGTTACATACATTGATGATTAATCCCTATTTTGTCAAATATCAAATAAAAATGTGACTAATATATGTTTTGTAATTTTTCTGGTAATTCCTTCATGGCTCAGATTTCTAGGTAAACTATGTCTAACCAGAGATAAATCATTTTTTCCATCTTCTCAAATAAAAAGACACAATTCCATCACAGTACAAAAAACTTTAACCCATGGTCAATGCAGATCCAAGGGGGAGGTCAAAATTTTCCCTTTCAAAACAATGTAAGCACATATTAAAAAACTGTGATTGAATGGCGTTTTCCCTTTTCCGATATAGGCAAAGAATCTTTCGGAAACCTACATAAAGTATGGTGCTTTAAACTGAATTTCAGGATGCGACAGCCAACTGCTCACTCATGCCGGTATTTCTGTAGCTGTCAAGTCCTAAAAATTAGTTTAAAATGCTGATTTTTTGAATGATTCTTTGCTTTAAAAAAAAACAAAAAAAGAAAGAAAGAAAGAAAAAAGAGAAATTCTTCCATTTCTTAGTATTTGAATAAAATCTGTAAATTTTATATTTTTAGGGTTTCGTTCATCTGACGAAACCCTGTTCGTCTCGCTCCTCTGTCTGTCTGTCTGTCCGTCTGTCTGTCCGTCACAGAGCCCGTTCTCAGAAACTATATATACATTTTGGAGACATGAAATTTTGGGTACTTATAGCTAAGCACCTCACATCATACGACAAATCATAAAATTTTGAAAAAGTCGTACATTTAACCCTTTGGGCTCCCGCATGTGTATTTTAAACAATTATTTCTAAGTGAGCTCCTAATTATGTTGGAGACATGAAATTTTGGGTACTTATAGCTGAACACCTCACATCATACAACAAATGATAAAATTTTGAAAAAGTCGTACATTTAACCCTTTGGGCTCCTGCATGTGTATTTTAAACAATTCTTTCTAAGTGAGCCCCTAATTAGGTTGGAGGTGTGAAATTTTGCATACTTATATCTGAACACCTCACATCCAACGACAAATCATAAAATTTTTAAAAAGTCGTGTATTTAACCCTTTGGGGTCCCACATGTGTATTTTAAACAATTCTTTCTTAGTGAGCCCCTAATTATGTTGGAGACATGAAATTTTGGGTACTTATAGCTGAACACCTCACATCATACGACAAATGATAAAATTTTGAAAAAGTCGTACATTTAACCCTTTGGGCTCCCGCATGTGTATTTTAAACAATTATTTCTAAGTGAGCTCCTAATTAGTTTGGAGACGTGAAAATTTGCATACTTATAGCTGAACACCTCATATCAAACGACAAATCATAAAATTTTGAAAAAATCGTACTTTAACCCTTTGGGGTCCCACATGTGTATTTTAAACAATTCTTTCTAAGTGAGCCCCTAATTAGGTTGGAGGTGTGAAATTTTGCATACTTATATCTGAACACCTCACATCCAACGACAAATCATAAAATTTTTAAAAAGTCGTGTATTTAACCCTTTGGGGTCCCACATGTGTATTTTAAACAATTCTTTCTTAGTGAGCCCCTAATTATGTTGGAGACATGAAATTTTGGGTGCTTATAGCTGCACACCTCACATCATACGACAAATGATAAAATTTTGAAAAAGTCGTACATTTAACCCTTTGGGCTCCTGCATGTGTATTTTAAACAATTCTTTCTAAGTGAGCCCCTAATTAGGTTGGAGGTGTGAAATTTTGCATACTTATATCTGAACACCTCACATCCAACGACAAATCATAAAATTTTTAAAAAGTCGTGTATTTAACCCTTTGGGGTCCCACATGTGTATTTTAAACAATTCTTTCTTAGTGAGCCCCTAATTATGTTGGAGACATGAAATTTTGGGTACTTATAGCTGAACACCTCACATCATACGACAAATGATAAAATTTTGAAAAAGTCGTACATTTAACCCTTTGGGCTCCCGCATGTGTATTTTAAACAATTATTTCTAAGTGAGCTCCTAATTAGTTTGGAGACGTGAAAATTTGCATACTTATAGCTGAACACCTCATATCAAACGACAAATCATAAAATTTTGAAAAAATCGTACTTTAACCCTTTGGGGTCCCACATGTGTATTTTAAACAATTCTTTCTAAGTGAGCCCCTAATTAGGTTGGAGGTGTGAAATTTTGCATACTTATATCTGAACACCTCACATCCAACGACAAATCATAAAATTTTTAAAAAGTCGTGTATTTAACCCTTTGGGGTCCCACATGTGTATTTTAAACAATTCTTTCTTAGTGAGCCCCTAATTATGTTGGAGACATGAAATTTTGGGTGCTTATAGCTGCACACCTCACATCATACGACAAATGATAAAATTTTGGAAAAGTCGTACATTTAACCCTTTGGAGTCGCGCATGTGTATTTTAAACAATTCTTTCTAAGTGAGCTTCCTAATTAGTTTGGAGACGTGGAATTTTGCATACTTATAGCTGAACACCTCACATCAAACGACAAATCATAAAATTTTTGAAAAAGTCGTATATTTAACCCTTTGTGCTCCCACATGTGCATTTTAAACAATTCTTTCTAAGTGAGCCCCTATTTAGGTTGAAATTTTGCATACTTATAGCTCAACACCTCAGATCTCACGTCAAATAATAAATTTTGAAAAAGATTTATGTTTAACCCTTTCAACTCCAACTTGTGTATTTTAAGCCATTCTTTCTAACTGAGCCCCTAATTAAATTGGAGATTTGAAATTTTGCATACTTATTGCAGAACACCTGAGGCCAGGCGACAAATCATAAAATCTTGAAAAAGTCTTACGTTTAACCCTTTGAGCTACCACATATGTATTTGAAGCAATTCTTTCTAAGAGAGCCCTTAATTAAGTTGGTGACATGAAATTTTGCATACGTATAGCTGAATGCCTCAGACCACACGACAAATCATAAAATTTTCAAAAAGTCTTTTATTATTTACCCCTCTGGGATCTAACTTGTGTATTTTAAGCAATTTTTCTAACCTGCGCTCTTCTAATCCAGGGAGAAATTTTCCAACTTTTGCCGACACCCCTCTGACCATTCTTTCATATTATGCACCATAGCCTTACATATTTTAGTTCCATTTCTTCCCGCCAGGTGCGCCTACTTATCTCGGGTGCTATGGTCCCAATCCCCTCGACTAATATATCTACGTATAGTATGTAAAACAGATTTTCGTTCGGATACAGGTTTGTTTAAAATCAAGTGCGCCCCCTGGTTTTGAAATATGGAACTAACAGATTTTTCAAAAGGATAAAGTGTTTTGAAAGGAATATTAAACGAAACCCTCTGTGCGATCTGTGATCACACTTACCCACTTGTTTCAAATATTAATGCAATTTTTTTTATTTTGTATTTACGAATGAAAATGTGTTCGCAAAAGTATCAGAAAAGTAGGAATTTTGGATATGGGAACAGCCTACAATATAAAAAGTGTTCATTAAGAGATGTGACCCCCCCCCCTCCTAAAAAAAGAGCCATGACCCCCCTCTAAATGGAGAGCTGGATCCACCCTTGCCCATGGCCACCATTTCTTTGTCACCAAACACTACCGTCATCTACGAGTGCCTGCAAAAACTATGCAAGTCATTAACTAATGTCATTTTTGCTACAAGTGACAACTTTATTGTCCCTTTTGATTGGCAATGGATGAATAAAGCGATATAATTTTTGTCCACACATGTGTGTGTAGCTTCAGTGACACAAACAAAAAGAGGTGCATTTTAAACAAAACTGGACTTTATAAATGAATTGGTCATCTAAAAAACAACAAAGTTAGGCTGTTTTGTACCGTTAATATACTTTTAAGATATCTCTGGTATTGTTTAAATTCTGAATTTGTATATTATGGTTTTTACATTGATACCCAATAAGGGTAAAAAACTTAGAAAAATTAGAAAAGGCTCCAGGTCTTTTGAAAAAACTTTGACTTTCTTCTTCAGATACAAAGAACTTGTGCTACCATTTTGAAAGGAGGAGCAAGGGCAAGACTCAGCAGGAGCAAGATTTTTTTCATAATAATAGTTAAAAATTCATAGTATAACTGATATTATTATAGTTTTCAAAATTGCTGGGTTTTCTTCCCCTCTGAATAGTTTTATTTTACTTTCTTTGCAAATTGTGCAAGGAAACTGTTGTAATCATGATTTGTGTGTAAAAGAAAAAAAAAAAAAAAAAAAAAAAAAAAAAAAAAAAAAGAAAGAAAGAAAGAAGGAAGGAAAAATCGCGTACTATCGTCAGTCTTGTTTGTGCTTTCAGAGTGGTAGCACAAGTCTTTTGTGCCAGAAGAAAAAATACAAAGTTCTTTTGAAAGGCCTAGTGCATTTACTAATTTTTGGCATTATTAAGAAGTTTTTGTACCCTTATTACACACCAGCTTGTTCAATATTTTAATTGAAAGTTATTTTTCATATTTATAAAGTTATACTATTTGGGTTTTTTTTTTTTTTTTTTTTTTTTTTTTAACTATTACTGACTATTTTTTGTCATACTTTTGTTTATTTAGCAAAACTTTGGATTATTTACACCTGGGTAAACTTTTGATTGTTGTTTCGATTTAAAAAAAAAAAAAAATAAGTACAAAGATTCCAAAATTTTAAAATAGGAGCATCATATAAAGCTATATAAAATAGACAAAAATTGCAAAGTAGCCTAACTATGTAAACTATTTTTAATATTTAATACGTTACATTCACTGTTTTATTTTTACATATTTTTCAGGCAAGTACATTTATTAAATGGCTGCAAGAGGCAGATGAAGAATCATCTGAAGATGAATGATTTGTTTTTAACTGTAACATAATAAATTGTTTTTAATTAGGTATTACATATGTATTTTTTCATTATGCAGCATTGTGTGTTATTACTTGTTACTTAATTTTTTAACAGATTTTTTTTTCATAACAATAAAAAGTTAAAAATTCATTGCATACTGATATTATTACAGTTTTTCAAAATTACAGGGTTTTCTTCCCCCCCCCCCCCCCCCGAACTTCTATTTCCTATGAATAGTTTTATTTTACATCATTCTGAACACATAAGTGCAAGGAAAATATTGTAATCATGATTTGTGTGTGTAAAAAGGGAAAAAAAGGTAAGTAATGGGGAATCATCTGTTATCCGAAATGTTGAACAAATATCTTTCTTTATTCTTGTTTTGTTTCTGTTAGAATAAATCAATTTTATGATTTTTAGTTTACATTCTCCTTTAAAAATATGTAATCTGTGGAATTGTCATATGGCTTTTTTTCACATTTACTAAAGTTTTTATCAAAAAACTGAAATATTTTAATATTATTGATCAATATGATATAATGTGTTCTGCATTTGTTTGAAATGTAAATGAATAGGATGTGATAGAACATAGAGTTTTGAGCATGAAATCTGAACATATAGATAGGCAGAATTCTCACTGCTGCTTGCCATTGCGCCAAATCACGACAAAATGTTTCATTTGGCGAGTAAACTAACAATCAAACTCGCCAAATTGTAAGTGCTCAATTTCTGCTCTGTTTGTGTGTATGCCATACATTCGAGGCTTATCCATGTTTCTGAGTGATTGATGTCGCTTTACATGTTCAATCGCCATTTACATTGCTCTATTTATAAGAGATACAGACTCAATATCAATTCACTTTAGCAACAGCTAAAGACACAAAAAGGACATGCGATAGGTTTTTGTCAGTTAATCACTGTCTATGCGCCAGCATCACTAAGGTAAAAACATAAACAAAATTACTCTCAACAAGTGCTAGATATTGAAAAGTTTTTCTGGAATGTGGTGTTGAAATTAACCATACTTTTTATTAGTCGTACGCAAAGTATCATTGGCTGGTCAATTTTTTGTATTGGTCGAAATCTCATAGCAATTTTTAGTACATGTTTTCACAACGGTAAATCAAAGATAGCTGTTTTTAACTTTTATTCAGACTGCTAAAAGAATTTCGGAAACATTTAAGCATTTAGAATGTATTTATTTTTAATAGTTTCTGTAGCGGATATTTGAATTTCTATATTTTGAGTAATTAGATTTTTCAGTGTTTCACGCCGAATTTATTTTGCTACCATTTATTTTCATTTGGCTACTGTTTTTTATTTCTTATTTGCCAGCTCGTTAATGTTGGTCAAAAGTCAGCGAGAACACTGCATATAGGGTTAAGTATATATGCTAAGATTGAATGTTTTTGTCATAGCAACCCCTTCTACAGAAATTGGCGATAATTGCCTGGATGCTTAGAAATGAGTTAGACAAATAAACAAACCTCAGCTTTGCAATAATGCCAGGTTCTCTAAATTTTTATAAAAAATCCTCTCTTTAATTGAATTTTATTGCCTGATGTCATCTTTTTTCTTAAAAAGGTATTCTTCTAAAATTGCATCAAATTTATTTAACTTCAAAAATTTATGTAATTCCCAGTTCATTTACATTGTAAACATTTTTTTTTTTTTTTTTTTTTTTTTTTTTTTTTTTGCTTATGATAAGAAATTTAATAAAATTAATATTGTAAACCTTTTTATAAATGTAGAATTAAATTACATTTATTTTTTTCCCTTAAAAATCTAAAGATATCATGCCATACAAATGCAACACACCTGGTTGCTATGCGAAAAAGGTCATGTCAGTATCAGCTGCTTTCCCATAAGATTTCTCAACCTTTTTTTTTTTTTTTTTTTTTTTTAACTTTCTGGAAACACACCTGTGTTTAGAAAGTGGAATACAAGTATTCCAGACCTTTTTCACAGTACATATACTAAAAATTTCTTTTTACATTCATTTTTATGATTGAATGTGATCAGTAACCTTGGTCATTATCACAAAAATGTCCCAAGTGCACAATAATGGATATGTTACAATATATGGATGTGTTATTAAAAAAAATCTAGAGTAAAATTTATTTTTAAACAAAAAATAATTAGAGAACAGTTTTTAGATTTCTTTTTAGTGATGTTAAATAATACAGAGAGTTTTTAAGGGCTGTTTTCCATTCTAGAAATATACTATAATTATTTAATCTTCCCTTAATTATTCAGAGATACCACTTTTTAGAAAAACAGTTTATTCACATAAGTATCATACAAAAGTTAATTATTTACATTAAAAACATCACTTCTATCACTACAATCTCTAACAACAAAAACTATTTGTAAATAGACATCATAATAGCATTATTCTTTTGATAAATCAATAATATTCTTTAATTACATTTTTAAGCATGGTTTACAAAAAATCTGATAAGTTTTAATACTGTACTTTTGCATACCATGGATTTTATTTAAAATACCAGAGTTTCTTTTTTATTTATTTATTTATTTATTTTTAATCATTTGTGACCATGGAAATATTAAAAACTAGTTAATTGTTTAAAAACATTTTTATGATAAATCATAAAAAAAGACTGTTATTTTTCCATAATCAGTAATCAGTTTTTACATTTAATATTTAAAAATTATATTATAACTCTACTTTATATACTGGCAGGAAAAATTAAAGGAACAAGTGTAAAAATCTTTTTAACTTGAATGATTTTTTGCCTAAAAACATGGAACTTACTCAGAATCTTTATTTTGTCATATCTTCAAAATGCAGAATACCCTCTTTATGGAAAAAATTGTAATAAATATATTAAAAAAATGTTATTTAAAGTGTGCAAAGAAAAAGTTTGTGTTACTTTTTAAAACTATTTAGAGATATACAGAAAGTTTTATAAAGTGTATGGATAACCCTAATCTAAATGCAAGCTTTACAGCAAGTTTGCTGTCTTCCTCCATTCTCCCAATTAAACTCCATTTTTCATAATCATCAAATGTCTTTTCAACAACGTATTCTACCTTCCATGCATGAAAATTTTGTTGAGTTTGCTCTTTTCTGCCTATCGAAAGTTAATAGTGTTAGACCATGTGATAATGTTGAATTTGAGCTACCAAGCCTGCTACCTTTCATTAGACTACACTTAATAGAATTAACATAAATTATCTTTTTTATAGTTGGTCCTTTAATTTTTCTCCAGTATATTATGTTACATTTTTCTTGGATAACAAATAAAAATAGGTACAGTACAAAGTCTAAAGTCCGGAATCTTCGGGACTTTACCAAGTCCGAACTTCGGATTTTTCCGAACTTTGGGTCATCAAAAATATTACTTTTCCAATAAAAAGGAAAAGAAAATTCACTACCTTAAAATTCAAAATAGGACGTTTATATATTAAAAATTGCATATAACAGCTATTAATACTAAATTAAACAATCATTTTCATTAAATAAATCATAACAAGATAAAAAATAAAACAAAAACATTTATTTAAGGCTGTTCTCAAATCCAAAAGAGCAATTTTATGACATAAGTTTTAATTTATTTTTGTTCGTAGATGCATGAAACTAACAAGTGTTGTTGTTCAGAAACCATGTCATCAAACTGTGTTTTCCTTTTTTTTTTTTTTTTTTTTTTTTTTCCCCCAAACGCAATAGATCTTTCAAAAAATAGTGTCAAAGTGGGCATTTTGAAGCGAATTCCCGCATGAAAGAAGAATAACTGCACAAGGAAGGATGAAATAAGTCTTTGTCACATGGACAAAATCGCTTATAACTCAATAGGTAATTTATTTATAAAAAAAAAATGGAAAACACAGTTCGATTCCAATTCGCTTCCATAGTCAAGCCTTCCAATAAAAAATGAATTTGTAAATGTGTCAAAACATTTTGTGCTTGTTGAGCAAAGCAGTTGAGAACAGCCTTAAGGGAACAAACAATTTAACAAGAAATTGTAACTTTCTGAACTATTGAACATTTTAGTTAATGTGGGCGGCTTTATTAACTTAGGTATATCATTATTAAGAAGTTTTTCTTTTATTCTGTACATAGACATGAGTTAAGATTCAGTAATAAAGCTTCTTTGCTCTAGACCTTTTTTTGTTTCAACAATTTCTTTTTTCACTTCTTTCTTGAATAGTGCCGCTGGAAAGTCCGAACTTTGGAGAATACCGAACTTTAGACTTTGTACTGTATTTACATATCACAATGTTGTAATGTTTCAATGACAATCCATCACCATAAATACCATTTTAAAGCTCTATGGCATACTTAAACTGAGATCAAAGAGCACAAGAATGTTACCATATGCAGGTCATATTTTTTGTATCCATTACTCATATTTATATGAATATAGCATAAGGTAAGGATTTGCAAAAGTTCTTGTACTCAATTTACACAGAATTTCTTTGACAATATCACTCTAACAAAATTTTAAAATTTGAAGAAACTCCTGTTTGACATAGCATTTTAATAGCAGAGTTCTGAATGAATGCATTAGAGGCACTTGTTAAACATTTAAAATGAAATACATTTGGTGATATGGATGTTAAGGTATTTAGCAAATATTAGGAAAAGAAGATAAAGGAAATTCAAATAAAATGTGTCATTACTTTACAACAGCAGTTCCCAACCTGGGGTACACGTACCTCTAGGGGTATGTGGTGGGCCTGCTAGGGGTACGTGAAAATAATATCATTAATGGCAGAAATCCCAAAATTGGTTTAGCTAAAAAGACATAAAGAATATTAATAGCTTTAGATAACAAAGTTAGTCTCATGTGCAAATCCAATATGTTACACTCAAAATGAGGGTAAAGGCCCACTATACCTAATAATTCATTGATAATGCAATGTCAGTAGTTCTGCCCACTGATAAGCATGCATGAGTTTTTATATATTTTCCTCCATCTTTCTGAAAACTTGAATTAATCATTATGGAATAGTCTTTTCTCACCACTTTTTTTATTTTATTCTTCCGTGTTTAATAGTAATTGCAGAGTGACTAAATTATGTCAGACCTTCAGATTTTAATATTTTTTCTTAAAGCGTGTTGGTCAATAATTATCGTATAATTGTTAAAATTTCTTTTAATGCTGTATTGATTTTCTTAATGTTTGGCTAATATTGTAAAAAGCAATATTAACTTTAAAATGCAAGAAAATGTAATTTGTTTCGATTTATTATATGGTTGTGATAAGATTACTAATGAAAGAAAAGCAAATTGAGTGGAGGGGGAAAGGTGGCGTGTTTATGAGAAATGGGGGTACTCCGAAATGAAAAGCCTGTGAAAGGGGTACGTGGAAGAAAAAAGGTTGGGAAGTGCTGCTTTAGAAGATTACAAGTAAAGATAGGAACAATTTAGTTGACTGTTTTTTAATTTTGTACTAAAATTCACACAAGAAGCTTTAGACTTACTTCCACAGTTAAGAGTTTCAAAATTAACTCCCACCACTGAAAGAAGCACAAAATAAGAGAACTTAAACCCCTAATAAGAAGGAACTTATCAAGGAAATTGCAGAAAATATTTTTTCATAGAAGAGGTACTTAAATTATGACTATTACTAGTGAAAAATAATCTCTGCTGGTGAGTGGTCCAACCTATCTTATGCAGTAGACTCCCTCAAATTTGCAACCCTAAAGTCCGCACGTCATCGCAGATGTAATCAATTAAACTTTCAGTTCAGATGTAGGGGCAAAATTACAGAATTTTTTAGTGTTATATCATTTTATATGTATTTTAATATGTATTTCTCGATAATTTAACTGAACTCGTGGTTTTTCATGAAGGAAGTATAAATTTATTTTTGAAAAAAAAAAAAAACAAGATATTGCTGATATTTTTGAGAATTACAATCTCTTTGCCAAATATATTTATGTATTAATCAAGCTTTTTTGGTTATTAAGACTGGCTAAACTAAAATAAAACTTCCTTATTTTATGATTTTGATATGGATTAATAGGGTGCCTTTATGAGGAAAGTTTCCTTGAATAATTCAAGGAAAATTTATCTCATCTTTATTATGCATATTTAATTATACATTATTAATTATTTACTTGACCTTTACTTTTAAATAATTTAATCATTTTTTAAATTATCTTACTTTTTGTCATTTTAGTTTATTATTTTGCTTGATTATTTTAGTATTTTACTATATTGCAAGCATTCATTAAAATTTAGATTTCATTATTACATTCAAATCAGTGTTTAAAAAATGTAAACAAAGCAATAACAAAATCCGCAGACTTCTAAAATCTGCACAACCTCTTGCCCCAAGCTGTGCGGATTTGAGGGAGTCTACCGTATTAAAATCATCTGAATCAGTATTCAATATGTTTTACATCTGGCTCATAATATGATTTGTCTTCACGATAATGATAATGAGTAGGGGGATGAGGAGCTCCAATATCAATTGCAATACCTCCTTTGCTGTGAATAGGTGCTAGTTTGAGACCAATTTTTCCAAGTTGGCTTAATCCAAGTGCTCCTACTCCAAGGCCGGCTCCAGCAACTTTTCCCAATGCCAGCAGTAGATTCAGTTGTGTAAATCCCAAGATACCAAGTTTTGTAATGGTTCCAAAGTCAAGAGGAATGTTGATATCAACATGAGCTTTAGGTTTTGCAGCTGGTGGATGATGATCATGGTGGTGGTGATGATAACCAGATCTCCTTGAATAAAAAGAAAGATATATCATATTTATTGAATCTTAACTGTTTTCTTATCTTAAGGTGGTTCTCAAAAGATATTTTTCACCACTCAAACAATAGAAAAATTTTACACATTCATAAACTCACTTTTGTTCATAAAAGAATGAAACTGACATATTTGACTAGTAAAGCGATTTGTAATTGAATGACATTTTCATTTTGCTATAAATCAAAGGTGATTCTGTTCCGAAAATTTTGAAAAAATCGGTCATCAGTCCAAAAATTCAGACAAAAAATATCACGGAAAGATATCTCGAATTTCAACAAATGGGTGCTGAAAAGAAATCAATTTTGTCAATTGTTCAAAGAAAAAAATTGCCAATTTTGTCAAAGGATCCCTGGAAAAACACAAATTTCATCAAAGGATGTCTAAAAAACGTGAATTTTGTCAAAGAATTGTGGGAAAAAACACAATTTTCATCAAAAGATCGCGAAAAAAACCTGCAAATTTCGTCAAATGATCACTAAAAAAACCTGCATATTTCCTGGCACCTGGAGGTGATCCTCCCCCCCCCCCCCCCCCTTCTGTTGTAACCTTTCAGAAAATTTGCTGTGGATTTCAGAAATTTGTTTTTTACTCAAAATCACACCTGCTATAAATGTATTACAGCTTGAGTTATTACTGATTACTGTCCCATGACAACCTTTCTCAAGCTATTGTGTCTAGAAATTCAGTTAAAAATGCCATTCTGATAGCATTTTCTGGCGGAAAATGCTATTCTATGTCACAGTTTCTGAATAAGAACATCTGTCAATTTTTATGCATTTACGAATAAAAATGAATTCAGGAATGCATCAGAAAAGTCAGTTTGAATTTGAGAACACCCTTAAATAATCACCTTAATAAATTTTTTGCTGAATTTGTTAACCAAGTCATATCTTACCTGGTGTATGAATCCAGAACTTTCAACATAACAGCCACTTTGGAAGTAATAGTGCTGTATATATGTACTGTGACTTTAAATATTAAGCATATTCAAGAAAAAAACAGGTTATAGACCATAGCCTATTTGAATTTTATTTTGCTGAAATTTAATATAGCTTTTTAAAAATTGTATAAAAGCTTAGTAGGTTATATTTTTCATTGCAGTTACTGGCATTATAGTAATTTGAAAGAAAAAAAGTGTTATTGGGATATACAGTAAATTCTGTCTAAGGCGGAATCGGTTGGGACCGAGAAGATTTTCCGCCTTAGACAAATTTTACTCTGTCTATGAATTCGCAGGGACTTGAAAATCTTTCCGAGTTTGACAGATTTCAGTCTTACACAGAATCCGCCTTACAGTGAGTTTACTGTACTTTAAATAATCTCAAAAGTACATGATTTTTATTTTTATAGTAATTTTTACTTTGTAAATTTGGAAGACTATATTGCTGTTTTTTCAAAGATTTTTTTAATTATGTATATTTTTTTAATTCATTTTCAGCAGTGAAATTATGCCTGAATTTATTGAATATTAAATATGTGAATTATCATATTGCTAACTAAGCATAAAACCAACAGAGTGAAAAATGTTTCCCATCTTGGACATTTTTCACTCTGTTGGTTCTACGCTTAGTTAGCAATGTGATAATTCACATATTTAATATTCAATAATTTTGGACGTAATTTCACTGCTGAAAATTAATTAAAAAATTATATATATGTGTTCACCTATGCTGGGCTTTACTTCTATCTCATGTTTCACTGCAGATTGTGTGCTCATGAAGGCTTGTGCTGCAGTTGCAGTTTTAACAACATATGTGAGTGAGATATGCCAAGCTGGATATTGTCCTCATAGCTCAAATGATAGAGCATTGGAGTGTTATTCCAAGGATCCAGGTTCGGTTCCCAGCTTAGACATTTTTCACTCTGTTGGTTTTACGCTTAGTTAGCAATGTGATTAATCACGTATTTAATACTCAATGTTTTATTTATTGTTTTTAGTACCATTACTTGTTTAACAAAATTATGAAGTGTTCATACAAGGTTAATTTTAAATTCAATATTACCTGTGAGTGGTCATTTTTTGTTTTATTGTTTTCTGTTGCATCAGATTTGGGAAGATAGTTTTAAAAAGTACTTCTTTGAAGAAAGAAACATTCATTTATATTATTGTTAATCCAGTGTTAACATGAGTGTAAATATTGCCCCTTTGTCATTATTTTAATGTAACCTTTTCTTCATATATGTAAATATGTATTAAAAAAAAACACTTTAGTGGTATCCCCACATTGTTCCTAATGTACTAAATTCTAGAATTTAGGCTATGTGATTACTCCATTGCTCTAACTTAGCATTCAGTAAATCAGTGAGAAAAAGTAAAAAAAAATAAAATCGGCATGCAAATAAATTTAAAATTGATTGACTCCCCTCTCCACACACTTACAGATAACAAATTTATGAAAACTTTATGGATTTATCCTAGAATCCTGCATAGGTCAGATAACCCAACAAAAAAGTTTTAGTCTGAAACCCAACAATAAAACTTTTTTCGACCAGAACCCCAACATACTTCAGCCGAAATGTAATAAAAGTAATCCTTTTTTAATGCAATTATGGAATGTTTGTCTATAATTATATCTCTAAAATCAATTTATCTTTTATGGGGGAAAAAAAAAAGTACCATTAATATTCAAGTATACAGTTCTTTCACCAGACAAAATACTTTCGACTCTCAGGTCAACATTACTCGATCTACAAAAGTCAAACCCAAAACAAGCATTTAAAGTCTATCTAATCCTTAATGTAAGACATTAGCATTAACTCAACATGATACAGGACTCCAAAAGCTTCTAAAACAAATTTTAACAGATAAATAACTAATTATTGTATGTATGATTGAAATGTGTGCGAATAAACAACTGTTGGTACTTTCATTTGCAGTAAAAGTAATAAGTTATGCTTTTAAAAAGTGTACAAAAAATGTTTTCTATGTGTGTCTGCAGTCGAGTTGTGTTAGAACAAACTCTACATTGCCACAAAAATCCATTTACTATGAAATTTTGTTATAATGGAATTAAATTTTGTTTGTAAAGATTTTACCATGTAGTGTTAACCATTTTATTATAATAGGAAATTTGTTCTATTTCATTTTGCTGTAAAGGAAGCCTACTATATTGTTATTCTTGTTCGTTTCATTTCCCTTCTTCCTACTCATCCAAACAACTTTTTTATATGAAAAAAACTTTTATTCACAAAAATATTTTACAAAATATATATATATATTATTTACATGAGAAACATTTACATCTATCAATACAATAATTGTCAATAAAAATTGCTTGTAAATTGGCATTTTGTCCATTCAAAAGTAATCAAAGAAATAGTGGTGTTTAACTATATACAAGGATGTAGAGAAAAATCTTGGAACATCCAAAAGCTGTTATCTCCTCCACATAATTTATATTTAATTTATAATAGTCAAGGCGGACCATAAGACTTTTTTCCTTAGTTTTGGAAAAAAAATCAAGTTCTCGAGAATGTTTTGCACCTGAATTATGAAGGTTTAAAGTTTTGAACTCCTAATAAAGTTTTGAACACTTTGTAATTGTTTCAAACAGATTGTAATGCAGCTAGTTTTTTAAGCATAACTCAAAACTATTTGGCAGAATGATCTGTAATTTTGGAATCTCATATTTGAAACTACTAGAAATCAATTTCTGTTTTTAAAATATTTCATAGGTAGATTTCATATTTTTTTCAAAAATTTGTATATATACATATTTTTTTTATTGTAAACTATGAATTTTTTCACATAAATAAATTTTTAGAAGCTTCAAACAGGGAAAAGTCAGGAAATTAAAAAAATTAGGCAAAAAGTCAGGGAATATTTTTAATATTTGAAAAGGTCAGAGAATTTTTGATGCATCACTTCCATCAGAATCTCTATCATTGTAAATGAAGAAAGTTTGAATTAATTATTCATACAATCTAAAATTTTTATATAAAATTCATGCAAATTATATAACAATATGAAAAATAATCAGAAATTCATACAGTGCATACTTTTTTTCTAGCATTTATTTAGATTAAAGTTGTCCATTATGGAGGGTTTTACAGCAATATATAAGCCAAATTTTTACTGAGACAGGTCAGGGAAATTTTTGAATAAAGTCAGGGAAAACCTGGAAAAGTCAGGGAATTTTTTTTTACCAGAATTGTGTTGGAACCCTATCAAACATGCAAATCCAAAATTATAGGATTAAATTTTAAAAAATTAGATTTTTGAGTTATGTTTAAGAAACTGCTCACATTGCAATCTGTTTTACAACAACTGCAAATGAATTTCACTTTAAGAGTTCGAAATTTTAAACCTTCATAATTCCGAAACGACTTTGAATGACTTCTTAGTTGGTTTGCTAAAGTAAAATTTACCAAAAAAGTCAAGTATGACGTCAAATTAGATCTTCATATTGAAAATTTCATGGTAGAGTAAAATTTCACTCTGAAAACAACCCCTAACTTTTTTTTGGACCCCAGGCAAGTTCATTTTCCGACCCCAATGCAAGTTCAAATCCTAATGTGTATTAATGATCATTTTATTTTTTAAACCATTTGTTCCAACAATATTGCATTTTCTATTTCTTTCTATGGCTGCAACTATTATATATATTATTAAATTAACTTTAAAGGTTAAGTTTTGTAATTTTTTTGATATGGTAAATAAGTATGTGTTTTTTAACTATAGGACCACTGAATGATCCCACATGGCCTTTCATGATTCAAATTTCCACTTGGTCATCCGAGGGTTAATAAATTAAAGATTTATTTTTATAAATTAAAGATTTAAGTTTTAGTCAAATGGCTATATCCATTTTTTCCCCTTTCTATGACAATTTGGAGATTAAAATATGGCTTTTTTTTTTTTTTTTTTGACCGACTGTACCTTTAATATAACTTATATCAGATAATTTGTAATAAATAGACAACCAGGTGTTATTTTAGAAAATTTAGATAATAAAGATATTTCGCTCCCTTGCAATACCCAAACAGCCCCCCTCCCCCCATTAAAAAAAATTACGAAAACATAGCAAAATTAAAGTATGTAGTAGTTTTGAATATTTTTGTTTTAAAACCTCAGGGAAAAACAAGCTAATTTCACCCAAAACCTGTTGAGTTATTCTGGGAAAACTGGTCTTTTAAGTTAATGATAATGAGCTATTACTGTGATTTTAGCACACTTAGCATAAAGTCATCATTGGGGAAATTATAATGATCGTGGAATATAACTGAGGATATTTTGATTTTAGCATGAAATCATCATTGGGAAAATTATATTGATCGTGGAATATAACTGAGGTTATTTTGATTTTGAAAATGTGCACGATCGTGTAAGTTTAAATTTAACCCATTCATTGCTGATTGTGTGGAAATGCTGTATTTTGTTAAGTTTTTTTTTTTCTTCTGAAAATAAATGTTTGGATTAACAACGATATTTTTATTGTAAACCAGAATGTGCTTTAACTACTTAAAATTTTTTGGTTACCAGACGCAATTTTTTATATTTAAAAAAATTATATAGTTTTTGACTCTGCAAAAAATGCACTGTGACTGTACTTGCAAAGTACAGGGTCATCGAAAAATAATGCCTAGATTTAAAAAAATCATAACATCAAAACCTTTTATGTTAAATGAGTAATTCTTTCACTACACGATAACTGATGAGTGCAAGTTTGGTTTTAGTTCACCAGAATTCATCTGCGTGTCTGTGTTATGCGCGGATTAGTTACGCAGTCATCAAGGTCAGCCGACGCGCCAGACTGCAGCTCCTCAGTACGATGTTGACTGTGAAACAAAAGTACAGGTATGTGCATTTGGTATGTGGAGTCAAAGTCAATAGTCAGTGTATAGGGGCTTTTTTTCAGAGAACTTATCCAGGTCAAACTGCTCCTGATAACAAAGCGTCGGCTGACCTTGACAACTGTGCAACTAATCCGCACATAATACAGACACACAAACGAATTCTGGTGAACTAAAACCAAACTTGCGTTCACCAGTTATCGTGTAGTGAAATAATTACTCATTTAATGTAAAAGGTTTCGATGTTATGATTTTTTTAAATCTAGGCATTATTTTTCAATGACCCTGTACTTTTGAAATATTTTATAAATAATTAACATTTGGATTCCTGTAGGTTTTTCTCTATTCGATTTTAGAAAGAATTTGTGTATCATACTTTTGTTTTTCTGGTTTATCAATATCTGATTACATCTTAATTTTTTGATAATCCCTCTCCATGGTTCGCTTTTACATTGTTTTATAATTCTTAAGAAAATAACTCTTTTTTTTTTTTTTTTTACTTTGTAGTTTTGTCTATATCTATTTATAATCAAATATTAGATCCGAAAAAAAAAAAAGTTATTGCAGCAGGGAATTTGTTAATTAAAAAAGAAGAAAAATTGAAACACTTTTTCTCTAACTATGTATAATTTAACAACAGCTGTAATTTCAATGCTGAGAAATGTTGGCATTCAGTTCATTCTCTTCTTCTTGATGGATCAATATTCATGGTGTTTTTCTTCATGTCCATAACCTGGATGAGATTTGCCTTGACGATGATGATGACCACCTCCTCCTATATCGATTGCGATGTTCCCTTTGCTGTGAGCAGGTGCAACACTGAGTGCAACCTTTCCAAGTTGACTTAATCCAAGTGCTCCCACTCCGAGTCCTGCTCCAGCAATTTTACCTAATGCAAACAGCAACTTCAATTGCGTCAGTCCCAAGATACCAAATTTTGCAAGTGTACCAAAGTCGAGAGGGATGTTGATGTCAACATTAGCTGCAGGTTTCTTGGGAGCTGGTGGGTGATAATCGTGGTGGTGATCATATTCATATTTCCTTGAAAGAAGAAAAAGAAAAGCTCATATTACTTGTTGATTTTAAAATATTTTCTGATCTTATTTATTCACTTCATTTATTTATTAATTTAGTTTGCTGTTCTTTTTTTAGAATACCAATATGTAATTGAAATTATTTTAAAGCTTTATGCAATAGTGCTTGTAAACAGTAGTTGAAAAAATAACATTTTTGTAGTGAACTACAACTATTTTATTAAAAATGTAGTTAACAACAGCTACTCGTTTTATAAAGGTAGCGACAACAAACTACTCTTATAAAAATAGTTGCCAATTCGAGATTTTGTCAAAGTCTTCAATCTACACTTGAAATTGAAGACATGGGTTAAGTAATACAATGGGCCCTCATTATATCCTGTTTACCAAGATACAATCAATTGGGATAAAACAGAGGGAATTAAAACAATAAGAAAGAGAACATTGAAAAAAGTTTTGTGTTACTGTCTGAAATGACAGTTTAAGCACATGTAACTTATTATTTGCCGACCAGAACAATACAGTATTAATTTCCTTTGTCATAATATCAAAAAACAGTAAATCTGTGAATAAAGCAATTCCAAAAGAAGAAACAGGGCATAAAAAAATAGATCTAATTAGAAGCAAGTAGACAAGTGTTTTCGCCAAAGAAATTAGTTTCTTTGATTTGGATTTACCAGCAAGTGTCAGCGGAAAATTCCATGACTTCATATGATGTGTTGTTAAAAGCTGCAGCTGAGTTGATGACATTCTCTAATTGTTGCACACTGCACATTTTGTAAAAAAGAAGCAAGTCTTGATCGCCTGACTAGCAGAATGTCATCCCCCAAAGAAAATCAATTTCTTTCATTTGGATTTACCAGCAAGTGTCAGAGGAAAAATCCATGACTTCATAAGATGTGTTGCTAAAAGCTGCAGCTGAATTAATAACATTCACTAATTGTTACACATTGCTTATTTTGTAAAAAAGAAGCAAGTTTTGATCATCTGACTAGAAGAATAGCATCCCCTACCCCTGAAGTAGCGTTGGTTTTTGCTGCAAACTACTAATTTTTTTGTATTGTGCTGCTCGTTGCATTACATTTTTCAAAATGTAGCTCTCTACACTATAAACTACTGGAAAAAGTAGAGACTACTAAATTTTCTCTACTTTCTACTTCCAACTACTGCTTGTAGCATCTTTTTTCGACCCATCCATGTTTTTTCAGAATTTGAAAACAGAATCTATAATGCAGCAGAACTTCATATTTATTACACTTCAAGCAAAAATGTACCACATACTTGAATATGTTACTGTGGTGTGTTTTAAAACAGCTATATAATTTTAAAGGCTTTTCATTTCAATTGCTTTTTGAGTCTATTGTATTCAATAGAAACATTTTTAGGTTTTATTCAGATGGAAGTGATCTCACTGGAGAATAATTTTTGTGCAGAAATAAATTTAAAACTTATGGAGATTATCTAAAGATGGTTATTTTTAATTTTTTTTAATAGCAGACAATTCAAATTTATATATTGAACAAAATTTTGAATTCGATCAGTTGTGAAAATTGTAAGTAAACAGCATCTGTAAGTTATCATTTTTCATTTTATTGTTACTGTCTTTATTTCAACATGCTTGTTAAAACTTTAGAATCATTTGTGATAAGCTAGAAGGGGTAATTCTTCTCTTTGAGAAATTTGATATTTTAGAATGTACCTGTCATCATATGTCAGATTAAATAAATATATATATATATATATAATAAATTTGAAATCACAAATGTATGAAGAAATTGGTATATATATATACTAGAAAAGCTCAACAAAGTCTACAGAAAAATTGCCCCCTCAAAAAAAAATTTGCTTCCACCCTCAAGAAAATTCTGAAATGGCGCACCTGTTTAACCCTTTATGCCTCAACGGTACTTTTGAGTACTATTAAAATAACTAATAAAATTCATCTAATACATCGATTAGTAATAATACAGTTTAGAATGAGTTGTAGATACTTTACTTTATCTTGTTCCAAAAGCATTTTGGGTTGCAGAAAACAAAAATATTTTTAAAAGGATGATTTCTTTTGCCTTTGCATCTTTTCAGCTTTCTTGACGTTGAAAGGTGGGGGGAGGGGGGAGACTTTCAGTTGGGAAGTATTTCTATTGTAAGAACCTTATATTTGTGACTTTTTCTAATTCTACAAAATGTTAAAAAATATATTTTAAATAATAGATTTGAGTGGAGTTATAAATATTGCACAAAATCCCTATACATTCAAATTTCATTAATTGATTTTAATTGGCAAAATCCTTCTCAAATTTATTAAATGATTGTGTAAATCGTCTAATGTACTTTCAAAAATTCACAAAAATGCTTTAGACGATGAAATTTTCACAAATTCATAATTTGGGACAGGGTTAAAAAATTTTTCAAAAATTATCTATCGTAATCATATCAATAAAGAAATTATTTTTTTTTTAGTAATAAGCAAAGGTACTTTCTCTCTGACATTGTAAATAATCACAATAAATAAAACAATAACTGTGTATATGTATATAACATATTTTAAATATAATCCATTTTAAATTTATTCTAATTTTTTCTCCATTTATTTTACTATATTTCGTCTTAAAAAATGTTATTATTATTTTTTCCTTTAAAAAAAAAACCATGATTTTTTTCCCCCTTTTGGCAGTGTGATAGTAATATTTCTCTTTTCAGTATTTTCAAATTCTTAGAGATTTTTCTCGAAATTTTTTTCACATGTTTTGGGGAACCTTTTTACACCAAAATTATTATTCCGCGAGGTAGGACCTAAACATTGTCTTTGATTGGTTTAGAATTATCTGAACACCGCACCATCAGGGAATCAATTCTAATGCTGAAATTTCATGAGTTTAATTTAATTACTATTTAAAGATGTAAGATCTTGCAGAATATCGTAGTGCCTGCAATATGTTTTCGAAGAGAGTACTGTAAGGTCTAAAATAAATAAAAAATAATAATCTCTTTTATGGCTACTTCTTCATGTGTCCGAAGAACATCCATTTGGTGAAAAATACAATTCTGTTTTTAAATGGTTCACTGACTGCATCGTAGAGGTTTACATGGGCCGGAATTTACAGGCCCAACCTGTTTATATTTTCGCAGTTCACGACCCAGCCTGTACACAAATCAGTGAAAACAGGCTTGTCGCGTGCAAAATTCCATTAAGTCAGGCCCGGGCCGACAGAATTTCTACAAGGAATTCAGATTTTACTTAACATACAATTAACCCTTAAATGCGCGATTTTTTATTTTGCTTCGAAAAAATTATATATGATTCTCTAAAAGGTTTGTTACACAGGAAAAATAATGAAAAAAAATCAGAGATACATTTTTCATATAATACGTCAATCTTTTCTTCTGTTGCACATCTGCAAAATAAGAAAAGAACTACTGTCGTGTGGCTGTTTTATGCTAAAATAATGCAAATTAGTAAATATTTTAATAAGTATGTCTCCAAATACGTTATTTTTTATAATTATTTATTTTATAAAACTTAACCTTTAACCCTTTAATTCCCGTGATAGAATACGTTCTAGAAATTAAATAGTTCAGAGAATCTGACTTTACACCAGAAAGTTTAAATGGTTAATTTCGCTTTATTTAAAAACGGAATGTCTGTTATTAATTAAAGCAAATATTGCTATTTTAATTTTTTGGTGTGAATTAGGTATATACGAATAAAAAAAATCTATTAAATTCAAAACACTGCTGTTTGCATATATGCAAAGCTGCGCACTAAAGGGTTAAGATTCTTTTCAAGTATACTGGATACATATTTATGGGGAAATTTTAGATTACTATATATAGAACATATATGTTCGCAAGACAGAAAATGCACAGTAGCAGCATTAATGATTATTTAGACTTTTCAACATTCAAAAAAAGATTCATTAAAAAAATACTGTAGTTTAGAATAAAAGAAAAAAAGAGGGTTAAAAATATAACTTTTGCTGTGCATAATAAAAAGTAAATTTTTGAAAATATATCTTTTGTAATTTATTAAAGTATATTTACAATGATTCCGTTAACAGAAAATCGTTATCGCTATTACTATTTTTACAAAACTTATTCCCTGTCCGACATGTCCTGGGAACAGTTAGGTCCAGTTCCAGCCCCGCTCGACTATACAGAAAAAAATGTAAGCCTTATCCTGGGCTGAGTCTGCAGAAAATATTAAGCCCAGGCTCAGACATGATGTTACTGTCCGATGCTGATCTCTACGCTCGACATATATTTCTGTATTGATGGTGTCAAAGTAGCATCGGCTCATGGAGCACATTTATACTTATCCTCGCGAAATTCATATCCATTGAAAATGGTTCATTTTTTATCGGCCCAGTTGGCCCGCTTAATTTCTTTATCGACCCGGTGGTCCGTTTAATTTTTATTGTCGGCCCGGTCCGCCTATTTTATTTACGTTATTGGCCCGTTAAAAATATTGTCTTTATTCTGCCGGGCCGGGTATGGGGCCTGGTCTAGTGCAGACCTCTACTGCATCGATGACATTAAATTATGCATGGCTGCCATTGTGGCTACGTTCTTTTATCTGCAACAAGACAACCATCCTAAATTTGTGTGTGATAGTTGGTAGGGATTGTAGCTAAAGAAAAGCTACATTTTTCAACGAAAAGGTTGTATAAGACCTTTACAGATAGTGAATAGAAGATTATGTTGTTTATCATAATGACATGTTATCTAGTGCCAATAAAATACGAGATAATTATCTAACACCAGAGGATATACAGCACGTATTTTTCAAATCATGCCTTAACATTTTCTAAGCTGAGACTAAGCTGAAGTTTTATCATACAAAGTGTTATGAATTTACCCCTCCTCGGGAGATAAATCATCTTTTTTGTTGTCAAACATGCAAAACAGTTTTTCAAAATCAACTTTTGCCATGGCTTTTCTTACGCAAGTGTAAAATTACCATATCTTCTAATCTGTGAAAAATATTGTACAAGTTGTTCACTTTCAGAAATAATTATGAAATTAACTAGTTGGAGATTTTTTAGTAACTAAAACAGCTTGTTAAATCATGAACATGAGACTGTTAAGTGGTTAAAGAAATCAAAAAGTAAGAAATAAAAGTAATCCTGTTAAATTTTCTTATCATTATTCGATTTTCATTAGATATATTTTTTTAAGTCAAATATTTAACCATATACTATATTTTTCTGTCAAAAATATTTATTCACATAACTTTTTATACAAAATATTTACATTAAGAACATTTACATCTATCGGTACAGCCTTCAGTAAAATTGTGTGTAGATAGAAATATTTTTTTCCATTGAAACATAAAGAAGAAACAACTTCTATATAAAACAAAATTGTTTTAAAGGACCACGCACATATATGAAATTATGGTCCTTGTGCAATTGGCTGAAATTTTGATATGTTTTAATTCATGCGATGCTGGTCGAATGTCTCTATGGGCATAATCCTTAAAAATAACTAGTTTTGACTAAAGGGAGATCTTATTTTAAGTTACAGAGCTGCACCAGAAAAATTATTTAAGAAAAGGCTTCTTGTTTCCATCTGGCTAGACTACAACATATCAAAATTTTATCGAATTCCACTAGTGCCACATTTCCATATAATTTGTGTGTAGTCCTTTATACAGTATATTTATATATAAAAAAAATCGGATAATGTTTTTTATTTTTTGAATTGTACTAATTATCATGTTCCTCTTTCCTTATCAAGCTTGACTATTTTATTTGTGTATGTGTATCGCACTGTTTTATATCCATGGGAAATATGAATATGTAATATTTCTTAACAGTTATTTAGATGTACATCACTTTATTTTCAGAACAATGAATTTTAATTAAATTTTTGAAACTTTCCTCTACTATCTCTTATTTTATTTAACAAAATTGAGCATAAACTGTTTGTGTGGGTTTTTTTTAAGAGGAGTGCGGTTGTATGAACTTAATTACCATATTATATAAAAATGACATGTTGCTGACAGTATACACACTTTGATCTTTAAAAGAAAAACAGCAATATATATATATATATGTTGATCAGAAAAATTAAAACATTGATTCAGTATTCAGTTGCCTAATTAAAGCACAGGTCAACAGGGTCATAGTCTTGGACATCAAATTTGATATACAGTGTTTCAAGTTTTTTAAATTCCTATCCCATAAAAATTTTGTTAGAAGAATACAGCCAATTGGGGTAACTTAGAAAAAAAGATTAAATGTGCTACATTACTTGAGTTATCGGCAAAGTTTTGGTCGCAAAATAAAGGTAGCAGCACTAACATGAGGTTGAAAGCTCATTGTAAATAATTCGCCAAAGTTCCTCCATGGCAGCATGAACCAAAATTTCGTAAATGTGGGCCAAAGTTATATCAATTGACTAATTCGCTCATTAAACTAAAGTGAATGGCTGTATTTATAAAGGCGGGGTATCTTTTTATTGCACTTGTACATTGCACTAATTGGCAAAAGTAAACTTTCTTCAAATTTGCAGTGCCGGTTTTTACCCTATCCTGATTATAATCAATATATTGCAATTTTAGAGTAAGATATGATTAAAGACAAAACACATGTTTATATAAATATGTTTTTATAAGTTCATATGTGTATATTAAGTCATTTAAAATACTTTGCTTTTAGCAAGAGTAAAAAAAGAGGGCCCTAATGAACACCAGGCCTTGGATCCAACTTTAGCATGATTGAACTCTGTCAAAGTTCACATTTATGTTCCAGGACATTCGGTTCTGCATTCTTGTCTGTGTCAGTTCAGTGATTGCAATACTGGTGAGAACATTGACTTATGAGAACATTGTGTCACCGTTCGCAAGTTTAAATTTTGAATCCAATCAAGATGGCACTGTAGAGTTTTCAGGATTTTCCTGGCATGAACAGGGGAATTTAAGTCTCTTTCACATCGAATTCCCTCAAGAAGGGAATAAAGTCAAATGTAAGTGTTGAAGAATTATATTGCACATTTTTCCTACTAATAAGTTCATCTATCTTGTCATACATTATAATCCAGAATTAATATTCAAGAGGTTTTACTGCTGGTTTGTACTGCGAGTGGGCTTTCACTTCATGGGGTTTATAATGTGAAGGGGATTTCACTTCATGGGGATTATAATGCGAGGAAGATTTCACTTCAGGGGCTTTATAATACGAGGGAGATTTCACTTCATGGGATTTATAATACGAAGGAGATTTCACTTCATGGGGATTATAATGCGAAGGAGATTTCACTTCTTGGGGTTTATAATGCGAGTGGGCTTTCACTTCATGGTGATGAGTAGAATGATGTCCTGCACCACTGTGAGTTGCACTTCCACTTTTGTAAATAGGTTCTTCTGGTTTATAATAGGATTGCACTTCGTCTTGGTGATAAATTGAATGGTGTCCAGCATCAATATCAGTTGCAACATCACCTTTGTAAATAGGTACTTCTGGTTTATAATAAGATTTCACTTCATGGTGATGATGAGTAGAATGCAGAACAGGTGCTTTTGATTCATAATGTGGGTAAGATTTCACTTCATGGTGATGCTTAGAATGGTGACCAGCACCAATATCAATTGCAATACCACCTTTGTGAGCAGGTCCAAGACTAAAGGAAATTTTTCCTGGTTTTCCTGATCCTAAAGCTGTCAGTCCAATTCTTGTTCCAAGCATTTTGCGTAATGTGCGCAGTAGCTTTAGTTGCGCTAGTCCGAAGGAACCAATTTTTAGAATTGTACCATAGTCAATTGGAATGTTAATATCAACATGAGCCTCAGGTTTCTTGGGAGGTGGTGGATGGTAATCATGGTGGTGATATTCATATTTCCTTGAAAGAAGAAAAAGAATCACATTACTTGCTAATTTTGAAATATTTCCTAATCTTATTGTTTTAAACACATTTTTGCTGAATTTTTATTAAGACATTTTTTTTTGACAAATTTTTTTATTTCTTATTTTTAAAAGTATTTCAAATTTGCTGATAGTCAAACTTCTCATTTTCCCGTGAAGATAAAAATCTTTAGCAACTTGACATACATATTATGAAGTTGAATAGAAAAAAATATCTGTGTGAAATTAAGAACACAGGCAGATTTTTTTATGGGGAGGGGAGATGGATGTTGATTAAGAATGTAAATTGAAATTTTAATAATTTTATGTGATGCGAGATGCCTGTAAAAATGATGTATCATACTAGAACACTGTGAGTCCTAAATGTTTTATGGTAGTTTTTATTTTTTCTTGTGTGTGTATGAACATAAGGGAGCATATCACATGCATCAAATACTGAACTGATGCGTTAAATCAACCTTGCCTGGCTTATTTCAAGGCTTTATTACTATTAGTCACATTAAAGCTTTTTTCTTTCTTTCTTTTTCTATACTACTACTTCACCTTCACGTATTTTTAGTCCCTATAAAGTTCAGTGATTTGGAATACCAAATGTATCCTCTGTACGGTTTAAAATTCTGCATTATGGAATGCAGCACTGATTTAAAAACACAGCAAAACTTGCCTCTCCTGTGTCCTGCTTCACAACCTAGATTAAAGCTAAAAGAATTGTTTAGCTCTATTTCAACCAATTCCATGCACACCTGGTTTCTCACCAGATCCAATTTTCTAAAAATTTCTTTAAAGGTTCTCTATCTCTCTCTCAATAGTTATTTTTGCACTTCCTTCAGTTTTACAAAATCGAATTATAAGAAACAATTGTTACAAGCACCGATGATGACAACCCAGAACTCCGAGGCAAAAGATTTCGAGGTCCCTTTCTTTCCGTCACGAATTTCATTGTTCAGTTAGAAAGAAAATATTTAATTTGGAGACAAGTCGAGAAGCGGGTTTGCACATGCAGTAATGTGGTCCGTGGGCCTGGTTCAGAAATCGCCATATGCCTCAAATAATTGATATTAAATGCAATTAACTCTATGGCTTTTGTTTAAAACAAATACAACAATTCTAAAAATTTAACCCTTTCATTCATACGGGGCTCATATGAGGACAGATAAGTACTGCCCTAAAAAGCAAAAAAAAAAAAAAAAAAAAAAAAAATCAATATTCATTTGTGGAGATCTGATTTGTGGACAGATAATAGCTAGCATGCAGCACAATAATAAAATTATTTTATAATGGGTTCTCATTTACCACAAAAATGTTTTTTTGTGAATAATGGAAAATAATGAAAAATAGAGAGCCTACGTCAGTCAAATGAAAAGACGCGTTCGCTAATGCTAATCCTATGGAAGACATTTATAAAGATATCTCGTTTGAATTTAAATATTTTTAAATATTTTTTTGCATTGAATAGTTGAGATCGATCTGTACAAAGACCGTTGTTTACTTTTTCGATCTTCTTTACAGGTATTTTTAATGAGGACCCTTTCATTTTCGGAACCGGTTTCGAAAGTAAAAGTATCCTTATAAAAAAAAATATGCAATCAAAATCGAAAAAATAAAAAACGGCCTGCATGCAGATCGATCTCAGATATCCAATACAAAAAAATCATTTAAAAATATTGAAATGCGATCGAGATATCTTTATAAATTTCTTCTATAGGATTAGCATTACCGATCGCATCTTTTCATTTGACTGAAGTTGGCTGTTAATTTGCAAGTCTCTTCTATGCTTCACAAAGATTCTTCCGACTCTGAAACAAAAGTGTTTTAGTGCTGCCATCTGTTATCAATATTTAGAAGTAAATACATTTTCAGTAGATATCTTTTTAATATTCATTAAATTAAATAAATAAATAAAAATTAGAGATAAAGAGGAACGTGAAATCAATATTCGGCTGTATTTATGTTTATGTAATGAATTAATGTTTATAGTAAAAGTAATCGTCTTTGTGTACAGGCTCGCTCCAATACATGAAAGTAGTTTCATGACAAAGTTATTTAGTGCTGCCATCTATTGTTATTATTTAGAAGTAAATTAGTGGATCTTCAATAGATATATTTTAATATTCATTAAATTAAATTAATAAATTCATGAACAGATTCGATGTATAAAGAACTTCATATTATCAAAATTCGGCATTTTTTTTATATTTCGAATTAATTCTTATTAAAAGTTATAAATTTTATGTACGGGTTTGAATTTACAACAACCCTGGTTCACGGTACAAAAAAAGACTTCGGGGCCTCTTCTCGTACCATTCGTACTTTATAATCTGTCGCTTTTTTTCCCCCCATTTTGTATTAAATATCATACTTTTTATCTAATTCTGAAAATGTTTGTGTATAATAAACATACCAAATTAGATCTTGGATTTGGATTTAATAATTTAAATACATTTCCTATGATGAATGATTCTAGATTTATTAAACATAATTTTTTTAAAAAATATTGATATAATAATATTGATACAAAAATACATTATTTAGAAAATAAGAAACTATTCAGAGTAAAATAACATGTTTTCAATTTAAAAACTCTTATAAACTTAGCCCTATTACATCAGGGCAGGACACTGGAACACTTGCCCAGGGTTCACAGATTGCAGGAGCCTAGAAAATTATTGGTCCTCATTTGTAACTTTATTGAAAAATAACTTAGGGAAATAAATTTTAAAAACTTCTTATTCATTAGTTAAATTGAATAAAGCAAAATTCTCTGTGACGTCATTTACGCAAAATATTTCCTTCGTCCAGAGGCCCAACGTTTTGAAAACAGAGCTCTCTTTATTAAAACCATGACGTACTTAATCTGATAAGGCGAGTTCATTTCGCCGAAAACCACGGAAATAGTGTAGCCGATTTTAAGAAAAACTACCCAAATTCTCATTGGTACATATAGCAACTTTGCCCAGATTCTCATTAATTCAGCTGAACTTTGTTTATATTTACACACATGTGACTGATGAATTTGATGCAGACCTTTAATAGAATAACAGTATAAATGATTGGAGGAGTGCATCAGATCGTTTAAGTGGTCCATCATCTTTCCATTGATGAACTTAACAAGACAATATGTAAAAGTAGCTATCGGATCGATAGCAAGGCTGGGCTGGGCTGGGCTGCCATCTTATTTGAATGTTTTTTTAGCAGAAAATTTGTACTAAACAAAAACTGTCTGTTCTGCTAAACTTTATTTAGTCGCCTGATTATTTCCTAAACTGAAACTGAAGCTTAAAAAGCAAAGATTTTAGAACAGAAACGCCAGTGACTAATTCATGTTGATCTGCTTTCCTTCCCAAACCGGAAGTTTTCGAATTTTCTATATGTTAAAGTCCAGAAGAGAAAATACTTCTCTGTATAGAATAAGTTTTGAAATCCTTCTCGGGGGAAACAGTCTGAATTCAATACTGGACATGTCAAAGGTCATTTTGAATAGGATGCAAGAAAATGTTGTCTTTAACTTCTTTTTTCCCGACTACCAAGAAGGGTTATGTGTTTCACGCGTATCTGGGTACGTGGATTTCTTTATACCCTCGAAACATCCCAACGGCTGGATGGATTTTAATGAATGAGGTCTCTATCGATTCGTCTTAACCGTCCGATGGTTATAGGCTAGGTTTTGCTTTTATAAATTGAAAATGGCGGCCGTAAAATACAAAATGGCGGTAGAGACGAGAAAAAATTTTTGCGCACCCTATTGAGTAGCATATCATTGGATAAATCTTTCAAAATGAAGACGATGTTTCATCGAGTATTTTACAGTCGGAAGCTCCGATTAAATATTACACAACCTGCAAGTTGTGTAGGTAGGATCTCTAGCTTTACTGCAACTCTAACCTTCATAGATATCTATAGGCCTGATCAAAACAGTGTTTATAGATAGGAACTAACAATTAAACTCAACTTAAAAGTCATCAATACAAGTAACTAAAAAAAAATAGGTAAGTAATATAAAAGATAGTTTCAGATTGATGAGAAATAATTAATTAGTTCGCTTTTTACGCAGTTGGGTTTTTTGATTTTTTAAATTTAATTTTTAATTGTTAAAAAACTTGCAGTGCTCCAATGATCTTATTGCCACAAAAAGGGGCGTTTTGAAAGGGGAGGGGGGCAGTAGCCTTCTCTTCATAAGACTGTATGCTTAAGTTCGATAATTTATTGGTTGTTTCTCGTATCTTAATCTGAATAGTTTTCTATTTTTGTGTGGTTTTCGCAATGCATTTTTCTTTTCAATTATTCATTTATCATTACGTTACACTTATTTTTGTGATAATATCTTAATTACGTACAAACTAGAATATTTAAAATTCTTATTTTAGTGCCTTAAAATTTCTCACTATCCAGGGCAAGGGCCAAGTACGTTCGTTCAATGGGCAGCAGCTTTCACTGCAATACTTGTATTATTTAAATCCACATAATTCTAAAGTTTTAACGCATTTCTAAAACATAAATTAATCAATTGAAATCAGCTGAAATTAATTAAGACATTAGAAATTTATATACAAAATTAAGGGCTTTTTTATCATGTTGGAATAACATGCCTTTTAGTACATTAAAAAAATGTACAGAGAAAATAACATTAAAATTACGTCATTTTGCTGGACAGTTGGAAGGCTAACTCAAATTTGTTAATTCGTGGAATTTATTTTATATAGTTTCAACCTAAGTGGACCAGAACGGTAAAAAAAATGTTTTTTTTAATTTTTTATAATGTTTGAATCTTTAAGAATGCCGTATATTTGGTCCGACAGGAAAATTCCTAAAATTACAATTGTACGAACCGTAAAAGTTGAGCCGCGCAGACGCGGCCATACCTGTAAAAACAAAATTTTAAACTCAGTATCTCGAAATGTTGTTTTTTAGCAGTTTTGCCACGGTAACTTTTGAACAAGTTAACACATTTACGGTTTTTTTTTTTTTTTTTTATATATAAGGGAAATTAAATCCTCTACAATCTACACATGAAAAACAAGAAAGAATTTTTTTTTTCAAGTTATAACAAAAAATATAATTTTTTTTATATCTATTGAATTTTTTATTACAATACTAGCATTACAATACCACTATCCTAGTCTGTTTCTCTAAATGGAACTTCAATCAAACGAAATACATATATTGGTGAATTTGACCTTTTGTTTTAAAGCAATGCGGACCTTTATCTGGAATGTCATTTCACATTGCCGAAAACTATACGAACGCCATTGCGCTATTTTATTTTCTATCGACAAAATTTGGGCTGTTAAACAGAAGCTCTTTTAGTTGATCATTTATAGCAGGGATTGGTAAAGAATGATAGAACGATATGCAATATGTTAAAACCATCCCTAAAAAATTATCTAACTCATCCAAATCCTCCCAGTAGAACTTAAAAAAAATAAAAAAAAGACGAATCTTTTATAATCGGATTCACCTGATTATAAAATTTTCCCTCATAATTCTATAACTAACTAAGCAACGTAGAATGATATTTTATATACTAAAAACTTTTCTGAACTAATAATGCAAGTTCCATCAAAATCCATTCAGCACAATCTTTTTAAAAAGATTAATCTTTTATAAACGGGTTCGTTTGATTATAGAACTTTTCGCCATAATTCCAAGTAACTAAGCAACGTAAAACAATAAGTTATGCAATCTTCCCTGAAAATTTATCTAATTAACTGTGCAAGTACCATCAAAATTCATTCAGCAGAATTCAAGTTATAAGCAGCCGGTACGAAATTCCTATTTCAATATTTTCCTTTTCGTTTTTTCATGTGCAGTCGTTAGATAACGTAATAACGATGACTAAGAAATATGGCAAAACTACTTTTGTATGATTAATGTTATCGTACAATATTCAAATACTTGTTATTGCTCTTTGCAATCAAAAAAAATACTTTTTACTTCTATAAAACATAAAGGAATTAACTAAAAAAATAATAATACTCTAAAAATAATTAAAGGCTTTTTAATCTGGGATCAAATTTCATTCAATTTTCGTCTTTTCAAATCTTACTGGTTTCCTTAGATCAAAAGTTAAGGACAATCTTAAATATTCTAGTCTGAACGTAACGCTAAACGTTGAAACATCAAATAAACTTACTTAGGTTCGTAGGATGATGAATAATCTGAATGGTGGTATTCTCCGCAATTCACATTAGGAACATGGATTATCACAGTAAAAGAGAGCATCAGGTAAGTCACTAAAACGTGAGAATGCTTCATTGTGGGTTTTCTTTACAAGACCTAAAGTGATAGAAAAAAGAAGAACGATTATACATAAATAATAATAATAATTTAAAAATAACGCGGCAAGCCTCATGGACGCCGACAAAGAGGAGCAGAGAAAGGCATCTGCCCTTCCCTGGACTTTGAAATTTAATTAACTAAATTCTCTTTCTTTCTGATGAATTTGAAAAAAAAAATGGTAAAAATATTCCTCTGAAGTGACTTAATGCGCTTTTTCCCCGCTCAACAACATAAAACTTTCTGACATATTTACGCGCTCGTTTTCGCAAGATTGGTTTTTACAAGAAGTACACAATTATTCAAATAATTTGTATTGTAACATTTTTTTTTCATTTTTCGATAAATATAAGTGATTGTTGTTTCATGACTTAATTTTTTTTTCATTTCCCGCGTTGTCGCGTTCGGAAATTTAGTTCAAAATTCTAACTTTGACAGCATTTTCTGAAATATCTTTTACCTTTACTGAAAAATATAGAAAAACCGCTGTATTTTACGTAGTTTCTTACTAAGAATTCCTACCAGTCTCATGCATTTGCGAATAAACATTAATTCAGAAAAGTGTCAGAAAGTAGCCAGTTTGAAGTTGAGAACAACCTTAAAACAATTAACCGCCAAAAGAATGAGAAACTAAGAATCTTTCGTCAGGGTGCCTATGAATTGCAATAAATTCAGTAACAAAAGTTATAAAAACCAAGTGATACAACCCGAACTACTCGGATTTAGATACGGGAATGCTCGGGAAAAAAAAAAAAAAAAACTTTTTTTTTTTTTTTTTGAAGGGGTTAATTTTCTTTTGGAAAATTTGAGATTTCGTTTTTTAAATATTTAACTATTCATAATAGCTCCATTCTGGTGTTTTTCCTTCATATTTTTGTCATCTTCCACATGAAAACATTAACTTGGAAAATATAATCTGTAAGATAATTACATACTACTTCTCTCATTAAAAATAAAAATTCATATGCAAAATTTGAATAATATCAGTTTGTAAAAATGGTAAAGTTGATAATTTAATAGAACTCTGTATTGTTTGAAAAATTCATTAACTTTTACTATTCTATGTGCAATGTTTCTTAACCTCTTAAAAACTCCAGACACCACAATCCTAATGGACTACAGCATTACCATTTCATCGCTTAAGGGGACAAGGGACCTTAAAATCCTTAAAAATAATTTTTTTTTATTTTTTGTAAATTTCACCTAAATATTATTCAAGGGTACATTATATGCATTATAGCATGCATTTATCACAAAAAAAAATTTTTTTTTTAATTGTTTTTGAGAAAAAATGGAATTTTACGCGTCGTCTTAGAAATCTTCGAAATGCCCCCTGCGTTCTCCATATCAATGAAAATCCCCAATATTTTTTTTATAAAAGTTTGTTTTATATATATATAAAAAAAATAGAGCATCGAATTTTAAATATTTGAATTTAAAGGTAAAAAAAAAACAAAATTAAAAATTTTCAATTTTTCAATTTTTTTTAAACTTTTAAATTCAAATATATAAAATTTGATTCCCTATTTTATTTATATATATAAAACAAACTTTTATAAAAATATTGGGGATTTTCATTGATATGGGATGCACAGGGGGCATTTCGAAGATTTCTAAGACGACGCGTAAAATTCCATTTTTTTTTTCTTAAAAATAAATTTATTTTTTATTTTCTTTGTACTAAATGCATGCCATAATGCATATAATGTACCCCTGAATAATATTTAAGATAAAATTTACAAAAAATAAAAAAAAAATGAAAATTTTTAAAATTTTTTCGAAAAAATTTCAAAATTTTTAATTTTTTTTTTTTTTTACCTTTAAATTCAAATATATAAAATTCGATGCTCTATTTTATTTATATATATAAATCAAACTTTTATAAAAAATATTGGGGATTTTCATTGATATGAGACGCGCAGGGGGCATTTCGAAGATTTCCAAGTAAAATTCCAATTTTTCTCAAAAATAATTTTTTTTTTTTTATTTTTTTTTTGCAATAAATGCATGCCATAATGCATATAATGTACCTTTGAATAATATTAAAGATAAAATTTACAAAAAATAAAGAAAAAATTTAAAAAATTTAAAATTTTTTTGAAAAAATTTCAAAATTTTTCAAAAAAATTTTTTTTTTACCTCTAAATTCAAATATATAAAATTCGATGCTCTATTTTGTTTATATATATAAACCAAACTTTTATAAAAATATTGGGGTTTTTCACTGATATGGAAGACGCAGGGGGCATTTCGAAGATTTCTAAGACGACGTGTTAAGTTCCATTTTTTTCTCAAAAATAATTTTTTTTTTTACTTTTTTTTGTGATAAATGCATGGCATAATGCATATAATGTACCCTTGAATAATATTTAAGGTGAAATTTACAAAAAATAAAAAAAATTATTTTAAGGTCCCTTGTCCCCTTAAGGGGACAGTTCTCGGCGATGCAAAATTGGCATATTTTGGGGGGGGGGAAATATGAAAAGAGTAAAGTTAATTAAAAAACTAATAATTCCACATTGTTTTTTATTGCTTCAAATATTTAAAAATATCTTTTATTGTTAAACATGGTCACATTACGTCGGAAATCTGAAGCCGCGTTGACCTGTACCAAAATATACGGGCAGCATCCTAACTTCCTGTAGAAACAAAAAAATATTAAAATGTTAGTTTCTTCTTGTAAAATAAGGTTGTAGCCAGTTGTTGAAAAATAAGAAAATTGCGCTACTTTAAAAAAAAAAATTTTTTTTCGTTTAAAGTTTTCACCTTTAAACTTATTGGCAAAATATAAAAATATAAGATAAAAAAAAAATGGCTCGATGGCCCTTAGATAATTTAATTATGCGTAGATGAGCGCAAATTTTATCAAAAATGTTAAAAATTGTTCACGTTATCATTCTGCCCACGTTGAAAAGTGTAGCTTCCAGAAAATCCTGTTTCAAATTTTAGGATTCAATATATTTTGATCGTGCGCACTCACATTTTTGCTCATATCTTTCTTAATAATTGAGGTATCACTTTAAATCTTTTTGCCAATAATTCTGCACACTATAAGGATTTAATTTCCCTTAAAAACAAAAAATCGATCTTTTAAAAAAGTTGAGAACGTATGTAACTCCTTAAGGGAGCTGGTCACTCAGCTTCGGAATTTTACTCCGTAATATGGTCTAAATCCGTCTATGGACTTTTGATGCATTCGTATATTTAAAATATCTTCTCGGGAAATTCATATTTTTAACATCTTTTTTCCGTATACTCTTCTTAAAGCATGTCTCTTTTTACTTTCTTCTATCTTTACAAGAAGAAAGTATTGGATTCGTGAGAATTTTCGACTTTCGGTGGATTTACACGTTTTAGGGGTCAAAGATTCCGAAAAACATGTTTTTACAAAATGTCTGTCTGTGAGTTTGTATGTCTGTTTGTATGTCACACAAATTTTGTGGGCGTTCTATCTCAAGAACTAATTCACGCAATTCAATAAAAATTTATATTCAGTTAGTCCCTGATATAAATTGGTGCTGATTAGTTTTTGGTGTAAATCGCTCTAGAGGTGGCGCTGCTATGCAACATTTTCACGATTTCCACAATAGCTCAATCTCCAGAACTAATGCACAGATTTTCATCAAACTTCATATTTAGTTAGTCCTTGACATGAATCGATGTTCTATACATTTTGGTGTAAATCGCTCAACAGGGGGCGCTGCTATACTGTATCTTTTTTAACTTCCGCAATAGCTCTATCTCAAGAACTAATGCTTGGATTTTCAACAAACTTCAGATTCAGGTATACCTGAATATGAATTAGTACTGTTTAGTTTTTGGTGTAAATCGCTCAACAGGTGGCGCTGCTATGCAGCATTTTTCACGATTTCCACAATAGCTCAATCTCCAGAACTAATGCACGGATTTTCAACAAACTTCAGATTCAGTTAGTCCCTGACGTGAATTGACGTTTTATAGATTTTGGTGTAAATCGCTCAACAGGTGGCGCTGCTATGCTGCATTTTTTGCAATAACTCTATCTCAAGAATGGATTTTCAACAAACTTCAGATTCAGGTATACCTTGATATGAATTAGTGCTGTTCATGTTTTGGTGCAAATTGCTCGTCAGGTGGCGCTGCTATGATGCATTTTTCAGAATTTTTACCACAGCTCTATCTCAATAACTAATGCACGAATTTTCATCAAACTTCAGATTCAGGTATACCTTGATATCAATCAGTGCTGTTTATGTTTTGGTGTAAATCGCTCAACAGGTGGCGCTGCTATACTACATTTTTCAGAACTTCCGCAATAGCTCTATCTCAAGAACTAATGCTTGGATTTTCAACAAACTTGAGATTCAGGTATACCTTGATATGAATTAGTGCTGTTTATGTTTTGGTGTAAATCACTCAACAGGGGGCGCTGCTATGCCACATTTTTCAGAATCTCCGCTATAGCTCTGTCTCAAGAACTAATGCACGAATTTTCATCAAACTTCAAATTCATACATATTTTGATATGATTTTGTACTGAATTGATGTAATTTTTTGTACTACTTAAATGATTTAATTGATGTGATTTATATAGAAGGAAGTTTTGTGATGGCCACAACATACTAGTTTTCTTAGTTTTCAAAGTATTTCTAAAATCTATGCTGAATTTAAAATTTTATGTGTTAAAAGCGGGCGAACTGTGAGTAAGATTTTAACACTTCCTGTAAAATTACGTCTATACTTTAGAAATATTTTGAGAACTAAGAAAAAAAGAGACACCTTTTAGGAAGTGTACACAAAATATAGAAGTTAAAAATATTAATTTCGTTAGGAGATTTTTTAAATATACGAATGCATCAAATGCCTATAGACTTTAACATTATTGAGGGGAAATAGGAAGCTGAGTGACCAGCCCCCTTAATATGTTTAAAATATTTTAATAACCACCAGTAAGGATTGTGACAGTGCCTTCTACCTAAATAATTTAAAATTTTGCTGTCTTTATGCGTATTTCTAGGTTTTGAAAGCTTTTGTTTTGCAAGCATACTGTTTAATCAGAAATTTTCTTGTGTCTTAAAGAGATAATCAGCACAAATATTTATTTTAATATTATAACCCAAAATTCTTGAAAAAAAAAATGAAATATACTTTTCCTTTAATAAAATGCAGCTGCTTACTCTCTTCATCTGTCTTTACATTAAGTATAAACGCTTAGATTTATTGTTTTTAATATAAATGCATATAAATAAATTAGCATCAAGAAAATGTTGCTTAGCAGCATTGATATACTATTGAAAAGAAAATATGGTAAAACATCTTATTACCAGACACCTCAGAACCATGACATTTGCCTGCTATTCGGATGTAAAAACATAATACAGGTGTTAAGTATTGGAAAAGTGTTTTCTGAATAAAGATGTTTGTTATTCAAGAGTGTCTATTATGGAGGTTTTACTGTACTGTTTAAATGGGATGTAGGATGCAATTAAAATTTTCTTTCAAACTGTAAGTGATAGCAGATGATAAGGTTTTTTTCTCCCCTTTAAATTTTAAATTTTGTTTTAATTGCCATGCTCTGCCATCTGAGCTATTCCAGACGAATCCAGAGGACCTAATTCCCCCAGTTAACCTTGTTGATCTGGTCTGATATATGAATCAGCTCAACAGAATAAATAGCAGATAATGATGGAACTCCACTAAACGTCTGGATACGTAATTACACTAAATTAATTTTAACATAATTATTCTAATTGGTAAATAAATCATATGAGATGTAAATTTCGATCCCTGGTTTGGACATTTTTCGTCCAGTTGAAAATTTACATCTCATAATTCTTTTAGTGTGCATAAGCCTAAAAAATGTTTATTTTATGTTTTCTAAGAAAAATAATTGCAAAAAAATCTTTAATTTGTAAAAAATCGCTTCCCCTCCCCCCCCCCCCCCCCAAATTTTTCAGAAAAATACTGGGCGAAAAGAAAATGTTTTTTTTCCCCACCACTTCAAAATTTCCGAAAATTTTTACATCTCTACTCGGGTTAAAGATGCCCGATATACAGCCCTGTGTATAAAAAGTAATTCTCAAAGTAACATGAAAAACAAAATTGATATACTAGTAATAGAGAAAAGAAGAGAAAATTATACTCGACAAAGTCTTTCCTAGTAACAAGATGAAATTGCTTCAGTAGAAACATTTCCTTATACATCTTAGGATAGATTTCGCAAATGCTGATGTCGAAGTTATATTGGAGATTTGGTACTTAATTTCGTGCAGTTCCAATGAAATATGCCGAATTTATCTCAGATACCGAATATATAAAATCACATATTCGGATTTCCTAATTCAAGTATGCAATAAAAAATGAAATTGAAGTCCAAATATTTTTAAAGATAAATACTTGTACGGTAAAGGAAAGAAAACTACTTATCTCCTATAACCCCATTCTGAATTAGCTTTTATGTTTGCTGTATCAAACTATTAAAATTAAAGGAAATAAATAATAATTACATAGGAAGTTTTTTATCATTCAAGATGCGTGGAAAACATCAGTTAACATCAGTGTGGAGATCAGTTAATTCTAAATACGCGCAGATTATTATTATTTTTTTCATATATGAAACAAATCCTTCGTTTATATGTCCGTATTTTTCTTGTTTAATGCATAAATTAGACATATAAATCATATACGAGAAGAAATAGCTGTAATTTACGATGACTTCTGCAACAAAAGTTGGTTGTAAGAATAGAACTATTTTCGAGTTATTTGATCATCGAACAACGATATTTTTTTTCCTCAAATAAAAATAATAAACGGAAGAAAGCAGTAACACCAACAAACTAAAAATTTGTACTAACTGGAACAAATTCGTTTTTATTTTTACATTCTTTTATTTAACTTAATTTGTTTTTTGTATATAAAGATAGAAATTTCAAATCGATTTTTCACTTACTGTCTGATAGTGTAGAATTATAGAAATTATGTACACAGGTGTGTTTTCGATGGCAATACAACATTTTAAATGTTTTTATAATTTAATTATAAGTTATTAAATTCATTTTAAGGCATTTTTTTTTCGTTTGCCGGGTCAGAGGTCGTCAAATAATCTTTATGGTTACAGCTGTTTACGAGTTACAAAACATTGAAATTAATTTGACGCCAAACCACTCTTACCAAAATACTTTCTGTGTAAAAAGTACCCGGAATTTATCATTTAAAAGACGCCCGTAAAAAATATCACGACAATTTTTTTTTTTTCTGTAATTTGGGACCACTGTTCCGACTTATTGGGTCGTTCGGAAAGTCGTGCCCGTTTGGGAAAATAAATTCGTAGCGGAAAATTCTATCATTTAATTATTAGACATTGATTCCGATATTTAATGTCTAATAATTAACGGGCAGAATTTTTCGGTACGAATTGATTTTACCAAACGGACACGACTTTCCGAACGACCCAATACAATGCGGAATTTTAGCACCATCTATGAATTAGTGTGTCGACAACAGGTTTTTATTTATTTATTTATTTATTTATTTATTTTTTTCAGACATACTTTAGAGTGCCCTGTGATTTTTAGAATGGAAAAATTAAATCTATAGCAAATACAATGAGTAATGTAGCAATAGTATGAAAATAAAATATGAAGTGAAAGTAAAATGTGAGTATGAAAATAAAATAAAATAAACATCCATATAAAATAAAAATGTAACGTGCATAATATGAAAGAGTACGTGGAAAACTGAATGATGGCGTGTCATAGACTGAGCAAATTTAGTATAGCTTTATTTATTTGTTTTTGAAAATGCCTCGGGTGAGTCGAAATAAAGGTATTTTTACTGGTTTTAATTTACACCTTTTAGCATTTGAAATTAATATATGGAAAAATTAGTTAAAAAAAGAGCTTGCCTTAAATTTTATGTCTCAAATTAAATTTCGTGTGCCGAATAACTGAAAATGTTGCAAAAGACCTACGGGGAATCATGCATGCCAAAAACACAGGCATATGAATAGTATAAAGCATTCAAATAGTGTCCAGAAATGGAAGTTGGTATGCCTCGTTGTGGTTGACTTTCAACGTCTTCAAGTGGCGCAACATCGATGAAATCAAGAAGCGGTTCTTTAAAATCGTCGTATGAGTCTTAGAGTGTTGGCTCAAGGTATCTCACATATACAGGGTGCATCTAAACTCTTGGAAAAAACTTTAAGGGCTGATAGTACACATCAAGACAAACAATATTAAATAAGAAACTAAGGGTCCCAAACGTCTTCCGAGGGAGATAGGCGCCATTAAAGTTTAGGTTCCAAAATTTCAAATGATTATAAAAAACGGAAAAATTGGTCGATTCGTTTGTGGTTTTCGCTAAAACTATTCTTTATGTCAGTATTTTCTTGAAAATAAATTTTAAAGATAAAATTTAAAAAATTCCGAGCGCTTTTGACTTTAGAGTAACGAACAACTATTTTTTACCGTTATTTTTTGTATCTCATTAAATGCTTTCAAAAGCTTAGACTTAAACTTTGAGCTCAAAATCTGAATCGTTGGGAGTGGTTAAGAAACGCAAACTGAACTGTGTGCAGGAGTTGAAAATTGATAACCCCCTCTCCTGAACATAGTTCAGTTTACGCTACTTAACCACTCCCAACGATTTTGAGCTCAAAGTTTAAGTCTAAGTCTAAGCTTTTGAAAGCATTTAAGGCAGTTCTCAAATCAAAAAGGGCAACTTCCTGACATAAGTTTTAATTTATTTTTGTTCGAAAATGCATGAAACTAGCTGGTGGTGTTGTTCAGAAAATATGTAATCGAACTATTTTTTCCGTTTTTGCGCAAACCCAATAGATCTTTCAGAAAATCGTGTCAAAGTTGACGTTTTCAACCGAAGTTCCCGAAGAAAGCAGAAAAACCAGTCCGTGAAAGGCGAAAATCGGGTTTGTCACGTGATCAAAAAGTTTTATAACTCAATAGGTAATTTATTGATCAAAAAATGGAAAAAAACAGTTCAATTGTCAAATCGCTTCCATGGCCAGGCTTTCCAATTTTATATCTTTCCGCTAAAAAATGAATTTGCAAATGTGTCAAAACGTTTTGCGCTTGTTGAGCAGAGGAGTTAAGAACAGCCTTAATGAAATACAAAAAATAACGGTAAAAAATAGTTGTTCCTTACTCCAAAGTCTAAAGCGCCCTCTATCGGGTCTTTTTTTAACTTTATCTTTAAAATTTATTTTCAAGAAAATACTGACATAAAGAATATTAATTTTAGCGAAAACCGCAAACGAATCGACCAATTTTTCTGTTTTTTATAATCATTTGAAATTTTGGACCCTAAACTTTAATGGCGCCTATCTCCTTCGAAAGACGTTTGGGACCCTTAGTTTCCTATTTAATATTGTTTGCCTTGATGTGTACTATCACCCCTTAAAGTTTTGCCCAAGAGTTTAGATTCACCCTATATTTTAAGTCCGTTCACAACGCTATGATTAATATTTTGGGTATGAAACGCATCGTCACACGACTGGTTTCAAAAGAGCTCAATTTTCTCCTGTTGTTCTGCAAGAAGTTTTGGCCAAAAACTGCAACTAATGACAAAAGAACCGTATTCGCCTAGTATGGCCTCGTATGACTTAACTGTTCACGAAGATAAAATTACGACTTAGAGGAAAATGTTTTGAGTCATTTGAGGCCATAAAAGTAAATTTTCAGAAATAGTTATGTATATATATAAGTTTTATGTATATATATAAGACCATACCAAATTCTATAGAATTTGGTATGGTCTTTAACTACTTTAGGTTACTACTTTTAGGTAGGTATACCTACCTAAAAAGTACGGAATATTGAAGTATGAATCCTGAAAAGTATAGATCCTGCGCTGGCATAGTTGAATTAAACTCGATAGAGTGTACTTTGAAAGTAGCAAAATAAATTTTGATGAAAAAATAATTTTTCTTGTGTTTTATTTAACAATCTTGTACTTTTTACACAGAATGTATATCAAATGGCAGGGAAATAGACTCGTGTACGGGTCGAGTACAACCCGACCCAAAAACGAAATTTCTGCTTAAATCCCCCCCCCCCCCCAAAAAAAACCCCGACACACGTCAACTTGAAACCGAAATATTTAAATTCGAACCTAAAGTGAAAAAAAATTAATCCATATTTTAATACAATTATGTAAAATTCGTTTATAACTACATCTCTAATATAAATTTTATCTTATATATATATACGAGAGTCTCGTATATATATAAGACGTACGAAAGTTAAGTCTCGTATATATATAAGATATATAAACAAATATACACTCATTAATATTCAAATATATAGCTTTTTTTCATTTGAAAATATTTAGAATTTTCCTTTGAAAAATCGGGTGAACCTGAGCCGGAAAACGTTAAGTCAATGCAACCCGCAAAAGAAAAAAAAAAGAAAGAAAGAAAGAAAAAGAAATTAAGAAAAAAAAAGGAAAAATTATCGTCAAACCGACACAACCTTAACTACGAGTTGGGTCGGGTTGGGGGTAAAATGGGATCCCGACCCGATGCAGGACTGTTCTGTGAAACTGTAACGATAAAGTATTTTAAACACTAAAAAGTAGAAAATGAAATAAAAAAAAAATAAATAAAGCGTGTGATAATTTAAAAACGAATACTTTTCTATTTATATGTGAAACAAACTCTTTGTCAACACATTGTTTTTTTTTTTTTTTTTTTTTTTTTTGCTTGTTTGCTATGTAAATTGGAGACATGAATAGACGAGAAAAATATCTGTGAATTACAATAATTTCTGTAGCAAAAGTTACTTATAAAAATAGAATTAATTTTGTTCTATTTGATCTCTGGGCAACTTTCTCCATATATATTTTTTTTTTCTAAAATAAAAATAATACAGGAAAGAAAGCAGTATCTTTAGCGATAACAAGTGTCCTACTTTATCAAACGATTGACCATCCTTCTGAGAATGTTCTTTTCGCTGTTTAGCTGGAGGGGCTCTGGAATTAACACCAAAACAAAACAGATACACACTAGTAATAGAGAAAAGCAGCGAAAGTTATACAAAAGTAGTAACATGTAACAAGATGAAATCGCTTCAGGAAAAACATTTCTATTTGCATTTTAGGTTGGATTTGGCCTGATGAAGTGAATGTCATTGACATTTTGTAACGATATCATTGCCTAGAGGTTCGCCATGTCTAGGCCGCAGATGAAGCGTTTAAAACATCGTTTTGCACCAAGCACGCTAAGGTTAAGACCTGAATCTCGGCAAATGTTGAGTTTATAATCTCCGATGATTGTATATTTATAAAATTATCTAATCATGTGGAAAAGCAGTTATGATTTCAGTCTGACTGTCTATTAGAAATGAGGTGGATTTATTAGAGATGAATTTTCTTGATATATATCACGATATACAGGGTGTTTATAATTAAACGACCCCCGTTTAAAGTTGTCTACAGACAACTTGTTCATAAAGTTGTGAAATTTTGTGAAAGACATAAAAAAGGGATGGGGATTGCTTAAGCGGAAAAAAAAATAGTTAAAAATTTCGCTACCAGAGGACGTTTTTTTCAATTAATTATACATTTAGCATACATTTACGATAGTTTACATACATACATACACAATGGTACTGCAATCCATGTAGGATTTTGACCTCCCTCAATATACCTCTCCAGACCTTCCGATCTCTGGCCTTTACTTTATAATTTATAATATTGTTTTGTGCAAGATCTTTCTCTACCTCTTCTATCCATTTCTTCCTGGGTCTACCAATACTTCTTTTCCCAATTAAAATTACCACTATAAATCTTCTTTGTGCTTCGCTCATCCCTCATTCTGACTAGATGGCCTAACCATTGCATTCTTCTTATTTTTTTACGATAGTTTAGAAATGTTATTTATTAACTTTACCTGATCTTATAGACAGCATTTCACGACATGTTCCTAGCATTTCCCAGAACCCACCGCGGTCAACTGTGGATCATGCTATCTTACGATTCCAGATGGTATCTGAATATGGTGACCATCATGCGGAACATGTTTGGTTGTAATAAAATTTGTAAACTATCCTAAATGTATGCTAACTGTGTAAATCGTTAAAAAACGTCTGCGAAATTTCGAACTAATATATATATTTTTTTTCTCTCAAGCAAATTCCAATATTTTTAGTCGCTCACCCGCAAGAAAAGTGACACATCTCGACAAAAGTAAATTTCACAGAAGAGGCAAAAGAAAATTTACATGTTGTTACTGTAACATGAAATTATAGCACTTACAAGGAGGTCTCCATACGGGCATATTCAGAAAAATCTGAAAAAATTACAGAGTGTTCGTCTCATGTGGATATATATGTTTATAAAAAATTTTTTGGCGGAACCCCGATAGAACGTTCGTAAAAAAATAATAAAGTTTTCGTTTATTTGGCGATTCATCATCGGTTGGCGATGAAATGAAATTTTGAAAAATACTTTTTCATGTCGAATACTCTTTAAGATAAAAATATTTCATATTGAACTTGTTTAAATAAATTTAACTTAAATAACTGTAGTTTTGCCAGTTTTAGTTTGATTTAGCTATAGTTTTGTCATATATGTATTTATAATGAAAGTTAAATATCAAATTTTATGAATTAAAGCAAAATTAAAACTGTTTCAATATCTCAAAATTAAGTCCAATTGAGCGCTGTCGGTTCAATTTTGTTGCTATGGAAACGACGAATTCCTTGGTTTGAAATGAATAACTGCTAAATGAATCTTGCCTTTATTTTGGAATACGCTTAAATATATGAAAGTATTTTTTATAGATGAAATTGTTTTTAAAGTAATAAAATTAAGTAACAAGCAACATAAATATGTAATACGAAAAAATGTATTTATTAAACTCTCTCATTGTTTATGATTAAATTCATTAAATACTTTTTACACGCATTCTGAAAATCAATTAACAAACAATTTTCAGATGCATTAAAATCGTTTGCTTTTGGCGAGGAAAAGTACTGCTCGCCAAATCGCGTGACGCTTTCGTCTTTTCGCGCCAAATACTCGAAAGTATTTTATTTTTTTACAGACTTTCTACTGTAATTCCGCCGCTAAATTTGACTGATCCTTTATTATATACATAAGTAGTTTAATTGGTATTTTTTTCAAAATATTCTGAGTATGCCCAGTATGGAGACCTTCCTTGTTAGCTCTGCATGCAGGAATGAAATCTTGCATAAAAGCGTAAAACCCTTAAGAATGAAGTCGTAGGATAAGGTTTGGAGGGTTAGGTAATTTCACCTCTCCACACAATCCACCCTCTTTTGAGGTCCCAAATGGACATATAGCGTAATAAGTAATTTTTCGTATAACTACACTTATGAAACTTTTTGTGTAGCAATATACACCTATGGCAGACCTATTTGTGGAATAAAACGCAAAATGAATTTTTGCGAGATGTGTCACTTTTCCTGCGGGTGAGCGGTATATTCTCCACAAGTCCACCTGTTTGTCTGTAGACAGCTTTAAAATAGGGTGGTTTAATTATGAACACCCTGTACATCCGATAATTATTGTCAAAATATCATGATGTTTGATATTTTCATATATTTGATATTTATATTTTCAAAATATCATTTCTATATGATATTTTTGATATTGTCAATCAAAACATGTGTAAATGACCTTTTCAACTATTATTGTGTCGTTCTGTAAATTAAAAAAAAAACTTTTGTTCTGGAAGTGACTTTTTTTTTTTAGGTTAAAAAGAAAAATTCTCTTCCAAGCTTTTAGCCCCACCAGTGGCCGAGAGGTTCTGCTCTCGAAGCTGGTAGACGGGAGGTGTTGGGTTCGATCCCAATCGCGCCCGTCGGCCTAATCGTTCGGAGTTTTCGTGGTTTTCTTCGAACCTTGGATTTCCAAGCGTTAATACGGGTTAGGTTCCCTTAGAAAGACCCCCACGAAGGGCACTTCCCCCCGCTATTAGGGCATATATCCCTCGTGTTGATAATTGGCCGTCACAAACAAACAAACAAACAAGCTTTATGTTTGATGCTACATTTTTAAATGTAGAATCAATAATTATGAAAGCCGATATTTACATAAAGCAACCGCTGAAAGGTAAACTGTCTAATTTAGATAATAAGTTATTTACAGCTTAATTAGAAAGAATCTTTTCTGGTTTTGGTTTAGTTCAGTTTAAAATATCCAACAGAATGAAAAATTTGACAACCTTACATTTATGGGTTTTTTTTTTTTTTAATAAAAGCTAATTATTTTGTATTTAAAATTGTATTGTATAAAACATTAAAATTTCTTGCTACTTGATACTAAATCCTATTAGTTTGTTTTTTGTGAATGTGAAAAACAAGTTGTATCTGTTTTCAATTAATTGGTCCTCAATTTTGTTACATAAGAGAAAAAAGAAAAATACAGAATATTTTTTTATTAAGTTTTTATGCTAAGTATGTTTTAGTGTCTAATTTATATCAAGTCTGAAAATATTTATAATCCTTAATAAGTTGACTATTTTGAAAATGTCGGATATCTATCAAAATATCGAATATTATTTATATTTTCGAAAATATCATGATATTTATTAACCCTGGCTTGGGCTCAAACTTAAAATTTTACTTATTAACAAATTGAAAAAGGGAAGAAAAAAAACTTGCCAGATGGTATTTGAGAGACAAGAATGTATTCTAAATTTCTTAAAGTATTTTACAAACCTCTAAAAAATCAATTTGAAAAAGAATTGAATTGTTATGGATGGGATGATGTAATATGCAAAAAATGAAAAAAAATTAACAAATCTACAATTTTGACCCAAAGAAGTGGAACTTCCCCTTAATTTTTTAAAAGTAAAATTTAAAAGAGTACAAGTTACTTCAATATTTCTTTAAAGATTCGTACACGTGAGTCAAATAATTTTTAAGGTAAAATATTTAAAACTTTTCGTTATCTTGTGATATTTCAAAGTTACCTGGCCTCTTAACCCTCCAGCCGCGGGAAACGTTATTTTCGCGTTCCAGTGGGCTACTTTTTTAAAATTCAGATTGCTTGATTCCCACCACTTTTTTAAAAGCGTATAATTCGGCTTCTTCTCGCATTATTTAATCAGTAATTAAATAAAGTGACTATTTCTATTTCAAAAAAGTGGTGGGAATCAAACAATCTTAACCCTCTCGCTGCGTAATTGTTTTAGCAAAATAGCTTCAAAAATTGCGTATTTAACCCCTTTGCGACGATCGTCGTTTAAGAATTTTTATTCTTTTGTCACCGGTTTTTCAAAACAAAAATTTTTGTCTAATTTAATCGGGAAAATGCTCCGATTAAATAAGGCAAAATTTACAATAAAAAAATAACTGGTTGGGAATATACAAGGAGGGTTAATTAGACGGAAAAAGTGCATCCCCGAGGAAATCTCGGGTTGCGCAAATTTTGCTACTTTTACGTTGCCCGAGGAAATCTCGGGTTGCGCAGCGAGAGGGTTAATTTTTAAAAAAAGTAACCCACTGAAAAAGTCACCCGCAGCTGGAGGGTTAATTTAACAAAAATTTCGTAAGTCAAGAAAGACAATGAATTACAGCGAGAAATGTGGTGGACGAATAATTTGATATCATCGCTGAGGCTATGACTCAATGTCATTTTTTTTTTTTTTCTAAGTGGAATAATAGGCGCAATTTCATGCTCTATTGAAAACATGTAATAGTTTTGTAAATGATTGATGTGTACTTTTCTTTTTGCATGTGTAGTAAATGTTAAACGAAGCTGAAATGACATGGCTGTTACTTTCTCATCTGCTCTCATTTTTTATTCGAAGGAGAAAATGTGCTGTTTTTCAAGGCTAATTCGGTGTTTTGGAAAACAATTCTTCCCGTTTTATTATTATTTTTTTTATTATTTCGTCTGTTTAAACAAGGGATCAAATACCTTTGAAATGTCAAAAGCAAGTAATGGAAAGTTTTAAAGATTTTATTATTTAAAAAGTTATTAGACATAATGGTTCAAAACCTTAAAGGAATGCTTAAGGGAATTTCTACTTCTTTAGCCTATAATTCACGTGATTTTTACGATTTTTATTTTATTCGATTTTACGATTACTCGGTTACAAAGAAACGAGACACCACCTTCAGCCTTTCTCTATTGACATTTCACCTTATTCTACTGTGATCAAAAAGTGTCCGAAATGTGCTTCATTTAAAATACATCTATAGTAGATATCGTCTGCAAGCATTTATCAAACATCTTTACAACTCATATAAACGTCGGGCAATAGGCGGGAACGTATTTAATTTTATTGTCTGAAAATAAATTCGTTTTTAATGAGATAAGAATTTTCACTCTGTTGATTTTCGGAAATGGCGAATGTTATTGAGTAAAGAATATGCATTAGATCTTGTTTTCGCAATGAAATTTCTGCTGTGAAAGGATTTGAAATGTTGCAAAAAGCAGTTACAGACGAGTGTTTATCAAAAACAACAGTATTTGATTGGTATAAAAAGTTTAAATATGGTCGAGAAAATCGCTCAAAAATCAAGATAATGTTGACCGTTTTCTTTAGCTGTCGTCGTGTTGTATATTGTGAATTCCTACCAACTGGCCTGGCAGTCAATAAAAAATACTATTTGAGTGTTTTACAGCGTTTGAGTGAAGCAATTCGTCAAAAACGGCTTCAAATGCGGTGAGAAAATTCATGGGTTTTGCACCACGATAATGCACCTTCTCATAGTGCAGTTATTATTCGTGAGTTTTTAAACGAACTTTCCACAAATACGGCTCCACAAGCTCCATATTCATCTGATATGGTATCGTGTGATTTTTTCTTATTTCCACAGTTGAAATTGCCTTTTCATGGCCACCATTTTGAGTCCATTAATTCTATAAAAGAAAATTCTCTATAAACTCGAAAGGGGTTTCACAAAAACGACATTAAGAGACCACTTCAGTCAGGAGAAGAAAGGAAAAGGGTAATGTTAAATCTATGGGCCGTTATTTCAAATATCTCGCTTGAATTTTAATATTTTTAATTTTTTTTTGCATAGGTTAGCTAAGGACGATCTACAACCAAGCTAGTTTTTACTTTTTCGATTTAGGTTATAGTTTATATATATATATATATTAGGACAGTTTCAATTTCAGAACCGGTTTTAACCGATTCCGAAAGTGAAAGTAAATTTTTTTAGAAAATCTGAAACCAATCATTCTCAACTTCCTGTGCAAAAGAAAAAAAAAAGAAAAAAACCCCCCAAAATATTAAAATTAAACGAGATATTTGAAAATAACGCGCCCATAGACTTAGCATTAGCATTCGAGTTTTACGCGTGACTAGGCATATTCTCTTAAGGCATATAGGAGATTATTTTGTCGGAGATGCAATAAATTTTTATCAATAAATTGATACCTTTTATTTCATGCAACCATTCTGGGTACTTTTTTATCGCAGTAGTATATTTAAATTTTTAAGTGTAAAAAATGAATACTAAGAGTGCCTGCAGCTGTGCACCGTGAACTTACAATCGCTACTTACAGTCAGAAGCATCTAAAACATATTGGGTCGCCAAATTATGAAAATCATTCAATTCTCTGGAGCTTATACCAGCATTTAGTTTTAAAAGTTGATTTTAGACAAAACGACGTCCGTTCCAACAAAAAAGTTCATTTTTTGTTGCCTCTTTTTTTTTTTTACCTTTTGCAAGTTCGAAAAAGAATTAATCAATGAAAATTATACTTTTGGGTGGAATAAGTTATAGCAAAAACGATTACCTTTCTTTTAAATAAAAAATGAAAAAAATATTTCGAATATTTCACTTGAAAAATGGTCGCCCCGTTTGAAAAACAGGGTTTCGATATTTTGAATATTAGAAAAAACGATGGCAGAAGTGCTTAGCAGTCGGAGGAGATTATTTTGTCGGAGATACAATAAATGTTTATCAATAAATTGATACCTTTTGTTTCATGCCAACATTCTGGGTACTTTTTTATCACAGTAGTATATTTAAATTTTTATGTGTAAAAAATGAATATTAAGAGTGCCTGCAGCTGTGCACCGTGAACTTACAATCGCTACTTACAGTCACAAGCATCTAAAACATATTGGGTCGCCAAATTATGAAAATCATTCAGTTCTCTGGAGCTTATACCAGCATTTAGTTTTAAAAGTTGATTTTAGACAAAACGGCGGCCGTTACAACAAAAAAGTTCATTTTTTGGTGCATTTTTTTTTACCTTTTGCAAGTTCGAGAAACAATTAATTAATGAAACTACTTTTGGGTGGTAACACTTAAAACAATACTTTTGGGTGGAATAAGCTATAGCAAAAACGGTTACCTTTCTTTTAAATAAAAAATGAAAAAAATATTTCGAATATTTCATTTGAAAAATGGTTGCCCCGTTATAAAAACAGGGTTTCGAAAAAACAAGTTTAAAGTTTTACAATAGCGTTATGTCCAACGAGGAAAAAAATTGTAAGGAATTGGAATATCCCGAAACCGTTTTAGGGGAGTAATCTACACACTTGTGGGATAAAAAAAACGTAAAAAAAAAAAAAAAAAAAAAAAAAAAAAAAAAAAAAATCGAAAATTTTGTTCCAAAGAAGTAGAATCTTCGATTATTACAACCTTATTCTTTTGAATTTCGATTTTTTAAGGTATTAAATTAATTCCATTTTTACTTTCTTCTACTTTTACATGAAGAAAGTATTGGATTCGTGAAAAATTTTGACTTCCGGTTTTCGATGGATTTATACGTTTTAGAATGCCCTGAACACGATTTGATGGTTTTTAGAAAATGACTGTCTGTTAATCTGTCTATCACTCTGTGAGTCTGTATGTGGCAAAAATTTTGTGGGCGCTCTATCTCAAGAACTAATGCACGGAATTTCACAAAACTTTAGATGCAGTTAGATCTTGATATAAACTGGTGCTGATTACTTTTTGGTGTAAATCGCCCAAAAGGTGACGCTGCTATGCTGCATTTTTCACGATTTCCGCAATAGCTATATCTCAAAACTACTGCACGGATTTTCATCAAACTTCAGATTCAGTGAGTCCATGATACAATTTGATGTTGATTACTTTTTGGTGAAAATCGCCCTACAGGTGGCGCTTCTATGCTGCATTATTCATTATTATCGCAATAGCTCTATCTCAAGAACAAATGGACAAATTTTCCTAAAACTGCAGATTCAGCTAATCCCTGATATAAATTAGTGCTGTTTAATTTTTGGTGTAAATATCCCAACAGGTGGCGCTGCTATGCGTCATTTTTCAAGATTTCCGCAATAGCTGTGTCTCAAGAACTAATGCATGAATTTTCATCAAGCTTCAGATTCAGTTATTCCCTTGTATAAATTGGTCCTAATTAGTTTTTGGTGTAAATCGCCCAATCAATAAGTGGCGCTGTTATGCAGATTTTTTTTTTACAATTTCCGCAATAGTTCCATCTCAAAAACTAATGCACGGATTTGCATCAAACTTCAGATTCAGTTAGAAGTTGATATAAGTTGTCGATAATTAGATTTTGGTGTAAATTATCTAACCAGTCAGGCTGATATGCTTCATTTTTCAGGAAGTATTAACGCGTGTGAGATAGAAGAAAGTTTTGGGATTGCCATATCCGACTAGTTATTCATGAAAACATGTATATTTTATCAAGGAATTGACGCAGTATGCGTGGAATGACACTCCCATAACTGGGCATTCAAGTGATTTTTTTTTTTCACTCTTTTATTTAATTTAACTTGATTCATGTACATGTGCAGATGAAATTTTGTAATCGATTTTTCACTCACTTCCTGATATGCTAGAATTATTAAAAAACAAGTAATATAAAAATTTTGTTTTTAAAGTCAATTCCTACTTAGGTCATCAAAGAAAAATTTAATATAATCCCTTAAGCTAATATTAGTTTTTGTCGCATTAAAATATCTCAATTTGTTGATTCTCTATAAGCGAGTAGGTTTACAATGGAAGTCTATGGGAATTTGGCGAAATGTTAGAGATATCGCCAAGTTGGCGACAAACTTGGCGGTATTGGGCGGCAGAACAGGGTCCCCCCTATGGTAACCCTTTATTGAAAATACTTTCATTGATCTTCAATAACCAATGGCCGCCATTTTGTTTCCCATGCAAAACTGAAATTAATTAATTAAAATTTGAAAAAACTAGATTAAAATCAATTGTCATCCAGTACAAATTTTAAAAAAATTATTTCAATTTGATAGGATGAATAATGAGTATTTTATTAACGATTGAAAATTTGAACAAGATATATAAATAAATAAAAAATAAATAAATAAATATAGGGAGAGTGTGAACTAATAGTAGGAATTGAAAAAATAATAAAAATGAAAATAGTGCACAGGTTTGTTTCCTTAATCACAGGTTAACAAATTAACTTTAAGGTATTTTCCGTTAGTCGGACGAAGATGATAAATTGTCAACTATTCCTTATGGTTACAATTTACAATTATATAGGGGAGGGTAGTACACAGTGAGACAAAAATTATTATTACTTAATGAACGGCGACGATTTTTATTCTTTTAAAAAAGAAAAATTCTACACCTTTAAGCTACACAAATATGCTACACATGAATGTATAAATGGTTTCAAAAAAGTTATTTATAAAGGCACAGAAGCAGCATAACGGAGTATCGGAAATTGTCTCACTGTGTACCAAAAGTGGCACACAGTGAGACAATGTATATATTTTCATAAATCATACATTTTTACACTCTATCAATAATTTTCTGCAGTTTGTGATTTCTAATTAATATTTCTAGATTTTCCAAATATTAAAAATATGAGCCTCGGGTGGCCAATACCAGACCTTGGGCTACCTTCATACAAATTTTCAGCCTCTTACGTTTAGTAGATTTCCCTAGCCGTCGCACGCCCACACACACAGAAAGAGAGAGAGAGAGAAAAAACCTTCTTTTATTAATAAATAACTTTTTAAACTTTAGAACCACATGGTAGGTACACAATGAGACACGTCTCACTGTGTACCACAAGTGTGTGTCTTACTGTGTACTTTCGCTACGTTGTAACAAAATGAATGAGACATCTGTTACATCAGTTTCATCGCTTTAAAAAGTTTATGTCGTTTTGTCGAAATAGTCTATTATTAGATATAGTTAGATTTGGTTAAGTAAATATATGTCATATTGAAAGAAATAAACTCTAAAATAGACGTTAATGTAACTTTAAGCACTATAAAATAAAGAATTATTTACTATTTTGTCGGACAAGTAACTGAAGTGCCGAAACTACATCCACGTGTTGCATAAGATGAGGTCGTTATGTGTGTGTTCCAGCTTGGAGAAAAAGTTACAACTATATGTCAAAGTGGCTGCTGACTCACTGTGTACCATGTCACACTGTGTACTATTATCCCCTACTAGTTATTACAACAGCAGTGTAGTTAATTATGCGCCAAACCCACAGAAATCTAGCACTGACAGATATGAAATGTGCAACTTTTGCTTGTAGACAAAAGTGCAACCATAAAACCAGCTACAATTCGACACAAACATTGCAGCTCATTTTGAAATTAGAATTGCAAAGGATTAAAAAAAAAAACGGGTTTAATCCCGGGAAGAAACCGGGTTTTTTGGGAGAGAAATTTTAAAAAATCCCGGGAGTTTTCGGAAAGTCTTAGGCTTGGAAATTTTTAATTTATTATTTTTAATTACTTTTAATGATTTCATTTTTTTCTATGTAAACAAAATATATATATATATTTTTTTTTTTGCAAATGTAAACAAAATCAGTAACATAAACACAGAAAAATATCTTCAGTTTAATGAAAACTAAAGAAATACGGGCTTAAGTTGCAGAAATACGAAGTAAGATAAATTAAAACATCATAAGTAACTTGACATTTTAATCGTCGATAAGCAAAAAACAAGTTGGAAATTGCACGTCAAGCGTGGCAAATGAGTGCGTTCGTACTATAACTAGTTTTATAAATATTTTTTGCACCGCATATTGTACTGAATGTATATTTTAGTGCACTTCATAAGTGCCTATCAATTTCATTCTGTTCGAAAGGCTGTAACATCATTAAAATGCACTTGAAATAATTTTTTCCCATTGGCCGTCATGTAGCGGGAAACTTTTGACTGTCCCTGTCATTAAACTATGCATTCGATTTTCATAAAATTTGAAATGACTCGACAAAATTTTGCAACAATTATATATTTAAAATTTCAGACCATTCGGAAGGCTGTAACATCATTAAAATGCACTTGCAATAATTTTTTCCCATTAGCCGTAATGTAACGGAAAACTTTTGACTGTCCCTGTAATTAAACTATACATCCTATTTTCGTAAAATTTGAAATGACTCGACAAATTTATGCAACAATTATATATTTTAAATTTCAAACGATTCGGTTGGGTAGTTTTTGCGCTGTTATATGCGGACGGACAGACAGACAGACGGACGGACAGACAGAGAGACAGAACGACGACTATAGGTGCTATGCATTTATATAATTACGAACGCACCTAATGACAGAGGCAGATGACAGATTCATCTTGCCTGAAATAAATGTAAACGTCTACATCACCCCTGTTCTACGAATCTGCGGAATAAACGGAAAAGAAAATGAACAAAAATAAAAGAAATTAATCGAAAAATACAATGCAGCTCACTAGAAAATTAATACAGAGTATGCCTGAATAGGCCAGCTAACATAAATTAAGCAATTTTAATTTTTAAAGAACATTCAAATCCTCACCAATTGACAGTCGCCATTGTTGTAAAGCTAATGAATTTTAATAAATTATACACACATAAACAGCAAAATCACAAGCTTTGTGAATTCATAATGAAAAAACTATCTTAAACTCTTCAAAACAGTGCTTGGAATTTCTGAAAAATAGAAAATTTAAATTGAGAAATGAATTGAGAAGGTTCTATTTACCTTCAAAACTTTTGCAAAATTTCCAATATTCCCCAAAATTCAAGGTTTATTCCCCAAACTTCCCTGGTTTATTCCCGCCCCTCTAAATCTGTGAGTTTTTTGCAACTCTATTTGCAATACCTGTTGGGTCTGTCACCACAGAGTTCTAAGATTATAGCTCTTAGTAGTGTAACCGAATTCTTTTGTATGTTTCTATAAATGAACGATAAATACTATGCACGCCATATTCTATAGTAAGCCTCTTGTAGTGTACATCAGAGATGTATGTCAATTCCAATCTATTTAAAACAGTGCAGCATCACTAAAATACATTGCAAACGAGTTTTCCTCATAGACTATAATATAGTGGAATTATTCTGAGTGTCATCAAAACGAACTATAATGCACTGCACAGTGACATAGTCAGGGAGAGGGTCCAAATGCCCTGGTAATCACTAATACTATATTGTAAAATTTTCTCCGCCTTCATTAATAGCAGAAAATTCTTCGATTAAATAAGGTGAAAAGTTCTTTGCAAAATTAGTGGTACCCAGAGCATCTGGACCCGCCTCCCCTGGCACTCAATTTTCAGTAGAGAATATGCCATATTTTAAACCTCAATAACATATATCAGTTACATGGCAATCCGAGTATATTCACGCGAGAGTTAGAACAGGACAAACAGGCAGACTGGCAAGCCAAGTTCATAAACACTTTTCAACTAAGTTAGAAAGTCTTAAAAAGCAAGTCTTTAGTTTATCCTATGAGCTAATGCTAAGGGGGGGGGGGGGGAGGTATGATCATTATGAACAAAAAATAAATTCATTAAACACATTTTATTGTATAGAAGTGCATATTAATGTTTTAAAAGTACTTCATTAAGATATGTGACCCACTTCTTCTCTCAAGAAAAAGAGATGCGACTCAAAGAAAGTAATATTCACGTCTATATTTTCCATTAATTTGATCAAAATTTATTTTGAAAGTTAATGTTTAACCTTAATTTTGTTCAAGCAAAAAACTAATTAAAGATAAAAAAGTTAAAACGAGTAGACCAAATTTACTTGTCATGTCATTAAATCTGATGAATACTACTAGGTTGAGCAAAAAGTTCTGGGAAATTTGTGAAAGCATTTTGGAGCCGAAATTCCTGAACTCCTATAGATATACCACTAGTACGGTACAAATTCTGGTAACTATTAGATTAAAAATTTCCCAGAACTTTTTGCTCAACCTAATATTTGTAAAGATGATCTTTTAGACACGGGTGTAACTGCTGTATGTATAACGCAAGTGATGCACTTGATCACGGTTTCCTTGTTCATGGTATTAAAAAAATAATAAAAACCTCTATACATAAAATAAAACAACATTAGCCCCTGGTGAGATCACGCATACCTATTTTTATGGCAGTGGCGTTTCTAAACAAGTCGGAAATTGTACGTCAAACGTGGGAAATGAGATGCGTTCGTACTATAACTAATTTTATAAATATTCAGACCATGGTGCAGTAGCTGTTGCACTCTTATGCATGAATACAAAATTTATTACGATTATATATATTAAATTTAGTTATACGAAAAAAGGACTCCATCTTAAACAGTACATCATCACAATGGCAACATAGAATCATTTTACGCCTATCCTGTAATTATCATTGAATTAATTACGTATGATAGGATTTAATAGAATGGAGAAAACTTTTATTAATATCTTTTTAACTTTTGATTTAATTTTCATAAAATTTGAAATGAATCGTCAAAATTCTGCAACTTTTATATAATATTAATTTTCAAACCATTCTGTTGGGTAGTTTTTGCGCTGTTATATGCGGACAGACAGACAGACGGATCAGACGGCGACTATAAGTGCGGCGTATTTATATAATTATTAATGAACCTAATAAGAGATAACTGATTACGTCATGTGACCGACGGGGCATTTGCTTACGGCAGTCGAAATCTTCAGGTTATTTTTTATTTTTATTTATTTGCGAAGACATTTTTAATTGTTAATTTTTATAAAGTTATATTACGGATTTTGCCATGCGAGATACATTTAAAATAATCCCGGGAAACAGTAAGGGTGTTTTAACCGTCCCGAGCGGGTATGTCAGTGTTTGATAATTGTCTCGAAAGCATTCATTTATACTCATTAAAATTATCTTACAAAATTTGCGATGAAATACGTTATATTTATTGAGTTAAGTTATATTTGTTATATTGTAACCAACACACACATGTAGTATTTACTTATAAAATACGGTTAAGACAGCATTTTTTAAAATTCGGTAGACACGAAAAAAGAGCGCTATATTCGAATGTGCTAAATAACGGGAAGGTTGCTATACTTGCTGTAATATGCGTGAAGCACGAATCAACTCGGAATACTTTTCCAACAATTAACTACGTATTATCTTTTAGTCGTAATTAAAAGTGTTTGAATTTTTTTAAACGCTACCCGATCACATGATTCCTGAACAACGATGAATGAAAGTAGGTAAACTAAGTTGTGTCGTTTTCTTTTTCCCTCATTCGGTAATTTACTCACATTTAGCAATTTTCTTGTTCGCCATGGTATCAATGCTACATATGGACTAAATAAGCCAACCGACAATCTTTGTTTCGATCAATAACTGATCCAACGTCCGATTTTGGAGATGGTGATCCTAATCTCATAACATCACGCTTTTTAAACTTTTAACACTTTGAGCGCCGCAGACTGTGACGAAACGGCATTGTTTATAACAGAGCTGTTTTCAATGCTTATTGAGTCGGTTCACACTTCCCAATTGCGCCAATGTTTATTGATTTTATACATTTTTAATCCTTTGTATCATTGCGTTGCATATCTGCAACTTACCCAAAAGTAAATGTTACTTAAGGGGACAAAGAATCTTCAAACTCTTTTTTTTTTGTGTGTGTGTGTATCTTAAATGCTATTCAAATGCACGCTATATGAATTATGGCATATATACAGGGTGCAAAGGAAAGTCCCTTTAACCTGAAAATATTTGTGAACGGAGCTATGCAAGTGAGGTAACGGTATAGTAAAACGACTATGCCCGATTTAATGCAAACGACAGCAGCGCCCCCTAGTGGCGAAATTTGGAAGATAGCCATCGCAAATCGAAAACGAAAAAAGATAGAGCAAAATTTCCAGTTAGAAAGTTTTAGAGCATCATTTAATTAGTACGAAACGACTTTTGGTTTACATGCATAAGATAAATCTTCGCCTGTATACCCAGAAATGTCCGAAATCGATGGACTCCATTTTGTGTAAGCACTTGAATGGTTGGTTGTGTTTTATGACGGCCAATTATCTGCACGAGGGATATAGGCCCAGGGGGGCGTGCCCTTCGTGGGGGTCTTTCTAAGGGAACCTAACCCGTATTAACGCTTGGAAATCCAAGGTTCGAAGAAAACCACGAAAACTCCGAACGATTAGGCCGACGGGCGCGATTGGGATCGAACCCAGCACCTCCCGTCTACCAGCTTCGAGAGCAGAACCTCTCAGCCACTGGTGGGGCCACTTGAATGGAATAGCCTGTATGAAGAAATACGCAAAATTTATTGTATAAATACGTACTTATCTCAATACATTTTGATAACATCACACACACAAAAAATAGACAAATTGTCTCACAGATTTAACCCTTTCAAGGTCGGTGCCTAGACGGTCTAACCACCTAATTTTAATCCCAAAACTGACAAATGACACCAAGAATATTTTATTGAAATTTTGCTTTTATAATGAAAGTGCAAATTAGCGGGTTTTTATTTTCTAAGAAATTCATTTGAATATTCTGGTGTCAGTCAATTATTTCATCAGTTTACGAACAGAATTCTTCTGGCCCTGAAAGGGTTAATCTAAAACTATAAGTGCATTGGAAATTAAATTTTTACAGACGTTACAACACAGTACAATGTCACAATCTGCAATTGTGTACTGCTACATTTCCGGAATGTGAATATGCAAAGAAGAATCGTCGCTCATCGATTTCGGACATTTTTGGGTATACAGGCAACGATTTATCTTATCCGTGTGAACCAAATGTCATTTCGTACTAATTAATTGATCCTCTAAAACTTTCTAACTGGAAATTTTGCTCTATCTTTTTTCGTTTTCGATTTGCAATGGATATCTTCCAAATTTCACCACTAGGGCGCTGCTGTCGTTTGCATTTGTTTGGGCGTAGTCGCTTTACTATGCCGTTACCTCGCTTGTATAGCTGTAGCTCTCTCCGTTCGCAAGTATTTTCAGATTAAAGGGACTTTCTTTTGCACCCTGTATAAAAGAATTTTGAATAAAAGTAAGGGATTTTCCTGACTATTTTAAGCTTTATCAAGAACTTTCAAAATGTCCCAACCTCATTCCATATCAATAAAAATCTCCAATATTTTTTCTGCCAGTTTGGTTTACATATACAAATAAAACTGTGCATAGTGCTTTGAAACTAAATATAATTGGAAAGTTTAAGGTAGTTCAGTGCAGAAATAGAATGCAAAAATGCTGAAAATTTCATAAAATTTTTGAAAATATTTTTTTTCTTACCTTTATATTGAAATATATAAAATTCGACGCGCAGTTTTATTTGTATATGTAGAACAAACTGGGATAAAAAATATTGGGGGTTTTAATTGATAAGGAGTGAGGTTGGGACATTTTGAAAGTTCTTGATAACCCTTAAAACATTCATGAAAATTCCTTATTTTTCTTCAAATATTTTATTTAATTTTTTTGTGTGCTATATATACAGGGTGTCCCAAAAAGGACCACCTATTTTTAAAAATGAATAATTAACAAACGAATAGAGTTATCAAAAAAATTCTTGCAAGAAACGGATGTGTGAAGTCTGGAATTTTGTTTAGAACTCTTTATTATAATAGTTCAAAATCTGACCGACAGATGGCGCTATAGCACATTTTGGCGGCTATATGGCCAACGAATACACCATTTTGAAGAATTTACGCAACAACAACTACTGCTTCCCTTGAAATGGTTACTACTGAACTTTCATTGACCATGTCTACTTCGGCCTGGTCTTCACGCATGCTCCTTTTGTTCATATAGGCATCAAAATGTGCTGTAGCGCCACCTGTCGGTCAGATTTGGAACTATTATAAAAAAGAGTTCTAAACAAAATTCCAGACTTCACATATTCGTCTCCTGCAAGAATTTTTTTAATAACTCTATTCGTTTGTTAATTATTCATTTTTAAAAATAGGTGGTCCTTTTTGGGACACCCTGTACATGTCATAATTCACATAGTGTACCCTTGAATAGTATTTAAGGTGTAGTTTTAAAAAAATAAAAAAAAAATGAGTTTGAAGGTCCCTCGTATCCTTAAAGGTGTTCTCAAATCCAAAGGATCAACTTTCTGACATAAGTTTTAATTCATTTTTGTTCGGAAACGCATGAAACTAGAAGGTGTTGTTATTCAGAAACTATGTCATCGAACTGTTTTTTCTGTTTTCTTGTAAACGCAAGAGAACTTTCAGAAAATACTGTCAAAGTTGGCGTTTTGAACTGAACTTCCGAACAAAAGAAGAAAATCCAGTCAGTAAGGGGAGAAAAATACCGTGTCACGTGATCAAAATCTCTTATAACTCAATAGGTAATTGATGGATCCAAAAATGGAAAACACAGTTCGCTTCCAAAGTCAGGCGCTCCAATTTTATATCTTTCCGTTAAAAAATGAATTTGTAAATATATCAAAACGTTTTGCGCTTGTTGAGCAGAGCAGTTGAGAACAGCCTTAAACAGTGGGTTTTAAAAGATAATTTTATTCATCGCCGCTATATCTCCCAACCAGTCTTGCCAGATAGTCAAAAGTCAATTTCCCCAAAATTTCTGAAATTTTCCCCAACTCAGCGTTTTTTTTTCCGCAAAAGTCCCCAACTCAATTTTTACTCAAAAAGGGAATTTTTAAATTTTCAATTTACCACTATAAAAAATATTTAAGTAATTTAAGCTCAAATTTTCCCCCCAAATCAAGCCTTTTTTTGAAAAAATTCCCCATTTACAAAAAACAAACTTTTAAAACTGTGTTGAATGCATATTCTGCAGCTACATTGAGATATATTGTGCAGTGACAAGTTATTTTAAGTTTATTTTTAAAAGTATTGTCTAACAATGTTGTACTATTGTTACACTAGCCACCCTTGGCGACCGGTTTGGTCTCCCTTAAACATATGCTAAGCAATGCATCACGTTACTTTTATACACAATTTAATTTACTTGCCCAATCCTTCGCGAAATCCAAAGATTCTGATACAGAAATCCTGAACTCGGCATTTTTATGTTAGCCGGTCGCAGGTGATAAATCGCCAAACATTGTTCCCGTCGTATTTTTTCGTATTTCATTTAAAATATAGTACTTTCACTCATTTTATTTAAAATACATAACTTTAATTTAAAACTGAAATAGTTAAAATTTATGACTCTCAATTATTGCTTAAAAAAAAAAAAAAAAAAAAAAAAAGAAAAGAAAAGAAATCAATAATACCATAAACCATGATATTTAATTTAAACAACAAAGCTTTCTTTGAATTTACCACGTGAAAAATTGTTTATGATAGTCGCATGAAATGGACTGTTATAATACTGATGCCATGATATTTACCATATTTGGCGATTTATCACCTGCTCACAGCTAATATTAAATTACCAAATTGGCCGCTTGGCATGCAAAAAGTGAAACGGTCAACCCGGAACTATTGATGACAGTCACATGACTTAGGCTTTTATTATATAGATTAGCTCCATAGGTTTAGACAATCTCTTATCAGTTGCGATTTGAATGAATCCGAGATGGTACGCTGTTTTAATTTTTTTGTCATCCCTATACTAAAGTATATAATCATAATGCAAAGTATTTTCGCCGTATCAATAGATGTGCTTTTGTATATCAAAAGACAAAAATATCTGCTTTCCACATATTTAAATTACTTTTTTTTTTTTTTTTTTTTTTTTTTTTTTTTTTTTTTTTTAGTACGGCATAAGCGCAGATTTAGTCACGTGCAGGTTTAAGCTGCTTAAGACTTTACAGCATCTGTAATATGTGTAAACTGTAATGTAGTAACAACGAACACGATCACATCCAAGAGAATGATGATTGATATTTCCGATTTCTGGATTGTATTTTCGTTTTTCAGATCAAAATTGAGTTCGAGACAGATCCAGTTTTTCTACAGGACTAAAAGAAATCTTTACGGAAAATAGTAAAAAAAATCCCTAAGTTTTTCCCCAAAATATTTGTAGTCCCCAAAAATTTCCCCACGAATTGCTTGTCCCCAAAAAATTCCCCGAATTGGGGACAAAATCCCCAGTTAAGGGTGTATTCGAAAAAATATTTTTCCACCCTCAACAGCTCGAAATTTTCTGAGACATTTTCAGACACATTTTTAAAAGTAAAAACATGAAACTTGCTGAGGTGATTTTTGAAGAGATGTATAAGAGGCCATGTGATTTCATTTTTCGCTCAATTAATTAGAATTTGAGTTTTAAACAATTATTTTCTCAGTATGACCATTTTTTTCACTCCCAGATCTCCCGCTTCGGAAAATTCGGTTCAAAACACCGACTTTGATAGCATTTTTTTACAATATTTTCTGCATTTATCAAAAAATCGAGAAGCACGGCACATTAAGCAGTTTCTAAATAAGAAAATTTCCCAGTTTGATGCGTTTGAGAGCAAAAAATAATTTATAAATGAATCAGGAAATAAGCAGTTTGGATCAGAATATATAAATTGTTCGTAGAATTCTCAACAGAGGGTGATACTGAGTTAATTTTGATTAAAGTTTGATTTATCATTCGAGCCGTTACGCATCGTTATTGCTGAAATAAACTTCGTAAATTTTGTAAAATTAAAAACGCTGGAGACGTTCATAAATAGATTTTTTAGAAAGGTAATTTCATATCTCTCTATTCTAAAAAAAAAAAAAAAAAAAAAAAAAAAAAGAAAAGAAAAGAAATAAATAATACCATAAACCATGATATTTAATTTAAACAACAAAGCTTTCTTTGAATTTACCACGTGAAAAATTGTTTATGATAGTCGCATGAAATGGACTGTTATAATACTGATGCCATGATATTTACCATATTTGGCGATTTATCACCTGCTCACAGCTAATATTAAATTACCAAATTGGCCGCTTGGCATGCAAAAAGTGAAACGGTCAACCCGGAACTATTGATGACAGTCACATGACTTAGGCTTTTATTATATAGATTAGCTCCATAGGTTTAGACAATCTCTTATCAGTTGCGATTTGAATGAATCCGAGATGGTACGCTGTTTTAATTTTTTTGTCATCCCTATACTAAAGTATATAATCATAATGCAAAGTATTTTCGCCGTATCAATAGATGTGCTTTTGTATATCAAAAGACAAAAATATCTGCTTTCCACATATTTAAATTACTTTTTTTTTTTTTTTTTTTTTTTTTTTTTTTTAGTACGGCATAAGCGCAGATTTAGTCACGTGCAGGTTTAAGCTGCTTAAGACTTTACAGCATCTGTAATATGTGTAAACTGTAATGTAGTAACAACGAACACGATCACATCCAAGAGAATGATGATTGATATTTCCGATTTCTGGATTGTATTTTCGTTTTTCAGATCAAAATTGAGTTCGAGACAGATCCAGTTTTTCTACAGGACTAAAAGAAATCTTTACGGAAAATAGTAAAAAAAATCCCTAAGTTTTTCCCCAAAATATTTGTAGTCCCCAAAAATTTCCCCACGAATTGCTTGTCCCCAAAAAATTCCCCGAATTGGGGACAAAATCCCCAGTTAAGGGTGTATTCGAAAAAATATTTTTCCACCCTCAACAGCTCGAAATTTTCTGAGACATTTTCAGACACATTTTTAAAAGTAAAAACATGAAACTTGCTGAGGTGATTTTTGAAGAGATGTATAAGAGGCCATGTGATTTCATTTTTCGCTCAATTAATTAGAATTTGAGTTTTAAACAATTATTTTCTCAGTATGACCATTTTTTTCACTCCCAGATCTCCCGCTTCGGAAAATTCGGTTCAAAACACCGACTTTGATAGCATTTTTTTACAATATTTTCTGCATTTATCAAAAAATCGAGAAGCACGGCACATTAAGCAGTTTCTAAATAAGAAAATTTCCCAGTTTGATGCGTTTGAGAGCAAAAAATAATTTATAAATGAATCAGGAAATAAGCAGTTTGGATCAGAATATATAAATTGTTCGTAGAATTCTCAACAGAGGGTGATACTGAGTTAATTTTGATTAAAGTTTGATTTATCATTCGAGCCGTTACGCATCGTTATTGCTGAAATAAACTTCGTAAATTTTGTAAAATTAAAAACGCTGGAGACGTTCATAAATAGATTTTTTAGAAAGGTAATTTCATATCTCTCTATTCTAAAAAAAAAAAAAAAAAAAAAAAAAAAAAAGAAAAGAAAAGAAATAAATAATACCATAAACCATGATATTTAATTTAAACAACAAAGCTTTCTTTGAATTTACCACGTGAAAAATTGTTTATGATAGTCGCATGAAATGGACTGTTATAATACTGATGCCATGATATTTACCATATTTGGCGATTTATCACCTGCTCACAGCTAATATTAAATTACCAAATTGGCCGCTTGGCATGCAAAAAGTGAAACGGTCAACCCGGAACTATTGATGACAGTCACATGACTTAGGCTTTTATTATATAGATTAGCTCCATAGGTTTAGACAATCTCTTATCAGTTGCGATTTGAATGAATCCGAGATGGTACGCTGTTTTAATTTTTTTGTCATCCCTATACTAAAGTATATAATCATAATGCAAAGTATTTTCGCCGTATCAATAGATGTGCTTTTGTATATCAAAAGACAAAAATATCTGCTTTCCACATATTTAAATTACTTTTTTTTTTTTTTTTTTTTTTTTTAGTACGGCATAAGCGCAGATTTAGTCACGTGCAGGTTTAAGCTGCTTAAGACTTTACAGCATCTGTAATATGTGTAAACTGTAATGTAGTAACAACGAACACGATCACATCCAAGAGAATGATGATTGATATTTCCGATTTCTGGATTGTATTTTCGTTTTTCAGATCAAAATTGAGTTCGAGACAGATCCAGTTTTTCTACAGGACTAAAAGAAATCTTTACGGAAAATAGTAAAAAAAATCCCTAAGTTTTTCCCCAAAATATTTGTAGTCCCCAAAAATTTCCCCACGAATTGCTTGTCCCCAAAAAATTCCCCGAATTGGGGACAAAATCCCCAGTTAAGGGTGTATTCGAAAAAATATTTTTCCACCCTCAACAGCTCGAAATTTTCTGAGACATTTTCAGACACATTTTTAAAAGTAAAAACATGAAACTTGCTGAGGTGATTTTTGAAGAGATGTATAAGAGGCCATGTGATTTCATTTTTCGCTCAATTAATTAGAATTTGAGTTTTAAACAATTATTTTCTCAGTATGACCATTTTTTTCACTCCCAGATCTCCCGCTTCGGAAAATTCGGTTCAAAACACCGACTTTGATAGCATTTTTTTACAATATTTTCTGCATTTATCAAAAAATCGAGAAGCACGGCACATTAAGCAGTTTCTAAATAAGAAAATTTCCCAGTTTGATGCGTTTGAGAGCAAAAAATAATTTATAAATGAATCAGGAAATAAGCAGTTTGGATCAGAATATATAAATTGTTCGTAGAATTCTCAACAGACGGTGATACTGAGTTAATTTTGATTAAAGTTTGATTTATCATTCGAGCCGTTACGCATCGTTATTGCTGAAATAAACTTCGTAAATTTTGTAAAATTAAAAACGCTGGAGACGTTCATAAATAGATTTTTTAGAAAGGTAATTTCATATCTCTCTATTCTAAAAAAAAAAAAAAAAAAAAAAAAGTAACTACCGCTGTCACTGCCGCCGGTTTTGAATTTTTTGTGACCGGAGGTCTTTCTTCGCTAATATTAAGAAAACTACTGCATACAAAAATATGAAGATGGGTAATATTATAGAGAAATGTTTGATAAACACTTTGAAGCAGACAGTTTTTAAATCGATGAATTATTTTAAGAGATATTTGATGTTAAAGTTGGTCAAAATCGTTCCAGTAAAAAAGTTTTATAGGAGTAAAAATATATGTTGTAATTTGTTTTATAGGAGTACACAGTAATTTAATAATTTTTTCTAAGGATTTTTCTTTGAAACTCGCGGTGTGCAAACTGCATTTATTTTTTTTATTTGACTCATTTTTGAGGGCTTATTTCAATTTTAAATTCAAATTTTCAGCATTTCCAGAGATATTTTTTTACATATTTTAGGAAAGGTTATTATTTTAAATTGTTGCCAATTGTTAAAACAATACAAAAAATAATATTTCCTTTAAATTAAAAATTTATTCACAAGTGTCTTTTATAACCTCCTGAGACCTGGCATCCATTTAAATGGATGTTTTGCTTTCTCCTTCTATTGCGTTAAATTTCATTGTAGCAATCTAAAACCAGTTTGGCATGGTAATGTATGAATCCAAAATCAACATTCAGCTTTTGGATTTTGGCAACGGTAACTACTTCGTTTTCAAAATGACGTAATAAATGAGTCAAGTTGGAATTTTACGTTCTGCTGGTAAGTTTCGTTTTTATGTTATTTTAATTTGTTTAAACTTTTTTTTTTTTCAATTTTAATAGCAGATGTTAATACTTGCCTTATGTTCTTTATAATAAATTGTATTCGTTCCCATACTTTTAGCATTTTTTAAATTATTTTAAAGCGAGTTATGGCCTGAACATCCATTTAGATGGATGTGCTGTAAAACAAAATTAAAAAATCGAAAATTATTAATTTCTTTAAAAACATCATTTTTGGTGCCTATTAGTTGAAAAAAAACTCATATTTTAAAAATGTATGCATTATATTTTGCTTGGGTCTCAGGAGGATAAACAGAAAAAAACCCTTTTCAAATTAGAATTAAATGATTACGTATTAAAAGCAGGAAAATATTGAAAATAACATAATAAAAATTGCTTTTACACAAACATTATTAAAAAAGAAAGAAAAATATAAAATGATCAATTATTTAATATGAGCTAAAAGCTGCAATTGTGAGAAATTATGTCCTATTTCAAATGTCCAAATAATAACATTGCCAGACAGTTTAATTAATATATATATATATATATATATATATATATATATATACGTACATGAGAGATCTATTACATATTTTGAGATGATCTTTTTAACTATTGTTGCCAATTCTAAGACACGTTAATTCGCGTTTCATAGCAATAAATTGTCTTCAGTGAAAATATTGCTGGAACACATATCTGTGTGCTGAGTTCTTGATTTCCAAGAATTGAGAAAAGAAAATCATAGAACAAACACACAAATCCTTTGGCATTGTAATACACATTAAACTGTCACACATTTCGGTCTTTACAGAAATATGTGACAGTTTAATGTGTATTACAATGCCAAAGGATGAGTGTGTTTATTCTATAATTTTTTTTTTCTAAATTCCTGGAAATCAAGAACTCACTTTTATGGATATACTCCCGGTTTTATACTTATTAAGGGTTTTATATTTAAAAGTTTTAGGGGCCGAAATTTGCAATTTTATTTATAAGATTAACGTTATTAATAACTTAGTTCAGGTAATAAATATCTGAATATCTTATTTAAAAACATAATTGTTGAAAAGAATTTTGAAATTGATATCGCCAAACATTTTGAAGAAAATTCAAGACATTTGATTCTTACCGGAATTTTACCATCGTGCTGTATACAGGATAAAGATCGGCATCGGGTCGTCGGGTAACTTGATTTTACTCGACAAATTGTATTCCATTTTGAAATTTGGTAATTTTTTTAATTCAATATTTGAAAAACGGCATAATCATTAGATTTGAAACTTATATCAAGAAAAAATACAATTTTTTACCTTTCTAACGCAGTTTGTCTAACAATTTTCTGACAAATACTTTTCGAACTTAAAATGTTTCATTTTCCGAGATTAATCTGTGGCAGCGATTAGCGAAAAAGGCAGTCGTCAGCAACGCGTAGCTTTTTATTAAAGAGGATGGTAATAAATTATCAATAGTTGCGTTTCATAGCAATAAATTGTCTTCAGTAAAAATATTGCTGGCACACATATCTGTGTGCCGAGTTCTTGATTTCCAGGAATTGTGAAAAGAAAATCATAGAACAAACACACACATTCTTTGGCATTGTAATACACATTAAACTGTCACACATTTCGACATTTACAGAAATGTATGTTACAATGCCAAAGGATGTGTGTGTTTGTTCTATGATTTTCTTTTCTCAATTCCTGGTAATCAAGAACTGACTTTTATGGATCTACTCTCGGTTTTATACTTATCCAGGGTTTTATATTTAAAAGTTTTAGGGGCCGAAATTTGCAATTTTTTTTATATAAGATTAATGTTATTAATAACTTAGTTCAGGTAATAAATATCTGAATATCTTATTTAAAAAGATAATTGTTGAAAAAAAAATTGAAATTGATATCGTCAAAAGATTTGGAGGAAAACTCATTTGATTCTTACCCGAATTTGACCATCGTCCTGTATACAGGATAAAGTCCGGCATCGGGTTGTCGGGTAACTCGATTTTACTGCACGAATTGACGCTAATTGTTTTCGTTTCTGGTGGGTTTCTGTTCGGGTTGACTTTAATTGTTTCGAGTTCAGATTGGTTTCCGGTTGAGATTTGACTATGGCGGGTCGGATTTGGGTTGACCCAATTTTTCAAAAAAGGTCTAGAATATTTTTTCAGATGGGAAAAAGCTATATATTTGAACCTTAATTATCATATATGCATATATACACACGGACGCACACACACGCATATATAATATTTTATATTTTTGTTTAGTCTCTAATAGCAACTTTTGGCGAAAATATTAAAATTTTCTATGTGGTAAAATATTGATTAAAGTCTCTTCAGCATTACTTTGGAGTCTAGACTTTATTTATACTAATATTATAAAGAAGTAAAGTTTGTTTGTTTGTTTGTAGGGGTAATCTCTAGAACTACCGAACCGATTTCAAAAGTAATGGTATCAAAATGATGGTGTTATTCCCTGTTCCAACATAGGTGATATTTTATGTCTGTGTCACTACCCTGAAGGGGGTGCAGGAGCAATAAACGTTCTAAAAATGCGACTTTTGTGTTACTGAAGGACCTAGAAAAATGAAATTTGGCATGATAGTTACTTATAAGATATAAATTATCTCTAAGAACGTTTTCTAAAAACTTCGATATTTAAAAGGGGTGAAAATGGACTAAAAACGTTCTAAATTGAGATTTCTACGCAATCGCAGGAAGTACCAATCCGATTCGAAAAATAATGGTTACGAATTGGTGGTGCTAGAACCTGCTCAAACATAAGCTATACTTTATGTTGGTGCCACTACCACCAGAAGGTTGCAGGAACAAATAACGTTCTAAATTACGCTTTCTGTGATACTGAAGAGGCTAGAAACTTGAAATATGGCATGGTAGTTACTTATAAGATATAAATGATCTCTAAGAACATTTCTTAAAAAATTCGAAATTTAAAAGGGGTGAAAATGCGCGTAAAGAGTTCTAAAAAACTTTCTAAATGGCGATTTTTATGCAATCTCAAGAAGTACCAAACCGATTTAAAAAATAATGGTGTCAAAATGATGGTGACAGTCTCTAATCGTTCAGAGGATAGATTTTATACAGGTGTCACGACCACCTGGGGTTGTCAGGAACAACAAACGTTCTAAAAAAGCATTTAAAAACTTTCTAAATTACGTTTTCTATGGAATATTAGGAAATACCAAACCGATTTCAAAATTAATGTGACAAATTGATGGTGACAGTCCCTGTTTCAACATAGGCATTTTATGTTGGGTGCTACTACTATCAGAGAGGTAGTAGACCGTTAGACAAGAAGCTTGGAATTTGACATGACATTTAATTTTAAGAGGGAAATGCGTACTAAGAACGGTTTCTTAAAAATTCAAAACTTAAATGAATACTGAAATGAGCATATGGAATGAGCAAAAAAGCTTCAAAATACTTTCTAAATTGTCATTTATTTAGAATTAGTTTTAGTTATTAATTTAAGTCTCATTTCTGCCTAATGTAGTGTAGTTTAGTCAAACTGTGGCTGAATTAGTTATTTTTGAATTATTCCTAAAAGTATAATTTCGTCTAATAAAAATTAGGCATACAAATATCACTTGGCATATTTCAACTATTACGTGAGCGAAGCCGCGGGGTTTGCCAGCCTATACAGATAACTTTTGTTTTCAAAATTTAGTAAATAAGTATATGTGTGAGTCAAATTGTTTTGCCTCTTTCCACCTTCCGATTAAATAACATTCAGACTACACCCATAATCTCAGAATAGACGTTACTCGCATTTTATACAAGGAAAGAACATGAAGAGCTTGGGGCACAAATTTTCAATTTCAAATCAGCGTGGGCTCAGCCCTTCAGCGGTCATCTGTGCAAAAATTTCAGGGTTTCCTTTAAGCATAACGATAATTTGGGTCACTTATCTTTGGGAAAACCTTTCTGGAAACATCTCTTTTTTTGACAATGTAGCTAGTCTGGCCGATATTTAATATTACCCCACACTCCTTTCTTGTTTGTATCATGTTTACGATTTCGATCTTCCTCATTTTTTTCTGGTGTAGCAGTAAAGGTTATTAGGTTATTAATATCAAGTTATTAATCTAAGTTAGGTTATTAATCTCAGTTCATTAGGTGTGAAGTTCAGCCCAAACCATATCACTCTGTAACGTGTAATCATACTAATTTATTTTAGTTTGAAACTAAAATCGAATACAATCACTTTATTGATTACTTTTAATGGTTTTATTGTCACTGTTTATTTATGTTTATTTTAGGCTGTCAAAATAATGATGAAAGAAAAACAAATTCGAGCGACTTTGTTGCATAAATTCAAGATGGAGCATGAATCAGCAGAAACTACTCACAATTCCAACTAAGTATACCTTAAGCGAATGTATAGCCCAACACTAGTTTAAAAATTTCGCAAAAAAGACGAGGCCTTTTAGATGAGGAGGGTCATGGATAGGCATCCGGTGTCCCGATTTATTTGGATGTCCCAATTTTGAGAGACTCCAAAACCTGTCCCGAGTAACCACTGCGCGAGACGTCAAAAGTCCTAATTTTTCATGATGCACAAATTCTTTAAAAATTTTTTTAGTACCTTGCTATTCCGTCTGCATTGAGTGGAACTGGATAGAGTAAAACCTGTGACAGAACTATCAATACCACAATTTTTTTTATAATCCTTTCGAAAGACATACCTTTAAAATATACCTGCCTAGACGGAAACCTGACTAAAACGCAATTTTTTGCGGCTCCTAGGAAAAACAAAACCTGTTTATAACGTAATTCTGTTTTAAAAGTAAGCAATTTCATTACCAGTATGATAGGAATACTGTAGAACTATTTCTGCTAAACTGGAATTTTGTTTCAATCCCTAGCGATTCCACCTTGATGGGTTTTACTGTATAAGATTATTGTGCTTATTTAGTAAAAAACTACTGAGACGGCATTGCAAGGGAAATGAGAAAAATCTCGTTTTACACAGGCTTTTGTCTTAGCAGATAATTGTACGGTATTCCTACTGTAGTGACTGTGAAATTTTACGTCTAAGGCAGGATTCGTTATAGGCAAGTTCCGTTTTTATACGATTTACTGTAATTTTATGTCCCGAGTTAGTAGCCGCTCACCCGTTTTTTTTTTTTTTTTTTTTTTTTTTTTTTTTTTTTTTTTTTTGTCTCTTTATCCCGTTTTTTATGACACTAGACCTGGCAACACTAATCATGGACATCCTCAAGCGATTAAGAACAACCAATTGAGGTTCATTATTGAAGCGGACAATTCAAGATATTGTAGAATAACTAAACGTCGTCGGTCGCAGGGTCGTAACCAGTCGGCAAAATCAGAGGAGGTTTTTCAGATTTTTTGGTGGGGCTAATTAACCGCATGTCTTTCCCCATTTAAATATAGACAGAATAGCAAGATATCCCTGTCAAAATTTATTTTTTCCTATATTTTTTCTCCTATCAAAAAACTTTCGATTATAAAGATTTTGAAATGTAATATAGATGATATTAGCATTGAAAGAATATGAAGTCTAGAGGGGGCTCAGCCAAACCTTTACCGCCTGGTTATGGTCCTGAAAGATTGCCCATTCAACAGTTCGACATTTGCAGCAATTGGGCAGTGGTGTAGTCGTAAAAAAAAAACTAGTGTGTATACGCTATAGCTATAGAGGTTATATGGAGTTATCCAGAAAGTTTACGACGCATACCATCATATACCCTCCACTACATCCCTGTAATTTGGTGCCTCACAAGTTGAATAAAACCTTTAAAATAATAATAATAATAAACGCCAATTCGAAGTTCGCTATACGTTTCTTCTTCAATTATGATCCATTTTTTATCGCATTGTGACATGTGACAAGAAATGTCTTCTAACTACAATCGACGGCCTTCCGCCCAGTAGCTGAGTACACTGAAATACCAAAAACACTTCACGAAACCGCAACTGCATCAAAACAAAGTTATGATTTCTATTCGATAGTCAGCAGGTAAAATCATTCGCTAAAACTTCTTGAGTCCTGGCGAGACCATCACATTAGAAATGCATTGCATGAAATAAAAAAATATGTACCCCCCCCCCCCCCCAAAAAAAAAAAGAACTGCAATGTTTACACTCAGCATTGATCAATCGAAAATTGTTAATTGACTAGTTCTTCATCGTGACAATTATCGAATCGCATGTCGTCCCACAAATGACTACACAGAAATTGAACGAAATAGGAATCAAAATTGTATCTTATACTACTAACACATCCGATATTTCTGCGACAGACTACCTCTTTTTTTAATACCTCAAAAACTTCGTGCAAAAAAAGATTTTCAGCCACGACTATTAAGCAACAGCTCAAAAACCTTTGAAATTTTCGTCGGTTCTATAATACCAAAATTCCACTGTACCGGAATCAAGACTTATTTTTTATTGGCAAAAATCTATAGATTCTAATGTTTCTTTAAATTGGTCATTAATTTTTTATGCATTGTGAAGTATATGCACAAGAATCCCTAGGACAAGACGACAGGGATTACAGGTGAATAAACTCAATTCTAAACAGAGATACATTACTTCAAAGCTGATACTTAAAACCGCAACTATTTTTGCACCAACTTAATAACATAGCTAATAAGTACAACGTTATCGCTAAATTCGATTAGTAAATTCAACGATTAGTAACTTGGTCAACTTTTTATAGACTGCTGATAAAGACGGGTGCAAACACCTCGTAAAGATATCTCCATAATTACGCTTGCTTCTTATGGCAGACAGACAGCTGTCACTTATCTGACTCATTCTGCCCTTCTGCAAAAAAAATGAAATTTCACTGAATACCACATCCTGATGAGGAAGAGTGCAAGGAGGAAAAGAAAAACACTTTGATCCCCCCCCCTTCCTCCCCATTTCAACCAGAAGATCTTTTGAAGGTTTCTCGATCATCAATTATTCCCAAAACAGGAACTTTAACTTAGTTCCTTGACTTGTTCCTGTTTCACAGATGACCCAGGTGTAGGAAATTCTACATTTTTAAAAATTCTTTTTTTTTTAACACCACAAAGTGAAAGTATCTTTTTAGATCTAAAACCAGAATCTTCTGATGGGTTATTTTTGTGGCATGGGGGTTTTATTGAGGAAGTTGTGTTTAAATCATCTGAAAGTAGATCTTGTGACAAGAATAGGAAGCACGAGAGGAGACATAAGAAAATATAGTGCTTAGGGGTATTTGGTCTCTGATAGTTAAGACACGATTCGTTTATTATTGTTGTCACGAAATTACTAGATCTTTTTATTGTTTTGAAATGAACTAATAAACTTTTTCCGGAAACTAGCAGAGATTTATAAAGTAAGTCATGAATGAATTACATAGATTTATGCTGATTTTTTTCTTGAAAGTGAAGTGTATTCCTTATGTTATTTTTTATGTTGATTTCTGAAAAAGTACCCATAAAGCTCCATCACAATACACTTTTGACACAAATCGAGAATTATTGTCTTATTGGTAAATTGTAAATTTAGACATAAAACATCAGAATATCCAGTTGGTAAATTGCAAATTTAGTCATAATGACACTAGATACCAATAAAAGCGATAGCAGACTACAGCTGGTTGTTGCATAGGAAGAAGCCGCTAGTTACACAAGACAAAACATTCTAATATGAGGAAAACGGGGAGGAGAATGAGACATCAAAGCATTATGAGGATTTTTGACTTTGTAACAGATATGACAAAAGCATAAAAAATCAATAAAAAGGTGATGTATACATTATAAAATTTATATTTAGAAGGGTTTTTTTCTTTAATAAAGTAAGTATTTTTATTGTTTTTCCGTGTGATTTCTTTAGATTTTCACCCTACATTTGTTGGAAAACCTTACGCGATCGAAAGAAAAGCTCAGCATGTTATAAGACAACGAGTCGAAGAATATTAAAAACAACCTAAGACGGTGCGAAAAACTAATGAAAAGTGTTATTTTGCAGGTCTCTGTTATTCGATTTTATCTGACCAGAGTGGACCATTTCGGGCTCCAGATCGATTGAGATTATAAGTTCAACAAATTTTCTAACTTGCCCAGGATTATTTTTCTGTTTAGAATAGCGTTAATGTTGAAATAATTGTTAATAATTTAAAAACGATTTATTTATGACTAAAAATTTAATAGACCAAGTGACTTGGACAGTTATGACATCCAAAATTTTCACGAAAATAAAAAAAATTCGGTGTAAGCTACGTAACGTTAATGAGACATTGGGCCAAAAGAATATATTAATCATCTCTTGGAGAAGGAATAGATAAATAAACATTGTGCTGAAGATAATCAGCAGATTGCATAAAAAACCTGCTTAGCATCTTGTAAGTCAGCTAATCGAAGAATATGGGAAATAACCTAAGACGGTGCAGAAAACTAATGAAAAGTGTTATTTTGCAGGTCTCAGTTATTCGATTTCCTCTGACCAGAGTGGTCCATTTCGGGTTGCAGATTGATTGAGATTATAAGTTCTACAAATTTCTTAGCTTGCGCAGGATTTTTTTTTTCTGTTTAGAAGAACGTTAATGCTGAAAGAATTGTTAATTTTAAAAACGAGTTATTTATGACTCACAAATTAATAAACAAAATGGCTTGGGCAGTTATGACATCCAGAATTTTTACGAAAAAATATTCGGTGTAAGCTGCGTAACGTTAATGATACATTGGGCCAAAAGACTATTTTCATCATCTCTTGGAAAAGGAATAGATAAATAAACATTGTGCTGAAGATAATCACCAGATTGTATAAAAAATCTGCTCAGCATCTTGTAAATCAGCGAACTGAAGAATATGAGAAACAACCTAAGACGGTGCAGAAAACTAATGAAAAGTGTTATTTTGCAGGTTTCAGTTATTCGATTTCCTCTGACCAGAGTGGTCCATTTCGGACTGCAGATTGATTGAGATTATAAGTTCTACAAATTTCCTAGCTTGCGCAGGATTTTTTTTTTTTCTGTAGGATTTTTTTTTCTTTCTGCAAATTTTGTCGAGTCATTTCAAATTTTATGAAAATCGGATGTATAGTTTTAACAGTCAAAAGTTTCCCGTTACATTACAGCCAATGGGAAAAAATTATTTCAAGTGCATTTTAATGATGTTACAGCCTTTCGAACAGAATAAAATTGATACGCACTTAGGAATTACACTAAAATATATATTCAGAAATATATGTGATGCAAAAAATATTTATAAAACTAGTTATAGTACGAACGCACTCATTTGCCACGCTTGACGTGCAATTTCCAACTTGTTTTTTCTTTTTCTTTACGATTATAGTAGTTAGTGTTCAATTCAGACATTTTATTCCGGGAGAGAATTCTGCAGCTCCGGGAGGATGCGTTATGAAGTTGAATTTACACTTCCAGACCCTTAATTAGAGTAAAATCCCAATTCTTCTGGGGGGAGGGCATTGGGGGGAATTCCTTCCCCCGGGCCAAACCCTAAATTCATCACTGATAGCACTGTCTGTTGCTCACGTAGTTTCGTCGCTGATACTTGCTAATTTCAATTTTTGGAATTAAACCGTGACTGAGGACGCAAAAAAAGTAAAACATAACAGAAAAACGTGCGGTCTCAGAGACCGCATTTATTTATGGTTCAAATAAAGTCTCCTTAAGGGTCTCAGAACTCTTAAAACTTTAAAATTTTTGAAATTTTGATTTTTTTTTTTTTTTTTTTTTTTTTTAGATGTTAAACTCCTATCTTTTCTGAACATTTTGATATAATTGTTTCCTTGAAATTCCCATTAGAACAGAAGTTATGGATTTTAGAATTATACCCGCTCAATAGCTGAAAGAATAAATGAAAGAACATACTTATATCTTAAAAATTGTGCCTTAAAATCAAATGCATTTTAAGATTTAATATCTTAAAATGCATTTGATTTTAAGGCACAAAAAAAGATAATTTTCAACTTTTAATAAGTTGAAAATTATCTTTTTTTTTTTAATTTTTTCCAATTTTAAGAGTCATGAGACCCCTTAAATTTTAGCGTGTAATTGTACAGATGTTTCCGTTAAAGATTCAACTTACGACCAAAATAATAATAATAATAATAATAATAATAATAAATATATTCTAAAGACATTTTCGCACATATCTAAAATACGATGTTTTTCTTCAACAAAACATTTCAGTGTAGGCTTTGTAGACACAGTACGACCTCCGAAAATGCATATCGCCAGTTACTATTTAAAACAAAAAATGATAAATTTAATAATGTAATTTAACTCTTAAGAGATAATAATATAACGCAGTTGTATAGAACATTTTCTGAATTTGACAGCGAGGTGAAATAGTAATAAACTACTCATGATCAGTTCAAAATGACAAGGAAAAAAATCTGAGAAAAAGAGATTCTGATACAATGTTACTTGGCCTCTTTAATGACATACTTTGAATTGCTTAAGAATTTCGGCTACAAAGCGCAATTTTTATAGCAAACTTTTAAAATTAATGCAATTCATACAGTGCGGCAGCTATATTTTTTAAAAACCTGGGCTAGAAAGTTTATATTTCATAGTGTAATAGTAGTAGAAAAATAATTAACCAATGCGCTCAATTTAAACTCATTTTAAACACTTAAAAACGGTGGCAGTAAGTGCAACCGTACTGAAATATCTTATTACTTGCAAATGGTTGTACTGCAAATAGTTTATAACGATGGGATAGTTATGGTTTGGAACTTTCGGAAATCTGTTGTGTTTTGTTAGTTTATAAACATTTAAATGTATCACTCCGAAAATGCATCTTTTAAAATGCAGTATAGATAATAATGAGTACAATAGTAAAAATAGATTTATTTTTAAAACACACTTTTATAAGCATTCAATATTTATCTTAAGGCTGTTCTCAACAGCTCTGCTCAACAAGCGCAAAACGTTGTGACACATTTACAAATTCATTTTTTAACATATAAGTATAAAATTGTCAGGCTCGACTATGGAAGCGATTTGGAATCGAACTGTGTTTTCCATTTTTTGATCAATAAATTACCTAATGAGTTATAAGCGATTTTGATCACGTGACAAACACGTTTTCGCCCTTTCTTCAGTGATTACTCTACTTTCGCTTGGAAATTCGGTTCAAAACGCCCACTTTGACACTATTTTCTGAAATATCTATTGCGTTTGCAAAAACCCCGTAAAAAAGAAACAGCTCGATTATAATTACAGTTCGTGAACAACAATACCTGCTAGTTTCATGCATTTCCGAACAAAAATAAATTAAAACTTAGGTCATAAAGTTGCCCTCTTGGATTTGAAAACAGCCTTAAGAATCATGCCTAATTTCATGACTGCATTTCCTGCTGTTTCCAAAATGTTACGTTGCAATACATTAAATTCTCGTGGGCCCCGATTATTTGAAATTCACCGCTTTGATTTATGCTTGATAGAAAGCGAGAATTAGTGAATCTATTTAAAATATTATCATTTTTACCCTATTTCTTTTTTAAGATTTGGCAACGGGAAAGCAAAAAGTAATGTTTAAACTATCTGTTCATGAATTCTAAATTATTTTCTGAACGCGTAATCACAATTTAATTAATATTAAACTAATGAATGATAAAAGAGGTTTTTTTAATTATTTCTATTTTTTATTATTATTATTTATATTTTCTACCTTTTTATTATTCTTTTTATTTCGTTGTTTCAGTTTCGCAGTCTGTTGGCCTATTTTGGTAGCGCATAGTTAACTACATTGTTTTCGTAACTCTTAAACAGTTGTAATCGTGAAGATTATTTGGCGATTTAATGGATAAAAAAATTAAAAAATAGGGTTCAAACGGTGAACTCCCTGCATTTCTGTGTTCAACTAAAAGTACATTTTGAAAAAAAAAATTAACTGTATATTTAATTAAAAGTTTAAAAAAGTTTGAAAATTTTTGAATTTTTTAAAAATATTTACAACTTTTTTAAATACTGATATTTTTGCCCAAAATTTTTTTTAAAGATTTTCAGATGTGTATTACACAAGATGCGCATTGATTTTCAGGTACATCTAATATTACATTTAATATAATTATTTGACTGATATATACAGTGTGTCCGGTCTCAACGGTGTCCAATGGCTAATTCCTAAACCGTTAGTCATAGACATATAGTTCCAATTACAAAAATGTTTAAAATCAGGTAAAGAAACATTTTAAAAGCGATATGGGTCAATAAAAACATTTCTTAAAAAGTTACGAAATTAAAATTTTTATACGGTCCCCCGGTCCTATAAGTTATATTTAGTAATTTTTTCCTATTACACTGACAAGTAAGACAAAAAAAGTCCCATTCATATAACGCTAAAATTGAGCGAGTTATGAAACTTTAAAAATGCATGACTTATGCCACTTTTCTACTCTGAAAACAAATGAGTTCGGCTTGGCTTTGAGGGATCATATACCAAGTGTTTAAAGTATTCGAAGATCTTACTTCATGTGTATCTGCGCTTTGAAAAAAAATCCTACAAGTATTATGATTAAGTCTCAAATTGGCTAAAATAACATATGTTTTATTTTGTCAGGATTTGAGACTGTTTCTCTTATGATTTCTTTTAACAAAAATTATGTTTTTTTATGAGTTTTTATGTTACTTCAACAATCGTATGTATGTTTTTCCAGTTCAAAATTTGTACTCGAACTTTAACCCACTTTTAAATATCCGATCGAGATTGCATTTTACATACTGGCGCAAATCCGATAACAATCTAATATTATTAAGCTTTTCGGTGGTTACCATTTATACTTATTTTACAGGATAACACAAAAAATTTCGGATAGATTTCTGCCAAGGATTTTAAGAAAAAGTTTTAGATTAGATAATACAAAGACTGCGATTGTTGGGTTTTTTAACTTTTAAGTATTTTTTAGCACTGAATCCGAAAATTACCTTAATTTTTAACCATCATGTCAGGATATTTCGCAAATCATAAATTTTCAAATTTAAAGAATAACAAAAATCGAATACTATAAAGTAGAGGAGATGGTTGTGTTTCTTAACTTTTGATAATTGATTTTTACGCACTTTTTAGCACTAAATCTGAAAATGACCTTCATTTTTAACCATTACGTTAGAATTTTTTTGCAAATCGCAAATGTGTAAGTTAAAATATAGCGAAAATCTCATACTATAAAACATGTGTAAAACATTTTTTATTTTATTTTATTTTATTTTATTTTATTTTATTTTATTTTATTAAAAAAATTATTCGATATTTTTGCTTATCCTGGGATTCTTACAGCTAAACAGCTGAGTATCCGATGAGATGGGGGAGGAAATTCAATTTTAACATTGAACTTCTTAACTTTGAAATTTGCAGTTTGCGAAAAATCCTGATATGATAGTTAAAAAAGAAGGTCAATTTCGGATTCAGCGGTACAGAATATATAAGAATCAATTATCAAAAGCTAAAAAACATGACATAACCCAACTTTTGCAGGCTTGTGCAATCTAATAATATTTTAAAATACGTATCATTTTGTAAAGAATTGAGGCTGTTAATTTAGAATCATTTTATTTAACAAAAATTCTATTTTTTCTTTCTTCTTAAATGTTTATTACAAATTGTATATTTTCCATTAATATGCCAGAATGATTAAAGATTTCAAATTTATATTGCAATGTTAATTTTACTCCCAAACATTTTTTATATCTGACGAAATTATATTTCGACTAAATTTGTGAATGACCCCCAATTTGCAGCAAAAAATATGCTCCAACTTTAAACAGCTATTACTCGGTCAATTTTAATCGTAGAATAACGGGACTTTTTTTGTATTACTTGTCAGTGTAAAAGGAAAATTTCACCAAATATAATTTATAGGACCGGGAGACCGTATAAAAATTTAAATTTCGTAATTTTTTAAGAAATGTTTTTATTGACCCAAATCGCTTTTAAAATATTTATTTACCTGATTTAAAACATTTTTGTAATTGGAACTATATGTCTATGACTAACGGTTTAGGAATTAGCCATTGGACACCGTTGAGACCGGACACCCTGTATAGTATAAAACGATGAAATCTAACACATCTTCATATACTTTTATTTTTAAAAAAATAACAAAAAACCTGAAGGCTAATTCCACGCTCAGATTTATCACGTATATAATAAAGAACATGTACAAAAAAGTTTAAATCTGTACCTCAAATACAAAGAAAACTTTAGCATTTTTTAAAACAGTAAAGTGAAGGAAATATGAACCTGGAGAAAAAGCCATTTAAAGTTTTAATTCGTGTGGGTAATTGTGTAGGGCGTATTAACAAAATTTACTCGATTAACAAAATTTACTCGAACAAAAGCACTCGATATAATTGCCGTATGGGTAAAAATGATATATCAAAATACAGTAGAACCTCGATTATCCGAAGTAATTGGAACAGACCCTCTTTCGGAAAATCGAAATTTTCGGATAATCGAGGATACTTCGATTTTAAGATTAAGGAGAAGTATGTGCGCTATTTCTTATTATGGTAACAAGTGCTTAATAAAAATAAAGCAATAGCAAAATAGAAACAAGAATAAATTACCTGAATTTTAATTTTTAAATTAAATACCTTTTACGTATTTCACAAGGGTTTGAAACAATGTTTTGTTTGTCACCGTTTCGATTGACTTTGCTTTGAAGCTCTATCACGAAAATTTTAAATATTATTAGTTAATCAGCATCACAGTGTTTCTGCTGCTTCAGACAAGCTAAACCTTTTGCAAATCATTCAAAAGCTTCAGAATGCTAATTTGTTCGTTCCACTCCGCAGTTTACAGGAGCTCAAGTTAAATTCAAAGGAATTCTAAGAAAGAAGATCGAAAATATTCATATGTACCGTGGTTCAGAAAGAACCGGTTGCACACAAGGAATATGATCGTTTAAATTCAAAATGGATTTTGCACACAAGGAATGTGATAGTAGAAAAAAAAAGCTTTAAAAATGGAGTTCGGTTAACCGAGAGTTTCGGTTAAAAGAGATTCGGATAAAAGAGGTTCTACTGTATTCATATTTAAACAGGCTTTCATTTAATATTCTAAAAAATATATCGACTTTTTGACCAATTATGAGGTAAACTGTCCCCTTAACCCCTACGGCCGGCTAATTGGAAAATGCCTTAAAATTAATTTATTAGCATATAATTAACTTCTAAAAATATTAAAATGCTGCATTATCATCGGAAACACACCTGTGTACATTTTCTTTTTAAAATAATTCTAGCAGATCAGGAAGTGAATGAAAAATCAAACTCAAAATTTCTTCTTTATTCACAAAGTCCAAGTTCAGTTAAATAAAAGAGTGTAAAAAGTACATACCTCTACGGGTGTATCTGAACCTAAACTGTCCCGCGTTTCGTTTTCGTCTGTTTTTGGTTAAGAACAGCTTATAAACATATCTGCTTCAGTTAGTCCGTAGTATAAACACACTTAGTTCTTCAAGAACTCTTGCAGCACACTATGTTTCGCGACACACTGGTTGAGAAACACCGGTTTAGTATATCGGTGTAGTGTAAAGTGATCATGACACTTGTATGAAATTTAAGAAGTGGAAGAAAGAGGAAGAAGGATAATCAATTGGTTACAATATCCTCAAATAGCATCTGGCTGGACAAAGAAAGTGAAAGAAAAACAAATCCTGTAGGAAATAGTGTAGATTGTTCTTTCAAGATTGAAATAGGTGTGTAATACCCTAAAGCCCTTCCCATTGTAAGTTATAGGTCACGTAAATAGAAAGTGATGTTATGTCTTGTGTCATAAAGAGCTTCGAAATCTAAAGACTTGTACAGTTAAAGTTTAAGGTCTTCGAAGTCATTCATTTTTCCTCATTTAACAATGCGGTTTTGAAAAAACTTTCTACTACAATTTACGTAATCGTACCCTTTTGCACATAAATGCAAGTTTAACATACCTTTATGTAAGTTCCGGAGAAACAAATTTTTCTTGCATTTTCCTACAAACGTATTGTTCTATGACATCTTTCGTGATAAGAGTTAGTTATTAAAGTTATTGTACTTGGTCGTGTTTAATCCTTCCTTTGAGTTGAGTTTTTTACAAAATGTTTTCACAGGTGAAAATGCCATTACGTAGTAGTGGCATTTCACTCACTGTACAAAAATCATGTAACGTTCTCCATAAAATTGGTGGCAACATGCTGCCTCCATTTTTATGGAATAATTTAGTTTATATAATGGCGTAATTTATACTGATATAACTGGTGTAATATTACACATTATGCGTTTACAATCACAAAATTTTAAAATTTCACAAATATTCCATTAGAATGACCAGGACGGAAACTAAGCAGGGGCAGAGGGGACATGTGCCCCGGGCGCCAGAATGAAAGGGCACCAAATGAAGATTTTGTTTGTCGATTTTTCTCACGTCTATGTTTAGTACGGTATTGTTAAAATTGTCCTATCTGGGGTATGCCAAAGCATATAAGAATCTAAGGATGATATGGCATAAGGATCCGGTATAAAGAGGAATTTTTTTCGATTCTTTTCGATTCCGTTTTCAAGATTTTAATGAATCAATATTTGGCAAAGCAGATTACGTAATTCAGTATTACATATATTATTATTACATATTTTAAATTTTAAAATAAGTCGGCTATAAGATAATTAGTAAAATTCTGTTTGTAAATATACTTTACGGAAGAGGGGGAGGGCGCCAAAATCCATGTTTGCCCCGGGTGCAAAAAAGGCTAGTTTCGGCCCTGAGGATGACATAGTTTTTACTGATTTCCATAATCTGTTATAAGGTGCATTTCCACCCCCCCCCCTCCCCAATCTAATTATCTTCTAATGTATTCATTATTTATGTAATTATTTCTATATAGTTTTAACAGGGATAACGGGCAGTTAAGGACTATAAAAATTGACATTATACAACTATACTTATCGTCACTAATAAATTATGAAATTGCAACGTTATTATCATTATGATCCTCTACTCATATATATGAGTGGCGTTGTCAAATAATAATTAGTTGGCCCGTAGAAATAAAGTATGCTTTCATAAAATATAAATGCATACTCACTTTTATTTTTGTTTACGCTGACGTACAAAAAATTACACTCAGATTAATTATTTACAATTAATTTTCTTTGTTTCAAATTTTGCACTCGAATTATTTTTTAACTTCACACGTATTGAATAATTTTATGACAAATTATAATTGGGATGTCGAATTCATCATACATTACTAGTATTATTAATAATGATTATTAAAGACAATTTATGCTCGGGAAATCGGTTGGGTAGTTTTTGCTCTGTTATATGCGTACAGACTGACCGAACGACGACTATAGGTGCTTATAGGTGCTACGTATTTATATAATTACGAACACACCTAAAAATGAGTTAAATTTAAAACGCGTACCACAATTGAAAGCGCTCTTCCATCAATTATTATTGATAGACAATACTGTAGCAGTCTTTTGTGTGTTCCTGTAAATGATTGATGAATGCTATGTGCACCTTATTCTATAGTATGCATCTTGTAGTGCACCTCAGTGATGTATATAGTATTCAATACGTTTGAAATAGCGTAACATTATTAAAGTTTACCGCAAACGATTTTTTTTCATAGACTATAATGTGACGGAATTCTTTTGAGTGTTCCTGTAAATGAACGATGAATGCTATGTACACCTTATTCTGTAGTAAGCATCCTGTATTATAAATCAGTGATATATATCAATTTCAATATGTTTGAAAGAGTGTAACATTATTAAAGTGCACCGCAAATGATTTTTCTTCATAGACTATAATGTGATGGAATTCTTTTGCGTGTCCCTGTAAATGAACGATGAATGCTATGTACACCTTATTCTGTAGTAAGCATCCTGTATTATAAATCAGGGATATATATCAATTCCAATATGTTTGAAAGAGTGTAACATTATTAAAGTGCACCGCAAATGATTTTTCTCCATAGACTGTAATGTAATAGAATTATTTTGAGTGTCCCTGTAAATGAAAGATGAGTGCTATGTACACCTTATTCTATAGTATGCATCTTCTAGTGCATTTCAGTGATGTATATTTATTTCAATATGGTTGAAATAGTGTTTATTATTAAAGTGCTCCACAAACGATTTTTCTTCATGGACTACAATGCGACGGAATTATTTTGAGTGCCCCTGTAAATGGCAACTATCAAAGCTACATACTTCCTTTTCTCTACCGACCAAGCCAATGTAAAACCCAATAACATATACCAATTACATGACAATCCGAGTTCATTAACGCGAGTTAGAGCACAGACAGACAAACCGAATTCATAAGCACTTTTCAACTACAGTAAAATCTCCCTAAAGCGACCACGTTCCGTTCCAATAAAAATGGGTCGCTCCGAGAGGTGGTCGCTTGATGGAGGTCATGTTTAAATAAAGATTTTAATTGTTGAAAAAGGTAACAAATAATGTTACTAACATTTATTTTTCACATTAGGAAAAAATATGAAAATTATGACATATGAAACATATGAAAATTTAAGTATCAAAACAAAAGTTAACTACATAAGTTAATATTACTAAAGAGTTTAAAAATGAATACATTGACGTTTGCTTTGATTTTACAGTTTTTATCTTCTATAACTTTTATTTCCAAGTCCTTTCGAAGTTCAGTCAATAAATGCAATTTTTTTTTCTGTACAAGAACAAATTATGACGATTTCATTAATTTATCTATTTCTTTGAGAGTTTCCTGGCAGAATAAGGCAGGGGAGTTTACTGACCGTCATCCTTACTTTGTCAACAGAGTTAAATTCATTGCCTAATAAATATATTAAATTAAAAAAATCAAAAAATCCGACTGCGTAAAAAGCAAACTATTTCTCATCAATGTGAAACTATTTTTTACATTACTTACCTATTTTTTTTTTATTTATTTGTATTGATGACTTTTAAGTTGTGTTTCATTATTAGTTCCTATCTACAAACACTGTTTTGATGAGGCCTATAGATGTCTATTATGAAGGTTAGAGTTACAGTATAGGTAGAGATCCAAAGTACACAACTTTCAGGTTCTGTAATATTTAAACGGAGCTTCTGACTGCAAAATGGTCAATGAAACATCGTCTTCATTTTGAAAGACCTAGCCAATGATATACCACTCAATAGGGTACGTAAATTTTTTTTTCGTTTCTACCGCCATTTTGAATTTATAATAACAAAACCTAGACTATAACCATCGGACGGTTAAGATAAATCGATAGACACCTCATTCATTAAAATCCATCCAGCCGTTGGGATGTTTCCAGGGTATAAAGAAATCCACATACACAGATACGCGTGAAACACCTAACCCTTCTTTTCAGTCGGGTAAAAAGGCACAAAGGTGTTTAAACACTTAAAAGTTACTAGAATAAATGAAAATTCTAAACTTAGTTTAGATGTTGGATGAATAATGCAATCTCCAGAATTATTATTCTAATAAAACCTTCTTCAAGCGACCAGGAAAAAACGGAATTTATTTCATTTTCTTCAAAGAAATGGGTCGCTCATGGGGGGAGTTCGACTGGGGTGGCCTCTCAATAGAAGTAAAATTAGTATTGAGCCTATGGGAATAAATTTCGTTCCATGAAAAAATGGTCGTTCAGGTAGGTGGTCGAACAGGTAGGTGGTCGAACAGGTAGGTTTCACTGTATGTTGAAAGTAGTAACAAGAAAGAAAAATCATGCATAAACCATAGATTATGAAACATTTTCCAACATATTTAGAGTCTTCTAACAAAACTTCCCCGTTTAATAAGGTGAAAGATGATATATGAGCAAACAATTTGAATAACGTGTTACATTTAAAAACCCAATTTCCACAATTACCGGCTGGAAAATATCTCACTTCTTTTGAACAGCTCTGTATATGATTTATAGATTTGTATATACTGGGTGATTCAAAAAAATGTTTACAAAATGACATGGCAAATCAGGCATGCAACAAGGATAAAAAATCACATAGGAACGTACAAGCCACTTATTGAGTCACAAATACGGGGTGTTTCATCCTAACTGAACCCGGGTTGACGGTGATAATTTCGAGAAAAATAAAAACATTGTATTGAAAATGCAACGTTATATACCTTGTTTTGTGTTAAATGGGATTAACATCCCGAAAAGATGTGGAAAAACATGCTGCTCAAGCAATCGATGATACCGTATGGAGTGATCATCACAGTCCAAAATGTGGGGCGTCAAGTGCATACTGCTCGTGCGTATAATGGAAACTTCTACCACTTTTGTTTGGTGTTATCACATTTACAACAAAGGTGAGAATGTCTGTTAAATGTTTTATTATAATATATTTCAGTTTTCTGAAAGTTATGACCGTCAACCCGGATTCAGTTAGGATGAAACACATTGTATTTGTGATTCAATAAGTGGCTTGCGACCCTACGTTCCTATGTGATTTTTTATTCTTGTTGTATGCCTGACTTGCAATGTCATTTTATAAACTTTTTTTTTAAATCACCCTGTATATTACATAATATGCCAAAGTTTAGTTCAGTTACAAAAGCATAACACAACAACTGCATTCTTTTGAGTACCTCTGTAAATGAACTGTAAATGCTACACACTCCATTTTCAATACCGAACATACTACACTGTAAAAAAATCCGAACAGTATTCCTGTAGGAATCGGAAAAATAGTTGCCCTTATCGTACCGGAAAATTTTCCGACCCAGCTCGGAATAAAATCTGTAAAAAAGAAGGAAACATTCATTAAAACGGTACTTTACGGATTTTATTCCAAGTTTACGGATTTTATTCCGATTTTACTGATTTTATTCCGAGCTGGGTCGGAAATTTTTCCGGTACGATAAGGTCAACTATTTTTCCGATTCCTACAGGAAATCTGGTCCTATTTTTTTTTTTTTTTTTTTTTACAGTGTATTGTAAATCTCAATAGCATATACACTGTAAAAAAAATCCGACCAGATTTCCTGTAGGAATCGGAAAAATAGTTGCCCTTATCGTACCGGAAAATTTTCCGACCCAGCTTTGAATAAAATCCGTAAAAAAAAAGGAAATAGTCAATAAAATGGTATTTTACGGATTTATTCCGATTTTACGGATTTTATTCCGAGCTGGGTCGGAAATATTTCCGGTACGATAAGGGCAACTATTTTTCCGATTCCTACAGGAAAGCTGGTCGTATTTTTTTTACAGTGTAGAAAAAAGTACAAATAAATGTACAGTCGTGGGGAAAAAAATAAACACCCCTTACTAATTTAACTCTGCAAAACATGATCGTAGAAGAAAGTTGCGGTTACCACACGATTGGTAATAAAGTCTACTTTTAAATGATGTATATAAAATTTGCTTAGGGGGCCACCTACATATTAAAACGAACCATGACTTTGTTTTTTTCAATAGCAGTACACAATTCTGACAGCACAAATGAACTCTACGCCCTTCAATTAGCCTAAAAACAAATTTTTATGTAATTCGTACGATAAGTTTCCGAGAAATTAATTTATTTCAAAAGGAGCGTATTTTATGGGCTGTTTCCAAATTGAAGTCCAGTATTCGATTGTTGATCGAGAGAGCCCCCTTCTTGATCAAGGCATCTTAAGCGCCATTCAAGCACTCATTGAAGACCGCTAGATTGCAGGATAGCGTAAGAAATTTCAAAATATCTAGTCACTTCTATCATAGACGACCCCTTTAACCACCATTTTGCCGTTTTTTAAGCATAATTTGAAAACTACTTGGAAGAAAAATGTGAAATTTTGAATTTCCATAAAGTGGGACTTAAAATAAATCTAAATCCATCAAAAAAATTTGTAGGTTACAATTCATAATTTTTTTCGAATATTAATTTCATAATTCATAATTCATATCATAAAATTATAAAAATTGCAAATTCAACGTATTTATGTTTAGGTATTTTAGTATTATTGCTGCACAAAAAATTAGCACACTAGGAGTACAATTTCAGGAGATATTAATGAAAATATGAAAATGCAGTTTAACATTGGAAGCACTAAATTTTAAATGTTCATAATTCAAAAACTTATCATTCAAATGACTTGAAATTTGGTGTCTAGGCATAGTTTGAATCGAAGATTTGAAATATCTTGTTAAAATTGGGTATTGCTATTGAAAAAAAATGAAGTTTGGGTTCGTTTTAATATGTATAGCCCCCTAAGCAAATTTTATATACAACATTTAAAAGTAGACTTTATTTCCAATTGTTTGGTACCAGTAACTTTCTTCTACGATAATTTGTTGAGGAGTTAGTAGGGGGTGTTAACATTTTTTTTTCTCCACGACTGTACCATTCGGTGAATTTAGCACTGAAATTTTAACTTTCTGTTTTTGTCATAACATTCATTATATAGCAACTCACGAATTCTCAATGAATGCTTTTATTACTTTATTAAACCTATATAAATGGTTTCTCGTCATTTATGAAATTATGTCGATCAATATCACTCTGTTTTTTCCTTCGCGTGTAACTATAATCATCAAAATAAAAGTTTTTTCCACGACTGTACCATTCGGTGAATTTAGCACTTAAATTTTAACTTTCTGTTTTTGTCATAGCATTCATTATATAGCAACTCACGACTTCTCAATGAATTCTTTTATTACTTTATTAAACCTATACAAATGGTTTCTCGTCATTTATGAAATTACGTCGATCAATATCACTCTGTTTTTTCCTTCGCGTGTAACTATAGTCATCAAAATAAAAGTTTTTTCCACGACTGAACCATTCGGTGAATTTAGCACTTAAATTTTAACTTTCTGTTTTTGTCATAACATTCATTATATAGCAACTCACGACTTCTAAATGAATGCTTTTATTACTTTATTAAACCTATATAAATAGTTTCTCGTCATTTATGAAATTATGTCGATCAATATCACTCTGTTTTTTCCTTCGCGTGTAACTACAGTCATCAAAATAAAAGTTTTTTCCACGACTGTACCATTCGGTGAATTTAGCACTGCAATTTTAACTTTCTGTTTTTGTCATAACATTCATTATATAGCAACTCATGACTTCTCAGTGAATGGTTTTATTACTTTGTTAAACCTATACAAATGGTTTCTCGTCATTTATGAAATTATGTCGATCAATATCACTCTCATTTTTCCTTCACGTGTAACTATGGTCAACAAAATAATAGTTAATTATTTTTATAAATAAACTCTGAATCTATTTTAGTATTTTTCTATTGAGCAATTTACATGTTAATGTACTAAAGCATTATAATGATTAATTTACATTTATAATGAGTATTTTGCATGTTAATGTACTAAACATTGCATATAAATTACTCAGCTACAGCTCTTTGTTTCGTACTTTACACTCAGATACTTTTAGATATACTAAAGAGTTTTAGAGCAATCTATATTTGGGAAAGTTCATTCATTATACTGACTATTATTAGGCCGTTGATTATCTAAAAAACTCAAGTGCGACGTTCAGACAGATGAAATAACAATTTTTAATACATTCTAACATAGAAAATGTTTTTGAATTCTCCAGTTCAACTTTCAGACAAGTAAAATAACAAATTTTAATAGCAACGTTCAGACCAGTAAAATAACAATTTTTAATTCTTTCTAACATAGATGAAATATGTTTATGAATTCTCAAGTGCGACGTTCAGACAAGCAAAATAACAATTTTTAATTCTTTCTAACATAGATGAAATATGTTAATGAATTCTCAAGCGCGACGTTCAGCCAAGTAAAATAACAAATTTTAATACTTTCTAACGTAGGTGAAAAGTATTTAAGAATTCTCACGTGCGACGTTCAAACAAGTAAAATAACAAATTTTAATATTTTCTAACATAGATGAAAAACGTTTATGAATTCTCAAGTGCGACTTTCAGACAAGTAAAATAACAATTTTTAATTCTTTCTAACATAGATGAAATATGTTTATGAATTCTCAAGTGCGACGTTCAGACAAGTAAAATAACAATTTTTAATACTTTATAACATAGATGAAATGTGTTTATGAATTCTCAAGCTCGACGTTCAAACAAGTAAAACAACAATTTTTAATACTTTCAAACATAGATGAAATTTGTTTATGAACTCTCAAGTGCGACGTTCAGACAAGTAAAATAACAATTTTTAATGCTTTCTAACATAGATGGAAGATGTGTGACTAAATGAAATGAATGAAAACATATGAACTAAAAATATTTAGACCAATTTATTTTGGGAAGTCCCATTCATCATACTCTGTTAGAGTCATTAGTTTAATGCATTAATGGACAATCAAAAATTTGACATACAACTAGTAAAAAAGAAAATTCTATTGTCTTTAACGTGTCGTTTATCAACATCACTATGATCTTTCTTCATATATAGCCAGTCATAAAAATATAAATTATTTAATAAAAATAAAGTGTGCATTTAGTTTTAAGACTGACTGATCTATTAAGTACCATTTAAACTTAAACTTTTGCGTAAAATTTCATCGGGTTTTTTTTTTTTTTCTCTGGTTCTAATTTTATATGCCTAAGTTTTAGATCATCACATCATATGAACTAAAAATACTTAGACCAATTTATTTTTGGAAATCCCATTCATCTCGCACTTTTAGAATCATTAGTTTAATGCATTAACGGACAATCACAAATTTGACATACAATTAAGTAAAAAAGAAAGTCCTATTGTCTTTAACGTGTATTCTATCTTTGTCACGATTGAATGCTTTCGTTACTTTGTTGAAAGTATACAAATAGGTGGGAGTTTCTTTTATGTGTGCGTTAAATTTGCTATTATCGATGTCATTATAATCTTTCATTCATTCATTCATATCTAATACTATAGCAGATCTACCCGGCTTCGCTCGTGTCAATAATAAGGGTCTTCCAGGGTAAAATACATTAAAATGAAATAATATGGCAATGACAATAACTGAGATCGGTGCATTCTCGTCCACGAATCGTTAAAAAGGCCGATAAGAAATATAAGTAAAATAGTCTTAATTGCGTCTACTATTAACTATACCATAATAATATATATTCCAAACAAATGTCATAACATACATTAAAGTACAATTATTTGCCTTAAAAGCGTCATTTCAATAAAAAAAAAACATTAAAAATATTAAAAATTTACATGTTTCGACTCTTTCATTGAGTCATCTTCAGAATATACAAACTACAAACACAATGTCAATTGTGACATTATACTGATAATGGCAAGGACCTAACCCATAAATTTTGCCTTTACTGAAAATTTTTTAACTTATGATCATCATACAATTTCGTTTTTCACACTGTCGAATAGAAAAAGTTTCTGTCAAATGAAATTTATTTGAAAATTGTATCTCAATTTTTTCATGTGAATGGATTTTAAAGTAATTTTCAATCATGGATATTTTTTGATTTGCATGCAGCCAGGGATAAGATTTCCGCGTTTTTTCACACCAGTATTTTGTTAGAGAAAATGATATTTCATTTAATCGGAGCACTCTCTTGATTTAACAGAACAACATTTTCTTTAAGAATATACCGGTGTGCAAAAACGTGGAAATCTCATTCCTACATGCAGCCGAAAATTACGAAAGATATACCTGTTTGCTCATAATGCAATATTATAAAGTAAAGACATTGGTGAACTATGAGTAACTCTAGCATCATATTGTTGGTGGCAACAACCCAACCCAACCATAAATTTAACTTTTACTGCAATTTGATCTTTAAACATCGCACATTTGATTATTCTAACATCTAATAGAATATAAAAAGTACTTTCAGTAATATTTGTTTGAAAAGCTTATCTCAATTTACGGATTGTTTATCCATTTTAAATTAATTTTCAATCACGGAGATATTTTTAAATATACCTGTAACCCAATTAAGAAAGATATATCTGTTTGCTATTAATGCAATATTATGAAGAAAAGACATATCTATGAGTAACGCCTAGCACCATATTGTTGGTGGCAACAATCTAACCGTACCATAAATTACGCTTTTACTGCAATTTGATCTCTAAACATCATGCATCCCATTATTTCAACGTCTAACAGAAAAGTCTGTCAGTCATGAAATTTTGTTTAAAAAAGAAAAAAAGCTTACCCTAAAAAATAGTAGCTATAATTTCTGTTTAATATAAATCGTAGAAAAATCGTATTTTATACAACCGTATTCGATACAAATCGTAGACTGTTATCACTGCATTTCAGGTATTAAAGCATTTATTTAAACCATATAATTAAAGATTACAAAGAAATAGGAAATAAATTATAGCATCCAGTTTTTAGAACCAGTTTGAAATTATGTTGACGAAATTGACGTCATATCTAGCAAATGATTTGTTATTTATTTATTTTTTTACTATTATCTTTTTACTTAATTGATTTCTTGATATTGAAACGACTTCATTAAAATAGATTTTTTAACATTCAACTAAAGTACTACTAAGGTCATTTTAAAACATGCTTAGTTAAAGTTTTTACATAAATATATGAAAAATGTGCATTTTCTTATTTGAATGACGTCAATTTCAAAAACAGCAAAAATATAGTGAGACAATCCGAATTTTTATTGCCTTATAAAACAAAGTACTCGAGTTATAATTTTTTATTTTTAATTATTGAGCTGTATTTTAGATGTGTGGCAACAGGAAAGAAACTTTAATTTGAATATTTAAAAAGAGATATTTCTATAATGTTAAATTATGAAGGGTCGTAAAAAAGGGGATAAATATTTGTCTGATGATTTTTTAAAGTAGACAGTGATCTTTTCCACGTTCTAAAACGTATATACAGCAAGTTTCGTGTAATTCTGTCTAAAATTGAAGATTTGTATAAAGGACATACATACAGAGAACGGCTTTTATATATACTAGGGGATCGTACCCGGGCTTTCCGGGTTAAAGAATGCAGGTGAAAACATTTTTTTTTAATTGAAAACTAATAATATTTTTTATATGCAATAAATTTATTAGATTGACCACTTGCATTAAAAAAGCATTTCTCATATGGAAAATATGAATAATACAATCAAATAAATTTTTAAAATTTATCAAAAGCGATATTTTCTAATTAGCCGCATGCTAAGAGTTATTTGCCAAGAATTTGCTACTTATGGCATTCTTTTATATTCTGATAATTTCAGAGCTTATACATGTCTGGTAAATTTGTGTTTTATTTGCATTACTTTATTTATTTATTCATAGGGAAGTTTTTTAATGGATATTAGCCGTAAGAAAATTATGAACTCTTTATTTTGTTTTAAGAGGAAACGGATTAATCTTTCGTAATCGAGCTCCGCGCGATATAGATAAATTAAAAAAAATATTTCATGCTTTAAAATTGTTTTTAAAACCATAGATAATCAGTAAACTGGGAAGAACTTTGCAAACAAACTCTATTTGAAAAAAAAAAAAAAAAAAAAAAAAAAAAAAAAAAAAAAAAAATCCCATTTGGTGATCTAAAAACTTAAATTGTACGATTACAAATATGTTAGATTTGTGTTTTTCAATATTACCTATTATTTTATTTGTTTGTAAAAGAAGTATTAATTTCGTTAATTTGTCTTTCACAAATATGGTAGATTGATAGGTTTTTTTAATATTATTCTTTTATTTGTTTATAAAGGAAGTATTAATTTCGTCATGCAAAAATAGTAAGAAACAAATGCTGAAAAATGTTTGTTGCTTTATGTGCAAAATGTTTATTACTATTATGTATTGAAACCGGCACGTGATAAGATAAATTAAAAAAAAAAAAAAAACATGCTTAAAAATTATTTTAGAAAATATAATACATCAGTCAATGAATACAGATTTTAAACAAATTGCATTTGAAAGTAACATTTTTTCCTTATGCGACGAAAATTGAAAATGTACGATGGTCAGAAGATTAAAAAATTGCAGTAGCGAAAATTTCAAGACCGAAATTTGATCGTGAAGTGTTGCCATTCGCAAAATGACGTCAGAGTTACGAACAGATACGTTTGTTCTTTATAATATAGATACTTAATCAGTAAAATATAATAAAGATCAGTTATTAGGATGTGGTTATCAATTGAGGCTCTTATGCTTGGATTTCCGGAATGAAAAACAGCAATTTTCACTTTCTCAAAATTTGCATGCGCACTTCTCATATCCATATTCATCATTTTTAAAAAAATTGTATTTTGTTTGATCATTTAAAAATCATTTTAACTCAAAACCTGAAGTCATGATTGTCAGCAACATGTTTTATGTGAACAGACTCACTCTTTACTTGAGATTCTAATCTCAATTCCGGAGAGTAAAAATTTCCGTAATTTATATTTTTTAGACACATTTGTGTTAAAATGTTTAGTTTTGTCTAAGAAAATGATCGTTCTCTTTTAAATATGACTTCATTTTCACTTAAATAAGCATTTCGCCTAGTGTCTGAAACTTAGTATCAGTACACATGCAGAAGGAGAAACAATATAGAAAATTTATGAGGAAAAATGCGTGTTTTCAAAAGTAATATGTCATTTTCCGTTATTATGCTTCTAATATAATATTCAGCTCCTAATGGGATTTTGCGCCACTAAACCCTATACAACAATTTTTGTCAACAATTTTGAATTTTTATCAGAAAATAGCATGAATAAAGTTTAAAATAACTCATTATTTCTCGCTTGTCTGCAATAAAGAAAGCTATCTAATTTTCCTCATTTTGAAGAAATTTAATAAAATGCTTTTAAAATTAAAATATAAAAGTGGGGATATTAAAAAAAAAAAACAGATAGTGCGATCACATCTACAAAGGAAGGGCTTTCAGTTTAAAAAAAATATATATATAAATTTGGTTCAGCAGAAAGATCAGGACAGATGACTAAAAAACACACTTGCATTTTAAATATATAGATTATATAAAATTAGTAAAAATTAATTTAAGCAAATTATGTTATTTTGATAAAATTATAGTAGAATGCCCTAAAGAATAGCATTAAAATTTTATTATTCGAGAGAATTTTCCACAAAAACTTCAGGAACACGATATTATTTTAAACCACTTGTCAAACTCGGCGAAGCAAATCCATCCAGGCGAGAATCATCAATTTCTGTTATATAAATCACTATTATTTGCATGCTACCTCTCTTTTATAAAGACACTCTAAATTTTTGTAAAACATTGCGTTTTATATGATTCCGATTACATTATTTTCAAAAGTGAAGCATTTTCACCTGTGAAGAATTTCAAAGCAGCTGGGCTGTGAAAAGGACGCACTTCTACAAAACATAATTCAGGTTTAAGAATTAAAATACACGCTTTTTTTATAAAAAATTACGTCATTTGCATCCGCTAAAGCAATTCACTTTTACAATCCAATCTTAAACTTCGTCTATAGGAAAGTGTGCATATGACGTCATTATCACGGAATGACAGACAATGTTCTTGACATAGCGCATATTTTAATTTCAACTTTATTTTTCAAGTTTTATGAGAAAATGGCAACAAAAAGATGCAGTATCTCCTACTTTCCATTTACTTTCAATAGAAATGAGGTACTTTTGTTGCCACGATAAGAAAAATGGTATTAAAAACTACAAAAAAATTAATATCTCAAAAATAAATTGAGATACAGCTTTCAAACAAATTGCCTTTAAAAGAGCATTTTTTTTTCTTACACGACGGTGTAAAAATTTAAAATGTGCGATGTTTAGAAGTTTAAAAATTTGCAGTAGAGAAAATTGCAAAGCCAAAATTTTATTTCAAATTTCAAAGTGTTGCCATTCACAAAATGACGTATGCGTTACGCACAGATATGTTTGTCCTTTATAATATAAAATGACGTATGCGTTACGCACAGATATGTTTGTCCTTTATAATATAGATAGATATTGCCAAAATCAATGGCGGATCCAAGGGAGGAGTGACCCCTTCGCAATGATAAAATGTCCCCAAGTCAACATATCTAAACCAGTTTTAAGGTTTTTTTAGGTGCGTTCGTAATTATATAAATACGTAGCACCTATAGTCGTCGTTCAGTCCGTCTGTCCGTCTGTCCGTCCGCATATAACAGAGCAAAAACTACCCCACCGAATGGTCTGAAATTTTAAATATATGATTGTTGCAAAATTTTGTCGAGCCATTTCAAATTTTATGAAAATCGGATATATAGTTTAATTACAGGGACAGTCAAAATTTTTCGGTTTCATTAGGGGGAATGGGAAAAAATTATTGCAGTGCATTTTAATGATGTTACAGACTATGCATTTATGAAGTGCAAAAAAATATACATTCAGTACAATATGGGGTTCAAAAAATAATTATAAAACTAGCTATAGTACGAACGCACCTCATTTGCCACGTTTGACGAGCAACTTCCAACTTGTAATCTTTTCTTTTAAGTACTTAAGGGGACTTTGGACGTTAAAAAAAAATTCTTTTAATTTTCATAACAGAGAGAGGAAATTTTGTGAAAATATATATTTCATCATAAATATATAGAACACCTTATTTTTTTTTTTTTCAATCTTATTGTAATTTTATGTTTTTTAAAAAAAATTTAATTCTAAAACGAAATTTTAAAATGCTCCATGCGTTTTAATTTTTGAGATATTTCCTCAATTTTGCATTTTAATCACTTAAAAGACTATTGCAAACAAATCTGTGCATCGATTTTTTTAATCCCTTGAATAGTTATTTTTTCGGCGATTTTTTTTTTCAGTATTCCACATCGATTTTCATCAAAATGCCTTCTAGTAAGTTACAAATCAAATTTAATTATTTTAATGGAGTCAAATTTTTAAATGCATACACAGTTTCTTTGCAAGTAATATCAGGATTCTTCCTTATCAATTTCATGAATTTTGATCAAAAATTAAGACGCATAGAGCATTTCAAATATCTAAAAACGTTAAAAAATCAGTTTTGAGAGAAACAGATTTAACCCATTACCCTCTGGTGTTGCGTTCACGCAACAGTAAAATTAAATGCCCATACTTAAATTTACTATCATGCTACCACTATTTTTGACTTAAAATTTTTTTCCCTATTTAATAACAGAAACTTTCATTATTAAATAAAGCGAAGATTTTCTTTCAAAATTTGTGGTGATTATTTTCCGTCATACAAATAGCTTCTAATGATTAATGAAATTTCGATTATAAACATCAATACGATCTTCCATTCATATGTAACCAGTTATCAAAATAACAGTTAGTTATTATTAGAAATAAAGTCTGCATTGATTTGTGAGCTACTACCTTTGTTGATATACAAAATATTGCATGTAAAACAATTTCTTTAGTCTGTTTCTAATTTTAAATTCAAACGATTCTAGAACAGTTACGTGTTCTACAAGGCGTTAGTGCAATTTATATTTAGGAAGTCTCATTCATCATATACCATATGCATTATTGACCAATATTCATAATTATTTTTTTTTCATGCATTTCATCCTTTGTTCTATTATTCATCAACAAAAAATTACAAATTCTACGTACAAATAAATAAAAAGAACAATTATTTTATCATTAACTTGGAGTCCATTATATTTTTAAGTCAACTCATGTTTTTTTCACTTACTTTTTCAAAACTGTACAAGTAGTTTCTAATGATTTATGAAATTGCGATTATCAACATCATTACGATATTTCATTCATACATAACCATTTATCCAAATAATAGTTAGTTATTATTAGAAAGTAAGTCTGCATTGATTTATGAGCTTCTACCTTTGTTGGTATACTAAAAATTGCATCTAAAACAATTTCTTTACTCTCTTTCTATTTTTATCTTCAATAGATTTTAGAACATTTACATGTTCTACAAAGTGTTAATGCAGTTTATATTTGGGAAGTCATATTTCTCATACACCATTTGCTTTATTAACCTATATTCATTATTATTTATTTATTTTTATTTTATCATTTTACAATTTATTCTATTGTTTATTACTGAAAAATTACAAGTTCGACGTACAGTTAAGTAAAGAGACATTTCTTTTGTCTTATACCTGATGACCATTATATTACAATTCATGTCTCCTGACTAAACTCCTTTACTACTTCTTCAAAACTGTGCAAATTGTTTCTAATGGTTTATGAAATTGTGATTATCGACATCATTGCGATTTTGCATTCATATGTAACCAGTTATCAAAATAACAGTTAAGTATTATTGGAAATAAAGTCTGAACGGATTTTTTATCTTCTTCCTTTGTTCATATACTAAAAATTACATGTAAAATAATTTCTTTACTCTATTCAATAGATTTTAAAACATTTACCTGTTCTGCAACGTGTTAGTGTAGTTCATATTTGAGGAGTCACATTCATCATATAACAATTGCATTATTAACCTATATTGATTATTAATTTATTTATTTTCCTTCGCTCATTTCATCCAATGCTCAATCCAGGGATGTTCCAGGGGGGGGGGGGGCATTCCCCCGAAGCAATAAGATGTTTCCCTTCCCCGGAAAGATTTGAGATTTTGTGTTTTCAATGGTCAAAAAGTTCAATTTTCCTCCCGCAACTCTATAATGCCCCCCCCCCCCCCGGAGCCACATAAATCCCATCGGGGAAAAGTGCCTGAATTCAAGACTGATTTCATCATTTGTTCGATTATTTATTAATGAAACATCACAAGTTCGACATACAACTAAGTAAAACGACATTGTCTTTCTCTTAAAATTGATGTCCATCATAACACAACTCCCATCTCCTAGCTCAATTATTTCACCACTTTTTTCAGAACTGTACAACTAGTTCCTTTATGATTTATGAAATTGCGATTACCGACATCAATGCGATTTTTCAATCATATGTATTGAATTATGAAAATAACAGTTAGTTATTCTTGGAAATAAAATCTGCAATACCTTTGTTGACATGCTAAGATTTGCATGTAAAATAATTGTTTTATTCTATTTATAATTTTATCTTCAATAGATTTTAGAACATTTACATGTTCTACAAAGTGTTAGTGCAGTTTATATTTGTGAAGTCACATTCATCATACACCCTTTGCATTATTAATCTATATTCATTATTATTTTTTTTCATTCAATCATTTCATTATTTGTTTTATTACTTATTAACGAACATCACAAGTTCGACATACAACTAAATAAAGAGACTATTCCTTTTGCCTTACACCTGATGTCCATTATAACACAGCTCCTGTGTCCTAGCTGAACTCTTTCACTACTTTTTCAAAATTGTACAAATATTTTTTAATGATTTATGAACTTGCAATTATCAACATCAATACGATCTTTCAATCGTATGTAACGAGTTATCAAAATAACAGTTAGTTATTTTGGGAAATAAAATTTGCATTAATTTTTAAGCTTCTGCCTCTGTTGACATACTAAGATTTTCGCGCAAGCTATTTTTTTTACCCTGTTTCTAAGTTTATATTCAACATATTTTAGAACATTTAGATGTTCTACAAAGTGTTAGTGCAGTTTATATTTGGGAAGTCACATTCATAATATAACATTTGCATTTATTAACCTATATTTATTTATTTTCATTCAATCTTTTCGTCATTTGTTCTATTATTTATTAACGAAACGTCATAAGGTCGACGTACAACTAACAAAAGAAACACTTTTGGTGCTGCTCGCACCTAGCATTGAGACCTAGTGCATTATGTAGCCCTATACATAAAAGTTAGATAACTGATAAAATTTCTCTGTTAAAATCTTTTTTTTATATATTTTTTATACTATTAATTTTTTATTATTGGATTTTTTTTTTTTTTTTTTTTTTTTTTTTTTTTTTACGCCAAAAGTGAGTTAAATCGCCAAAAATAGCGCTACACATTTTTCGCCCACTTTATCCCTGGAGTATTTGTACGGTATGTATTTGAATTATATCAGATTGAGATTTTTTTTTATGATTCATTTGTAGCATAAAAAACAAGAATTAATTTTTTTTTATGCAGACGATAAATCTATAAATAGTAACTATATTTCTGTTAAAAACTTTAAAGAGCATTGAGAACTATTTTTTTTTCTTTAAGTGAAATACAAAACAAGCAAGCTATTTTCTTTCGAAGAGAGATGAAATAAAGTTTCGAATGTTTAAAATTAAATGTTGTGTCTTTTAACAAAAGCAATCATAAAGTAAATTAATATTTTTATACAATTTAGAAAATTTACTGTGCCTAATTAGGTCGGAGATTACAATTTCTAGTGAAGTCCAAACCACTGCTGACACACGACAAGCAGCTATGACAATCGACAAGGATTGCCGGAGAAGCTCTACTTTTGAAAAAAAAAAACGCCAACTTTTTCCCCTCCAAAAATGTAAATATAATGAATATATATCCAATAATTTAAAGTGTAATTTCACTGCTGAATAGTAGCTGAAAAATTAATTAAAATGTAAATATAATGAATATATATCCAATAATTTAAAGTGTAATTTCACTGCTGAATAGTAGCTGAAAAATTAATTAAAATGTAAATATAATGTTGTAATTTTTCAAAACCAAATTCGTAGGTTCTTGAAGGACGTTTTAAACTTTTCTCAATATTTTATACTTATTATTGATTAATTTGCATTTTTAAATGCTTTTCCTAAAATAAATTCTATGTTAATAGTTATAATCTAAAGTTAATATCTATAGTTATAATCTAGTTATAATCTAAAATAAGTTCTATGTTAAATATAAAATAATTCATTTTTGAGCTTCTCTCTTTGTTTGTATAACTAATATTTGCGTGTAAAATAATTTTTTTACTCTGTTTCTAATTTTATATTCAACATATCTTAGAAAATTTAGATGCTGTACAAAGTGTTAGTGCAGTTTATATTTGGGTTGTCGCATTCATCATACTCCATTGGCATTATTACCTTACATTCATTATTATTTATTTATTTTCATTCAATCTTTCCATCGTTTGTTCTCTTATTTATTAACGAAACGTCACAAGTTCGACATACAACTAAGTAAAGAGACACTTTTCCTTTTGTCTTAAACCTGATTTCCATTATAGCACAGGTCACGTCTCCTAGCTGAACTCTTTCACTACTTTTTCAAAACTGTATAAATAGTAGTTTTTAATGATTTATGAAATTGCGATTATCAGCATCAATACGATCTTTCAGTCGTATGTAACGAGTTATCATATTGACAGTTAGTTCTTTTTGGAAATAAAATCAACATTGATTTTTGAGCTTCTCCCTTTGTTGATATACTATGATTTGCGTGCAAAATATTTTTGTACTCTGTTTCTAATTTTATATTCAACATACTTTAGAACATTTAGATGTTCTACAAAGTGTTAGTACAGTTTATATTTGGGAAGTAAATTCACCATAGACCATTTGCATTTATTAACCTATATTTATTTATTTTCATTCAATCCTTCCATCATTTGTTCTATTATTTATTAACGAAGCATCAGAAGTTCGACGTATAACTAAGTAAAGAAACATTTTTTTTTTTTTTTTTTTTTGTATTAAACCTGATGTCCATTATAACATAACTCACGTCGCCGAGCTGAACTTTTTCACTACTTTTCCAAAACAGTACAAATAGTTTCTATTGATTTATGAAATTTCGATTATCAACATCAATACGATCTTTCAATCATATGTAACGAGTTATCAAAATAACAGTTACTTATTTTGGAAATAAAAGCCGCATTGATTTTTGAGCCTCTTTGTTGATATACTAAGATTTGTGTGTAAAATATTTTTTTTACTCTGTTTCTAATTTTATATTCAACATGTTTTAGAACATTTAGATGTCGCTAGTGCAGTTTATATTCGAGAAGTCACATTCATCATACACCATTCACATTATTAACCTATATTTATTTATTTGTTTTCATTCAATCCTTCCATCATTTGTTCTATTATTTATTAACGAAACATCATAAGTTCGACGTACAACTAAGTAAAGAGACATTTTTTTTTGTCTTAAACCTGATGTTCATTATAACACAACTCACGTCTCCTGACTGAACGCTTTCACTACTTTGTTTAGGTGCCTAAAAATAGAAAGTAAAGCAATAGAAGAAACAAGCTATTAAATACCACTCGAGTCCAATTCCGTATTTCGGACACGTCCATCACTGTCTTGGAGGAAAAAGTCCATCTCGATCTGTAGGAACATAAAGGATGTGGTATTCTACGTTTGATCATCATTCGGACATTGTTGGTCTACTGACCTACTATAGGCAATAGTGCTGTTCATTTTTACCGGTGTTCAATTTTAGAGGATATTATAAAGAATTATCTGTAACATGAAATTAGCCACGATTCCAATTAAATGAAAAAAGTGTCTGTCATATGGCATAACGGACTTCCACACAAATCAGATGATCTCAGAATGCTAAAATAATAAATACTACATTTCTTTTAAGTAAAGGTACTTTCACCTCACTATGACAAGAGTAAAGAGCGTTTTCTTTGTTCTGTTGTTTTTATCGTTTTTAACCAGGGTTAGTAAATATCATGATATTTTCGAAAATATAAAAAATATCCGATATTTTCGATATTTTCGATATATAGCCGATATTTTCAAAATGACCAACTTACTGTTCATAATAAATATTTTCAAGCATAATATAAATTAGAAACTAAAACTTATTGCATGTAACTGTAACATGGAAACTTAATAAAACAATATTCTAAAAATGCATTTTGCTTTTTTCGCTTTAAACAAAATCAACTTATTGAAAACAGAAACAGTTTGCTTTACGCACACACACACACGTACAAATTGTAGGATTCAGTATCAAGTATCAAGAAAATTTTATATTTTATAAAACTAAATTGTAAATGCAAAATAGTTTTTTTTTTAATTGAAAAATTAACATAAATGTAATTTTGTCTTCTTTTTTATTCCCTAAGTACAGTTTAAGGGGGCTCAGGGCTTGAAAACTTTTAAAAAAATTGATTTTTTTCTAGTATTTATTATGATTATTCAATTACATCTGAACACAGTGCAAAAAAACGCATAAAAATATTTGCATTTTTAACGGAGTTATAAGCATTTATGTAACAACCACTTTCATAGCCGCACACGTATAATTGCAACTTTAAGTCGCGTTTTCTCAAAACTTGATTTTTGACGACTATCCGTAAGATTAAAAAAAATCTATTTGATGGAATGGCTTAAAAATTTTTTTTGCATGCATATAACATCATTATCTATAGAATGAATTAATATATTTTAGATAGCTTATTATTTTGAGTATTTTTAAGGGGGGAAAAAACTTGTATTTTTGTTTTTTTTTATTAAATTTTCAAATTTGAGAGTTTTTTTAATAAGGTTTCCTTTGAGTGATAGTTATATCCTTAATTCATTCTACAGAGTAAAGCTTCCTGGTCATTTTAAAGCAAAAATTACGTTCTTATGTCAATTCAACGTTAAGATATCTTACGGATGGTGATATGACACTTAAATTTTTTTTCGAAAATTGTGTTATATAAATTTTGTTATATTTTTTATTTTATTACATTGAAGTACTTCATTTTATAATTTTATAAGACTACAAACATACCTTAAAAATATCCGAAAGTTTAAATTAGTTACATTGAATACTTCTGTTTTTATATGGATTCGAAGCGAGAGCACTGTTTACATGTTTTTCGATATCGATAAAGCCCTGAGCTCCCTTAAGCTCAACTAAAACCAGAAAAAAATCTTTTTAAATGAAGCTATAAATAACTAATTATCTAAATTAGACAGTTTAACATTCAATGGCTGTTCTGAATATGTCCCACATAATTGTTAGTTCTACACTTAATAATAAAAGCTTCAAACATAGAGCTTGGAATGGATATTTAATTTATTTGGCTAAAAAAGTCACTGCCAGAAAGAAAGAACAGTTCTTTATGATCAGATTTGTAGTATAAAATCTACTGAACAATAACAGTCATCAGAACAATAACAACATCAACTCAATAACAGTTGAAAATTTCATTTACACTTGTTTTGACTGAAAATATAAAAAATACCTTGTACAGTGAGATTTTGAAAAATAGATATTAAAGATACACTGTAAAAAAAAAAAAAAAAAAAAAAAACGGATTAAAAACGGAGATTTTACTGGCAATCTAGACGCCAGTACTATTTCCGTATTTTTACGGAAATTTTTCCCCATAAATTACAGAAAAATTTCCGTTTTTCTGATTAAAAATGGAAATTTTTCTGTAATTTATGGGGGAAAATTTCCGCAAAAATACGGCAATAGTACTGGCGTCTAGATTGCCTGTAGAATCTCCATTTTTAATCCGTTTTTTTTTTTTACAGTGTAGAAAAATATAGAAAATATCAAATATCTTGATATTTTGAAAACCCAATAATATTCAAAAGTGAATAGGGGAGCTGGGAGATGAATTGGACAAGGGATGGATGGGACATTCTCAATATTTTAGGCAATGAACGTTTTTTTTTTTTTTTAGTTATTTTCTATTCTCAAATGTAGCACTACCATAGTGTACTTTAGAACCAAAAGCAAAACCACATGGCTGTTTTCATTATTTTTTTCAAAGTTGCATTTTCTGAAACTCTGCTTAAAAAGTAACTTTTTTTTTTTTTACATTTGAAGTTATCAAATATTTTACACAATATAAACAAATAAGATATGTTGTAGTTATTTATTTGAAGGTTCAATATTAGTAATTAAAATGAATGAATATTTACCAATGTGACAAAATAATTTCTAAGGCAAAAGGTCGGACAATTGAATCTATGTATCATAGGGGTGATTGGGACAATTTCAAATGGGGATGAATGGAACTGTTTCATTCACCTCTAGAGATCTTCAAATATTTATTTATTAACTGAAAAATATTATATAGGTTTATAAGTTATTGATATATCTTAATTATTAGTATTAGACAGTACTCGTATTATATTGGTTGTTTATTATTAAAAATTATATTGAATCTTAATTATTGTATTGTAATAAAGGTTAAATAGTTTATAAAAAAAATTGCTATGAGACTTTATCAAAATAGATAAAATTGTTAAAAGTAGTACATGTTTATTGATCACATGGGGTAAATTATATTGAATTTGGAACTTGTGCTTAAACAAATCCCCACTACTGTGCTTAAATAATTCCCCTAACATAATTTCATTTGAACATGATATGTAAGATACATTTAATTAATATTAATTAATAAGTTTGGAATGCAAAATATTAGCTATGCCGTATTTCAAAGACATTTTTCACTTCCATTTTATATCTAAAATGTCTCGTAAGTGGGAGCAGATAGACAATCGACGTTTGCATTACAAGTTAAAACTGTAGTAAAAGAAATGATTAGCAACGCTGAGATATAATAGCCATATTATAAGATCATATATTACAAATATAATTACATATAAGTTTATAATTATAAATTTTAATTAGGTAACAATGAAAACAGGCAGAAAAATATTTGTGTCCCATCCATCCCTATTAGTGTACCATTCATCCCTGCTATAGGGATGATTGGGACAAAGAGTAACTTTTTTTTAATTTCATAATATTTTACTGCATAATAATAATCTAGACTGAATATTGTGCATAAATGTAGTCAAATACCTAATGTATGAAATGTGATACATAATATTGATAATAACTTTAAAAAAGTATTAAAAATAAATATTTTTGTAAAAATGTCCCATTCATCCCCCATCTCCCCTACTGCCAACAGACGAATTTTAGCCTCGACAGGTTGCATGCATAAAGTTCATTAATAGTAATTGTTGATCACAAAAACTAAGTTTGACACATCTATAAACTAAAATCTAAGAACGAAATGGAGTAAATTCAGGCAGTAATTTTCCCTCATGAGCTGTCGAACGAATCGGTCTTGAATTTTAAATATATAGATATGTCTTTGGCGTATGCTGAAAAATTGTGCATAGGGGAGAACGAAGGAATGGCGCCACCCCGCCTAGTTTAAAAACTAACGGCAGTTTGAGATAGGGAATGCGCCTGCCCTATAGCGGCCAACAATAGAAACAGTGCATAGAGTGAGAGTGATTTTATTGTACACCGTTCGTTTGTTCTAGTGAAAAATTTAGTTTTCATCTAGTTGCTTCTTATTTTGGAGCTTCAAATGAGTTGAATGGTAAACACATTTTATTGTAACATTAGGTACTTAAGGTAATATTACCCGTAATCTACATGCATTCCTCGACACTTTGATGCAATTTCTTGAATAAGTTCGATTCTTCTTTCGGCTTTGCTGGGTGATTTCCGTTATACTGTCCTCTAGGGGTAATGCCGCCACCATGGCAAAGGGTGACTTTTGCAATTTCAGTTAAATTGTAAGCTTAGCACATTAATAAATCTAGCTTAAGGAACATTGTAATTATTCATTATTCTGATAAATTACATTGCTTCTAAATATTTTCAGTAGGTTATGTGTTTCCTAGTACCCATTTTATGTATTTACTAGGTCATTAAAGAGTGGCGTCATTACCCCGATACAGTGGCAGAATTACCCTAGTATCCTGGGTAATCCCGCCACTGTACAGAGGTTGAAAGAATTTTTTTTAATGCGTGCTTACTTCGCAGTTATGATTACGGTTAAATTTATGCAGATACTAAAGATCATGATTACGGTTAAATTTATGCAGATAGGGTCAGGTGGGGGAAAGTCGTCATAAAAACAGGCTTTTCAAACTTTCAGAGGATATAAACATCAGAATTTCTGTGATGTTTTCTAAAATTTTGGGTGTTATTTTACATTACATTACTCTAGAGTACATCCATACCCATTTCAGAAATATTTTTAGGGAATAACACCTTTTTATAACATATTTTTCCAGCCATGTTTTTATGACCACTTTACCCCAGGGGGTGGGGTAAAGTGAGTAGTGCATGGGGTAAAGTGGTCACATTGAAAAAGTGTAATAAAAAATAAACTAATGAATAAAAAGTGACATTTTATTATTTACAAACATTTTAAAAAACCTTTATAATAAGTTATCTGCCATTTTATTTTATTAAGTGTAAATTTGTAATGTTAAAATTGTTTGTTGTTAAAATTTGGTTCTTCAAGGATTTTGATCACATCTGATTCTGGAAAAGTATAATGATTGCCAAATTTGGATTTTTTTTAACATACATTAAGAAAAAAAATCATGCTTTTTCCCAATAAATTGCTTTATTGATTTCTTCATTTCATATCTTAGCAACATTCAAGGTCCTATAAATATGGTTTGAGATGTCATCTTTAGCGATTATAAATGGATTCAAAAGAGAATGTTGACTAGGGATATTTTGTTGTTTTTTTCCTCTTGCAAATTTAAGCAACTTTTAAATATCCCATTCCTCTTGTTATTTTTGCAGATATAATGCAAGTGTTTTTTCTGTCAATACTACCCGATCTTGGACTGGACACATTTCCTTTTCCTTTAAAACTATGTCTAACAATTCTATTCACATCTGAAATGAGTGTAGATAATGTTGCCAATGTAGCTTATTTTATTTATTTTTTTAACATATTTTGCAGTCGGCTTTCTTGATACTGTTTCTTTAAAATTCTTTTCCAGGCTTTTTTTAATGGAGAAAATACACCTAGATCTAATGGTTGTAGACTATGACTAGTATGAGGTAGCAGGCAGAGTATTATAATGTGATTGTCGATAGCTATTTTTCACAGCGTCATAATTCATTTATGTCCGTCACAATCATAAATAAAAGGGCAGGCTTTTGTAAGCTTTCGGTGTACTATCTACTTAATAAGATTCAAGTACAGAATCTTGCATCTATCCAGATTCCATGATTCATACAATGCTCCTGCACGACCACCCTTTATTCATATATACTCATAAACTGTAAATGGAAGAATGTAATAACTACTAGCTGATAAACCAAAAGGAACACTAAACATTATCTTTCCTTTGGTTTCTGAATTTTATATAATCCATTGCATTGCGTAAAATTTTTTAAACTGGACTATTTTGGCTATACATATCCATTCCAGCCACATCAACATTAAAAATTCTTTCAGGACTTTCTTGTGGACCATTTTCTTATATAATACAAGTATAGGTATTAGAAAAAGTATAGTTAATGTGTTGGTTGTTAAATTAGTTGATGTAACCTTCGCAGGCAATTCTGTTTACACTTAGTTAATTCATTCACTATTCTGAACCTATTAAAAATTAAACCTAACCCTTTTTAACCACCATATTATAAACTATTATTAAATAATAACTATTTGCAGTTAGTTTTTAATAATTATTAGTATTTAATAAACTGGCATTGTATATAATGAATAATTTAACTAAGATCAAATATCTATAAGTTAAGCCTAACCCTATGACCACTTTACCCCATGTAACTAAAACTATTATGAAATAAAATTTGTGATAAATATAACTTAGCTATAAATGAAAATATGTTCTTGAGATATGTGAAAAGCTTTCTGAACTGCCAATTTAACAAAATTTGGGATAAACAAAATGCAGCAGAAAAGTTAATTAAAGAGTTAAAAGAACAAGGTGTAACAAAGACAGGCAAAATGAGTGCTCAGTGGCTCAAACATGTTACTAAAAATGTTTTTTTGAGTGAGAAACTTTGATCAATACTTAATAAATCTACAATTAAAGGAAAATTATTGAAATTTCTATATTAGTCAGGATTTTAGCTCTTTTTATGAATTATGACCACTTTACCCCGCCTGACCACTTTACCCCACCTGACCCTACTAAAGATCATGATTCAGTTTTAGAATGTTTACTGCTAAAAAATAAACGTTTTTTTTTAGGCGAAAAAATTTAAATTCCCTTAAGGTGTCGCCATTCCCCCGGTCTCCCCTATAGCTGAATGATTAATTTAGAAGAGAGGTCAGCGCTCTAAAAAAAGAGTGGATGAGGTTTCCATGCCTTTTCACCGTTCAAAATGTGTTGTAATTAAGTTCACGTCTTTACATTTGTGCGAAATCGTAAAAGAACATTCATAAACATAGATGTAGATTAAAATGCAATATAAATCATTTAAACAGGAAACAGGTTTTTCCTGCAATTGCTTACATATTCAATGTAAAAAATGGTTAATATCTAAGTTCTCCATCAATAAAGCGTGATGGGATTAAACATTAATTTTTCTTTAATCATCAAGGCAGCCGGCAGGTGTAAAAAAATGTGTCAGAATCCCTTCTGTTTTGATGCAATCTATGTGTTTGTTTTCACTTTTTACTTATCACAAGGAAGATCTTTAAAAAATCTGAAACGAATACAATCGACTGGCCTCTTGCCTAATTAAATTTTTATAAATTTAATCGGTAGTTTTCCTTTGTTTTATAGCAAATGTACGAATTTATGAATAATAAATGAGTGTTCCTTTTTATTTTGATACTAGTCGCCTTTGGCAACCAACTTGTCCGCCATATATAGTCAATCATTGGCAAGACGGAACCCCTCCCCCCTATCATTTTCTTCAGCTCTTTCTAACTCTCATAATCTTTAATACAATAGTATATTACTTTACAGATTTTAAAACTTTGTATTGCAAATACTTTAAAATTGTGAAAATATAAAAATACATTTCAAAAAATGACGAAATTTTTTTAAGAAACGTTTCCGGTGTAATGTTTTATTATTCATGCGAAAAGTATTTTAAATGTCAAATAGTGGCATGTTTTACCCTTAAAAGTGTAATTTAGACTTCGGTTTTTCGGAAGCGCTATTGCATCGGGCTCCGGAGCCCTGTATTCATGAGCTCCGGTGAATTCCAACCAATATTTAAATATTTACTAAAAACAGAGAAGTACCGGAGCTGAGCTCCGGCGTAAATTAAGCCCTGACTGTAATATACACCTTACCTTTATTATCATACATTTATGTCAAGGTCTAACATAATGTAAAGATTTATTAAATTCGGAGCATTAGTTCTTGAGATATAGCTTTTTTGAAAATCGTAAAAAATGCAGCATAGCAGCGCCCCTGTTAGGCGATATATACCAAAGCCTAATCAGCTCTAATTTATGTGAATGATTACATGAATCTGAAGTTTTCTTAAATTCCGTGTAGTAATTCGTGAGTTAGAGCGCCCATAAAATTCGTGTCACCCACAGACAGGCACGCAGACAGACTCACGAACGGATATTTTCTAAAATCAGTCTAATCGTGTACATGACTTTGTAAAACGTATAAATCGGTCGAAAACCGGAATTTGAAAATTTTCACAAATCCAATACTTTCTTCTTGTATTTAGAAGAAACTGAAAAGAAGGGAAATGTTTATTTTACAGTACTTGGGTTTTATAAATGCAGCTTAGGTTTACAACTGTGTCAGAATTGAAATGTTTTATATATTTTAAGTAATTATCCTAATATCGCTTACATTTTCTACATAAAAAAGGTTAATATTTGAAAACTCAATCAATAAAACTTAATCGACTTAGATATTAATTTTTCTTTCAGTATCTTAATTATCAATGCAGCTGACAGGTTTTTTTTTTTTAATGTGCCAGAATCCCTTCTGTTTTGATCCAATCTTCATGTCTGTTTTATCAAGAGGAAGATCTTATGAAATCTCAAACGACAACGGTGGATTGGTCTATGGCCTAATTAAGTTTCTAGAAAGTTAATTGTTTAATTTCCCTTTATTGTTTTGCAGCTTATGAAGTATATAAATAATAAATGAAAGTTCGTTTTCATTGTGACATGCTTCAGTTAGCATTGCAACATTTATGAACAATATTAAATCTAAGCTAATACTCTAAGTCCGAAAAAGAGAAGAGGGCTCTTACTCCATCTTCTGATCGCCAAATTCCATGTTAATATACCGGGTGTCCCAAAAAGGACTGATTGATTTTAAAATTCAATAACTTCCAAACGGTGACAGATATTAAAAAAATTCTTGCAGGAGGGTTATGCATAAAGTCAAAAGTTTTATTACAGTGATTTTCGATTTTAGTTCGAATTACAAACAATAGATGGCGCTGCGATCAATAGAGGCTAAATTCAGGCTTGATTTTTGGTACTTCGTGGCCCGGATAATACATTTCCATCTCCTTTTTCTGCATGGAACAACAGAAAGGACCAAAAATCGAGCCTGTATTTAGCGACTATGGCTTACAGCGCCATCTATTGTTTGTAATTCGAACTAAAATCGAAAATCACTGTAATAAAACTTTTGACTTTATGCATAACCCTCCTGCAAGAATTTTTTAAATATCTGTCACCGTTTGGAAGTTATTGAATTTTAAAATCAGTCAGTCCTTTTTGGGACACCCGGTATGTAGAAATATAAATATGCATGTTCAAAATTCAGTTTTCACCATAATAAAGTTAATGGTTACGTTCCACGTTTTAAAAATTGTTTTCCGATAATTTGAATATTTTTTAAAAAGGCAAAGAACTCAGGAAACTTTACTTTAGGTAAATTTTCAAAATTTACTATCGTTTAGTAAAATAATTAAGGCAACAATTTTTAAAGACGTAGTACGTGGCATCAAGCATCAACCTATAAATGGTTCAATCTGAATTTTAGAAAAATATTAGATAATGGTTAATCCTTTAGGTAAAAAAAAAAAAAAAACCTATCGTTTTCAAAAGTTTAAGGATTTTTAAAAAGCATTAACTTTGGAAATATTACCTGAGCAAAATTTTCAAAATTTATTAATATTTATTACAATACGCGAGACGATAATTTTTAAATGCGTAATACATGATATCAGGTGTCAACTTTATAATGGTGCAAATTGAATTTCAAAGAATATATTAGATAATTAGTAATCCTTAATCAATTAATTATTTTTTTAATCCTATTGTTTTCGGATGTTTAAGGATTTTTAAAAGACAATAACCTTTAAAAATTTTACTTGAGAGAAATTTTCAAAGTTTATCATCGTTTCGGGTCGTTCAAGTATTAAGTAACCAGTAGGAGGAGGAGGGGGGGGGGGTCCAGTGTCTGCTTATTATTGCTGACAAGTGGAAAGAGGCGGGGTCAGGAGAATTCTTACATAAGCATTAGACAACGAAGCAACTATAGTTTAACAACAAAAAGCAAAAGAGCATGATTTGGATGAGTGTTCTGCATATGTTGAACTAATGGAGAAAAAATATATAGGGTAAACAAGGACTGGAAACGAGAAAAATTCCAGCCCACCATTACAATGAAAACGTAATAATAGACAATACGGAAACATGGATTCAAAGATCTTGGACACTAGAATAGAAATGTGAACGCCAATCACATAATATTCCTGTGATTCTTGTTAAAATTTTTAGTTATGTGCCTAAATAAGTTAGGACCTGTTGTATTTCTTAAAGTTTTTTTTTTTTTTCAATGCGATAAATAATAATATATTAAAAACTATTTTGTATTCTATGAATAGTTTAATGCAATAAGTAACACTATATTATATTAGAAGTAAATTTCCAACTGGGCGAAAAATGTCCGGACCAGGATTCGAACCCGGGATCTTCTGGCTGAAGCCGCCAGTGCTCTGCCATCTGAGCTATCCCGGACGATTCTGGTCGAACTTTTTCACCCAGCTAAACACTATATTAAACCGATTTCATTTTCCTTCGATGCCACAACCCCTAAATGTCTATTTATGTAAATTTGCTGGATTAATAATGTAATTTATAAATGCTAACTGTAATTTTTTACGGCAACAAAATACTTAAGGCGACAATTGTTAAAGACGTAGTGCGTGTTATCAGGTGTCGATTTTGTAATGGTGCAAACTGAATTTCTAAAGAATATATTAATAACGGATACTCCTTAAAAACATTCTGTTGTTTTTGAAAGTTTAAGGAGTTTTAAAAGGCAAAAAACTTTAGAAATTTTAATTGAGCAAGATTAACGAAATTTATTTATTTATTTTAAATACTTAAATTTTAAAGACAATTTTTTAGACCACTTTAAACTGCGGTATATTCTCATGTATGAATAAATACCTGTTGTATAATATAAATATTTTTTTGTTTTCACAACGCAGGTCTTAATAGCCCCACCTATCGGTGAAATATTGAACTCTCTTTTTTTTTTTTTTTTCGCTTACCATCAAATATCCAACTCCTTGATAAGTTTTGTTATGCAAATCGCATTTCGATATGACGATTTCTTTAATTGATCTTTAAATCTCTTAAATTCTCTTAAATTTTTTTTTTCCAAATATGAACGTATATTTGGAACATCCTGTATTTTTTAACTACCAATACTTAACCCCTGGGAGCCTACATTTTTGTTAGATTTAGAACGCGATTTTCTATTTTTAAAAATCTAGTCAAATATAAATTTAGGAAAAAAATGCAATAAACTAATATTTCTTAACATTTTTTTAATGACTTTTATAAGTTAAATTCTCTATTAAATTCCTGCATATATTTTTTAGTCAAATTATTTATTTTAATGCATACAATGTATAATAATGCAAGAATGAAGTTAAATTCAAATAACTAGGTGATCTTTCAGTTGTACGACTTTCTTCTTCTGCGGTCCTGTAAGCCGTATAAGTAAAAAATCATTGTATCTTGAAAGAAAATTGTTTAATTGTTTGATGGGAGATTTGCATCTAGAGGGGCAAAAAGAGAATGTTTTTCAGTATTTTTTTCTGAAATAGGAATAAAGATTTTAGCTCGGTTTATTGTTTTTTCCATGTTATTTATTATTATTGAAGAACATATAAATCATTATTCAATAAAAAATTGATGACGTAGCTCGAGTTGCGTGGGTGGATGCCCTAGCGTGCACTTCCAATCGGGCGACATCTCATAGATCTCCAGAGTCGTCTGCAATCAATTTTCGTTAACGATTATGCAAGTAGATAATGTTGTATGGAGCTTCAAGCACCTTGAGGTCAAAAAGGTTAAGAACTAACAAAGTGGCAGTCATTGGAAAAAAAAAAAAAAAAAAAGATCTATTTTGACGCCTTTTTTTCCGCACTTTGGCGTGCTTCTAAAAATATTTTTTTTAATAAAAACGGCTGAAATTGGCCCCAGCTTCAATAAATTATATTACCTTTAAATAAAAAAAAAAAGCTTAGCAAGATTGGTTTCATAGTTTTTGTGTTCTGATCCCGCGTAGTTTGAAAACAGTCATTTTGCGTAATATGGGTTTATGCTCCAAAACGGTTTAAGGGGACCAGGTAAGCGAAATTTGGGGGGGGGGGAAATCGATTTTTACTTTTTTATATTATTAAATAGTTTAAACTTTTATCTTTCCAACGATGTGTCACACATCTTTATTAAAAAAAAAAATAAGCGTTGGAATTATTCATTCTTTCTAAGAGTACTTCACAGCTTAATGGCTATTTAAATCTTTAACTGACTTTTCTCAGAAACTTGGATTTTTCATGTTTGCGTTCCTTTTTTTTTTTTTTTTTCAATATCTATTAAATTTATGAACTGAGATTTTTTTTTTAATACTTATATTATGTTATATTGTATACTTTAACACAGGGATTTAATGATTTGTTGAGAATTATTTATTTTTAGGCAGTGAAATCTTATCAAAAATGCTAATTTAAAAATGACTTTCAATAAATAATTAATAATTAATTTTCAGTTTCACTTAGAAATAAAATGGCCGGTTAAAATACGTAAATCATGTTATTCAAACTACTCTAAAAAAATCTAGACCTCTATCTTTCATCATTTCTGGGAAAAAGGTACATTGGTGAATTTAACATGGCGGAGATAGGGCTTTCCCAGTCCCCTTAAGTCTGCGGACGCGTTGCGCTAAAGCACTAAATAACTATGAAAAGACTTCGAATTCAGCTAAATCGTTTTACAGGGATAATATATAGACTATGCGGAATAGAAAAATGTAAAAATACAAAAATAGATTTTTTTTTCAACCGGAAAAAAAGCAAATGCCTCCTTAAGGTTTATTCTAGACTTTCCTAATATTCAAGTGATTTTCACGATTTTTTTTATTTATTTATTTATTTATTTATTTATTTATTTATTTTTTATTTTTTTTTTTGTACAAAGAAACGAGATACCACCTTCAGGCTTTTTGAATTGTATTTATTTAAATTTCATTTATATATTTAAATTTTTGTGTGCAACAATAGCGAATAATATGCCTTGTGCAACGGGGAGTGCGCGCCTGCATGAACGTCCAATCCGGTGGCCATTTTTCTCTGGTCATAAGCATCGGAAACAAATTGGGTCGCAAAATTATGAAAGGGCATTAATATAGAGCTTATACCAATATTTATTTGAAACAGTTGATTTATGACAAAATAGCGGCCATTTGAACAAAAATGTCATTTTTAACCATTTGGAAAAAGGGTTATTGTTCTCGTCAGGGTAGGAAATGAAAAGTATATCTGAAGGTTTTTATTGGTTTAATCCGCATTTTATTCGTTTTGTGATTGGTCAATACAGTAATCTGTATTTCCCTTTAGTTTCAACAGAGATGGACAACAGAGTGTTGCCACTATGGCAAAAAAGTAATAAAAACTACAAAAAAAAATTAATAACTCAGAAACAAATGAGATACAGCTTTCAAACAAATTGCATTTAAAAGTACATTTTTTTCTCTACACGACGATGTAAAAAGTAATATTGTGGGATGTTTAGAAGTTTAAGAATGAAATTTCATTTAAAATGTGTCATCAGATTTCTTGGAAATCTGACGACGGAAAAGCCTTTTCCCGAAGAGCCAATGAAATGCTTGGATAATACGCAAGTTTCAGGTGGATAATAACTAATAAAAATGAAAGAAAATGAATAACAGTTTCTGGCAAAGAGTTAATTTTAATTTGTAAGATTTTCACGTGCAAAAGAAAAATGGAATAAGCCAATTAAAAATAACAAAAAAGATAAATAGGACAGGAATGAATACATATAAATATTTCACACCAAATACGAGTCGCATTCGATTTCTGTCGCTTGGAATTTTTACGTTTAATAACACTATTAATGTTTAATTCATGGCGTACGTAATGTATGATCAACTCCGTGCGATTTTTTTATGTCTTAAATTTTAGTCTTTGAAAAAATCATTTTCCAAATGGTCGTTGTAATTTGTTAAGGGGTCTTGTACCTTTTAGACACGTCGAAAATTAACGAAAAACTTCAAAGTTTGAATTAGCCTATCTTCAAAACATTTTTATGTATAAACATGAAATTTTGGAAATTGATTAAACAGATTATGTTTTGTAATATACCACCAACAGAAATTTATTAACCCTTTACAGAATTTGTGTATTGTTGAAATCAAAATAGCTCTTTTTTTTTTACTCCATAAGTCATTGCGCGCATGATATCTTGAAAAAGTATGCATGGATTGTCATGAAATTTGGTAAATATACTAAACAAATATGTGTGTTTAAAATGATCTACTTTTAAGTATTTACAATTATAACATTTTTAGTTATGACTATTTTTATTCAATAAAAATACAAAATTTTTATTTTTTTTTACGAAAATATTTTTTTTATATAGTTAAGGAAATAATTTTAGCCTAAGAGTAGATCATTTTAAACACACATATATGTTTAGTATCTTTACCGAATTTCATGCCAATCCATACATACTTTCTCGAGATATCATGCGCGCAATGACTTATGGACTAAAAAAAGAGCTATTTTGATTTCAACAATACACAAATTCTGTAAAGGGTTAATAAATTTCTAATGATAGCATATTTCAAAGCATAATCTGTTTAATCAATATCCAAAATTTCATGTTTATACATAAAAAGGCTTTGAAGATAAACTAATTTAAACTTTGAAGTTTTTCGTTAATTTTCGACGCGTTTAAAAGGTACAAGACCCCTTAAATTGCTTTTTTTTCTCTTTTGCGAGCTCTATAAAAATAATCAATGAATGAAAATTATACTTTTCGGTTGCATAAGCTCCAGCTAAAACGTTTATCTTTTTTTAATAAAAAAGGAAGGAAATCGATTGAATAGCTCTCGAAAAAAAGCGTCTCCCAGTTTAAAAAACAATGTTTTGAAAAAAACAAGTTTAAAATTTTACAATAGCGTTACATTCAACGAGCGGCGTTACGTTGAACAAACAAAAAAGACTGTAAGGAACTGTAATGTCAAATAACCGCTTAATGCTTAAAGTCATCTAACTTAAAGTCAAATAACCGCTAGTCACTCACCTTCCGAATCCCCTTCTCTAATGGTAGTCTATGATGGAAGTAGAATGGATTCGTCTGTTTAAAATATCTCCTCGGTTAATTAATATTTTTCATTCCTTTTTTTCTGTGTACTCGTCTTAAAAGATGTCTCTTTTTAGGTGCGTTCGTAATTATATAAATACGTAGCACCTATAGTCGTCGTTCAGTCCGTCTGTCTGCCCGTCCGTCTGTCCGCATATAACAGAGCAAAAACTACCCGACTGAATTGTCTGAAATTTGAAATATACAATTGTTGCAAAATTTTGTCGAGTCATTTCAAATTTTATGAAAATCGGATGCATAGTTTAATTACAGGGACAGTCAAAATTTTTCTTTACATTACGGCCAATGGGAAAAATTATTGCAAGTGAATTTTAATGATGTTACAGCATTCCGAATGGTCTGAAATTTTTAATATATAATTGCTGCAAAATTTTGTCGAGCCATTTCCAATTTTATGAAAATCGGATGTATAGTTTAATGACAGGGACAGCCAAAAGTTTTCCGTTACATTACGGCCAATGGTAAAAAATGATTGCAAGTGCATTTTAATGATGTTACAGACTATGCACTTAAGAAGCGCAAAAAAATATACATTCAGTACAATATGGGGTGCAAAAAATAATTATAAAACTAGTTATAGTACGAACGCACCTCATTTGCCACGTTTGACGAGCAATTTCCAACTTGTTTTCTTAGTTATCAAAATATTTCTAAAGTCTGTGCTTAATTTAATATTTTATGCGTTAAAAGCTGAAGAACTGTGAGTCAGATTTTAACACTTCATATAAAACTAAGCGTAAATTTAAAAAAATATTTTGAGAACTAAGAAAGAAATGGACATCCTTTAAGAGGAGCATACAGAAAAAAGAAGTTAAAAATATTAATTCCCCGAGGAGATATTTCAAAAATACAAATGAACCAAACGACCATAGGCTTAGCATTAGTGAGAGGAATTCGAAAGCTGAACGGGAGCCGGCAGCACAGACAATCACCTCGTCGTGTTCACACGGCTGAAATTCCAGAATTAGTGAACACGTTGAATGCCACGTCGGCCACCGGTGACTGACACCGATCTTTCCGTTTGGTTCGCGTCAGTCATTGGTGACCGACACTTACAGATTCTGTAACGGGAGTCTTCTTTCGTAGCATAAACGGAAAGACAGACAAAATAGACTTGGCATTCAACGTGTTAAAACTCGATACGCATATTAAAACGCAATCGGTCTGCCAAGTCCTATCTTGGTGGAAAACACCGGAAAACCCGATTTTAGCGGTCGACTCGTAGGTTTACCATTGTCTTTTCCTGCACCCAAAAGTAAGATATCATGGAAGACTGGGAGCAGGAAAACGCAGTGGTATACGTACGAGTCAATCGCTAAATCGGGTTTTTAGGAATTTTCCACCAAGATATGACTTGGCAGACCGATTGCGTTTTAATATGCGTATCGAATTTTAACTAATTCGGGAATTTCAGCCGTGAACTCGATCAGGTGATTGACTGTGCTGCCGGCTCCCGGTCTATAGTTATTCAGCTTCGATTTCCCCTCACTAATGCTAAGTCTATAAGCGTAGAATTCATTCATGTATTTAAAATATCTCCACGGGAAATTAATATTTTTAACTTATTTTTTCTGTGTACTTTTCATAAAGGATGTTCATTTCTTTCTTAGTTCTCAAAATATTTCTCAAATCTATACTTAATTTAATCTTTTATGCGTTAAAAGCTGGCGAACTGTGAGTAAGATTTACTCACACTTCATATAAAATTAAGTACAGTCGAACCCGGTTAAGACGCGTTTCAAGGGAGTGGGCAAAAGTCGCGTATTAAGCGGGATCGCGTATTAAACGTGATTAGTATAATGTTGCAGGAACCGGGGTTATTCACAACCTCTAATTGTGCAAATGAACTTTAGAATTTCATTTTTATGTTTACGGTCGAAAATTGTATCTTTTAGGTATATTTAAATTCAAATTTAATTGAATTCAAATTTAACTCATTGTTTCTTGTTATAGAACCAAATGGAATAACAACTGAGAATAAAAAGTGAATTCAAACGGCTTTATTATGGATTAATATGAACCAAAAATAAAAATAATAATTTCCTGATAGACTAATTTTTTTAACAGAGCTAAAAAAAAATATTAAACCTTTGAAGCACTTGTTAAAATCATATTTAGTACTTGTGATAATGTGTACAGTTATAGTCTGTCCTTCTTTTTATTATAAGAAAAAACTATCCTTATTAATAGTATTTGTCTAAAAAACATTGTTAGCATAGCAAGGAGTAAAAAAAAAACATAAAAGAACTAAACAACCGCAGTCGTATTTATTTAATCTTTACGAGTTTAATATGTTTGCCTATATAATATATCATGAAACATAATAGAAGGGATATAACGTACATTTAAAACCTCACTAACGATAGGTATACTAATCTTTAATCATAATAATTTCATGACATATCCAAGTATCCCGAATTCGTCTATCTCTCTCTACTATAGTAAAAACACACACGAAGCGACAGACAAAGAATGTTAGGACGCGGACCAAACAAGAATAGAAGTGTTGCTAATTTAGCGGGTTTTTTAAAATTCAAATATCTGCCACTATTTCCGATTAGTAATATTCGCCTTAATTAATCTGTTATTGAATAAAGTAAATATTACTATTCGTAAGCAGCGTTTTGTATTTGAATATAAAAAAATCTGGTAAATTGGCAACACTGAAGAAGAGACAAGTAACCCGCATCTTTATCAATAAATTCACGTCTTAAGCGTGATTTTTTATCTCAAAGGCCCGAAAATCTCTCGTGTATTAAGCGGGATCGCGTATTAACCGTTCGCGTATTAAACGTGATATTGTTGCATTAGCCGTATGGGCGATATTCAAAGGGCCGGAAAAAATCCGCGTATTAACCGTGAGCGTCTTAACCGGGTTCCACAGTATATAGTTTAGAAATATTTTGAGAACTAAGAAAGAAAGAGACATCCTTTAAAAAGAGCACACAGAAAAATGAAGTTAAAATTATTAATTAACCGAGGAGCTATTTTAAGTATGCGAATGCATCAAATGGCCATAATAGCCATCAGTGAGGAGAATTCGGAAGTTGAGTGACTAGCAGCCTTAAGAGCCTACACTAGTCCCGGAGAAAGACCCGGATGATAATGTTAATCATATAAGGATGTTATTTTCAAATATCTCGCTTGAATTTTGATGTTTTCCAATGATTTTTTTTTTTTTTTTTTTTTGCATAGGATAGCTGAGGACGATCTACAATCGAGCTAGTTTTTACTTTTTTGATTTTGGTTTCATATTTTTTTTTTCATTACTTTTACTTTCGGAACCGGTTCTGAAATTGAAACTATCCTAATATTTAAAAAAAAAAAAAAAAAAAAAAACTATAACCAAAATCGAAAAAGTAAAAACTAGCCCGGTTGTAGATCGTCCTCAGCTATCCTATGCAGCAAAAATCGTTCGAAAATATCAACATTCAAGCGAGATATTTGAAAATAACTTTCCCATAGGAATAACATTATCATCCGTGTCTTTTTGAGTGGCTAGTGTAGGCTCTTACCCTCTCGCTGCACAGCCGAGATATGCTCGGGCATGCATTTTCCCGTCAAATTAATACTATTTGTTTGTTCCCACTAGTTATTTTTTAGCAAAAACTTTGTCTGATTTAATCAGGACATTTTTCCTAATTACCATAGTCAAAAATTTCTCCTTTAAAGAACCGGTGATAAAGATTAAAAATTATGTAAAAAGCGCTCATCGCGAAGAACTACTTACGCAGCGAGAGGGTTAAAGATAACAATCTTCACACTTGCAAAAAATGAAAAAGAAAAAAAAAACCCGAAAATTTTGACCAAAAGAAATAGAATCTTCTCTTAATTCAATCCAAAAGATTAATAGTATTAAGAAACGCTCAAAAGGTCAGGTTCCAATGAAGCATAACAACTTTAAATACATTATCATATGAAAAAAACTTCTGCATTTATTTAAAAAAAAAAATGGGCTAATTCTTTCTACTTCAAAGACCGTCTTTAATTCCTTTTAATAGCTTTGTGATAAGCTTTATAAGTAGTAATGGTTTTGTTTTAAAAATAGAAATAAAGGAAAATTTCTATTAAAAAAAAAGAAAATATGAACTTGAGAATTGCCAAGGTCACAAATTTAAATTCTAATTTTTACTTTCTTCTATCTTTAAAAGAAGAAAGCATTGGATTCGTGAAAATTTTCGACTTTCTGTTTTCGGCGAATTTATACGTTTTAGGGGTCAGAGATCCCGAAAAACATGTTTTTACAAAATGTCTGTCTGTGAGTCTGTATGTGACATAAATTTTGTGGGCGCACTATCTCAAGAACTGATGCACGGAATTTAATAAAAATTTATATTCAATTAGCCCCTGATATAGGTTGTTGCTGATTAGTTTTTGGTGTAAATCGCTCAACAGGCGGCGCTGCTATGCAACATTTTTCACGATTTCCACAATAGCTCAATCCCCAGAACTAATGCACGGATTTTCATCAAAGTTCAGATTCAGTTAGTCCTTGACATGAATTGACGTTTTATACATTTTGGTGTAAATCGCTCAACAGGAGGCGCTTCTATGCTATAGCTCTATCTCAAGAACTAATGCTTGAATTTTCAACAAATTTCAGATTCGGGTGTACCTGGATATGAATTAGTGCTGTTTAGTTTTTGGTGTAAATCGCTCAACAGGTGGCGCTGCTATGCAGCATTTTTCGCGATTTACACAATAGCTCCAGAACTAATGCACGGGTTTTCATCAAACTTCAGATTCAGTAAGTCCTGGATATGAATTGACGTTTTATACATTTTGGTGTAAATCGATCTGCAGGTGGCGCTGCTATGCTGCCTTTTTTGTAATTTCCGCAATAGCTGTATCTCAAGAACTAATGCTTGGATTTTTCAGATTCAGGTGTACCTGGATATGAATTAGTGCTGTTTACTTTTTAGTTTTTGGTGTAAATCACTCAACAGGTGGCGCTGCTTCACGATTTACACAATAGCTCAATCTCCAGAACAAATGCACAGATTTTCATCAAACTTCAGATTCAATAAGTCCTTGACATGAATTGACATTTTATACATTTTGGTGTAAATCGCTCAGCAGGTGGCGCTGCTATGCTGCATTTTTTTCTTCCCGCAATAGCTCTGTCTCAAGAACTAATGCACGAATTTTTATCAAACTTCAAATTCAGATATACTTTGATATGAATTGGTGCTAAATTGATGTAATTTCTTGTACTATTTAAATAATTTAATTGAAGTGAATTATATAGAAGAAAGTTTTGTGATGGCCACAACATACTAGTTTTATTTAATATTAGCACAAGGTAAATTGATAAACTAATGTTACAGATGTTGTTTTCAGACTCAACTAATTTCCTCTGAAAAGAAACAAATAAAAAAGGGTGGGGGAGGTGATGGAAAATATTCGATTATTTACGCGTCAGAATCTTTAAAGGGGCTGGTTAATTTTCGATAGTTCGCAAATATGAAAATGCCTCTGTTGTCCATATTGCGCTCTTCCTAAAAAGCATATCATTATTATTATTTTTTCTTTTTACGAAAATTATCAGAGATCATAAAGATAATTTTTGCACAAAGGGAAATATCTCTCTATTCTAAAAAAAAGTAACTACCGCTGTCACCGCTGCCGGTTTTGAATTTTTTGTGACCGGAGATCTTTCTTCGTTAATATTAAGAAAAATAATACATACAAAAATATGAAAATATGTAGTATTATACAGAAATGTTTGATAAACACGCTGATGCAGAAAGTTTTCAAATCGAAGAATTATTTTAAGAGATATTTAATGCTAAAGTTGGACAAAATCGTTCCACTAAAAAAGTTTTATAAGAGCAAAAACTATGCATCGGAATTTAATAATTTTTAGTTCATTTTATACGTTATAATTTCCCGGTGTGCAGAATTGATTTATTTTTTTAATTTGACTCATTTTTCGAGGTTTTATATCCATTTTAAATTCAAATTTTCAGCATTTCGAGACATATTTTTTACTTATTTTAGAAAATTGTACTAATTTAACCTGTTGCCAACTGTATAAACAACGGAAACAATAATGTTTGCTTCAAATTAAAAATTTATTTACACGTGACTATTATAAACAGAAAAGATACTTTCAAATTAAAATTAAATAATTATGTACAAAAAGCAGGAACTTATTAAAAATTACGTCATAAAAAGCATACACGTGAATTTTAAAAGAGAAAGGATATTGTAAAATAATAAATTCATTAACATGCGTTAGAAGTCTTAAATAGGAGAAATTACGTCATATTTACGTCACATTGCAGTTATTACATAAAATGAACACAAAATATTGCAAAACAGTATAAATTTAGAAATTGCACTAGACATTTATTTGATATTTTGAGAGGATCTTTTCAACTATATTTGTTAGGAAAGCGTAAATAATATTTCATTTCTAACAAAAGTATTTTCACGTGAATATTTAAATGAGAAAGAATAGCTTTGTCACAATTACGTCAGATTAAAAACGATTAATTTAAAATGTCTCATTTAAAAGAACTTTCTTTTCGCTTTGTTAAAAAATACCAGGAGACAAAGACTGGTTACTTAATTCCTTTTATATTAGCTTATTTTGAAATGTTGTTACACGTGTCTACGTCATCAAGTTATTTTTATTTCGACGTTTTATTTGTATTTTTATTAGTGTTGTACTAATTTATTTGTTCTTTCGTTATTTAAAATAAAAATTATGTCAATTTGTATAATTTGACGAGTGGTTTGGCGATTTATATAATTTGGCGAAATGGGTCGACGGGATAATCAAGTAGTACCGCAGCGGATTTGGCGTTAAAATTCCCCAATCAAAGAGAAATGAATAGAAATCCGTTTATAGAGAGATCGCCACTGTTTTTTAAATTATAATTCAATCTTTCGAAATCTTTTTAACCCCTTGGGGACGAGCGACACGTATACGTGCCGCATTAAGCGCTCAGAATCCTTGTTTTTCCTCACCAGTAAAATTTTAGTGTAAAATTTGCCTTATTTAATCAGCGCATTTTCTCGATTCAATAAGACACAAATTTCTGTCTTTGAAAAACGGTGACAAAAGATTAAAAATTTCGTAAAAGTCTCCCGTCCCGAAGGGGTTAAAGCCGATCAAATTAGCGTGCATTTAGAGTCTGCGGTGTCTGGACGGGGGTTGGCGAGCGTAGCTCGTAGGGGGCCGACCCCCCTAGTATTGTATAAAAAAAAATGCTTTTTGAAAGGTTATTAAAATGATAAAGGGCTTTTGCATGAAGAATATACTAACGCTTAGGTAGATTTTTCAAGAAAACTTAAAGTTCGATGACCTTGAAATCTTGCAATCTGAAATGTCTGATATATTAAATTTTAAGTTGCTTAATTTTTTTCAATTATATATTTTAAAATTTATATGACATGCAATTATTTAAAAATAGCATAATAATTATAACATAATCCATGAAGCCTCATGGAATTATGCTAAAGCAATGCCAAAACCCTAATCCACAACACTATAGCAATGGTTTCTTTCCATGATCTGAGTGTTTTTATCATAAACAATGCGATGTTTTTTCATCGATTGAAATCAATCTCTGTCGCTTAAAAGATAAATCAAAAGACTATTCGATAGAGTAATAAAATACAATAAAATAAGTATTTTAAAAACTGCTTTCAATTTAGAAAAAAAGTTCTACCTGTGATTTTCTTTCCTAATTCAAACTATCAAAAGTAAGATGAATCTTCATTTCAAATTGCGGATTTATTACAATAAACTAGTAAAAATAATTTAAAATTTGAATCTATATTATAAAGCAAAAACACGTCTGTGAGTAAAGCTGGCGACACATTAACGGTGGCAGAAATCTGATCAAAAACCATTATTTTTCTTTCTTTCTTTCTTTTTTTTTTTTTATTTCTAAACATCGCGCAATATCAATTCTTAAAAGTAGGATAAATATATATATTTCTTTTTTTCAAATGCAATTTGTTCGAAAACTGTATCTCTTTTCATCGGTCTTTTATAGTTTTGAAATTACTTCTCAAGAACGATAATTTTTTATCTATCTCAAAAATGATCCTGTAGTCCAACTACGGAAGATTAGCCGGGTTGCACTTTAAACAACATAAACAGTTCAGCGTTTGTTTTACGCTAACATTGCATATCGAAATTAAAATTTTATCAATAAATAAAATAAAATAAATGAAACAATATGAATAAAGAGCAGATTTGACAAACGTGTAATCGAACTACGCATTTAAACATTGAAATAAACAGAATTAAAAAGGTTGCTGTAAGTAGCGATATATTTGGTGATTTCTTCGGCTTTATTCAAATACTAGCAAATCCCGCGGCTTTGCTCGCGTAATAGTTTAAATATGCAAAGTGATATTTGCATGACTATTTTTTATTTGAAATAATACAAAAATTTAAAATTAAGCCACAGTTTGACTAAACTTCATTATAAAAGTGCAATAGAAAGAAATGAGATTTTAATTAATAAGAAAAACTAAAACTAATTCCAATTAAATGATAATTTGAAAGATTTTTGAGACTTTTAGGCTCATTTCATACGCTTATTTCAGTATTCATTTGAAGTTTTGAATTTTTTTAGAAACCATCTTAGCACATTTACATCTTAAAATTAACCATCATGTCAAATTCCAAGCTTCTTGTCTAACAGTCTACCACCTCTCTGGTGTTTGGGGCACCAACATAAAATGCCGAAACAGAGTTGAAATACAATGTCTCGAAAAATGTTGAAACAGAGACTGTCACCATTAATTTGCCAACATCAACTTTGAAATCGGTTGGTATTTCCTAACATTCTATAGAAAACGGAATTTAGGTGTTTTTAAAGGAATTCTTGTTGTTTCTGTCAACCAGGTGGTACTGACACCGGCATAAAATATAGCCCGTATAGGATCAGGGACTATCACCCTTGATTCGAAACCAATAACTTCTGTAATCGGCTTATTCTTTCGTGAGATTCTATAGAAATCGTAATTTAAGACTCTTTTAGAATGCTTTTCGCTCTTTCCCTTCGCTTCACCCCTTTTTAATTTCGAATTTATTTTCGACTGTTCTTAGAGGAGATTTATATTTCATAAGTAACTACCGTGCTATATTTAAAGTTTCTAGCCTCTTCAGTACCGCAGAAATAGCAATTTAGAAAGTTTTTTGCTTCTGCAACCCTCGACACAAATTATAGCTTATGTTTGATCAGGTTCTATCACCATCAATTTGCAACCTTTATGTTTGAAATCGGTTTCGTATTCCATACGATTGTAGAACGCTTATAGAACGCTTTTCGCTCACTTCATCCAGATAAATTTGGAACTTTCTTTCGAATATTCTAGAAAGCATTTGCACCTTTGAAGTAATTACCATTGCACATTTAAAATGTTAGATCCCCCTCAGTAACAGAAAAAACGCAATTTAGAAATTTTTTTGCTCCTCTAACCCCCAGGTGGTAGTGACAACAACGTAAAATATAGGCTATGTTGGAGCGAGGACTGTCACCATCAATTTGAAACCATTACTTCTGAAATCGGTTTATATTTCCTGAGATTGCGTAGAAATCGCCATTTAGAACGCTTTTAGAACGCTTTTCGTTCATTTTCATCCTTTATAAATTTTAAATTTTTAAGAAACTCTTCTCAGAGAGCATTTACATCTCATAAGTAATTACCATGCCAAATTTCAAGTTCTTAGCCCCTTCAGTATCACAAAAATCACAATTTAGAACGTTTTTAAAATGCAACCGTAAGGTAGTAGTGACGCCGACATGAAATATATCCTACATTGGAGAAAGGGCTGTCATCATCAATTTCCAACCATTACTTTTGAAATTGGTTGGGTACTTTCTGAGATTGCGTAGTAATCGCAATTTAGAACATATATTTCGTCCATTTTCACCCCTTTTAAATTTCGAATTATTTAAGAAATGTTCTTAGGGATCATTTATATCTTATAAGTAACTACCATTCCTAGTTTCAAGTTGCTAGCCCCTGCAATGTTAAAAATACGCAATTTAGATCGTATTTTGCTCTTTCACGCCCTTTGGGGTAGTGGCACCGACATGAAATGCAGCCTATGTTGGAGCGAGGGCTGTCACCATCGCTTTCCCACCATTTTTTTTTAATCGGTTCGGTACTTCCTGAGATTGCGTAGAAATCGCAATTAAGAAAGTTCTTTAGGACGCTTTTCGCTCATTTTCCCCAATTTGAAATTTCGATTTTTTAAGAAATGTTCTTAGAGATCATTTATATCTTATAAGTAACTACCATTCCAAATTTCATGTTTCTAAGCCCTTCAGTAACACAAAAATCGCATTTTCGAACTTTGTTTGCTACTGCACCCCCCTTTGGGTGTCATGGCACCAACATAAAATGTAGCCTATGTAGGAGCAAAGGTTGTCACCATCATTTTGACACCATTATTTTTGAAATCGGTTTGGTACTTCTTGAGATTGCATAAAAATCGCCATTTAAAACGTTTTTTAGAACGCTTTTTGCGCATTTTCACCCCTTTTAAATTTCGAATTTTTTAAGAAATGTTCTTGGAGATCATTTATATCTAATAAGTAACTACCATGTTGAATTCCATGCATCTGGGCCCTTCAGTAACATAAAAATCACAATTTCGAACGTTTTTTTGCTCCTGCACCCCCTTTTAGGGTAGTGGCACCGACATAAAATGCAGCCTATATTTGAGCAAGGGTTGTCACCACCATTTTGACACCATTATTTTTTAAATCGGTTTGGTCCTTCTTGAGATTGCGTAAAAAATCGCCATTTAAAACGTTTTTTAGAACGCTTTTTGCGCATTTTCACCAATTTTTAATATCGAATTTTTTAAGAAATGTTCTTGGAGATCATTTATATCTAATAAGTAACTGCCATGCTAAATTCCATGTATCTGGGCCCTTCAGTAACATAAAAATCGCAATTTCGAACGTTTTTTTTGCTCTGCACCCCATTTAGGGTAGTGGCACCGACATAAAATGTAGCCTATATTGGAGCAAGAGTTGTCACCATCATTTTGACACCATTGTTTTTTAAATCTGTGTGGTACTTCTTGAGATTGTGTACAAAATCGCCATTTAGAACGTTTTTTAGAACTCTTTTAGTGCATTTTCAACCCTTTTAAATTTCGAATTTTTAAGAAATTTTCTTAGAGATCATTTATATCTAATTAGTAACTACCATGGAAAATTCCATGTATCTGGACCCTTCAGTAACATAAAATCAGAATTTCGAACATTTTTTTTCTCCTGCACCCGCTTTATGGGTAGTGGCACCGACATAAAATGTAGCCTATATTGGAGCACTGGTTGTCACTATCATTTTGACACCATTATTTTTGAAATTGGATTGGTACTTCCTGAAATTCCGTAAAAATCGCTATTTAGAACGTTTTTTAGAACGCTTTTCGCGCATTTTCACCCCTTTATAATTTCGATTTTTGTATGAAATGTCCTTAGAGATCATTAGTATCTTATAAGTAACTACTATTCCAAATTTCATGTTTCTAGGCCCTTCAGTAACACAAAAATCGCATTTTTAGAACGTTTTTTGCTCCTGCACCCCCTTTTGGCCCCCCTTTTGGCCAGTGGCACGGACATAAGATATAGCCTATGTTCTAAGTTGGACAAACACCATCATTTTGATACCATTACTTTTGGAATCGGTTCGGTAGTTCCAGAGCTTACCTCCTACAAATAAACAATTTTTACCTCTTTATAATATTACTAGCAAACCTCGCGGCTTTGCTCGCGTAATATTTGAAATATGCCAAGTGATATTTATATGTCTAATTTTTATTAAAAGGTACTAACTAAATTTTTATTTTATTAAAAGGGAATATTTTATTTTATTAAAAAGGTACTTATTACTTTTTAGGAATAATTCAAAAATTACTATTTAAAACACAGTTTGATTAAACATCGTTATTACACTGCATTAGGCAGAAATGAGACTTAAATTAATAAAACGAAATAAAAATAAGTAAATGATAATTTAGAAAATATTTTGAAACTTTTATGCTCATTTAATACGCTCATTTCAGTATTCATTTGAAGTTTTGAATTTTTTAGAAACCATCTTCTTACATCTTAAAATTAACCATCATGTTAAATTCCAAGTTCTACCACCTCTCTCAACATAAAGGGCTATGTTGAAACAGGAACTGTCACCATTAATTTGCCAACATTAGTTTTGAAATCGGTTTGTTATTTCCTAATATTCCACAGAAACGTAATTTAAAAAGGTTTTAAAGCCTTTTTTAGAACGTTTGTTGTTCCTGTGAACCCCAGGTGGTAGAATCACCGGCATAAAATATAGCCTGTGTAGGATCAGAGACTGTTACCATTGATTCGATAGTATTACTTTTATAATCGGTTTATATTCCCTGAAATTGCATAGAATCGTAATTTAGAACTATTTTAGAATGCTTTTCACACCCCCCCTTCGCTTCACCCCTTTTTAATTCGAATTTATTTTCGACGTTCCTTCGAGGGCATTTATATTTTATAAGTAACTACCATGTCATATTTCAAGTTTCTAGCCTTTTCAGTATCACAGAATTCGCAATTTAGAAAGTTTTTAGCTCCTGCAACCCTCTGGTGGTAGTGGCACATACATAAAATATAGCTTATGTTTGAGCAGGTTCTATCACCAAAATTTGTCATCATTATTTTTTTAATCGGTTTGGTAATTTATAAGTTTGCTTAAAAATTGTAATTTATAACGCTTTTCACTCACTTCATTTTTTTGAACTTGGAATTTTCTTTCGACTGTTCTTAGAAAGCAGTTGCATCTTGTAAGTAAATACCATGCCATGCTTCAAAGTGTTAGACCCCTCAGTTGTGCAAAAAACGCAAATTAGAATATGTTTTGCTTTTGCAAACCTCAGATGGTAGTGACAGCAACATAAAATATAACCTATGTTATAACAGGGACTGTCACCATTGATTTGCAACCATTACTTTTGAAAAAGCTTTGGTATTTCCTTAGATAGAGTAGAAATCGCAATTTAGAACGTTTTTAGGACGCTTTTCGCGCATTTTCACCCTTTTTTAAATTTCCATTTTTTTCGAAACTGTTCTTAAAGAACATTTATATCTAATAAATATGTACCTTGCCTATTTTTAAGTTGCTAGCCCCTACCGATCACAACAATCGAAATTTAGAACGCTTTTTTGCTCCTGCAACGTCTTGGTGATAGTGATACCGACATAAAATAGCGCCTATGTTAGAGCAGGGGCTGTCAGCATCAATTTCCTAACATTGCGTTTGACAGATTCATTCTTCCTGAGATACTGCCGACAAATCGGCATTTAGAACGTTTTTAGGACGCTTTTCTCGCATTTTGCTCCTGCATCTCCTCTGGGGTAGTGGAAACATATAAAATATAGCCTATCTTGGAGCAAGATCTGTCACCATCATTTTTACACCATTATATTTGAAATCGGTTCAGTACTTCCTGAGATTGCATAGAAATCGCAATTTAGAAAGTTTTTTACAACGCTTTTGCGCATTTTGACCCCCTTTTAAATTTCGATTTTTTTAGGAAATGTCCTTAGAGATCATTGATATCTTATAACTAACTACCATTCCAAATTTCACGATTCTAGGCCCTTCCGTAACGTAAAAGCCGCAATTTAGAACGTTTTTCTCCTGCACCCCCGGCACCGACATAAAACATCGCCTATGTTGGAGCAAGGGTTGTCACCATTATTTTTTAGATCGGTTTGGTATTTCCTGAGATTGTGTAGAAACCATCATTATAACGTTTTTTAGATCGCTTTTCGCGCATTTTCACCCCTTTTAAATTTCGAAATGTTTAAGAGCTGTTCTTAGAAATCCTTTATATCTAATAAGTAGCTAATATTTCAAATTTCATATTTCTAGGCCCTTCGGTAATACAAAAATCGCATTTTTAGAACGTTTTCTGCTCCTGCACCCCCTTTCGGGAAGTGGCACCGACATAAAACATAGCCTATGTTGGAGCAAGGGTTGTCACCGTCATATTGACACGCTTACTTTGACACCATATTTTTTTTTAAAAATCGGTTTGGTATTTCCTGAGATTGTGTAGAAACCACCATTTAGAACGTTTTTTAGAACGATTTTCGCGCATTTTCACCCCTTTCAAATTTCGAATTTTTTAAGAACTGTTCTTAGACATCATTTATATCTTATAAGTAACTAATATTCAAAATTTCATATTTCTAGGCATTTCAGGAACGCTAAAATCGCATTTTTAGAACGTTTTTTGCTCCTACACCCCCTTTGGGGTAGTGGCACCGACATAAAACATAGCCTATCTTGGAGCAAGAGTTGTCACCATCATTTTGACACCAATATTTTTTAAATCGGTTTGGTATTTCCTGAGATTGTGTAGAAACTACCATTTAGAACGTTTTTAGAATGCTTTTTGTGCATTTTCACCCCTTTTAAATTTCGAATTGTTTAAGAACTGTTCTTAGACACCATTTATATCTTATAAGTAACTAATATTCAAAATTTCACATTTCTAGGCCCTTCAGTAACGCAAAAATCGCATTTTTAGAACGTTTTTTACTCCTGCATCCCCTTTGGGTTAGTGGCACCCACATAAGATATAGCCTATATTCTAAGTTGGGCGAACACCATCATTTTGATACCATTACTTTTGGAATCGGTTCGGTAGTTCCTGAGCTTATCTCCGACAAATAAACAACTTTTTCCTCTTTATAATAGGAGTATAGATTATTATTATTATTATTATTATTATTACTAGCAAACCCCGCGGCTTTGCTCGCGTAATAGTTGAAATATGCCAAGTGATATTTGCATCAATATTTTTTATTAGAACACTTTTCGAAATAATTCAAAAAATACAAATTAAGCCACAGTTTAACTAAACTTCATTATAAAAGTGCAATAGACAGAAATGAGATTTTAATTAATAAGGAGAACTAAAACTAATTCCAAATAAATGATAATTTAGAAAGTATTTTGAGACTTTTATGCTCATTTCATACGCTCATTTCAGTATTCATTTGAAGCTTTGAATTTTTTAGAAACCATCTTAACATATATGCATCTTAAAAATAATCATCATGTCAAATTCCCATCTTCTTGTCTAACAGTCTACCAACTCTCTGGTGTTAGTGGCACCAATATAAAATGCCGAAACAGAGTTGAAATAGAATGTCTCGAAAAATGTTGAACCAGAGACTGTCACCATTAATTTTCCAACATTAACCTTGAAATCGGTTGGTATTTCCTAATATTCTATAGAAAACGGAATTTAAATGTTTTTAAAGGCTTTCTTGTTGTTCCTGCCAACCAGGTGGTACACTGTTAAAACTGGATACTTAAAAATAAGTAAAATGTACTCATTTTTGAGTACTTTCCGATCTTATAATAGCTCCGAGTACTTAACTCTTAAATTTGAGAAACGCATATACTCATTTTTTTGAGTACATACAGGGACTCGAAAATAAGTATGTATAGGAGCACCCATACACTATAAGAAAAAAAAAAGCGAAATTACAGAGAACCGACATATCACCATTTTTAATTAAGGGTAATTTTGAATTGCGAAGAACAACAATTTTTGGAGTAAAGAACAACGAAATTTACTATTTTAATTCTTGTGCATGAGCCGCCTCGTGATTTGAACCCGATTACTCTAGGTGGGAGATCAATATTGAACTGACTGTGCTATAAGAGCAGTTACCAGCTGCTTTCAAATGACACCTTTTATGAATCAGCAACGGAAGATTGCTAACAGCAGAGATGAATTTTCCCTTTCTTAAATATTTTAATTTCTAATAAAACAATTTTTAAACTAAATTTTCTTCTTTAACATTTCTAATGAAATTGTAAATAAATTTGAAAAGTGTGTATTATAAATTAAAAATTATAACAAAGATAGACATATCTTTAAATAAAAGCTTGGAAATCCCTACTGTCAATTCGGTATAAGAAAAGGGTTTATCAGAAAACTCATATTTTTGAGCACATAGGATTTAAACATGAATATTAAGAGTTAAAATACAAAATATATGTATTCATTTCTGCATACATTTATAAATCAAGTATACACAACTTCAAAATATCATGTTCTCGTTTCTGAATTAATTGTACTTAAAAAAATCGAGTACAAAGAAATTTTCATTTTTAAGTAGATTAATGCTCCTTCTTGAAGCAATTGTACTTAAAAAATATGAGTACATAGAAATGCTCATTTTTAAGTAGATTACTTTTAACAATGTACTTCTTTTTGAAACAATTGTACTTAAAAAAATACGAGTACATGGAAGTTCTCATTTTTAAGTAAATTATTTTTGACAGTGTAGTCACACCGGCATAAAATATAGCCCGTATAGGATCAGGGACTATCATTCTTAATTCGCAACCAATAACTTTTGTAATCCGTTTATTATGTCCTGAGAATCCATAGAAATCGTAATTTAGGACACATTTAGAATGCTTTTTGCTCCTTTCCTTCGCTTCACCCCTTTTTAAATTTGAATTTATTTTCGACTGTCCTTAGAGGACATTTATGTTTTGCTACCGTGCTATATTTAAAGTTTCAAGCCTCTTCAGTACCGCAGAAATCGCAATTTAGAAAGTTTTTTGCTCCTGCAACCCTCTAGGGGTTGTGGCACCGACATAAAATATAGCTTATGTTTGAGCAGGTTCTATCACCATTAATTTGCAACCATTATGTTTGAAATTGGTTTCGTATTTCACGCGACTGCATAAAAATCGTAATTTAGAACGCTTATAGAACGCTTTTCGCTCGCTTCATCTTTTTAAATTTGGAATTTTCTTTCAACAATTCTTAGAAAGCATTTGCATCTTTGAAGTAATTCCCATTCCAAATTTAAAATGTTAGACCCCCTCAATAACACAAAAATCGCAATTTAGAACATTTTTTGCTTCTGTGACCCCCAGGTGGTAGTGACAACAGCGTAAAACATAGGCATGCAAACATGTTGGCAGCTGTCGGGGACTGTCACCATCAATTTTAAACTATTACTTCTGAAATCAGTTTATATTTCCTGAAATTGCGTAGAAATCGCTATTTAGAATGTTTTTAGAACTCTTTTCGTTCATTTTCACCCCTTCTAAATATCAAATTTTTAAGGAACTCTTCTCAGAGAGTATATACATCTCATAAGTAATTATCATGAAAAATTTCAAGTTGCTAGCCCATTCAGTATCACAAAAATCACAATTTAGAACGTTTTTTAAAATGTAACCGCAAGGTGGTAGTGACGCTGACATGAAATAGATCCTACATTGCAGCAAGGGCTGTCATCATCAATTTCCAACCATTACTTTAAAATAGGTTGGGTACTTTCTGAGATTGCGTAGAAATTGGCCATTTAGAACGTTTTTTAGAACGCTTTTCGCGTATTTTCACCCCTTTTAAATTTCGAATTTTTTAAGAAATGTTCTTAGAGATCATTTATATGTTATAAATAACTACCTTTCAAATTTAATGTTTCTAGGCCCTTCAGTGACAGAAAAAATCACATTTTCGAACGTTTTTTTGCTCCTGCAGCCCCTTTAGGGGTAATGGCACCCACATAAAATGTAGCCAATATTGTCGCAAGGGTTTTCACCATCATTTTGACACCATTATTTTAAAAATCGGTTTGGTACTTCTTGAGATTCCTTAAAAATCGCCATTCAGAACATTTTTTAGAACGCTTTTTGCGCATTTTCCCTGCTTTTAATTTTCGAATTTTTTAAGAAATGTTCTTAGAGATAATTTATATCTAATAAGTAATTACCATGCCAAATTCCATGTATCTGGGCCTTTCAGTAACACAAAAATCGAAATTTCGAACTTTTTTTGCTCCTGCACCCCGTGTAGGGGCAGTGGCACCGACATAAAATGTAGTCTATATTAGCGCAAGGGTTGTGACCATTATATTTGAAATCGGTTCAGTATTTCCTAAGATTGCATAGAAATTGCAATTTAGAACGTTTTTTACAACGCTTTTTGAGCATTTTGATCCCCCTTTTAAATTTCGATTTTTTTAGGAAATGTTCTTAGAGATCATTGATATCTTATAACTAACTACCATTCTAAATTTCACGATTCAAGGCCCTTCCGTCACGCAAAAACCGCAATTTCGAACGTTTTTCTCCTGCACCCCCTTTGGGGTAGTGGCACCCACATAAAACATAGCCTATGTTGGAGCAAGGATTTTCACCATCATTTTGACGCCATTATTTTTTAAATCGGTTTGGTATTTCCTGTTGTGTAGAAACTACCATTTAGAACGTTTTCGAGAACGCTTTTTGTGCATTTTCACCCCTTTTAAATTTCGAATTGTTTAAGAACTGTTCTTAGACATCATTTATATCTTAAAAGTAACTAATATTCCAAATTTCATATTTCTAGGCCCTTCAGTAACGCAAAAATTGCATTTTTAGAACGTTTTTTGCTCCTGCACCCCCTTTGGTGTAGTGGCACCGACATAAAATATAGCCTATGTTCTATGTTGGACTAACACCATCATTTTGATACCATTACTTTTGGAATCGGTTCGGTATTTCCTGAGATTATGTAGAAACTACCATTTAGAACGTTTTTTAGAACGCTTTTTGTGCATTCTCACCCCTTTTTAATTTCGAATTGTTTAAGAACTGTTCTTAGACATCATTTATATCTTATAAGTAACTAATATTCCAAATTTCATATTTCTAGGCCCTTCAGTAACGCAAAAATTGGATTTTTAGAACGTTTTTTGCTCCTGCACCCCCTTTGGTGTAGTGGCACCGACATAAAATATAGCCTATGTTCTATGTTGGACTAACACCATCATTTTGATACCATTACTTTTGGAATCGGTTCGGTATTTCCTGAGATTATGTAGAAACTACCATTTAGAACGTTTTTTAGAACGCTTTTTGTGCATTCTCACCCCTTTTTAAATTTCGAATTGTTTAAGAACTGTTCTTAGACATCATTTATATCTTATAAGTAACTAACATTCCAAATTTCATATTTCTAGGCCCTTCAGTAACGCAAAAATCGCATTTTTGGAAAGTTTTTTGCTCCTGCACCCCCTTTGGGGTAGTGGCACCGACATAAGATATAGCCTATGTTCTAAGTTGGGCGAACATCATCATTTCGATACCATTACTTTTGGAATCGGTTCGGTAGTTCCTGAGCTGATCTCCGACAAATAAACAATTTTTTCCTCTTTATAATATGAGTATAGATTAATAATAATAACTAGCAAACCCCGCGGCTTTGCTCGCGTAATATTTAAAATATGCCAAGTGATATTTATATGTCTAATTTTTATCAGAAGGTACTAACTAAATTTTTATTTTATTAAAAGATAATATTTTATTTTATTAAAAGGTACTTATTACTTTTAGGAATAATTCAAAAATTACTATTTAAAACACAGTTTGACTAAACATCATTATTACACTGTATTAGGCAGAAATGAGACTTACATTAATAAAATGAAATAAAACTAAATAAATGATAATTTAGAAAATATTTTGAAACTTTTATGCTCAATTAATACGCTCAATTCAGTATTCATTTGAAGTTTTGATTTTTTTAGAAACCATCTTCTTACATTTTAAAATTAACCATCATGTCGAATTCCAAGTCCTACCACCTATCTCAACATAAAGGGCTATGTTGAAACAGGAACTGTCACCATTAATTTGCCAACATTAATTTTGAAATCGGTTTGTTATTTCCTAATATTCCACAGAAACGTAATTTAAAAGCTTTTAAAGCCCTTTTTTAGAACGTTTGTTGTTCCTGTGAACCCCAGGTGGTAGAATCACCGGCATAAAATATAGCCTGCGTAGGATCAGAGACTGTTACCACTGATTCGCAACTATTACTTTTATAATCGGTTTATATTCCCTGAAATTGCATAGAATCGTAATTTAGAACTTTTTTAGAATGCTTTTCGCACCTCCCCTTCGCTTCACCCCTTTTTAATTCCAATTTATTTTCGACGTTCCTTCGAGGGCATTTATATTTTATAAGTAAGTACCATGTCATATTTAAAGTTTCTAGCCTTTTCAGTATCACAGAAAGTTTTTAGCTACTGCAACCCTCTGGTGGTAGTAGAACAGACATAAAATATAGCTTATGTTTGAGCAGGTTCTATCTCTAACAATTTGTCATCATTATTTTTTTAACCGGTTTGGTAATTTATAAGTTTGCTTAAAAATAGTAATTTATGACGCTTTTCACTCACTTCATTTTTTTTTTTTAATTTGGAATTTTCTTTCGACTGTTGTTAGAAAGCAGTTGCGTCTTGTAAGTAAATACCATGCCATACTTCAAAGTGTTAGACCCCTCAGTTGTGCAAAAAATGCAAATTAGAACATGTTTTGCTTTTGCAATCTTCAGATGGTAGTGACAGCAACATAAAATATAACCTATGTTATAGCAGGGACTGTCACCATTGATTTGCAACCATTACTTTTGAAATAGCTTTGGTATTTCCTTAGATTGAGTAGAAATCGCAATTTAGAACGTTTTTAGGACGCTTTTCGCGCATTTTCACCCCTTTTTAAATTTCCAATTTTTTCGAAACTGTTCTTAAAGATCATTTATCGCTAATAAATATGTACCTTGCCTAATTTTAAGTTGCTAGCCCGTACCGATCACAAAAATCGAAATTTAGAACGCTTTTTTGCTCCTGCAACGTCTTGGTGATAGTGATACCGACATAAAATAGCGCCTATGTTAGAGCAGAGGCTGTCAGCATCAATTTCCTACCATTACGTTTGAAATCAGATTCATTCTTCCTGAGATATTGCCGACAAATCGGCATCTAGAACGTTTTTAGAACGCTTTTCGCGCATTTTGCTCCTGCATCTCCTCTTGGGTAGTGGAAACAGATATAAAATATAGCCTATCTTGGAGTAAGATCTGTCACCATCATTTTTACACCATTATATTTGAAATCGGTTCAGTACTTCCTGAGATTGCATAGAAATCGCAATTTAGAAAGTTTTTTATAACGCTTTTTGCGCATTTTGACCCCCTTTTAAATTTCGATTTTTTTAGGAAATGTCCTTAGAGATCATTGATATCTTATAACTAACTACCATTCCAAATTTCACGATTCTAGGCCCTTCCGTAACGCAAAAGCCGCAATTTAGAACGTTTTTTGCTCCTGCACCCCCTTTGGGGTAGTGGCACCGACATAAAACATCGCCTATGTTGGAGCAAGGGTTTTCACCATCATTTTGACGCCATTATTTTTTAGATCGGTTTGGTATTTCCTGAGATTGTGTAGAAACCACCATTAGAACGTTTTTTAGAACGCTTTTTGTTCATTTTCAACCCTTTTAAATTTCGAATTGTTTAAGAACTGTTCTTAGACATCATTTATATCTTATAAGTAACTAATATTCAAAATTTCATATTTCTAGGCCCTTCGGTAACGCAAAAATTGGATTTTTAGAACGTTTTTTGCTCCTGCACCCCCTTTGGGGTAGTGGCACCGACATAAAACATAGCCTATGTCGGAGCAAGCGTTGTCACCATCATTTTGACATCAATATTTTTTAAATCGGTTTGGTATTTCCTGAGATTGTGTAGAAACTACCATTTAGAACGTTTTTTAGAACACTTTTTGTTCATTTTCAACCCTTTTAAATTTCGAATTGTTTAAGAACTGTTCTTAGACATCATTTATATCTTATAAGTAACTAATATTCAAAATTTCATATTTCTAAGCCCTTCAGTAACGCTAAAATCGCATTTTTAGAACGTTTTTCGCTCCTACACCCCCTTTGGGGTAGTGGCACCGACATAAGATATAGCCTATGTTCTAAGTTGGACTAACACCATCATTTTGATACCATTACTTTTGGAATCGGTTCGGTAGTTCCAGAGCTTATCTCCGACAAATAAACAATTTTTTCCTCTTTATAATAGGAAAAGTATAGATTAAGTATAGAAGATTAGTATAGATATAGATTTACAAGGTTCAATACAGACTTCGGCGTCTAGACCTTAGATACCCGCACTAACTGGAGTTCATTGTATTTAATTCTATAAACGAGTCCTTGAAAAATATGGCAAACTTGTGGCATGCGTCTTTTACGAAAGTATCGCTTTTAATAAATTTCAAAACTTTATTTGAATACATTATTGCTATTTTTCATATATATTATGTATTTTTACTTTCTTCTATCTTTACAAGAAGAAAGTATTGGATTCATGAAAATTTTCGAATTCCGGTTTTCGACGGATTTACACGTTTTAGGGGTCAGAGATTCCAAAAAACATGTTTTTACAAAATGTCTGTCTGTGACTCTGTGAGTCTGTCTGTCTGTCTGTCTGTGTGTATGTGACACAAATTTTGTGGGCGCTCTATCTCAAGAACTAATGCACGGAATTTAATAAAAATTGATATTCAGTTAGTGCCTAATACAAATTGATGCTGATTAGTTTTTGGTGTAAATCGCTCGACAGGTGGCGCTGCAATGCTGCATTTTTCATGATTTTCGCAATAGCTCTATCTCAAGAACTAATGCACGGATTTTCATGAAACTTCAGATTCAGTTAGTCCTTGACATGAATAGACAATTTATAGATTTTGGTGCAAATCGCTTAACAGGTGGCGCTGCTATGCTGCCTTTTTTACGATTTCCGCAATGGCTCTATCTCAAGAACTAATGCACGGATTTTCATGAAACTTCAGATTCAGTTAGTCCTTGACATGAATAGACAATTTATAGATTTTGGTGCAAATCGCTCAACAGGTGGCGCTGCTATGCTGCCTTTTTTACGATTTTCGAAATGGCTCTATCTCAAGAACTAATGCACGGATTTTCATGAAACTTCAGAGTCAGTTAGTCCGTGATATGTCTTGATGTTGATTACGTGTTGGTGTAAATCGCTCAACAGGTGGCGCTGCTATGCTGGATTTTTTACGATTTCCGCAATGGCTCTATCTCAAGAACTAATGCACGGATTTTCATGAAACTCCAGATTCAGTTAATCCTTGACATGAATAGACATTTTATAGATTTTGGTGTAAATCGCTCAACAGGTGGCGCTGCTATTGGGCATTTTTTGCAATTTCCGCAATAGCTCTATCTCAAGAACTAATGCTTGGATTTTCAACAAACTTCAGATTCAGGTATACCATGATATGAATTAGTGCTGTTTATGTTTTGGTGCAAATCGCTCAACAGGTGGCGATTCTTTGCTGCATTTTTCAGAATTTCCGCCACAGCTGTATCTCAATAACTAATGCATGAATTTTCATCAAACTTCAGATTCAGGTATACCTTGATATCAATTAGTGCTGTTTATGTTTGGTGTAAATCGCTCAACAGGTGGCGCTGCTATACTACATTTTTCAGAATTTCCGCTATATCTCTATACAAGAACTAATGCACGAATTTTCACCAAACTTCAAATTCAGATATATTGTGATATGAATTGGTACTATTTAAACGATTTAATTGACGTGATTTATATAGAAGAAAGTTTTGTGATGGCCACAACATACTAGTTTTGATTTGATTTGATTTATTTTTACTTTCTTCTATCTTTACAAGAAGAAAGTATTGGATTCATGAAAATTTTCGAATTCCGGTTTTTGACGGATTTACACGTTTTAGGGGTCAGAGATTCCAAAAAACATGTTTTTACAAAATGTCTGTCTGTGACTCTGTGAGTCTGTCTGTCTGTCTGTCTGTCTGTCTGTCTGTCTGTGTGTATGTGACACAAATTTTGTGGGCGCTCTATCTCAAGAACTAATGCACGGAATTTAATAAAAATTTATATTCTGTTAGTCCCTAATACAAATTGATGCTGATTAGTTTTTGGTGTAAATCGCTCGACAGGTGGCGCTGCTATGCTGAATTTTTCACGATTTTCGCAATAGCTCTATCTCAAGAACTAATGCACGGATTTTGATCAAACTTCAGATTTAGTTAGTCCTTGATATGAATTGATGCTGATAACGTTTTGGTGTAAATCTCCCAACAGGTGGCGCTGTTATGATGAATTTTGCAGGATTTACGCGATTTCCCCAATAGCTCTATCTTAAGAACTAACTCACGGATTTTCATCAAACTTCAGATTCAGTTCTTCCTTGATATGACTTGCTACTGATTATGTGTTGGTGTAAATCGCCCAACAGGTGGCGCTTCTGTGCTGTCTTTTTCATGATTGCCTCAATAGCTCTATCTATAGAACTAATGGAAGAATTTTCATCTAACTTCAGATTTAGTTGTATGTTGACACAAATTGTTGTTAATTAGGTTTTGGTGTTAATCACCCGATAGGTGGCGCTGCTATGCAGGAATTTTCACGATTTTCGCTGTAGACGCTGTTGGTCTATCTCAAAAACTAATGCACGGATTTTCTCCAAACTTCAGATTCAGTTAGTCCTTGATATGACTTGCTACTGATTATGTGTTGGTGTAAATCGCCCAACAGGTGGCGCTTCTGTGCTGCCTTTTTAACGATTGCCTCAATAGCTCTATCTATAGAACTAAAGGACGAATTTTCATCTAACTTCAGATTTAGTTGTATGTTGACACAAGTTGTTGTTAATTAGGTTTTGGTGTTAATCACCCGATAGGTGGCGCTGCTATTCAGGAATTTTTCACGATTTTCGCTGTAGCTCTATCTCAAAAACTAATGCACGGATTTTCTCCAAACTTCAGATTCAGTCAGACGTTGACATAAATTGTTGCTGATTAGGATTTGGTATAAATCAGCCAATAGGTGGCGCTGCTAGGCAGCATTTTGCTGAATTTACACGATTTCAGCGATAGTCATATCTCAAAAACTAATGCACGGATTTTCTCCAAACTTCAGATTCAGTCAGACGTTGACATAAATTGTTGCTGATTAGGATTTGGTATAAATCACCCAATAGGTGGCGCTTCTAAGCAGCATTTTGCTGGATTTACACGATTTCAGCGATAGCCATATCTCAAGAACTAATGCACGGAATTTCATATCTGTAGAATCCTCATGAGATGCATAGATTGCCATTTAATTCTGGCAGTGTGATAGCGAATTTTGATATATTAACATGTATGAGATAGAAGAAAGTTTTGGGATTGGTACATCCGACTAGTTTTTTTTTGTGTTTGTGTGTGTGGTGTGCGTGTTGTTAGTGTGTAATCTAAAAATATATAAATGTAAAAAAAAATCTATTAGAATTTGCAATTTAAAAATAAATAAATAAATAAAAACGTTTCCCCTATGTTCTGTACACAGAGTAGTATGCTCTGTAATTCTCTTGTATTAACAGTATTGTCATTAATTCGCATTTTTAAAAAAAAGTTACAGATTTTCTCTCGAAAACTAGATTAAAATTATATAAATACAAGCAAATATTTACAATGTTCAATGTAGGTGTCGGTTAGCGGCCGTACACTCAAAAAAAAAAAAAAAAAAAAAAAAAAAAAATCTGTAGTTCTACAGATGTAAAGTTACATGCTTACTAAATTTTCATCTGTAACTGTACAAAAAAAGCTGCAATTCTACAAAACTAGTTTTTGTAAAGCTACAGAAATCTGTAACTTTACAAATGAATCTGCTAAAATTACAGTAATCTTACTAAAATTTTATCTGTAATCCGGTTGCAGTTACATGAAAAGGTCTAGGCATCCCAGTTTCCTAAAAAATTCTTAGTAACCTTGCAGATTTTTTTTATTTTCGGCGCAAACGTGTGTCTGTTACATGAATTTTTGTGGTTGCCGTTACATAAAAAGTTCTAGGAATCCCAGTTTCCTAGAAACACTTTAGTAACTTTACAGATTTTTTTTTTTTTTTTTTTTTTTTTTTTTTTTTACAGTGTAGTTAGACGTCCGCACTAACTGGAGTTCATTTTATTTAATTGTATAAAAATCCTTGAAAAATTCAAAGATAATGAAGTCTTTTTTTATTTATTGTATGCCATTCCTCTTTACTGAGCCGTAATATAAAAGATTCTTACCACAAAAACATTCCAAGCAACTCATTGCAAAAGTGGGTATTTCAAACGAGAGACAGGGTCAAAACCTCATGGGTGCAAGATTTAATTGCATTAACAGTTCAACATTTGAAATGACCACCGACTACTGACCTAATCCCGAAATAGCCACAAAGTATTCAAATGCAGCGTCCTGCAGTCTAAAGCATGCATTTCCTGCTATGGGTTTTACCATGAGTTCAAGTTAAATAGAGAACCAAATTAATATTTTATCATGAAAAATAAACTGGGGGAATATGATTTCCATCATTATGATATAGTAATTTTCAGGGGACTTTATAAAATAAAAAAATCCCTGCCGGCTCGGCGTACAAGCTCAGGTAGATTTCGAAGTTCAGTGCTAATTTCAACAACAAAAACAAAATCATGATTAGAGATAAACCCACTTTAACAATTTTATCTGACCGCTTCTGACGAATTTTTATTTCGTTTTTATATAATAGCTGGTTTTATCATAATCATGTTAAGGCGGTATTAAAAAAATACTTTTCCATACTCAAGAACTCTAAATTTTCTGGCACATTTTCAGATTCATTTTTAATAGAAACTAGTTGGATGTGCCAATCCCAAAACTTTCTTCTATCTTATACATCTTAATATTTGAAAACCTAGTTACACATGTTAATACTTCAATATTATTAGTTCAATACTATACCAACTTTGATTTTCATCTTAAATTTCTGCTCAAGTCAATTAAACGGACTAAAAACGAGTTTATCTATATCATGATATTTGTTAAAATTATTAATTTTTCCTTATTCTGTTGTTATCAGCTGTTTGCGAATAGCCGGCTTAGCAGGAAGCGAGTTCCCGCCGCTGCATAGGCCGCCGATGCACAATAGAACTACGAAAAATCAAGAAAAGTATACAAAAATCGCTAGCACGGAGCCCCTTTACCGCGCAATATTTCCAAATTCAAGGAGGACCTGTTGGCCAAAGCCAAAAACAAGCACAAACATTTTGGTTCAATTGTATGCATAATTTTATACGCTGTTCGATGGTACAATAATGAAAATGGCACAGAGATCGGAATTATAGCACCCCCTTCTTTCGGAATTTTTTCAAGTTCAGGGAGGACTTGTTTGCCATAGCCAGAAACATGCACAAAAAATTTGGTTCAATTATATGGATAACTTCATACACTTTTCGATGGTACAATAATGAAAATGGTACAGACATCGCAATTATAGTGCCCCCTACCGGCAGAATTTTTCCAAATTCAGGGAGGAGCTTCGTGACATGACCAAAAATAAACACATAAAATTTGGTTCAATTCTATGCATTACTTCATACACTTTTCGACGGTACAATATTCAAAATGGCTCAAAAATTGTACAAAAATCGCTATTACAGCGCCCCTACGAGCGATTTTTTTACAAATTAAGGGAGGACCTCCTTGCCATAGCCAAGAACTTAAAAATTTTTTTTGGTTCAATTCTATGCGTAACTTCATACACTTTTCGATGGTACAATATTCAAAATCGCACAAAAATCGCTATTAAAGCGCCCCCTAACGGCGAATTTTTTGCAAATTCAGGGAAGACCTGCTTGCCGTATCCAAAAACTTAAAATAAAAATTTGGTTTAATTCTATGCATAACTTCATACACTTTTGGACGGTAAAATATTCAAAATCGCACAAAAATCGCTATTACAGCGCACCCTACCGGCGAATTTTTTCCAAATTCAGGGAGGACTAGCTTGCCATAGCCAAAAACTTAAAATAAAAATTTGGTTCAATTCTATGCATAACTTCATACACTTTTCGATGGTACAATATTCAAAATCGCACAAAAATCGCATTTACAGCGCCCCTACTGGCGAATTTTTTCCAAATTCAGGGAGGACCTGCTTGTCATATCCAAAAACTTAAAATAAAAATTAGGTTCAATTCTATGCATAACTCCATACACTTTTGGATGGTACAACATTCAAAATCGCACAAAAATTGTTATATCAGCGCCCCCTACTGGCGAATTTTTTCCAAATTCCGGGAGGACCTGCTTGCCACAGCCTAAAACTTCTAATAAAATTTTGGTTAAATTCTATACATAACTTCATACACTTTTTGATGGTACAATGGCGACAGACAGACGGACGGACGGACGGACAGACGGACAGACAGACATTTTCTATAAACATGTTTTTTGGAATCTCTGACCCCCAAAACATGCAAATCCGTCGAAAACCGGAAGTCGAAAAAAATTTCGATTACAATACTTTCTTCTATTGAAGATAGAAGAAAGTAAAAATATGAAACTTGCTGACGTGATTTTTGAAGAGATTTATAAGCGACCTGTGTTTTTATTTTTCGTTCAATTAAATAAAACTTGATTTATAAACAATTATTTTCCAAGTAGAACAATATTTTTCGGTTCTAACACAATCGCTTCGGGAAATTCTGTTCAAAATGCCCACTTTGACAACATTTTTTGAAATATGTTCTGCCTCTATCAAAAAATCGATCATTACGGTACATTATATAGTTTCTGAATAAGAGAATCTACCAATTGGATGCGTTTGAGAGCAAAGATGAATTTAAAAATGAGTCAGAAAATAAGCAGTTTGGATTTGAATACACCCTTAATAAGATGATTTTTTTCTTCAACCGCTATATATTTTTAATTTGTTTTTGCTGTAAGAATTGGTCCTATCAAAAACATGGCTGTATAAATGTTGTAGACAATATTAAGAAGATATATGATAAATTCATGGGATTTTATATTTTGTGAATTGACGGAGTTATGGATTTTTTTCTTCTTCAACCCCCCCCCCCTTTTTGTTTTATTTTTTTGCGGTACGAATGGGTCCTATCAAAAATTTGTGAATATAAAAGTTGCAGATAATATTAAGGAGATTTATAATAAAATTAATTGGATTTAATATCTTGAGAATTGAAGAAGTTATGAATTTTTTTCTCCCAAAAACCCGATTTTTTTCGCCCCTTGCGCCCACTTTTAATTTTATCAAAAATCTGTGATGCATAAATTTTTTGCCCTATTTTTAGAAGTAATAAAAACTTTAAACTGATTTTATATGTACAAATATTAAGACGTTATGAGTTTTTTTCGGTTTTCACAAAACGACTTTGCCCATTAACAAACTTGGCCGAGATTTTATGCCCCTTGATTTTATGTATCAATTTGGAAGAGATTTGTGCAGAATTGTGGAAGTTATCGTGTCCAGAAGAAAGTGATATATATATATCTATATCTATATCTATATATATAAAGTTTTTTACTGAAGGTGGTTTTGGGTTCTAGGGTTATGATCGATGTAGATCTGCAAAAAGTTTTCAGCAATTCCAACATAGGTTAGAATGTAATAGGTAGTATTTCATACGAAATCTACCTAAGATCTGAAAACATTAATAATACAAAAGAATTCTTTTAGAAATTCGTATGAGACTTATCATTATACAGCCGACGCTCGTCATACTGACCCCCTTCGTTCCTCTGTAAAAAGTCATAGTGACAAGTCGATGGAATGATAGCTTTTAGAAAATATTTATATTCTAAAATACACAATATGAACTTTAAAAAGCTTACCGTTTTACTTAAAAAGCAACAAAGATAATAATAATATAGATTTACAAGTTAAAAATATATATTTTATTTAAAATTCCTAGTGTTTTCGGCCTGCAATCTCGCGGCCATCGTCAAGGAATATTTTTATTGATTCCTGTTCCATACTTTTAAATACACCACTTCGTATGAAATGAAATTCGTTTGAAATTCAAATGAAGACGTATTTGAATGAATGGAACACTAAATGAATAAAAATATTCCTTGACGATAGTCGCGAGATTGCAGGCCGAAAGTACTAGGAACTTTAAATAAAATGCATATTTTTAACTTGTTACATATGTATTATTATCACCTTTCTGGCCTTTTAAGTAAAACGGTGAGCTTTTTAAAGTTAATACTGTGCATTTTGTGATTGAATCAAGGGGAAATATTGCATTTCGTCTTGTGATTTTATTTACATCCTTATAAATTATGTTAAAATCAGATATAGGTATAGTAATTAATTTATATATAGAATACCTTTAAATCTAAAACTAGCTAAAAAATTCGTGCAACAAAATGACCGAAACTCTAAGATGAGATGCCAAGTAGTAATACATTAGCAGGCATGTAAGAGGGAAACAGGATAAAGGGTGGAAAATGTTTTCCATCTATAATAATGATTACAAACTCATATTATTTAAACACATCTTAATAGAATAAAAATGAAATATAACTGGATGTATGACTGTTATTTTCTTTTTATAACCTAGAAAGTATTTAAAGAAAAAAAAATTAAACTAACAATAGATGTCATTGAATAGCTTCATTGAATCAAAAAAGAAAATTGAAGACAGTTTGCTAATGGTGTAAATCCAAATATATCTGATGAACTTGTGTGAGGTATAGTGGTAAATATTTAAGGGGACGGTGGAGTTTAAAATCCTTAAAAATATTTTTTTTTTTATTTTTGTAAATTTCAACTTAAATATTATTCAAGGGTACATTATATACATTATAACATGCATTTATCACAAAAAAATTAAAAAAAAATTATTTTTGAGAAAAAAATGGAATTTTGCGCACCGTGTTAGAAATCTTCGAAATGCCCCATGCGTCTCCCATATCAATGAAAATCCCCAATATTTTTTATAAAAGTTTGGTTTATATATAGAAATAAAATAGAGCATCGAATTTTACATATTTGAATTTAAAGGTTAAAAAAAAAAAGTTGAAAAAAATTGAAATTTTTTCGAAAATTTTCCAAAATTTCAAATTTTTTCAATTTTTTTTTATTTTTTGTAAATTTTATCTTAAATATTATTCAAGGGTACATTATATGCATTATGGCATGCATTTATCACAAAAAAAGAAAAAAAAATTATTTTTGACAAAAAAATGGAATTTTACGTGTCGTCTTAGAAATCTTCGAAGTGCCCCCTGCGCGTTCCATATCAATGAAAATCCCCAATATTTTTTATAAAAGTTTGATTTATATATAGAAATAAAATAGAGCATCGAATTTTATATATTTGAATTTAAAGGTTAAAAAAAAATTTTTTTTTTGAAAAATTTTTGAAATTTTGAATTTTTTTTTTTTTTTTTACCTTTAAATTCAAATATATAAAATTCGATGCTTGATTTTATTTATATATATAAACCAAACTTTTATAAAAAATATTGAGGATTTTCATTGATATTGAAGACGCATGGGGCATTTCGAAGATTTCTAAGACGACGCGTAAAATTCCATTTTTTTCTCAAAAATAATTTTTTTTTTTTAATTTTTTTGTGATAAATGCATGCCATAATGTATATAATGAACCCTTGAATAATATTTAAGTTGAAATTTACAAAAATAAAAAAAAATATTTTTAAGGATTTTAAGCTCCACCGTCCCCTTAAAAAGAAATACTATGAATGCTTTTACTGTTTAAGATTTCCCACTTTTTTTTCAATACACTGCAAATAGAAGCGTCTTAAATTTAGACACATATGTGACTGAAAAAGAATTTTAGACACTTAAGTGTCTTAATCTGAAAATTAAGACACTATAGATGTCTTAATTTAAGATACATAAGCGTCTTACTATGACCATGGTGTAAACGAACTGAGAATAATGTCTAAAATATCCGCAAACGTCTTATTTTAAGACACTTCATTGCTTTAAACGTGTCTTAATTTAAGACGTTTTGATTCTTCCGACGCAATAACCACCAGGGGGCACTAGCACTCCCAGTTGCGCATGCGTTTTAGATGTCTTCGTTCGAAGTGGAATACGTTGTAATTCAAACAAAGTTTGTTTTTATGTACGCGTGTATTTTAATTCGTTTTTTGCGAAATGTGAAGTACTGTGATTTTAATTCGTATTAACTGGGATTATTTATTTATTGAATACATACATCTGACGTGTGTGCTCGACATCAAATGTCTCTTAGAAGCTGTCGTCGATACAAGGGCGGGATAGACACAGAACAGAAGTAGACGACGGTTGAAGATTACACCCGGAAATTCTACAAAGCGTGTGCAATGGGCTTAGTGTTAACTCGTATCAATTTATATCAATAATATTGTGTTATTCATCTTCGTCCTGTCAAAGCAGGCAAAAAAAAAGAAACTTTTGTCTGGCGGGTCCTGTTTTTAGGATGAAACATCTCATTCTTTAAATATGGCTAGTCGGATGTATTATGGGATTACCTTTTAAACTGATGAAAGTCTTTCTCCCTCACTGTGGTTGTGGTAGTTTTTAAAATTTCAAATCGAGGAATATTTCTTACCTCTTGCAGCAACTCAAGTAAGTTTCTTTATAGTAGTAAAATTAGTGTATTTTATGATTTTATTTATTGTACTAAACAAAATCCTGCATGAAATTTAATTAGTTTTGAATCTGTTCGCAAAAAACCCCACTAATTCTAGAAGTATATATTTTTAAACTTATGACGCTCTTTTTTATTACGAATTATATATTCAATGTCAGTTCTTAGTTTCAATGGATAATTTTTATCTCACAGTAAATGACGGCCACAAGGAAGTAAAGAAAAAAAAAACTTTGAAAGATGACCTAATGCTTTCTTACTTCCTGGCATAAAACCGCAGATTAAAAAAAGATAAATAAAGTAAATGAGACTGGTCTATTATATGAAGCTGCCTGTAAAAATATACATATGTATTTGATTTGCAATCAACTCTAATACTGATTTTTTTATTATTTTTAATAAAAAAGTAATTTGAAATTTATAGTGGGAAAAAGTAAAAACCTCTAACTAGATTTCGTATTTAAAATTGTGGTAACTTTATTTATATGCACTTATACGAAAAATACAAAAATGACAGATGTTACTGTATATATTTAAGACGAAAGAAGTTTGGAAATCATAAGTTATTTTTTCCTCATGTTTTTAATATAGAATATGTACTTATTTGTTTATATTGATAGTTGAATAGCTTTTGTGAGTACCCTCTGATCTACATAAAAACTTGCCCATGTGGAAATATAAATTTTTTAAAAACATAATTTTTAAATAAGTATTTTCATTTTTTTGGGGGGGGGAGGGGGGGGGGATTTTGCATGAATTTTTGTAAAGCTGATATCTTAAATCTTGCACTGATTATAATGAAAGTTTTGAACTTTTAGAGTAGGACAAGTTTAAAAACGCAAATATATTTAACAAAATACCAAAGTCATTTTTTCCCCAATGTTATTAAAGTAGAATATTTATTTATTTATTTTCATTATTCATAGTTAAATGGCTGTTGTGATTATCAAGTGATGTATATGTAAAATTGCCTATGTGGCAATATATTTTTTTATATTTTCATTTTTGGGGGGGGGGGGGGGGGATTTTTGCAATTTTCGTACATCTGATATTTTAAATCTTTTTCCACATTCAACCGAGTATAATAAATATTTTGAACTTTTAGAGTAGGACAAGATCATAAAATATATATATATATATTTATCTATGTACCTTAAAAGCCCTTAATAGCGAACACTTCGGGACCGCGGAATTTGTCCGATAATTGGAGATGTCTACTTTTTTGAGGTAAAAATATACAAATATGTATGTCTGCTGATTAAAAAAGTATTCGTTAAATAGAGGTGTTCGCTATTCGAGAATGTCCATTAACCTCCACAACGGATACTCCCGAATACCGGACATCTCAATTTAGACAACTATAATGCAGGGTTGCGTTTTTTGCAAAAGTACTTCTTGATTAAAGGAAGGGCAAACTGGGAAGTGCCCCGTCCCCCTACGACTGTAGTGCCCCCCAATTTGAGGTGCAATATTTGTAAAGCTTATATTTTAAATCTGTTTCGAAATTGTACTGATTATAATCAATATTTTGAACTTTTAAAGTAAAATAAGGTTAAAAACAAAATAAATTTTAAAAATCTAATATTTAGATAAATATTTTTTGTTTTTTAATCTTGTTCTACTCCTGAAGTTCAAGATATTGATTATAATCAGTACAATGTCGAAAAAGATTTAAATTATCAACGTAACGAAAATTGTATACCAAAACTGAGAGCACCAAAAAAATCAGGCTGTATTAGGGGGGGGGGGAGGGGCAGGACCACAGCCAAATATTTTTCCAGGATTCAACGTGGTCAAACATGGCTACGTATGATGCTTACAAAAAAATGGATGCGATTCAGACGTTTGAAGTGTCTGAAATTCAGACGCAAAAAGTGTCTGAAAAAATTCAGACATTTTAAAATGTCTGAAAATTGAACACTCCATTTCAAACACTTAAGTGTCTGAATTTCAGACATTTTAATTTAGAGTGTATATATATATATATATATATATATATTCTCAATGGTAAATATATGCCCATCAAATTGAACTTTGCTCCAGAAATACATCGCTGAAATTACCCAAGAGTGTTGTATAAATATGACAAAATATTATATTCCAAAAAGTATCTTGCGGAATCCCTTTTTAAAACCATAAAAAATTCACTTTGGAAAGCTCACCTTTGATTTGATGGCTCTTTTGCATAGCAATTCAGAAACAAACTCCAAGGTCCAAGGATTTGAGCAAACAAAATATCTGATTATTAAATTTTCCAGACCTCATCCCACCCCCTCCGAATGCTTCCAATATGTTCTTTGCATTTTTGCATCCATTCAGAGAATGTCCAAAATTGCTTTAAAAAGGGTGGAATTTCTCCTTTAGGAGGAACTCTTTCATGCCTGATTAGATAATAGTTACATAGAGGAGAATAAATAGATAGATAGACATTAATTACACATGACTTAAAATTAATGAGCAAATTTTCTTAATTATGAGATGAAAAGGTTCAAAAATATGTAGTTCCCTTTTTAATTTTGTTGTGTTTCTACTCAATGAGGAAAAGGTGCAACAAAGAGTGGCAAATAACGAGTAGTATAATTAATTTGTGTAATTTTTGCAGTTGACCTAATCTTCTAAAAAAAAAAAAAAAAAAAAGAATCTGAGGCAAAAAATGTTCATTGACTTGAAACCCGACAAAAAAGTTTTCATAGACCCGAAAACCGGCACATATTAACCCGAGCCCGAAACCGAAATCTAAGAAAGCATTCAATAAGAAAGAATTATGTTAATGCAGTTAGTCTGTATTTTTATCTTTAATTTATCTTTTATCTACAAAATGAAACATATATACACTCAATAATATCCAAGTACACAGTTTTACCATCAGAAAAAGTTATTCTGGACTGTTTTTTGAAAAATCGGATCAACTTGAACTCGACCCGCTGGATTCACGAACCAGCCCGAACCTCACCAGTACATATTAGCGCCAACCCGATCTGCCCCCGACCCGATGCAAGACTCTACTGTCGATCATAAATATTTTTTATATTATGCTATTAAATGCTTAAATATTTTTATTAAAATACATTTTAATTAGAGTACTTAACCCTTTCAGGGGCAAAGCACTTCTATGCGTAATATTCAGAAATCATTCAATGACACCGGAATTTAAAAACAAATTTATTTGAAAAAAATAAAAACTTTTCTTTGAGTACGTCATAAAAGGAAAATTTTCATTCCAAAATTCTGGTGCCAATGCAGCATTTAGGAATTAAAATTAGGTGGACCAAAATTGAAACAACGCCCTTCAAAGGGTTAAAGGAGAAATAAGGTAAATTTAAAATTCATTTTTTATAAATGAAATTTTGTTTTCTGTATATCATACTATATTACCATGTGGAATCCATGTATTAAAGATTCAAAATTAACGAGATGTTATAAAAAATATTAACTTTTGTTCTGTTTCTTTCTAAGATATGGCAAAAGAAAAAGAAAAAAAATATTATTTTACTGGAAATGTTAGTTTGCATTATTATAACAAGCAAATGTCTATTGATCAATCATTATTCATAATTTTAAAAAAGTAGAAGAAAATGTATACTTTATAGCCGAACCTGGCTAGTTTTATTCGGGTTGGTTGGCTGGTGTTTATTACGGCTGATTATCTGCGCAAGGGATATAAGCAGTGGTGGGATTCAAATAAGTTAACAACCGGTTCGCTGCTCGAATGATTTTTCATGCATAAACACGAAAGGAAAATGCAGCATCACACATAGATTATGAAACACTTTCCAATGTTATAAGAATGCTGCTAAAAAAAACTTTGATCTTTTGGTAGAGTGAAAAAAAAATCCTGAAATATGTTTCCTTATAAAAAGACTTAGTTTATTTAACAAATACTCGACAATTATGAAACCCTGGTCAAAAGTGTTATCGGGAAATGCATAAAAACAGTATAATACAATAATAAAATGTAAAGACAATAGAAAAATAGCAGAAATGTAAGCTTAAGAATTGACCCATGTCCATGGTTCTAAAGTTGCAATCAGTTAGATATTAAAAACACTAACTTGACACTAACACACTAAACTGAGGAAGAGCTCAGATATTGCTGAAATCCAGTTATGATTCAAAGTAAAAAAAAATTCTGAAATTCACAGCAAATTTTCTGAAAAGTTACAAGGGAAAGGGGAGATCAACTCTTGACACTATGTGTTTTTTTTTTTTTCGCCCCTTTGACGAAATTTGCGTTTTTTTTTTGCGGTCTTTTGACGAGATTTGCGGTTTTTTTGCGGTCTTTTGACGAGATTTGCGGGGTTTTTTTCGCGATCTTTTGACGAGATTTGCGGGTTTTTTCGCGATCTTTTGACGAGATTTTCGGGGTTTTCGCGATCGTTTGATAGAATTTGCGATTTTTTCGCGACCTTTTGACGGAATTTACCGTTTTTCCGCGATTCTTTGACGAAATTGGCGATTTTTTGCGAACGATTGACGAAATTTATTTCGGCGACCATTTTTCGAAATTCGCGATATTTTTTAAGTCCGAATTTACGGACATTCGGTGGGGGTTTTTTTTTTTCCGGAAATGAATGCCTTAAATTTTCGGAAAATTCAAAACAGAATCACCCCTGCTGAAATCTCCAATCTCGTGTGAATATTAACTGATTTAATACCGAGAATTCCAATTTGTATCCTTGCTTGGGTGACATATACATGTAATTTCTTCAAAGATAATTTCGATAAATCAGCTCTTTTTAGTAGTAGGTGCTTGATTTCCGGATTTTTTTAATGCGTGTTTTATGATAGTTTTTGACACCGAAGTCGCAAATTTCAAGAAGATACTCGTCAATGTTGTCTTTTATAATTAGTCCCAAATGACTCTTTTGTAGTATCAATAATGCACATGCACAGAAGATATATCTGGAAATTTTGTATCAATAATAAAATTTAGCTCAAAAACATGTTTAGTTTTTGACACTTTAACAACACACTTTAGTTTAAAAACATGCAAAATATTTTTAAAACCTTCCATAAAACCGCTTTCATTTGTATGGACTTTTTTTTTTTACCGAAGCATTTCCAACGTTTTAATAAATTTTATCGTAAGTTTTGATGTATTATGATGCTTATACTTCTTGTTCGCATTGCTTTTGAAAGACGAGATATTTCATTTTAAATATGCAGTCATCAAGGCAATATGAGTTAGTGATGCAACGAATAATGGTTTGGCTGAATAACCGAATACCAATTAATCTGCCTAGTTATGGCCGAATATTCGACTTGTTCAGCCGCCGAATAATGAACTCATATTTGCCTAAAAATAAAATATAGTATTCACTATATGTGCAATTATAATCCCCCCCCCCCCTCCAAAAAAAAAATCTTAGCAAAAGTTCCTTATCAGTTACTGTATAATTTTATAAAAGTACTAGAAAACAAATTTCAACTTTCAGATGAAAGAAAATAAAAAATAAGAAATCTTAATATCTTAAGAAAAATTACTGATAGAAAGAGATAGCGTCTAAAATGGTGGAAAGGAAACAAGTGTAGACTATAAAGCTCACAATTTTACAAAAAAGACTTTTTTTTTTTGGCTATGCCAGCAGACAGCAAGCACTTTTAAGAAGTGTTTAGTGAATGTTTTCAGATTTAGAGGAAGGAAATATCTGTAAAGAAAATAAATTTAAAAAATATTCACTATATTGTATCATAGGTACTGTATTCTTATAATTGATATTATGTATGTTGTTGCTGTTACATTTTAAAATAATCACAAAATTTACTAGAATAACATAAATTTCAAGTTTCAGATAAAAGAAAATAGTGATGTAAAACTTGCATACCACTTAAAAAAATTTAGTACTTGCAATTCTTTTATTATTTAATAAGAATTAGTAACACACTTAAAAAAAATTACTTAAATTTTATTTAACTTTTAAGCGCATTTTACCCAAGAAAGAAAAACTTAATTATTGCAGCATATACGACTTAAATATTTATGTTCTTTATGGGTCTAATTAAAAATATCGTTGAAAGAAAATTTTTTTTTTATGTAACAAGGGATAAATATTAAATTTTCCATTAGGCTTTTAAAAAAAATAGAATTTTCTTTTATTGCTCTATTAGGAAAATTTTTAATAGATTAACTTTAAATTTAATAGATTGCGTTAGCTTATTACAGATACTTTTTGCACTTGTTGATATACAGCATAAAAAATTTTAAATGATTGATAAATTACTGTCTTATATAAAAATGAATAGATAAAGCCCATTCAGGGTATGAAAGTTAAGGGGGAGAAAATGTGTTAATTTCAAATAAAACTTTCACTATACATGATGAAAATAAATTGTCAAATTAAAAAGTTTTACTGTGTAAATATAAAAACATTTCGCACAGTATTATTCGGCCAAGGCCGAATAATGGACTTGATATTCGGCAGATAGGCCGAATGGGTCGATTATTTGGCTACGGCCGAATAATCGTTGCATCTCTAATATGAGTTATAAAATATGCAGGCCGTCCTTTCCTTTCTTATCGCTGACAAAGAGCTAATTCCTAAATGGTTAAATTTAGAATACTTCTAATTTCAAAAATATTTTAAATGTTGTTCTTCATCACCTTAGAAACCGTTTTCATTTTAGAAAAAAGTTACAAAATTTACATTCTTATGTGGTCCTTTCGGTCCTATAACATATTCAGAAAAACATTATCTATAGCCAGTGAGAAGTATTTTTGCTCGACTAATAATTCTAAATTATAAATATCATAACATTCTATAGAAATTTAGTAATTTTTACCATTTCTTGGTACAAGAAAAGGCCTGACAACACTGGAAATTCGTAAAATACAAATTATCATGACTCGGCAAGTTAAGACAATCCAATGTTGAATAAGCACGCCATATAATTAGGGTTAACTTAGTCTGCCGATTTGGATCCAAAAATTCTTCAAATCTTCATTTTTTTTAAAAGTTGAAATTGTTTTTTACAGGACTGATGAAAAAATATATATATATTATTTTTGCAAATGAAATATCACTTTATTGAATGAAATAACTTAGTACCTGTCATAGTGTTAAGTTTATAAGACGCTGCTGTGCAGATAAGCATTTAAAGAAAGTAAATTAATGTAAATGTGATTTTCGCATTTGAAGTATGATTTTAACAACCGGTTCGCCGAACTCAACACAAATTAACAACCGGTTCTACCGAACCGGTGCGAACCTGCTGAATCCCACCACTGGATATAAGGCGCAGGTTGCCTTCCGTCCGAGTCTTTCTAAGGAAACCTAACCCGTATTCAACTCGGGGTTTGAAGAAAATTACTGAAAACTCCAAACGATTACGCCGACGTGCGCAAAATAGGTTCGAACCCAGCACCTGTCGTCTACCAGCTATTAAAACAGAACCTCTTAACCGCTAATGGGGGTTTAACGTTGGACACCGAGTAAAAAAATAACCTCTGTAAAGCATAGAATTTGTTTAATAAGGGTACTTTTAAAATAAATTCCAAATTTAACTAGAAAAGAAAAGAAAAACGTAGAACATACAAAAATCTTTCTATTTGAATAGTTTTAAAGCATTTTTTTTTTTTTTATCTTTATAAGATAAATTCTTGCTCAAAACATGATATAAATTGCATTCCTCAAAAATAAAAAGTAATAATAATACTGTTTATCTGATAACACATCAAAAAATGCAGTGGTTTTATGGGTATTAAGTAAAATAAAAAAACTGTTTTAATTTATGGAATATAAATATAAAAAATAGTATTTTATTATTATTATTATTATTACTTTTAATATATTTCTCTGTGAATTAAGGTTGCCATCCAAACGGTACATATTTCCATATATTTTTAACTTTACGAAGAATTATCTTTTCAAGGTAACACGAAACATAAATATCATGTCTTAAAAATAAATAAGTACAGAAAAAAACTTTCTGGCGAAAACCTGGGAATAAAAAGGCACCCCCCCCCCCCTTAAATGAAATACCCATATATTCAAGATAATATAAAATATGATATACATATTACTTTTTAAAAATAAATTAATTTAAAGTAATTTTCCGAATAAAATATTTTTTTTATACCCATTATATAAAATGCACATTTATTTAACAAAAATAAACCATTATAAAGTGCAAAAGAATAAATAAAAACTTACCTTTAAAAGGTTTTAGTTGTAGGAAAAAGTGTTGCCACTCAAATGGTATATCCCAAATGTATTTTTAACTTTTCGAAGAATCGTCTGCTCTTCTCGGGATAAAACTTTCATCTGTTGCCGGTCGGCCATTGCCATCTGCTTAATATAGGTGATCCATATTCTGCGATCTGTTTTTAGGACATTAAGTCCCAACTACCTGGAGCGTCCCCCAACAAACTGGTTTTTGTTTTGATTTCGGTAAAAAAAAAATAATAATTAGGTAGTATTTCCCATTTCTCTTTGAACGTGACATGCTCACTTTTTCCGGTAGAGGGAGAAAACTGTATTATTATTTCATTGTTACTTAATTAAGAACAAGTGACAGTGGCTTTCTTTTGTTCAAGCCCAAAGTTTCACTGCTAAACATAATGAAGAGGATGTTGCACCGCACATAGTTGTTACAGATATGAATAGCTTAAAAATAAATAAGGTGTTATACTTTTTATCACATATGAGTAACATTAATTTCCTGTTTCCCATATCGTATTAATTAAAATACAAAACGTACGAAAGTACTCGAATAGTGATTTATTGCTGAGACGTATCTTATATTGAAAAATGCTAAGTAGAGTTTAATTAATGAAGACTTTATTATTACTGTAAAACCTTGTATTAACACTTTTGTGGAGATGGAAAAAAACCTAGTATTTTTAACCATTTGGAAAAATGGTTATTGTCCTCGTCAGGGTAGGAAATCAAAAGCATATCTGAAGGTTTTTATTGGTTTAATCATCATTTTATTCGTTTTCTGATTGGTCTATACAGTAATCTGTATTTCCCTTTACTTTCAACAGAGATTGACAACAGAGTGTTGCCACTATGACAAAAAAGTAAACTACAAAAAATAAAAACTACAAAAAAATTAATAACTCAGAAACAAATTGAGATACAGCTTTCAAACAAATTGCATTTAAAAGTAAATTTTTTTTTCTCTATACGACGATATAAAAAGTAATATTGTGGGATGTTTAGAAGTTTAAGAAATAAATTTCATTTAAAATTGGCCGTCAGATTTCTTGGAAATCTGACGATGGAAAAGCCTTTTTCCGAACAGCCGATGAAATACTTGGATAATACGTAAGTTCCAGGTGGATAATACGTACGATTCGCAGGCGATTTCTGTCGCTTGAAATTTTTACGTGTCATAACACTATTAATGTTTAATTCATGGCGTACGTAATGTATGATCAACTCCGTGCGATTTTTTATGTCTTAAATTTTAGTCTTTGAAAAAATCATTTTCCAAATGGTCGTTGTAATTTGTTAAATTGCATTTTTTAAACTTTTTTTTATCTAATGGCACAATTAAACATACAACTAAACTTCCGTAGGCACACTTAAGGTAACTACCTACATTAAAATGACCGTTTTGGTGAAATTTTTCACATGTTTTTCTTTATTTAAAAGAGCCGTTTTTACGATTCTAAATCTGTTTTAATTTTATTCGTACGATTACTAGAAGAACAATCATAGCCAATTTAATAAACAGGAAATTATGATTCAAATACTGGAAACGAGTGTCGAAGGCCAGGAGAAATGCAAATAATGTTTCTATGTAGGGGAGGATAGTACACAGTGAGACGAAAATTATTATTACTTAACAAATGGCTTCTTTTGAAAAAATTTTTGCTACATCTTTAAGCTACACAAATGCACTACACATTAATGTATAAATGGTTTTTAAAAAGTTATTTATAAAAGCACAGAAGCAGCATAACGGAGTAATGAAAATTGTCTCACTTTGTACCACAAGTAGTACACAGTGAGACAATGTATATATTTTCATAAATCATACATTTTTATACTCTGTCAATAATTTTCTGCAGTTTATGATTTCTAATTAATATTTCTAGATTTTCAAAATATTAAAAATATGAGCCTCGGGTGGACAATGGCAGATCTTGGGCTACCTTCATGCAAATTTTCAGCCTCTTACGTTTAGTAAATTTCCCTTGCCATCGCACGCCCACACACACAGAGAGAGAAAGAGAGAGAGAGAGAGAGAGAGAGAAACCTTCTTTTTTTAATAAATAACTTTTTTAAAATCAGAACCACATAGTAGGTACACAATAAAACACGTCTCACTGTGTACCACAACTGTGTTTCTCACTGTGTACTTTCGTTACGTTGTAACAAAATGGATGCCACATCTGGTACATAAATTTCATCGTTTTAAAAAGTTTATATTTTGCCGAAATAGTCTATTATTAGATATAGCTAGGTTTGGATAAGCAAATATATGTCATATTGAAGGAAATAAACTCTAAAATAGACGTTTATGTAACTTTAACCACTATAAAATAAGGAATTATTTATTATTTTGTCGGACGAGTAACTGAAGTGCCGAAACTACATCCACGTGTTGCATAAGATGAGGTCGTTATGAGTGTGTGCCAGCTTGAAGAAAAAGTTACAACTATATGTCAAAGTGGCTGCTGTCTCACTGTGTACTCCCCTACCCTATATGTTTTTCTTACGTTTTTTACATAAAAACACTAAAAAACCTTAATGAAAACTTCTAGATTAATTTTATAGATAAGAAATCTTCAAATGCAATTTCTGGAAAATCAGTTTTTCCGATATTTCCATGTTCGATAAACTAACTTCATTATGTAAAATGTTTTAAATATGTTTCAGTAAATTTTTTTTCTGAATGTTTTCCATATTACTCGTTATGTTGTGAACTAGAATCTAAGCTGTATGTCATAATGCACTTATTTTCTAGGGACTCGAATATTAAAAAATGGTAAATTTTTTATAAAAGATATGTATTTTTGACTTAATTTGACGATCTTGTATAACTTTTAGTTCAGCGTACTGGTAAGTGTATAGTAGGAAATAGAAGTATAGTTTGTTGAATTGAGTGAAAACTGTCTGGCGTAAGCATGAAATTTTGCTAAAAAAAAGTAAAAAAAAACCCAATTTTTTAAAATATAAAGATATTGTTAGAATTTTATATTTTTTCATTATTCTGTATTACAGCTAAACTAAAAATATGTGTATTTATTCAATAACTAGCTAAAGTACCTGGCATTGCGCGGAATTTTAAGAACTTTTGTTTTGAAAAACCAATTTCAAAATTTAACACACAACATAAGAAAACTAGTTGGATGTGCCAATCCCAAAACTTTCTTCTATCTTATACATCTTAATATTTCAAAAACTAGTTACACATGTTAATACTTCGATATTATTAGTTCATTACTATACCAACTTTGATTTTCATCTTAAATTCCTGCTTCAGTCAATTAAATGAACTAAAAACGAGTTAATCTATGTCATGATATTTGTTAAAATTCATAGTTTTCCCTTATTCTGTTGTTATCAGATGTTTGCGAATAGCCGGCTTAGCAGGAAGTGAGTTCCCGCCTTTGCACGAGCCGCCGATGGACAATAGAATTACGAAAAATCAAGAAAAGTATACAAAAATCGCTATCACAGAGCCCCTTTACCGCGCGATATTTCCAAATTCAAAGAGGACCTGTTGGCCAAAGCCAAAAACATGCACAAAAAATTTGGTTCAATTGTATGCATAATTTTACACACTTTTCAATTGTACAATAAAGAAAATGGTACAGACATCGTAATTATAGCGCCCCCTTCCAGCGGAATTTTTTCAAATTCAGGGAGGACCTTCATGCCATGACCAAAAAGAGACACAAAAAATTGGCTCAATTCTATACATAACTTCATACACTTTTCGATGGTACAATATTCAAATGGCACAAAAATCGCTATTAAAGCGCCCCCTACCGGCGAATTTTTTCCAAATTAAGGAAGGACCTGCTTGCCATAGCCAAGAACTTAAAATAAAAATTTGGTTCAATTCTATGCATAACTTCATACACTTTTCGATGGTACAATATGCAAAATCGCTATTACAGCGCCACCTACCGGCGAATTTTTTTCCAAATTCAGGGAGGACCTGCTTGTCATAGCCATAAACTTAAAATAAAAATTTGGTTCAATCCTATGCATAACTTCATACACTTTTGGATGGTACAATATTCAAGATCGCACAAAAATCGCTGTTACAGCGCACCCTACCGCCGAATGTTTTCCGAATTCAGGGAGGATCTGCTTGCCAAAGCCAAAAACTTAAAATAAAAATTTGGTTCAATTCTATGCATAACTTCATACACTTTTCGATGGTACAATATTCAAAATGGCACAAAAATCGCTATTAAAGCGCCCCCTACCGGCGAATTTTTTTCCAAATTAAGGAAGGACCTGCTTGCCATAGCCAAGAACTTAAAATAAAAATTTGGTTCCATTCTATGCATAACTTCATACGCTTTCGATGGTACAATATGCAAAATCGCTATTACTGCGCCCCCTCGCGGGGAATTTTTTCCAAATACAGGGAGGACCTGCTTGGCATAGCCATGAACTTAAAATAAAAATTTGGTTCAATTCTATGCATAACTTCATACACTTTTCGATAGTACAATATGCAAAATCGCTATTACAGCGCCCCCTAGCGGTGAATTTTTTCCAAATTCAGGGAGGACCTGCTTGTCATAGCCATAAACTTAAAATAAAAATTTGGTTCAATTCTATGCATAACTTCATACACTTTTGGATGGTACAATATTCAAAATCGCACAAAAATCGCTGTTACAGCGCCCCCTACCGGGGAATGTTTTCCAAATTCTGGGAGGATCTGCTTGCCAAAGCCAAAAACTTAAAATAAAAATTTGGTTCAATTCTATGCATAACTTCATATACTTTTGGATGGTACAATATTCAAAATCGCACAAAAATCGCTATTACAGCACACCCTACCGGCGAATGTTTTCCAAATTCAGGGAGGACCTACCTGCCCTTTCCAAAAACTTAAAATAAAAATTTGGTTCAATTCTATGGATAACTTCATATACTTTTGGATGGTACAATAGTCAAAATCGCAGAAAAATAGCTATTACAGCGCCCCCTACCGGCGAATTTTTTCCAAATTCAGGGAGGATCTGCTTGCCATAGCTAAAAACTTAAAATAAAAATTTGGTTCAATTCTATGCATAACTTCATACACTTTTTGATGGTACAATGACGACAGACACACGGACAGACAGACATTTCCTATAAACATGTTTTTGGGATCTCTGACCCCTAAAACATGTAAATCCGTCGAAAACCGGAAGTCGAAAAAAATTTCGATTACAATACTTTCGTCTATTGAAGATAGAAGAAAGTAGAAAACAGTGTAATGTAGGAGACGATGGTATACTTTTAATAATGAATACACTTGATAAATGAAGAGGCCATCGTGTGGTTTTCTTGATTTAATAGACGTTCACAAACATAAAATTACGTACACAAACAAAAATTATAATCAGGAAACACTTTCTTTTTTAACTACATCACTCTAACGTCGAGTCACCTTCACAACCAAAACAACACACTGCGCGCTCACTCCCGCTTCTCTTCAGAATTGGAAAAATGCAGAACAATCTTTTTATCATCAGATGACTACCGCCATCTATCGATGGAAAATGTTAGTTTTCTGTCAGTGAGTTATAATTGAGTTATTTCTTTACAGACTAGACTCCTCCCCATCTGGAGAAAACTTTTCACTGTTGACGGGGAAAAGTTTATTTCTGAGTTTTTGCTTTTCAAGCACCAGTTCCAAACAAAGTTTAGTACCGTGAACCACAACTGACTTATTCCCACCGTGAAAACATAAATATATAGAATACAAATAAAATTTATAAATACTCAAACATTATACTCAAGATACAAATGAAAAACAATTTACACATATTCAAAACAATAAATTCAAATTTAACTGTTATACAAATTATCATATTTACATATTAGCATTCTAATCAAACTTAGGCTTTTAGGGCTTGACTCAAACTATCAGCATTCTGATGATGTTTTTCTTTTTTATGAACAATTTCATAATTGAAGGACTGTAAAAGTAAGACCCATCTTAAAAGACTAGGATTAGTTCCGCTGTTTTTGTCTAACCATACTAAGGGGTTGTGGTCCGTCTGGATCTGAAATTTTTGATATCCATCCAAATAGCATCGTAGTTTTCGCACTGCAAACACAATAGCAGCACATTCTTTTTCGGTGGTACTAAAGTTTCGTTCTCTGTCTGAAAACTTTTTGCTCAGATACAATATAGAATGTTCTTTATTATTTTCATTCAGCTGGGACAACACTATACCAATTCCCAATTTTAAAGCATTACGCTGAAAGATGAAAAAAGTCAAGACTATATAAGACAGGATTTTCAGACCTCTGGTCAGATCTAAAACTGAAATATATTTAGCTGAAGACACATTTTCTATTAACTGGTCAATGTTGGGCAAAGGATAAAATTTTGTGCGAGTCACTTTATTTAAACGGCGATAATCTATGCAAGGTCTCGCTTCTCTGCCTGGAACTTCAACTAAAATTAACGGAGAGGCGAAGTTAGATTCACCTGGCTCAATGACTTCCAGTTTCAGCATTTTCTCGACTTCGGCCTTAAGGATTTCCGTTTGTCTAGGCGACATTTTATAAGGCCGGGCACAGATTGGTTTTTCTGATTCCAGCTCAATATCATGTTCAGCTAGATTCGTGCACCCTGGTTCAGTCGAAAAAGAGTCAGCATATTTTGCAATAAGTTGTCCTAATTCTTCTCGTTGACTTTCATTTAATCTGTTGTTTTTTTTATGTCTTGCAGTACTTCTAACACCGCATTGTCATTATTTTCCTCATCCAATTTAGGAATTTCATCCTCTTCTTCATCGTTAGAGGTTGTTTTTATAGTCAGTAAATTTATACTTTCTATTTTTCTTTGATGGTAGGTCTTTAACATATTTACGTGATACACTTGGGACTTCTGTCTCTCTGGATCGTAAATAACATAGTTAGTTTCTGACAATCTCTTTATTACTTCTCCAGGTCCTATCCAACTAACTGACAGTTTATTTGGTTTGGACGGGGCCACAATTAATACTTGATCTCCCTCTTTAAACTCTTGTTTTCTGGCTTTTATATCATACCAATATTTTTGGTTTTGTTTCTCTTTTTCCATATTTTCTGCAGCGAGCTCTTGGCATTTCTTCATTATGTTCATTAAGTCAAATACATAGGATATCACACTATCTTCTTCTATCTCTTGCTCAGTCAATTTTTCATAGAGTAGCATCATTGGAGCTCTTAAGTTCTGGCCATGGACTAATTCTGCTGGACTGAACCCAGTGTTATTGTGAAGTACAGTTCTTAATGCAAAAAGGGCAGGAGGCAGTACTTTCTCCCAGTCATCTCCAGATTCTAAACAAAGTACTCTGAGTATCCATTTCAAAGTCATGTGCACTCTTTCAACTGGATTACTTTGTGGATGATAAACCGAACTTCACACAACTCTAAATCCAAATTTCTCTAAGAATTCCGTTGTAAGTACACTCATGAATGACTTTCCTTGGTCAGTTTGTAGTATACGAGGAAATCCAAGTCTACTGAAAATTTGCAATAAAGCATCAATAATCGTCGTAGAATACAAATTAGGTGTAGGAACCGCGTCAGGATATTTCGAAGCTAAACAAATTACAGTTATTATGTATTTGTTGCCTAGTGTACTGACAGGTAAAGGTCCACAAGCGTCAACATTTAGCTTTGTAAATATTTCTGAAATAACTGGAACAAACTGTAAAGGTGCTTTCTTTTTGTCCTGAGGCTTTCCAACTCGCTGACAGTAGTCACAGGTTCTTACATAATCTTCGATATCTTTAAAGCAATTTGGCCAATAAAAAATATTAAACAAAACATCTTTAGTTTTAGCTACCTTCAAATGAGTTGCAACAGTTTCATGACAAAATTTTTTTAACTGCTCACGAAATCTTTCCGGGACAACTAATAATTTTCTTTCAGTACCATTCCTATCTTTTCTTCTATAAAAAAGCATATTTTTCCCCCCAAAAAATTTGCTATCTTTGGTATTTTTCCTTTTAGCTTCTTCAATAAGAGGTTTTAGCTCTTTGCTCTTCTTTTGTTCTTCAGAAAATGTCTTAGGAGAAGTTTTTATAAGCTCTTGTACTGAGACAGTTTGACATACTGGCAAAATTGAGTGTTCTTGGTTTTCTAACTTCTCTTCTTCAGATTTATCTGTATCTTTTTTCACTTCCATTTTTTTGCTTTCTCTTTCTATATTATTGCTATGATTCTTTTCTACAGTTTCATCAGAAATTTCGCGCATTTCAGGTTCTTCATGAGAAACCTTCTATGTTTCCAGAATTTTCTTCTGAGCTCTGGTTTGAACAGCATTAATCATATGCTCTTTCACTTCCTTTTCTTCTTTACAATGTTCAAATAAAGCGGCTGTTTTATTTCCTAACAAATATCTTCCTAAATCCTCTAGAGATCCTCTAGAGAGTCTCTAGAGACAGCAGCTTTGGTTATCACATGTCCCATTTCACAGTCTAATTCAATCTCTGCAAGAGGTAAACAGAATAGACCATCGTGTAAGGACACCCGAACCCATACTTTTTCGTTCAGATACATATGCGGTTTGACATACCTTTGTGCAATTAAATCTATTGTCGCACCCGTATCCCTTAAAATTTCCATTTTTACGCCGTTTATTTTCCTCACACTAAGATAAGGCGTTATTGAAGAATCTTGCCCAACTCCAACCTTAACATGAAAAATGATTTCTGGGGATTTCTTAAGTTTATCACATTGAGGACGAAGATGAGTGCTTGATCCACATACGTAACAACGTAACGTTCTCCTCTTATCAAATTCTCTTTCTCTATGATTCCCAGTTAATGATTCTGATTTAATTGGCAATTTAGGCTTATTATCCTTATTTTCTTTCTAGTAGTCAAAGTTATTTAAATTTTTAAACTGGGGTCGTTTTTGGAAGTTCTTTCTTTTTAAAACTTTCTTTGATACTTTCATAGTCATCCAATTTTTTTGCCAAATCTAAAGGCGTCACAAAATCTAACCAATTGTCTAGAAAATGTTCTTTTGTTTCCGCAGGCACTCGAAACTTTAACTGTTCTGTAATAATTAGATCTTTAAGTTGATCAAACTTTTCAACACCTAATTCTTTAATCCAGGCTATAAAATAACTAGTGAGCTCCCTGCGCATAATTCCTCCAAGATTTGTCTGGCGTTTTATGATGCCGATAAAAACATTGTTTCAGCTTCTCGCTATTCAACTTATATCTTTCTAATATAAGATTTTTAACGAAATCGTAGTTAATCGCATCTTCAGGTGATTCCCTGGCTAACATGTTTGTAACCTCTGTGGGCAAAACAGCTAACAAGTATGCAACCCATTCACTCTTCGAAACTTTAGCCATCTCTGCTCTTCTCTCAAAATTAATTAAAAACAGACCCACCTCATCAGATTTTTCGTCGAATTTCGGAACAACTTGTGCCAACTGTATCTTTGGTCCGACATCAACCTTTCTTCCTGACCCATCGTTCTGTTCAGAAGTTCTTTGCAATTGGTCCAATTTTTTTAATTCTAGTTCATATTCATCAGCTTCCTTAGCCATACGTTCTTCCCTTTCTTCTTGTCGAATTCTTTCTTCTTTTTCTTTCTCTCTCTCTTCTTGCTTACGTTTTTTTTCTTTTTCCTCTTCTTCTCTCGTTTTCATATCTTCTATTACTCGGTCTAACATGAGTTTAACCTCTTCTTCCTTGTAAACTTCGCTTTCTAAAATAATTTTCTTAATTTCTGGAATCTTTTTCGAAAGATCAACTTGTAATTCTAATTCGTCACAAATTTCCAACAAGTCTGCCCTTCTAGCTTTTGCTAAATAGGCCATCTTAATTTTAGATAAACCGAAACAAAATCAGAATGCTTAATTTCTAATTAATAGAACTCAGAAGTCTCCTACTTAAAACTAGCAACAAAACTTTTAAGCCGATATAGTAAATTTTAATTAATAAAGCAATTCTAAAATCCACCTCTATCAAATTCTTAGTAAATTAAACACTGTACAACTTTTTAAACAAATTAAATAAGTAAATGTGTAATTGCCACAACAATACGATCAAGATGATAAAAGAATATTTTTTTTCAACATTCAGAACTGTATTCTATTCAATAAACACAATTTATTTCAAAACAATAATTAATTTACGCAATTAAAATTAAACCAATCAAACTAAGTAAATACGAGAATTTTTCTTAATTCTCAACCCTTTTTATGCAAGCATAACAAATTCCTCGCAAAAAAATATTTAAAATAACCCACTTAACATTTTCATTTCTTTACATGAAAAGAGTAAATTTCAAAATATTCAACTCAATTTCTTTTTCTAAATGAAAATAACACTTTTATCTTTTACTCGATACTTATCAAGTTTTTATTTTTTTACATAAACTCAACAAACAAAACAGAATTATTTATTTTTCCGTTTTAAACTCGATAACTTTTTTTCTTTAAAAATAACAAACAAATATCAAATCCACATTCATTTTTCAATCAGAAATCAAAGAACGAAAACCTCATCTATTCTATTTTTAGAATAACTAAATAAACAAATTAAGAAAAAAAAAACAGAATTCATCTGCCTTCCAAAATTTCCTTTCGAACCTTGTAATTTTGGCATTGATCCAAATAACAAAATGGTAAGATTGGAATTTTTTTTTCAAAATGTCGTTCCTTTAAAGAATGAAATTATACCATTTTAATATTAAATCATTTTGATTCAAAAGAAATGCCATCATCACAATTATCCCCCAAAATATATAAATAAACTTTATTTATTATTATTTCAACTTTAAGAACAGATCTTAATATTTCTAAGATAAAATGCCTAAGAACACAATATTTTATAAAGAGAACAGCTTAATGAAATAATTCTCAATATTATTCAAATTTTTTATTTTATTTGATGGGAATAAGTTCAGTATATATCAGTACATGAATTAAGCCCAATTAATCCGCACTTTTTCTAAAGCTTGGAATTAATTTATGCAAGCAAATAAATCTAATTAATCCAGATTAAAATAAATTTAATCGATAACAGATTGGAATTCAAGGTACTAATAAATACAAAAAATATGGAACTGGCTTACTTGCTAGTTGCATCTTTACTTAAGAACACTGGTCATTTTTTCACCGTGGAATCGTACCGGGCTGCCACCATTTTTAAGTTTGTAATGTAGGAGACGATGGTATACTTTAATAATGAACACACTTGATAAATGAAGAGGCCATCGTGTGGTTTTCTTGATTTAATAGACGTTCACAAACATAAAATTACGTACACAAACGAAAATTATAATCAGGAAACACTTTCTTTTTCAACTACATCACTCTAACGTCGAGTCACCTTCACAACCAAAACAACACACTGCACGCTCACTCCCACTTCTCTTCAGAATTGGAAAAATGCAGAACAATCTTTTTATCATCAGACGACTACCGCCATCTATCGCTGGAAAATGTTAGTTTTCTGTCAGTGAGTTATAATTGAGTTATTTCTTTAGAACAGTCGAAGTATTGTACACATGAATCAAATGAAAACCCAATATAAAAATGTATAAATGTATATAATAGACGCAAAATAATACAGCTATAAATGAACTTATATTCATTCGTCATTGGAGCAATAATGTTAAAATACGCCAATATTTCCATAATCGAGTTTTTAGCATGCTTCAATACATTTTTTCACACTTATATGACGTTATATATTCCCCACGTCCTTTATATTTCCAATATGACGTAATATTCCATTTTTTTTAATTCCTCAAACTAATTAAATAAAAAAAAATGCAATTTAACAAATTACAACGACCATTTGGAAAATGATTTTTTCAAAGACTAAAATTTAAGACATAAAAATCCCTGCCGGCCCGGCCTACAGGCAGAGGTAGATTTCGAAGTTAAGTATACTAATTTCACCAACAAAAACTAAATCATTATTAGATATAAATCCACTTTAACAGTTTTATCCGTCTGCTTTTGACGAGTTTTTATTTCATTTTTATAAAATAGATGGTTTTATCAGAATCATGTTAAGGCGATATTTAAAAAATATTTTTCCATACTCAACAACTCGAAATTTTCTGGCACATTTTCAGATTAATTTTTAATAAATATATATATATATATGAAACATGCTGACGTGATTTTTGAAAAGATTTATAAGCGACCTGTGTTTTTATTTTTCTTTCAATTAATTAAAACTTGATTAATAAACAATTATTTTCTCAGTAGGGCAATATTTTTCATTTCTAACACAATCGGTTCGGGAAATTCTGTTCAAAAGGCCCACTTTGACATCATTTTTTGAAATATATTCTACCTCTATCAAAAAATCGATCATTACTGTACATTATATAGTTTCTGAATAAGAGAATCTAGCAATTGGATGCGTTTGAGAGCAAAAATGGATTTAAAAATGAGTAAGAAAATAGACAGTTTGGATTTGAATACACCCTTACTTAGATGATTTCTTTTTTCAACCGCTATGTATTTTTAATTTGCTTTTTCTGTAAGAATTGGTCCTATCCAAAACTTGTCTATCTAGATGTTGTAGAGAATATTAAGAAGATATATGATAAATTTACGTTGATTTTATATCTTTTGAATTGACGGAGTTATGAATTTTTTACTTCTTCAATCCCTCTTTTTGTTTTCGTTTTAAATTTTTTTTGCGGTACGAATTGGTCCTATCAAAAACTTCTGAATATAAAAGTTGTAGATAATATTAAGGAGATTTATAATAAAATTAATTGGAATTGATATCTTGAGAATTGACGAAGTAAGGCATTTTTTTCTCCCAAAAACACTATTTTTGCGCCCCTTGAGCCTATTTTAAATTTTATCAAAAATCTGTGATGAATGAATTTTTGGCGCTATTTTTAGAAGTAATAAAAACTTTAAACTGGTTTGATATGTACAAAAATTAAGAAGTTATGGGGTTTTTTCGGTTTTCACAAAACCCCTCCCTATTTCCATCCCCTTTGTCCGATTTTGACCATTAACGAACTTGACCGAGATTTTATGTCCCTTGATTTTATGTATGAGTTTGGAAGAGATTTGTGCAGAATTGCGGAAGTTATCGTGTCCAGAAGAAAGTGATAACACAATTGCTTCGGGAAATTCCGTTCAAAATGCCCACTTTGACATAATTTTTTGAAATATATTCTGCCTCTATCAAAAAATCTATCATTGCGGTACATTATATAGTTTCTGAATAAACGAATCTACCAATTAAATGCGTTTGAGAGCAAAAATGAATTTAAAAATGAGTCAGAAAATAAACAGTTTGGATATGAGTGCATCCTTAATGCAATGATTTTTCCAACACAATCCGCTTCGGGAAATTCGGTTCAAAACGCCCACTTTAACAGCATTTTTTAAAATATATTCTGCCTCTATCAAAACATCGACCCTTACGGTACATTATATAGTTTCTGAGTAAGAAAACGTACCAATTGGAAGCCTTTGAGAGCAAAAATGAATTGTAAAATGAGTCAGAAAATACGCACTTTGGATTTGACTACACCCTTACTTAGATGATTTTTTTCTTCAACCGCTATGTATTTTTAATTTGTTTTTGCTGTAAGAATTGGTCCTATCCATAGCTTGCCTATATCGATGTTGTAGACAATATTAAGAAGATATATGATAAATTCATGGGGATTTTATATCATTTGAATTGACGGAGTTATGGATTTTTTACTTCTTCAAACCCCCTTTTTGTTTTCATTTTTAATTTTTTTGCGGTACGAATTGGTCCTATCAAAAACTTGTGAATATAAAAGTTGTAGATAATATTATGGAGATTTATAATAAAATTAATTGGAATTGATATCTTAAGAATTGACGAAGGTATGAATTTTTTTCTCCCCAAAACCCTATTTTTGCGCCCCTTGGGCCCATTTTTAACTTTATCAAAAATCTGTTATACATAAAATTTTGGCCCTATTTTTAGAAGTAATAAAAACTTTAAACTGATTTGATATGTACAAAAATTAAGAAGTTATGGTGGGTTTTCTGTTTTCACAAAACCCCTCCCTATTTCCATCCCCTTGGTCCGATTTTGCCCATTAACGAACTTGACCCAGATTTTATGCCCTTTGATTTTATGTATCAGTTTGGAAGAGATTGGTGCAGAATTACGAAAGTTATCGTGTCCAGAAGAAAGTGATATATATATATATATATATATATAGATAGATAGATATATAAAGTTTTTTACTGAGGGTGGTTTTGGGTTCTAGGAGTCATGATCGGTGTAGATCTGCAAAAATTTTTCAGAAATTCCAACATAGGAACGATCCCAATAGGTAGTATTTCATACGAAATCTACCTAAAAATAGCACGGAGTTGATCATACATTACGTACACCATGAATTAAACATTAATAGTGTTATTACACGTAAAAATTGAAAGTCACAGAAATCGCCTGCGACTCGTATGTATTATCCACCTGAAACTTACGTATTATCCACCTGAAACTTACGTATTATCCAAGCATTTCATTGGCTGTTCCGGAAAAGGTTTCTCTATCGTAAATTTGACGGCCCATTTTAAATGAAATTTATTTCTTAAACTTCTAAATATCCCACAATATTACTTTTTACGCCGTCGTATAGAGAAAAAAATGTACTTTTAAATGCAATTTGTTTGAAAGCTGTATCTCAATTTGTTTCTGAGTTATTAATTTTTTTGTAGTTTTTATTTTTTGTAGTTTACTTTTTTGTCATAGTGGCAACACTCTGTTGTCAATCTCTTGAAAGTAAAGGGAAATACAGATTACTGTATAGACCAATCAGAAAACGAATAAAATGATGATTAAACCAATAAAAACCTTCAGATATACTTTTGATTTCCTACCCTGACGAGGACAATAACCATTTTTCCAAATGGTTAATAATTTTTCACATAGAAATCACAAAACAGAACAATTATGACGTGACATTCACTTTAGTTTTTAGTTCGTCAAATTATTTATTTTATTTTCAATTTTCACTTGGAAATCTTGCTGTAGATAAGTCATGACATAATATTTCCTTTTTTTTTAATTCGTCAAACCATTTATTTAATTTTTTCACGTGGAAATCTTGCAATAGAAAAGTAATCGCCGTGGTAAGAATTTTATTATGAATTTTTAATTGTTGACAACAACTATAACGAAAAATGTTTAAATTTGATTGGAAATTGCTGTTAAATTTGTGATTTTTTATTAATTAAAAATTAACTATAAGTTATTCCGATTCCGGATTTCTTCAGTTGCCTCGGCCGTCTTTTAATACACATGTACATAACATGTCATAATTCTGGCTTCCAAACTGTGGATTTGTATAGTATTACAGACAGATAGACAGACAAATTTTCATTTTTTACTTTCTTCTATCTTCAATAGAAGAAAGTATTGTAATCGAAATTTTTTCGACTTTCGGTTTTCGACGGATTTACATGTTTTAGGAGTCAGAGATCCCAAAAAACATGTTTATAGAAAATGTCTGTCTGTCCGTGTATCCGTCTGTCTGTCGCCATTGTACCATCAAAAAGTGTATGAAGTTATGCATAGAATTGAACCAAATTTTTATTTTAAGTTTTTGGCTATGGCAAGCAGGTCCTCCCTGGATTTGGAAAAAATTCGCCGGTAGGGAGCGCTGTAATAGCGATTTATGTGCGATTTTGAATATTGTATCATCGAAAAATGTATGAAGTTATGCATAGAATTGAACCAAAAAATTTTTTTTAAGTTCTTGGCTATGGCAAGCAGGTCCTTCCTTAATTTGGAAAAAATGCAGGTAGGGGGCGCTGTAATAGCGATTTTTGTACGATTTGTGTGCCATTTTGAATATTGTACCATCAAAAATTGTATGAAGTTATGCATAGAATTGAATCAAATTTTTTATGTTTGTTTTTATTCGTGACACAAAGGTCCTTCCTGAATTTGGAAAAATTCCGCCGGAAGGGGGCGCTATAATTGCGATGTCTGTACGGATTTCATTATTGTACCATCGAAAAGTGTATGAAGTTATGCATATAACTGAACCAAATTTTTTGTGCATGTTTCTGGTTGTGGCAAGCAAGTCCTCCCTGAATTTATAAAAATTCTGCCGGAAGGGGGCGCTGTAATAGCGATGTCTGTGCTATTTTCATTATTGTACCATCGAGAACTATAAAATTATGCCTAGAATTGAACCAAATTTTTTGTGTATGTGTAAGGCTATGTTCGGTAGGTCCTCTCTTAACCCTCTGTCTACCAGAAGGGTCCAATGGACCCGACATGTACATTCAAAATATTTATTCAAACCAGAAATTTCTTCAAAACAAACTAAATGTATAAATCAGACAATAATAAGTTAAATAAACAAATTAAATAGTTTTAAGTAAAAATTCTGGTGTAGAATGTTTTTATAAAACTTGAGTAAAATTTCCGGTAGTTCTAGGGTTAACTTGAAAAAATTCCGCCAGAAGGGGGCGCTATAATTGCGATGTTGCGCCATTTTCATTACTTTACCACCAATAAGTGTATGATGTTGTGCATAGAATTGAACCAAAATTTTTGTGTATGTTTCTTGCTATGGCAAGCAAGTCCTTCCTAAATTTGAAAAAAATCTGCCGGAAGGGGGGCGCTGTAATAGCGATGTTTGTGGCATTATCTTTATTGTACCATCGGAAAGTGTATAAAATTATGCATACAATTGAACTAAATTTTTTGTGCATAATTTTGGACATGGCTAACAGGTCCTCCTTGAATTTGGAAATATTGCGCGGTAAAGGGGCTCTGTGTTAGCGATTTTTGTATACTTTTTTTGATTTTTCGTAGTTCTATTGTCCATCGGCGGCTCGTGCAGCGGCGGAAACTCGCTTCCTGCTAAGCCGGCTATTCGCAAACAGCTGATAACAACAGAATAAGGAAAAACTATTAATTTTAACAAATATCATGGTATAGATTAACTCGTTTTTATTCCGTTTAATTGACTGAAGCAGAAATTTAAGAAAAAAAATGAAAGTTGGTATAGTATTGAATTAATAATTTCGAAGTATTAACATGTGTAACTACTTTTTGAAATATTAAGATGTATGAGATAGAAGAAAGTTTTGGGATTGGCACATCCAACTAGTTATATATTCGATTGTACTTTTTTTCTCTTTTTTTGCTCCAAACCTTAAATAATTCTGAGTAAAAAAAAAAAATTAACTTTTCTTATTTGTTTACAAATTGAAAAATACACATCACTACCAAACACAAGCAAAGAGATTTATTGTCATTTGTAAAAAAGACAAAGGCAAATTATTTTATGTCAATCATGTTCATTTTCATGAAAGGAAAAAAGGATATGCAGTAGTTCACAAAGTAAGCCGATTCTTTGAAATTCCATAATTATCTATAATCAAAACAGTACTAAAAGAATTTATAATGGTTTCCACTGTTGACAATATATTTCATATCTTTATCTTTACATGATTCTTCTAGAATAATAAAAGATTTTACCTTTAAATTTAACTGTTTGTATGGAAAAGGTAGAAAATTATGCTATAAAAGTCAAATAAGTTTTTATGACTTTTTTTTTTTTTTAAGAAAATTAGGAGAAAGTTTTTAAGAAAACTAAGAAAAATTATTAAAAATTAATTATAAAGAAATTAGCCTTCTTTAAAAAAAAATTTCTAACATAGACACAAAAATGAAATTCATTATATTATTTGGTATCAAAACAAGGCAAAGCCTCCGATAATAGTCTGCTCGTGATGTTGAAATATTCTTTTTTTCTTTCTTTCTTTCTTTTCTTTTTTTTTTTTTTTTTTTTTTTTTTTCAATATAGATTATTAGCCTCCGGAATGCTATTTCTTTCTCCCAGCTTATTTTGTCTCCAATAAATAACGTTACCTTGTGTACGCTAGCCGTAAAACAAAAGCCGATGTTTCATTGTGCGATTAAATACTCTACAGCATTTTTAAAACTTCTAAGCATCGCACATTTTCAATGTGTATACCGTCGTATTGGGAAAAAAAGTACTTTTTAATGCAATTTGTTTGAAAATTGCATCTCCATTTGCTTTTTAAATATAAATTTTTTTGTAGTTTTTAGCGACATTTGTTTCATTTTTGCAACTCAAGTACTCCATTTCTGTAGAAAGTAAAGAAAAAATTGTTGAAAAATAGCAATTATATCTTTTTGTTGCCATTTTCTCATAAAAATTGAAAAAAAAAATTATTAAAATACGTGCTATTTTGAGAAAAATATAAATGAAGGATTTATGATAAAACATGGAGCTATTATATACTATATTTAATTTTAAGTATCTATATTAATGCAAATGACGTCATTTTACATAAAATAAAAGCGTGTGCTTTAAATCTTAAAATTAAAATATGTTTTGCAGTAGAGTTCCCGATTATCCGAGTCCCGCTTAACCGAGTTATTTTCTTCTGATGGATTGATGGCTTCTATTATTATGAAACAGCCATTATAAATGAAGCGTTAGGTGAAGATGAAAGAGCAAGGATGGCCACCCAGGGAAACCCAGCAAATGCTTTAGAGTTTTAGTGCAGTCAAAAAATGGCCATAATTTTTTTTTTCAAAAAAAAAAAAACAATTATGGCCATTTTTTTTTTTCCATTCTGACCAGAAAATCAGAGTTCTAACTTTTTTAAGGCTGCTCTTTCGTCTTCACCTAACGCTTCATTTATAATGGCTGTTTCATAATAATAGAAGCCATCAGTCCATCAGAAGAAAATGAAGTAATGGAAATGCCGGGGGCGACACTAAATTCTGAAAAAGCAGAATTCCTGTTCTCTAGTGTTTATTTTATATTTTGTTGTCATGGATGCTTTTGAAAAAGACACAGCTTTGAATTTTTCAAAAGATAATTTTTAATTTACACATATGTAGAAGTAAATCTATTTAAAAAGTTGCTAAAATATTAAACTAACAAAAGCCATGCTTTGTTTGGATTCGCGAAGCACTATTTAATAAGATAAATATTTGAAAATAATATTTTTTTTATATTATTTTTGAATCTTTATTAACCCATTTGTGCCTTGCGTCCCATTTTTGGGACGTATTTTGAAATACGTATTTTTTTAAATTGCGAAATTAAATGTTCAAGCCTATTTTTTATGCCTTTTTGTACCGTCCAAAATATAGGGTTCTAGGCACAAATGGGCACATATTTTTGTTGGACATTTAGGAGACAGTTATTTATGTAATCTCCTTTTGAAGATATATATGAAATAAATTGTTTATAAGTCAGCAATACGATTATTCTTATTTTATTATTAATAATAGTTATAACGTTATTAGTCTCTGTAAAGAAATAAATATATATTTTTTGTAGTTCATAAAAATACTAATTATCATACATAATATACAATTTAAAAACTTTTTAAATATGCATATAGGCAAAAAATATAATTACGCATATTATTCTACTAGAAATACTCATATGTAGTTTTTTTTTTACATTTTATTAAATAAATACAAAAAAAAATTAAGCGTAATTTGTTTTAGTATTTTTCCAGATCATTTTGCAATATTTTAAAGTGATTTTACCAAAACATTTGAGAAAACCAAAATTCAGGCACAAATGGGTTAAGCAAAAGCGTTATTTTATGTTTTGGCGCATTTTTATTTTAGAAATGTAAATTCAGCCAAATAACTAAGAATTTCCTCGGAATTTTTATTTATGATATAAGACTGGTATAAATAAAAATATTTTCGAAGCAAAATTTTACAAAATATTTTTAAATTTTCAACTAAAAGCTCTTTTAAAGATGTTTTTACATTTTCCAATAGCCTCTGGTGTTTTCTCAAATTGTTTGAAATAGGTATGCTTCCAATCTTTCTAATTTATATCAAACAATCTTTGATAGCAATCTTAGAATAACATATTCGTAGAGAGCTTGAAGAAAGTTACTTCTTCGAAATCCTATTTTCTGGAAAAACATTTGAAATCTGCTCTCGTCGATACTAAGAATTATTAGCTTATTATATTATTGTTATTATTCAACCTTCGAATTCGAATAATATTTTTTATATAACAAATTTAACAATTAATTTTATTTTTTTGCAATTCTTTTGTTGCCGCTTTGTTAAAAAAAAAAAAAAAAAAAAAAAAAAAAAAAAAAAAAAAATCATAATATAATTGTTTTAAAATGCGTAAGTATCGTCTGCGTAAATTATTCCACATAATAAGAATAAATTGTGCATTTGAATTCTTAACACCGCAAAATACTTTTATAATTGAATGTAAATAATTGAATTTTCACAAAATTTAATTCGTTAAAAATATGCTATAATTTTCATAAAAAAAGGTATTTTAAAAATTTCATAAAAGAAATCGTGAATCTATTATATGAATAAAAGGAATGAGCACCAAACTATGCGCCATTTCCAACCAATCTTAATAAAGTATTCTATTAAAATGTATATTATCCTTTAAAATAACATACATTTTTATTATAAGAAAGTTTAATGTTCTTTTACGGTTTGAAGTATAAATTCTGCAGTTATTTTCAATATTTAAAATATTTCGTCTTCGCAAAATGCAGGATATATAGGTTCCTGTCCTTATTTAAATAATTTTTTTTTTTTTTAAATGAGAAATTTTGATGCAACGATAATATTTCATGTACTTAATTATTCATGACTTTATTTATTTTTACTGACTCAATGATTTTTATTTACTGCAAAAAAGACGCAGATTTCATTATCGTTTACAAAAATATCCGTATAAGGGAAAAATATATTCAACGAAATAATAAAAAATGTTTTTTGTTAAATCATTCGATAAGAAAATAATATTGTCAGAATCTACAGATCATATTTTATTTCTATCAAGTCCAAAAATATTTCTTTCCTTAATTAAATTATAAAAAAAAAACAGTTTTTGAGATATTTTGGCGGAATAATGAAAATATATTTTATTTATTTAGTTAATCATTATTCTATCAATAATTACTAACTCCATGATTTATTTTTTCTTCTGAAAATATACGTGTTTCAGTTTTAATTTGCAAAAATGCGTTCCTAATGGAAAAACATGTAAAATAAATTAATTAAAATAATAAAAATTTTATAGTAAAATAATAATAATAATATTGTGCAAATCTGCAGATCATAATTTATTTTTATGTTTAATTTCAAATCAAAATACTGAATAGTTGTTTTGTAAAGTGTACGACAAAATGTAATTTGTGTAACCTAGTAGAGGATTCGCTTCGCTCATCCTAGTAAACTGATAATCTCTGGCACGGTTAAAAGTGTCATTCAGCATTTCACAGAGTTCTTAATCAGGAAATGTCAGGCAAACCCTTATAATTGACTCACTCACGAAAGTGGATTTTTATTAGAAATGCTTTTCAAATCCAAATTTAATCGTTTAACGTATCTTAGACAGTTATAGAATCCAGACATCCAGAAAATTTTGAAAAAAAAGATACAATCTGTAGAATTGTACAGATACATTCATTCGCATCCTGTAGCGTCTCAATGTCAATGCTCCACCATTGAAAATAAGCTGCGTTTTCGGAGATCATATTTTGACCTTCCATACATTTTTATCCTCACATGCAAATTAAACAAGATAAATTTTCTTTTAAGTAAAGTTTATTTACAATGAAACATTCAAAAGAATTCTTTTTAAGGAATTTTAAAAGGTACTTCAGGTCTTCCGATATTTTTACGGATTATTTTTTATTTGTTTATTTATCTACAAATTTCTTATTCTATTAGCATGGTGACATCCTTTTGTTTTTTCTTAGTGTAGTTAAACTCCTTAAAAATTTCTATGAATTGTTGTGTTTCCTTGGTAATCTGTGTATTACTATTTTTAGCTTTTGCTTGTGTATTTCTATATTCGAGTATATATGGATTTTTAATGCAACCCTTAAAGGTGGTAGCCCTTAAAGGTGGACCCCATTTTCATCAAGACCACAAATAGCGCATTTTGGAGTGATGTGTCCCTTTCGGGTACAAGTTGGGGTGAGATGTTTTTCACTACATTTACAGCGTTTGGGATGAAATTACACTTCTCAGAGGCGTACCCAAAGCCCTGACATCGGTAACATTGTGTTACTCTTTGATGGCTGCTAAAGGCTTCAGTTTTGACGGATAAATAGTGTATTTTTGTAATTTGATAAATTTCTTCAAATTCAGCGCGAGTTAGAACGCTTACCATATACAATGGCATTGGGTTGCCTGATTTTCTATGCTTCATCATTGAAGCGCGGGTAACTATACATCCGTGTTCTTTAAGACTATCAGATATTACGTGTTTCCGTGTAACAAGGGAACCCCTAATACACACCTTTATCGGTCTCTGTTCTTTGGGCTGGAAGATAGTACATTTTTAGTATGGCTGTCCAGCCAACGGCTTATGTTTCCCTCACGTCCTCATCAATTTTACATAATACTATCAGGCGTTTGCCCTAAAGTTGTATGGTAGGTTTTTCTTTGTTTATTTTCTTAATATTCTGAGCTATAGTAGTCCATTTTTCATCTAATTCAATCAAAAAAAAGGATTTATCCTATTAGTTCTTGAGCCACCAGAGCAAGAGGCTTGGTTTTCCGCGTTTGAAACGTTGTTATCAGCATTAGAAGGCTCCATTTCATCATTTTCATCAAGATTAGCTTCATTACTTAAGTTTTTGTATTTATTATTTAAGGGGATGACTGAAATTTCTCCGCCATTGCGTCTTTTGACGCCCCTATTAACCGTAACGACTTCATTAAGTTTAGCTTGTACAGTTATGTAATGAGCAGATTTCTTATATTGAGAAAAGCAAAAAATCGTAAAAATAGTAGAATTGAACTTATTAGTAACATTATTAGGCTCCCTAATTAGTAATAAAGCCTCACGGCAGATCTCACTCCTCTCTGATTGTTCTCCAATTGAAGTGGCTTAATTATCTCTGTCCCGTATATACAGTGGCGCCAACTTATATGGGCCTGTGGGGCCCGAGCCCACCCAATAACTTGCTCTTTCAGCCCATAGATTAAGGACCAAGATGGGACATTTACGGCAAAATCTGTAATGGCAACAGTACTGGAGTCACTATCGGCAAGGGGGAAGAAATAACAAACCTCCGAAATTTACCTATGTTGAAGAAATATGTTTATCGTCTATGGTTTGAATATCTATTCGTTCCTAAAACGAAGCAGGTGTCAGACGATACTCTATTCATGCTTTCTTTATTTATTTAGCTGCTTTTTTTTTTTTTTTTTTTTTAGGTAGATTTCGTAAGAAATACTACCTATTGCAGTCGTTACCATGGTGCGACTTTTGAAAAATTCCTTCATAACTTTTCATTACATGACCCCAGGAACCCAAAACTACCCCCACCTAAAAAGTTTATATATATATGTATGTATGTACTAAATTTTGTCCGCACGATAAAAGTCGCAATTATGCACGGAGCGTCTTCAAACTCGCCAACAACTTTAAGATAGCTAATTTCTCGGCGGGGATTGAAAATGAGCAAAATCGGTCCAAGGGAATGGGAATGGGGAAGGTTAAAAATTTTGAATACCGTCTTAACATGACTCTGATAAAACCAGCTTTTACACAACAATGGCAGGTAAAAATAAATATTTTTCGTTATAGCTGTTGCCAACAATTAAAAAAAAGCAATAAAATTCTCAGCACAACAATTGCTTTTCTAATGCAATGTCTCGAAGCTGGCAGACGGGAGGTGCTGGGTTCGATCCCAATCGCGCCCGTCGGTCTAATCGTTCGGAGTTTTCGTGGTTTTCTTCGAACCTTGGATTTCCAAGCGTTAATACGGGTTAGGTTCCCTTAGAAAGACCCCCACGAAGGGCACTCCCCCCCTGGGACTATATCCCTCGTGCAGATAATTGGCCGTCATAAATACAACCAACCAACTAATGCAATGTTTTCACGTGAAAAATTAAGTTAGATAAACAATTTGACGAATTGAAAACAAATTGAATATTACGTCATAAGTTTTCTAGAGCAAGATTTCTGCATGAAAATTCAAAATGAAATAAATAGTTTGACGAATTGAAAACAAATTGAATATTACGTCATAAGTTTTCTAGAGCAAGATTTCTGCATGAAAATTCAAAATGAAATAAATAGTTTGACGAATTAAAACAACAACAAAAAAAATATTGCGTCATATTGAAAATATAATGGACCACAGCAGGTGAATATGCAACGTCATGTGAGTTTGAAGAAACGTATTAACACTTTCAGGGGCAGAAGAATTCTGTTCGTAAACTGATGAAATAATTGACTGACACCAAAATATGCAAACGAATTTCTTAGAAAATAAAGACCCGCTAATTTGAACTTTTATTACAAAAGCAAAATTTTATTAAAATATTCTTGGTGCCATTTGTCAGTTTTGGAATTAAAATTGGGTGGCTAGACCGTCTATCCACCGCCCTTGAAAGAGTTAAAACATGATAAAAACCCGAGTATGGAAATATTAACATATTATAACACTTTGAGGTTCTCTGAATTTGATTTAGCCATTTTTAAACCTATTCCATATACATGCGTGTGTGTATTTGTGTATATTAGAATTTTCACAAAATGTTTAGCTCCCTAGAGCTCATTCTTAGCGAAGGAACTGGGTTTATCTTTAATCTTGATTTAAGTTTTGTTGGTGAATTTAGTACTTAACTTCGAAATCTACCTCCGCCTGTAGGCCCGACCCGGCAGGGATTTTTTTTTTTTAGCGTACTTGTATTGTTCATTTTTAACTTACAAAATGATAATTAGACTAATAATATAAAAGAAAGCCGCAGAAAATTCTGTTAAGAATGCAAATATGTAAGTTTATAAGATTAAATTGTAAAAAATCAAATTCAGGTATTGTGTCAATTTATTCATATCGAATAAAATTTTATTGCGTGTAATGTCAGTACCTCTATTTATTTTTAACTTTTAGATTTATACAATTCTAAAAATTTGTCGAAAGGAATTTTTCCCTATCTGTAATATTATTATTATTATTTCTTATATGTTACTATTATAAACATTATTGGATTGATTGTACGTTATTTACATTAAAAACAATGTTTTTATTTTATCTGCAAGGAAGTGAAAATGCATAAATTTTAAAAGATTATTGTAACGATTGTTTAACCCCTTCGCGACGGGAGCCTTTTATGAAAGTTTTAATCTTTTGTCACCGTTTTTTAGAAACAGAAATTTGTGTCTTCTTGAATCGAGAAAAAGCGCTGATTAAATAAGGCAAATTTTATAGTAAAATTTTACTGGTGAGGAAAAACAAGTATTCTGAGCACTTCATGCGGCACGAATACGGGTCGCTCGTCCCCAAGGGGTTAATACGTTAAACTTCATAAATTTATAAAACACGGGCTATAAAAATTTTCCTGCCAAAGGGGAATAATTATGAAATTTTCTGGGACTTGTAGAGTTCAACATTTCGTATATTTTTATATTACACCATTGCTTTTGTTATATGGCATTCAAGACGAAATTTTTACCTAGTATTCGTTGCACTTAAAACCGTTCACTAATCATGTTAAAAAAAAAAAAAAAAACATATATCCGTGCATGAACATAGAATAGATATTAGATATATAAAATAGAATGTCTATTCTATGATCATGTATCGATGTAAGATTCTATCGAAAACGTAAACATGCAACATTAAAAAAAGAAAGATCACAATAAAGTAGATACTCAATAATAAGCATACTACAAGGATGGGGAGTTTCTTCTCCATTGTCACTAAGGGCGCTACGATCGCAATCGCATTACCATTACGCTCTATGCGAATGTCCGATCTTGGATGTTAATCTATGTTTCAGCCCACCCAATTTTATTACTTTCTTCTATTTTCAATAGAAGAAAGTATTGTAATCGAAATTTTTTTCGACTTCCGGTTTCCGACGGATTTACACGTTTTAGGGGTCAGAGATCCCCAAAAACATGTTTATAGAAAATGTCCGTCTGTCAGTGTGTCTGTCGCCATTGTACCATCAAAAAGTGTATGAAGTTATGCATAGAATTGAACCAAATTTTTATTTTAAGTTTTTGGCTATGGCAAGCAGGTCCTCCCTGAATTTGGAAAAACTTCGCCGGTAGGGGACGCTGTAATAGGAATTTTTGTGCGATTTTAAATATTGTACCATCGAAAAGTGTATGAAGTTATGCATAGAATTGAACCAAAAATATTTTTTTAAGTTCCTGGTTATAGCAAGCAGGTCCTCCCTTAATTTGGAAAAACTCGGCCGGAAGGGGGCACTGTAATAGCGATTTTTGCGCGATTTTTATTATTGTACCATCGAAAAGTGTATGAAGTTATGCATAGAATTCAACCAAATTTTTTTTTTAAGTTTTTGGCTATGGCAAGCAGGTCCTCCCTGAATTTGGAAAACATTCGCCGGTAGGCGGCGCTGTAATAGAAATTTTTGTGAGATTTTGTGTCATTTTGAATATTGTACCATCGAAAAGTGTATGAAGTTATGCATAGAATTGAATGAAATTTTTTGTGTTTATATTTGGTCGTGGCACGAAGGTGCTCTATGAATTTGGAAAAATTCCGCCGGAAGGGGGCGCTTTAATTGCGATGTCTATACCATTTTCATTGTTGTACCATCGAAAAGTGTATGAAGTTATGCATGTAATTGAACCAAATTTTTTGTGTCTGTTTCTCTTTATGGCAAACAAGTCCTCCCTGAATTTGAAAAAAATCTGCCAGAAGGGAATCACTGTAATAGCGAAATTTGTTGTGCCATTTTCTGCATTGTACCATCGAAAAGTGTATAAAATTATGTATACAATTGAGCCAAAATTTTTATGCACGTTTTTGGTTTTGGCCAACAGGTCCTCCTTGAATTTTAAAATATTGCGCGGTAAAGGGGCTCTGTAAAAGCGATTTTTGTAAGTTGATTTTTAGCAGTTCTGTTGTCCATCGGCGGCTTGTGCAGCGGCGGGAACTCGCTTCCTGCTAAGCCGGCTATTCGCAAACAGCTGATAACAATATAGGAAAAACTATTAATTATTTTAACAAATATCATGCTATATATTAACTCGTTTTTAGTTCGTTTAATTGACTGAGGCAGAAATTTAAGATGAAAATCAAAGTTGGTATAGTATTGAACTAATAATATGGAAGTATTAACATGCGTAACTAGTTTTTGAAATATTAAGATGTAAAAGATAGAAGAAAATTTTGGGATTGGCGCATCCAACTAGTTTTTTCTATTTCCGTGCTCATTTATTATTCAATCACTGAAAATAAATTATTTCGTTGACGTTCGCAAAATTTTTTTTGTTTGAAAACACGATGAAAACAACAATAACAGACCCATAGAAGACTAAAACACAACCTGCCCCTCTCTCCTCGTAATCTTAAAAGACGTACAATCAATTTTCTCTCAAAAAAGAAATCACCTTTATATTCGCGAATTAACTTTTCTTCCTAAATGCACTAAATTTGCAGTTATTATTCAGCACTTTCCATTTTTGGGGTTAAAGGATCTTTCAGAAAATGCTACCAAAGCTTTTTAAGACAATTTTCGACCCAGGAATCGTCATCATGAGACAGCAATCAATTATAAATGAAGATGTAATATATTATATATGTATATATATATTAAATGAAAAGCGGTATTCGATTCCATATCGCTACAGAAGTCATGTCTACAAATTTCATGCTGTTTACGCATGCCAGTGACACTGTGAAGGTTTCAGAAAGTTCGTGTTGTTGAGTGGAGAAAAATATTTCTTTTGGGATAGCTTTAAGTGGAGAGTTTGACATCTAAAGGTAGGTTTAATGCAAGCATATACAGGGTATCCAGCGAATAAGACCCTAATTTCAAAATTAAATATCTCAAAAACAAAGATCAATAGAATTATGCGGTAAACGGTTTGTTTATTGGCTAAGCTGTAAAAATTTTATGCAGAAGTTTCAAAATTTTGTTGCAAAAACCGTTAACAGATGGCGCTGTAATCTCAATAATTGTAAACTGCTTCGAAGTCCAGAGCAATGGCGTCTCATTCCTAGAAGGCTCCCTACGTAAAAACGGATATTGGGAGAGTCCATTTTTTCATTGGGGTAATGTGCAGAAGTGGAGACATCTGGTCACAGAATTACTGCATCAGCTTTAATTTTAGAAAATTTCAATTAATAGAATTTTCAATAAAAAGTTTGGAAATCATTATAAGAATTTTTTAAATATTTTATTAAATTCAATCTTTAATGCCATATAATTATTTAAATCAAAATGCATATATTTAGAAAAATAATTTTGTACTTTTTATTTATTTTTTATATTTTTAAATCACGGCATAATATTTTGGTATTATTGTTTATACCCGAATTATTATAAATAAAAAAGTAATTTTTCACTTTTAATTTATTTTTAAATCACGGCATAATATTTTGGTTTTAGCACAACATATATATTTCTTTTCTTTGTAAACAAAGTTTTAGAGACAGAAATTATGCATTAAATTATTTCTTTTAAAAAAATGATGATAAGTCATATCATCAACGTCAAAGCAAAAGTATTTTGGATGCTGCATTCCTTTCGAACACTTCGCATCCTATCGATAGAAGCTGCACCACATTTCTGTGCTCAATAATAAAAAAAAATGAAAACGAGTTTTTAAAATTAAAATTATTTTTTAACTTAATTAAATTTTTAAAAATAGAAACTTTGTATTTCTTCATTCAAACTATTCTCTACAATTAAAAAAAATGATTTATGAATCATTATTATAAATGCTCAAGGATTTTTAAAAAAGGGGTTTCTTTTAACTTAATTAAATTTTAAAACCAGAAACTTTAGAATTTTTTTTTCAAACTTTTTTCACAGTTTAAATAAATATTAAAAAGTAAAGATTTCCATTTTTTTTCAAATCGTCCTCTACTAGGATTCGATTCCACGATCTACCAATTAGGACAGAAAAGACATATCACAGAGATATTGGTAACCGGACCGAAGTAGCTTATAACAAAATTTTAAACAAATCTCAATTCTGTCAACACATGGCTCCGCTTCTGCACATTACCCAAATAAAATATTTTTTAAGTTCTTATATAATGATTGCTAAACTTTTTATTGAAAATTCTATTAATTGAAATTCTCTAAAATTGAAGCTGAGACAATAATTCTGTGACCATCCACTTCTGCATATCACCCCAACGAAAAAGCGGTCTTTCCCAATTTTCGTTCTTCCTTAGGAAGCCATCTAGGATTGAGACGCTATGGCTCTCGACTTCAAAACACAATTTATAGGCATTGCGATAACAGCGCCATCTGTTAGCGGTTTTTGCAACTAATTTTTGAAACTTCTGTACAACATTTTTACAGCTTAGCTAATAAACAAACCGTTTACCGCATAATTCTATTGATCTTTGTTTTTGAGATATTTAATTTTGAAATCAGGGTCTTATTCGCTGGACACCTGTATGAACTCACTTAGCTACTCCAGGGAATCTTACACAGGAATGCCAGGGTTCGCCATGATAGAAATATTTTTTTCTGTGATTTTAATAAAATAGTTAAGTGTATAAATTTTGAAATCTTTTCCCCTCGGAAAAGACTGAAAACATTTTTTGCATTCCACTGGCTTAATTAAATTACTATTTCAAACGTGAATAAGGACTGTGAGGGAATTTGTTAGTCGTATTTTAACTTTTCTAACAATACCTGCGTGAAGTTCTTTTTCCTCAGAGATTAATAATTTATTTCTCAATATAAAAACAAAGCATAGGTAAGATAAATTGGCTTACCTTGTATTCATGTTTATCCGTATATGTCTGAAATCCAACATCGGCAAGGGTAATTACATCTATAGCTTCTCCTTGTATTTCTGTTTTAATCCATTGATAACGATGCGATATTCGGTGTCATCTTAAAACACGTGTAAATGTTTTGTGACTTGTAAATTTAAATATGTTGGGAACTTTTAAAGAAAAGAAAAAAACATTTAATTCAGCATAAAAAAAATACATCTCTCCTTTGGAGAGTCGAGTTTACAAGTGAACGTAGAAAAACATATATAATACATTATTGATTATAAAAACAGGAAATTAGTGCCATTTATCTTAATATTACATTATTTATATCAATATTTGTACTTATAGTAATTTAAAAGTTTATTTGTTCGAAAGTCTTTAACTTCTTGATTATATGATGAAATGTTTATAATAGGATGTTTATTTAGAATTGTGCAATCACTTAATCACTTCCTTGTTTCGGGTAATAACCACTTTTCGTAATTGCTTTTATAAATTACATTTGAAAAGCAATTTACTTAGTTTGATTAATTTAATGTCCTTGTTTGGAGATTATATTTCACAATGGCTGTCAACAGAAAATTCGTTTTAGAGGATGTTGGTGATGCATTTATTGGAAGATGTGCAGTTAAGGAAATCATATTTGCAACATGGCGTGCTACTTAACAGATGGGTCCATTTTATTAAAAAAATCGTAAAGTACTTATAAATAGGAAAAGTACTTTTACCATGCCAGAAAACACTGAAATTTAATAAAATTTAAAAACTCAGAATGTTTTGTCCTTTTTAGGACTTTCTTCTAATGACATTCTTTTTCTAAATATAAGTTGTACGAAAAGGAGGTCGTATAAAAATTAAATTAATTCCGTATTTTAATGTGCATGCAGTCACTTTTTAAATAAATGGTGAAAGGTGTTTTAAAGAAAGGCTAAAAAGGGAAATAAATGCTGAAATAAATGCTGAAATAAATCTGAAAGGTGTACCTGATTTGTATATTTTTTGTAACTGGAATTATCTATTATCAGCGGTTCAAGAAATTTTGAATCATCGACGCAGTTTATTTTAATATTTTTTAGTCTTTTGCGTTTTAATTTGTTGTCCAATTCATAGTACAATAGTAAATATTATAGTCCAAAAAAATGAAAACTCCGTGAGAATATAATTAAATAAAATCGAACTTTATCTTCTACCCTAAAAAAATTCTAACTTATCATAACTTGAAATATCCTCTTTTCCCAAACTATCAAAGAAAGAAAAATGGCAGTGTCATTTTACCCTAAATATGTTTTGAGTTCCCAATATTTTTCAAAAGTTGACGCCACTGCGTATATACATGATGTAGCTGTTGACATAACTGAAGAAATCCGTCAGAAGTTGTTTGGCTTGGTCGTCAAAAGTGGCTGAAATGTCCATAAACTGTTACTTAAAGTCCGGCGTACGAGTGCCATTGACAATATTTGCCAGCATATAGGAAATGGGGTGACTGCCGCCCTCAGTCGACATGCCGAAGAAAGAAGAACATAACCACTACTCAAAATTAAAAAATAATACTCGAAAATGACGTGGTCTTATTCATAACGAACCGAAACTGCATCCACCGAATACAAGAGCAACCAGAGCAGTAACACACAGGGTTCAGATACGTAAGACTGGTAGGGGAGACTGGGGATGAAAGGGATACTCAAAATTTCAGAAAGAAAATAAAATGTACAAAGTTTCAACTTTAGCTCAATCGATGGCGATACTTGATCTGTCTTAATAATGCTTATAACTAACGTTAGCAATTGTAGCGTTGTAGGTCGTGAAAGAAAAACCTGTTTTTGATATAAAAAAGTAAATTTTCATCTTGCCTTTCTTTTTTTCTCTAATAAATTAATATTGTGTTTAGCATTATAATATTTATTTTATTTAGCACTGTAAAGGATGCACTTTATGTGAATACCCAGGCCCCGATTAACCTCTGAAGCTATGGGAAGCACAGTATCATCTCGGGGCTCCCTTTCATTTGAGAAGAGTTTCCAAATTCGACGTACCCGGAAACTCACCAATGCTACAAATATTATTCCAAAGAGTGGCTCAGTTGAGTTCACGTACATTTCATTAAACAACTTTTTTTTATGTTCCCCGTACACAAAAATTGGATACAATCAAGAAAAATACTCAAAAAGGATTTTGAATGGTATTAGCATAAATATGTAGAGTTGGATAAAAAGTTTGAGTTCAGCATGTAAGATGTATACAACATAAAATATCAATATTTTGAAATAATTCTTTCAATTTTGGCAATAACTTAAATTATCAATATTTATATTGTGCATACGAGCCAAATTCAATAATATTCAAATTCAATATGTAAAATAAACATATATCTAATTCTAAAATATGGACAAACTGAAAAGTTATGATTGTGTGGTTCAAACTGATCTATTACATAAAAAGCAATTTGTTATGAAAGGTATTTTTATGAAACACTTTTTAAAAAATATATATACATAAATAAATCAATAATTTGAAAAGAAATTTCATAGAATTTTGGAACAGAATTAAGTCAATATAAAATTTGAGGCCCCTGTTTTCTCAATTTTGGGCATCTTCAAAATTTTCTAAGAGAACTACGTGCTTCTCGTGCTTATTCGGTAATCAGGGCCTGTGAATACCAGTATATTTTGTTAGCTAAAATACTGTCATGCATGAATAGATTTTTAATTTCGCTAGGTGGTTATGGAACCCCACGTTGTTTATAATTATTTCAACAAAATATTATTTACGTTTCGTAAAATTTAAGTGTTTAGTTTTTTATGTAGAAAGAATGAATGCAGGAGTGTCTGTTAAATCAACAGCTAAAGCCTGCGGCATTGAAAAGTCCTATTTAGAAAGAATTGTTCTAAAATTTAAGAATGCACAAGCAGATTAATTTCAATACGTCCATTTGGTAATAGAAATTTTTTGAGTAAAGCTCAATAAAAAGAGTTAGCTTCATATTTGTTCTAAGCATCCAATATGAATTATGGTTTGACAATTGTGTATATATGAGTATTCAATTTCTTTGAATTCTCCAAATATGTCCCTGTCTTGGCAAACAAACAAGCAAGCTGGAATTGATTGGTTCCAAGATTTTAATCAACGAAATGCATTAATTTCTCTTAAGAAAACCTATAATCATTAGTTTAACAAGAAGTTCAAATTTCAACAAAGTTAATGTTGATATATTTTTAAAACGTTCAGGCGGTTATGGATCGCTATAAATTCACATGGAATATAATATATAACTGTGATGAAAAGGTTTAATGCAAAGCAAAAGCCACCTTATATAGTAGCAAAACATGATGAAAGCAAAATTCTCGCGTAACATCAGCTGAACGTGGTAAACTTGTCACACTTTTGTTTCTGCATCAGGTAACTCTTTTCAACAGTATTATTTTTCCCAAGGAAGAATTATAAAGAGTTCATGCTCGAAGCTGCCCTATCCCAAAGTCTTGAACTTGCTCATCAAAGATGGTGTATGACCGCAGAATTTTTTTAAAGCAATTGAGCATGAGTTAAATATTCTAGTTGTTCCATAACTAATCCTGCGCTTCTCTTATTTGATAATCATGAAAGCAATATAAATCATAAGACAATAAAATTTGCGAAAGATAATGGAATAATAATGGTGGCATTACTGTCGCATTTTATGCACAAACTCCAGAAAAGCACTCGGAATGCATGCCAAGTACATATTTTCAGAAGAAAAAAGAATAAAACCACTTTGTATTTATAGATATTATTGACATTAATGACGTGAATATTAACGATACTGAGAAGAAGTTACCTAAATCCGTAACTGGTGGTGAGACAGGTAGAGCTAAATCTTCCTTAAAATTTTTGACTGATTTAAAGTAGTTTTATATCAAGTAGGCTTAGACTTATTTTTCTTGTTTTTGTTTTATCATATGTTGCAATATATTTTATTTGTGTTTGTGCATTATTATCTTTTATTTTTGAATAAAGTAATGGAAAATAGAAAGAAAAAATGTTCATAAAAGTGTTTTATTTATGTGTGTCCCTTTCAACCCTTATAATGGAGTTAAAAATGACATTTCTCAAAATTTATAAAAATGCGTACAGATTTTAAAATTACTGTATTTGAGGATAGGAGGTTTTACCAGTATCAAAGCAAAGATTTTAGACAAGAATTAGGCGCAAACATGAGAATGATATCTTTTAATGTCATTATTCAATTCCTACTATTAGTTCACACTCTCTTTATATTAATTAATTTATTGATTTATTTATATATATATCTTGTTCAAATTTTCAATCTTTTATAAAATACTTATTATTCATCCTATCAAGTTGAAATAAATTTTTTTAAACTTGTACTAGATAACAATTGATGATGATACAGTTTTTTCAAATATTAATTCATTAATTAAATTTTAATTAATTAATTTTAGTTTTACATGGGAGACAAAATGGCGCCCATTGGTTATTGAAGCATTTAATGCATCTTCATATCTATAAGGGGGTTACCATAGTGGTGGGGACCCTGTTCTGTCGCCAAATACCGCCAAGTTTATCGCCAAATTTGGCGTCAAAATGAGTAGCCAAAAGTGACGCCAACTTGGCGATATCTCTAATATTTCGCCAAATTCCCATAGACTCCCATTGTAAATCTACTTGCTTATAGAAACTCAACAAATTGAGATATTTTAATGCAACAAAAACTAATATTAGCTTAAGGGATTATATTAAATTTTTCTTTGAGGACCTAAGTAGGAATTGACTTTTAAAACAAAATTTTTATATTACTTGTTTTATAAGCTTATAAAGACAAAATGTCCCTTTCATCCCCCTTCTCCCCTAAATACTTGTATATCGCTTTTATCAAGAGCTGCACGCATACACGTCCTATCTCAACGAGATTCTCCACCGAGTTGGGGAAAAACAGAAAGAAAGAAAGAAAGAATATCATAAAATAAGTTAATGCAAAATATGCTTATATAAAGCTTTTATTAAAAACTGGTGGGAGAAGTTTTCAGTTAATGAATAAGACATGTCTGACAAAACAATCATTTAACTATCTCATACCCTTTCAATTACAATCGACTTACATTCTTACGTTCTTTTAACAAAGATTTATTTAAATATCACTTTTTAGGTGCCTTCGTAATTATACAAATAGTACGTAGCACCTATAGACGTTACCTGGTTCGTCCGTCTGTCCGCATATGGGGCATTCTCACAATCTTTTGACTTTCATGTCCATGAATAATAATTTTTTATTTAATACACTTTTTTGTGTTTTTTTTATTTCATATACTGGGGAACATCCCATTGCCTGATTGCATAATAATATTAACGAGATAAATAAGTTTTGGACGATGTTGGGGGGTCCAAATACCGGGAAAACTCATTTACCGTCCCGTGTCCCTGATGCTGATTTTTAAATTTGGAGCTGTCTGGATAAAATTGTTTCAATAAAAATAATTCGATGTAATTTTTTTCTGAATCTGGAACTATTGTTTTATAAAAATATGTAGCTAAAAATTAACCTGCACACATTTTTAGGGTTGTTATTATTTTTTAAACTCTGTCCCTGGGTTTTAGATTCCTTACCATCCCTCTTCTAAAATTATACAGAAAATCATTTCAGATGCAGCCACTGAATATTTTTAAAGTTTTTTCTCATCCAGAAGTATGCTAGAGAAATAATATCTAAAATTCTTTTGCAGGAAATTTACTGTAGGATTTAAATCAGCATTTAAATATCAATTTCAAGCATCGTGGCTTTATTGGTAGTCTCACCGCCCCCAAGGTTTATTCCTGCACTTTTAGTGGTAAATTAGAAAAAAAAAATTAATTTAATCCAATGTTAATAAATGTTTCTAAAAATCAATGAACATCGTGGCTATCACTTAGTCTTAACATGATTTTCCTAAAAATAGGTGGTAATTTTCCTTACCGTCCCTTTTTTTACCATTTCGTCCCTTTTTTCCTATACCGTCCCCTTTTTTTTTACCTTACCGTCCCTTCTTTAACACCCTTTTAAGACAATGTTATACAAAAATTCTGTATTAAAAGTTGTTATTATTTCTTATTTGAATGTCCTGTGGGTACTATGCAAATTCATTATAAGTAAAAATTTAGAAGAAAATATAAAGTTATAGTGGTAAAGTGGTAAGGGAAATTAAACTCGCAAGTTTAACTTAAACCTCAGTTAAATAAAAAAATTTTCGCTGCTGACCATTCTTTCTTTATTTTGAATCATTAAGGCATTCGTCTATCAGATGTTAAAATGATAAATGTGATAAATGTTATTTTAGCAAGTTTAATTTCGCCAGATTTTTTCCCCCCAAAAGTTAAAAGATTGTGAGAATGCCCCATATAACAGCGCAAAAACTACTCAACCGAATGGTTTAAAATTTAATATATAGAATCGTTGCAGAATTTTGCGAGTCATTTCAAATTTTTTGAAAATCGAATCAAAACTTAAAAAGATATTAATAAAAGTTTTCTTCATTTTATTAAAACCTATCATACGTAATTTAATTCAGTCACATCCCATGATAGGTAATGATTCTAGGTTGCCATGGTGATTATGTCCTATTTAAGATAGAGCCCTATTTTTGCTGTATTACTTCATTTAATATAATATATAATCATAATAAATTTTGTATTCATGAATTTTCGCATAAGAGTGCAACAACTATTGCACGAAGATCTGAATATTTATAAAACTAATTATAATCACATTTGCCACGTTTGACGTATAATTTCCGACTTGTTATTTATTAAGTTTGTTAAAAATTTTCTAAGAAATTCTTTTAAAACTGGAAAGAAATTTAAAGCAAATAAGAAATTTTAAAGCTTGCTTTCTTAAAAAGTATATGTTCCACTTGCACAAAACTGTAAAGAAAGGTCTTAACAACTTCTGAATTTTGCTTTGTAAGAAATTAAATATACATTCATTATTAATTTTGAGTCACAGATGTGTGTACATTTCTTCAAAGTTTGATGCCGCCCCACCAGTGGCTGAGAGGTTCTGCTCTCGAAGCTGGTAGACGGGAGGTGCTGGGTTCGATCCCAATCGCGCCCGTCGGCCTAATCGTTCGGATTTTTCGTGGTTTTCTTCGAACCTTGGATTTCCAAGCGTTAATACGGGTTAGGTTTCCTTAGAAAGACCCCCACGAAGGGCACTCCCCCCTGTGCCTATATCCCTCGTGCAGATAATTGGCCGTCATAAATACAACCAACAAAAATTGATGCACTACATACAAGTTAACACGCTCATAAATTATCATATAAGCTTATTGTATATACATATAATTATTACTGTATATATATTATTATTATTGTATGGATAATAGTAATAATAATAATTTCTATTATTACTTAATTTATTAACGCCTAATTAAAATGACCTAAATTTGAATCTAAACTTGCATTCTTTCAATATTAAAAAGAATAATCTTGTAATAGTCGGAAATTCAAAAACATTTTATAAACATAAACAATCACTCATTTAAAAATTACGTAAAATGCTTTTTTTTTTCATGTAAAAACTTTATTATGTATGAAAAGCATCTTTAGTTTTTTATAAAACTAACAATTGCTATTTTATCATCCTTATAGGTTCTACATGATTTTTATAAAGTAAGGGGCTCTGTCTCCTACGAGCTACGCTCGCCAACCCCTCGTTCAGACACCGAAGACTCTAAAGACAGTCTAATTTGATCAGATTTAAAAAAATTACGGAAGAATGACTTATAATTAAAAAAACAGTAGCAATCTACCTGTAAACGGGTTTCCATTCATTTCCCTTTGATTGGGGAATTTTAAGGCCAAATCAGCTGCTGTTGAGATCTAACGGCTGTTTTTTCGTCAAAATTCTTTTGTTGTTAATAAGGAAATATTATTTGCGCTGTCTTAGAATTCACAACAGTAGTTAAAAAGACAATCTCAAAATATGGAATAAGTATCTCCTGTAAATATATTTTTTTTAATTTAAACTATTTTACAATCTTGTTATTTGGTCATTTTAAATATGACGTAATTTCCTTCACTTACGGCTTTTAACGCATATTAATGTATATATGAATTTAAATTTTTCCTTCTCTTTTAGAATTCCCGTATAAATATAGTTTTTAATGATGTAATTTTCAATACTTTCCTGCTTTTAAAATGTATTCATTTAATTCTAATTTGAAAGGGGGTTTTTTCTGTTATTAATAGTCACGTGTAGATAATTTTTTATTTTGCAAGAACTATTATCTTTACACTGTTTTTACAATTGGCAACAATTTAAAATAATAACCTTTTCTAAAATATGGAAAAAATATCTCTCCAAATGTTGATAATATGAATTTAAAATGGAAATAAAGCATCATAAAATTAATCAAATTAAAAAGATAAATTCAGTCTTCACACTGGAGCTTCTAATAGGAGCTTCTATAATATAATCCTTAGAAAAAATTATTCAATTCATATATATAGTTTTTGCTCTTATTTACTGCTTAACGCATATTAATGAATTTATTATTTTAAAGTTCACTTTCTATTTTTAATATTCATGTGAAAAGACTTTTGTATTTAGAAAGGGAATATTTTTATTTGCGCTGCCTTAGAAATGGCAGCAATAGTTTAAAAGATCATCAAGAAATGTGAAATAAATGTCTAGTGTAAATATATTTTTTAATTTAAACTGCTTGGCTATATTATTATTTGGTCATTTTAAATATAACGTAATTTCCTCCATTGACGAATTTAACGCATATTAATGAATTTATTATTTTAAAATTTTCTTTCTCTTTTAAAATTCACGAGTAAATATAGTTTTTAAGACGTAATTTTCAATATTTTCCTGCTTTTGATACGTATTCATTTAATTCTGATTTAAAAGTGGGTTTTTTTTTCTGTTCATTTAAATTTGTTTTCGGCAATTATTATTTTTACGTATTCCTCAAGAACGTGATTTGTGTTAGATTTGTTTACCCGAAACATGCCAGCTCAAAAAGCTATTTCGGTGACGAATTTTATGTTCATCGGCCGAAACTTTCAATTGTAGCAGCACAAAGAAACCGTTAAAGTGGACGTGCATGAGAGTCGCTCATTTCTATGAAACAGTTAAAATAGTTATTGTGTGTATAGTAACACATAAAACCATATTAAAAAATTTTAAGAATGATAGAATTGTACGTTACCTCTTTAATCCACGGGATTTCCAGCAAACCATGCACCCACTGACCTGTAGTTAGGAAAAGTCCGGTTCAAACACCCATTCCTTTCATAAATAATTACCTAAAAACAAAACAAAACGGGGCGACCACCCTCATATACACAGTAACGTACAACATAAAATAATAATTGTGTACACAGTAACATACAAATCTATCAAGGGAGGGCAAACAAATTTTTAAAGGAATGATTAAAAAGGGCAAAATATTAATTAAAAATACAATTGTGTATTACTATATTAATTTTCGGAGCTTTGGTCGATTGACACTCGTGTTACCTTCTTAGTGTGAATGTATTGTGTCTGCCTCACTCACATGACTTGACGGGAAACCTCCGCCTCATTCGGAAGCAAGAGGAGGGCGCGATTATACTTCAACTCACCTCATGGCAAGTCGATGCTGTTCCTGCCCACAAGGAGCATAACGAGGTTGCGATATTCGTGTTTCCCATCACATGTCAAAGACCTTCTTTCGAGTACCTGTCGGAGTAACATATTACCGTACAAAATATAGCTTCTGCCTCTCGCGGTATCGTATAGAGAGGGCTTTCTCTATTTTTATTCAGGTGATATTATTTATTCTGCTTTACTTATCTTCGTTTTGCTGCCAGTCTGGCACGCTATAGCATGCACAGTCTTTCAACATGAATAATATACATGATCTTTGTTGATATATTCGATGCAATTGCGAAAGTTTTCAATGTTGGGAACGCGCATAAAATTTTTGAAACTCATTTAGGATAAAAATCTTTGCATTTTAAAACTTACACGCTGCAAGATAAGCGTAATCATGTACATTCTTGCAACATTACGAAAATCGATTTGCTTTAAATCCCGACAGAAGTTTTATTTAGCTTATGCAACGGCTGTTTCACAACTCTGGCGCATGGAACAGACTTCCGTAGTAATCAAAATCTCACATGTTCTAAATGATGCATAAAGTCCGCTCGTGGAAAATTTTGGCATTTAAATTTGTTTTCGGCAATTAATATCTTTACGTATTCCTCAAGAACGTGATATGTGTTAGATATGTTTACCGAAACATGTCAGCTCAAAAAGTTATTTCGGTGACGAATTTGATGTTCATCGGCCGAAACTTTTAAATTTAGCAGGACAACCATGCACCCACTGCAGCAAACCATGCACCCACTGGCCTGTAGTTAGAAAAAGTCGGTTCAAACACCCATTCCTTTCATAAATTATTACCTAAAACAAAGGAAAACGGGGCGATCTACCACATAAACACAGTAACGTACAGAATAAAATAATAATTGTGTACACAGTAACATACAAATCTATCAAGGGAGGCAAACAAATTTTTAAAGGAATGATTTAAAAAAGGGCAAAATATTATTTAAAAATACAATTGTGTGTTACTATATTAATTTCTGGAGCTTTGGTCGATTGACACTCGTGTTACCTTCTTAGTGTGAATGTAATGTGTCTGCCTCACTCACATAACATGACGGGAAACCTCCGCCTCATTCGGAAGCAAGAGGAGGGCGCGATTATACTTCAACTCACCTCATGGCAAGTCGACGCTGTTCCTGCCCACAAGGAGCATAACGAGGTTGCGATATTCGCGTTTCCCATCACATGTCAAAGAGCTTCTTTCGAGTACCTGTCGGAGTAACATATCACCGTACAACATATAGCTTCTGCCTCTCGCGGTATCGTATAGAGAGGGCTTTCTCTATTTTTATTCATGTGATATTATTTATTCTGCTTTACTTGTCTTCGTTTTGCTGCCTACCCGACACGCTATAGCATGCACAATCTTTCAACATGAATAATATACACGAACTTTGTTTATGTATTCGATGCAATTGCGAATGTTTTCGATGTTGGGAACGCGCACAAAATTTATGAAACTCATTTAGGAGAATATCTTTGCATTTTAAAACTTACACGCTGCAAGACAACCGTAATCATGTACATTCTTGCAACAGTACGAAAATCGATTTGCTTTAAATCCCGACAGAAGTTTTATTTAGCTTATGCAACGGCTGTTCACAACACTGGTGCATGGAACAGACTTCCGTAGCCGTCAAAACCTCAGATGTTCTAAATGATAGAGAAAATCAGCTCGTGAAAATTTTTAGCATTTAAATATTATTTCGGCAGTTATTATCTTTACGTATTCCTCAAGAACGTGATTAGTGTTAGATATGTTTACCGAAACATGCCAGCTCAAAAAGATATTTCTGTGACGAATTTGATGTTCATCGGCCGAAACTTTTAATTTTAGCAGCCCAAAGAATCCGTTAGAGTGGCCGTGCACGAGAGTCGCTCATTTCTATGAAACAATTAAAATATTTCTTGTGTCTATAGTAACACACAAAACTATATTAAAAAATTTTAAGAATGATAGAATTGTACGTTACTTCTCTAATCCACAGGATTTCCAGCAAACAATGCACCCACTGTCCTGTAGTTAGAAAAAGTCCTGTTCAAACACCCATTCCTTTCATAAATTATTACCTAAAAAACAAAACAAAACGGGGCGACCACCCTCATATACACAGTAACGTACAACATAAAATAATAATTGTGTACACAGTAACATACAAATCTATCAAGGGAGGGCAAACAAATTTTTAAAAGAATAATAAAAAAGGGCAAAATATTAATTAAAAATACGATTGTGTGTTACTATATTAATTTTCGGAGCTTTGGGCAATTGACACTCGTGTTACCTTCTTAGTGTGAATGTATTGTGTGTTCTTCACTCACATGACATGACGGGAAACCTTCGCCTCATTCGGAAGCAAGAGGAGGGCGCGATTATACTTCAACTCACCTCATGGCAAGTGCGAAATTTGACTTTCCATAAGACTTTTAGCATTAGTGCGAAATCCGGCAATTTTATTGGCTATCGGTGAACCGAACTTCTTTCCCTAAAAGGAAAAAATCCATTTTACAAGTAACAGCGCTGCTACTCATTTCATCAATTGTATTTCTTGATAACAATAACTTGATGCATTAAAAAAAAGCGTATATATTTCTCAAACTGAACACAAAATCAATTGTTGTAAAGTTAATAACATAATATATAATTAATTATTAAATTTGATTTAATATTCTATAAGAAAATTATCAACAATTCTAAAACCTCATTGACTTAGTTAAATAATGATAAAATAATGAGATTGTTATAATAAGCTGCTTAGAACTTTTTTTTTTTTTTTTTTTTTTTTTTTACTCAAATGTTTGCAATCCGTGTTCAAGTTCTGGCAGCTTAACTAAAAATAAGTAATTGAAGTTCCAACTAGATATATAAAAATATTTTTCTATGTCAGTTTAAAAGATATTATTATTGCATTTAAGTAGATACTTTATTTTAATTATATAACATTAGCTCCTAAGTGGTATTATGTAGTAAAATTTAATCACAATATTATATTTCGAATAACAAATGTAAAGCTACTGATAATAAATTAATAAGTAAAGATAAAAACAAAAATCTCCATAATAATAATAATAATAATCGTTATTTTAAATATATATATTGACACTAATAGCAAAATATTTTTCATTGTTCATGTTTGATGTATACATTTTTATTGACATATATATATATATATATATATAATAAAACTTTTTGCGAATAATTATTAAATCACAGATATATATATATATATATTTGTTTTTGTTGCATTTTTACCATACATTCAATTATTTAAAGTATAGTAATTTACTGTCTTCAATGGTTAAATTACCATTAAAATATATATTATTAATGTAATTTATAGATAAAGGATAAATAATTCATTTTTAAAGATGAATAATTTAATAATTTAATTCTGTTAATTACTATTTATATGTTACTGGAGTTCTAGCATAAAAATACTTTTCATGAAAGTGTAGAAGATATTAAAATTAAATTTTAATAAATATTCATTTTAAACATACAGTTTATATATGATAAGAATTTAGTAGTATTGAATATACAATAAAAATATTAGAAAGCAGCTGATAATTGATAAATACTCTTATATATGAAAGATAATTCTTACTTTTGAGAAATGAACACTTTAATAAATTACTTCTGCTAATTATATATATATATATATATGTATATACTATTATCAAACAGTTTACATATGATATTGATATTTTTATTTATAAAATTTCTATCTCTTATAATAAGCCTATTGAATATTTTAATCAATGGAAAATATTAGTAAATGAAAAATTAACTATGGCTTTAAAAAATAATATTGCTGATTTGGTTTCTATTAATACAAAGCATTTTTTCCAACAAATTACTAAATTACAAAAAAAACTACGTTATTACATATGTAGACAAATCTCCTAACAATTATGCTATTCTATGTAAATCATATTATCACCAACTTCTTACAAATTGTATTTCTTCTAATATGTCATTTCAAAAAATTAATGAAAATGTAATTGTAAATAATCGTAAAATTCGAAGTTATTATAAACTATTAAATATTTTATCTACTAACTTTAATTATCCATATTTAGTTCTTATTCCCAAATTTCATAAAACTCCAATTAAATTTAGGACTGTAACTATTGGTTGCAATACATATGATAATAAAGCCAATAAACTTCTCTTAAAAATTCTTAATCAATTATATGTACTTACAACAAACAATGATAATACACATTGTATAAAAAATAGCTATCAACTTGTCAATATTTTAAAAAATCTTCATTGTGTTTATAATATAACGACATATGACTTCAAAGATCTTTTTAATAATATAGACCTATTAGATTTACATAAAATTATAACTGCATTATTTAAAAAGTATTATAAAAAACTGGAATTACCATCTAATATAGATATTGCATATTTTAAAGCTTTAACTAACTTCATTATATATAATAATTATATATTGCAAGATAACACTTTATATTTACAGCATGTCGGTATACCACAAGGCGGTTGTACTTCCAGTTTACTCTCAGATTTATACTTATATCATTATGAACGTAATTTTACTAATAATAATCTACATTTATATCGTTATATTGATGACATAATTTTAATTGATACTGATCAATCTGCAATTACTCGATTTCCAGTTGATTATCCCACTAATTTGGAATTAACGGAAAACCTTTTATCTAACAATACAATTAACTTCTTAGATCTTAAAATTACAATAAAAGACAACAAAACAATCACAGATTTATATGACAAACGTAAAGATTTTAAATTCAAAGTTAATACATTTACAAATTTTAAATCTTGTCTACATCATTCTGTATTTCGAAATATAATACTTAATCATTTCTATAGAATAAAATGTTTATGTTCTTCTCCTCTAATTAACAATAATATTAAAAAAACTAATTTATGATGCATTAAATCATGGTTTTCCAAAAAAATCCATATATTCATTAATATACAATTAGTACTTTTCTTACATGATCTTTTAAAACAAATTAACACATGCGTAAACAAAATTACAAAAAAATGATAAAATAAAAAAAAATCTATAAAAAATTAAAAATTGTAAAATAATATAAAAAAATTATTATAGGCTGGTTGGGTGGGTAGATGATAGAGTACGGAGGAAGGTGGTATTACCTGGATAATACGCAATGGTTAATTATAAAAAAAGGGGGGGGGTCTTTTGTATTATTACTATACTTTGGATACGTATTTTATATGGATGTTGATTTGATATTTTATATGTAATTGGAGAATTTCATTAATATTATAACTAGCTTAATTATTGATTAATCTTATTTACAATCATTTGTTATTAAATTTTGATTTACTAAGGACAATATCATATTAATTACTAATTGTATGTCATTTTTATAGTGATTAATATACATATAAGTATGTTTAATATAAATATAGTTATACTGCATGTATTAAAATTGGGTAATTATTTTTATTATTATTCCTCTATTCTTTTTAATATTTATCTATTTTCAATTTATTATCGGTTTAATGTTTTTGAATGTCCCACATTCATACTTTTTGGATTTTTATGGATGTATGAAAATAATCCACACTCTATATTTGTGCTTTTTAAGTAATGGGAATTTAAGTATCATTTAACCTTCTGTATAATTCCATATGTTTTTTATTTCCTGTTCATTTTATAATTATCTTATATATAATTGATTTAAAAAATAATTTTTATATTATTTTTAATAATTATTTATGTTAATTATTACTGAAATTATTTTGTTTTATAGCATATAGCTATATGCTATATATTATCAATGTTCTAGAATTATTTAAATTCTTAGTTTAGTTTAAATAAGTTAGCTAATAGAATAATTTGTATGCTTTTAAATTTTATTAACATGTTTTTTTTTTAAATACATTGTGTGGTTTATATTAGGTTTATAATTATCTATATATAAGGATATGTTTGGTTTTGCTGTTTAAAAAATTATTTACATTCAAATGCTTACAAATATTTATCTTGTGATAGTTGAATAAAAGTAATACTAGATGGCAGCACCAAAAAATTTGTCTTTTGAAGATAGCTCTAAATTTTAATTTTTCTAGCTCCATTTCAGTTATAATTAACTACACCAGGGGGTATTTTTAGCTAAATTTTGACGATAATGTTAAACAGTTATTAGTTAATTTAATAGTGCATTTTAAATAATGTAATTACGATCTATTTATTTTATATTATATTAAATGTATTTAACGTGGTATTTCAAAATTTATTTCAAATTGTATTAACTGCATCCTTTGGTATCAATTACTGTGATTTCTTAACTGTTTTATTCACCTTAATCTTTTTGATATTCTGGTAGCCATGTGCGTGGATATTTGTAAAATACTGAAATATTAAACGGTATGGTGTTTATTATTTATATTTTATATCCTATAAATATTTAAATAGGTTTTATTGATTCTTCCATTTCATATATGTTTCTATTCTGTTTTCATTTTTAATCAATTCACTTGATTTTAATGGTTGTTTGGGCACAGGGGAAAATAATTTTTAGCTTTGGCTTATTTTTCTCACAGAAAACAACCCTTTTGCTTATATCATTGAATTCTGTGCCCTTGACAACGTAATTCAATGTATAAGCTTTTCCATTTTTTATCGGTGTCCACTTTTTTCTTTTTCTTCCATAATAATTCTTATAATAAATTATTATTTTTTTTAATACTTACAGCTTTAATTCATAACATATGATGGTGGTAGGTTATGTTTAATTAATGGTTATATATATATATATATATATATATATATATAAAACCATTAATTAAACATAACCTACCACCGTCAATTATTATGAATTAAAGCTGTAAGTATTAAAATATATATATATATTATAAGAATTATTATGGAAGAAAAAAGAAAAAAGCTCTGTTGGAATAAACTTCAACTGTGCTACTCCAGCCTTAAATATGATTTGGTCCAGTTGGAAATAATATTCGTACCCTTCATTATGACCTAATTACATGGTATACAGGAGTTTCCGTGTTAAAGTAGTTTCATCATGTAAATGCTATAGTTATAGCTCGGATGAATGAAACTAGCGCTGCAGTTCGCAGCCAAGTCCAACTAATAAGAGTGAATTATGTCATCCAGGTATCGGTCCGGATAGCCTAACAGGTAAGGCATTGGCACGGCACGCCAAGTATCCAGGTTCGATCCCTGGTCTGGACATTTTTCGCTCTGTTGGAATAAACTTCAACTGTGCTACTCCAGCCTTAAATATGATTTGATCCAGTTGGAAAGAATATTCGTACCCTTCATTATGACCTAATTACATGGTATACAGGAGTTTCCGTGTTAAAGTAGTTTCATCATGTAAATGCTATAGTTATAGCTCGGATGAATGAAACTAGCGCTGCAGTTCGCAGCCAAGTCCAACTAATAAGAGTGAAATTATGTCATCCAGGTATCGGTCCGGATAGCCTAACAGGTAAGGCATTGGCACGGCACGCCAAGTATCCAGGTTCGATCCCTGGTCTGGACATTTTTCGCTCTGTTGGAATAAACTTCAAATGTGCTACTCCAGCCTTAAATATGATTTGGTCCAGTTGGAAAGAATATTCGTACCCTTCATTATGACCTAATAACATGGTATACAGGAGTTTCCGTGTTAAAGTAGTTTCATCATGTAAATGCTATAGTTATAGCTCGGATGAATGAAACTAGCGCTGCAGTTCGCAGCCAAGTCCAACTAATAAGAGTGAATTATGTCATCCAGGTATCGGTCCGGATAGCCTAACAGGTAAGGCATTGGCACGGCACGCCAAGTATCCAGGTTCGATCCCTGGTCTGGACATTTTTCGCTCTGTTGGAATAAACTTCAACTGTGCTACTCCAGCCTTAAATATGATTTGGTCCAGTTGGAAAGAATATTCGTACCCTTCATTATGACCTAATTACATGGTATACAGGAGTTTCCGTGTTAAAGTAGTTTCATCATGTAAATGCTATAGTTATAGCTCGGATGAATGAAACTAGCGCTGCAGTTCGCAGCCAAGTCCAACTAATAAGAGTGAAATTATGTCATCCAGGTATCGGTCCGGATAGCCTAACAGGTAAGGCATTGGCACGGCACGCCAAGTATCCAGGTTCGATCCCTGGTCTGGACATTTTTCGCTCTGTTGGAATAAACTTCAACTGTGCTACTCCAGCCTTAAATATGATTTGGTCCAGTTGGAAAGAATATTCGAACCCTTCATTATGACCTAATAACATGGTATACAGGAGTTTCCGTGTTAAAGTAGTTTCATCATGTAAATGCTATAGTTATAGCTCGGATGAATGAAACTAGCGCTGCAGTTCGCAGCCAAGTCCAACTAATAAGAGTGAATTATGTCATCCAGGTATCGGTCCGGATAGCCTAACAGGTAAGGCATTGGCACGGCACGCCAAGTATCCAGGTTCGATCCCTGGTCTGGACATTTTTCGCTCTGTTGGAATAAACTTCAACTGTGCTACCCCAGCCTTAAATATGATTTGGTCCAGTTGGAAAGAATATTCGTACCCTTCATTATGACCTAATTACATGGTATACAGGAGTTTCCGTGTTAAAGTAGTTTCATCATGTAAATGCTATAGTTATAGCTCGGATGAATGAAACTAGCGCTGCAGTTCGCAGCCAAGTCCAACTAATAAGAGTGAATTATGTCATCCAGGTATCGGTCCGGATAGCCTAACAGGTAAGGCATTGGCACGGCACGCCAAGTATCCAGGTTCGATCCCTGGTCTGGACATTTTTCGCTCTGTTGGAATAAACTTCAACTGTGCTACTCCAGCCTTAAATATGATTTGGTCCAGTTGGAAAGAATATTCGTACCCTTCATTATGACCTAATTACATGGTATACAGGAGTTTCCGTGTTAAAGTAGTTTCATCATGTAAATGCTATAGTTATAGCTCGGATGAATGAAACTAGCGCTGCAGTTCGCAGCCAAGTCCAACTAATAAGAGTGAATTATGTCATCCAGGTATCGGTCCGGATAGCCTAACAGATAAGGCATTGGCACGGCACGCCAAGTATCCAGGTTCGATCCCTGGTCTGGACATTTTTCGCTCTGTTGGAATAAACTTCAACTGTGCTACTCCAGCCTTAAATATGATTTGGTCCAGTTGGAAAGAATATTCGTACCCTTCATTATGACCTAATTACATGGTATACAGGAGTTTCCGTGTTAAAGTAGTTTTATCATGTAAATGCTATAGTTATAGCTCGGATGAATGAAACTAGCGCTGCAGTTCGCAGCCAAGTCCAACTAATAAGAGTGAATTATGTCATCCAGGTATCGGTCCGGATAGCCTAACAGGTAAGGCATTGGCACGGCACGCCAAGTATCCAGGTTCGATCCCTGGTCTGGACATTTTTCGCTCTGTTGGAATAAACTTCAACTGTGCTACTCCAGCCTTAAATATGATTTGGTCCAGTTGGAAAGAATATTCGTACCCTTCATTATGACCTAATTACATGGTATACAGGAGTTTCCGTGTTAAAGTAGTTTCATCATGTAAATGCTATAGTTATAGCTCGGATGAATGAAACTAGCGCTGCAGTTCGCAGCCAAGTCCAACTAATAAGAGTGAATTATGTCATCCAGGTATCGGTCCGGATAGCCTAACAGGTAAGGCATTGGCACGGCACGCCAAGTATCCAGGTTCGATCCCTGGTCTGGACATTTTTCGCTCTGTTGGAATAAACTTCAACTGTGCTACTCCAGCCTTAAATATGATTTGGTCCAGTTGGAAAGAATACTCGTACCCTTCATTATGACCTAATTACATGGTATACAGGAGTTTCCGTGTTAAAGTAGTTTCATCATGTAAATGCTATAGTTATAGCTCGGATGAATGAAACTAGCGCTGCAGTTCGCAGCCAAGTCCAACTAATAAGAGTGAATTATGTCATCCAGGTATCGGTCCGGATAGCCTAACAGGTAAGGCATTGGCACGGCACACCAAGTATCCAGGTTCGATCCCTGGTCTGGACATTTTTCGCTCTGTTGGAATAAACTTCAACTGTGCTACTCCAGCCTTAAATATGATTTGGTCCAGTTGGAAAGAATATTCGTACCCTGCATTATGACCTAATTACATGGTATACAGGAGTTTCCGTGTTAAAGTAGTTTCATCATGTAAATGCTATAGTTATAGCTCGGATGAATGAAACTAGCGCTGCAGTTCGCAGCCAAGTCCAACTAATAAGAGTGAATTATGTCATCCAGGTATCGGTCCGGATAGCCTAACAGGTAAGGCATTGGCACGGCACGCCAAGTATCCAGGTTCGATCCCTGGTCTGGACATTTTTCTCTCTGTTGGAATAAACTTCAACTGTGCTACTCCAGCCTTAAATATTTATATGTATATTATTCACTATAAGAGTGGCATACTATTAGTAATTAATATGATATTGTCCTTAGTAAATTAAAATTTAATAACAAATAATTGTAAATTAGATTAATGAATAATTAAGCTAATTATAATATTAATGAAAATCTCCAATTTACATATAAAATATCAAATCAACATCCACATAAAATACATAACAAAAATATAGTAATAATACAAGAGCCCCGCTTTTTTTTTTATAAATAATTAACCATTGCGTATTATCCAGACAACACCACCCTCCTCCGTACTCTAACATCTGCCCACCCAACCAACCTATGATATTTTTTTATATTATTTTACAATTTTTAATTTTTTATAGATATTTTTTTATTTTATAATTTTTTTGTAATTTTGTTTACGCATGTGTTAATTTGTGTTTATAGATCATGTAAGAAAAGTACTAATTGTATATTAATGAATATATGAATTTTTTTGGAAAACCATGATTTAATGCATCATAAATTAGTTTTTTAATATTATTGTTAATTAGAGGATAAGAACATAAACATTTAATTCTATATAAATGATTAAGTATTATATTACGAAATACAGAATGATGTAGACAAGATTTAAAATTTGTAAATGTATTAACTGTGAATTTAAATTCTTTACGTTTGTCATATAAATCTGTGATTGTTTTATTGTCTTTTATTGTAATTTTAAGATCTAAGAAGTTAATTGTATTGTTAGATAAAAGGTTTTCCGTTAATTCCAAATTAGTGGGATAATCAACTGGAAATCGAGTAATTGCAGATTGATCAGTTTCAATTAAAATGATGTCATCAATATAACGATATAAATGTAGATTATTATTAGTAAAATTACGTTCATAATGAGATAAGTATAAGTCTGAGAGTAAACTGGAAGTACAACCGCCTTGTGGTATACCGACATGCTGTAAATATAAAGTATTATCTTGCAATATATAATTATTATAGATAATGAAGTTAGTTAAAGATTTAAAATATGCAATATCTATATTAGATGGTAATTCCAGTTTTTTATAATACTTTTTAAATAATGCATTTATAATTTTATGTAAATCTAATAGGTCTATATTATTAAAAAGATCTTTGAAGTCATATGTCGTTATATTACAAACAGAATGAAGATTTTTTAAAATATTAACAAGTTGATAGCTATTTTTTATACAATGTGTATTATCATTGTTTGTAGTAAGTTCATATATTTGATTAAGAATTTTTAAGAGAAGTGTATTGGCTTTATTATTATATGTATTACAACCAATAGTAACAGTCCTAAATTTAATAGGAGTTTTATGAAATTTGGGAATAAGAACTAAATATGGATAATTAAAATTAGTCGATAAAATATTTAAAAGTTTATAATAACTTCGAATTTTACGATTATTTACAATAACATTTTCATTAATTTTTTGAAAAGACTTATTAGAAGAAATAGAATTTGTAAGAAGTTGGTGATAATATGATTTACATATAATAGCAAAATTGTTAGGAGATTTGTCTACATATGTAATAACGAAGTTTTTTTGTAGTTTAGTAATTTGTTGGAAATAATGCTGTGTATTAATAGAAACCAAATCAGCAATATTATTTTTTAAAGCCATAGTTAATTTATCAATTACTAATATCTTCCATTGATTAAAATATTCAATAGGCTTATTATAAGAGATAGAAATTTTATAAATAAAAATATCAATAACATATGTAAACTGTTTGATAATAGATTTAACATTAAATTTAGATGGAAGTCTATATTTAGTACCATAACCCATTAGTTGTTTCAATTTAAAATCATGAACAATATCAAGATTTCCAGTGATTATATGTCCATGATCATTGTTTATGTATTTTTTTAGAGTGGGGTGTTTGCAGTTACACGGAAAAGTACTTGCAGCAGATGTATTTTTTGAAAATGTATTGTAGTTAAAAAATTTTCTCCCAATTGTATTCGGATATTTAAAGGTTTTTGATATATGAAGATTACTGATAGGAAAAAAACAATTTTTATCATTAATTATAGAATTGATATTAATTTTATTAAAAATGTGATTTGAAAAAGTAATTATCATTTGAGTATTCATGTTCTGAATTTTGTGGGGTTTTTTTGTATATTAATATTTAAAAGATTAACCCTACTCATAATAAGGTCAAAGTAAATCTCAGAGAAATGTTTAGAGAAAGATTTACTTAGAAAGACATTTAAATGTTGTACCAGCTGTTTCTTTTTAATAGCAAAGATGTTTTTACGAATTAACAACCAGTTATAATTCTCTAAGTAATTTCGTTGAAGATCATTAATTTGTTTTGTGATAGATTTTTTGGAAACTACAACTGATGATGAACCCTTTCCGCGTTTATTACGTGTTGTTTTAGCATTTAAATTATGATTAAGAGTGGGATAAATTGGAGAATAATCAATATTGTTATTTATAGATGTGAAGACTTTGACAGGTCTGTTAAATACTTCACTGTTAAGTCCATAAGGATAAATTGTGTTATAATATTTCATATATGATGATTCCATATAAAGACGTTCTGATTTATTTTTTAGAATTTGAAGGATTTCAATTGTCGTATTTTTAAAAAGATGCCTATGAAAATGTTGAATTTCAGCTGTAGATTGTATATTTTTTGCTTTGTTATTATTAGAGTCTGATCGATGATGATTGATTCGTTTATGAATTGGACCTGATGTTTCACCAATATATTTCATATTACATAAGTTGCACTTTATACTATAAATAACATTAAATGCTTTACAAAAACTTGAATAATTAGGATCTGAGACAATTTGTGTCTGAGCAGCGTATGGACATGTCTTGCACCGAGAATCATAGCACTTACGAAAAAATAAAGAACGAGGGGGAGAGTATAAATGGTCGCTGGATGACGATCCAGGAACAACCCAATTATTATTCCTGTACCGGGCACTACACTGCATAGATGCTAAGTGTATCTTGCCAGTATCGAGATGTTTACTAAGAACTGCCATATAAAAATTATGTATGGAAAATGCAATAATTGCCATAAAAATAAGAAATTTTAATAATAAAAATTAATAATTTAATTAAATTAGCCTTGATTAAATAATAAAACTTGAGTATGAAAAAATATATACAATATTTACAATCATAGAAGCAGAACGCAGAAACAATCTTCAAATTATCCAAAACCAAATTATGATAACCCAAATAACGTAGATTAATAATAGCAAGAAACCACTAGACTATTTTATAACAAATAAGTCTAAAAAGATCCGCATAACATCCAAATCCTAGAACAACTATAACCATGCAAAGACAACCAAAACGCTTACCCAACTAACTACTCAGATCAAAGTAATATGAATTTAAACTAAAGCAAATTAACATTAAATCTATGAATAGAAATAATTATTGCTACCATATTAATGTATATATAAAATGATTATCTCTACAGAATTATGTAAAGCTATAGCACAAATAGAAAATATATAGGACAATATCATACACTAACTACAAGAAAATTCAGATAAAATCATAACTAGAAAATTAAAAAACATTAAATAAATCTCTGCAATGATAGGAATGAAAAAATTAATGGAATCCTAAAATAGGTATCAGATAACTACATGGTAGAAATCTTATTGATAATACACATAGATTGTGCGCTAATTGCAGCAATGATCTAAGCGTATAATATTTAAAAGATTGCTAAATAATTTAGCGACCTGGGAATATATAAAAATATATATAAGATACCTTAAGGAAAAAATACATCAAAATGAATTGTTGACATTCAAAATGAAAAGATATTTAAAATATCGTAAAAAGCATACATTCATAATTACTTGCGCAAATGCATCATAGTAATTTGAATGCTAATATATTACCATTAATTAAACATAACCTACCACCGTCAATCATTATGAATTAAAGCTGTAAGTATTAAAAAATATATATATATATTATAAGAATTATTATGGAAGAAAAAAGAAAAAAGTGGACACCGACAAAAATTGAAAAGCTTATACATTGAATTACGTTATCAAGGGCACAGAATTCAATGATATAAGCGAAATGGTTGTTTTCTGTGGGAAAAATAAGCTAAAGCTAAAATTAATTTTCCCCTGTGCCCGAACAACCACTAAAATCAAGTGAATTGATTAAAAATGAAAGCAGAATAGAAACAAATAATATGAAATGGAAGAATCAATAAAACGTATTTAAATATTTATAGGATATAAAATATAAATAATAAACACCATACCGATTAATATTTCAGTATTTTACAAAAATCCATGTGCACATGTCTACCAGTATATCAAAAAGATTAAGGTGAATAAAACAGTTAAGAAATCACAGTAAATGATACCAAAGGATGCAGTTAATACATTTTGAAATAAAATTTGAAATACCTTGTAAAACAAATTTAATCTAATATAAAATAAATAGATATTAATTACATTATTTAAAATGCACTATTAAATTAATAGATAACAGTTTAACAATATCGTCAAAATTTAGCTAAAAATACCCCCTGGTGTATAAATTATAAGTGAAATGGAGCTAGAAAAATTAAAAATTAGAGCAATCTGAAAGAGACAAATTTGGTGCTGCCATCTATTATTAATTATATTAAACATCTATCGCAAGATAAAAATTTTGTAAGCTTTTGAATGTAAATAACTGTTTAAACAGCAAAACCAAACAAATCCTTATATATAGAGAATTATAAACCTAATATAAATCACACAATGTATTTAAAACTATTGTTAATAAAATTAAAAAGCATACAATATATTCTATTAGCTAACTTATTTAAACTAAACTAAGAGTTTAAATAATGCTAGAACATTGATAATATATAGCATATAGCTATATGCTATAAAACAAAATAAATTCAGTAATAATTAATATAAATAATTATTAAAAATAATAAAAAATTATTTTTTAATGAATTATATATTAGATATTTATAAAATGAACAGGAAATAAAAAACATGTGGAAGTATATAGAAGGTTAAATAATACTTAAAATCCCATTACTTAAAAAGCACAAATATAGAATGTGGATTATTTTCAGACATCCATAAAAATCAATAAAGTATGAATGTGGGACATTCAAAAACATTAAACCGATAATAAATATTAAAAAGAATAGAGGAATAATAATAAAAATAATTACCCAATTTTAATGCATACAGTATAACTATATTTATATTAAAACTATTTATATGTATATTATTCACTATAAGAGTGGCATACTATTAGTAATTAATATGATATTGTCCTTAGTAAATTAAAATTTAATAACAAATAATTGTAAATTAGATTAATGAATAATTAAGCTAATTATGATATTAATGAAAATCTCCAATTTACATATAAAATATCAAATCAACATCCACATAAAATACATAACAAAAATATAGTAATAATACAAGAGCCCCGCTTTTTTTTTATAAATAATTAACCATTGCGTATTATCCAGACAACACCACCCTCCTCCGTACTCTAACATCTGCCCACCCAACCAACCTATAATATTTTTTTATATTATTTTACAATTTTTAATTTTTTATAGATATTTTTTTATTTTATAATTTTTTTGTAATTTTGTTTACGCATGTGTTAATTTGTGTTTATAGATCATGTAAGAAAAGTACTAATTGTATATTAATGAATATATGAATTTTTTTGGAAAACCATGATTTAATGCATCATAAATTAGTTTTTTAATATTATTGTTAATTAGAGGAGAAGAACATAAACATTTAATTCTATATAAATGATTAAGTATTATATTACGAAATACAGAATGATGTAGACAAGATTTAAAATTTGTAAATGTATTAACTGTGAATTTAAATTCTTTACGTTTGTCATATAAATCTGTGATTGTTTTATTGTCTTTTATTGTAATTTTAAGATCTAAGAAGTTAATTGTATTGTTAGATAAAAGGTTTTCCGTTAATTCCAAATTAGTGGGATAATCAACTGGAAATCGAGTAATTGCAGATTGATCAGTTTCAATTAAAATGATGTCATCAATATAACGATATAAATGTAGATTATTATTAGTAAAATTACGTTCATAATGAGATAAGTATAAGTCTGAGAGTAAACTGGAAGTACAACCGCCTTGTGGTATACCGACATGCTGTAAATATAAAGTATTATCTTGCAATATATAATTATTATAGATAATGAAGTTAGTTAAAGATTTAAAATATGCAATATCTATATTAGATGGTAATTCCAGTTTTTTATAATGCTTTTTAAATAATGCATTTATAATTTTATGTAAATCTAATAGGTCTATATTATTAAAAAGATCTTTGAAGTCATATGTCGTTATATTACAAACAGAATGAAGATTTTTTAAAATATTAACAAGTTGATAGCTATTTTTTATACAATGTGTATTATCATTGTTTGTAGTAAGTTCATATATTTGATTAAGAATTTTTAAGAGAAGTGTATTGGCTTTATTATTATATGTATTACAACCAATAGTAACAGTCCTAAATTTAATAGGAGTTTTATGAAATTTGGGAATAAGAACTAAATATGGATAATTAAAATTAGTAGATAAAATATTTAAAAGTTTATAATAACTTCGAATTTTACGATTATTTACAATAACATTTTCATTAGTTTTTTGAAAAGACTTATTAGAAGAAATAGAATTTGTAAGAAGTTGGTGATAATATGATTTACATATAATAGCATAATTGTTAGGAGATTTGTCTACATATGTAATAACGAAGTTTTTTTGTAATTTAGTAATTTGTTGGAGATAATGCTGTGTATTAATAGAAACCAAATCAGCAATATTATTTTTTAAAGCCATAGTTAATTTATCAATTACTAATATCTTCCATTGATTAAAATATTCAATAGGCTTATTATAAGAGATAGAAATTTTATAAATAAAAATATCAATATCATATGTAAACTGTTTGATAATAGATTTAACATTAAATTTAGATGGAAGTCTATATTTAGTACCATAACCCATTAGTTGTTTCAATTTAAAATCATGAACAATATCAAGATTTCCAGTGATTATATGTCCATGATCATTGTTTATGTATTTTTTTAGAGTGGGGTCTTTGCAGTTACACGGAAAAGTACTTGCAGCAGATGTATTTTTTGAAAATGTATTGTAGTTAAAAAAATTTCTCCCAATTGTATTCGGATATTTAAAGGTTTTTGATATATGAAGATTATTGATAGGAAAAAAACAATTTTTATCATTAATTATAGAATTGATATTAATTTTATTAAAAATGTGATTTGAAAAAGTAATTATCATTTGAGTATTCATGTTCTGAATTTTGTGGTTTTTTTTTTGTATATTAATATTTAAAAGATTAACCCTACTCATAATAAGGTCAAAGTAAATATCAGAGAAATGTTTAGAGAAAGATTTACTTAGAAAGACATTTAAATGTTGTACCAGCTGTTTCTTTTTAATAGCAAAGATGTTTTTACGAATTAACAACCAGTTATAATTCTCTAAGTAATTTCGTTGAAGATCATTAATTTGTTTTGTGATAGATTTTTTGGAAACTACAACTGATGATGAACCCTTTCCGCGTTTATTACGTGTTGTTTTAGCATTTAAATTATGATTAAGAGTAGGATAAATTGGAGAATAATCAATATTGTTATTTATAGATGTGAAGACTTTCACAGGTCTGTTAAATACTTCACTGTTAAGTCCATAAGGATAAATTGTGTTATAATATTTCATATATGATGATTCCATATAAAGACGTTCTGATTTATTTTTTAGAATTTGAAGGATTTCAATTGTCGTATTTTTAAAAAGATGTTTATGAAAATGTTGAATTTCAGCTGTAGATTGTATATTTTTTGCTTTGTTATTATTAGAGTCTGATCGATGATGATTGATTCGTTTATGAATTGGACCTGATGTTTCACCAATATATTTCATATTACATAAGTTGCACTTTATACTATAAAAAACATTAAATGCTTTACAAAAACTTGAATAATTAGGATCTGAGACAATTTGTGTCTGAGCAGCGTATGGACATGTCTTGCACCGAGAATCATAGCACTTACGAAAAAATAAAGGACGAGGGGGAGAGTATAAATGGTCGCTGGATGACGATCCAGGAATAACCCAATTATTATTCCTGTACCGGGCACTACACTGCATAGATGCTAAGTGTATCTTGCCAGTATCGAGATGTTTACTAAGAACTGCCATATAAAAATTATGTATGGAAAATGCAATAATTGCCATAAAAATAAGAAATTTTAATAATAAAAATTAATAATTTAATTAAATTAGCCTTGATTAAATAATAAAACTTGAGTATGAAAAAATATATACAATATTTACAATCATAGAAGCAGAACGCAGAAACAATCTTCAAATTATCCAAAACCAAATTATGATAACCCAAATAACGTAGATTAATAATAGCAAGAAACCACTAGACTATTTTATAACAAATAAGTCTAAAAAGATCCGCATAACATCCAAATCCTAGAACAACTATAACCATGCAAAGACAACCAAAACGCTTACCCAACTAACTACTCAGATCAAAGTAATATGAATTTAAACTAAAGCAAATTAACATTAAATCTATGAATAGAAATAATTATTGCTACCATATTAATGTATATATAAAATGATTATCTCTACAGAATTATGTAAAGCTATAGCACAAATAGAAAATATATAGGACAATATCATACACTAACTACAAGAAAATTCAGATAAAATTATAACTAGAAAATTAAAAAACATTAAATAAATCGTTGCAATGATAGGAATGAAAAAATTAATGGAATCCTAAAATAGGTATCAGATAACTACATGGTAGAAATCTTATTGATAATACACATAGATTGTGCGCTAATTGCAGCAATGATCTAAGCGTATAATATTTAAAAGATTGCTAAATAATTTAGCGACCTGGGAATATATAAAAATATATATAAGATACCTTAAGGAAAAAATACATCAAAATGAATTGTTGACATTCAAAATGAAAAGATATTTAAAATATCGTAAAAAGCATACATTCATAATTACTTGCGCAAATGCATCATAGTAATTTGAATGCTAATATATTACCATTAATTAAACATAACCTACCACCGTCAATTATTATGAATTAAAGCTGTAAGTATTTAAAAAAAAAAAAAAAATATATATATATATATATATATATAACTTACTAAAGTTCCAACAAAAAATATTTTTAATGTAAGGTAAGAATATATTATTATTACATTATTATTAAAAAATAGATTAAATGAATATTTTAATTATTTAAATTTATTTTTAAAAAATCTAATTAACAATTTTTTTTTCAAAGGAACTGGTGATAAAGATCAACTGATTTTAATTAATTGACTTAAGGGTGTTCTCAAATCCAAAAGGGCAACTTTCTGACATAAGTTTTAATTTATTTTTGTTCGAAAATGCATGAAACTAGCTGGTGTTGTTGTTCAGAAACTATGTAATTGAGCTGGTTTTTTAGTTTCATTTTTTTTTGCATACGCAATAGATCTTTCAGAAAATAGTGTCAAAGTGGGTGTTTTGAACCGAATTTCCGCGCGAAGGAAGAAAGAGCACGGAAGAGCGGGCGAAAAACCTGTTTGTTACGTGATCAAAATCGCTTATAACTCAATAGGTAATTGATTGATCAAAAAATGGAGAAAACAGTTCCATTCCAATTCGCTTCCATGGCCAGGCTTTCCAATTTTATACCTTTCCGTCAAAAAATGAACTGTAAATGTGCCAAAAAGTTTTGCGCTTGTTGAGCAGAGCAGTTAAGAACAGCCTTAAGAAAATATTATTATTACTCTTTAATTATTAAAAAAAATTCTTTATTAGAAAAATACCCTATAAGTCATATGAATTTTTAAATTTAATTCAATTATCTGTATAACATTTGCAATAATAAAAATAATAATCTAAATAATAGATAAATTTAAAATGATCAGAACTTTATAAAATTCTAACATGAAAACACTTTTAATGTAAGCCTAGGAGATATATTATCGTATTTTAATAAATGTTTAATTTAATTATTAAAAAATAGATTAAATGATTTTTTTAATTTAATTATTTAAATTTATTTTAAAAAATCTAATTGACAAAAAAAATTACAACGGAACTCGTAATAAAGATTAACTGATTTTAACTAACTGACTTAAGAAAATATTATTATTACACGTGTATTATTAAAGAATTTTTTTATTAGAAAAATACCCTGTAAGTCCTATGAATTTTAATATTTAATTTAAATATTTGTGTAATATTTAGAATAAAAAATTATAAAGTAACCTGTCATAAATTAATAAAGATTTTTATGTCTCGAGAATAATTTTAAAATAAAAACCTTTAATATATTAATTCTGATAATTTTGCATTTATCTGTTACTATATTAACAGACAAATTTAAAATGATCAGAACTTTATAAAGCTCTAACATGAAAATACTTTTAATGTAAGCCTAGGAAATTTATTATTGCATTTTAATAAATGTTTACTTTAATTATTAAAAAATAGATTAAATGATTTTTTTAATTTAATAATTTAATTTATTTTAAAAAATCTAATTGATAAAAAAAATTACAAAAGAACTGGTAATAAAGATCGACTGATTTTAACAAACTGACAACTGACGTAATAAAAATCAAAACAAAACTCTAAAAAAGTGAAAACGCCAGCGAAAGGACAGAACACGCAACTTTAGGATTAAAAATGCAAAATCTTAACCAGCCCTAGTCTTGACCACTGGGCTAGATCATTCATACGCTTTTGATACCCAAATACCATGTGCCTACTTTACACAGTATTTTACTCTTATATCCTTTCAGAGGAAGAAGTTCCGTTCAATTTCATTGGCTATCGGTGAAGCGATAGCCAATGAAATTGCAGAATTTCGCACTAATGCTAAAAGTCCTATGGAAAGTCAAATTTCGCTTGGCAAGTCGATGCTGTTCCTGCCGACAAGGAGCGTAACGAGGTTGCGATATTCGCGTTTCCCATCACATGTCAAAGAGCTTCTTTCGAGTACCTGTCGGAGTAACATATTACCGTACAATATATAGCTTCTGCCTCTCGCGGTATCGTATAGAGAGGGCTTTCTCTATTTTTATTCAGGTGATATTATTTATTCTGCTTTACTTGTCTTCGTTTTGCTGCCAGCCTGGCACGCTATAGCATGCACAATCTTTCAACATGAATAATATACACGAACTTTGTTTATGTATTCGATGCAATTGCGAATGTTTTCGATTTTGGGAACGCGCACAAAATTTATGAAACTCATTTAGCAGAATATCTTTGCATTTTAAAACTTACACTCTGCAAGACAACCGTAATCATGTACATTTTTGCAACAGTACGAAAATTGATTTGCTTTAAATCCCGACAGAAGTTTTATTTAGCTTATGCAACGGCTGTTCACAACACTGGTGCATGGAACAGACTTCCGTAGTCGTCAAACCTCAGATGTTCTAAATGATATATAAAATCAGCTCGGGAAAAATTTTAGCATTTAAATATTATTTCGGCAGTTATTATCTTTACGTATTCCTCAAGAACGTGATTAGTGTTAGATATGTTTAATCGAAACATGCCAGCTAAAAAAGCTATTTCGGTGACGAATTTGATGTTCATCGGCCGAAACTTTTAATTTTAGCAGCCCAAAGAATCCGTTAGGGTGGCCGTGCATGAGAGTCGCTCATTTTTATGAAACAATTAAAATATTTATTGTGTATATAGTAACACACAAAACTATATTAAAAAAATTTAAGAATGATAGAATTGTACGTTACCTCTCTAATCCACGGGATTTCCAGCAAACCATGCACCCACTGGCCTGTAGTTAGGAAAAGTCCGGTTCAAACACCCATTCCTTTCATAAATTATTATCTAAAAAACAAAACAAAACGAGGCGACCGCCCTCATATACACAGTAACGTACAACATAAAATAATAATTGTGTACACAGCATAGCTGCAACTTGTACGGATTTTTCATACCGCTAAAATTTTATAGTGAATTTTAGATAACTGAATCACCGAAATTCAAGCAAATTTAACGTTTAAGTAAGTCAAAAATTTCTATTACTTTTTATTGGTATTAAAAATCCGTACAAGTTAGCAGCTATGACACAGTAACATACAAATCTATCAAGGGAGGGCAAACAAATTTTTAAAAGAATAATAAAAAAGGGCAAAATATTAATTAAAAATACGATTGTGTGTTACTATATTAATTTTCGGAGCTTTGGTCAATTGACACTCGTGTTACCTTCTTAATGTGAATGTATTGTGCCTGCTTCACTCACATGACATGACGGGAAACCTCCGCCTCATTCGGAGGCAAGAGGAGGGCGCGATTATACTTCAACTCACCTGATGGCAAGTCGATGCTGTTCCTGCCCGCAAGGAGCATAACGAGGTTCCGATATTCGCGTTTCCCATCACATGTCAAAGAGCTTTTTTCGCGTACCTGTCGGAATAACATATTACCGTACAATGTAATGCTTCTGCCTTTCGCGGCATCGTATAGAGAGGGCTTTCTCCATTTTTATTCAGGTGTGATTTGTTATTTTTTTTTTAATGGTCTTCGTTTTTCTGCGAGTCCGGCACGCTTTAGCATGCACAATCTTTCAACATGAATAATATACACGAACTTCGTTGATATATTCGATGCAACTGCGAAAGTTTTCGATGTAGGGAACGCGCATAAAATTTAAGATTCTCATTTAGGAGAATATCTTTGCATTTTAAAACTTACACGCTGCAAGACAACAGTAATCATGTATATTCTTGCAACAGTACGAAGCTCGTTTTGCTTTAAATCCCGACAAAAGTTTTATTTAGCTTATGGAACGGCTTTTTCACAACACTGGCTCAAGGAGCAGACTTCCGTAGTCGTCAAAATCTCACATGTTCTAAATGATGCATAATGTCCGCTCGTGGAAAATTATGGCATTTAAATTTATTTTCGGCAAATATTAACTTTACGTATTCCTCAAGAACGTGATTTGTGTTAGATATGTTTAATCGAAACATGCCAGCTGAAAAAGCTATTCCTGTGACGATTTTGAAGTTCATCGGCCGAAACTTTTAAATGTAGCAGCAGAAAGAAACCGTTAGAGTGGCCGTACATGTGATAAAGATGAAAATAAGCACTCGCCAGTCGCCACTCGGCGACTAAACGTGAAAAACTGGCGACTAAAAATATGGAAAGTACCGGCCAAATGCAGGATTTTCCAAAGGGAGTCGTCAAAGGGATTCGTCAAAGGGGTTCGTCAAAGAATCTCCGAAAAAAACCCGCGAATTTTGTTAAAAGATCGCGAAAATACTCCAATATCGTCAATAGATCGCAAAAAAGCTAATTTCGTCAAAGAATCGCTCAGAAATCCAAATTTCGTCATGTGATCGCTGATAAAACGCAGATATCGTGAATGGATCGCGGAAAAAACGCAAATATCGTCAATAGATCGCGAAAAACAAACGCGAATTTCGTCAAAGAATCGCGAAAAAACTAGAATTTCGTCAAAAGATCGCGTAAAAACGCACATTTCGTCAAAAGATTGCAAAAGAAAACGTAGATTTCGTCGAAGAATCGCGAAAAACCCAAACATCGTGAATGGATCGCGAAAAAAACCCAAAATCGTCAATAGATCGCGAAAAAACGAAATATCGTCAATAGATCGCGAAAAAACACAAATATCGTCAATAGATCGCGAAAAAACACAAATATCGTCAATAGATCGCGAAAAAACGAAAATATCGTCAATAGATCGCGAAAAAACGCAAATATCGTCAATAGATCGCGAAAAACCGCCGCAAATATCGTCAATAGATCGCGAAAAAAACACAGATATCGTCAATAGATCGCGAAAAAACCCCGCAAATATCGTCAATAGATCGCGAAAAAAACGCAAATATCGTCAATAGATCGCGAAAAAGCCCTGCAAATATCGTCAACAGATCTCGAAAAAACGCCAAATATCGTCAACAGATCTCGGAAAAACGCCAAATATTGTCAATAGATCGCGAAAAAACGCCAAATAACGTCAATAGATCGCGAAAAAAACGCAAATATCGTGAATAGATCGCAAAAACCCCCCGCAAATATCGCCAATAGATCGCGAAAAAAACGCAAATATCGTCAATAGATCGCGAAAAAAATCACAAATATTGTCAATAGATCGCAAAAAGACGCAAATATCGTCAATAGATCGCGAAATTCGTCAATAAATCGCAGAAAAAACCCGAATTTTGTCAAAGAATCGCGAATTTCATCAAAAAATTACGAAAAAAGCGCGAGTTTTGTGAAAAGATCGCGAAAAAAACGCACATTTTATCAAAGGATCGCGGAAGAAGCACAAACATCGCCAATGGATCGCGTAAAAATGCGAATTTTGTTAAAGTATCTTGTAGAAAATGCATAATTAGTGCCTGAAGAGACCCCCCTCAGCCCCCCCCCCACTTTACATTTCAGAAAATTTGCTGTAAATTTCAGATTTTTTTTTTTTTAATTTTGAAAAGTACCTAAGAATAGTGGACTTATGTAGTTAGCTATATAAGCATGTTACATATAACTTTACTGTTAATTTAATTTAAAATTTAAAATAGATTGGAAATTAGTATCTTAATTTTATTCAAAACAATATGAATTAAAATATTTTTATTTATTATATAAATTACTTATTTACTCTAAACTTATATAATTAAATATTCAGTGACACAAATGTACTTACTGGTGACTAAAGAAATTATTCTCACTAGCCAGTAACTGGCTACTAAAAAATATCAACTTACCGGCCAGTGGCCACTAAGCAAAATTCCTTATTTTCATCTTTAACATGAGAGTCGCTCATTTCTATGGAACAATTAAAATATTTATTGTGTATATAGTAACACACAAAACTATATTAAAATTTTTTAACAATGATAGAATTGTACGTTATCTCTCTAATCCACAGGATTTCCAGCAAACCATGCAACCACTGGTTAGAACCTGTAGTTAGAAAAATTCCGGTTCAAACACCCATTCCTTTCATAAATTATTACCTAAAAAACAAAACAAAACGGGTCGACCACCCTCATATACACAGTAACGTACAACATAAATTAATAATTGTGTACACTGTAACATACAAATCTATCAAGGGAGGGTAAACAAATTTTTAAAAGAATAATAAAAAAGGGCAAAATATTAATTAAAAATACGATTGTGTGTTACTATATTAATTTTCGGAGGTTTGGTCAATTGACACTCGTGTTACCTTCTTAATGTGAATGTATTGTGTCTGCCTCACTCACATGACATGACGGGAAACCTCCGCCTCATTCGGAAGCAAGAGCAGGCGCGATTAAACTTCAACTCACCTCATGGCAGGCCGATACTGTTCCTGCCCACAAGGAGCATAGAGAGGTTGCGATTATCGCGTTTCCCATCACATGTCAAAGAGCTTCTTTCGAGTACCTGTCGGAATAACATATTACCGTACAATGTAATGCTTCTGCCTTTCGCGGCATCGTATAGAGAGGGCTTCCTCTATTTTTATTCAGGTGAGATTTGTTAGTCTTCTTTAATTGTCTTCGTTTTTCTGCCTGCCCGGCACGCTTTAGCATGCACAATCTTTCAACATGAATAATATACACTAAATTTATTGATATATTCGATGCAATTGCGACTGTTTTCGATGTTGGGAACGCGCACAAAATTTATGAAACTCATTTAGGAGAATATCTTTGCATTTTAAAACTTACACGCAGCAAGACAACCGTAATCATGTATATTCTTGCAACGGTACGAAAATTGATTTGCTTTAAATCCCGACAGAAGTTTTATTTAGCTTATGCAACGGCTGTTTCACAACACTGGCACATGGAGCAGACTTCCGTAGTCGTCAAAACCTCAGATACTCTAAAAGATATATAAAATCAGTTCGTGAAAAATTTTAGCATTTAAATATTATTTCGGCAGTTATTATCTTTACGTATTCCTCAAGAACGTGATTTGTGGTAAATATGTTTCATCGAAACATGCTAGCTCAAAAAGCAATTTTCTTGACGAATTTGACGTTCATCGGCCGAAAATTTTAATTGTAGCAGCACAAAGAAACCGTTAGAGTGGCCGTGCATGAGAGTCGCTCTTTTCTATGAAACAGTGAAAATAGTTATTGTGTATATAGTAACACACATAACTATATTAAAAAAATTAAAGAATGATAGAATTGTACGTTACCTCTCTAATCAAAAGGATTTCCAGAAAACCATTTACCCACTGGCCTGTAGTTAGAAAAAGTCCGTTTCAAACACCCATTCCTTTCATAAATTATTACCTAAAAAACGAAAAAAATCGAGGCGACCACCGTCATATACACAGTAACGTACAACATAAAATAATAATTGTGTACACAGTAACATACAAACCTATCAATGGAGGGCAAACAAATTTTAAAAGAATGCTAAAAAGATGGCAAAATATTAATTAAAAATACGATTGTGTGTTACTATATTAATTTTCGGAGCTTTGGTCGATAGACACTCGTGTTACCTTCTTAGTGTGAATGAATTGTGTCTGCTTCACTCACATGACATGACGGGAAACCTCCGCCTCATTCGGAAGCAAGAGGAGGGCGCGATTATACTTCAACTTACCTCATGGCAAGTCGATGCTGTTCCTGCCCACAAGGAGCATAACGAGGTTGCGATATTCGCGTTTCCCATCACATGTCAAAGATCTTCTTTCACGTACCTGTCGGAGTAACATATTACCGTACAATATATAGCTTCTGCCTCTCGCGGTATCGTATAGAGAGGGCTTTCTCTATTTTTATTCAGGTGATATTATTTATTCTGCTTTACTTGTCTTCGTTTTGCTGACAGTCCGGCACGCTATAACATGCACAATCTTTCAACATGAATAATATACACGAACTTTGTTTCTGTATTCGATGCAATATCGAATGTTTTCGATGTTTGGAACGCGCACAAAATTTATGAAACTCATTTAGGAGAATATCTTTGCATTTTAAAACTTACATGCTGCAAGACAGCCGTAATCATGTAATACATTCTTGCAAGAGTACGAAAATCGATTTGCTTTAAATCCCGACAGAAGTTTTATTTAGCTTATGCAACGGCTGTTCACAACCCTGGTGCATGGAACAGACTTCCGTAGCCGTCAATACCTCAGATGTTCTAAATGATAGAGAAAATCAGCTCGTGAAAATTTTTAGCATTTAAATATTATTTCGGCAGTTATTATCTTTACGTATTCCTCAAGAACGTGATTAGTGTTAGATATGTTTACCGAAACATGCCAGCTCAAAAAGATATTTCTGTGAAGAATTTGATGTTCATCGGCCGAAACTTTTAATTTTAGCAGCCCAAAGAATCCGTTAGAGTGGCCGTGCACGAGAGTCGCTCATTTCTATGAAACAATTAAAATATTTATTGTGTATATAGTAACACACAAAACTATATTAAATTTTTTTAAGAATGATAGAAAAGTACGTTATCTCTCTAATCCACAGGATTTCCAGCAAAACATGCAACCACTGGCCTGTAGTTAGAAAAAGTCCGGTTCAAACACCCATTCTTTTCATAAATTTTTACCTAAAAAACAAAACAAAACGGGTCGACCACCCTCATATACACAGTAACGTACAACATAAATTAATAATTGCGTACACTGTAACATACAAATCTATCAAGGGAGGGCAAACAAATTTTTAAAAGAATAATAAAAAAGGGCAAAATATTAATTAAAAATACGATTGTGTGTTAATATATTAATTTTCGGAGGTTTGGTCAATTGACACTCGTGTTACCTTCTTAATGTGAATGTATTGTGTCTGCCTCACTCGCATGACATGACGGGAAACCTCCGCCTCATTCGGAAGTAAGAGCAGGCGCGATTATACTTCAACTCACCTCATGGCATGTCGATTCTGCTCCTGCCCACAAGGAGCATAGAGAGGTTGCGATTTTCGCGTTTCCCATCACATGTCAAAGAGCTTCTTTCGAGTACCTGTCGGAATAACATATTACCGTACAATGTAATGCTTCTGCCTTTCGCGGCATCGTATACAGAGGGCTTTCTCTATTTTTATTCAGGTGAGATTTGTTAGTCTTCTTTAATTGTCTTCGTTTTTCTGCCTGCCCGGCACGCTTTAGCATGCACAATCTTTCAACATGAATAATATACACGAAATTTATTGATATATTCGATGCAATTGCGAATGTTTTCGATGTTGGGAACGCGCACAATATTTATGAAACTCATTTAGGAGAATATCTTTGCATTTTAAAACTTACACGCAGCAAGACAACCGTAATCATGTACATTCTTGCAACAGTACGAAAATCGATTTGCTTTAAATCCCGACAGAAGTTTTCTTTAGCTTATGCAATGGCTGTTTCACAACGCTGGCCCATGGAGCAGACTTCAGTAGTGGTCAAAATCTCACATGTTCTAAATGATGCATAAAGTCCGCTCGTGGAAAATTATGGCATTTAAATTAATTTTCGGCAATTATTAACTTTACGTATTCCTCAAGAACGTGATATGTGTTAGATATGTTTACCGAAACATGTCAGCTCAAAAAGTTATTTCGGTGACGAATTTTATGTTCATCGGCCGAAACTTTTAATTTTAGCAGCCCAAAGAATCCGTTAGAGTGGCCGTGCATGAGAGTCGCTCATTTCTATGAAAGAATTCAAATTTTTATTGTGTATATAGTAACACACAAAACTATATTAAAAATTTTTAAGAATGATAGAATTGTACGTTACCTCTCTAATCCACGGGATTTCCAGCAAACCATGCACCACTGGCCTGTAGTTAGGAAAAGTCCGGTTCAAACTCCCATTCCTTTCATAAATTATTTTCTAAAAAACAAAACAAAACGAGGTGACCGCCCTCATATACACAGTAACGTTCAACATAAAATAATAATTGTGTACACTGTAACATACAAATCTATCAAGGGAGGGCAAACAAATTTTTAAAAGAATAATAAAAAAGGGCAAAATATTAATTAAAAATACGATTGTGTGTTACTATATTAATTTTCGGAGCTTTGGTCAATTGACACTCGTGTTACCTTCTTAATGTGAATGTATTGTGTCTGCCTCACTCACATGACATGACGGGAAACCACCGCCTCATTCGGAAGAAAGAGCAGGCGCGATTATTCTTCAACTCACCTCATGGCATGCCGATTCTGTGGCCCACAAGGAGCATAAAGAGTTTGCGATATTCTCGTTTCCCATCACATGTCAAAGAGCTTCTTTCGAGTACCTGTGGGAGTAAAAAATTACCGTACAATATATAGCTTCTGCCTCTCACGGTATCGTAGAGAGAGGGCTTTCTCTATTTTTCAGGTGATATTATTTATTTTGCTTTACTTGTCTTCGTTTTGCTGCCAGCCTTGCACGCTATAGCATGCACAATCTTTCAACATGAATAATATATACGAATTTTGTTTATGTATTCGATGCAATTGCGAATGTTTTCGATGTTGGGAACGCGCACAAAATTTATGAAACTCATTTAGGGGAATATCTTTGCATTTTAAAACTTACACGCTGCAAGACAACCGTAATCATGTACATTCTTGCAACAGTACGAAAATCGATTTGTTTTAAATCCCGACAGAAGTTTTATTTAGCTTATGCAACGGCTGTTCACAACACTGGCGCATTGAACAGACTTCATTAGTCCTCAAAACCTCACATGTTCTAAATGATATGTAAAATCAGCTCGTGAAAAATTTTAGCATTTAAATATTATTTCGGCAGTTATTATCTTTACGTATTCCTCAAGAACGTGATTTGTGTTAGATATGTTTAATCGAAACATGCCAGCTCAAAAAGCTATTTCTGTGACGAATTTGATGTTCATCGGCCGAAACTTTTAATTGTAGCAGCACAAAGTAACCGTAAGAATGGTCGTGCATGAGAGTCGCTCTTTTCTATGAAACAGTGAAAATAGTTATTGTGTATATAGTAACACACATAACTATATTAAAAAAATTAAAGAATGATAGAATTGCACGTTACCTCTCTAATCCACAGGATTTCCAGAAAACCATTTACCCACTAGCCTGTAGTTAGAAAAAGTCCGGTTCAAACACCCATTCCTTTCATAAATTATTGCATTAAAAAAACGGGGTGATCACCCTCATATACACAGTAACGTACAACATAAGATAATAATTGTGTACACAGTAATATACAAATCTATCAAGGGAGTGCAAACAAATTTTTAAAGAAATGACAAAAAAAGGAAAAATATTAATTAAAAATACAATTGTGTGTTACTATATTAATTTTCGGAGCTTTGGTCAATTGACACTCGTGTTACCTTCTTAGTATGAATGTATTGTGTCTTCTTCACTCACATGAAATGACGGGAAACCTCCGCCTCATTCGGAAGCAAGAGGAGGCCGCGATTATACTTCAACTCACCTGATAGCAAATCGACGCTGTTCCTGCCCGCAAGGAGCATAACGAGGTTGCGATATTCGCGTTTCCCATCACATGTCAATGAGCGTTTTTTGCGTACCTGTCGGAGAAACATATTACCGTACTATGTAATGCTTCTGCCTTACGCGGCATCGTATAGAAAGGGCTTTCTCTATTTTTATTCAGGTGAGATTTGTTATTCTTCTTTAATTGTCTTCGTTTTTCTGCCAGCCCGGCACGCTTTAGCATGCACAATCTTTCAACATGAATAATATACACGAACTTTGTTTATGTATTCGATGAAATTGCGAATGTTTTCGATGTTGGGAACGCGCACAAAATTTATGAAACTCATTTAGGAGATTTTAAAACTTACACGCTGCAAGACAACCGTAATCATGTACATTCTTGCAACAGTACGAAAATCGATTTCCTTTAAATCCCGACAGAAGTTTTATTTAGCTTATGCAACGGCTGTTTCACAACAAAGGCGCATGGAGCAGACTTCCGTAGTCGTCAAAACCTCACATTTTCTAAATGACGCATAAAGTCCGCTCGTGGAAAATTATATCATTTAAATTTGTTTTCGGCAATTATTAACTTTACGTATTCCTCAAGAACGTGATATGTGTTAGATATGTTTACCGAAACATGTCAGCTCAAAAAGTTATTTCGGTGACGAATTTGATGTTCATCGGCCGAAACTTTTAATTTTAGCAGGACAAAGAATCCGTTAGAGTGGCCGTGAATGAGAGTCGCTCATTTCTATGAAACAATTAAAATATTTATTCTGTATATAGTAACACACAAAACTATATTAAATTATTTTAAATATGATAGAATTGTACGTTACCTCTCTAATCCACGGGATTTCCAGCAAACCATGCACCCACTGGCCTGTAGTTAGGAAAAGTCGGTTCAAACACCCATTCCTTTCATAAATTATTACCTAAAACAAAACAAAACGAGGCGATCACCCTCATAAACACAGTAACGTACAGCATAAAATAATAATTGTGTACACAGTAACATACAAATCTATCAAGTGAGGCAAACAAATTTTTAAAGGAATGATAAAAAAAGGGCAAAATATTAATTAAAAATACAATTGTGTGTTACTATATTAATTTCCGGAGCTTTGGTCGATTGACACTCGTGTTAACTTCTTAGTGTGAATGTATTGTGTCTGCCTCACTCACATGACATGACGGGAACCCTCCGCCTCATTCGGAAGCAAGAGGAGCGCGCGATTATACTTCAACTTACCTGATGGCAAGTCGACGCTTTTCCTGCCCGCAACAAGCATAACGAGGTTGCGATATTCGCGTTTCCCATCACATGTTAAAGACCTTTTTCCGCGTTCCTGTCGGATTAACATATTACCGTACAATATAATGCTCCTGCCTCTCGCGGTATCGTACATAGAGGACTTTCTCTATTTTTATTCAGATGATATTATTTATTCTGCTTTACTTGTCTTCATTTTGCTGCCAACCTGGCACGCTATATTATGCACAATATTTCAAAATGAATAATATACACCTACTTTGTTTATATATTCGATACAATGGCGAATGTTCTCCATGTTGGGAACGAAGTTTTATTTAGCTTATGCAACGGCTGTCCACAACACTGGCGCATGGTACAGACGTCCGTAGTCGTCAAAACCTCACATGTTCTAAATGATATATAGAATCAGCTCGTGAAAAATTTTAGCATTTAAATATTATTTCGGCAGTTATTATCTTTACGTATTCCTCAAGAACGTGATATGTGTTAGATATGTTTACCGAAACATGTCAGCTCAAAAAGTTATTTCGGTGACGAATTTGATGTTCATCGGCCGAAACTTTTAATTTTAGCAGGACAAAGAATCCGTTAGAGTGGCCGCGAATGAGAGTCGCTCATTTCTATGAAACAATTAAAATATTTTTTCTGTATATAGTAACACACAAAACTATATTAAAAATGTTTAAGAATTTTAGAATTGTATGTTAAATCTCTAATCCACGGAATTTCCAGCAAACCATGCACCCACTGGCCTGTAGTTAGAAAAAGTCCGGATCAAACACCCATTCCTTTCATAAATTATTACCTAAAAAATAAAACAAAACGGGGCGACCACCCTCATACACACAGTAACGTACAATATAAAATAATAATTGTGTACACTGTAACATACAAATCTATCAAGGGAGGCAAACAAATTTTTAAAGGAATGATTAAAAAGGGAAAAATATTAATTTAAAATACAATTGTGTGTTACTATATTAATTTTCGGAGCTTTGGTCGATAGACACTCGTGTTACCTTCTTAGTGTGAAAGTATTGTGTCTGCTTCACTCACATGACATGGCGGGAAACCTCCGCCTCATTCGGAAGCAAGAGGAGGGCGCGATTATACTTCAACTCACCTCATGGCAAGTCGATGCTGTTCCTGCCCACGAGGAGCATAATGAGGTTGCGATATTCGCGTTTCCCATCACATGTCAAAGAGCTTCTTTCGCGTACCTGTCGGAATAACATGTTACCGTACAATGTAATGCTTCTGCCTTTCGCGGCATCGTATAGAGAGGGCTTTCTCTATTTTTATTCAGGTGAGATTTGTTATTCTTCTTTAATTGTCTTCGTTTTTCTGCCAGCCCGGCACGCTTTAGCATGCACAATATTTCAACATGAATAATATACACGAACTTTGTTTATATATTCGATACAATGGCAAATGTTCTCCATGTTGGGAACGCGCACAAAATTTATGAAACTCATTTAGGAGAATATCTTTGCATTTTACAACTTACACGCTGCAAGACAACCGTAATCATGTACATTCTTGCAACAGTACGAAAATCGATTTACTTTAAATCCCGACAGAAGTTTTATTTAGCTTATGCAACGGCTGTTCACAACACTGGCGCATGGTACAGACGTCCGTAGTCATCAAAACCTCACATGTTCTAAATTATATATAAAATCAGCTCGTGAAAAATTTTAGCATTTAAATATTATTTCGGCAGTTATTATCTTTACGTATTCCTCAAGAACGTGATACATGTTAGATATGTTTACCGAAACATGTCAGCTCAAAAAGTTATTTCGGTGACGAATTTGATGTTCATCGGCCGAAACTTTTAATTTTAGCAGGACAAAGAATCCGTTAGAGTGGCCGCGAATGAGAGTCGCTCATTTCTATGAAACAATTAAAATATTTTTTCTGTATATAGTAACACACAAAACTATATTAAAAATGTTTAAGAATTTTAGAATTGTACGTTAAATCTCTAATCCACGGAATTTCCAGCAAACCATACACCCACTGGCCTGTAGTTAGAAAAAGTCCGGTTCAAACACCCATTCCTTTCATAAATTATTACCTAAAAATCAAAACAAATCGAGGCGACCACCCTCCTATACACAGTAACGTACAACATAAAATAATAATTGTGTACACAATAACATACAAACCTATCAAGGGAGGGCAAACAAATTTTTAAAGGAATGATTAAAAAGGGAAAAATATTAATTAACAATACAATTATGTATTACTATATTAATTTTCGAAGCTTTGGTCAATTGACACACGTGTTACCTTCTTAGTGTGAATGTATTGTGTCTGCTTCACTCACATGACATGACGGGAAACCTCCGCCTCATTCGGAAGCAAGAGCAGGCGCGATTATACTTCAACTCACCTGATGGCAAGTCGACGCAGTTCCTGCCCACAAGGAGCATAACGAGGTTGCGATATTCGCGTTTCCCATCACATGTCAAAGAGCTTCTTTCGAGTACCTGTCGGAGAACATATTACCGTAAAATATATAGCTTCTGCCTCTCGCGGTATCGTACAGAGAGGGCTTTCTCTATTTTTATTCAGGTGATATTATTTATTCTGCTTTACTTGTCTTCGTTTTGCTGCCAGCCCGGCACGCTATAACATGCACAATCTTTCAACATGAATAATATACACGAACGTTGTTTATGTATTCGATGCAATTGCGAATGTTTTCGATGTTGGGAACGCGCACAAAATTTATGAAACTCATTTAGGAGAATATCTTTGCACTTTAAAACTTACACGCTGCAAGACAGCCGTAATCATGTACATTCTTGCAAGAGTACGAAAGTCGATTTGCTTTAAATCCCGACAGAAGTTTTACTTAGCTTATGCAACGGCTGTTACACAACACTGGCACATAGAGCAGACTTCCGTAGTCGTCAAATTCTCACGTGTTCTAAATGCTGCATAAAATCCGCTCGTGGAAAATTTTGGCATTTAAATTTGTTTTCGGCAATTATCTTTACGTATTCCTCAAGAACGTTATATGTGTTAGATATGTTTACCGAAACATGTCAGCTCAAAAAGTTATTTCGATGACGAATTTTGTGTTCATCGGCCGAAACTTTTAGTTTTAGCAGCCCATAGAATCCGTTAGATTGGCCGTGCATGAGAGTCTCTCATTTCTATGAAACAATTAAAATATTTATTGTGTATATAGTAACACACAAAACTATATTAAAAATTTTTAAGAATGATAGAATTGTACGTTACCTCTCTAATCCACGGGATTTCCAGCAAACCTTGCACCCACTGGCCTGTAGTTAGGAAAAGTCCGGTTCAAACACCCATTCCTTTCATAAATTATTACCTAAAAAACAAAACAAATCGAGGCGACCACCCTCATATACACAGTAACGTACAACATAAAATAATAATTGTGTATACAGTAACATACAAACCTATCAAGGGAGGGTAAACAAATTTTTAAAGGAATGATTAAAAAGGGAAAAATATTAATTAACAATACAATTATGTATTACTATATTAATTTTCGAAGCTTTGGTTGATTGACACTCGTGTTACCTTCTTAGTGTGAATGTATTGTGTCTTCTTCACTCACATGACATGACGGGAAAGCTCCGACTCATTCGGAAACAAGAGGAGGGCGCGATTATACTTCATCTCACCTGATGGCAAGTCGACGCAGTTCCTGCCCACAAGGAGCATAACGAGGTTCCGATATTCGCGTTTCCCATCACATGTCAATGAGCGTTTTTCGCGTACCTGTCGGAGAAACATATTACCGTACAATGTAATGCTTCTGCCTCTCGTGGTATCGTATAGAGAGGACTTTCTGTATTTTTATTCAGGTGAGATTTGTTAATCTCCTTTAATATTCTTCGTTTATCTGCCAGCCTGGCACGCTTTAGCATGCACAACCTTTCTGTTATCTATTCAACCGTTTTTACTTGTCACTTATGGCTAATATGGGTTTAAAACTTTACGTAAACTTATATTGATTTAATAGCTTCCCTTTCTACATTTTGATGCTTATAGAACTTCTTTATTTTAAAAGCAATATCTTCATTACCTGGAATATAATGTTAATTGTTTCCTATAACGTAAATTAATTTAAAAGAACTGACATTAAATTTAAAGTGTTTCATAGATGGCGTTAGCCGTTCCGTAGTTGACTATTCTCGGATCTACCCTTTTTGTAAAATGGAATCGTCCAGTTCAAAGGTATAAATTGCGTTTCCCTAATCAATTGCCGCGCTCTCTCTTTTCTGTTCATTTCTTTAAAGTTATTATGATTTTAATATGTTTGAGTTTAAGTTACAGTAAGATATTTAGTTTGAGTTTTACGATGTTTTTAGAAAACGGTTTTAGCTATGATTTAAATTTAAGCTGTTCTGAAAAGCTCCAGGTGTATTGAAGTTAATCCGGTTTTAACCAAAGTTATTTTTAATGATTCACTTAGCTATTTTAAACAAAGTTGGCTCTGAATATTTTTCAACTTAAACCTGTATTTTTATAAAGTAATTGAATGAAATAGAATTTAAATAAAGAACTGTCGTCAACAATATCTAACTTTTCTATGGATTCAACCCACAGTTTCGTAACAGGTATCTTCCACAACACGATTACAGTTCCTCTGCTGATATCAGTATAAGTGTATATCAGACCTGTATTGATACAGGTTAAGACTTTCAACATGAATAATATACACGAACGTTTATATATTCGATAGGATTGCGAATATTTTCGATATTGGGAACGCGCACAAAATTTTTGAAAATCATTTAGGAGAAAATCTTACTATTTTAAAACTTACACGCTGCAAGACAACCGTAATCATGAATATTCTTGCAACAGTACGAAAATCGATTTGCTGTAAATCCCGACAGAATTTTTATTTAGCTTATGCAACGACTGTTTCACTACACAGGCGCTTGGAGAAGACTTCCGCAGTCGTCAAAACATCACATGTTCTAAATCTATATATATATGAAATAAGAGATGTCTGTCTGCCTGCCTGACTGCGGAAAGCTCCGAAATTATAACACCTAGACCTCTGAAATTTTTGTCATGTGTAGATTCTATTACCGGAAAGTGCACTTCACCGCCGGATTTTAAAATTTCAATTTAGATATTTAAAAAAAAATTAAAACGTTATGTGTTAGAGGCTATTTACAGCTCTAAGCCAATCCGCGGCAATGAAGAAGCCAGCCAATGAGAACAGGTGGTAAATATGAGATACAGCGACTGCATTTCCTAGCCGAACTGAAGCGGGAAATTGCACTATTTATTTCTCATGCTTTTTTTTGTTATTATAAGATTTAATCTTATTGACATTATTTTATAATGATTTTTATATTGTTTATAATATAAAATGTTATTGTTTATAAAGAGACTAATACAATTCACGTAAGCTACTTTAAATTGTATTCGTTCTTCGAATTTACATACGCGTAGTCGCCCAAGAATGAAATAGTATAATGTTTCTTGAACTTTGTTTTCTGGGATCTTAAAGTAATTATTTTTTTTTTCAAATTTGCTGAATTAACGCTTCACTGAATGTTTTCATTTCTTAGCAAAAATGGAACTGTACATTTTATAGTACAGTGTAAGATGAAAACTGTACTTTCTATGAAATGGAAACATTCAGTAAATAATTTCCGTTCTCGGGTGAAAGAGATGTATGTTGTCATCGCCCAAGAATAGGAATAAAACAAATATTTCTTTTCAGAGGAAATGAATGAAGTTATTTGGGTTTTTCTTTTATCTTTTTTTTTCCACTTCCCCATATATTATGAGTTTCATAACAAATCCCAATGAAAACATATTTTTTACACTTTACTGAATGTTTTCATTTCTTATCAAAGTCATGATATGTAACAAGCACAGGGATCTGTTTAGGAAAAATTGGGTTCTTTAAGGGACCCCTCACAAAATTTTTCATTTCAAAATAGGACCCTTCACAACATTTTTCATGTCAAAATTGGACCCTTCACAACATTTTTTATGTCAAAACTGGACCCTGCACAATTTTTTTCAAATCAAAGCAGGATCCTTCACAAAACTTTTCACCTTAAAAAAAGGACCCTTCACAAAATTCTTTGTCATAAAGGCTTTTTACAAACTTTTTCACCTGAAAACTAAACTTTCACTTTACAATTATGTTTATCTCTTTATTACTTAATACAAAACTAAGATTATTATCTATAAAAATTAATAAAATGCTTAAAGACATTGCAGGTAAGTGGTGGTTTGATTAATTAATGCTTCAATTGTAAAATATTTTACCAGCAGATTATTTTCTGCCACTGAAGTATCTGTCACAGACACTTGGAGAATTTTCTGCAACTGTGATGCCGTGCATAGCAGTTTAAAGTTTAGGCGTAATTCAATGAAGAGAAATTGAGATTTTTTTTTTCTGTCGCATTTGTCAAAGTTCCCGATATTTCTCAGAGACAGATTGGAAAAATTTAGCGTGTGCTTCTGCACTCTTTTGTTAAAATTTGCTATACATTTCTGCGATCTTTTGATGAAATTTGCAATTTATTCCCTCGACTGTTTATCGAATTTTGTGCTTTATTTTTATAGTGATTGTTTTTACAAGATCGTTTCATGAAAACCGCGTTTTTTTTTTTGTTGTTGTTGTTTTTTGCGGCCATTAGCCAAACTTTGCTATGCGTTTCTGTGATCTTTTGATGAAATGTACAATATTTTTCTTCGTTTACTGAAATTCACGTTTTTTTTTTTTCAGCGATTGTTTCACAAAATGCACAATTCCACCCCCCCCCCCCAAATCATTTCATGAAATTTGCATTTTTTTTTCAACGATCAGTGACAAAATATGTGTTTTTCTTTTCTGCAGCCATTTGTCGAAATTCCCGATATTTCTCAGCGACAGATTGGCAAAATTCGTATTGTGCACTCTTTAGACAAACTTTGCTATGCGTTTCTGTGATCTTTTGATGAAATTTGCAATACTTTTCTTACTCACAAATTACACGATCCTCCACCCCCCCCCCCCCCCGAAATTGTTTCATGAAATTTGCATTTTTTTTTCAACGATCAGTGACAAAATATGTGTTTTTCTTTTCTGCAGCCATTTGTCGAAGTTCCCGATATTTCTCAGCGACAGATTGGCAAAATTGACATATGCTTCTGCACTTTTTTGACGAAATTTGCCATACATTTCCGCGATCTTTTGATGAAATTTGCAGTTTTCTCGACTGTTTATCGAAATTTGTGTTTTATTTTTACTTTACAGTGATTGTTTTTACAAGATCGTTTCATAAAATTTGAGTTTTTTTTTTCAACGATCTGTGACGAAATTTGGGTTTGTTTTTTTTTTGCGTCATTTAGCCAAAGATTAGACAAACTTTGCTATGCATTTCTGCTATCTTTTGATGAAATGTACAATCTTTTTCTTCGTTTACTGAAATTCACGTTTTTTTCAGCAATCGTTTTACAAAATGCACGATCCCCCCCCTCCCCCCCTCCCAAATCGTTTCACGAAATTTGCAGGTTTTTTTTCATGATTTTTTTCATCAGTGACAAAATTTGTTTTTCTTTTCCGTGGCCATTTGTCGAAGTTTCCGATATTTCTCAGCGACATATTGCCAAAATTTGTAATCTGCACTCTTTAGACAAACTTTGCTATGCGTTTCTGCGATATTTTGCTGAAATTTGCAATATTTTTCTTCGTTTACTGAAATTCGCGCTTTTTTTCAGCGATCGTTTCACAAAATGCACGATTCCCCCCCCCCCCCCCCCCCTAAATCGTTTCATGAAATTTGCGGGTTTTTTTTTAACGATCAGTGACAAAATTTGTGTTTTTCTTTTCCGCGGCCATTTGTCGAAGTTCCCGATATTTCTCAATGACAGATTGGCAAAATTGGCATATGCTTCTGCACTTTTTTGACGAAATTTGCCATGCATTTCCACGATCTTTTGATGAAATTTGCAATATTTTTCTTCGATTGTTTACTGAAATTCGCGGGGTTTTATTTCAGCAATCGCTTGACGAAATTCGCGTTTTTTTCCAACGATCTATGGCGAAATTTGTAATTTTATATTTTTTTTGGCGACTATTTGCCAAAGTTCCCGATATTTCTCAGCGACAGATTGGCAAAATTCAGTGTGCGCTTCTGCACTCTTCTGTCAAAATTTGCTATAAATTTCCGCGATCTTTTGATGAAATTTGCAGTTTCCTCGACTGTTTATCGAAATTTTGTGTTTTATTTTTATAGTGATTGTTTTTACAAGATCGTTTCACGAAATTCGTGTTTTTTTTTTCTTTTTCAACGATCTGTGACAAAATTTGTGATTTTTTTTTATGCACCCATTTGACGAAGTTCCCAAAATTTCTCAACGAGAGATTGGCAAATTCGGCATATACATCTGCACTCTTTGGGCAAACTTTGCTGTGCATTTCCGCAATCTTTTGATGAAATTTGCAATATTTTCCATCGATTGTTTACCGAAATTTGTTTTTTCTTCATAGTGATTGTTATTTTTAAGATTGTTTGACGAAATTCGCGTTTTTTTTTCAACGATCTGTGACGAAGTTTGTGATTATTTTTTTTCTGCGACTATTTGTCGAAGTTCCCGATATTTCTCAGCGACATAGTGGCAAAATTTGTAATGTGCACTCTTTAGACAAACTTTGCTATGCGTTTCTGCGATCTTTTGATGAAATTTGCAACATTTTTCTCTGTTTACTGAAATTCACGTTTTTTTTCAGCTATCATTTCACAAAAGGCACGATCCCCCTCCCCCCCCCCCCCAAATCGTTTCACAAAATTTGCATTTTTTTTTCAACGATCAGTGACAAAATTTGTTTTTCTTTTCCGCGTCCATTTTTTTTTTCAACGATCTGTGACGAAACTTGTGATTTTATTTATTTATTTATTTTTTTCGACCATTTGCCAAAGTTCCTGATATTTTTCAGCGACAGATTGGCAAAATTTGGCATATGCTTCTGCATTTTTTTTTTTTTTTTTGACAAAATTTGCTATGCATTTCCGCAATCTTTTGCTGAAATTTGCAATATTTTTCTTCGATTGTTTACTGAAATTCGAGGGCTGTTTTCAGCGATCGTTTCACGAAATGCACGATTTTTTCCCAAGATTGGCGAAATTTGAATTTTTTTTTCTATTATCTGTGACGAATTTGATTTTTTTTTCTGCGACTATTTGTCGAAGTTCCTGATATTCCTGAGTGACAGATTGGCAAAATTCAACATGTGCTTCTGCGATCTTTTGATGAAATTTGCAATTTTTTCTTCGATTGTTTCACAAAATTCATGATTATTTTTCCAAGATCGTTGGATGAAATTCGTTTTTTTTATTTAATGATTATTTCACAATTTTTTTCAAAGATCTGTGACAAAATTTGTGATTTTTTTTTATGCACCCATTTGACGAAGTTCCAAAAATATCTCAGCGAGAGATTGGCAAAATTCGGCATATGCATCTGCGCTCTTTGGACAAACTTTGCTGTGCATTTCCGCAATCTTTTGATGAAATTTGCAATATTTTCCTTCGATTGTTTACCGAAATTTGTTTTTTCTTTATATATTCTTTATGATTGTTAATTTCAAGATTGTTTGACGAAATTCGCGGGTTTTTTTTTTCAACGATCTGTGACGAAGTTTGTGATTATTTTTTTCCCGCGACTATTTGTCGAAGTTCCCGATATTTCTCAGCGACATATTGGCAAAATTCGTATTGTGCACTCTTTAGACAAACTTTGCTATGCGTTTCTGTGATCTTTTGATGAAATTTGCAATACTTTTCTTTGTTTACTGAAATTCACGTTTTTTTTCTCAGCAATCGTTTCACAAATTACACGATCCTCCCCCCCCCCCCCCCGAAATTGTTTCATGAAATTTGCATTTTTTTTTTTTCAACGATCAGTGACAAAATTTGTGTTTTTCTTTTCCGCGGCCATTTGTCGAAGTTCCCGATATTTCTCAATGACAGATTGGCAAAATTGGCATATGCTTCTGCACTTTTTTGACGAAATTTGCCATGCATTTCCACGATCTTTTGATGAAATTTGCAATATTTTTCTTCGATTGTTTACTGAAATTCGCGGGGGTTTTATTTCAGCAATCGCTTGACGAAATTCGCGTTTTTTTCCAACGATCTATGGCGAAATTTGTAATTTTATATTTTTTTTTTGGCGACTATTTGCCAAAGTTCCCGATATTTCTCAGCGACAGATTGGCAAAATTCAGTGTGCGCTTCTGCACTCTTCTGTCAAAATTTGCTATAAATTTCCGCGATCTTTTGATGAAATTTGCAGTTTCCTCGACTGTTTATCGAAATTTGTGTTTTATTTTTATAGGGATTGTTCTTACAAGATCGTTTCACGAAATTCGTGTTTTTTTTTTTCTTTTTCAACGATCTGTGACAAAATTTGTGATTTTTTTTATGCACCCATTTGACGAAGTTCCCAAAATTTCTCAACGAGAGATTGGCAAATTCGGCATATGCATCTGCACTCTTTGGGCAAACTTTGCTGTGCATTTCCGCAATCTTTTGATGAAATTTGCAATATTTTCCATCGATTGTTTACCGAAATTTGTTTTTTCTTCATAGTGATTGTTATTTTTAAGATTGTTTGACGAAATTCGCGTTTTTTTTTTCAACGATCTGTGACGAAGTTTGTGATTATTTTTTTTCTGCGACTATTTGTCGAAGTTCCCGATATTTCTCAGCGACATATTGGCAAAATTTGTAATGTGCACTCTTTAGACAAACTTTGCTATGCGTTTCTGCGATCTTTTGATGAAATTTGCAACATTTTTCTCTGTTTACTGAAATTCACGTTTTTTTTCAGCTATCATTTCACAAAAGGCACGATCCCCCTCCCCCCCCCCCAAATCGTTTCACAAAATTTGCATTTTTTTTTCAACGATCAGTGACAAAATTTGTTTTTCTTTTCCGCGTCCATTTTTTTTTCAACGATCTGTGACGAAATTTGTGATTTTATTTATTTATTTATTTTTTTCGACCATTTGCCAAAGTTCCTGATATTTTTCATCGACAGATTGTCAAAATTTGGCATATGCTTCTGCATTTTTTTTTTTTTTTTTTTTTTTGACAAAATTTGCTATGCATTTCCGCAATCTTTTGCTGAAATTTGCAATATTTTTCTTCGATTGTTTACTGAAATTCGAGGGCTGTTTTCAGCGATCGTTTCACGAAATGCACGATTTTTTCCCAAGATTGGCGAAATTTGAATTTTTTTTTCTATTATCTGTGACGAATTTGATTTTTTTTTCTGCGACTATTTGTCGAAGTTCCTGATATTCCTGAGTGACAGATTGGCAAAATTCAGCATGTGCTTCTGCGATCTTTTGATGAAATTTGCAATTTTTTTCTTTGATTGTTTCACAAAATTCATGATTATTTTTCCAAGATCGTTGGATGAAACTCGTTTTTTTTTTTTATTTAATGATTATTTCACAATTTTTTTCAAAGATCTGTGACAAAATTTGTGATCTTTTTTTTATGCACCCATTTGACGAAGTTCCAAAAATATCTCAGCGAGAGATTGGCAAAATTCGGCATATGCATCTGCGCTCTTTGGACAAACTTTGCTGTGCATTTCCGCAATCTTTTGATGAAATTTGCAATATTTTCCTTCGATTGTTTACCGAAATTTGTTTTTTCTTTATATATTCTTTATGATTGTTATTTTCAAGATTGTTTGACGAAATTCGCGGGTTTTTTTTTTTCAACGATCTGTGACGAAGTTTGTGATTATTTTTTTCCGCGACTATTTGTCGCAGTTCCCGATATTTCTCAGCGACATATTGGCAAAATTTGTAATGTGCACTCTTTAGACAAACTTTGCTATGCGTTTCTGCGATCTTTTGATGAAATTTGCAACAAACATTTTTCTTTGTTTTCTGAAATTCACGTTTTTTTTTTCAGCGATCATTTCACAAAAGGTACGATCCTCCCCCCCCCCCCCCCCCCCCACAAATCGTTTCACGAAATTTGCATTTTTTCACGATTTTTTTTTCAACGATCAGTGACGAAATTTGTTTTTCTTTTCCACGTCCATTTTTTTTTCAACGATCTATGACGAAATTTGTGATTTTATTTATTTATTTTTTTTTTTTTTTTTTTTTGCGACCATTTGCCAATGTTCCTGATATTTTTCAGCGACAGATTGGCAAAATTTGGCATATGCTTCTGCATTTTTTTGACAATATTTGCTATGCATTTCCGCGATCTTTTGCTGAAATTTGCAATATTTTTCTTCGGTTGTTTACTGAAATTCGAGGGCTGTTTTCAGCGATCGTTTCACGAAATGCACGATTTTTTCCCAAGATTGGCGAAATTTGAATTTTTTTTTCAATTATCTGTGACGAATTTGATTTTTTTTTTCTGCGACTATTTGTCGAAGTTCCTCATATTCCTGAGTGACAGATTGGCAAAATTCAACATGTGCTTCTGCGATCTTTTGATGAAATTTGCAATTTTTTTCTTCGATTGTTTCACAAAATTCATGATTATTTTTCCAAGATCGTTGGATGAAATTAGTTTTTTTTTTTTTTTTTTTTTAATGATTATTTCACAATTTTTTTTCAACGATCTATTACAAAATTTGTGATTTTTTTAAAATTTGTGACAATTTATCGCATGTTATGTGTTCACCGTTCATGGGTGTCTAAAAATGTAGTCAACAACTTTAACAGGAAGATAGATTATAATTAACAAACACTCAAAATTATCGCTTTATTGAATTATGCCTAAACTTTACACTGCCCTTTCAATGTGAAAACATTGAATAAAGTATAACATATGTTTTCATTAGGATGAGAGAATATTAACAAAAGAATAAGAACTGAGTGAAAAATCCTTGAGTTCATGAAATACTTAATATGGTGTGCATTTTGTGATATATTATGAGTTTTATAAGAATCGCACGTGAATGGACTCTTATCGCTCAAGAACGGAAATTATTTACTTCATAGAATGTTCAAGAAACACGTTCCATGCTTGGGCGACTATGCATATGTAAATTGCCATTAACACGAAGAACGAATACAATTGAAATTAACTTACGTGAATGATAACACTTTAAAATTTTAAAGAAGGTGGGAGAGTTGAATTTCGAATTTGGAAGGCAGGTGACGATAATTGTCCTTTCAACTGTAGCGTTTTCTACGATGAGTATCCTTTATTTGTTGTTTTCTGACAGAGGTCGTTTTAAAGCTTTTGGTCTGTACATTACTAAGCACTCACTCCTCTCCTCACTAATTTTTTCATCAGTAGAGGGTGTTTTAAAATTTTAATTTGTTCATGACTATGGCATACAATTTTACAAAAATTTATGAATAAAATTTGCACAACATCTCAACAATTTGCAACTGCTTCTCCCCCATTTTCACACTGTGAGTGGGTACGTATTTCAGACAAAATCGAGCTACATATGAAATCATATAAATTAAAGGTTTCTTTATAAATATTACCACGGACCCGGGCAACGCCGGGCGGGTCCGCTAGTAATATTATAAAATGAGCTCGTGTAAAATTTTAGCATTTATTTTTGTTTTCGGCAATTATTAGATAGCGTTAGATATGTTTACTCGAGACATGCTATGTCAGAAAGCTATTTCGGTGACGAATTTGCTGTTCATCCGCCGAAACTTTTAATTTTAGCAGCACAAAGAAACCGTTAGAGTGGCCGGCTATAAGAGTCGCTCATTTCTATGAAACAGTTAAAATAGTTATTGTGTATATAGTAACACACAAAACCATATTAAAAAATGTTTAAGAATGATAGAATTGTACGTTACCTCCCTAATCCACGGGATTTCCAGCAAACCATGCACCCACTGGCCTGTAGTTAGGAAAAGTCCGGTTCAGACTGTTATAAAATGCAACATCTCTAGTAGTAAATAATCTCAATTTTATTATTTATTTATCTTCCACAATCTTAAATTAATATTTATTCATTTTAAACTCAACTTCAAATCTGGAAAATTCTCTTCAAAATATTTAAGTTTCCTCTAAATAAAGTTATTCTAAATTTTATTTATTTTCCTCAATCAAACTTAAATTCTATCTTTCAATCATTCATTAAAATATATTAAACTAAACAATAACAATAATATATGTAAACAAAGTTTTACGTTCGTGTTTGCTTTCCGAAAAGATCGCAATTCTACATTCCTTATAAGTTTAAAACAACGAAAATAAAAATAATTTATTTTTTAATATTGCGTGCTCAATCTATAATCAATAGATAGAGTATATTTTTCTGATTAATTTGATATAAGTTGCAGCAAAATCCGTCAACAAATATTGGAGATATTTAATTTAACGTTTTCTGCATTTTTCTATTTTTAAATATTGGCGCGATGCTTTCTGTCCGCCATTGATAAAAGGATGCTTTTCTACGCCATTTTTTTCGTACAATTCGGTGACATCGCGAGACACCCACGCGGATAGTTCATTGAACTCATGCGTTCCCGGTTGGACGCGTGGTACTTGAATGCATCGGATTGGCTGTTTTCAAAATCTTACACATTCTTTCAGGCTGAGATCTGTTTTGAGTCTGTCATTTAGGGATTAAGCAGACAGTCGTTGGTGTGTGAGCACGGCGTAGCTTCGGCTGCGACCGGGCAGAAGGAGAGTTAAATGTGCTGGAAGAAGGAGTGATGTTTTATTTGAAGATTATCATCAATCCAAGAAAATGAAATTGTTCGTAATTTAGATGAAATTAACTACGGCTAAGGATTCACACATTCAATGATTAATGCTCAAACTTGATTCTCTGGACATCGATAATCCAAGAACGGTCGGGGAACATCATGTACATGGATTCAACAAAATAGCTCATCCCAACCTGATCATTTCTACTTCATCTTAATTTACGTTACAATAGTGAAAAATAAATCTTGTACACTCGATGCTATTGCCTTCATCTCATACATCTAAAATAGAAATATTAGACGGACTAAGTGCTAACGGGGATTCCGGGCTTGAACATTGAATGGTTTGTGGTTCCAGCTAAATTTCTTTTCGAAACTACCAATGTGTTAAAGACTCAATGAAAGTAATACTAACGTCAAATTCCGAACTTTGAACATTCACAGAACTTTATTTCTGTTGGATATCCTCTTTAAAACTAACAAAATATTAATCGAAAAAATAGCCATACATCTATTGAATGCATCTCAACAAGTGAATGTGAAAATATGATTTTTATGTATTAAACAATAGTGATTATCTCGATCCATCTCCTCCTCCACCCCCCCCCCCTTTTTTTTTTAAATTCCAGAATTCAAATATCTTTAATTCATGTTCAAATAAATGTTTGATGATGTCATCTATATTTTAGTGATTATTTATTCCATTTTCACACACACAAGAGTTGGGTGAGTAATTTATGTTTTCTTTATTTTTCATTTCTCAACGATTACATGTTATATAATTAATAATTTTTGGATGGCTTTAATTCTATTTACATTTCCACGCAATGTCTAACCACTCTATGTTCCGGTCGGTATGCGTCTTTGGATAGAGGGATTTTATGCCTTTAAGATGTTAATTTAACTTTACTAATTCAATGATTTTAATTTCTTAAATATTGCCAACTTAAAAAAGTTTATCTCATTAACTTTAAATCCCTTTTTCCAATATCGCCTATCACAAACACCCATTCCTTTCATAAATTATTACCTAAAAATCAAAACAAAACGGGGCGACCACCCTCATATACACAGTAACGTACAACATAAAATAATAATTGTGTACACAGTAACATACAAATCTATCAATGGAGGGCAAACAAATTTTTAAAAGAATGATAAAAAAATTGCAAAATATTAATTGAAAATACGATTGTGAGTTACTATATCAATTTTCGGAGCTTTGGTCAATTGACTCTCGTGTTACCTTCTTAATGTGAATGTATTGTGTCTGCTTCACTCACATGACATGACGGGAAACCTCCGCCTCATTCGGAAGCAAGAGGAGGGCGCGATTATACTTCAACTCACCTCATGGCAACTCGATGTTGTTCCTGCCCACAAGGAGAATAACGAGGTTCCGATATTCGCGTCTCCCATCACATGTCCAAGAGCTTCTTTCGAGTACCTGTCGGAGTAACATATCATCGTACAATATATAGCTTCTGCCTCTCACGGTATCGTACAGAGAGGGCTTTCTCTATTTTTATTCAGGTGATATTATTTATTCTGCATTACTTGTCTTCATTTTGCTGCCAGCCCGGCACGCTATAACATGCACAATCTTTCAACATGAATAATATACATGAACTTTGTTTATGTATTCGATGCAATTGCGAATGTTTTCAATGTTGGGAACGCGCACAAAATTTATGAAACTCATTTAGGAGAATATCTTTGCATTTTAAAACTTACACGCTGCAAGACAACCGTAATCATGTACATTCTTGCAAAAGTACGAAAATCGATTTGCTTTAAATCCCGACAGAAGTTTTACTTAGCTAATGCAACGGCTGTTTCATAACACTGGCACATGGAGCAGATTTCCATAGTCGTCAAAATCTCACATGTTCTAAAAGATGCATAAAGTCCGCTCGTGGAAAATTTTGGCATTTAAATTTGTTTTCGGCAATTAACTTTACGTATTCCTCAAGAACGTGATATGTGTTAGATAAGTTTACCGAAACATGTCAGCTCAAAAAGTTATTTCGGTGACGAATTTGATGTTCATCGGCCGAAACTTTTAGTTTTAGCAGGACAAAGAATCCGTTAGAGTGGCCGTGCATGAGAGTCTCTCATTTCTATGAAACAATTAAAATATTTATTGTGTATATAGTAACACACAAAACCATATTAAAAAATTTTAAGAATGATAGAATTATACGTTACCTCCCTAATCCACGGGATTTCCAGCACACCATGCACCCACTGGCCTGTAGTTAGGAAAAGTCCGGTTCAAACACCCATTCCTTTCATAAATTATTACCTAAAAAACAAAACAAATCGAGGCGACCACCCTCATATACACAGTAACGTACAACATAAAATAATAATTGTGTACACAATAACATACAAACCTATCAAGGGAGGGCAAACAAATTTTTAAAGGAATGATTAAAAAGGGAAAAATATTAATTAACAATACAATTATGTATTACTATATTAATTTTCGAAGCTTTGGTCAATTGACACACGTGTTACCTTCTTAGTGTGAATGTATTGTGTCTGCCTCACTCACATGACATGACGGGAAACCTCCGCCTCATTCGGAAGCAAGAGCAGGCGCGATTATACTTCAACTCACCTCATGGCATGTCGATGCTGTTCCTGCCCACAAGGAGCATAAAGAGGTTGCGATATTCGCGTTTCCCATCGATGTCAAAGAGCTTCTTTCGAGTACCAGTCGGAGTAACATATTACCGTATAATATATAGCTTCTGCCTCTCGCAGTATCGTAGAGAGAGGGCTTTCTCTATTTTTATTCAGGTGATATTATTTATTCTGCTTTACTTGTCTTCGTTTTGCTGCCAGCCCGACACGCTATAGCATGCACAATCTTTCAACATGAATAATATACACGAACGTTGTTTATGTATTCGATGCAATTGCGAATGTTTTCGAAGTTGGGAACGCGCACAAAATTTTTGAAACTCATTTAGGAGAATATCTTTGCATTTTAAAACTTACACACTGCAAGACAACCGTAATCATGTACATTCTTGCAACAGTACGAAAATCGATTTGCTTTAAATCCGGACAGAAGTTTTATTTAGCTTATGCAACGGCTTTTTCACAACACTGGCGCATGGAACAGACTTCCGTAGTCCTCAAAACCTCACATGTTCTAAATGATATGTAAAATCAGCTCGTGAAAAATTTTAGCATTTAAATATTATTTCGCCAGTTATTATCTTTACGTATTCCTCAAGAACGTGATTTGTGTTAGATATGTTTAATCGAAACATGCCAGCTCAAAAAGCTATTTCCGTGAAGAATTTGATGTTCATCGGCCGAAACTTTTAATTGTAGCAGCACAAAGAAACCGTTAGAGTGGTCGTGCATGAGAGTCGCTCTTTTCTAGGAAACATTGAAAATAGTTATTGTGTATTTAGTAACACACATAACTATATTAAAAAAATTAAAGAATGATAGAATTGCACGTTACCTCTCTAATCCACAGGATTTCCAAAAAACCATTTAACCACTGGCCTGTAGTTAGAAAAAGTCCGGTTCAAACACCCATTCTTTTCATAAATTATTGCATAAAAAAAACGGTGTGATCACCCTCATATACACAGTAACGTACAACATAAGATAATAATTGTGTACACAGTAACATACAAATCTATCAAGGTAGGGCAAACAAACCTTTAAAGGAATGATAAATAAGGGCAAAATATTAATTAAAAATACAATTGTGTGTTACTACATTAATTTTCGGAGCTTTGGTCGATTGATACTCGTGTTACCTTTTTAGTGTGAATGTATTATGTCTGCCTCACTCACATGACATGACGAGAAACCTCCGCTTCATTCGGAAGCAAGAGGAGGGCGCGATTATACTTCAACTCACCTCATGGCAAGTCGACGCTCTTCCTGTCCGCAAGGAGTATAACACAGTTGCGATATTCGCGTTTCCTATCGCATGCCAAAGAGCTTTTTTCGCGTACTTGTCGGGGTAATGTATTACTGTACAATGTAATCCGTCTGCCTCTCGCATTATCGTTTAGAGAGGGCTTGCTCTACTTTTATTCTTCTGAGATGATTTATTTTGCTTTGCATGTTTTTGTTTTGCTGCCAGCCTGGCACGCACTAGCATGTACACTATATCACCATTAATAATATACACGACCTTTATTTATATATTCGATGAAATTGCGAATATTTTCGATAGATGTTGCGAACGTGCACAAAATTTAGGAGAATCATTCAAGTGAAATTCTTTGCATTTTAAAACTTACACGCTGCAAAACAACCGTACTTATTTGCTGTTATTACAACATAATTTTATTTAGATTATGCAACAACTGTTTCCCTGCGTTGCCCTTTGGAGCATAGCAAAGTTCAGTTGTCATCAAACTCTCACACGTTCTAAGCCATATATACAATTGCTTGTGATCAATATTAGCTTTTAAAGCACGCTCAACGTTTCACCGTGAATGATATAGATGGTCTATATTTAGATATTCGCTGTAATCGGAAATATTAAAACACGCAACTAAAAATTATGAGAATCATTTGAGAGAATTTTTCATTTTAAAATTTATAAGCTGCAATATTACCGTCTCCATGTATGTTCTTGTAACAGTACAAAAAAAGAGTTGCTGTTGTTGCCACCCGAATTTTAATTTAGCTTAAGTAACAAATATTACTGTGCTTTGGCATGGAGCTGTGTCCCATTTTCAACAAAATTTCACACATTCTAAATAATATATAAATTCTGTCGTTTTCATTTTTTTCTCAAAAATAAACAATAAGCTGAAAACTATACTTTTAATACTGGAAATTGTATAAAATGCAATTACTTACTAGATATAAATATGTATTTAAGAAAAAAGATGATTGGCTTCATTTACTTTCTACTAAAGATTCCTATGAGCTTCTCCAGAGTTTTTTTTTTCGTGTTAACGTTCTGCCGTTCTTCATTCGAATGTTATTGACCATTGTTGTTTGATTTATACATTCTATTGTTAACTTATACAAAAATGTATTGAAATAAAACAAATGATTTCAATTGTTGTGCACTTTACTCCCATAATTGTTTTTCATTGTTATAACTGACAGACTTTCAATTTTACGTCAGCATTAAAATTCTCGGGTTCATGTGAAGATTTTTTTATGTTGGAGATCTCCCTACAAAATAGTCAGAAATTTTTTTAAAAAAAGTAATATCCACTTGAGTTTTTCGAGAGTTTTATTTGCGAAACTGTTTGGCTATGTATAAAGCTAAAGATTTTTTTTTAAATTTAAAATAAAACATATCTCAACATTTAGCCGATGATGTAAAATAGAGTTCTACGTTATAAGATAAACGAATTCATATACCTGCATCTATACGGATGTTTCGGGCACATCTACATATTATGCTACATATGAGCGCCATCTACACATGACAAAATTAACTTTACTCCGATTTTTATTTTTCCAATGATATCAACCACTATTGATACTCTGAGTACCTTGAATCAAATGAAACCAGAAAAATAACAAATATTAAAAATTAAAGTGAATATATGGAAATATGGCTATTTTAATTTACAAATAGAGTTTTTGTTGATTTTTTTAAGTTTCATTGGTCAAAATGGATTTCAAAACTTTATATTTATGCTAGCAAACTCCGCGGCTTTGCTCGCGTAATAGTTGAAATATGCCAAGTGATATTTGCATGACTATTTTTTATTAGAAAAATACTTTTTGGAATATTTCAAAAGTTACAGTTTAAGCCACAGTTTGACTAAACTTCATTATAAAAATGCAATACACAGAAATGAGATTTTAATTAATAAGAAGAATTAAACTAATTCCAAATAAATGACAATTTAGAAAGTATTTTGAGACTTTTATGCTCATTTCATACACTCATTTCAGTATTCATTTGAAGTTTTGAAATTTTTAGAAACCATTTTAACACATTTACATCTTAAAATTAACCATCATGTCAAATTCCAAGCTTCTTGTCTAACAGTCTACCACCTCTCTGGTGTTAGTGGCACCAATATAAAATGCCGAAACAGAGTTGAAATAGAATGTTTCGAAAAATGTTGAAACAGAGACTGTCACCATTAATTTGTCAACATTAAATCAGTTGGTATTTCCTAATATTCTATAGAAAACGGAATTTATATGTTTTTAAAGGCTTTTTGTTGTTCCTGCCAACCAGGTGGTAGTGACACCGGCATAAAATGTATCTCGTGTGGGATCAGGGACTATCACTCTTGATTCGCAATCAATAACTTCTGTAATCGGTTTATTATTTCCTGAGATTCCATAGAAATCGTAATTTGGGACTCTTTTTAGAATGCTTTTAGCTCCTTCCCTTCGCTTCACTCCTTTTTAATTTCAAATTTATTTTCGACTGTTCTTAGTGGACATTTATATTTTATAAGTAACTACCGTGCTATATTTAAAGTTTCTAGCCTCTTCAGTACGTAGAAATCGCAATTTAGAAAGTTGTTTGCTCCTGCAACCATCTAGGGGTTGTGTGTCACCGGCATAAAATATAGCTTATGTTTGAGCAGGTGCTATCACCATCAATTTGCAACCATTATGTTTGAAATCGGTTTCGTATTTCATACGATTGCATAAAAATCGTAATTTAGAATGTTTTTCACCCACTTCATCCTTTTAAAGATGGAATTTTCTTTCGACAATTCTTAGACAGCATTTGCATCTTTGAAGTAATTACCATTCTAAATTTAAAATGTTAGATCCCCTCTTTAACACAAAAAATGCAATTTAGAACATTTTTTGCTCCTGTAACCCCCAGGTGGTAGTGAGAACAACGCAAAATATAGGCTATGTTGGAGCGGGGACTGTCACCATCAATTTGAAACCATTACTTCTGAAATCGGTTTATATTTCCTCAGATTGCATAGAAATCGCTATTTAGAACGCTTTTCGTTTATTTTCACCCCAATAATTTTTTAATTTTTAAGGAACTCTTCTCAGAGAGCATTTACATCTCATAAGTAATTGCCATGCCAAATATCAAGTTGCTAGCCCCTTCAGTTTCACAAAAATCACAATTTAGAACGTTTTTTGCAACCGCAAGGTGGTAGTGACGCCGACATAAAGTAGATCCAGCAAAGGCTATCATCATCAATTTCCAACCATTACTTTTGAAATCGGTTGGGTACTTTCTGAGATTACGTGACTGTGAGATTGCGCATTTAGAACGGTTTTTAGAACTCTTTTCGCTCATTTTCTTTAAATTTCGAATTTTTTAAGAAATGTTCTTAGATATCATTTATATCTTATAAGTAACTACCATTCCAAATTTCATGCTTCTAGGCCCTTCAGTAACACAAAAATCGCATTTTCGAACGTTATTTTGCTCCTGCACCCCATTTGGGAATAATGGCATCGACATAAAATGTAGCCTATGTTGGAGCAAGGGTTGTCACTATCATTTTGACACAATTATTTTTTAAATCGGTTTGGTACTTCTTGAGATTGCGTAAAAATCGCCACTTAGAACGTTTTTTAGAACGATTTTGCGCATTTTAACCCTTTTTTAATTTCAAATTTTTTAAGAAATGTTCTTAGAAATCATTAATTATATCTAATAAGTAACTGCCATGCCGAATTCCATGTATCTGGACCCTTCAGTAACATAAAAATCGCAATTTAGAACGGGCAGTGGTTACATCCAAGAAAAGAGTGTTCATCATTTTGACACCTTTATTTTTGAAATCGGTTTGGTACTTCTTGAGATTGCGTAAAAATCACCATTTAGAACGTTTTTTAGAATGCCCTTCTGCGTATTTTCACTCCTTTTAAATTTCGAATTTTTTAAGAAATGTTCTTAGAGATCATTTATATGTAATAAGCAACTACCATGCCAAATTCCATGTATCTGGGCCCTTCAGTAACACCAAAAATCACAATTTCGAACGCTTTTTGCTCCTGCATCCCCTTTAGGGGTTGTGGCACCAACATAAAATGTAGCCTATGTTGGAGCAAGGGTTGTCACCATCATTTTGACACCATTATTTTTTAAATCAGTTTGGTAGGGGAGACCGGGGCTAGTTGGCTACAGGGGTAAGTACTACAGTCCTCATAAATCGCCTGTTAGTGGATAGATTGCGCAACCAGTCACAAAGTACCTTTCTTATTGCTTTTTACAATCCTCATTGTAGTTCTGCATCGTTACCTACGTGCAGTGGAGATTTATTACGATTTTTCTGTTTTTTGCACTCATAAGTAATTTTTTGTTGCTTCATTCTTTTTCTAATTTCTAATAGTACTTATCTTAATAATTGCGATTTAACTTGTGCAGTTTTTCTTAGTGTATGATTAACTGTACCTACCATATGTGACACTTTCGACAATTCTTAGACAGCATTTGCATCTTTGAAGTAATTACCATTCCAAATTTAAAATGTTAGATCCCCTCTTTAACACAAAAACCGCAATTTAGAACATTTTTTGCTTCTGTAACCACATATTCACCAACATCATATATGGTACCCATATGTGATTTACTTGGATTATTTATACTTAGATGATTACGTGACCCTTTTGTGAAGAAATTTATTATGGGGCAAGTAGGCGCATTGAACACGGGGCAAGTTGGCTCGGTGTTTGAGGTATGCTGGTAGCTTGAAAAACAGCAAACAACGAGAAAAGTGGTTGCAATGCAAGATTTTGGGCACACGAGGCTTGCCCAAACGGAGACACTCGATTTTTTATTTGTGGCAACTGTAACTCTGATGATGATATAGAATAGGATAGAAGTTACTCAATGTTAATGTTTTATTCATTATTTTTATGTCTGTATAATTTAGAATTTATATTTTACGGCTATAACGCCTTTGTCTAAACTTACTGTTAATAATGAAATTGATTTCGCTTAACTGCGTGTGTTATTTAAGCTTCATTTAAATTTTTATAAAGCGTGTGCCAACTTACCCCATAGGTATAGGCAACTTGCCCGGTGACGGGGTAGGTTGGCGCACAATTTTTCTTTTACTTTAGGCTTCCGCTAAACATAAACTACAAAAGTTACAAACTCAAAACTCCGGGTATTTATAGCCAGATGTCTTTTCTTTAAAAGTGCAGTTAATGTTTGCTAAAAAACTTAAATAAAAAATTTATAAAAATTAAAAACTAAAAACTGCGCCTACACCCCGGTCTCCCCTACTTCCTGAAATTTCGTAAAAATCGCCATTTAGAACGTTTTTTAGAACGCTTTTCGCGCATTTTCACCTCTTTTTAATTTCGATTTTTTTAAGAAATATCCCTAGAGATCATTAGTATCTTATAAGTAACTACCATTCTAAATTTCATGTTTCTAGGCCGTTCAGTAACACAAAAATCGCATTTTTAGAAAGTTTTTGCTCCTGCACCCCCTTTTGGCCGGTGGCACGGACATAAGATATAGCCTATGTTCTAAGTTGGACTAACACCATCATTTTGATACCATTACTTTTGGAATCGGTTCGTTAGTTTCAGAGCTTACCTTGTACAAATAAACAATTTTTATCTCTTTATAATACTCGTATTAGTATACATTGGATCTGTTAAAATTTAGACTTTTCTACTACAAACTATTTTAATTATACGAAATTTCATCAGTTGATCTACTATATGAAATGGTGTTCTACGTTATAAGATAAAGGAATTTACACATCTGCTTCTATACATTTATTTTTAATACTGCATTTACCAATCTACGGATATGAATCTACATACGCTTTATCAGTATCAGAAATATGAAAATCGGAGAAGTTCCTCAAAAGGGATATGTTCACATACATTAAAAAATGTACTCAATCGAATTGTATAACCTTTTTTTAAATATAATTTAAAAGGATTGCCTCCATTTATTTACTTGTCAAGATTTTCGTGAGCTAATGCCAGAGTTTTCCTCAATGTTACTCTCATACCATTCACTATACAAAGAAAAATGAGGACTTAAATTTGCGATCATTAAATATCGACCGTTGTTGCTTGATTTTGTAAATTGCAATTACAGTAAACCCTCGATTTAACGGACTAATTGGGACTAAGATGTGTCCGTTAAATCGAAAGTCCGTTAAATCGCAAAGTACTATTTATAATATTATTTTGTTATAATTATAGTACATATATATATTATTACGTACTTGTAATTACATATATTATTACAGTGCAAATTACACATATATATACAATATATACAGTGTATATACATGTATTCTATTATATATATATAATCCAAACGGAAATTTCGTTCCGAACGCCGAGATTTCGAGTTCTACCGCATGGATTTTGACGGAACTTATACCGTTAGATAGGTATCGTTTCAGGGAAGGTTTTAAGCTATAACACATCATTCTACCTAGATTAGTTATAGAATTATTACGGAAAATTCTTTTATATTGAACTTTGTAACTTCATATTTCCTTAAATATCTGGTCTCCTATTGGTCGTAGAGCTTAGATCTCGCGCCAAAAGTAGCTCCAAAGCACCCAAGCAAACTTTCTCCCGCGATTATTTTGCCGTCTTCCGATTTCCTCTAACTCTATTAGGGGCCCGCGTAGGGCCCCTTTAACATATTTTTCGTAGTAATTTCAGCAATTATCTTACATTATTCGTTAAGACCGCCACCCTCCCGATTCATGTATCTACGGAAAGGTTGCACGAAGGAGTTTCGTTCGGATACGCTTTCGTTAAGAATAGAGTGCGCTCCCTGGTGGTGGAATGTGGAACTAACATAACGCGATATTGTTAAAATTGGGAAATCTAACAATGCGATCTGTTTTAAACTTTGAGATAGTTCATAACACATAATCTATTATCTATTCTATTATATATATATATAAAAAATCTATTATCTATTCTATTATCTATTATATATATAAAATCCAAACGGAAATTTCGTTCCGAACGCCTAGATTTCGAGTTCTACTGCATGGATTTTTACGGAACTTATACCGTTAGATAGGTATTGTTTCAGGGAAGGTTTTAAGCTATAACACATTATTCTACCTATATTAGTTTTAGAATTATGACGGAAAATTCTGTTATTTTGGGCGATAAGGTTACCATTTTATTTCTTGGCGAAATTCATCGTTGATAAAAAAAAAATTGAAACGGCTATTAAACCTCGAAAAATAAAAGAAAAACTGTTACTAATTTTATTTAAATGAAAAAAAAAGAAAAAAAGAAAAAGAAAATCCGTTTCAATGAGTGATAATATTAAAAAACGGAAACATTTAATCAAAACCTGAAAGAAATATTTGTAATGCTTAAAAATTAATTTAATAAGAAATATTACACTTGATACGCAATATTTGGCTCTTTATCGCTTGCGTTAGATATGGAAACGAATCAGAAAATTTGATTAGATGAAATTTTAACATTTTCTTTCTGTTCTGCTCTTTTCTTTTTTTTTTATATCTAATTGTCCCATCACGTGACTTAAAGAAGAAACAAGCAGATGTAATTTTGATTCACATGCGTAATTACTATTTGTTTCTTTACAATTTTTTATTTTTCTTTTGTCGCCAAACGATGTGATTTTAAGCCAAAAATGCATAAGCGTGACATTAGCTTGAGGATGTTCTCACAAATGGTATTTTTTTAGGTGAAAGAGATCATTTTTTGAGTACATTTTCATATTCAATTGTAACTTATATAGATATCAGTTAATATTTTAAAAATGGAATCGAATACTTAAATTTCAGTGTGAATTTCTGCCACACATACATATTGTAAAATAATTTCATACTTTTTAAAATGTTTTTCGCCGTAATTCCGAAAGCATGTGATATTTATAAACTCGAACTCAGATCAACGAATATTACCCATTTTATTTAAGCAAATGTTATCTATTGTTTATTTCATTTTTTCTCAAGTCATATCGCCAATTTCATTTATAGGAAAATTCACAGATTCGAAATCTAGGAAATAAAGATAATTTTTAAGGAAATTTATGTTTTAATACGTTATTACTATCGAAAAATTCAACATTTTGAAAAAAAAAAAATACAAGTCTTTTCGTCATTTCTTCTTCGTCTTTCTTCGTACTTTCTCCTCTGTTATGTAATATTTCAAATGATATTGGACTAATTTTCGATCAACGATTCACCGCAAAATGGCATATCTAATATAGTATATAAAATAAAGTCTGGATTAGGGTACTAATTAACGCACAGCGCAAACTACTGAACCTAAAATCTTGAAAATCGTGGTAAAAATACTTATGACATAGACTTCTGCTAAGAACGGATTTTCTAAAGTGTCACACCTAATGGTTTTTGCACGGGGAGGGGAAAAAATCGAATATCAAAATTATGCGTCAAATGATAGCATATTTTAATGTAGTTTTGTATGCTGAATCGAATGCTACCAAATAAAATTTTATAAGTCCAACAGTTCATGACACATTTCATATTTTTCTAATTTGACGGTGTCTTTGGCATCTAAACCTCAAAATATCTATCATTACATCCGTTACTCTAGCAACGGAAAAAATTTAAATCAACCCTTTTGGCTAAAAAATAAAAACGGCTCTATGAGTTTGAAATAAAAATGCAAGCATCTTAGTTTTTTAAAAAAACTAGGGGATCGTACCCGGGCTTCCCGGATTAAAGAATATAGGTGAAAACCTTTTTTTAATTGAAAACTAATATTTTTTTTATATGCAATAAATTTTTTAGATTGATCACTTACTTTAAAAAAGCATTTTTCATATGGAAAATACGAATTACACAATCAAATAAATTTTTGAAATTTATCAAAAGCGATATTTTCTTATTAACCGCATGCTAAGAGTTATTTGCCAAGATTTTCCTACTTATGGCATTCTTTTTTATTCTGATAATTTCAGAGCTTATACATGTTTGGTAAATTTGTGTTTTATTTATATTATTATATTTATTTATTCATAGGGAAGTTTTTCTAGAAATTAGCCGTAAGAAAATGATGAACTCTATATTTTGTTTCAAGGGCAACGGATTAATCTTACGTAATCGAGCTCCGCGCGATATAGATAAATTAAAAAAAAATATTTCATGCTTTAAAATTGTTTTTAAAACCATAGACAATCAGTAAACTGAGATGAACTTTGCAAACAAATTCCATTTGATAAAAATTGGTGATCTAAAAATTTAAATTGTACGATTAAAAATATGTTAGATTTGTGTTTTTTTTTTCAATATTATTCTTTGATTTGTTTATAAAAGAAGTATTAATTTCGTTAATTTGTCTTTCACAAATATGTTAGATTGGTGGGTTTTTTTAATATTATTCTTTTATTTGTTTATAAAGGAAGTATTAATTTCGTTATGCAAAAATAGTCAGAAACAAATGCTGAAAAATGTTTCTTGCTTTATGTGCAAACTGTTTATTATTATTATGTATTGAAACCGGCACGTGATAAGATAAACTTAAAAATTAATCATGCTTAAAAATTATTTTAGAAAATGTAATACATCAGTCAATGAATACAGTTTTTAAACATGTTGCATTTGAAAGTAATTTTTTTTTCCTTATGCGACGAAAATTGAAAATGTACGATGGTCAGAAGATCGAAAAATTGCAGTAGCGACAATTTCAAAACCGAAATTTGATCGTGAAGTGTTGCTATTTGCAAAATGACGTCAGCGTTACGCACAGATACGTTTGTTCTTTATAATATAGATACATAATCAGTAAAATATAATAAAGATCAGTTATTAGGATGTGGTTATCAATTGAGGCTCTTATGCTTGGATTTCCGGAATGAAAACAGCAATTTTCATTTTCTCAAAATTTGTATATGCACTTCTCATATTCATATTCATCATTTAAAAAAATTGTATTTTGTTAAATCATTTAAAAATCATTTTAACTTAAAACTTGAAATCACGATTGTCAGCAACATCTTGTATGTGAACAGACGCACTCTTTATTTGAGATTCTAATCTCAATTTTGGAAAGTAAAAATTTCCGTAATTTATGTTTTTTAGACGCATTTGTGTTAAAAGGCTTAGTTTTATCTAAGAAAATGATCGTTTTCTTTTAAATATGATTTCATTTTCACTTAAATAAGCATTTTGCCTAGTGTTTGAAACTTAGTATATCTGTACACACGCAGAAGGAAAAACGATATAGAAAATTTATGAGGAAAAATGCGTGTTTTCAAAAGCAATATGTCATTTTCCGTTATTATGCCCCTAATATAATATTCTGCTGCTAATGGGATTTTGCGCCGCTAAACCCTATACAACAATTTTTATCAACAATTTTGAATTTTAATCAGAAAATAGCATGAATAAAGTTAAAAATACCTCATTATTTCTCTCTTGTCTGCAACAATGAAAGCTATCTAATTTTCATCATTTTGAAGAAATTTCATAAAATGCTTTTAAAATTAAAATATACAAGTGGGGATATTTAAAAAAAAAAAAAAAAAAAAAAAAAAAAAAAAAAACAGTAGTAGTGCGAGTGTACAGCAATAGTGCGATCACATCTACAAAGGAAGAGCTTTCAGTTAAAAAATATATATATATTGTAGTAAAATTGGATCAGCAGAAAGATCAGGGCAGATTACTAAAAGTGTTTTAAATATATAGATTATATAAAATTAGGTAAAATTAAATTAAGCAAATTATGTTATTTTTATAAAATTATAGTAGAATGTCCTAAAGAATAGCATTAAAATTTTATTATTCGAGAGAATTTTCGACAAAAACTTCAGGAACACGATATTATTTTAAACCACGAATTATTTATTACTCGGCGAAGCAAATCCATCCAGCCGATAATCATCAATTTCTGTAATATAAATCGCTATTATTTGCATGTCACCTCTCTTTTATAAAGACACTCTAATTTTTTGTAAAACATTGCGTTTTATCAATGTGTGATTTCGATTACATTATTTTCAAAAGTGAAGCATTTTCACCTGTGAAGAATTTCAATGCAGCTGGGCTGTGAAAATGATGCAGTTCTACAAAACATAATTCAGGTTTAAGAATTAAAATACATGCTTTTTTATAAAATGACGTCATTTGCATCCGCTAAAGCAACCCACTTTTACAACCCAGTCTTAAACTTCGTCTATAGAAAGGTGTGCATATGACGTCATTATGACGGAATAACAGATAATATTCTTGACATAGCCCATATTTTATTTTCAACTATTTTTTCAGGTTTTATGAGAAAATGGCAACAAAAAGCTACAGTATCTCCTATTTTTGACTATTTTTCGTTTACTTTCAATGACTTTCAATAGAAATGAGGTACTTTTGTTGCCACGATAAGAAAAATGGTATTAAAAACTGCAAAAAAAATAATATCTCAAAATGTAATTGAAATACAGCTTTCAAACAAATTGCATTTAAAAGCGCATTTTTTTCCTTATATGACGGTGTCAAAATTCAAAATGTGCGATGTTTAGAAGTTTAAAAATTTGAGGTACAGAAAATTGCAAAACCAAAATTTCATTTCAAATTTCAAAGTGTTGCCATTCGCAAAATGACGTATGCGTTACGCACAGATATGTTTGTCCTTTATAATATAGATAGTGATTTTATGTAAAATAAAAGGAAAAAAATACTGAGAATTTAGCGTTATAAAACAAAAATGGAAAAGGCACTACTTAGATATTCCGTCGACCAAAAATCTATCTTCAAACTATAAGATTAAATGCCAATAATGGTTGATCGTAAATATCAAATTCACTTGAATTTAAACAAGCTACACGTGTTTACGTCATCAAGTGATTTTAATTTCGACGTTTTATTTGTATTTTTATTAATGTTATACTAATTTATTTGTTATTTCGTTATTTAAAATAAAGATTATGTCAATTTATATAATTTGGCGAATGGTTTGGCGATTTATATAATTTGGCGAAATTGGTCGACGGGATAACAAGTAGTACCAATGAAAATATTTAAGTATGAAAGCAATGTTTGTAACGACTTAAAAATTATTTTCATATATATAAACTCGGTTTATGGCGTCAGATGCCGTCATCCGAAGAATCTACAAGAGTCTTTTTCCATTTTTTCCAGTCATAGGTTCCTCAATGAAAGAAATTGGAATTGGAATAATATTGTGCGATTTATAAATTGCTCCTCGATAAGAAGAAAAAATGGGTACATTTATAACAACTGTGCGCACATCTCGCTGATAGCATTTTTTAAATTTCCAGTAGCAATAGTTACATTTTGCGTATGTAAATTAAAAATATTTTTTTGTTTTTAATTATGGCATTATTTCCTGTTATTTTTTATCTTTTCAGTTTTTTAAATGAAATTAGTATAAGGCATGCATTTTAAATGAAATGAGTGAAAGGTTTGTGTTTTAAATGAAAATAATAAAATAAGAATTTGCTACGAAAACAATCTTTATTGATTTATTACATGCGCCCGGCTGACATAAAATTATCACAAAAGCCACATATTCACTTTTCTTTGAGTAGTTGCTCATGAGAATTCAAGTTAACCTTCCGTAATCAGATACTTCACATATTGGTGTATTAGCTTTAATGTTGAAAGCATCGTTTATGTTTGAAGCGAAAACTTTACTATGAATTCTATTACACAAAATCGCATCATCATCATCTACTATATATATACAACGGAAATTTGTATCTCATTCCGATTGTTTATAATACTTTCGTAGGATATACCACAATTAGTTAGGTAATAATTTTGGAAAGGTTTTAGTCTATACATATTGTTCAAGGGTACTTAGTTATAGAGCAACAGTAAAAGTTCAAAAATTAAGTGAACCTGATTATGAAAGTTTAGCCTTTTAAAAAAAATCTACAGAACATATTTTGTTACAAGTGGCCCTGTTGCATGACTTTTAGGAATGGTGTTAATATATACGATTTCATTATATGTTGATTAGTTGCAGAGATATTAATTCCTCTTGTCATAACGGCCTCATTACAAGACCATAAGTGCGCTGTTTATAATCAACTAAAACAATTACTTCTTAATTGCTAAATTTTGTCCAACGCTTAAGATAGCATTATATCGCAATGGCGTTCGCATCGTTTTCAGTAATGAGCAAGGTCAAGCTGAAGATCCATATTGTTTAAAATACAAGTTCAAATTCACCATTTAATTTAATCCAAGGTTCATTTGGTAATATTGACCAGCGTAGCGGGCATAGCCTGCTAGTATATATATATAATCTATTATCTATTCTATTATCTATCTATTATATATCTAAAATTCAAACGGAAATTTCGTTCCGAACGCCTAGATTTCGAGTTCTACTGCATGGAATTTTACGGAACTGATACCGTTAGATAGGTGTCGTTTCAGGGAAGGTTTTAAGCTATAACACATCATTTTACCTAGATTAGTTAAAGAAGTATGACGAAAAGTTCAGTTATTTTGGACGATAAGGTTACCATTTTATTCCTTGGCGAAGTTTTTTGTTGTTGAAAAAATTGAAACGGCTATTACACCTAGAAACATTAAAGACAAAAAACTGTTACTAAGTTTATTTAAAATCTTTAAAAAAGAAAAAAAAAGAAATCCATTTTAATGAGTGATAATATTAAAAAACGATTATATTTAATTTTAACATGAAAGGGAATGTTCGTAATACTTAAAGAATTACTCAGTTGAAATATTGCAATTGAAATAATATTTGGCGATTTATCTTTTGCATCAGGTTAAGAAAAATGTATCTGAAAATTGATAAAATGATATCAAGGAAGTTCCCCATAAGCGCATGCTCAGCATTATTTGAAAAAAAAATATATATAGAATATTCTTCTCATAAATATATATATATCCATAAAAAATCGCAAAACCTCTATTTAGCATTCCTAAAAAAATAATGAAAATTTCATTTTTTGCGATTTAACGCTGGATGGCGACACGATAAAATTTTGAATAATACTATGATAAATATTCTTTAAGAAAAACTTTTTCGACTGTCGATACGAAGTTAGTTTAAGTAAGTTTAACTTAAATAAATACATATTTATAACTGCAGTTTTGTCATATACATTTATATACGTAACAATGAAATTTAACGATCGTATTTATGCCGTTTACAATGAAATTTAAATGGATTAAAAGTGTTTCAAACTCAAATTAAGATCCGATTCTGAGCATTGGCAATTTGACTTCGATATTGTTAGTGTCAGAGACAACAAGAGAGTTTTATTGCCACGGAAACAACAATTTAATATCGAAATGTTTAATGATAGCATTCTTAATTAAAATACCCTTAAAACTTATCCAGCCGGTGACACCGTATAAAATTAAATAGCTCAATACAAGTAACACGCAATTTGCATATATTATATAAGCTTACAGCAAAAATAGTAAACTAATCCACAGTTTAAGTTTAAATTCATTGAGAATTAGGCATTTAATTACTTATTTAACAAGGAATTTATAAATGCATTTCAATCTCTTGCATTTGGCGAGGAAACCTATTGGTTCGCCAAAGAGCGTAGAGCGTTCGTCTGTTCGCGCCAAATACTCGAAAAAATATTTTTTTACAGATTTTCTACTGCGATTCGACCGCTATATTTTTACCGATCTTTTTTACATACATGAGTCATTTTATTAGCATTTCCTTTTTCAAAATATTTTGAGTGTGCGTTTTAAGGAGACCTTCCTTGTGAGTAACAATTTTTATTATTATTATTATTATTATGTATCTCTTACAGAAAAAACTAGCAGATGTAATTATAAAAATAATGATATTACATAAATAGCAGTTAATATTATAAAAGCGGGGTCAAATATTTAAATTTTAATGCAAACGTTTCCCCCCCCCCCCACACACACACACAGACACATATTATAAATAATTTAATTTCAGATATTTAAAGTATTTTTCGCGTACTTTATTACTGATACATGCTATTTTGTTTTTCCCTAAACTTATGACTTTTATAACCTCGAACTCAGATCAACAAATATTGTCCACTCTTTTTTTTTTTTTTTTTTTTTTTTTTTTACATATATCGCCAATTTTTCTTTTAGAAAAGTCTACTGTTTCAAATGTTAAGTACCAAAGATTATTCTTAAGAAAATTTATGCAATTTTGCGTTATTAATACCACAAAAGAAAATATTTTGATAAAAATTGCTTACTGAAATACATTTTCGATTGTCTTTTTAATTCGTCATCCCATTTTCAGTTTTTTTTTAAGGATTTTGATATTGGATTAATCTTCCGTAATCAGGTTATCTGCTAATTAGTGTATTTACTGAACTATTTAGATGTTTCTTTTATATTTGAAAGAGTATCAGTGATCAGAGTGACTGTCAGACAGTGATCGCGATTGTAGAAGATTACATGAAATTTGTACTTAGCTATTAGTAAATTTATGTTTTTTCATTATGAAGCAAACGGAGAACAGAAGATTTAGTATTATATATATTTTTATTTGCAGTTATTTTACTGTCACTAAAAAATAAATACTTGGGAAAAAAATTTGAAATTCCAATGGTGGCTGGTGGAACAATATTTGTTGATTTATCATTTTAGTCTAGATAAGAAAAAAAGTACCTGAAATGCAGATAAAATTGAAAATAGAAATCATTATAAAGCAAGTTCTTCTGACGCACAATCCTATTCGCTAAACTGAGGAAAAAATTAACGATTTTAGGTTTATTTAGGCAGCAGAATGAAGAATAATGTAATTTTGAAAATAAAAAGTGTATTTATTTTTCCGTGTTATTGCACTCTTTAGAGAAATGAAAAAAGGTCTTCGGTGCATCAAAAAGATTATTTCGTTACATTATAACGTGTTAGGTTATTAAGTTTTGTATAACTGACTTTATTTGTCATTTACAAAGAGTATTTTTGGCGAAAGATCTATAATTCAGCCAACAGCAATTTGACTTTATTTAATGGGATGTAGTCTGGCGCATAATTACGTATGTTTTACGTGTGTTAACTCTGGTAAATTTGTAACCATATAGTTTGCAAACACTTCTAATGTTTGCCGAAAACTTAGCTGTGCACCCGATTATGGACGATTGGGAAGATTTTGATTGGATGAAAACAAGAGGTTTATTTTTCTATCATAATGAGTTATCGAGTTTTTTTTTTCAGGTTAACAGTTACATAATTGCAAGTGGTATATATATAAAAAGGAAATGGTAATGAAAATGACATTATTTTAATTTTATTCAAACACTTCATTTTTAAAAATCCACTTTTATGTGATTTACATTTCTTTTAATGAAAGTTAAAGACTTTTTGTGTGCAAACAATTTATTACATTTTTTTTTTTACCGTATTTACTCTGCCGTAATCCGAAGATAGAAAACGGCAGTAGACCTGCTAGAAGACGTGTATTACAAAATATAATCCAACGTAGAGAGAAATTGTATTTAAGCTACCAGAACCACACATAGCACCAAGTTGAGAAGCCCAGAGTTCAAGAACTATCAAACGAAAGTGAATAATCCGAACATAAGTAATGTTCAGTGGTCACTCTCTTCAATCATTGTAATTATCTCTCCTTTTAGTAGTGTGGTGACTAGAGAACATTTTAACATTTCTGATTATCACAACGGCCGTATTTTCTTCCCAACCTCTACTTTAAATATATACTGTAAAAAGAATTTCTTCTGAATAGTCCGAATTTTGCCTAACCCATAAGATATTATAATAGCTAATTAGCGTTCGCATAGTATTCAGCAAATGCGGAAAGATTTTCCCGGTGAAGGTCCATATTAATTTAAAATACAAGGTCGAATTCATAATTTTGTTTGATCAATGATCATTTGGAAAATGGACCAGCGAAGCGGGTGTAGCCTGCTAGTATATATATAAAATCCAAACGGAAATTTAGTTCCGAACGCCTAGATTTCGAGTTTTACTGCATGGAGTTTTACGGAACTTATACCGTTAGATAGGTATCGTTTCAAGGAAGGTTTTAAGCTATAACACATCATTCTACCTATATTAGTTATAGAATTATGATGGAAAGTTCTGTTATTTTGGACGATAAGGTTTACCATTTTATTTCTTGGCGAAATTTATCGTTGATGAAAAAAATTGAAACAGCTATTACACCTCGAAACATAAAAGAAAAAACTGTTACTAATTTTAATTTTTAAAAAAAAGTAAGAAAAAAGAAGAAAAAAATTCGTTTTAATGAGTGATAATATTAAAAAACGAAAATATTTAATTTAAACATGAAAGGGAATGTTCGTAATGCTTAAAAAATTACTCAATTAAAATATTGCAATTGAAATAAGATTTGGCTCTTTATCTTTTGCGTCAGGTTAAGAAAAATGCATCTGAAAATTGATAGGATGATACCAAAGAAGTTTCGATAAGTGCATGCTCAGAAATATTTGAAAAATTATATAATATTCTTCTCATGAGGAATATATAGAATATTCTTCTCGTGACATATAATATGTTTATAAAAAAAAATCCGCAGAACCTCGATTTAGCGTTTGTAAAAAAAATAATGAAAATCTATTTTTTTGGCGATTTAATGCTGATTGGCGGCAGAATGAAATTTTTAATGTTACATTTTTTATGATAAATAATTTTTAAGTAAAACCTTTTTCTACTCTTCATACGAAGATAGTTAGATTAAGTTTAACGTAATAAATACATTTTTATTACTACAGTTTTGTCATATACCTTTATATGTGTATATATTAAAATTTTATTATCGTAATTATACGATTTAAAACAAAATTTCAGTTTATTAAATTTTTTCCGAATTCAAAATTAATGTCCGATTCGGAACATTGGCAATTAGACTTCGATATTGTTAGTGTCAGAAACAAGAAATGAAGGTTATTGTTGCCATGGAAACAAGTATTTAACATAAAATGTTTAATGCTAGCATTTTTAATTATCCAGCTACTTTTAAAATTAATTTAAAACGGTACTACTTGATTATCCCGTAAACAAAATAACTATCATTAAACTATAAGATAAATGCCAATAATAGCTGATCGTAAATTTTACATTAACTTGACATTAAACATGGTACACGTGTTTGTTGCGTCATCAAGTGATTTTTAATTTCACTTCTATTTGAAATTTTACTAATGTTTACAAATTTATTTATTCTTTCGTTCTTTAAAATAAAAATGTTGTCAATTTGTATAATTTAGCGAGCCGTTTGGCAATTTATATAATTTGGCGAAGCGTTTGGCAATTTATATAATTTGGCGAAATTGGTTGAATGAATAATCAAATAGTACCCTTAATACATTTCCCGCCGGTGAAGCCATGTAAAATTAAATAACTACTGAAACACGCAATTTGTATATATTATATACGCTTAAAGATAAAAAATAATACGCTAATTAAGTTTAAATTCATTGAGTTTTAGGCATTTAAACGCTTATTTAACAAGCAATTTTTAAATGCATTTAAATATATCTTGCTGTTGGGATGGAAATGTGTTGGCTAGCCAAATAGCGTGGAACGTTCGTCTTTTTTGCGCCAAATACGCGAATATAAATAGATTTTTTTCAGATTTTTATAGGATTCCGCCGCCAAATTTGACTGATGTTTTACACACACATGAGTAGTTTTAAAAGCATTTTTCTTTTCAAAATAATTTGAGTATGCTCTTTAAGGAGACCTTCCTTGTGGTAACAATTTTGTTTTTGATTTGTTCTTTTTTATTTCTAACTCTTTTATCATGTGACTTACAGACGAAACTAGTAGATGTAATTGTAAAAATGATGGTACTTATGATTTACATGTTATATGTTTATTTGCGATTTTTGAGTTCACTTTTGTCGCCAAACAATTTGATTTTAAACCAAAAAGATGTAAGCGTGAATTGGGTTCAAGCGATGTTTACAATAAAGGTGATTTTGCAAGTGTACAAAAGCATTTTTTGAGTATTTTTTAAAATTCAAATGTACAACATATAAATAGCAATTAATATTTTTAAAATGGAGCCAGATATTTTAATTTTAGTATAAATGTCTCCCACACACGCACATACATACTGTAAAATAATTTAATTTTAGACATTTAAAAAATTTCTCATCATAATTTACTGCGAAAGCATGTCGGTTTGTTTTCTCCAAATTTGTGACTTTTAAAACCTCGAAACCAGATTAGCTAATATTGTCCATTCTTTTTTTAATAAAAAAACATATCGCCAATTTTCCTTATACAAACGTTCAATGCTTGCAATGTTAGGTAGTAAAGATTATTCTTAAGAAAATGTAAGCAATTATGCGTTATTTCTATCACGAAAAATGACATTTTGCAATAAAATTTGTTTTCTGAAATCACTTTTCGATATTCCATTCCATTCGTCATTTTTTTTTTCATATCTTCCTTCTTTTAGAAATTTTATAAAAAGATATTGGATGAATCTTCCATAATCAGCCACCCTACAATTGGCGAAATTACTGTATAGTGTTGGAAGATTCGTTTATATTTGAAAGGAACAGTGGACGGTAAATCCGATTTCAGAAGATTACGCGAAATTTGTACTTTTAGTAATTAGCGATTAGTGAATTTATGTTTTTCAGTATGAAGCAAACGGACAAAAGAAGATTTACTAATAGACATTTTTCATGTGCAGTTATTTTACTATCATTAAAAAAGCATTAATTTGAATGTACAGAAAAAGTTTTTCAAATGCCAAAGGTGGCCAATGGAACAATATTTGTTCATTTAGCCTAGGTTTTTTAAAAAAAGTACCTCAAATTCAATTAAAATTTCAATCATTATAAAATTTTGACTAATGCACAGCCCGAGCAGCTGATCGTAGTGACAAATTTTAGGTTTATTTTACTATCACTAAAAAAGCATTACTTTGAATGAACAAAAAAACTTTCAAATGTCAAAGGTGGCCAATGGAACAATATTTGTTCATTTACTCCAGGTTTAAAAAAAAGTACCTCAGATTTAAATAAAATTTCAATCATTATAAAGAAATTTTGGCTGATGCACAGCCCGAGCAGCTGATCATGGTCACAAATTAACGTTTTTAGTTTTATTTAGGCAACAAACTGATGAATAATGACGTCTTGAAAATAAAAGCATGCTTATTTCTTCGTCTTATTACGCTCGTTAGAGAAATGCGAAAAAAATCTTCGGTTTACCAAAAAGATCACTACTAAAAATTTTGCATAACTAACTTTACTTATCATTTACAAAGAGTTTTGATAGTGAAAGGTCTAAAAATCAATCAACAGCAATTTGACATTATTTAATGTAATGTAGTTTGGAGCGTAATTAACCCTGTTTTGTAGCTAACTCTGGTACATTTTTAGCCATACCGTTACGAACATCTCTAACGTTTCACATCAAACTTGGTTCTGGATCCGATTACGGAGGATTGGGAAGATTTTATTGAATGAAAACTAGAGGTTTAGTTTTCTATTTGAATTAGTTATCGAGGTTATTTTCCTAGGTTAATAGTTGCATGATTAAAACTGGTATGTAAAAAGAAACGGCAGTTAAAATGACATTATTTTAATTTTATTCACACAATTCCGCTTTAAATATCCACTTTTACATGATTCACATATTTTAAAATATAAAAGTTAAATACTGTTTTGATTGTATTTACTCTACTGGAAATCGAAGTTAAGAAACTGTAGAGAAAACCTACCAAAAGAAGACGTATATTACCAAATATAATGTAAAGTAGAGAGAGATTGTATTTATGTTATCAGATCAGCACATAGTACCAAGCTGAGAAGCCCGGAGTAAAAGACCTAACAAACGAAAGTGAATAACCGGAACATTCTTTAAGTTAAATGGTCAATCTCTGCAGTCATTGTAATTCTCTCTTTTTTAGTAGTGTGGTGATATGATCGTAATGGCCGCATTTCCCCCCCTAAACTCTACATAATGTACTAAAGAGTTGCTTCTGAATTGCCCGTATTTCGTCTACGCATCAGATAATATAATAGCTCAATTGCGTCCGATGCGTATTCAGAAAATGCGGAAGGATCTTCCAGGTGAAGGTCCATATTAATTTAAAATACAGGGTCGGATTTTCCATTTCGTTTGATTAAAGGTTTATTTGAAAAATGGTCCAGCGCAGCGGGCTCAGCCTGCTAGTGTATATATACAATATATGTATATACATAAATATATATTGTATATACATATATACTACTGTATATATATATATATATATATATAAACACAATACATTACTTTTAATAATACAATATTGGTAATGAAATACAAACGAATTAACACATATGCAACTTTTATGGGAATGAAACACTTTTTACATAGAAATAATAATTAATAAACAAGCAATAAACAAATGGCTTGCGCATGCTTAGAACGAAAACCACGCTGCAGTGAGAATCAAAGCGCGCGCTTTCGGCGTTTCGTGTTCTTTCCCTTTTTTTAAGGATTCGTTCATTATATCACGAGACATTGTGTCGCCACAGATATAATAAATATTTTTTTTTTTTTTTTACCGAGAAATCGCTTTTTAAAAATAGTAAAAAGAAATGCTTTGTCGTTGTTCATTGCTTGATTTTTTACATATAAAAGCTTAAAAGAGGGTTGCGTGTTGATTCTCAAGTAGGGGAGGGGGAGGGGGGCAGTAATACTTTTTTTTTCCGAAGCGTGTTTCATCGTTTTAGAAGCTGTTTTATCATGGAGGCTTCCAGTAAATAATAGTGATAAATAAATATTTGACATTTGTCAAATATAAAAATTTGAAATACGGGTGTTGAATTTCAGGTTAAGGAGAGGGGAATAATTTTAAATTAACGATTTTGATTTGTTAATTTAAGGATAAAGTGTTTTAAAAGGGATATTAAACGAAACCCTCTGTGCGATCTGCGATCACACTTGCCCACTTGTTTTACTTTAATTTTTGTTTAATTTTAATTTTTTTTTAAATTAGTCCGTTGAATCCGAAGTCCGTTGAACCGAGGTCCGTTAAATCGAGGGTTTACTGTATTAACTTCTGCGAAAATGTATCGACAACTTAAACAAATGATTTCAATTGTTGTGTAGTTTACTCTCATGATTGTTTTACATTGTTATAACTAACGGAGTTTCATTCTTATGTCAGCATTAAAATTTTTCTGTTCGTTTGAAGATTTGCATGTGAGAGATCTCCCTACAAAACAACCACAAAAATTAAAAATAGTGATATTTACTGCATTTTTAGTGAGTTTTATTTGCAAAACTGTTTGGCTATGTATATAAAAAAAAGAATTTTTCGATTTTAAAATAAAACATATCTCAAAATTTAGCCGATGATGTAAAATAGCGTTCTACCTTATAACATAAATAGATTTATATATCTGCATCTATACGGCTGTTTCGGGCACATCTACATACTGTGCTAGAGAAACTACAACTTTTGGCAAAGGTTGTAGTTTCTCTATGCAATGCTACATATGAGCGCCATCTTCATATGACAAAAGTTCACTTTGCGCCGATTTTTAGGTGCGTTCGTAATTATATAAATACGTAGCACCTATAGTCGTCGTTCAGTCCGTCCGTCTGTCCGTCCGTCCGCATGTAACAGAGCAAAAACTACCCAACCGAATGGCCTGAAAATTTAAATATATGATTATTGCAAAATTTTGTCGAGCCATTTCAAATTTTATGAAAATCGGATGTATAGTTTAATTACAGGGACATTCAAAAGTTTCTCTTTACATTACGGCCAATGGGAAAAAATTATTGCAAGTGCATTTTAATGATGTTACAGTATTCCGAATGGTCTGAAATTTTAAGTATATAATTGTTGCAAAATTTTGTCCAGCCATTTCAGTTTTTATGAAAATTGGATGTATAGTTTAATTGCAGGGGCAGTCAAAAGTTTTCCGTTACATTACGGGCAATCGGAAAATAATTACTGCAAGTGCATTTTAATGATGTTACAGACTATGCACTTATGAATTGCAAAAAAATATACATTCAGTACAATATGGGGTGCAAAAAATATTTATAAAACTAGTTATAGTACGAACGCACCTCATTTGTCACGTTTGACGAGCAATTTCCTACTTGTCATTTTTCCAATGATATATCAACCGCTTTTTATACTCTGAATACCTTAAATCAAATCAAATTAGTAAAATAAAAAATATTAAAAATTAAAGTGAATATATGGGAATATGGCAATTTTGATCTACAAGTAGAGTTGTATTTTTTTTTTTTCATTGGTCAAAGTAGATTTCAAAACTTGATGTTTACATTGGATCTGTAAACATTTAGACTATTCTACTACTAACGATTTTAATTTTTCGAAATTTCAACAGTTGGCCTACTATATGAAATAGTGTTCTACTTCATAAGATAAAGGAATTTACCCATCTACTTCCATACATTTATTTTTAATGATACATTTACCAATCTATGGATATGCATCTACATATACTTTATCAGTATCAGAAATATGAAAATCGGAGAAGCTGCTCAAAAGAGGTATATTCACATACATTAAAAATTGTACTCAGTCGAATTATATAACTTTTTAAAAAATATAATTTAAAAGCTTTGCCACCATTTACTTACTTTTCAAGATTTTCTTGAGCTTCTTCCAGAGTTTTCCTCAGTCTTACTCTCATGCCTTTCACTATACAAAGGAAAACGAGGACTGAAATATTCCGATGAATAAATATTGACCATTGTTGCTTGATTTTGTACATTGCTTTTTTAACTCATACAAAAATGTATCGACAACTTAAACAAATTATTTCAATTGTTGTGCAGTTTACTCTCATGATTGTTTTACATTGTTATAACTGACGGAATTTCATTCTTATGTCAGCATTAAAATTCTCCGGTTCAGGCGAAGATTTTCACAGTGGAGATCTTCTTATAAAATAACCACACAAAAAATAGCAATATTCACTGTTTTTTGGGAGAGTTTTGTTCGCGAAATTGTTTGACTATGTATAAAAAAAAAGAACTTTTTAATTTTTAAATAAAAATATATTTCAAAATTTGGCCGACGATGTAAAATAACGTTCTACGATATCCTTCTATATATAAAAAAAGTACGCTTTGGAAATGGACCAATGAAAATCTGCGTAGATACCGTGAAACGCATCTGATTGGTCAGAGCTTTCTGACGCTATAAGGGGGTTACCAAGGGAGGGGTCCCAGCTCTGTCGCCAAACGTTGCCAAGTTTATCGCCAACTTGACGATATACCGCCAAATTTGGCGACCAAAATTAGCCTCCAAAACTGATGCCAACTTGGCGCTATTTCCAGTATTTCGCCAAACTTCCATAGACCCCCATTGAAATCCGATAGGGTTTACTTGCTTGCAGAAAATTAACAAATTGAGATATTTCAATGCAACAAAAACTAATATTAGCTTATGAATAGAGCTTAATTGAACTATTTACATTATTTTTAAGCACAAACACTAACTATTTACAATATTAATAACACTATATATAAAATTTTTATTTTATTTGTAATTATTCAAATAAATTATAAATTTTACCTTTTTTTAACGATTTTATATTTAATAATTCTTTTAATTATGAAACTCTGTAACCTCTAATGATTACCTGCATGGAGATAAGGAAATAAAATCGTCAGGAGTTGGGGAGGAGCGCGTTTATACAAAGCGGAATCTAAAAAGTCCTTCCGGCCAGTGCCGGGAGGAAGAGGTAGCTTTCATATTCCTTATTTTAAAAAAGCCAACTTATATTATTCAAACACACGAAGCTCAATTAAGTGGAAACCGAATGTAGGAGATTCAATACTAATTTTTATCAATACTAAATCATTATGAATGAGAATTTCGCGAAATTAGTCAGCTTTATCCAAGCTGCTTTTATTTAAAGTAACTTATATTTGGCTGCCAAATTCGGCGGTTTCTTAAAGTGCCTGCCATTTTAAGACAACATGGTGCATGAGGCTAACCAGTGAACTTGGTCGAGACCTTAATAATTTCTGTGCACGTGCTCACTCACATCGGAATCGGTTGATATATACGAGTGCTGTCGCAGGCAAAAAATCAGATTTTTCAAAATGTCACCCACGTTAGAAATTGAAACTGCTATATCTGAGCCATTTTTAAGATAAAGACAAACAAAAAATGCTCCTGAATCCTTATATCAAGGTCAAATACTTAAGAAAGAAACCTTTTTCAATTTCTAATTTTTTTGCACCTCACTTTAAATATATATATTTTTTAATTTAATGGCCGCCATTTTGAAACAAGATGGCTGATGAAGCTGGCCAGCGAACTTGGTCGAGATACTGATGTATACTATCCACATGCCTTCTTCCATCGAAATAGGTGAATACGTGTGGTATCGCGAGACAAATACAAGATCGTTTCAAAGTGTTAGCCATGATAGAAATTCAAAGTGCTATAATTCAACCATTTTTTAAGGTATAAACAAAAGAACAAATTTTCAGGAACAAAAACTGCGCCAGATTCTTTGTATCAATGCCAAACACATAAAAAAAATCTTTTTCATTTTCCAATTTTTTAATACCTCATTTTAAATTTTAAATTACATTTTTTTTTTAAAAATGGCAACCCTTCTGAAACAAGATGGCGAATGACGCTGGCCAACGAACTCGGTCGAGACATTGGTATGTACTATGTACAGACCAAGTTACATTCAAATCGGTTCATAAATACGCCTGTTATCGCGTGACAAAAATCAGGTCGTTTTAAAATGTCAGCCACAATAGAAATTCAAAATGTTATAACTCAGCCATTTTTTTAGATATAGACGAAACAAAACCTGTTCCGGAATCTTTGTATTAAGGTCAAACACATACGAAAAAACTCTTTTTCATTTTCCAATTTTTTGGTATCTCATTTTAAATTTAATTTTTTTTTTAATTTTTTTAAATGGCCGCCATTTTGAAACAAGATGGCGGATGAAGCTGGCCAACGAACTCGGTTGAGTTATTTGTATGTAGTATGTACACACCAAGGTACATCCAAATCGGTTCATAAATACGTCTGTTATCACGTGGCAAAAATCAGGGCGTTTCAAAATGTCAGCCACACTAGAAATTCAAAATGCTATAACTCAGCCATTTTTTAAGGTATAGACAAAACAAAAACTGCTCCCGAATCTTTTTATCGAGGTCAAACACATAAGAAAAAATATTTTTTCAATTTTCAATTTTTTTGGTACCACATTTCAAATTTAAATTTTTCTTAAAATTTTAAATGGCCGCCATTTTGAAACAAAATGGCGGATGAAGCTGGCCAACGAACTCGGTCGAGACATTGGTCTGTACTATGTATAAACGAAGTTACATCCAAATCGGTTCATAAATACGCCTTTTATCGCGTGACAAAATTCAGGACGTTTCAAAATGTCAGCTTCGCTAGAAATTCAAAATGCTATAACTCAGCCATTTTTTAAGATATAGACAAAACAAAAACTGCTACGGAGTCTTTGCATAAAGGTCAAATACATAAAAAAAAATATTTTTCCATTTTCAATTTTTTGGTACCACATTTCAAATTTTAAATTTTTTTAAAATTTTTAAATGGCCGCCATTTTGAAACAAAATGGCGGATGAAGCTGGCCAACGAACTCGGTTGACACATTGGTATGTACTATGTACACACCGAATTACATCAAAATCGGTTCATAAATACGAGAGTTACAGTGTGACATAGGTCAGATATATATATATATATATATATATATTGATATATATATATATATATATATATATATATATCAATTTTGAACGGATGGTGGTTTCGGGGTCTGGGGGTCATGATCGATGAAAATATACCAAAATTTTTTGAAATCGCTTTCCTCCGAACGGCTGCAATAGGTAGCTTTTTGTAAAGAAAGCTACCTAAAATAGAATGCATAGAAAATGAGGAATCGCGAAAGTATCCAGAATGGAAACGCGAAACAATTTCTTCTGGGGTTGGCTAGAAACAAGGTTTGCTTCGCTATACCGAATGGAATCTCGAAGTGATTATGCGGGGAATTGGTGAGCGTAGCGATCAGGGGGGCGGAGCCCTCCTAGTAAGATAAACGAATTTAAACATCTCCATCTATTCGGCTATTTTATGTGCTGCTCATCTATTTATGATGATACTTTTGAGCGCTATCTACAGTGGAGTGAAAAATGATAGGAACGATACAAAAACAAAGAAATCTGTTCGCGTTTGCTATGCAAATGCGCAAATCTCTGTATTAAAATGAAATGCATAATATTACATTTAATATTAAAGTAATCGTTTACAAAAATTGTATAGTATATATACCGGGAGTCCCAAAAATGACTGATGGATTTTAAAATTCAATAATTTGCAAACGGTGACAGATATTTAAAAAATTCTCGCAAGAGTGTTATGTAAGATGACAGGAGGCTGCGATTCTCAGTTTTAGTTACAAATAGCATCGATAGATGGCGCTGCATGCAATAACCGCTAAGTTGGAAATATTTCAATTTTGATCTACAAATAGAGATATTGTAATTTTTTTATTTGTTTTTATTGGTCAAAATGAATTTGAAAACTTGATGTTTACATCGGATCTGTAAAATTTTAGGCTTTTCAACTACAAACGATTTTAATTTTACGAAATTTCAACAGTTGGCCTACTATATGAAATAGTGTTCTACTTTATACGGTAAAGGAATCTGCTTCTATGCATTTATTTTTGATACTACATTTACCAATCTACGGATATGTATCTACATACAATACATAATTGACACCAGATATTGTTTCGATATTCCGCTCCCTCCTTCCTCTCCATCGGTCGAAGATTGGGGTGCATTTTTAGGTAGCTTTTATTACAAAAAGTAAAAAGCTACCTATCGCAGCCGCCCGGAGTATATTTTCATCGATCATGACCCCCTGACCCCAAAACCACCCTCCTTTCAAATGTGACATATATATATATATATATATATATATGCGCGTGTGTGTGTGTGTGTTACTGTGAAAGACCGAAATTGGAGAATGTCGACTTTCACCGGTGAATGTCAACACATACCAAAAACGTCAGTGAAAGACCGAATATTTGATTATGTTCTTGTACATTTTGACCATCACCGGTGGAGGTCGAAAAGAGAAGCGGTGTTTAACTGATAGTCTGTCGCCAAATTCTTTGTTCTACTGTGAATCAGTTAGCTTTGCCAGTTTTATGCAAGGTTTGATGGTTCGCGCAACGTTTTCTTAAATTTTATTTTTTTTATTCAATATCCTACTTTATATTGAATAAATAATGCAGTGAGTCGTGATCTTTTTTCTTTTTTGAAAAATTAAATACATTAATTGAGAGTAAACGAGAAAACAATTGTTTTCATTTTTTTTTTTTTTTTCAAGAACCCTAAAATACTTTCTGAAGTGTTTTCTGCTAACCCGAAGTGCAGCGCGTATAATCGCGATACTTACTCGGTTCGGATTGTACACATGTATTTCTCAGTTTATTTTTCTGGTATTAACTAATAAATATTGTGAAGTTTTATGATATGAAGCCGATCGCTATTCATGGAATCATGAAATTGTTATTTGACTCGTCCGGGGTATTTAGTATTATTTATGCCCCAGAGTATTTGGTATTTAGTCTCATTTAGTATTATTTTGCATTAACTATTAGTTTTGTTATTAATGTGTCCCACTAACCCTTTCAAGGACAAATAATTGTGTTTCCGTAATGTAGATTTCACACCGGAATATACAAAAAAAAAATTCAAAATAAGGAAAAGCTATTTTACAACTTCTTTCCACTAAAGTTATAAAATAAATATGTAATTACATGTTTCTGGTGCAAATCTTGATTAAAATTAGGTGTAATATAATTTATTCCACCGCCCCTCAAGAGGTTAAGAGAACACGTCATTTCATTTAGTATTATTTTGCATTAACTATTAGTTTTGTTATTATTATCTCCAAGTAGTAATGATGGTATTCCAATTCTAATACTATTATGCATGTGAAAGTGTGAAAAGGTACGGCTGAAGTCAAAATTAAAACAGATGATTAAATGTCTTTGATTTCATTATCCGTTACATTCATTTTTTTTTCCTAATGTGCAAAATTTTCGCTTAAGTTAATAAAATTTACATTTTTTTTTTTTTTTGTTTCTATGAGATAAAATCTACCCTATATATATAAAATCCTAATGAATCGAATTGAAACGAATTTATGTAACGATTCTATGAAACGACTGATTAAACAATTGATTATGTTTCACGGCGATTTCTCCTAAAATATGGAATACTTTGCGATGAAATTAACACCAAAAATTCGTATTGATCCACAGATCTCAAAACTGGTATTAGAATTTTAAAATTAGAATTAGTTTTCGAAATATTAATTTTTTTCTAATTTTAAATACTTTTTTCTAATGATGGCAACTCAAATTTTAATCATAACAGATATTTTTTTTCATATTTTAGAAAAGGTTATTTTAAATTAATTTGGCGACGAGTTTGCCCTCCCTAAAATGTATGCTAAGAAATGCATCATGTTACTTTTATTCAGAATTCAATTTGTATTTCATTATCATTTTATTTAATACAAAACTTTCATTTAAAATTGAAACCTTTAAAATAAATGGCTTTTACTTCATTCTTTTTTTAAACGCAACGAAAAAAAAAATATTAGACACAGATGTCATATACGCAACGGGGTACCTAATTGGCGCCAAAGTGGCGTTATTTTGCCTGACATGGTAACCGGCTATTGTTGCTTATTTATTAATAAATGTTTATTTGAATTTATTTTCTTTTTATTTACAAAAAATGTTATAAATTGTTTTGTTCTATAGTTATTAATTAATTTTTTTTTATTTATTGTTATTTCCTTTTAAAAATAACAGAAAATAATTTAAAAATACATATGTAACAGGTATTTGAAAACGAGGTTTTCGCCAAATTGTCGTAAAAAAAAAATCACGCCAAACCCGGTGCTTATGTGACAATGCAACAAATCATGAGATTTAATTTCCACTTCAAAGCAACGCTTTAATGTTATTACTTCTCCCGTCGACCAATTTCGCCAAATTATACAAATTGACATTTTTTTTTAATTTTAAATAACAAAAGAACAAATAAATTAGTATAACATTAATAAAAATACAAATAAAACGTCGAAATAAAAATCACTTGATGGCGTGAACATGTGTAACTTCCTTAAAGTCAAGTGAATGTGACATTTACGATCAACCATTATTGGCATTTAATCTTATAGTTTGGCGACAGATTTTTGGTCGATGGGATAACCAAGCAGCACCGTTTTAATTTACCACTCGAAAAATAAAAAAATGCTAACTGGCGAGTTAAAAAAAAGCTATTGGCGATGTTTTCATTCGGCTAACATAAAAGTACCAGGAATTCTTTGTGATCATGGCAACTTTTATGTAGTTTTATTCGAAAAAATAATTTTGATTCTTTAATAAAAATGGAAACATTTCTTATGAAAAGCGAAGGAATCAGCCCGTTGTTTATGACAGTTACATAATATAAACGAAATAATGGGGATAGAATAATATTCGGCGACTTGTCACACCTGTGGCTGGCTAACATTAAAGTACCAAAATGGCCGCCTGGAATATAAAAAGCGAAAGGATCCGCCTGGAGCTGTTGATGATAGTCACATGACTTAGGCTATTATTATAGAGATTGTTTTCAATTTTAAAAACAGCGCAAAGAATAATATTTCCTAACGATTAAAAATTTATTTTCACGTTCATTTATTTGACTATTAAAAACAGAAAAGTAGACTTTAAAATTACTATTAATTGAGTACGTGTTAAAGACAGGAAAATATTGAAAATTATGTCCTGAAAATTGTATTTACACGTGAATATTAAAAGGGAAAGGAAACTTTAAAATAATAAATACATTAATATGCGTTTAACCCTTTCACGGGCAAGGCACTCCAATTCGTAAAATCTTGAAATCAGTGAATGGCACCAGAATTTACAAACAAATTTCGAAATACAAAAATGCTTTTGTTCACTTACTTAATAAAAGGGAAAATTTCATCTCAATATTCTGATGCTAATGTGGCATTTAAGAATTAAAATTAAGTGGTCCAAAAATGAACCACCGCCCTTGAAGGGGTTAAAGCAGCAAATTTTAGTAATTGTATTATGTCAATCGTTTTATAACGCTGTTAAAAAATACCGACAGACAAAGACTCTGTTTACTTAATTCATTTTATTTTAGCTTCTTTTCAAATGTTTAACTGATATTCTTTAACCAAACACGAAAACAGCCATTGGATGTCTTAACAGCAACTGATTCTACCTTAAATTTTTGCAATCAAAGGGAATTGAATGGAAACCCATTTACAGGGAGATCTGCACAGGTTTCTTCAGTATAATTCAATCTTCTCTAATCTTTTTAAAACCGATCAGATTAGCGTGCTTTTAGATTCTACAGTGTCTGAACGGGGGTTGGCGCGCGTAGCGTGCAGGGGGCAGAGCTCCCTAGTAAAACTTATAAAAATAAAACCTACTTTCAGTCAAATGTTTCAACTTACAGTTTGTACATATTTGTGCAGTACTTTCAAAAAGTATTTTGCGATTTCACTGTTAATATTTGCAACATAGAGTAAGTATTTTTACAATATTGACGTTTTGTTAGAGATTATTACAATGTACAACAACCTTTATGCAGTATCCACGTTTCATTACAAATATTTCCAAAGTAAATCTAATATTTTATCAATATTGGTATTTCAGTTCAAATGTTAGCGATTAGTATTGAAAACTAAGCGTACTTTTATATTAAAAAAATACCTGAATTTTTTAATAATAATTTTTCGCTTCGTTTAATGGCAGTCTTTCATTGAATAAATATAATGAAAATTGCCATTTAAAAAAAAAGTGGTAGATATTTTGAATCCAAAATTTCCGCTAAATTGGCAACTTTGTTAGCGATGACTAAAAATATTGGCCAATATAACCAATATACCTGAAACAGTTTTTTCGGGTAATTACTTTTCTAGATTTTTATAATATTTATTAACAAATAGTAATCTCCGCCTTATTTACTATCAGAATTCTTGTGGCAAATATACTATTAGGAGGAAACAGTGGTTATAAAAAAAAAAAAAAAAAAAAAAAGAAACACAATCACTCCATTAAATATGTAATATTTATAAACTTAAGTAAACTTCTTTCTAAATTGTTAAAAAAAGAGAGAGAGAGAGAGAGAAAGAGAATTGAATGGATAATGGATACATTTCTAGAATTAGGATTCTATCATTATTACATGGAGATAATAACAAAACTACTTGTTAAGACAAAATAATACTCAGTAGAAATACGTGATCATTTCAGGTCTCAGGACTCTTAAAATTGGAGGGAAAAAAAGACTATTTTCAACATTTAATATTTTAAAATGTATTTGATTTTAAGACAATATTTATTGAGATGAAAGATGCAGAAAATCGGCATAACAGATTACGCACACGATTACAAAATAAATTTTGCAACTAGAACGAAAATTTTGGTACCTATTTATACTTCAGCTTATAATAATTACCCTGAACCTAAATAAATTTGTATTTAAAGTATTTTTATATTTTTAATACAAAGTTGTATTTAGCTAATGCAAAATGTAGAAAATTTCAACAGTATAAATACCTAAAAAATATTTTTTTAACAATAAAAAGGAAATTTTAGTTTCAATTTATACAGACTAATAAGAAACACATGTTTTGAAAATGTCGTGAAAAAAATCAGGAGTTTTTGAGATATCGTGCGCATTATGCCGAAAAACATGTTTTCGAGAAAAATAATTTCAAAGTTTTGGAAACGCCGATTCAGCTATTGAGCGGGTATAATTCTATAAGCCATAACTTCTGTTCTGAAGGGAATTTCAAGAAAACAATTTTATCAAAATGTTCAGAAAAAAATACGAGTTTAAGGGGTCTCAGGACTCTTAAAATTGGAAAAAATGAAAAAAAAGGACCATTTTCAACATTTAATATCTTAAAATGTTTTTGATATTAAGACACAATTTTAAATGGGAATGAAAGATACAAGTATGTTCTTTCATTTCAAATATTTGAAAAATTGCAATTTGCAGAATTAGCATTTACAGGGGACTTCAAACTGTCAGACATTTGACGAGCAGAAAATTGGCATAACAGCTTATGCGCACGATTACAAAATAAATTTTGCAACTAGAATGAAAATTTTGGTGCCTACTTATACCTCAGATTATAATAATGAAACTGAACCTAAATAAATTTGTATTTAAAGCATTTTTATATTTTTAATACAAAGGTGTATTTAGCTAATGCAAAATTTAGAAAATTTCAACAAGATAAACCCCTAAAAAAATATTTTCTTTTTACAATAAAAAGGAAATTTTAGGTTCAGTTTATACAGACTAACATGAAACATATGTTTTGAAAATTTCATGAAAAAATATTCAGAAGTTTTTGAGATATCGTGTGCGTTATGCCCAATAAACGTCATTTGGAGAAAAGTGGCTTCAAAGTTTTGGAAACACCGCTTCAGCTATTGAGCGAGTATAATTCTAAATGCCATAACTTCTGTTCTAATGGGAATTTCAAGATAACAATTATATCAAAATGTTCAGAAAACACAGAAGTTTAACATCTAAAAAAAATAAAATTTTGAAAATTTTAGAGCTTTAAGAGTCCTGACACATAAAACAGAGTCCTTAACACATAAAAAAATAAAAAATTCGAAATTTTTAAAGTTTAACCCTTTCAGGGGCAAGGTACTTCTACTCGTAAAATGCTGAAATGGTTGACTGACACCAGAATTCACAACCAAATTTATTTGAAAATAAGTAAAAGCTTTACTGAGTGCACTTAATAAAATAAATTTTTTTATTCCATAAATCTGGTGTCAATTAAGGAATTAAAATTAGGTGGTCCAAAAATGAATCACCGCCCCTGAAGTGGTTAAGAATCCTGAGACCCCTTAATAGGACGTTAGGCCACGAATGGATTAATCGTTTGTGTGCGGGAAAAAATCTTGTGGATATATGCCAAAAATGCGAATGTGTTTGGGTTGTACAATAAAAAATTACTTGTAAGCCGACGATATATACAGAAATTGCACCTTTCGCTAGTGCAACCAACTTAAATGCATACCACCCTGAGACAAAAAATAGGAGAACTATCAACCTCTTCGCAATTTTAGCATAAACTAAAATGAGCGCTATCGCTTTTACCGCAATTGTGGCACATAACACAAGTAGCACTATCTCGCTTCCTGAAATTTTGGCACATAACAAGAGGAGCGCTAACGCGCTGCTCCGCACTCAAACGGTTAAATAATAATTCAAAGCTTGTGTGAGATAGCAATCGTCTGTATATGTGTTTCAAAATATTCAAAATTTAATACCAGAAAAATATACGGAGATACCTGTGTCGAATCCGAACCGAGTAGGCATTGTAAATATGCGTGCAGCACACCTTTGGATAACAGACGATTAAAATGTTTTTATGATTTAAAAATTAATGATCGACCCTGAAACAGTGAGAAGTAAATGCAAATTTCCGACATATTCAACATTCACCATTAGTGTATGGTGAATGTCGACATTTGCCGGTGCAAGTCAGAAATAAGGATATTTAACAAATATTTCGGACATACACCAAGCGGCTATGTGAATGTTGACATTCACCGGTGAAAGTCGACATTCTCCAGATTTCGGTCTTTCCCGGTAACATATATATATGATCCGTGTCGTGCGATAACTCTCGTATTTATAAACCGATTACGATGAAATTAATTGTATGCATAGCATATACCAAGGACTCGACCGAGTTCGGTAGCCAGCTTCACACGCCATCTTGTTACAAAATGGCAGTCATTTAGTTTTTCTTAGTGTATGATTAACTGTACCTAACCCATATGTGATTTACTTGTACTATTTATGCTTAGATGGTAACGTGTCTCTTTTGTGAAGAAATTCATTATGGGGGTAGTAGGCACATTGAACACGGGGCAAGTTGGCTCGATGTCTGGTGTGTGCTGGTAGCTTGAAAAACAGCAAATACCGAGAAAAGTGGTTGCAATGCAAGATTTTTGGCACACGAGGCTTGCCCAAACGGAGACACTAGATTTTTTATTTGTGCCAACTCTAACTCTTATGATGATATCGAGAAGGATAGAAGTTACTCAATGTTAATGTTTTATTCATTATTTTTATGTCTGTATAATTTAGAATTTACATTGTACGGCGATAATGCCTTTGTTTAAACTTACTGGTATTGATGAAATTGATTTCTCTTAACTGCGTGTCTTATTTGGGTTTCATTTAAATTTTTATAAAGCGTGTGCCAACTTACCCCATAGGTATAGGCAAGTTGCCCCGTGACGGGGTAGGTTGGCGCACAATTTTCCTTTTACTTTAGACTTCTGCTAAATATAAACTACAAAAGCTACAAACTCAAAACTCCGGGTATTTATAACCCAATGCCTGTTCTTTAAAAGTACAGTTAAAGTTTCATAAAAAAATTAAACAAAAAATTAATAAAAATCAATAACTAAAAACTGCGCCTACTAGCCCCGGTCTCCCCTATATATATACATATATATAATCCTTGTCGTGCAATAACTCTCGTATTTATAAACCGATTTGGATGAAATTAATTGTATGCATACAGGGGCGTCGCCATGGGGGGGGGTATGGGGGGGAACCTCCCCCCCCAATATTTGTGAAGTTGGGAAATTTGAGCTTAGAGTTGGGAAATTCGGGATTTTTGAGACATTATGAAATTTTTATTGTTTTGGTGATTATGTTTCTGACTGAGTATTGTAACAGTAAGCAAGTTAAATTATCAAAAGAAATACAAAAAGAAATCAGACACACTCAATCTATCATTGTATTTTTCAGTTCTACAAAAATATTATACATCTACCAGACCTAAATTTCTTTACTCCTATCCACCAATAGATGACTATCCAGTTCCGTTGTTTGCTTCAAAACTTTGTTTCTTTCTAAAAATTTTCACCCTCCCAAAAGAGAATCCAGCTATTTTAATCCAAAGGATTGCAGCTTCTTTTGAAAATTGGAGATCACTTGTAGTACAACAGAAAGGAATGTAGTCACCTACTTGAAACACAGCTGGGCAAGAAGATTTGATGAGTTTTCACAAATTGCACTAATTTTGCGATTTTTGGACAATATTTTACTCATTCTCGTGATTTTTTTTGCTCCGAAAATTAGTTAACCCTTCGCTGTCATGACAAAAGCATTATATGAGCAAATGTGAATATAAGAAGTCGTTAGTTTAGATACATTTGCTACATTTTACCTTTATTTGTATGCGGAAATATATATATGTCCTGTTCATTTGTATTTATATGTGTTTAGTAAATTTTAAACCAAAAGTCCAGTGTTGTGTGTTTAAAGCTGTTCTAAAAAATGACTATAAATCTTAGCACGAAAGAACCCTTCATAATAGGAAAAGAGTTTTCATGCAAGATTTTGGAGAATCTAAAAATCCATTCGAGGATGAAAAAGGTAAAAAAGTGGATGATTTGAATTTGGAACAGAAATATGACCATGAAAGCAGTCCATCAACTGAAGAAAAAAATCGACATACAGGTTGACATAAACACTGATAGGTTGCACTTGAATAAAATTTTGAAGAAATAAAGATTTCCTTATAGACAAGTTCATAAACAATTATGAATATTAGGATGTGATTGAATAAGCTATGGCTTCTGAAAGCGCAGTGGGAAAACGGTTTCACCAAATGGAATAGATAAAAATAATAGCATAGCAATGGACATTGATAGACATAAGTTTTACAGGGAAGAGTTATAAGAAATACAAGAAAATTTCGGCAATTTAGTAATGGGCTTAAATGACAATGTTCCCTATATCAGGAGAATATTGCACCAATACATTCCATATTTAAATTGCAATTGTGCAAGGCAAATTTGAGTATCACTAACTGAGAAAAGTTAATAATGTTTCCCCCTGGATATGAGAAACCGGATGTACATGACTTGCAGAGTCAAATAGAAATAAACCAAATCCCAACTCACTTAACAAATCTTTTCTGATGCCATGAAATCCAAAGACTATTTGGGTCACACTGTCAAACTATATACTCGTACCTTAACATTCACAGCAGCTTATCTTTATGGCGTTGCATCTAATGAAAGAATCTTTAGTCAAATAAAAATTTAATAAATATATATTGCAAGCTACAATGAGGCCTGACAGACTTGACAGCCTAATGCTTTTAAAATGTGAAATCGAAATAGTGGATTTTATTAAACTGGGCGATGTTAGGTTAGCTTCATCAGAGTTAGCTTGATTGAAGATCAAAAGAATTGATGTTAAATGAAAATTATTTGGATGTGCCAATCCCAAAACCTTATTCTATCCCATACATGTTAATACTTCAAAATTTGCAATCACAATGTTAAAATTAAATAACAATTCTATGCCCATAATAATGAATTCTAAAGGTTTAATTGTGTGCATTTAATTTATAATTCGTTTAATTGTGTGCCTTTAAAAAGGAGATAGAAGCATCGCATTTTTCAAACAAATCATTGAATTTCGACACCTATGCTCTTAGATGTCTGCAACCAAAATTCCAAACCCAAAGAGCTCAAAAGCGATACCTTTGGACAGTATACACCCAAGCCCAATAAGGAAGTGTAACCGAATATGAAGTTTGACTAAATTTCCGTGCATTAGTTTTTCAGATATAGCTAACGCGAAAATCGTGAAAACTGCAATACAGCAATGCCACAGATATATACAAAAACCTAATAAGCACTAAATTATGTCAAGGTTTAATAGCATATGAAATTTGATCAAATTCTGTGCAACAGTTTTTGAGATATAACTATCGCTAAAATCATGTAAATCGTGAAAAATACAGCATAGCAGCGCCACCTTTTGGGTAATTTACACCAAAAACTAATCAGCATTAATTTTTATCAAGGTATAACTGAATCTAAAGTTTTATAAAATTCCGCGAATTAGTTCTTGAGATAGAGCACCAACAAAATTTGTGTCACATTCACACAGACAGACATTTTCTAAAATCAGTCAAATCATGTTCAGGACCTTCTAAAACGTATCAAATCGTCGAAAACCAGTTGTAGATTTTTTTTACGAATTCAATACTTTCGTCTTGTAAAGACAGAAGAAAGTAAAACGGGTGTTTGTTTTTTTATTAAACAAACCAATAATTAGAATTTTTATATTTCTAGTTTCAAAATTTTTCTTTGGAAAGGAATTTTTTATGCATAAGCTTCATTGACATTATTACACACTTTGTGCATATCACTTTAGTTGAATGTTGGAGGAATTTGTTTCAAGTTGGGAAATTTTCGAACTCTCCCCCCCAAAAAAATATCTGTAGCTACGCCCCTGTATGCATAGTATATACCAATGACTCGACCGAGTTCGGTAGCCAGCTTCATCCGCCGTCTTGTTACAAAATGGCAGTCATTTAAAAAATTTAAAAAGCGATGAAAATAAATTAAAAACTGAAAAATATTTTTTTCTTAAGAGTTTGACCTTAATACAAGGATTCCGAAGCATTGTTTCATCTTTATCTTTAAAAATGGCTGAGATATAGTAGTTTGAATTTTTTGGGTGGCTGATATTTTCAAACAATCTGATTTTTGTCATGCTGTAACTCTCGTATTTATAAACCGATTTGGATAAGATTAAGTGCGTGCGTAGTACATATGAATGTCTCGACCGAGTTCGTTGGCCAGCTTCATCCGCCATCTTATTTCAAAATAGCGGCCATTTGCGCCGTGCACTTCAGCGCAATGATTAAATATTATTAATATCCGTTAGCTTCAAATTCTCGCCAAGCTTGGCTACACTGACGAAATATCGCCAAATTTGACAACTAAAGATAAATAACCATAAATGATGCAAATTTGATTATAGCTTACTAATTTGGCGCAATTCTCATTCAGATTCAGTATTGACGAATATTTTCTTATCGGATTCGTCGCATTTTAGCTTCTTAAAATTTGAGTAAAATTAGCTTCGAGTAAAACTTGCAAAATTTTAAAACAAAGAAATATGAAAGCTACATTTTCCTCCCGGCGCATGCCGAAAGGACTTTTTAAAAAATAATTTTCCCTTTTTTAACCTTACATTTTTTTTCCCGTGATCAGTTAATGCAGATATTCTTAACTGCAATTAAGGGGTCTCAGGACTCTTAAAGTTCTAAAATTTTCGAAATTTTAATTTTTTTAGATGTTAAACTTCTATGTTTTCTGAACATTTTGATGTAATTGTTATCTGGAAATTCCCATTAGAACAGAAGTTATGGCATTTAGAATGATACATAACTAAAAACTGCGCCTACTAGCCCCGGTCTCCCCTATATATATATATATAATCCTTGTCGTGCGATAACTCTCGTATTTATGAACCGATTTGGATGAAATTAATTGTATGCATAGTATATACCAATGACTCGACCGAGTTCGGTAGCCAGCTTCATCCGCCGTCTTGTTACAAAATGGCAGTCATTTAAAAAATTTAAAAAGCGGTGAAAATAAATTAAAAACTGAAAAATATTTTTTTCTTAAGAGTTTGACCTTAATACAAGGATTCCGAAGCATTGTTTCGTCTTTATCTTTAAAAATGGCTGAGATATAGTAGTTTGAATTTTTTGGGTGGCTGACATTTTCAAACAATCTGATTTTTGTCATGCTGTAACTCTCGTATTTATAAACCGATTTGGATAAGATTAAGTGTGTGCGTAGTACATATGAATGTCTCGACCGAGTTCGTTGGCCAGCTTCATCCACCATCTTATTTCAAAATAGCGGCCATTTGCGCCGTGCACTTCAGCGCAATGATTAAATATTATTAATATCCGTTAGCTTCAAATTCTCGCCAAGCTTGGCTACACTGACGAAATATCGCCAAATTTGACAACTAAAGATAAATAACCATAAATGATGCAAATTTGATTATAGCTTACTAATTTGGCGCAATTCTCATTCAGATTCAGTATTGACGAATATTTTCTTATCGGATTCGTCGCATTTTAGCTTCTTAAAATTTGAGTAAAATTAGCTTCGAGTAAAACTTGCAAAATTTTAAAACAAAGAAATATGAAAGCTACATTTTCCTCCCGGCGCATGCCGAAAGGACTTTTTAAAAAATAATTTTCCCTTTTTTAACCTTACATTTTTTTTCCCGTGATCAGTTAATGCAGATATTCTTAAATACAATTAAGGGGTCTCAGGACTCTTAAAGTTCTAAAATTTTCAAAATTTTAATTTTTTTAGATGTTAAACTTCTATGTTTTCTGAACATTTTGATGTAATTGTTATCTTGAAATTCCCATTAGAACAGAAGTTATGGCATTTAGAATGATACTCGCTCAATAGCTGAAGCGGTGTTTCCAAAATTTTGAAGTCATTTTTGTCCAAATGACGTTTTTGGGCATAACGCGCACGATATCTCAAAAACTTCTGAATTTATTTTTATGAAATTTTCAAAACTTATGCTTCATGTCAGTCTGTATAAACTGAACCTAAAATTTCCTTTTTATTGTTCAAAAAAATATTCTTTATAGGTGATTATACTGTTGAAATTTTCTAAATTTTGCATTAACTAAATACAACTTTGTATTAAAAATATAAAAATGCTTTAAATACAAATTTATTTAGGTTCAGGGTAATTATTATAATCTGAGGTATAAATAGGCGCCAAAATTTTCATTCTAGTTGCAAAATTTATTTTGTAATCGTGCGCATACGCTGTTATGCCAATTTTCTGCTCGTCAAATGTCTGACAGTTTGGAGCCCCCTGTAAATGCTAATTCTGCATCTTGCAATTTTTCAAATATTTGGAATGAAAGAACATATTTGTATCTTTCATTCCCATTTAAAATTGTGTCTTAATATCAAATACATTTTAAGATATTAAATGTTGAAAATGGTCCTTTTTTTTCGATTTTTCCAATCTTAAGAGTCCTGAGACCCCTTAAAAGTAAAAGATAGCCACCAATAGTTATTTGAGGCTAATTTTCAGCTAATGGCAAGTACAATAAAGTGATGATCAGATAAAATCTACAAAAATGAAGTGCAGACAGTCACACCGGGTTAATACGCTCACGTTTAAAACGCAAGCCTGCTTAATGTGCGGATTTTTACAAGTACTTTGAACATTGCCGTTAGACTAATGTAAAAATATTATGATTAATACGCAAACTGTTATTAAGCGATTCCACTTGATTCTCGAAAGAATTCCTGCCCCATGAAGAAAAATATTTCATTTAACCCTTAAATGCCTGATTTTTCAAAAATCATTGTAATAATGTTTTTCGGCTTCCATTTTTTAAATAAATCATGGGAAAAATACTTTAAAAAATCATTTTTTTTTTTTAAGTATAGTTTACGGCTAAAAAACAGTTTGTTACTAATCGGCAATACTGGTGTTTAATTGAAAAAATAATTTCCCTTGATAAAATTCTATAATATTAAACACACAAGAATTTTAGGAACTATAATAAGAAATAAATTTTACCTGCTCACTGCAGGTCAAAATAGGGTATTTCGCAAGCTTATTCAAACAAAACAAAAAGAACAAGTAGCAACAATTGAAAAAATAAATCTATCTTTATTCTTAAACAGCACAAGTGTTGCTGTCATGTTGAAAATCGATTTTATAATATTTTCGGAATGTATTTTATTGGCAACATTAGATATTATAGCTTCAATATTATTCTAATAGTATTTTAGAGCCTAAATTGGGTATGTTGCCGAAAAGCAACACCAGGCATTTAAGGGTTAAGACACGAATTCATGCAATTACGGTTGTATATTTTATGTCTTCTGTGTTTCATTTACGTTTTGCTAGTCTAACTTTTTTTTTTTTTTTTTTTTTTACCCAAAGGCAATTTTTTCATATTGTATTAAAAACTAAGGGCTCAATACAAGAAGACTCATTATCCCAAGTACTAAATATGATTTTAATAACTTGGGTGTACTTCAAAGATATAATATTTTGGTTCGTATTAAAAAAAAAATAGGCTCACAAGAAAATTATTTCTGCTTGTAACTTATTTCTTTAATTTTGATTGCAACGTATTAATCGACAATAAAACAATATTTGAATCCATATTTATTTTCAGTTACTATTCCAATTGGTTCTATTAAAAATTAATCGGTCGTGGCAATCCAAAAACTTTCTTCTATCTCATGCATGTTAATACCTCAAAATTCGCTATCACGGTGCCAAAACTAAATGACAAATTCAGGGCCTGATTAATGCACGGGCCTCCGGGACCTCGGCCCTGGTACCACCAATTTCAGGGGCCCACAAATTTGTGTGTATTTTCGCACAATTTAAGTTTTTCCACTGTTTGCATTTTATATTTTGGTCCCTGGCGTAAAAACAAAGTTTTACTGTAATAAAAATCCTCCATATTTAATTTTCTTGTAAAAGTCCTTTTCAATTCGATAGTACCTATAATTTTCAAAACTTGCCGTATCCAGAAAATAAAATTTGGGGAAAATGCTAAAAACTGCATACTGTGGCTATTGGTTTCAATATAAACGAGGATTTTACAATTTCAGAATTATAGTTTAAAATGATTACTAGACTGTTAGGGAAAACACAATTTTTATGATTTTGGATATGGCGAGTTTTAAAAAAGACGTTCTCATTTATTCTGCAAGATAAACTGTGGATCATAGATGTTTGTGAATTATACAAATGCTTATTTGAGAAAGTGGACGATAATTCATTTCTTGATTATTCTTGTAAGTTAAATTTTTTTTGTAAACTTGAAACTTTCACACAAACAACTTTGTCAACTCGTCAAATAAACCTACCTTTTTTTTTCTGAAAGTGTCGCCGGGAATGGGGAGGTAGGGGGAGGGCAACTTTTTAACAGGCCCTGGGCCCAACTTCAGCTTGATCGGGCTCTGAGACAATCTATGATCATCTCCATTATGAGGATCCTAAAGATAAAAGTTCATTCAATTATTTGAGTTTTAAAAGGAGATATAAGAATCGCATTCCAAACAAATCATTGACTTTCGGCACCCACCCTCCTAGATGTCTGTAACAAAAATCCCCAGCCCAAAGAGCAGAAAAGCGACACCTGTCTATCTTTATACACCCAAGCCAAATAAAGATCTATTTATGTGAAAATGTAACAGAATATGAAGTTTGATTAAATTCGTGGATTGCTTTTTTGAAATATAGATATCGCAAAAATCGTGAAAAAATGCAGCATGGGAGCGCCACCTATTATATCATATACATGAAAACCTAATCAGCACCAACTTACGTCAAGATCCAACAGAATATGGTGTTTGATTAAATTCCGTGAATCAGTTTTTAAGATATGAGTATAATTCAAGTTGGATCTGCGTCAAGATCCAACAGAATATGGTGTTTGATTAAATTCCGTGAATCAGTTTTTAAGATATGAGTATAATTAAAATCGTGTAAATCCTGAAAAATACAGTATAGCAGCGCCGTCTGTCGGCCGATTAACACCAAAAACAAATGAGCACCAATTTACACCAGCGACAACTTAATATGAAGTTTTATGAAAATTCGTGCATTAGTTCTTGAGATCTATTGCGGAAATCGTAAAAATTACAGCAATAGCATCGCCACCTGTTGGGTGATTTGCACCGAAACATAATCAGCACCAAATTATATCAAGGTGTATTTCAGTCTGAAGTTTGGTGAAAATCACTGCATTAGTTTTTGAAGTACAGCAATTGCGAAAATGATGAGTAATGCATCACAGCAGAACGCTACGTTTTGGGTGATTTACACCAAAAAGTAATCAGCACCAATTTATATCAGGGACTAAGTGAATCTGAAGTTTGATGAAAATATGTGGATTATTTCTTCAAATAGTGTGTGAGTGCAAAGGGTTAAATTGCTGAAAAAATGCACTTGGATTAACGAAAAAATCATACTTTGCTGAGAATCATGATAAAAAAATTTCTTTCTACATATTCATAAAGTATATTAATAATTCAATGTGTACAACAAGATATAATGCCTTTCTGCATGGAAGAAGCCACGCCCTTAATTAACTTAACACGCCCTTGTTTTTTGTTGTTTCAGATAATCAGATTCTTTGTTTCCCGATAGTAATGTGTTAATTTTTTTCTAAAAATATACCTTTTTACCAATCCTCATTTGGAATCTTTCTGATACATCCACGGATTTTATTTTATATCGAAAAGCATGAAACGACTAATTGTAATTCAAGATATTTTCAATCGAATTGAGTTCTTTTTTTACCAAAGCTGTATCTCATCATGATCAGACGAGTTTCGATGTCTGTCGTATCGTAAAATATCGGTTTAAAACGCTGACCAAAATGAGGGAATACGCATTCAGTGCCAAAATTGCTTAAATAATAGTCAGGACTGCCAGTTTAATGACTTCCCACTTCACGTTTAAAAACGAGTCCGAAAATGCTTTACGTTTCAACATATAACAGCTGCACCCGAAGTCTGCAGCCGTTTTACTAGAGAATCCAGTTTGACTTTTCATTACCCAAGAAAACGGATATGTTTTATTTACATAATTAAGCAATATTAAATTTCTGGTGTGAATTTAAAATTAAAATGAAAGTAAATATTGAAATTTTTTTACTTATGATTGCTACGCCCGCTACTCAACGGAGGCGAATGTAAATATGATAGAATAGGAATACAGGGTGTCCATAATTAATCGAACCTGCTTTTAAAGTTGTCTACACATAAAACTATTGTTCATAAAGTTGTGAAATTTGGTGAAAGGCATAATAAAGGAATGAGAATTTGTTTAAGCAAGAAAAGAAAAGTTCAAAATTTCGCCACCAGATGGCGATTTTTTAATAAATTACACATTTAGCATTACGATAGTTTAAAAATTTTATTTACAGGGTGTCCATAATTAAACGACCCTATTTTAAAGTTGTCTACAGGCATTTGTTTGAGCAAAAAAAAAAAAAGTTATCGTATATACTCGTGTATAAGTCGAAGAATTTTAGACAAAATTTGGTTGAAAATGGAGGGTCGACTTATACAAGAGTTAGTAAAAAAAATTGCAGATAATCGCCGAACGTGCAAGTCTTTTAAGTAATCACATATGGGTTGGAGACAGAAATAAAAGGGAACAATGGTCATTTCCTTATGATTGACAAAAAGAGCTCAGCAATAATGTCCCTGTAATTGTTCTGCACCCATTTTCTCTTTGGATAGAATTCCCTTCAATACAGGGGCATTCTTTTCAACATTTTAATCTCTGAATCAAATTGTAAAACAAACTAGCAACAGTAAGGAAATCTAAGCAGGAATGTATTAAATATAGGAATATTTACTTGTCTATTACTTAATATAGTATTTAGAAAAACTTCTGCAAGTAAAATAAAATTATATGACTTTGCTCGTTACAAACAAGCATTGGGACTAATAGATTAATTATTCCATCTTTTGCATTATGCAGGAGAGAAACTAACAAGCTCTGAGAAAATAAATACATTATTGTTTGCTAAAGAGAAATTCTCGACTTTGGTGATGCCTATTGTATTAAAATTTGAACCATAATGAATTTTCCTGTCTGCGTATATAATTTTATAAATTAAAAGTCGTAAAATAATAATATTGTGCGAGGTTTTTAAAAAAATCAAAAACTCTACCCATCGACAATTTTTCATTAAAAAAAATTAATAAAAACTATTGTATCTTAACAAACTGTATGTAATGCCTAATAAACAAATGGAAGAATAAAGCCATTGGAATCCCTCTCCACACACACTCCCTGCAAAAAAGAAACAAACAAGAAATTTGGAAAAGCTCCACTTACTAAAGTATCAGCTATCAATAATTTTAAACAATAAAATTAACAATATATTTAATGAAAACAGAAAAAGAAATCTTGGATATTTGACACTTTTCATTAAAAAAAAAAATATTGCATCGTAACAAACTCCAATTTTAAAATTTGTAATACACAGTAAACAAATGGAAGAATGAAGCCATTGGACCTCCCCCCCCACCCCCTGCACATAAAAAAACTCCAACAAAACACAAGAAATTTGGAAATGACTCACTCACTAAAGCTTCAGCTATCAATAACTTTAAACAATAAATTAACAATATCTTAATGAAAACAGAAAAAGAAATCTTGGATATTTATTTTTTTTACATTATTTTTCTTAATTATCTCTATCGGCTGGTGAATGCCACAGACTTCTAATATAAGTAGACTCCCAATTCCATTGTTCTTGTGTAATCGCTCAGCAGGTGGCGCTGCTATGCTGCCTTTTTTTGCGATTTCCGCAGTAGCTCTATCTCAAGAACTAATGCTTGGATTTTCAACATACTTCAGATTCAGGTATACCTTGATATGAATTAGTGCTGTTTATGTTTTGGTGCAAATTGCTCAACAGGTGGCGTTCCTATGCAGCATTTTTCAGAATTTCCACTTTAGCTCTATCTCGAGAACTAATGCACGAATTTTCATCAAACTTCAGATTCAGGTATACCTTGATATCAATTAGTGTTGTTTATGGGATTTATATAGAAGAAAGTTTTGTGATGGCCACAACATACTAGTTTTATAAGTGTATAAGACTGTATTTTAACTGTACAATGAAGTTTTCATCACATGTTCCAATCTGTTTAAATGTTTACATAGGGATATGCAGGTGTATTTATTTATATTTATATGTATGTACAGTCGTGAAAAAAAAAAAAAAAAAAAAAGTAAACATGCCCTACTAACTTTGCAGCAAATTATTGTAGAAGAAAGTGACTTGTACCTAACGATTGGATATAAAGTCTACTTTTAAATGATACATACAAAATTTGCTTAGGGGGCCATCTACATATCAAAACGAACCCAAACTTTTTTTTTTCAATAGCAATACCCAAGTCTGACACCATAAATAAATTCTACACCCTTTAATAAACCTAAATGAAAATTTTCAAGAATTTAAGGCGATTACTTTCAGAGAAATTAATTATTTTAAAATGACCATATTTTAGGGACTGTATCCAAATTGAAGTTCGGTACTACATTGTTGAAATGCTACAGAATGAGTATGTCACTTCTATTAATGTATTATTTCTTGCCAATATAACCATTTCACTCGCTTAATATGTTCTATCGCCAGCCCAAGTTCAAATGTTTCAATAAAATGAGTAAAATATATTTTTTCAAATTATGCTTTTCTGCACATCATAGACGGCCCCCATAAACAATCATTTTGATGTCTTTTAAGCATAATTCGAAAACTAGTTGAGAGAAAAAATTTAAATTGAGAATTCGCATCAAGCATGACCTAATAAATATAAATTTATCAAAATTGTAGACTACAATTAATATTTTTTTCGAATATTAATTTCATAAATCATATTATAATTTTTTTTTAATTATAAATTTAATGCATTTATGTTTGGGTTTTTAGTATTATAACCATACAAAATATTATTACATTAGGATTATAAAACTTATCATACAAGTGACTTAAAACTTCGTTTCTAGGCATAGCTTGAACCGAGGATTTAAAATATTGTCTAAACTGGGTGTTGCCATTGAAAAAAAAACAAATCTTGGTTTGGTTTTGATTTGTAGGTGGGCCCCTAAGCAAATTTTATGTAAATCATTTAAAAGTAGACTTTATTTCCAATTCTTTGGTACCAGTAACCTCCTTCTATTATAATTAGCTGCAGAGTTAGTAGGGGGTGTTTACTTTTTTTCCACGACTGAACCCATACCATTAAATATATAATTTTTTTTTTAAATGTTCTTTTAGTGTATTGTATCCATATATGCATTAAACTGTATGTATTGTATGAATATATGTATACATAATCTAACATTTTTCGGAATTGGAGCCCTCCATCTTTATTAGACCATTTGTCTAGATCAGGGTCGGCGAACCTATGGCACGCGTGCCATAAGTGGCACGCTGCAGATTATTTTTGGCACGGCATAGAGGCATAGATTCAGGTTCTACATCAAAATATAGTAAAATTTCACAAAATTCATTAACTAATCTAAATATTGTCTCTGTTTATCTGGATTCGATTAGTTCGGTTGGTCGTCATTGTCATACAGATTGAAGAAACTAAAATACAACTTAATGTATCCCAACCTAGCTCAATATTGGCTCACAAAATTTTAAGAATAAGACTGAATTAAGAGATTATCGAAAAAGAAAGATTAAAAGACACTATAAGCAAAAATCCCGATGGTAAAATTATAATAACTTGGAATTCAATTCCAGACTCTAAAAGCTGTAGAATCTGGCACTTTCTATTTTGAAAAAAAAAAAAAATGCGATTCATTCTTTTTGGAAATAAATAATATGAAAAATTCAAGTAAAAACATCTTGACAAATGAGTCCAATTCAACTTGCATTCTCTTAAAAATAACTAAGTACGAAGCTGATATAAATTATTTGGCATCTAAGATGAGACAAGAGAAATAATATTTTACAAATAAATTTCTAAAATATAATATTAAATATTACCCATATATATATATTTTTTAATGCTAAAAACAAACTTTTAAGTAATTTTGATTCATTATTATTTGATCCATTAAATTTTTTTATTGTTGGCACGTCATGAACACGTAAAATATATTTTTGGAAAAATTTGGCACGTGGATGTGGAAAGGTTCGCCGACCCTGGTCTAGATCCATCCTTCTACAGTATATAAATTTATAAATCTGTGTATGTCTCACTGTATACACATGTTAAATAGATTAGCTAAAAGTAAGCTATAATTCTCGCTAAAACTATTTTATATATTTATATAAATGGGGAAAATGGTAGATAGATTTTTAATGTTTTCCTAGCTTTACATAGAGAATATGGACTTCTGAATGAAAATAATTATAAAACATATATAAGCAAAAATTTTTATCAATAAAATCTGCAAATGAGACCTATTTTGATATTTTCCTAGCATTACGTATAGAAAACAGGTCGCTTAATTAAGATTGCTATAAAACCTATACAAGAAAATCTCTGTTTTACTAGGGAGCAAGTGCACTTGAGGTAAATTTTTCAATTTTTTCCTGGTGTACACAGGGGCGCCATTTGAGGGGGGCTGGGGGGGGCGTGCCCCCCCCCCCCCCAAGGAATTGATATTTCAGAAAATTTATCTGTCATTAGGGATGCACCGAATAGGGAATTTGGCCAAATACCGAATATTCGGCAAACAGGTAAACTGAATACCGAATATTCGGCCTACAGGTAACCGGAAACCGAATATTCGGTCTACAGGTAAACCGAATACCGAATATTTGGGTAGCCGAATACTGACTGTTAGGCCGAATTCAAAGTTTAAAGATATTAAAAAATTAAATTTTAAAACAATTTCTCATAATATTCAACATAGATACTTCCATTTTGATAAACAAGACCTTTTTACAAGTAAACTTTACACACACACACAATTTGCGACATTTCTCATGATATCATATGTCACAGAAATCAAAGTAACTCTTTTGAAAATATAGTTAACGATATCTTCATTATCGTTAAAGTAACAAATGAAAATCTAAGTTTGACCTGAAGTGAGGTGAGATACACTGTATTTTTTATTTTGACTGATTAAGCGGATAGCGATGCTGGTTTCTTGGGCAAAAATGGTCTGTTTTGACGTCTATTAATCACATCTGAAAGTTTTCCCATTTTCTTTAGAAACACTCTTTTAGCGAAAAAGCAAAAGACAGATTATTTACAAGACATTGTTCAGAAACTTCCATTTGTGCATCATTTATTTCTATAAAGGTCATCATTAATGGTTATATATATTTTTTTAATTTACACTTATCAGACCGCAAACAAATAATGTAACGGCATTCTGTTTTATTTAAATATGATTCTGTTTTCAATTATTCTGAATATATTTATAAATTGACAGTTAAAAGGTTTAAAGGTTTTTAAAAATATTTTTCAAAAGATGTTTTTAAGTATTCGGTTTGGCCGAATATGTGGCAGACCGAATAGTTTGATTTTTGGCCAAGCCGAATGTTCGGCAGAACGAATAGTTTAACATTCGGCCTAACCGATATTCGGCAGCATGGCCGAATACCGAATAGATACCGAATATTCGATGCATCCTTATATGTCATCACAGGTCAGACTCAATTTTTTTTTCATAAATTGCTCAAAAACTAAAGCAACTTGTCAGATTTTATTACAATAAAAAACACATGCTTTAAATAAACACTTTATGCATGTAAACTAATAATTATCAAAAATATTTTCTACAGACTTTACTTTTCCAACGTTCTCAAGGTGAATCATTTCTTATTAATGCGTATTTTGGCTAATTTTAAAAAGGTATGCGAGAAAAAATTCTATTTATTGCTTTCCAGCCATATACAAAATAGATCAAATGAAAACTCGTCCTCCTGAGGGCTAGAATTTTCGCTGTGAATTTCCCCTTTAGCCAGAAATTTACAGAGGATTTTTTTCTTTTTTTAAAAAAGAGGGTTAATTCAAGTTCTTAATTATTTGAATTTTTTATTTTGCATAATTAGTATCACATTATATTTACTGCAGTCATTACAATGCTATCAAATCATTTGCTTTATTAAATCATATTATATACAGTATGTTCTTAATAATCTCCTCTGCCGAAACGAATAAAAGAAATGTCAATCCGCCTCGATATGTGCCGCGGATTGGATCGTGTCGGTTTTGAGAAAAATCGGGTTGGGCAACCCAATGCACTCTACCTAAGACCAAATGTTTTGCAAATTTCTGAATTGTATGTGGGGTTTATATCATAGTCTGAAGAGATTCGTCTTTTATTAACACTTTAACAGCCCCGTCCGTGTATGTGCGTCTTTAGAAAATGCATGTATCTATTAAAGGAATGGCGAATTCCAATTACAGCGAGGCAATTCCCATTATATATAACACTAAAAAGTGCATTTTCTTACTGTTATTTCAGAAAACTAATATACACCTTCTATAATTTCAGAAATATGCGATTTAAGTAAGGCATTGGAGATCGCGCAAGATTTCGTCGGCAGTTTAGGGGTTAAGGAATTTTTTTACTGACAGAAAATCAAAAGTGAAAATTTCTTATCCCCATGGATCACTAAATTTGCAAACTTTTTGACGTGTTGACCATGTTTGTGAGCTGATTATCTCGTGACCGATTGAATTTCACGATTTTTTTCCCCCGACCGTTTGACGAAATTCGCAATTTTTTCGTTTCACGGAATTCAGAAATTTTTTCCGTGACCATTTGTCACAATTCACGATATTTTTTGTGACTGATTTATGAAATTCGCAATTTCTATCCAAGATATTTTGACGAAATTCGTGTTTCTTTTCCATGATCATTTGTTGAAATTCATTTTTTTTTTCCCCGCAGCCGGCTGACAAAATTTGCGATTGCTTTGTGTGATCGTTAGACGAAATTCTTGAATTTTTTGCGCGATTCTTTGACTAAATTCGTGATTTCATCTGAAACCTTTGATGAAATTCTCATTTTTTTCCTTGATAGATATTCGAAATTCACAATTTTTTTTGCACGACTGATGGGCAAATTTGATTTTTTTTTTTTTTCTTCTGTGACCGAATGTTGAAATCTGCGATTTTTTTCTCCGCAACCGATTAACAATAATCCCTGTTTGTTTCTAATACGATCTTTGCAATATTTTTTCACAGTCCTTTTAGGAAATTATATTTTTTCCGCTACTAATTTGCTAAATTGACTATTTTTTCAAAGTTCAATTGGCAAAATTTGCGACTTTTTCCCTCGGTCGATTGGCGAAATGATTTCGCGTAGTTCTGCAAAAAAAAAAAAAAAAAAAAAAAAATACTGCAGTCTTCCACGAAAATTGAAAAATATTCCTAGAAGAATCCCATGGTTTTGATAGACGTTAATTGGGCAAAATCTCACTTGTTCACCCCTCCCCCTCCAAGGACCTCTTGAAATGGCTCCCCACCCCTGCAGCAAAACCTACAAAGAAGAAGTCGAAAGGTCAGGAAAAAAGCTCCATTTTAGACAGGTTTCCGTCTTAGCAGGTATAATTATATGTTTTTTTTTTCATGGAAACGTGATATTTTTTTCCGTTTCAGAAAGAATTCTTTTTTTTTGACAGGTTTCATTTTCACAAGTTTTGCAGTAAATGTCTATGTGTGTCAAAAGTGTCTATGCTCTTCAGAGGTTTACTATAGAAAATATGTTTTAAAAGCCTTAGATATACTTGTAAAAATGGAAACTGTCTATAACGGAATACTGTCTTAAACGGAAAACCTGAGTCAGTATCTTAAAATTATAATTGCTAAGATGAAAACCTGCTTAAAACGGAATTTTGAATCTGTTTTCGTTCGGAGGGAAGAGGATACCCCCCCCCCACACCCCTCGAACCTCACTCTTGGCTATGCCACTGTCCTAAAAAAAACTTTGCCCCCCCCCCCCCAAGAAAGTTCTGAAATGGCACCCCTGGGTGTACATAGTGAAAATGTGTTGCTTAATGAAAATAATTATAAAATAAATATATAATATAAAATAGCTGTATCAATAAATTTTGCAGATGAGGCAAATTTTTAATGTGTTTTCAATATCACATAGAGAAAAATGACTTCTGAATGAAATTAGTCACAGCAAGTATGTATGAAAAGTGTCGTATTGACATATATGATTTAATCTTCTGATTACCTGAGATTAGTGATACTTTAATTTAAGTCTGTAGAACACTTAAAATAAAAATAAACTCGCAATGCACCTGAATATCTGATATTAGTCATTCAGAAGTATATTATTTCTACGTAATGTGAAATATAACATTCTGTCTTGTCTGCAGATTTCCTTTTTTTGTTCATCTTTATGGGTAGTGGACAAAATTTACTTCTAAAAAATAGTGTTTATTAGCCTTAATTATCAACCAGGTGCAAAAAGGAAATCTGACAATAAAGCAATTTTCTTCCTTTTCTCTGTAATCCATTTCATTCGGCAACAAATTTTCTTTACATAATGCTAGGAAAATATTAAAAATGTGCCTCATTTAAGATTAAATTATTACTAAATTTTTCCGATTTATTTTTTACAATTGATTTCATTTATCGAACCATCTTCTCTACGTAATGCTGGGGAAAAATTAAAAATCTGTCCTATCTGCAGATTTCACCATTGCAGAAATTTTCTTATATATTATAAATTATTATTAATATAAATCTTATATGTTATAAATTATTATTTTATAATTATTTTCATTAGCAACTCGTAATCTCCATGTAACGTTGCGAAACATTAAAAATCTACCTGATCTGCAGATTTTATCGATACAGCAATTTTCTTATATATGTTTTATAATTATTTTCATTCAGAAATTCGGTTTCTCTACTTAACACTGGACAAACACAAAAAAGCTGCCTCATCTGCAGATTTCATTAATAAAGAAATTTTCATATATATTTTTTATAATAAGTTTGATTTGACGATTCCTCTTCTATACGCGATCCTGCGGAAACATTAAAAATCTGATTCATCTACAGATTTAATCATTTCAGAAATCTTCTTATATATTTTTTATAATTATTCTTATAATCAACCATTTTCTCTACTTAATGTTGTGAAAATACTAAAAATCTGCGTTATCTGCAGGTTCCATTGAAACATCAATTTTTCTTACATAACTTTTATAAATATTACCATGCTGCATCATATCTACTTTATGTATTGCTCAGAAAACATTAAAAATGAGCCCCATCTCAAAATTTTGTTGATTGTCTACATGAGGTGTTTGCGAAAAATGTACCCTAAAAATAAAAATGTACTTTAATTACTTGCGTATAAACCGCAGCTAAAATAAATCTGTTCTAAACCAGAAATTTTACTTAATAAATAACGGCAAATAAATACCAATTGAAAATAAGTTACATTTTATTAAATAAAATTTCTGGTAGGAAACAAAGTTATTAACAGCCTAGGCTGTTTGCATAGAGCAGGGTTTTTCAATTAGCTTACGATATATATATATATAGCAACAATTTTAGAATAAATGAATTAAAATAATATTTAATATATATAGAAACAAAATTCGAAGAAAGGAATTAAAATGCAATAATCAGGGAAAAAATCTGTTTGTATTACTGTGTATTATTGTCACTTTAAACAGAAAGTCCGATTTTTAATACGCCATTCATTTATATTTGTATTGGGATACATAAATCTCGCAATTTCATAACAAATGAATGACATCTCTTAATTTATGATGTATCTCGATCAAATATAAAATAATGAAGAATTAACTCGCTCATTTTTTTTTCTGGATTAAACAAACACACGTTAAAAATCATTTTAAAACTTCTATTTTAAAAAGCTTTATCTTCTTTTTACAAAGCTCGCATCCATACGTCCGATAATGCATATGTTGTACTAACTGGTAACTCAAAACAGACCTTCCAACACATATAAGATAAGAATGCGCCAAATCACATGACACGTTACTGAGAACAGCGAATGAGAACGCAGTAAAAGCCAATAATGTTAAAACGTGACTATCTTTTAGAATCTCGCTTCCAGAAAGTTTTGACTCCAACATCTTTTGCTTTCATCGTCAAAAGGGTGCCGTATTTTGGCGGTAATCCCTTTATTGGCAAAGCAAAAGTGCGGTCAACTCAAGACAAACGCTGACAGACGATGTTTCGGCGGGAATCTGGGGGAGATTCCGAGGAGAAACACCGATTTGGCGCTCTAAGGTGCGTTTTCACTGTCGACCCAAGGTCTAACTTAGCTAACTTTTTACCTAAGCACAAGATTTTAGGTCGTTAGAACGTGATTTTGAAGGAATGATCTCTGTTCAATCCTAAGCACCACTTACCCAAGCGCAGCCAATTAAAAACGAGCTTTTTTTATAGTAATGGCGGCGTTGTGAATGTACGAAGTAATATTTATACTTTATAGCGTTGTTGTATTTACTTAAAATTATTCTTTTTTTACGTCAAAGAGGAATCTATTTTTTGTGATTGAAGCAAAATGGTAAGTTTTATTGACATGTTGAATAGATATCATCTTTTATTATTGTCTTTTAATTTAATAAATAGTAGGTAATCCATACGGATTGTTTAAATTGTAGCACTTTTGTAGGATAAATATCGCTATTTTTGGTCATTCAGATACATTTTATTAATATTGGTATACCAATTATATACTTCGTTTAAGGATTTCCTTTCTGATATAAGAATGAAGATACTATGTCCAGTTCTCAAAATTATTTTATTTTTATTGAATGTTAATAGTACAAAGAATAAAAGTGTTTTTTTAATAATATTTGTTTCTTTAAATGAATTACTTGCTTCATTGATTATATTCGGTTACCTGATAGGGTATTTCTGATCTATGTAGATTTATATTTCCCTTTGCTCACTTAAAATAATTGTAAGTGTTAAGAAGGATATTGTTTACTGTAGCCCATTGATATTTAAATGGAAAATTAATTACAGGCAAACTTCAATCCAGTTTTGCTTATTGTAGGTAATTGATCCTGCATGTTTAAGCAAGCATGTAAACAAAATTTCTATAAAATAAAGAAGCCAATGTATTTTGCATTTTCCTGTTCTCTTTTAAGCAAGAAAGATCAGATTGCAAAACAGTTTGCTCTTTACTCCTTTTCAGATATTTACTTGTGAACTTTGTCATGTAAAAAAAACCCCTGCTGATCTATTTTTTATTTTATTTTTAATGCATTTCACCTACAGATATGCTATCTTTCTTTTTGTTGTTAAGATTAATGTTGAAACTTTTATGAAGATTTATAACTTACTATGAAGTTTAAATCAATTGAGAGATATTCAGACCATATGTAGCTTTTCTATGTGCCCATTTCGAAAAATTTGTACACGTTACCGTTCCAATTCGATACATATTCCAATATATGCCTATTCAATGTATTTTAAGTTAAATCAGCATGTCTTGTTAGTGACGGAGTGATTATTTTCATTGATTGAAAAAGTATTGATACCTAAAATCTGCCACTTAGCAAAAAAAAAAAAAAAAGTGTGGCCCAGCCTTACATAGTATCCCCATCTTGTTTGTTACCAGAGCAATTACACTAATTGGTTTTATTGTAAAGGATGAAAAAAAAGCTGGTTGGGGGGGGGGGGGGTGAGATATGTACATGTATTAAATGTTTCTAGTGTGTTCTTTTTGGAAGTAAAAAAGTGTTCTTAAAAGATGCAAAAAGGGTTTGTTGTTTCTATTCATATGAATGAGACTAAGTGTTTGAAAGTAAAAAAAAAAAAAAAAAGCATTTTTAAAAAATAAAAAGTTTGTTTTAAGATGACAAAGTGTTTTTGTTTTTTTTCTCTTAATTATATTTAGTGTCATCAGAGCAATTACGTGATACAGTTGGTGTGATTTAAAATTAAGTATCGACCGAAACTGAAATTTGTTAAATCTTGATTCTTCAATTGCTTTTTACTCTTATTTTTTTGTTAATAATTATGAATACAGAGAAAAGGAAAAATTTAAATGTGAAGTCACATTGCAAATAATGTTTTTAAAGAAATTAGTGGTAAGGTAATCTTTCAAAAATTAAAAGGAGATTATAATACATCTGTTCCAATTAAAATTATGACAGAAACTTTCTTATAATTAGATGTGAGTATTTTATATGTATAATAAACTTAATTTTTTTTAGAAAGATTTTAAAGTCCACCAGAACAATTTTAAGCATGTGCAGGTAGGACTGACTTTAAAGGATTAATATAACTGTTTATGTATTTAAATGGAGTTTTATTAAAGTCTTGTAACAGTTGATGGAATTTAGGCCTAATCTAAGTGGAAGCATGTGTAATTTTATAAATCGTTGCTTAGGGATAAAATTCTTTATGAGGTTTTTGTTAATGTTACAAATGATACTATTTTAATAAATATATATAATCAACTATTTTCAGTTTCCCATATTTGATTTTGAGTAGTACTTTAATAAAAAATTGACATTTACCGTTTAAATCAAATATTTATTTATTTATTTTTGTGTTATATTTTGGGCTTAGTGTATGTAGGGGAAGACGGGGTACAATCAAACAAAATTTACTAATTTTTTTTTCCTATCCACAATTTTCCATGCACAAAAATATAATTAATGCATATTTTTAATCTTGTATTTTCCCCATCTAAATAAATTTTTATTAGGTTCTAAACAATATCTTTATGCTTGAAAAATAACAAAAAATAAATGTCTTACAGTGTTTCATTGTACCCTGAATGCCGGGGTACAATGAAACACATACTGGGGTACAATGAAACACTCCAAATGATAGAAGCAATTTTCACCCAGTATAGTTTATTTTATGAAAAATGAGATAAATACAAAAACAAAACTTGATTAATAAGGAAATTGATAAAAATAGTATAGTCTAAGATGAAAAATAAGAAAATTCTATTAGTTTAAGAAATACCTTTCATTTTACATTAAATTGGCGCAAGTCAGTTTCAAAAATTAGCATTTCTGTATATATTTCAGTTGATCCTGAAGGAATATGGGGTGGTAGTTTCAACAGAATGAGTTTTTTTTTAAATGTAAGTTTCAAAAAAAAAAAAAAAAAACCTAGGTTGCAGTCTTTATATCAAGTATTTTACATTTGACTTCATTTAAATGTATAATTTCTCCAACAGTATATATTTCCTTATGTTTTCATTTATACGGATACTGCTTGTGTGTGAATATCTCATTCTTAGTACCTCGATGACCAGCTGGGCCTGGAAAAAAATCTGGATCATCATCAGAGTCTGTAGCAGGCAGAGTTTGTTTACAAAACAATCCCTTCTCAGCTTTTTTTCTCTTTCTGTTTTTTAATTGCTTAACAAGAGCATTTTTTACTGACCTGGTTAGAACAAACTCTTTTTTTCTGTTTTCCTACTCTTACTTCTAATATATTCTATTTACTACTTTTATTACTATAATAAAACATGTTTCATTGTACCCCGTCTGCAAGTGTTTCATTGTACCCCGCACTGAGGTTACTAAATAAAAATATATTTTCAAACTTCTAATATTTATTTATTTTTAGTTTGGTTTTGGAGGTATGAAGACAACAACCCAAAGAAAACAATGTATAGAAAAAAATAATCATTACATATAACAACAAGGAAAAAGAAACAAAATTACTTTTAGTAAAGAAAGTTACTTTCAATGGTGTAAAAGCAATAATCTTCTATTGCTACTGTTGTAGAAGTGTGAATGTATCCAAATCACATCAGTAATTGGAACATATAGTTGTGTAACATACCGGGTGTCCCAAAAAGGACTGACTGATTTTAAAATTCAATAACTTGCAAACGGTGACAGATATTTAAAAAATTCTTGCAGCAGGGTTATGCATAAGGTCAAAAGTTTTTTTACAGTGATTTTCAATTTTAGTTCGAATTACAAACAATAGATGGCGCTGTGATCAATAGACGCTTAATTCAGGCTCGATTTTTGGTACTTCGTGGCCCGGATAATACATTTCCATCTCCTTTTTCAGCATGGAACAAGAGAAAGGACCAGAAATCGAGCCTGTATTTAGCGACTATTGCTTACAGCGCCATCTATTGTTTGTAATTCGAACTAAAATCGAAAATCACTGTAATAAAACTTTTGACCTTATGCATAACCCTCCTGCAAGAATTTTTTAAATATCTGTCACCATTTGCAAGTTATTGAATTTTAAAATCAGTCAGTCCTTTTTGGGACACCCGGTATATATAAACTGCAACTCTCTATGACAAATTTGACTGATTTTACAAGTAATGTTTCATTGTACCCCGTCTTCCCCTACGTATTCACCTTCAATCGTTTTTTGTGTTGAGGCATTTTTTGAATCTATATTACAACTTCATCCTAAAACTTGATAAAAATGTAATGTAAACAAAAAAACTATTTTGCAGTATCGTATCTTTTTTAAAATACGATGCAATAAATTTATTCTAATATTTATAGCATTTTAAGTGTTTTTTCATAATTAGCATTCTGTAATAAATATTTAGATGATATAGTGGCAAAACTATATCTAATTTTGTCTATAAGCATACTTAAATTTCTTAATTAATAATTAGTTAGTCATTAGTAAATAATATTAGCTTTTTAAAAACTATATCTGTATATGTATGCACGTATTAATTTTTTTTTCTCTCTTTTAATTTGCTAGTTGCTTTAGCTGCTTCAGTTGATGATAGAAATGCAACAAGGATGTTAGGTGTTAAGCTGTGCTATGATCTGTTCATCAGCAGCATCAATTATTGTCCTAACATGATGATGATCGATATAGAAAGAGCCGAGTCAACTAATATCTAGTTGAGTTGCAGCTTGTTGGCTCCTTACTCCTGTGTGTGTTGGCCCGTTGGAATGCGCCTGGGAGACTATTAGGTTAGAAATAATCTTTTAGTCTTTTAGATGCAAACTTGCAGGCTAAAACACATTTTGTATGCAGCATGGAAGCTACACTACTTTTTTATTTTCCTGTATTGCCTATCTTTATGAAAAGTAAGTCACTTATTGTTTTTTTTTTTTTAATTGTGTTATATTATGTACTGCTAAGGTAATAGTAAATTCTATTTAATGTTTTCTGGTTTAAGACATTAATTTTTAAGGAATTTAGTAATTATCAATTGCTGAAATTTAAATTAGAACAAACACTTAGATTAAAATAAAGACTATAATATAAAATTAGATTATTGTTTAGGGAAACATGCTGATATAAGCATAAAAATTTAAAGCACCTTTTTATTGGCATACTCGGATTAGTGTTGACTGTAGAAAAAAAGGAATTCCAGGCAGGAATTTTTAAAAAAGGACACTCATATACCTTGTTCACAAAAATATTTTGAATTGTGGTTTGTTTAGAGTCCTTTTTTATCAATGAAATTTTGCTATGTTTTCCCGCAACTAATTGACAAATTTCTCTTTTTTTTTTTTACTGACTGATAAATTTCACAAATTTTTCTGATGACTGAATGACGATTTAGGCAATTTTTCCCCATAACCGATTGACTAATTTTGGGATATTTTATTTCTACCAATTGGCGAAATTTGCGGGCGTTTTCTTGCAACTGATTTGCAAAACTCGTGATTTTTTTAATATACAGTTGATGGATGAATTTTGATGAGTTTCACTGCAGCCAATCGACGAGTTTAATTATTTTTTCCGTAACTAGTTTGTGAATTTTTTAATTTCCCCCCACGACTTACTAGTGAAACTTTCAAGTTTTCTTTTCATGCGATCGATGGACGAACTAAGCATTTTTTTTCCGCTGCTGATTGAAGAATTTTGCGATTTTTTTCCCTCCAATAACCGACTGACGAATTTTTTGGTTTTTTTCTTCACTCAACCGATTGACAAATCTTACAGTTAAATTGAAAGGGAGCATCAAAAATTGCAGTATGGAATACCGGGTGTATAAAATAATTAAAAAGGTGTACCGAGCACAAACACTAGTTAAAAAGGGCTGCCAGTTGCATAAATTAATTAAAAAGGGATGCTGAGGGTTGCGTCCTGCCAAATTGGTCTAGAGTCAACACTACATTTAGAATAGAATATTTATGAATAATGTGGAGGTGAAAACAAAAATTATAAAAGCGGCATTGACAGAAATATTCGGTTATTTTCCTTTAGATGCACACACACTACTTTGTGCTGAATCATGCAAATGTTGGCACAGAATTAGCAGAAATATATGGCTGTACATATCGCTCGTGGTCTGCAATAGTGGCACAACTCAAAAAATACGAATTTTGAGTTAATAAGCTCTCCAGCATTGCAGATTGGTATTTTTTCCAGCTCAGCAACAGCGGCATATCTTGTAGTTCAGTATTTCACCAACAGATGGCAGAAGTGCCGCTGTTGCCTTATATATGATATAATCTGAATGCATCATCATATAATCATATTTATCATCAATATAACACGGATATGAGGATACTTTTTTTTTTTGCATTATTATTAATTGAACCCTTACGGAGTCATTTAGTACTACTTAACACTTATGACAACAATGAATCGTGTAAATTTTGCATTTCATTACAAGGCGAAACTTCAAACCCATTAATCTCAGAAACTGATTTTTTGAGTTGTGCCACTATTGCAGCCCACAAGCGATATAATAATATATCATGCATTCACCATTTTTTTACTTTTTTGGTTTTGGTTGCAGATTTTTTAATTAATTTACTTTCACTTTAGGAATCGGTTCCAAAAATAAAAATGTCCTCTTATTAAAAAAAAAAAAAAAAACTGCAAGCAAAATATCGAAAAAATAAAAGAGTCGAATGTAGAAAATGACAGGCTATCCAATGAAAAAAATATATATATATATATATCGAGATGCAAATAATATTTTTAAAAAAAAATCTTCCTATAGGTTTAACATTAGCTTGTGAGTGTCTTCGCATGAAAGGATGGGAGCCTTAACCTTTTGATCATACTGATGTATTTAAAAAACTAAGAAAGATGAAATTAATTTGCAACTTTTAATAATTTTAAAAGAAATGGATGGAGTAAAGTGCCTTTTTTGCTTATTTTTAAGTATCAGAATTGAATTTCTTTGAAACGAGAGTATACTCTTCCAGAAAATTTTCCTTGAATGTAGAATTAAAACATTTCTTTCATTATGGTGTTTATTTTTCATATCATTTAAAATATTTTCATACTATAGTACTTTATAAATAAGAATAATACATATATAGATATTAGATATCTAAAATTATCATAACATGTTTCTTTAGATCGAAGACACCCTCTTAATTGAAGAAGAAATATATTATTTTGACATAAAAAGAAATTTTTTTTTAAATCTAGAAGACAAGCAAATACAAAGCTATTAGTATGGTTGGTTGGTTGTGTTTATGACGGCCAATTATCAGCACGAGGGATATAGCCCCAAAGGGGGTGGGGGCTTTCTAAGGGAACCTAACCCGTATTTACACTTGGAAAACTAAGGTTCGAAGAAAACTCTGATTATTAGGACCGAACGATTAGGCCGACGGGCATGATTGGGATCGAACCCAGCACTTCCCGTCTACTAGCTTCGAGAGCAGAACTTCTCGGCCACTGGTGGGGCGCTACTATTATGATCTCCATCATTCACAAAACCAATACTAGAGGATACTCCCGTTTATTATCCTCATTGCTATTACCAAGAGTAGACTCGTCTTACCTAATACTCCAGATTTGTAAAAATGATGTACACCTGAGTGCTTCTTTTGGCAATAAATTTTAGTATTTTTAGGAACTTAATTATTAAATATTAAATTAATTTTAATGCATTTTTATATTAGAGTCACAGGTGATAAATCACTAAATATTCTTTATGATTACAATAACAGCAGAGTTAATTATGCATCAAACTGCGCCATTAAAATATGCCATCTGGCTGTGAAACTGTAACAATGAAATATTTTAAACAATTTAAAGGTAAGAAATGAAATATAAGTAAAAAATAAAGAGATAATTTTTAATTACAAAAATAAAGAAATATATTTTTTTATCTGCTTTTATCAATTAATTTAATATTAAGTAAATTATAATTAAACTTTGAAAAAATAATTTAAAGAAATTCTCAATTCATAGTTTAAAAAATGTTTTTTTTTTTTTTTTTTTTTTTTTGCCTTTTCTATTGTCATATCTGAAAAAAAAAGAGAGAGAACAAATAATTTTTTTAATAAATTCAGTAGTTCATGCTTTCTACCAAGTCAAAGTGGTGAATTTTCCATAATTAGTCATGCCAAATTAATGTATTGTAACAGAAGTTTCTTGAACCAACATGAATTACAGTCCTGAAATTAAGCATGATACTTATAAATGTTTAATGTTTATAAAAGAGCAGTTTAAATTAAATTTAAAAAAAAATTCTTTTATACTTATTTAGTAGCAACTATCATAGTTTAATATTGAAACTGACTGAGAGGCAACACAACATGTTTTATTGGCATGTTATGGTTGGAGATATATTGATTAGTGAAATCATTGTTATGCCAATTGACTTGATTGTTCAAATTCACAACATTTTCGGGTACTTTATGTCAGTCGAGCACATGAGATAAACCAGGGCTGAAACTAGCCTTTCTTTACCTGGCATAAACATAGATTTTGCTCCCCCCCCCCCCTTTCCCGGTCTCCATAAAGTCAATTTACAAGGAGAATTTTAATTCTAATAGCCGACTTATTTGAAATTTAAAATATATAACAAAAAAAAAATACATAATACTAAATTACGTAATCAACTTTGTCAAATATCGATCCATTAAAATCTTGACAATGAAATCCAAAGGAAATGACATGAAGAAACTCGTAAGATAATGTTAAACTTATAGGAGCATTCTTTTTTAATTTCTCACTTGCATTTTAATATTTTTAAATGATTTTTTCTGTTTGGGATAGCTGAGGTTGATCCCTAACTGGGTAAATGTTTACTTTTTTAATTTTGGTTGCAGCTTTATATATATATATATATATATATATATATATATATATATATACAAAGTTACTTTCACTTTTTGAACCAGTTCCGAAAGCTAAAATAGCCTCATAAAAAAAACTGCAACCAAAATCAAAAATGTACAACCTAACAAAGTTAAAGATCAAACTCAGCTACCTAAAGAAAAAAAAATCATTTAAAAATATTAAAATGCAAGCGAGAAATTTGAAAAGAATGCTCCCATATTTAACATTAGCTTGCAAGTCTCTTCACGTAACTAGTGTAGGTTCTTTAGAAATCAAAAACCAAAATTCAGTTGGCACCCCCTTTGTTTTCCGTTCTGTCACCCAGCGCACATGCCCCCTCTAGTTTCGGCCCTGAGATAAACCATTAAATATTATTCCTATTGTCATCATTTGTATTCATTTCTTTTAAAATATAAACCTCTCATTCATTTTATTTGAAATACAAATTTTTCATTTAAAATACATATATTACATACATTTAAAATATGTGCCTTTCACTTATTTCATTAAAAAAAAGAATAAAATAATAATAATGAGAAATAATACAACGAACCAAAATATGTTATTTTAACTTTAATACATTGTTTCTAATTTACACAAGTGAAAACTAAAAAAGTATCATTGCTGAAGGGAAAAATAATTGCAAGATTTGCTTCCACCTTTTATGTTAGTTTGTGTTAAACGTTATGTTAGTCATGTGTATGTCAAAGATTTATACCCCTTTATTCTTCTTCATAAAAGAAGCCCCCTCACAAAATTATTATTCATAAAAGCGACTTCACAGAATAAGAAAAAATAGTTGGAATTTAAAATGTGTAATCTGCAAACAAAACAAGCTCACAAGAATAATATAGCAGGAGGACATTTAAAAAAAGGATTATTAAATGTTTACTTTGAATTTACAAGGAGAGGGCCAACCTTGTTCATCACAGATTTTGATTATTTTAATATATGTTGTAGGGTAGAGACCCCTTAGTGTCAGGTTCAACGGATTTTATCCAACGCTCCTTAGTTCTTGAGAAACCGGGAGGTCTAATAATAGTACACAACTTAAATACTTACTTTGCAACCGCAATGACAGGTTGGTCCGCAATGACAGGTTGGTCGTAGCTCAGTTGGTTGCGTTCGAAGGCTGATCTGCGGGCCCGGGTTCGGTACCCAAACATGCTACATTTGTTTTTCTCATTTTTTGTTTTATAAATATACTTGTAATTATAATTTAATAATTTCAATTACAAATTTTAATATAATACATTAATTATAATGTTAACAAACTTAAATGTATCATTTTTTTTATTTTTAAACTATTATTTCTCATCATTTAAAGAGGTTTAAAATGAAATTGGATTTATTATTGAATGATAAAAATTCCGAAATCGTGACAAAATCTGTTGTGGTGCCATCTGGTTATGATAAAATAAAAGAATATTCAAATAAAATAAAAATAAAAGCTGAAAGAAGATAAAGGTGAAAGCAAAATAACTGAAAGTGCAAGCATACGTATTATAAATTTAAAAATTTTTAACATGCAAAAAATCGGTTGTAATTTAATTCTGATGCTAATTTTTAATATAATTATGCTTGTTACTTTAAAAACAGAATAATAGTATTATCGCATTGACTTCCTTTGTTAAAGCAATGCGTAAATGATGTTTCTTTAAAATCACGAATTGACACAATTGCTCAATATCATTGCATCGATAAAGAATATATGAAATACATTTTAAAAGCGATTTTTAAAAAATTAACAGTTTTATGATGTTTTATACAACTATTTAGTTAAAAGTAAAATATTAAATAGGTTAAAAATATAATTGATATACAATATTATAAATTTTAATTGACAATGAGATTTTTAATTATACTTACAAGTATATTTATAAAACAAAAAACGAGAAAAACAAATGAAGCGCATCCAGGCATTGAACCCGGGCCCGCGGAACAGCCGGCAAATGCCATACCAACTGAGCTACGACCAACCTATCATTCCTGTTGCAAAGTAAGTATTTAAGTTGTTTACTATTATTAGACCCCCCCGGTTTTTCAAGAACTAAGGAGCGTTGGATAAAATCCGTTGAACCTGACACTAAGGGGTCTCTACCCTACAGCATATATTAAAATAATCAAAATCTGTGATGAACAAGGTTGGCCCTCTCCTTGTTAAACAACTGAATTCAATTTTTCTTTACAAAAATTTATTTTTCTCAATTCAATAACAAAAGAGGGTTTACCCTCCCACCCCCCAAAAAAGAAAAAACTTGTTTCGAAGACTTGCATCCCTGGTGTGAAATCATAAAGTAAAACTTACAATTTTAAGTACATTTATTTTGCATTTTACTGTGATTTTTTTTTTCTTTGGGGAGGGGGAGGGGTCACAAAAAGTAGATGTAACTATATTGGATAATTTTATATTGTTGTGATATGGTAAGAGAATCTGCCAGTGTATCTAAATGCTAGTCTCACATAGGCATAGAGTTGTGTGTGCTCATGGGTCCCGAGTCCCACCACTAATTTCTAAAATAGATTCTTTTTCACTCTTATATAAAAAAGGTTTTATTTTTTTTATTTTATACTATTTTATTTAAGCTTTAAAGAAGTTTTTTCACAGATATTTTTTTCCCTTGAATTCTTTCCTTGAATTCCTATTCTTTTCTTCTTTTTCTTTTGTTACAGAGATAAACATTATAAGGAATTTTTAATCCTCTAAATTTTCCATTCTTTAAAAATTATAATAAAATTTTAAACGGTTGAACTTTTGTAAAAAACTAAAATAGAAAAAGAAAAATCCATATTTTAAAAAAAATAATAAAGTAAAAATAAACATTCTTAAATGTTAACTTTTCTTGTGATTTATGAAAAACGATTCACAAATAACAGTGAGCACATCCCTTCATAGTGTAAGTATGTCTCCCAAGCGGGTCTGAACATTCAAATTTTTATATTGTCTTAACGTTTTATTTAATTTGTGATTTATTTAACAAATTTCACTTAATTTTTTTAAAACGGAATTCAAAAAGCAACATTAAATTTGTCTCGATCTCTATTACACATACACGTAGTTGTGTGAAAAATAATTTATTCAATGTGCTTTTAAATGCATAAATCATAGTGACTTAGTGTTTTTATTTAATTTAGGAATATAACTCCATTGCTACAGTTTGAAGTTTGGTTAAACAATGATTTGTGGGTGCTTTTAACGCCCTTTAGTGGAGAAAACAGTCAAATTTTTCGATTAATTTCTATACAAAATATTTTCTACTAACAATGACAACAGCAACAAACAATTATTTGTTTACAATTGACATGACATCTGATCGATCTGTAGATGGTAAAGCCGTAAAGTAGACGCTTGCGCAGTAAAAACTTGCCTTTGATTGGTTGGCGTAAGGCTTTTATCTGAAACCAGTGAAAACGCTCTTAGGTTAAGGTTCTGGATCACTAGGGTTTTTTAGGTCTTTAGAACGACCAGTGAAAACACACCTTTAATCTGCCTTCCATCACGTGATGGAGGGCAGAGATGTAGGAGACAAGAAAAGGTTGCCGATTTGGAGCCTACTTATAATAGAAGTCTGTGGTGAATGCTTGTAATGGTCAGTTGAAACTGATCTATTGTAGGTAACTACGAGTCACAAAAAATTTCAAGCTTTTTCTCTTTTAATATCACATATAAGATGATATAAACACATCACATATAATATTATGGATTAAAATAACATCTGACATCAAGTGAATGTGACACTACAATCATGCACCTTTGGTGTTTAATCCTATTTTGGCCAAAGTTATTTTTATTGGAAGCGGTCGACAAGATAATGGAGAAGTACCGAAAAAGCTACCACCAAACTATAAAATTGAATGCCAAAATTACATGATCGTGACGTCACATTTACTTGATGTCAGATGTGTTTATTTCTGTTTTTAATGATGTTTTACTGATTTATTAGATATTTTGTTGATTAAAATAACAATTACGTTCTTAAACAGCAACAAAATGATATAAAAAGAGGGAAAAGTATTGAACAAATTTTATGATGCATAGTTCTGTTCTGCATCGATCCGAGGCATCGATCTGTTTCAATAGGGCATTTTGATATGACGCAAAAAAGGTAGAACGCAAATTCTGCCAACTGCGCACTCGACTGCACATATTCTTGGCATCTTTTGAGTGAATGCAGGCTTACCATATTGGCTTCTTTTTCGCACATTATGCGATTGTCAAGTGCTTCTGCACAACTTTTTTTTTAAGAAAATGCCGAAGTGTGAAGTGTCATTTTTTGCAAAACGTGTATTGTTGTTATCGTCTAGCGTATGGAAAAATAAATACAAACGGAGAAACATATACTAAGTCAGTGTTTTGTATATTTTTTCTGTTTCATTTTCTTTCAGACTAGTTTTTATTTGGTATCTCGTATTTTTTTTTTTTTTTTTTTTTTTTTGGTTACGTCAATATTAAAAAATTTTCGTGTTAGATATGATCCTGTTACTTCTACTGCTTTTGCTCAGTGTAATTTTACAAATTTAATATTATGATTAAAAACCTTGTAGTCATATGTAGAGTAATATTAACATATTAGAGGTAGGATATATCTTCTGATCAATGACATATACACAAGATTTTTTTAGGGTGGAGAAGGAATGAAAAGTGCATAACTTTTTCAAAAAAAGTTGGTTCTTTGAAAATAAAAGACTTATCGAATTTTACAGGTATCAAAAGCACATCTGTGAAAATATGTATTCATGTACTTTTATTTAAAAGAAAGTCGTTGTAACTGAAAGCTAACCCCCACACCAAAATATAAGTTATGTTCTTGAGTTGAACTCTTTTATTGTTGTTAAATATCAATAACTTACAAAACTGAATGTTTTCAGTGGATATGGTAAGCAGTGTTAGGGAATAAACGGCTAAAAATGAGGTGGATGTAATTGCAATAATCAGTTTAATCGCAATCATTAACAACCTTTTATATTTTTTCCACCTCTCAGTGCTTTTTAAAAAACTTCATACTTTTCTCAGAGATTAAGGGACGGGTCGCAATTCTCTCCATGCTTCAGAATTCTAATACACAAAAATGTCAGTAGGGTATCTAGGATTTTGTTCCGAGAAAGTGGAGAGCTGAGCTGGGAAATGGTCTTGTGTACAAAATTATGTAAAAAATACAGATTTTGAGGGGGAGGGAGGTAAGGCTACTGTAGAATAATATAAATGCTATTGCATATGTATCGTCAGTGTTTTTTACTTTTATGAGTGGTCAAATTTAATATATGTAATCCAAGCTGATGCATGAGCTATGAAACGTGGGAAAAATGCATGTGTATTCTTACTATTTCAACAATACTTGCTTTTATTTGTATTTGAATTTTATGTAGCATTTCTAAGAAGTTACAGCCTGAATGTATAGTGAGATGACTTTCATATAATAGGCAGATTATTTTTTTTTTACTCCCAATTTTTATTTGATTAACTTTTAAATGCTTATAGGAGGCTGAATTTTAGTTACAGTAATTTAAAAAAAATTGTGATGTTGCCTGACTATGGGTAAGTAATTCATCTAGTAGACTTATTATAACTATGCGATGCAGTGTTTGTATACCATTCTACAGTAAGGGTTTGACATAACTATTGTATATTTAACCCCTTTGCGATGAATGTCTTTTACAGAATTTTTAATCTTTTCCCACATAGCATTTTTAGTTTGCAGAAAATTTGCAGAAGTCTTGCTTTGAAAACTTGCAAAGTTGCAGCAAGCTCAGCATGACAAGACTGAAATTTCATAACACAACTGCAGCAAGTTAACGCAAACGCCGAAGTCACCACACTTTGAACTTGCAGCTAACTTATCGTGCAAATTAAATTCATGCTGTGTCCAAGTTATTGCAAAATAACAGCAAAGAAGTAATCAAAAATACTTCAAACTTACTGCTAAGTAATAATCTTACCATGCCACATCAACTGTTTAGAACTGTTAAGTTTAACCCCTTTGAAGGGGTCCATAGACCTGACCAGATCTACTGATACATACACACCGTTAAGGTACATGCATTGTTTTTACCACCATAAATAAGTTAGGGTAATATTTGTACATTTCAATTCAATCCTTTTTTGGTATTTGATAAGTATAGCGTTTAATAAAAGCAGTGCCAAACGAATAAAATTTCTGTGTATCTGCTAATTATCTATTCTCTCAACAGAGGGATTTTTGCTTTCGTCACTTTTGTGAATTAAAGGCTGTCTTGCCATCAGTTTCACAACAAACTACTCATGTAAGTGGGTGATGGTATACCCTGCGGAAGATTTACTGTGAATTTCTCAATTCAAATTTGTCACAACAAGATAATGTCAGAAAAAATCTAACTTGCTGCTAATGTTCATGCTATCTGGGTTATCACCGGTTTTTCAAAACAGAAAATTTTGCCTAATTGAATTGAGAAAATGCCCTGACAAAATAAAGCAAAATTTACAATAAAAAATAACTGGTGGGAATAATCAAGGATTCTGAGCAATTTATGAGTCACGTATATGTGATGCTCATCCCCAAGGTGTTAAATTGATCATTAATTTATCTTTCTCTCTCTCTGTAATAGGATATCATAGTTTTGGAAGATTGTGTTGCAGTTCATCTAAAGCCAAGAAGTAGTTGAAGCTTTCATGGTGTTGTAGAAAAGATTAAGTTCCCTCTCTGAAGATGAACAGAAGAGGCTGAGAGCTTAAATCTGCTGTTACCTGACGTGATTGAAAAATAATATTCATACGTTAAAAGCAATTAGCCTGGTGAAAATCAGATGAACCACCTCTCTGAAGATGAACAGAAGAGGCTGAGAGCTTAAATCTGCTGTTACCTGACGTGATTGAAAAATAATATTCATACATTAAAAGCAATTAGCCTGGTGAAAATCTCTGGTGGATAGAGCCTTTTTCATTGATTTCATTGGAAAGTGGCCGTTCACTAGGGCGTTTTGCCCGGATCGTTACTCTGAAAAAAATGAGAAGAAACAGTAAGTTGATTTCATTTCTGTCTCTTAAACCATATTTACAATAACTCTCCTCTTTAAGTTCTCAAACTCTTATTTTTAAATGCCACTTTCATAAATTAAATTTTTTTTACCAATGAGATAGATTGTAAATACAACTTTGTTTTCAACAAAAGTACGATTCTAATTTTTAAGGCCATGACAGGTTTTGAGATAGGCTTTTGCCCCCTCCCTTTCTATGTATGTAGGTTAGAAAGAAATGTCCAAATCAAATATTTTTTTAGATTTAAAGTTCATTCTAAATAGAATTTAAAATATTTAATTGGTGATTAAGTTACATTATTAAGTTAAATTATTGCATTTTTATGTAAATTTAAAATTTACTTGAAAAAGTATAAACAAAAATCAATTTTAATTCTAGAATTCAACATTTTCGCCTTTAAGTATATGAAGTCACAAAAAATGTTAAATCTCTATTTTTGGTGATAAGAACAAAAATTTTTTTTTGCTGAATTTCAACCCCATGGCTCGAGATGTTGCATCATCTGTAGTACACCATTGACCTTATTGATAATCAGGATGGCCTGAAATTATTCCAAAATCCTACGGTGCTGAATTTTCCAGCGCAACCAGCTTATAACGTCAGGTCATCGCTAGCAACCGTAACTGTGACGATCATTGATGGTAAAGCCGCTTCGCTACTTTGTATATCTACATATGGGAAAAAAATCAATTTAAAATAAAAAATGAACAGAATATTTGGTAGTTTTCGGTTAGCCGGCGCCAGTGTTATATGTATATACATATTTATATACATACATATATGTAAATATACATATACACATATTGTATATATAAATATAGTATATATACATACATGTATCTATATGTATATATAACACTGGCACCCACCTAACCGAAAAGTACCGAATATTTTTATGCTTCTTTTAAATTTTGATAAATTTCTTTAGCTATATATTTTGTAAAAAAAAAAATTATGATGGCCGGGAAACAAAATATTTGTAAATGTAAATTTACTTTTTTCATATATTTTTTTTTTTCTTGAAATAAAATTCAGAATTTATTTATGTATTACTTTTTAAATGTAAATTCTTTTTAAAATTTAGAAAATTCGATTCAAAACTGCAGCTTTGACAGCATTTTCGGAAAAATCTTCTGCCTTTACAGAAAAAACAGTTTGATTACATAGATTGATTTAAGACTATACTTTTAGTTAGAGAAATTTACTTTTTTTAGTCTTTCATTTTTGTTGTTGATAAAAGATTCAACGCACACATTAATTAGCAGAAGATTACAAAAAATAAACCTTTTCATAAAATGAGCTTGCTTAATAATAATAAAGGACTTTACGTTGTAATATCGATACAAAACAAAAAGGTGTTGCTATCCAACGTACAATTTATTCACAAGTTTAACATAAAACTCTACGTTTCGGTTTAATCTTTAAAACCTTCATCAGGAGAAAAATTTTCTAAAATATAAATCGACAACAAACTCTTTACATGCTACATTTTGAAATCAATTCAAAATACAAAACTTTCTAACGGAAACCTCTTACTCCCAAATAAACAGTTCAGTGGCACCATCTTTTAACCAAAGATGCAAACGAAGAAAGAAATGCTGAAAAAAGTGGAATTTTCATTGACTTTTCAAAATTGAAAGCCATATTTCTGGGATGTGAAAGGAAACATTATCATTACACACTTCATGGTTTCTTAGACGAATTTCTAAAGATTCACGAATAATAGCATTGCGCGGAATAACTTGCTTGGAAATAACTTTAGCATGGTCAAAGTCTATAAATGAAATGAGTCCTTTATGGTCTATTTATAGACTTTGACCATGCTAAAGTTATTTCCAAGCAAGTTATTCCGCGCAATGCTATTATTCGTGAATCTTTAGAAATTCGTCTAAGAAACCATGAAGTGTGTAATGATAATGTTTCCTTTCACATCCCAGAAATATGGCTTTCAGTTTTGAAAAGTCAATGAAAATTCCACTTTTTTCAGCATTTCTTTCTTCGTTTGCATCTTTGGTTAAAAGATGGTGCCACTGAACTGTTTATTTGGGAGTAAGAGGTTTCCGTTAGAAAGTTTTGTATTTTGAATTGATTTCAAAATGTAGCATGTAAAGAGTTTGTTGTCGATTTATATTTTAGAAAATTTTTCTCCTGATGAAGGTTTTAAAGATTAAACCGAAACGTAGAGTTTTATGTTAAACTTGTGAATAAATTGTACGTTGGATAGCAACACCTTTTTGTTTTGTATGAGCTTGCTTTTCATTATCTTTTCTTTTCCGTGCACTCCTGTTTCTATAATAATTTCACACTTTTTTCTTTTCCGGCATTTGGGTAATATAACTTTTTAATTAATATTTATCAATATAGAAAATGAAGAATAAATAATTTCTATGATTTTCAATAAGACGTTACCCGTCAAAGGGTCTGGTGCCAGCAACGGTTGCATTGTCATTGGACTACCTAGCCGGCAGAGTTTGGTACAAATTAATCCTAAAACTGCCAAAGTCAAAATTAATTACTAGTAGCCTTTTACGATGGAGACGAGTTGAATAGGGGTTTGGTTTTGTCTTCCACGTCATAAGGACACCAAGACATAAGGTCTGTATGTGAAAATTCAGTGTCCTTTAATTGTTGTTTAAACACAAACTAGACCCCTCTCCCACACCAAGCAGATCACGGCCTGGGCCTGGCTATAAAAAAGGGCAAAGGTTAAAAAAATAATATTTTTTATCGATGCTCTTTTACTCGCTTCTTACATGTGTTGGCATGTTTGGCATATTCAGCGTACAGGTGAACCGAATATTCGGCTGGACGAATACTTTTACATTTTAAAGTTTAAAGGCATTAAAATATTAAATTTTAAAACCATCTATTGAAATGGTGGCAACTCAGCATGAATAACTTTTCTACTCCCTTTGATTCAGCAAGGAAGTTTTTAAATGCATCCTAGATCAGTAACTGGAGTTTGCAATCATTTGTAGAGATTGTAAACAAACAGACTGTTCGTAGCTACAAGCTGAAATTAAATTTTCATTCACAGCTTTATCAACAATGTAGGTATTTTAGCGAGATTTGTTTCATATTAATTTTGTTTCTATTAAATGTAATGATTGAAATTGACTGAATTTTGACCAGCGACACAGTATAATTACTGTGAACTGCATTCTGAATAAAAAAATGTCTAGGTCATAGTTGTTTAGATATGAATGGTGGCAATATCCAGAACTTCTTATCATATCATATTTCACAGAAATCCTAAGCAAGTCTGTTGAAAATATAGTTTTGATATCTTCATTATTGTTAAAGGAACAAACAAAAATCCATGTTTGACCTTGAGTGAGATGAGATACACTGTATTTATAACTGAATAAGTGAATTGTGATTTTGATTTCCTGGACAAAAATTGTGCTTTTTGATGTCTATTATCAAAACTCTGAACGTTTTTCTATTTTGTTTAGAAACACTCTTTTTGTGAAAAAGCAAAAAACAGATTATTTACTAGACAATGCTCAAGAACTTGCATTGGTAGATCATAAATGCCTATGAAAATCCTCATTAATGGTTAATTTTCTCAAGTGATACTTTACAAATAGTAAATAAATAAAATAAAAAAATTCTCTTTTATTTAAATATGATTCTGTTTCTGATTATTCTGAATATGTTTATAAGTTGACAGTTAAAAGTAAAAGTTGTGTAAGATTTTTGAAAATGTTTAATTTTTTTTTAAATATTCGATTTGTACAAATATTTTGATATTCGGCATAACTGAATGAATATTCAGTAACATGGATGAATACTGAATAGATACCGAATATTCGGTGCATCCCAAGGCTTGAAATGGAAAAATCCACGAACCGAAACGCTATTTCAAAATTATCGTTGACTAATTTTTTTTAAAAGTACAGTGCAGTCCCGCTTAACCGAGTTTCTGCTTTAACCCAGTTATTTTCTTCTGATGGACTGAGAGCTTCCATTATTATGAAACAGCTATTACAAATGAAGTGTTAGGTGTAGATGAAAGAGCAGCCGTAAAAAGTTAGAACTCTGATTTTCTGGTCAGAACGGGGGAAAAAATGGCCAGAAGAAAATAATCTATTCCAAAGGTATAAGTTCGATTTTAAAAACTATTTAATACTTTGAGCAGAAAGAAGAGGCTACACCTACAATTTTCATGTCACTAATAGAATCATATAGCTGCCAATTTGTACGGTTTTGTTACCTCTAAAATTGAATACAAATTTTTGCCATATTTAATCGTAGACAATTGTTAGATTTCGGCGACTGAATTAGGCAAAATTTACTGGTAAGTTTTAGAGGGAAGAAAAAAATCTTAGAAATTGGTAGCTATACAGTAGCGTAATACTGCAGCAATATTGGCATTCAACAAACAAAAAACTATCAAGGACTTTTTCAAATAAACAATTTCATTCTCCGTTTTTCTTAAAAGTAACGGAAATGTACATCAAAGAAATGTTACTAGTACCATAAAAATCAATGAATTAACACTAGAAAGACGGTGAGTGGTCATTTTGACCGCTACCAAATGAATATATTTCGGTTCGAACCAGAAATTTCTTTATAAAACTAGTTTCGAAGGTAATAAGGAAAAAAACTAGTTAAATAAATAAGTTAATAATTTAAAATAAAAATTCTGGTGTGAATTTTTATAAAATTTGAGTAAAATTCCCTGTCTTTCTAGTGTTAAGTTAAAATTTATATTTCCTGAGTTGGTGACGATTTGTGTAAATCTGGTTTATACAAGTTTTTTGTTTATCCGAGGTGAGATTGGTCCATATTAACTCAGATAATTAGGACTTTACTGTATAGCAAATTTATATTTAACCATAGAAAAACTAATTTTTAAAAATGCATTCAAAATTCTAAATAATTAGAAAAAAGTTACAGAGAGCATAGTAAGCTATATGTATGAAACTGTAATAATATTTTTTATTAATTCCATGAACCAGAACAATATTTGTTACAATTTCACAAACCGGAACATCATTCCGGTTTGCTCTGGTACATTTTGAGCCCTGGTGCATCCCTACTTCTAAGCAATACTTATTTTATTTTGCACCGAAATGCAACTCCTGTACTTCTTTATTTTGAGTGAATATATTGGAGCTTATAAATACTGTGTACCGAAGCCAGTAGGAACAGTGTTGTATGTTGTAATTTGCTTGCTGGTTGAAAGAAAAAGATCCTTGGTGAGTAAGATTTTCCGAAAATTCCCCACCCACATGATTATAAAAATATTTACTAGATTTTCTTACATATGCATATATGGATGGTGGTTTACCCAGAGGGGGGGGACAGGCACTCTGGCCCCCTCCATAAAAAGTGAGAAACACTAGAAAAATATTTACGGATCAAAGTTCGTTTGTGTGTGTGGAGGGGGGGGGGCGGGGGAGGGCAGCATCTGCCTCCTTCCAAATCTCATTGGCCTAGGTTCGACCTAAGTGTACAATGAGCGGAGAGTTTGGCTGTGTACTGTCTCGTATATCAGCTATATATCTGCAAGCTTTATATGTTCATTGTGACTCACATAGTTTAAATTTAGCAATTGGAAATGCTGCATTTGTGATAGAAATAAGAAACTACATTGTAGACTGGGAGGCGTCAGCACAGACATTCATCTCATCGAGCTGGAAGCTGAAATTCCAGGATTAGACAAAGCTCGATTAGCATATTAAAATTCAACTTGTCTGCCAAAGCATATCTTGGTGGAAACCACCTTCAGACCCGATTTTAGTGGTTAACTCGTAGGTTTATTATTGTGTTTTCCTGCACCTAAAGGTATAAAAACATGAAGGACTGGGAGCAGGAAAACACAATGGCAAACCCTCGAGTCAGCTGCAAGAATCGGGTTTTCAGGTGTTTTCCATCAAGATATGACTTGGCAGACCAATTGCGTTTTAATATGTGAATCGATTTTTAACTAATATTGGAATTTCAGCCTCCAACTCCATGAGGTGATTATCTGTGCTGCCGACTCCTGGTCTACTGGCATAATTGAAATGACACACAATTTTTTTAATACTCCTAAGAGACAAGACCTCCTCCTTAACAATATTGACAAACATACTCTGGAAATTAATAAACAAAAACTACGAAAAGTTTGTCCAACTAGGTGGGTAGTACACCATGAAGTCATCATGACCATGATAGAATTATATGAAGAATATATAGAATTATATATATTCATAGCCTTGAAACAATCGCAGCTTGAAAAGACAGAGACTAGTCTTCTACACAGAGCTGTGGAGTCGGTGGGAATTTTAACAGATCAGACTCCGACAACGCAGACTTGCTTGTAAAATGGATGACTCCGACTCCGGGAATTTTAACAGATCCGACTCTGACTCTTTCGCTCAAAAATGGGTCAGACTCCGCAGCCCTGCTTCTAAGGCAAAACTTTTGAAAAATTCGTTCATAACTTCTTTATTTACCTTACAGAATATATTTACATACACTTTATGGACCGGAAGGTGGCTGCACAAACCATCACCTCATCGAGTTGATGGATGAAATTCCAGGATTAGTTAAAACGCGATTTGCATATTAAAATGCAATGAGTTTGTCAACTCATATCTTGGTGGTAAACACCTGCAAACCTGATTTTAGTGGCTGACTGGTAGGTTTACCATTGTGTTTTCTTGCTCCCAGTCTTCTATGTTTTCATATCTTTGGTTGCAGGAAATTGCAGGCAGACCAGTTGCATTTTAATATGCGAATTGAGTTCTGTCTAATTCTGGAATTTCAGCCCTCAACTGGATAAGGCGATGGTCTGTTCATCTGCCTCCCGGGCTATTATCGTTGTCTAAATTATATCAAAAATGTGACAGTGACCTATTAATTGCCTTAAATTTCGTTAACAATGTTGTGGCTCACTTAAATCATATTCGTAAAGCCCTTTCAAGGAAATTTTTGATGAAGCTTGTTTGAAAGACAGTAACTTTCATATTGACCTTAAAATGTCAAGAACTGTATCAAAACAAAAACAAAGATCCAATGTTCCAGCCGATTCTATAAAAGAGTATTTCAGGAGAAATATTTTTATTCCATTCGTTGATCAAATGTTGATTCAACTTAATGAACATTTCACTTGGCACCGCAACATTTTGAAAGTTTTTTTATTCTTCTACCTAATGGAAAATATGCTCCAACAGCAAATGAAATGAGAGATTTTCTTTAATTGTGTGAATTTTATGCGCATGATTTGCTTTCTACCAATTCAAAAAAATTTAACACCGAATTCAAGTAGTGGTACAGAAAATTTTAAAAATTACTTTCATAACTCGATGCAAGAATGCCATTGAAGCAGTTTCGAAAAGTGAGAAAATGTTGTACCTAAACATCTACAAATTACTAAAATATTTGTAACACCAGGGGTGAAGAAAATGTTTTCACTCCGAACATTTCCCCGAATCCATATGAAAATTTCCCCAAAATTTTACAATATGTTATAGGCTTACATAAATTTTGTATTACCGTAGGTATAGAATTTTTTTTTATTTTTCAAAACTTTCTCAACTTACACACGAGTATATATGGTATATATTATCCCGAGTTCGATTTTGTGAAGGTCACCATACGGATCTTTTTATTTGTAGAGAAATTTTTTCTATCTCAGAGAATTATGTACTTCATTATTAAAATCGAGATTAATTGCATATTTTTTCTGCAGAATTTCCCCAGTTGGCAAAAATTTCCCCCGATCCTAGATCGCCGGATCGGACATACCGTATTTACTCGTGTATAACGCACACTTTATTTTAAAAAATTTAGGAAATAAATCCCAGATGTGCGTTATATACAGAATAATTTTTTACTTCTGTATTTAATTACACGATTTACATTACAAACTGGAAAAATATTATTTAATAGAAGTATTGCTGCACCTTTATTTCACTCCTTGCACTTTTTTATACTACAGCGCTAGTAACATTTTTTTAAATGCTAATTAGCAATTCTCATTGCCGCTACCGCTGTTATCCTCGTCATCACTGGCACAATCAATGTCCTCATAAATTACATCGTCTTCAGTTCCATCCATCTGAGGGGAATTCCAGTCACTTTGAAGCTCTTTATTATCATCTCGGCTGATATGGATTATTTCCAAGCGTCACATATCCACTTACATACAGTTGAGAAAGACGCTTCATTATTTTACTTGGAGTGAAGTTGTGATCTGCTGTTGTCATCCACCGATTGTAGGCATGCTGAAATGCAACCTTAAATTTGTGGTCGATGACAACATCTAAGAGCGGCTGCACTTTCGTCACCCCAGCTAGTATCACAACCAAATCACTTGAGCGACGAATTTTCGCTTTTACTCCAGGTGTCGTGTGTCCACGGAAGCTGTCCAGGACCAGCATTGATGGCGCACGCAAAACACCTAGCTGACGTTTCCGCACAATCTTTAATTCAATCTTTCATGGTGCACGTTATATACGAGATAAAAAAAATCGCCATCTTTACTTGTAAAGTACGTGGTGCGCGGTATACACGAGTAAATACGGTATTCTGCACCCCTGTGTAACACTTCCCGTTACAACCTGTGTCAGTGAAAGTCATTTTCAACCTTACACATTTTAAAAATTTACTTAAGATCCACTATGACAGAATAAAGATCAAATGGGCTGCTTTATGATATATACATAAAGAGATTAATGTAACTGAAACTGAAGTAATTTGTAAAATGAAAAATAGATTTTATTGTGTAACAATGTTTTTAATGAATTTACTGAATTTTTTTATCTGTTCAATTCAACTTGTCTCCATAGTCGGCTGAGCCACGGTAGCAGTAGGGGCAGCTGCCCTTTCCAAGACTAAAGACAATGCCTTTCAAGAATTGACTTATGCCTGAAACAGATTAAATTCTCTATTAGTTTATTAATTCCCAAAAATTCTGACTAACAAATATAAAGTTTAAATGAACTAGCCCAAAAAGTTGCATCCAATAATTCATTTCGTGAAGGCTATTTTGGATATTTCCCTTAAAACTACAATATATCTCACGGTCAGATAAATATAAATAGGAAATTCGGTACTTTTCGTTTAGCCGAGTGCCAGTATCATATATACATATTTATATACACATATATGTATGTAAATATACATATATTGTATATATACACATATATGTATTAGTGATGCAACGAATAGTGGTTTGGCCGAATATTCGGCCGCCGAATAATGAACTTATTTTTGCCTAAAAACAAAATATGGTATGCACTATATCCACAATTCTTGTATATTTCACATTTAAAATGTATTGTTTTCTTTTAAAAAATTATTTATGTACAAATTTTTAATTCTTTAAAGCATTATTTTACTCTGAAAAAATATTCGGCCATGTTCGGCCTAAAAATTGCCTCAATAATATAATTCAGACCACCCCCCCCCCCCCCAAAAAAAAAAAAAAAAATTCTTAGCAAAAGTTCCTTATCAGGTACTGTCTAGTTACATTTTAATAGATATTATATGGTGTTGTTGTTACATTTTAAAATAATGACAAAATTTTAAAAGTACTAGGAAACATAAGTTTCAGCTTTCAGATGAAATAAAATAAGAAATCTTAATATCTTAAGAAAAACCCCTGATAGAAAGGGTGAAAGGAATATCCTCTAAAATGGTGGAAAGATATCACTTTGACTTTATAAAGCTCACAATTGACAAAATTTTTATTTATCTTTATCTTTATTATTATTATTATTTATTTTTTTTTTTTTTTTTTTTTTTTTTTTTGCTGTCAGCAGTGAAGCCTCTTTAGAAAGTGCGCCTCAATGTGAAGAGTAAAAGAAATTAGTAATTTTCTTTCCCAACCACTACTAGAAAGACAACAGCGTCCTTTGGGGTGGTGGGCAAAAAATTCAGAAGACTTTCTAAACGTTTCACAATTAGCCAAAAAGTACCTTTCTGCATCAGGAAGTACCATATATAGTGAGAGGTTATTTTCAGAAGCAGGTAACATTTACGGAAAAAAAAAGAAAGACTATCATCTGAGAATGCTGATTATTATTATTTCTGCATCACAATCTACATTTATTGAAAACATTTTAACTGTTTTTTAAGGCATTACAATGCTATTCTTGAAAAAAATATCTAAAACGTAAATGCATACTGATTAAAAGAATTTAGTATTTACATTTCTTTCATTATTTAATAAGAAATAGTAACAGGCTTAAAAAAAATCACTTAAATTATATTTCACTTTTAAGTGTATTTTACTTAAAAAAAAACAAAAAAAAAAACCTTAACTGTTGCAAAATATACGACTTAAATATCTTATACATATAATACATCTATATCTAATCAATCATATATTTATGTTCTTTATAGGTATAATTCAAAATATTATTGAAAGAAATATTTTTTTATGTAACAAGGGTTAAATGTTAAACTTCACATTATGATAAAAAAAAATAGCTTGTTACAACTGTATTAAAACAATTTTGAATAGATTAATTTTAAATTTAACAGATTATGTTAGCTTATTACAGATACTCTTTGTACTTACTGATACAGCATAATTTTTTTTTAACATGATTCCTAAATTAGCCTCTTATATAAAAATGGGTAGATAAAACCCGTTCGGAGTATGAAAGTTAATGGAAAAAAAAGTGTTAGTTAATTTCAAATAAAATTTTCATTATATATGATGAATATAAATTGTCAAATTAAAAAGTTATACTGTGTAAATATAAAAACATTTATTACAGTGTATTATTCGGGCAAGGCCGAATAATGGACTTGATATTCGGCCGAAGCCGAATATTCGGCAGACAGGCCGAATATTCGTTGCATCTCTAATATGTATGTATATATATATGTATATATAACACTGGTACTCAGCGAACCGAAAAGTACCGGAAATTCTATAAATGTGTGTTTAGGGGCTCTTTAAATATTTAACTTCTACACATTCAAAAATTAATGTACTTTTAAATTATTAATTTAATTAAATTTTAAATATAATTTTCATTAAAATAAATAAATTATTATTAAATACTGAATTAATTACAGTAATTTGATGATTAATTAGTGTCTCCTTGTAAATTACCTACTGTAATCATAATCAGAGAAATTTTGCACTCACTAATTTTATTTTGTTTCGCCACCAATGCTCGGCATCCTCCATAAAAAAAATCCTGGGTGCGCCATTGTATATGGATAGATGTATTTAAAACATTATATTAATTATTTTCTTTTACTAAAGAAAAAAATGCTTAATTTTTGAAAATGTATGATACTATATGCTGGTGAAGGGGGGGGGGGGAGGGGTACAACTAAAGTTGTTAGTATTCCAAAATATTAGATCTCCAGTTTTTTTAATCAAGCAGCTACAAATGAAATCTGTTTAAAACGGAACTTTTTCTTGGTTCCTTGCGATACTGTCTCGGCAGATTTTAGTATATTTGTTTTCTATTAATAAATAAAAAATTAATGATGAACTTCAAAGTAAAACGCATTACACACAAAAGGGATTCAATTAAACACACTACACATAAAAAAGGGTAAAAAGTTTTAAAACACTTTTCAGCTGTGTGATACTTTAAATAAAATATCTACTACAAAAGGGATTCAGTTTGTTCACATTACTTAATATTTACGAAATGTATAGATATAATAAATATAGTAGATACAATAGGTGTTTCAAATGGTACATTTAATAAATATGCAAGTAATCGTACGCAGTATGCAAATTAATAGTGATTTTTTTGTAACTACAAATTTTCTCTTTCTTCGTAATAAACAATCTTGAGTAAAAAAAAATTTTTATTTATTACATCTGCGTATGGAACCTTTTTCATCCACCATATATTTAATAAACGTTTCGGCGATAACCTGTAATTCTGATTTTATTAATATTCTTCAATATATTAAATTATATAGTATTTATTATAAATTGTAATACTGATGTTATTAATCTTTTTGTTTACAAACTGCCGTAATACGAGGTTGCCAGAAAGTCGCCAAGAAAAACACCAAACATCCCTCTCACAAGCGGTAATGACGTCAAAAAGGTAGAAAAAGGTGGACGTCACGTGACTCGTTGCCATATGTCGAATTGCTCTTGATATCTTAAAAGTCATGAACTGGCCTTTATGTTATTAGTCAGGATTTAATCTCCTTTCATAGCGGGCGACTCGATTATAGTTTGTGAACAGAGCCTAACTTTATTTGACATTTTAACTGTAACTGTAATTGCTGTTCTTTGTTTACTTTTTACTATGCCGTTTGCGTTTGCACGTTAAAATTTGATAGTTTCTGAAGTTAAAAGTAATAGCACAGATAGTAATAGTTACCGAAATGAACCGAATATTCTTGAAAGACGGATTTAAAGCCGAGTAAGTAATTTTTGCTCAGCTAAGCTTGTCACTTCAGAAACTTTTGTGCTTAAACTGGAACAGATGTCATATTCGCCCCATATTGGCGCGATTTTTTTTCTGTCGCCAATATCATATAGGCAACAGGTACTTAACTTGCGCCAAAGTGCTTGATGTGGTAACCCGGATTATGTTGTTTATGCTGTTGATGTTTTCGCCAAATTGACAACCGAAAAAAATCGCGCCAATATGGGGCGAATATGACATCTGTACCCTTAAACTTTACTACTTTTGTTTTCCTACATTCTACAACATCCACTTTTATCAGAGAAGCTAAAGTGATTTATTGCTATTTTACGCTTTTTTAATCTCTTATTAATGTATAGCAGCTATCATTTTGCGAGATATTGAAAGTTTTCCCTATTTTCTCAACGTACTTGTCTATTTTCAAACTTAAAAACGAGAGATTTGGGCTGAATCGCAATAGAAATCCACCAAATATTTGATATTCGGCCATACTACAGAATATTTTGATATTCGACAAAGCCGAATACTTAAAACAAAATGTTTTTAAAACATTGAGTCAAAAGTTGATGCATAAATCAACAGCATTTTTCTTCCCTAAAATAATGAAATGAATTATTAAAGTACTCTTTTTGTAACTATCTCTGTTAATTGTCTATTCTCCCAAACTCATTTTATACTCTCTCTTGTACCAGCCATTGAGAAAGTGGTGGAACTTGGCAGTCTTCTTATCAAATTGCAACCTGTATTTGTGAATTACTTCCTTGTTATTGATTTTTAGTTGCTGGGTTAAAGGAGAAAAGTCTTCATAAATCCAATTGCAACCTGTATTTGTGAGTCACTGGCTTGTTTCAATTTCATCTTTTCTAAAATTACATTAAGGCTGCTAGTCACTCATATTCCAAATTCCCCTCGGTAATGTTAAGTTTATGAACGTTTGATGCATTCTTATATTTAAAATATCTCCCCTGGGAATTAATATTTTTAACTTCTTTTTTCTGTGTTCTCTTCTTAAAAGATGTCGCTTTTTTTTCTTAGTTGTCAAAATATTTCTAAAATCAATGCTTAATTTAATATTTTATGTTTTAAAAACTGACGAACTGGGAATAAAATTTTAACACTTCATATGAAATTAAGCATTAATTTTAGAAATATTTTGACAATTAAGGAAAAAAGAGACATCCTTTAAAAGGAGTACACAGAAAAAAGAAGTTAAAAATATTAATTTCCTTCAGGAAATATTTTAAATACACCAACACTTAACATTACCGAGGGGAATTCGGAAGCTGAGTGACTAGCAGCCTTAACTTCTTCTTCAATGACTGATATTCAAAAAGCTTATCTCTGTCGATGTCTGAGTATGTGTATCAAATCTGTAACAATTTTCCATATCTTAGCCTTAACCTCTTTGGCGTGCGTGAGGTTGTTGACACGTGGCAGAAAAATCACCAAACCGGGTGTCTTGCTTATTCTAGGATTTTGTCGAAATAACGAGTCAGTCGATTAAATAAACTATGTAGTTATTAAAACATTAACAATTAACACACTCATGTCGCGATCATGACTAACTGGGGCCATGGGCAAAGATCAATTAGGGGGCCCCTCGTTTGCATACGCCACTGTTCCTGTCTTTTTACGAGATATTTTATAAAATTATGCACCCAATGGTATGAAAACATGGAGGACGGGGAGCAGAAAACCACAATGGTAAATCTACAAGTCTGCAGCTAAATAAAGTTTTCAGGTGTTTTCCGCAAAGATATCACTTGGCAGGCCGATGCAAATCAAGATTTAACTAATCCTAGAATTTCATCCGTGAACTCGGTGAGGTGATTGTCTGTGCTGCCGGCTCCCGCTCTATATTTAATCTCTGAAGAAATAATGTAATTAAGACAAAATTTTCTGTACAAAAATACTGTGTTCAAGTTCAAATTCAAGGATTCTGTGCACCTTATATGACACACAGAAACATGCTACTTGGAAGGGCTTAAGGGTTGGTTGTGAGGAAATGAAAAATAAGCAAAATATCACTTTTCATTAACAGTATTTATTTATTTAGTATGTTAGATGCTACTGAAAATCTGGTGCATGTCAAAGTCAATATTGCAGTGTGTTCGGGCTCTTATTATCGCATGGGCAAATCGGGACTTTGCCCAGGGTCCTCCAAATCCATACATTGAATTATAAAATATTTACATTTTTTTTTTTCCAATTCCAACTCTTCCATAAGTTGAAGTTATTAAATTCATCTTAAAGTAATATAACAAGTTGCTATAGTTATAGGGAAAAGTTTTGTTCTGTACTAAACAAAAAGAGTATTTTTATTAATTAAGGTACTTAATTTAGAATTGATGGAGCAAGAATTTTCTTCGTAAATCCAAGGTGCGAAAATTACACATAGGGACAGTCCATTTCAAATCACCCAGGAGGTGTTTTCTTCATAGTTTTCTGAGTTTAAAAACATGATTAAAATTTTTTTTTGATCATATAGTATATAGTTTTTTGGAGGTGGCCATTTTTGGGCAAAAAAATGTGTTTTACAGAAAATATATTACATATTCCGTATCCACAACATTTAATATTATTAAATTACTTTTCTTTATTTTTTAGGGATTTAGAAAAAGGTGTAGAATTTGAAGTCGAACCTCAAGAGAATGAAGAATCTGATGAGTCTGATGATTTTTACGATGAGCGTTTTGATGAATTTAGAGATACTTTTAATGAATCTAATTTAAGTACAACTGAATTGAATGTATCATTTCATGATTTAAAGCTTCTAATGACACCTGTAACAGAAGATGGCCTTATAAAAAAGCAGGTATGATAGCATATCTATGAAATTTAGAATTGTATTAATTTATTAATTAAATTTGTATTACTTTTCTAATATTATTGTTTCTCTTGCATTTTTTTCTTTAGACGTTTAACATAATTTTGACCTTTCAAAACTCAATTTAACCAGGACCATGCAGTGGTAAAACTAGTCAAAATTGATTTTAACCACTCAAAAGTGAACAAAACTATATTAAATAACTTTAGTTTACATAATTTTTCTCAAATTGTTTATTTAAGAAACTATTAATATCATAATTAAATATAATACCACTATCCTATAATAATAGTTTATTGTAATAGCCCAGTAGTTTAGCAATTTGAAAATTATGGGGAGAGGGTGGGGGGGGGGGGGGTCAAATAGTTTTTAACTCGGTATGCTTAAAATAACTGTGAAATTTAATAAACTAATTTATGATAAAGCATCTCATTAATAAGTAATTATGTTGATTAATTAATAATTTTATTCGGTACTTGTCAGTTATCCTGTCGCCAAATTGTAAGATTAAATGCCAATAATGGTTGATCGTAAATGTCACATTCACTTGACAACATGTGTTTACGTCATCAAGTGATTTTCATTTCGACGTTTTATTTGTATTTTTATTAATGCTATACTAATTTATTTGTTCTTTCGTTATTTAAAATAAAAATTTGTCAATTTGTATAATTTGGCGGGTGGTTTGGCGATTTATATAATTTGGCGAAATTGGTCGACGGGATAACTAACAAGTACCTTTTATTCATAATTAAAAATGTGTATGTGCTATATTTCAAAGTAAACGTTAAGGAATAAATTCAATTTTTAAATTCTGTGAAATATGACAGCAGCGTTCGAAAGAAATATTTCGTTATTAGTACTTAAAAAAGAAAGAAAAATCCCTACAAATTTTGGCATCATAACACAAAGTAAGTATGCTTTGCTGACATTGCATTCAAAATGAATTTGGCATACTTGTATCTCTTGATGGATCTTAGGTGCAACTCAAGGAAGCTGACAATTACACATAGTGTTTGTTCCCAAGTGCAGTGCTTGTTCTTTGTCTGATGACAACAATTTTTCAACCCATGTTTCAATTTCTATTTGTAAGATATTCGGTATATTTTTATATAAAAGAAAAAGACTTCATTTCCAATGAAGGACTTCAGCCTCTCCCCTCCCTTTCCTACGCCACTGAATAGACCAATAATTTACGACTCGTATGTTTTGGAAAAAATATAAAAATTGCTTGAAAAAAAAAGTTTATTTTTATGTGCTTGAAAGTTTTTAAAAATGTAATTTAATAGTCCTTGAACTTTCAAAAGAAATTTAACCATCAAATTAGATTTGATTTTTTTAGTATTACCTTAAAATTGTTTGTAACTACAAAATGTATTATGATACATGACAAGTAACAGTATGTTTAATAAGAAGAAGCTTACTTTTACTTTACAAGCGAATCTTTAAATTTTCTAAAAATGCAATATTATTAACCAGGGACCCGGAGCTGGAGCTAGAGCCCGGAGCCCTCTGGAGCTGTGTTTTTCCTGGAGCTGGAGCTCTAAATTTTCCCCAGCTCCAGGGCTCCTTTAGTTTTTAATATTCTTTTAAATCTTTTTTTTTTTTTTCAGTCTTTTAAATTTCTAGGCTTAAAATATTTTAATTACATCATTATTCAGTATTTTAATTATATCATTTTTTAGGTTTTTATTATTATTATTAGGGAAGGAAAACTTCTCAAAAAATGGCAACACTACTGTACTTCTACTTTCTACTTGAACTAAGTGACAACACTATTTGAAAACAAATGTGACCGCCTGTTGTTTACATGTGTAGTCGTACAATTTTGGCTGTTCGAAAAGTGTAGAAGAAATTTAAGATTTTTGTGTTTAAAATTCCACCAAACTTTCTATTTTAAAAGCAAAAGCTAAAAGATGTCATATTTTCTGAACAAGCATTTCAAGTTTGATGAGAAGAAAAATGCATTTTGTCAGATCTTTAAAGAAGATAGAAAGTATTTGTGAGCAAAAAATTAAACGTGTAAATTAAAATCTGCAACTTAAAAGTGCGAAGTCGGAGCCGAGCTGGAGCCACGGTATTTTCTCTAGGAGCGGAGCTGGAGCATCAAAAATTGTTCGACTTCAGGTCACTGTTATTAACCCTTTAACCAGCTGGCCCGGATTTTTCTGTTTTTAGAAATCATGTTAAAATGACTGTAGACAAAAATATTTTATCAGATGTAAATTTCCAACTGGGCGAAAAATAGGGATGCAACGGATATCCGGCAAATATCCCATATCCGGCTGATTTTTCAATATCCGAAATACCGTCGGATATCCGAATCACAATCACCGGATATCCGACTTCTCTGCCGGATATCCGGCAGAGTGCAGCGAAGCGAATATATAAGGATAACAGAAATCGTTTTACCCGAAACAATGCCGAACAATTTTGTTTACAATGCAAATTATGAAAGTAAGTTCACTATTCGTGAGTAAAAGGTAATTCTCAAAAGTTTAAAGAATTTCCAGCTTTCCTAACATTGATATTTGAACTCTTTATAATAAATTTAAGAATTTACGTTTACTACTTTTAGAAAATTGTACCTTTACTTTCAGAATGTAAAACAAAATTTGAAGTTTTACAGTACATATACATTTAATGTCTGAATTTAAAAACCATTAAAACGCCAAATAAAATAAACTAAGACAGACTTTAGCACAGTTAAAAAATAAAATTTATAAAGACAATAAAAAACAATTAAAAATACAATATGTAAACGTTTCGCCAAGCGACACGCAAGGCATCATCAGTACAAAAAATATCCATTGCATTTCAAACGTCAGAACAAATCACGAACAGTTACACTTAGCTATTTTAAAAACAAACAATATTCGCTAGGGACAGAACGAGCATCATTCAAAGCATGCGACCGCAATTCAGTGAACCAAGCCTCAAGGAGCAATCTACCATGGTAGTTGTTGCAACCAGATTTCAAAATACTGGCGTTCGCAATGAGCGGAATGTAATTCGTTTGAAGTGAATGCTGGACAATTTTTGAATTCAAATTACTCTTTTTTAAAGCACCAGTATGTTCTTTTAGGCGAATTTCCAATGATCTACCAGTTTCACCAATATAAACACTATTGCAATCTTTACAAGGAATAATATAAACAACACCGGGTAATTTAGACTTATCATATTGAAATTTATGCTTATTATATTTATCCTTGTAAAGATTGCAATAGTGTTTATATTGGTGAAACTGGTAGATCATTGGAAATTCGCCTAAAAGAACATACTGGTGCTTTAAAAAAGAGTAATTTGAATTCAAAAATTGTCTAGCATTCACTTCAAACGAATCACATTCCGCTCATTGCGAACGCCAGTATTTTGAAATCTGGTTGCAACAACTACATACCTGCCAACATGCCAATTTTGAAATCCTTACAATTTTTATGACATATTTTTACGTGCTTAAAAATGCATAACATATGTACATGCAATGAAAAAAGTAATATTTCATAACATTTTCTATGCTGTATTCATGTATAGTCTTTTTTTTTTTCCAAAAATAAAAACGTGAGATTTCATAAGAAATTTTTTTTGCATGGGAAATTCTAAGTAAAAAAAAAAATCTGAAATTCACAGCAAATTTTCTGAAAGGTACAGAACCCCAACAAAGGGATTGGGGATTGCTTATTATGAGTTCTTTCGAAGCCCTTTGACGAAATTTGCGTTTTTTCGCTATCTTTTGACGAAATTTGCATTTTTTTCGTGATCTTTTGACGAAATTTGCATTTTTTTCGCGATCTTTTGACGAAATTTGCATTTTTTTCGCGATCTTTTGACGAGATTAATCTTTTTTTCGCGATCTTTTGTCGAAATTACTCTTTTTTGCGATCTTTTGACGAAATTTGCTTTTTTTGGGATCATTTGACAAAATTTGCTTTTTCTCGCGATCTTTTAACGAAATTAGCGTTTTTTCTGCGATCTTTTGACGAAATTAGCGTTTTTTACGCGATCTTTGACAAAATTTGCGTTTTTTATGCGATCTTTGACGAAATTCGTGTTATTTCCCGCAGTCTTTGATGAGGAAATTAGCTGTGTTTCAAAGATTTTTGATAAAATTCGTGTTTTTTCAAGCGATCTTTGACGATATTCACATTTTTTTCGCGATCCTTTGACGAAATGCGTGTTCCTTTCACTAACCTTTGCGAATTTAGTGTTTCTCCTGCGATTTGTGACAAAATTCTCATTCTCTTCACGATCCTTCGACAAAAATAGTGTTTTTCTGTGCGATTTTTAACGAAATGCGCGTTTCTTTCGCGATCCTTTGACAAAATCAGCTTTTTTTTTCTTCAAATATCTTTGATAAAATTCGTGTTTTTTTCCGCGATCTTTAACGATATTCGCGGTTTTTTTTGTGATCCATTGACAAAATTAGCATTTTCCGCAATCCGTTGACGAAATTAGTGTTTTTTTGACGAAATTCATGTTTTTTTCCACGAACTTTGATGAAATTCACGTTCATTTCACGATCCTTTGAACAATTTCGTGTTTTATTCCCACGATTTTTGACGAAATTCACGTACTTTTCACAATTCCTTGACGAAATTGGTGTTTTTTCCCGCGATCTTTGAAGAAATTCGCGTTTTTTCACGATCCTTTGACGAAATTCGTGTTTTTCTTCGCGATTTTTAACAAAATTCGCGTTTCTTTCGCGATCCTTTGACAATATTAACGTTTTTTAACGATATGTGATAAAATTAGGGCTTTTTTCGCAATCCTTTGACAAAATTGGCGTTTTTTTCGCGATCCTTTGAAGAAATTAGCTTTTTTTTTTTTTGCAATCTTTTGAAGAAATTAGCGTTTTTTACGTAATCCATTGATAAAATTAGCATTTTTTTCGCGATCTCTGATGAAATCCGCGTTTTTTCACGCGATCTCTGACGAAATCCGCTTTTTCCGTGATCCTTCACGATCGTTTGTTCCGCGCGCAAAACCGTACAATCGTACTGTTCATCTGTACAGCCGTACATTTAGAACAAAATCCGTACATTGTACAGCCAATCCGTACAAGTTGGCAACTATGCAACTACCATGGTAGATTGCTCCTTGAGGCTTGGTTCACTGAATTGCAGTCGCATGCTTTGAATGATGCTTGTTCTGTCCCTAGCGAATATTGTTTGTTTTTAAAATAGCTAACTGTAACTGTTCTTGATTTGTTCTGACGTTTGAAATGCAATGGATATTCTTTGTACTGATGATGCCTTGCGTGTCGCTTGGCGAAACGTTTACATATTGTATTTTTAATTGTTTTTTATTGTCTTTATAAATTTTATTTTTTAACTGTGCTCAAGTCTGTCTTAGTTTATTTTATTTGGTGTTTTAAAAATTTGAAGTTGTTTATTAAGGTATGACTTTATTAATTTTCTTTCTTTAAGTTTAACAATTAAACAGGTCTATATTTAGAAGAAAGTATTGTAATAGAATTTTTTTCGATTTCCGGTTTTCGACAGATTTAGATGTTTTAGGGGTCAGATATCCCAAAACATGTTTATGCAAAATGTCTGTCTGTCTGTGTGTCGCCATCGTACCATCAAAAAGTGAATGAAGTTATGCATAGAGTTGAACCAAATTTTTTGTGAATGTTTTTGGCTATAGCCAGGTCCTTCAATACGGAAACATCGCGCTGGAAGGGGGGGGGGGGGCACTGTAATCGCGATTTTTGTGCCATTTTCATTATTGTACCATCAAAAAGTGTATGAAATTATCCATATAATTGAACGGAATTTCTTGTATATTTTTTGGCTATGTCCAGCAGGTTCTCCTTTAAATTGGAAGTATTCCGCCAGAATGGGGCGCTGTAATAGCAATTTTTGTGCCACTTTCATTCTTGTACCATCAAAAAGTGTGTGAAGGTATGCATAGAATTGGACCAATTTTTGGGAGGTATGTTTTTGGCTATGGCCAGCAGGTCCTCCTTCAATTTGAAAATATTCTGCTGGAAGGGGAGTGCTATAATAGGAATTTTTGTGTTATTTTCATTATTTTACCATTGAAAAGTGTATGAAGCTAAGCATAGAATTGAACCAATTTTGTGTGTATATTTTTGGCTATGGCCAGCGGTTTCTCCTTGAATTTGGAAATATTCTGCCAAAAGGTGGCACTGTAACAAAATTTATGTAAAATTTTCTCGATTTTTCGCATTTTTTTTGTACTGTATAATGGCGTCTCATAAAGCGGAGGGAACTTCGCATCCTGCTAAGCTGGATATTCACAAACAGCTGATGTACAACAGAATAACATTATTGGAAAAAAATTATTGGATCAACTTATTCTGATTAATTGACTGGAGCAGAAATTTTAGATCAAAATCAAAGTTGGTATAATATTGAACTAATAATATTGAAGTATTAACATTTGGAACTACTTTTTGAAATATTAAGATGTATGAGATAGAAGAAAGTTTTGGGATTGGCAAAAATGTTTTTATTAAAAAATTCCATTTTTTTATTGTTTTAGGATAAACGTAGGGTAAACGGGGAGAGAGGGGGCTGCCTCAGAACATTCCCCGCGCGCTTTTCTCAAAAACCAAATTTTTTAAAAAAATCAATTTTTTGGGGAGTTGCCGGGTGAAATTTTAGTGGGAAGTTACAAATTCGGATTCAGCGACCCAAAAAACATAAAGTAAGTCGAAATCCAGGACTAGTATTAATTTTGCCAGATAAAATCCCCTATTGCCTGGACTTCATAATTTAGTGCATGTTCAGAGGCAGCCCTCACCCTCCCCGTTCATCCTAATTCATAATGTCATATATCCTATTTGTTGCAAATTATGTCTAGTTTCTGAATTTCATAATGCTTTTCCCCTAAAACAATAAGAAATTTAAGTTAAAAACAACTATTTGAGGGGGGTTTCGGGGGGAAATCTTTTGGGGAAAGTTAAAAATTCGGATTCAGCGACCCAAAAATCTTAAAGTAAACCTTATAGAGAAAGTTCGGAGGGGAGATGGGAGGGCAAATGTAAACGTGTGAGTGGTTAAGTGGAATTGCGCAACTTAGTTTACGCAGCCCCACACGCATGTTCCGAGGCAGATCCTCCCTTCCCCTTCATCCTAAGTCATAATGTCATACATCTAATTTGTTGCAAATTTTGTCTACTTTCTGAATTTCTTGATACTTTTCCCCTAAAACAATAAAAAAAAATTGATTTTTTTAATAAAAATCTTTTTTGGGGGGCTTTTTACCAAAATTTGGGGAGGTTGCCGAGGGAAATTTTGGTGGGAAGTTACAAATTCGGATTCAGCGACCCCAAAAACATCTAGAAAGCCAATTTCCAGTACTACCATTAATTTTGCTAGGTAAAATTCCCTATTGCCTGGACTAGTAATAGAAGAAATCAATTTACTTTTTCCTTTTCAGACTTTCGATATGGATTTAAAATTCCAATGCATAGAACATAGTTCAATTAACAAAAATACCAGGGATTACAGTTTTGACTATAATTCCATTAAGGATATAATAAAACAAGTTTGTTCAGAAGTATACAATCACCGTAGGATATTGACAATAGAATCACCGATATGCATTATTCATGCAAATAAGTTAAAAATTAATGCACATCAGATTTTGCAAAGTTTTCTAACATTTTTTTAACAGAGCATAACCATACGTTTTCGATAATTTCTAAAGTTATAAAAGTTGGTCTGTGCTGTTTGTCAGAAGCGTAACTTGTGAAAGAGGCTAAATCACACAAAATCGAATAAAATCTAAATCAAGAAATTCATTTAGCAACCCAATTAATTGCCCATAACATTAGGTGAAAGTTGAAAAATAGACATGGTATATATAAAACTTGATTCTGTTCCTTTGTTTTAATAAAAATAAACATTTTGGATAATTATCTTGAGTTGTTAATTTAAATTATTTCAATGGTATTTTGTCATGTCTGTATGAATGAGATTCTTTAAGTGGCACATAAAAATAACGGTGTTTAAAGATTTTTTTTTCCCATTCTAACAGTTCAACTCCCCTGCATTTTTAAATGTTGGGTGGGAAACTCCCCTCCTGGGGAAAACTTGAATTTCAAGCCCTGATATTCAAAGATATATTGTTTTTGTAAATTATATTTCAATGCATCTAAAATGTTTTAATTATGTGTGAAACATGTTTGTAATTTATTGTTCTGAGATGGCGTTATATAAAGAAATAATTCATCATATAACTAAAAACATATCTAGTGCTGGATATCCGAATCCGGCAGGCAAAGGAGCTTCGGATATCCGGTATCCGATATCCGGTGCATCCCTAGCGAAAAATGTCCAGACCAGGATTCGAACCAGGGATCTCTTGGCTGAAGCCGGCCAAATTTCAGACCAGATGCTATAATCAATAAGGTTAGCTGGGTGAAAAAAGTTCCACCAGATTCGCCCGGGATAGCTCAGATGGTAGAGCATTGGCGGCTTCAGCCAAGAGATCCCTGGTCCGGACATTTTTCGACCAGTTGGAAATTTACATCCGATATCAGTGTTGACTCTAGAAAAAAAGGGCCGCCGGGTGGGAATTTTTCAAAAAGGAAACACTATTCTAAAAAAAGGTACATTTTTCAAAAAGGGTAAGATTAAGACAAAAGCTTAAGATTATTATAAATAAAAATGAATAACGTGAATAAAGACGTTACTGGTATGTGATTGTTTGATTAATTAACGCTTCAATTGTAAAACATTTTACTTGCAAATTATTTTCTGGCCGTAAAGTATCCGTCGCAGACACTTGGAGAATTTTCTGCTACTGGGGTTAGATGTATTTCAACTTATCCAACAAAGTGTTTGCGCAAAATTCGTTGTTCCTCATAGTTTATTATTTATTCATATCTCAATAATAAAAGCATAGGTAAGAGAAAATTAGCTTACCTTATCCCAAAATTTTAATCTAATTAATTAATCTAATAATTAATCCCTTTTTCCGTCTTTATCTGGAATCCATCATCGGGGTAATATAATCTGGAAAGTCAAGTCATTTCACATTCTCATTCTCTGCTAATGCTATGATATTCTATGTTGTTTTTTGAGCATGCGTAATTTCTTTTTGCGACTTGTATAAAAATGTAGATTCAAACTTTGAAGAAAGAAACTAGGGATTGACCGAATACCGAATAGTTGATTCGGTATTCGGTGGTTCGGCATGTAAACCGAATATTCGGCTTCGGCCGAATACTTTTAAGTATTCGGTTGAATAATTGCAGATAAGTATTTTCTTAGAAGTAGAAGAATTTTCTTTTACTTAGCAGTAGAATAGGCTAAACAATGAGTTTCAATATTATGTGCATGAGTTCAGAGTTCAGCTGCACTACAAAAAACCCAAAGGCCATTTTTTATATTAAAAAAACTTATTCCAGTACTTTTCGGTTAGCCAGGCGCCAGTGTTATATATACATATATGTATATATACATACATATATACATCAAATAAGTATACCCCTATGCCTATCCTATAGCTTTTATAACCATTATATCAAAATCGCTCAAATTTCTTAATCTTCACCACCACAATGTTAAAATATTAATCAAAATATAAATATTCTATCAATAATTTGACAGAAAATAGTTAAATGTACAAATTGATATAATACCTTTTGTATTTTGAGAACATTCCTATTCAATATGCTTATAATTAGACAATCAGTAAATCAGCTTAATGACAACATTGTTTCTTATTATTTTAATGAACTTTTGTTTTTCTGACAATCCTTATCCTTAATAATGCCCTGTATAGTTTAATACTTTTATAGGTTATTTTTGGGTATTGACTTGGGATAAAATAATAAATAAGTGATGGGTTAATGAATTTGTGAGTGGAAAGAAGTCATTACATTTTTTTGTGTAATTAGATTTAAGAATAAAGACGTAACTGAATTAAATTATTGATAATTTAATTTCAATTAAAGTTATTAAAAAAGCTAATATATGCAAAAATGCATATTAAAAAGTTTCAAGTATTCGGTTGCTGAATACCGAAGCTTCGGTATACACTTCGACCGAAGCTTCGGTATTCGGCAAAATTGCTGCTTCAGTCAATCCCTAAAAAAAACACAATTTAATTAGTTACAATTGCAGCATAATATCGCCACATCTCTCCTTTTGAGAGTCTGGAACACAAGTAAATGTAAAAAACATATATTATACGTTATTGAAATCAAAAACAGGATATTAGTATCATTAATCTTAATATTACATTATTTATGTTTATAGTCACTTAAATAGTTTAGTTTATTGATTGTTCAAATGTCTTCATTTCTTGGATATGCAATGAAATGTTTATATAAAGTATTTATTTATAATCGTAAACTTCCTTGTTTTGAATAACAAGTTCTTTCATAATTGCTTTCATGAATTATGTTGATAGATGAAAGTAATTTACTGAGTATGATTTATTTTATAGCCTTTCATTTGGAGATTACATTTCGTAACATCTGTCAACAAAATTTGCAATATTTTCCCGGGATTAATTGAATTTCCATCGCATAGGAAGTGTTAAAAAGGGCAGCCGGGTGCATAGGAAGGGTTTAAAAGAAATAAAAAGGGCCGCCGTGTGCTGTGTCCTGCTAAAGCGGCTTAGGATCAATACTAGATATGATTTATTTACCAATTAGAATAATTGTGTTAAAATTAATCCAGTGAAAAGTATTTTAAACAGAATTTTATTTTGAACTATATATAGAAGGAAGTGATATTAAAAATATTATAGCATCAAACTGTGATTAAAAAATATATATATCCTTGGATTTACAAGCATTCTTATAAAAATATATGTGAAAACCCTCGGACGGTGAAAGGGTTAAAAGAAACTTCATTTGAGACGTTACCTCAGCTCATATTGTGATATTACGTCTCTTTTTGGTCATAAACAAAATATCCAGTTGTATTTTCTTAACTTTCTATTATGTATGAAATTTCTTTTCATGGTGTAAAATCTATTTTACAATTACAAAGCTAAAATACTTTATTCTTTAAAAATTCTTTAATCTGTTGTCTTGAAAATTCTCATTACAATACAGAACCATTTATCCAGAATGGTTGAGGTAAAATGTATTCCAGATAGCTGAAAGCAACGTCTCTTTGACCAATTTGTATAAAATGTGTGGCTGTTTCATTATGTCTGATTTCATATTAGATTTATTCAGAGTACGAAGCTGATCCAAACAAGATCAAGATCAAATATTAATTAGAGTTTGAAAGAAGTCAATTTATGGAAATTACTTGGAATCAAAACATCCAACATCTAACTAAATATGCTTCCATTTGCAATCTTAGATGTTGTTATCAAGCAGGGGTGATTCTGTTCCAAATTTTCTGAAAATTTAAGGTATTCGGTTCCGAAATTTTTTAAAAATGTCACCAGGTCGGATATTTGGATATAGAAAGGTATTAGGAATTTCGACAAATGGTCGCCGGAAAAAATCACCAATTTGGTCGAAAGATCGCAGAAAAGTGAAAATTTCGACAAAGAGTTGCAAAAGAATGCAAATTTCTTCAAAGGATCACAAAAAAAAAAATGAAATATTCCAAAAATGCAGATTTTCTCAAAAGATCGTGGAAAAAACACGAATTTTGTCAAAGGATCATGGAAAAATGCAAATTTCTTGAAATATCGTAAAAAAAAAAAAAAAAAAAAAAAAATCGTCAAAAAATCACGGGAGAAAACACAAACTTTGTGAAATATCACAAAAAAAAAAAAATACAAATTTCGTCAACAGATTGCGGAAAAAATGAGAATTTCGGCAAAGGATCATGGAAAAAATGCCATTGCAAATTTCACAGAAAAAAAAAAATGCAAATGTCACAAAACATCGAGAAAAAAATCCTAATTTTGTCAAATATCGTGAAAAAATGTGAATTTCATCGAAGGATCGTGGAAAATAAAGCGTAATAATAGCACCAGGATGGAATTTCCTTCACCTCCCTCTCTGCTGTAACATTTCAGAAAATTTGCTGTGAATTTCAGAAAAAAATTTTTTTGCTCAAAATCACCCCTGTCAAATTATACTATGCATGTAATTTTTCAAGCAATGCAACATGTCAATCAAGCATAATAATAGCACCAGGATGGAATTTCCTCCACCTCCCTCTCTGCTGTAACATTTCAGAAAAAAAATTTTTTGTTCAAAATCACCCCTGTCAAGTTATACTATGCATGTAATTTTTCAAGCAATGCAACATGTCAATCAAGCATAATAATAGCACCAGGATGGAATTTCCTTCACCTCCCTCTCTGCTGTAACATTTCAGAAAATTTGCTGCGAATTTCAGAAAAAAAATTTTTTGCTCAAAATCACCCCTGTCAAGTTATACTATGCATGTAATTTTTCAAGCAATGCAACATGTCAATCAAGCACTGTATAGCTCTTTTTTCTGAAAAGATTCTGAAATCAGTCAGTTGGAAATGTTATTCAGATTAACTGGTTTCCGGATAAACGGTTCTATACTGTAATATAATTTTTCAAACAATGTGGTGATTCTTTCTTTCCCTTATGTATTACACTTATTCTAAAGCCATTGTAATTCATATAATGTTGCATATAGCTAAACAGTGCTTGCAAATATTTAAGTAAGTTCTTGAAAAGTGCTTGAATTTTATTTGTGTATGAACCATAAATTCATAATTAATATTATTTTAATATTAAATTTAGGTAGAATTCCTTTGCTTTAGCGACATTTCAAACAGAAAAAAATATTTCCCAAATCTTATTTTTCTTAGAGTGTAACTAATGACTTAAAATTTAATGGGTGGCAATGAAAAGTTTGAAGGTATTTGTTGTGCAACCTTTTCATCTGCAGAAAAATTATTTTCCCAATTTGCTCTTATCCAGAATAGCTTAATACAGCAAAATTTGTTATTTGTAGTTACTTTTTAAGTTTTCAGTTAGGGATGCACCGAATATTCAGTATTCGGCCATGTTACCGAATATTCGGTTTGTCCGAATATCAAACTACTCAGTATACCGAATATCGAAATATTCGGCCCAACTCAATACTTAAAAAAACTTTTAAAATGTATTTTTAAAAACCTTATACCACTTCTTCGTTTAACAGTCAACTTATAAAGATATTCAGAATAATTAGAAACAGAATAATATATTTAAATAAAAGAGAAGGTTTTTACATTATTTATTTGCTGTTTGTTAAGCATTATTTAAGAAAATTACCGTAATTTCGCGCGTATCTGCCACAGCTTAGTTAAGTCTTTTTCAAACCGGAAATTTTATTGAAAAAAAGAAGTCAAATAAGTGCTAAGCAGAAGCAAGTCACATTTTATCTAAAATAAATTCTGGTAGGAAATCAAATTATTTGAGGTGCGGCGGATACGCGCGAAATTACGGTAACCATTCACGAGGATTTTAATAGGAATTAATTATATGCAAATGCAAGTTCCTGAACATTGTCCAGTAAATAATCTGTTTCTTGCTAAGATTTTAAGAACAACGTTTACAATCTCTGAAAATGATCGCCCACTCCAGACACTGATCTAGGGTGCATTTAAAAACTTCCTGCTTAATCAAAGGGAGTAGAACAATTATTCTTGCTGAGTTGCCACCCTATAAAATTTGAATAGATTGTATTATTTATTTACTTTTACTTTAGTCTCTTCCTGACAAACAAATAATATAGGATCCTGTACAGTTTTTCTTCTAATTTTTTCACACTTTCTCTTTGATTTTAAAATGTTTGTTTTATAATTTAAGAAAATTTTATTCATTTGTTTTAATTCGCAGAAGAAGCCATGAAATTTAAAATTTCATTAATTAAAAAAGTTTTATAACTATCCTCTTCTTTTCTTAAATAACTCAAACTAGATTTTTTTCAGCATAAAGTTTACTTGAAAAAAGCTCTTGATTATCAAAATGAAAGCTTCTGTTTTAAATATTATGTAAAATTGTTTTAAAATATAAAAGTGTTCGACAAGCCGAATATTCGGTATTCGGCCTAGCAGTTACTATTTGGCTAGCCGAATATTCGGTATTCAGTTTGCCTGTAAACCGAATATTCGGTATTTGGCCAAAATCACTATTCGGTGCATCCCTATTTTCAGTAAAATTTTATAACTGTTTCTTTTCTTTCACTTTTTATAGAAGAAATTTGATGCGTAATCAAAGTATGAAAAATATTTTAGTACTTTCAATAATTGTTTAACTTTTAAATATTTGTACTGTTGAATTATACAGTACAGAACCATTTATCCGGAATGCTTGGGGTCAGATGTATTCTGGATAACTGGTTTTTCCGGTTAACTGGTTGTGCATTAAAGCAGCATCCATTTGATAAGTTTTGTGGAATATGTGTGGTTGTGACATTATTTCTGATTTTAAATTATTAGATTACTTGGATTAAAAATCAATGCAAGAAAGATCAAAAGTTAACCAGAGTTTAAAAGAAGGTAATTTATGGAAATCCCTTAGGAACAAAAATTCTCCTGTTTTCTCTGCATAAAAATTAAAACATCTAAAATACAACTAAATATGTTTTCATTTCAAATACTTGATATTGTCAACAAATTATACAATTGTTTCAAGCAAAGCCTATGTCAAACTGGCAGTGTATGACACCTTTTCTGCAAAGATTCTGAAATCAGTCTATCAGAAATATCATTCCGGTTAACTGGTTTCTGGATAAATGGCTCCATACTGTAAATAAATAGAAATTATAATATAATGCTGAGTAAAATATTTGCAAATTATTTTTATTTTTTTTAAGTACTTTATAATATTTTTTTGTCATATTAAATTATTTTAGAGTGGAAAATGATTCAATAAAGAAAAAGTGCTGTTATTGTGGTAAAGTTTGAAAAAATTTATAAAAAAAAACAAAAGTTACATTCCTTCTACAATTTTGAACTTTTTTTTATGTGCTGTTAAAATTTCAAAAAGCTAATGCCCACAGCTATCAAAATTAGGTTCATTTAGTATGCAGCATATACTGCAGAACTCTACACAATCTTCATCATCAATAGCAGGAAAAGTTTTAACAGCTTCCCAGTAGTGACTTAGTCAAATAATTTGTGATTGAACTTATTAATTTCTACCACCTGAGCCAATGAATTTAGCTTATTGACTGTTTGACTAGTACTTAATTTCTACCCATGAATCTTGCTTTATTTCTTTAAAGTCTACTTTTATATTGTTTAATTTCTTTTTTTTTTCCTATCATTCTCGTATTTCTAAATTACATTTAAAAAATAAAATTTAAAAAGAAATTATTTTCCAGTGTTAATCTCTACGTGGGATTATAAATAAATAAGTAAATTGTTTTTTTAGCCATTTTATTATAAAATATAGAGCATTAGACATTTACTAAAGTTAACATAGAGGTTAAAAAAATATCCCTATCATACAACACTTACCTAAGCCTAACCATACCCACAAATTGCTCCACTTCAGAGAACAACTCATAACAAATAGAATTATAAAATTTCTTTTCTTTCTATATAGATCTGTTCCTTAGCTGTTCCTCTACAAGTCTGAACTGAAATTAGTTTTTGTCAGTTAATGATTTTAGAAGCAAGGTCATCAGTAGCTTAAACTAACATACCATTAGCAAAGATCAAAAACAAGATAATTTATAAACATTAAACTTGTTGCCAGTTTCTAAAACTAAAGTAAAAATATTTGGCATCATCTCAATGCACGTCTCTAAAAAAGAATTAACTAAATATCTTAATTTTAAAAAAGAAAATAGGTGTTTTTCAATGTATTTCCATTTTATCCCATTGGCCCACTTTACCCCACCTGACCCTATAAATCATTTTAACATGTGGAATTTACAAATATTTTTTAAGTATAAAAAAAATAATGGAAAACTTTATTAAAAATGCAAAAAAAAAAATAAAAAAAAATATATATATATATATATATATATATATTTAGATGGTGCTGTCTGTGGGCATAAATCATTTTTAAAAATGGAACTATGCAGGCCGAGCCTGCTTTACTTGCTCAATATTTTTTTGCAGTAACTTGAGCCTATAGTTCTAAGATCCTCAAAGATCACCAGATTATCAAAGTACACTGAATTTTTGCAGCAACAATATTTTTAAATAAAATTTTTCACTATCCTGTACATGAATATTGCACAGCACGGCTTAAATTCATTTAAAACTGTTTGAAAACTACTATTCCAATATTTTGCTCTACTTAAAAAAATAGATGAGTAAAACACATTTTAATTTAGTTGTAAAATAAATTAAACTTCTGGTTATATTTGTATGATTTTTATATTTATTTTAGGTTTTGCAATGGGGAACTGGTGTTGTAATTCCTGATAAATCTGTTATCATCATGCATTATGATGCTTTCTTGGAAGATGAAAAATTACCTTTTGATTCTACTCGTCGGAGAGAACGTCCATATAAGTTCTTGTAAGTGATACTACAGTTCTTTTATTACTTGTGCTGTTATTTGTGTACACATTCGGAGTTTCCACCTTGTTTGATAAAGGGCATGTTGCTGAAGGCAAAAAGAGGAAGGAAATACTATGTTCCCACTGAGATAGTTGAGTCACTTAACTTGAAGTTTTTTGAAGCAGATGTACCCAGAATAAGATTTGACTTGAGCAAGTTTCTGAAACTCACAACTTTTGATGCTCTTTTAATTGCTAAACTATTTTTCTTATTTGAAACGGTTATTAAAATTAGAGTTGAGTCCTACAGATAATTATTCAGCTTGTTTGAATCATTTAGTTGACACATCACAAAGAAAAAACAATAATAAACTATGTATAGTTAGAAGTTGTAATTACAAATTTAACATAAGTTAAGTCTCTTAAAACTGTTTGCAATGTGAACAGGTGAAGCCTAATTCTGGTTATCCCGTTTCAAAAAAGTTAAGTGACTCAACTCTCTCGGTGCGAACATAGTATTAGGCACTATTTTTTAAATGGGGGACAAGAAAAGTGCTATTTTTCAAACCAAAGGGCAGTCAGCTCCTTTCTGAATCTCTGGTGGAACATGGTTTGTATGTTTTGAAAAAATATAAAAAGTGCTTGAAGAAAAAGCGTTCATTAAAACATGTAATAATAGTCTTTGAATTTTCAAATTAAATTTGATGGCCTTATTGATAACATTCACTCTAGAAAGGGAAAGGGCATTATTGCAAGAGAAAATATATTATTGTCTTTCAGGGGTCGATCCAGACAAAATTCGGGGCCTATTTAGGGTCTTTTCACAAAAATCTATTTAATAAAATAGGCCCCTTCACAAAAATAAATTTAATAAAATGGGCCCCTTCACAAAAATGCACTTAATAAAAACAGGCCCCTTCACAAAATTCCTTTTAATAAAATAGGCCTACGTAACATTCTTTTTCATAAAAATCATTTTAAAATGTGTTAATTTGTAAATAAAACCAGGTCATGAAAAACAAAACTTTAGCAAGGAGATTTAAAGAATGTTTTTGTTCATAAATTCTTGGTTTAAATTTGAGTAATTGGAATTCAACTTTCATTACAAAGTGTTATTTTTTTACAAAAATATAATAAAATTCACAAAAATAACTTCTACTTTTCACAAAATGGGCCCCAAGAATAAAAACCTGCATCGACCCCTGTCTTTACTTATGATAATAAAAAGTGGGAGAGATATGTGATTTTTAAGTCTGATGGATTAAACATTAATTTTGAATGATTTTATTAATTACAAATAAAAAGTAAAATTAAATTGCAACACTATTGAATTTCCTGTATATAGGTGAAAATTAGCGGTCGCCACTCGCCACGTGGCGATTAAACTAGTAAAAGTGGCGATTAAAAAATCGGTCATCGATCGCCACCCTAGTCGCCACTCGCCAAGTGGCGATAAAAAATCTGTTATCGATCGCCAAGTAAAATATAGCTTTTTTCATAGAAATATGCATCTCTACTTTGATTACATCTAATTAGCAAACTGGTTAATTCTTTTTCTTACCGGATGCAAGCAGATTACAATGATTTAGCTCTATTTACAATATTTCAGCTTTTCGCCATTGCTCTTCAGTTGGATTATTTTTTCAAGAAATACAGTTTTATTCTGCAAAATATATTCATCAGCTTTGATTCCACATGCATTTCAAATAATTTATTATTTGATTTTTTTTTTTTTTACTGTATACACCTAACTGTTGGAATTTTGATTTAGTTATTTTTTATATCAAGAAAGTAATAGTAATTTAAATTGATAATAGTGTTTATGAACATATACAAATAATCTAAAAATATTTTCTAAAAAATTAATGTAACAGATTCTGTTGTTTTAAAGTAATTTTCTTGAATTTTGACTGCTTCCCTATTCTTATCATGGATAGTTGGCTGGTATAAAACTCTGACTTATAGAAAAATGTGAATATATACAACGATTATAGTTTATGTAGATGTCAAGAAAGTTTGAAACATTATAGTGGCCACTAACTTTAAAAAGTGGCCACTAATGAAACTGAGTCTACCGGCCACTGGCTACTAACTCAATTTCCCAGTTTTCACCTATATTCCTGTAGTTTTCCTAAAGTAATGAAAGATTTCTATAATATAAGCTCCTTGGGCAAACAGATTTAGAAATACTGTGGTACGGAGAAAATGTTTACTGGAAATCTTTAGGTACAACTAATGGTGCATTTTACCAATTTTAAGAAAGGCAGAGTACTGCACCCTTAAAAAATGGCCTAAAGGAAAGACTACTTAACAGCATTTTTTGTTACTAAGTGAATGAAAAAAAAAAAGTAGAAATAAATTATTCAACTTTCATTTTCTTTTTACTATTACCTTAAATTTCGTGTAGCTACCAAATGTTATGACAAATGGTAAGTAACAGTATTTTTTAATGTGGAGTTGTTTACATTTAGCTTGCTCTTTATTACCCGACTGAAAAGAAGGGTTATGTGTTTCACGCGTATCTGTGTATGTGGATTTCTTTATACCCTCGAAACATCCCAACAGCTAGATGGATTTTAATGAATGAGGTGTCTATCAATTCGTCTTAATGGCCCGATGGTTATGGGCTAAGTTTTGTTTTTATAAATTCAAAATGGCGGTAGAGATGAAAAAAAAAAAATTACGCACCCGATTGAGTGGCATATCATTGGATAGGTCTTTCAAAATGAAGACGATGTTTCATTGACTATTTTACAGTCAGAAGCTCTGTTAAAATATTATACAACCTGGAATTTGTGTAGGTAGGATCTCTAGCTTTACTGCAACTCTAAACATCATAGACATCTATAGACCTCATCAAAACAGTGTTTATAGAGAGGAACTAACAATTAAACACAACTTAAAAGTCATCAATACAAGTAAATAAAAAAAATAAGTAAGTAGTATAAACAAGTAATATAAAAAAATATTTTAAGTCAATTTCTATTTAGGTCAATACGAGAATTTTTTTTTCTCCCATTCTTCTTTCATCTTGTGGTGCTTAAAATGCCTTGATCAAGAAGAGGGCTCTCTCGGTCTTAAAATACCTTGATCAAGAAAAGGGCTCTCTTGATTATTGAAAATTAATTAATTTAATTAATGAAAAATATGATATTTGAAAAAACTGAATTAACATCAAGTGTCATCCACTACAAGTTTAAAAAAAATTATTTGAGCTTGATTGGATGAATAATAAGTATTTTATTAACGATTGAAAATTTGAACAAGATATATATAGCGAGAATGTGAGCTAATAGTAGGAATTGAAAACAAAATAGTTTCACATTGATGAGAAATAATTAATTAGTTCACTTTTCACGCAGTCGGGTTTTTTGATTTTTTAAATTTAATTGTTTATCTTACTTTTAATTTTGAAATGATGTTTTTACAACCACATCTGTAAATACTGGTGAAAATGCATTATTGTAAAACGACTTCATTTCAGACATTACTTCTGCTCTTGTGCAATGTCAAGTTTTGTTTTTGTTTTTTCTTCTAAAGGAAAAAAATCCAACTGTATGAACTTTCTTTCCGCGGCATCCTTAAGTACCTTACTAAGTTAAAATACTTTATCCATTAAAAATTCTCCTGTACATTGTCTTGAAAATATTTATTATAAATTTCATGAACATGGATATAGATAAGGACGTCTAGTGAAATAGTGTTAATATCGTGTTGTGACTTTGGACTTAAGGGAACCGGGAAAGCAAAATTCAACCAAAAAATCGATTTTTACGTTTTTATATCATTAAATAGTTTTAAACTTTTATCTTTCCAACGATGTGTCACACATATTTATATATAAAAAAATAAGTGTTGAAATTATTCATTCGTTTGTATGAGTACTACACAGCTTAATGGCCATTTAAATCTTTAATTGACTTTTTCTCAAAACTTTGATTTTTCGTGTTTATGTTCCTTTTTTTCAATATCTATTAAACTTAAGAACTCAGATTTTTTTTTTTTTTAATACTTATGTTATATTGTATAGTTTAACTTAGGGATTTAATGATTTGTTGAGAATTATTTATTTTAAGCAGTGAAATCTTACCAAAAATGCTAATTTAAAAGTGACTTTCAATAAATAATTAATTTTGAGTTTCACTTAGAAAAAAACGGTCTGTTAAAATGTGTAAAGCATGCTATTTTAACTACTCTAAAAAATCTAGACCTCTATCTTTCACCATTTCTGAGAAAAAGGTACATAAAGTTGGTGAATTTAACATGGCGGAGATAGGTCCTTCCCGGTCCCCTTAAATATGGTAATGTCAACAGCTCGCACATAATAGTGTACATACCAGTGCCTCCAAATGACAGCATTCATTGGCTGGCTCTCAATGATCAAAGAGATTATTGGTAGAGCATATTGAAGTGGATGAACAGAGTAGAACTGTGCTACCTATTTTATACATTTTTCACCGCATAAATTTTCTTCTTCTAAAACCTATTTTGTAAGAAGTCCTTCTCTATTCTATATTTATGGGAAATTTTTAGATAGCTTCCATTACAAAAAGTAAGAAGTTGCCTGTTGCTACCATTAGGGGGTAGGGGGGGGGTCAATTCTGCAACATTTTGATATGTTTTCACCGATTATGACCCCCAGACCCAAAAACCATAATGTAATAGAATTCTTTTGACTAGAGTGTCCCTGCAAATTAACTACAAATGCCATATACTTCATTGTTCAATTTAATATTAAAAACAAAATAGTTCTTATTCTCCAAACACTGAAATTTTTATGTGTCATAAAATATAATGGTTTCGAAGCCTGTATAAGCAAATTCAGGAAAAAATATTGATATTTACCGATAAAGGACCTTGTAAGACTTTCTTTTTCACATTGGGTCATTTAATAACTAATAAAAAATAGTTGTTATTGTCCAAATTCTTTGAAATTGTTATCAGTTATAAATATGTGTAAAAAAAAATCATGAAAAATATTGATATTCAGTTGTAAAAAGGTTGTAGTTTCTTCACTTTATATTTCTTTTTTCTGCATCAGTCATTTTGTATTAACACAATAGTTCTTATTGTCCAAACTCTTTGACATTTTTATGAGTTATGAATATAATTCTGAAGCTTGCATATAATTTTTGTTGAAAAATATGGATTTTTATTTGTAAAAACATGAGCAATAGCCACATGTGTATTCCCAATATGAGTGATAATTTTGCAGATTTTATTTTATTTTAAATTCTAATAATTAACTGCCAGAAAGTTTTGAAAATTTTATACATGATGTAAATCAAGTGTACAAAGAATATGTAAAAAGATTATATTATATTTGGTATCGAATATTTGGTATCTATTCGGTATTCGTTCATGTTCTCGATTCTACGTTTAACAGTCAACTTATAAAGATATTCAGAATCATATTTTTCAATAAAAGAGAATGTTTTTACATTATTTATTTAGTGTTTGTTAAGTATTATTTAAGAAAATTAACCAATCACAAAGTTTTTCATAGGAATTAGTTATGTACAAATGCAAGTTCCTGAACATTGTCCAGTAAATAATATGTTTCTTGCTAACATTTAGAACAACGTTTACAATCTCTGAAAAATGATCGCCCACTCAAGACACCGATCTAGGATGCATTTAAAAACTTCATTGCTTAAGCAAAAGGAGTAGAACAGTTATTCTTGCTAAGTTGCCACCATTTAAAATTTGAATAGATTGTATTATTTATTTACTTTTACTTTAGTCTCTTCCTGACAAACAAATAATATAGGATCCTGTACAATTTTTCTTCCAATTTTTTCACAATTTCCCTTTGGTTTTAAAATGTTTGTTTTAGAATTTAAGAAAATTTTGTTCGTTTTGATTCAGAGAAGCAGCAATGAAATTTTAAATTTTATTAATTAAAGTTTTATAACTATTCTCTTCTTAAATAACTCATAGTAGATTTTTTTTTAGCATAAAGTTTACTTGAAAAAAGCTCTTGATTATCAAAATGAAAGTTTCTGTTTTAAATATTATGTAAAATTGATTTAAAATTTAACATTTTAATGCCTTTAAACTTTGAAATATAAAATTATTTGACAAGTCGAATATTCAGTATTCGGCTGAATAGTTACTATTTGGCTGGCCGAATATTCAGTATTCGGCCTAGAAGTTACTATTCGGCTAGCCGAATATTCGGTATTCGGTTCACCTGTAGGCCGAATATTCAGTATTCGGCCAAAATCACTATTCGGTGCATCCTTAGTTAATACCAACATTTAGTTACCTGTAGCTTAGGGAAAAGATGTCTCCAGAAGATGCGAAGTGACTTTGTCACTTGAAAGGGTTAATATTTGTGTTTTTGAAAACTAATCACACCATCGCAAACAAGAAAATTAAGTGGATATTTTTTATTTTTTCATGTCTCTAAACTTGAGCTGATGCCAGCTTCAAAAAAAGGGAGGAAGGAAAACCCTGCAAAATTGAACTTTTTTTAATAAAAGTGTTGAAATTCGTTTAGGTTTTTTAGCTTGTGTGTTTATGGTTTGTGATGTTTGAAAGTAAAAAGTGCAAAATTTAAGAATATACTTTTAGTTTGTACGTATTTTGAATGGTTCAGCCAATGGCCAATGCACATTTAGAAGTAGAAAGTCTGGGTGAAATAAAAGCCATTCGGTCTTTCCTTTCTTCTCTGCTTGGATATTTTTCTTTTTTGCTGAACTTTTGTTTGTGTTTTTTATTAATATCGGCTAATTATCAAAAAATGAAAAAATTGAGCCTCAGATACATTAGGAGTATTAGGACCTGTGTTGGACTATCTTCATCCAAATTTTCAAATCTCCACGTGTGGTAGATTTTTCTAGCCAATACTGACAGAGTGAAAATTTCTTTTATTAATATAGATTAAAACTGATATTATATATTAAAAAATGGATCTCTCTTTCTGTTTTTTTTTTTTTTTTAATGTGTAAAGTGTTAATGTTCCAGACAAAGATTACCGAAACATTGCATCAATCTGTTTTTGTTCAAAGCAGTAAGAACAATGTTGTGTATATTATATGTTTATATTTTTTGTATGTGTGTATTTATATTTCTGTTATGACTAATGTTTTCCCAGGACACTTAGTAATTTCGTCAACTACCAATCTTTTAACCTTTAATTAGAAATAATTATTTCATCTTTTTACTAGATTTGACATGCCATGAACCCTAACGATATTATTTTATGATTTCCAATATTTAAAATTAAACCAAAAATAAGTGGCCTTCTTTGTGTATATCTTCTATGTTCTACTCTCCTCTTTTCCCTCCAAATGTTATTGCTAAGTTTTCATTGTAATATTTACAGTTTTTTTGCAGTATTTATTTTCAAAAAATTTCTATGTACTAAGATTTTTTTTTTTTTTTAAACCTTAGTTGTCTTGATACATTTATAGATGTAAACCAACTCTTTTCATTTAGTATTAAAAGTGCTAGTTAAAATCGTTATTCTTTTGTAAGGCCAATTTCCTTTACCTTTTTTTTTTTTCTCATTTCAAATTTATTTTTTAAATATTTAGGGGAGTTTTTATTTTCAGATAATGAATTTTTTAAATTTTGATTAGTACACTCCCTCTAATCCGCACAGGTCAGGGCCAAGGGTTTTGTGGATTTATGGAATTTTGCAAATTATAGGTCATTTCTTTGTTTACATCTAATATTTGGAATTTATCAACAAATATAGTAATCACATTGTAAATAATTAAAACAGGAATGAAAGAAAATGTTATATATATATATATAAAGCTATATTCAATATTAGAAATACATTTAAATGATATAATAATACAAAATGAATAAAAAGATTTTTACATATTTTTAAATCTATCAAATATAGCAGGGATAGTGGTTTGCTTTATAGTTTTTAATTTATGCTCTGCAATTTAATCTCGAAGCCTTTAAAGAGTCAGGATTTCTTGATCAGGAACAAAGTTTGTTTGTTTTTCAAAAACTAAGATATTTATCCTAAAGAGCTAATCCCTCTTCAAAAACAATTTTATCAATATAGGCAACAAATGCATTTAGAATACAGCAGTTTAATAGTCATTTATAACATACAAAGAAAATTTTCGGTACTTTTCAGTTAGCCGGGTGCCAGTGTTATATAGACATATGTATGTATATCTATATATACATGTATACATATAGCTTCTATATATGTATAAATATATGTATATATAACACTGGCGCCCGGCTAACCGAAAAGTACTACATTTTCTTCTAATGGATGCAGAAATGCATTAAAATTTTCTTAAGCAATTCGTCAGATCAGTCAACATTTATTACGATCAAAGTGTAAATTATTTTACTTTAAAAAAATTTTAACTGCTTGTTTACATCTGAAATATAGTGTGGATTATAGGCATTTGCAGATTATAGAATGGCAGATTAGAGGGAGTTGACTGTGTAATGTAATGATTTACCAGTATTTTTATTTTGCATGTTTATTTTACTGTTTTTAATTTAAATGAATTTTTTTTTCCTTCCATATAATTCTCAGCCACAAATTTCTCTGTGTATCTTATATATTGCCTTTATATCCCACCTAATAAAATATGGTATCTGAAAAATATTATTATATGCAGACTTGTATAAAAACAAAAACTTCCCGCGTGCATAAATATTAGGTCAAAAATTTTCCGCAAATTAATTTAATGTTTAATAAAATTACGTGTTATATTATTTTGACGATATGAACTAAAAATCATAGTTTAAAATAATTGTTATTTAAATTTAAAAATAATAAAGCAAAAATCAATGATAGGAAGGTGAATTCTTTTCAATTATTTTGTCAATGCATTTAGAAACAACCCAATCCTTAGTATTGTGATCTCTTTGCACAAAATGCCAGTCACTCTTATAACACGACGAAATTATTCGATTTAACAGCCGTTGCCAGGCTAAATTGTCACTGCAGCCGCCGACGGAAAACTGATCGGCAACAAGTTTTAGTTTGCGGAAAATAGAAATAAAAGGGTCTGTGATGTCACAACAATGTTTTGAGTCTTTAAACTTTGAATTGTGGACAAACAATATATAAATCGTGTATAAAATTGGGGAATATTTTAATTTTTTGGTATTAAAAAATAAACAAACATACATTTTTCTTTTCGTAACTTTTTTCCGCAAAGTCCCGAATTTTTCAGAAAATTTTCCACGCACGGTGTTTGCGCGTGCGTCTATATTATACAACTTTGATTATATGTTTTTACCTTTATTTTCAGGATTGGAGACGGAAATATCATACCTGGTTTGGAATTAGGTATTCAGACAATGAAGAAAGAAGAAATTGCCAGAATTTATGTACCATCAGAGTATGCGTATGGTGAAATGGGTTGCCCTCCTCGAATTCCAGGAAATGCTGATATTCTGTATGTAGTTGAAATTGTGAACTTCTTTGACAGCAAAGATGCAATTGAATTCGATGATATGACTGCAGACGAGCAAAAGAAAGCGCCTTTTGAAAAAGTAGTGGCTGTTTTTCACTGTGAACACCAAATAGCCAATGATATGTTCAGAAACAAACATTATAAGCCAGCAATTGCTCGCTATCGTAAACTGGTTCGTATTCTGGAAAATATTTCAGTCAACGATGAAGAAGAAGACGATCAAAGAAATGGTTATTTGCTTAAATTGTATTTGAACTTATGCTTATGTTATACTAAGATTCAGAATTCTCAAAAAGCCATTATATATGGCAAACTTGGGTATGAATTAGATAGAAATAATCCTAAGGCAATGTTTAGGCTGGGATCTGCTTATATGTTAGCTGATGATTTTGACATGGCTCAGCGTTATTTATTAAAAGCAAGGGAGTATAGACCATTTCATAAGTGTGTGCAAAAGGTTTTACTTGATTTGGAGCGGAAACGTAAAGAACACCAACAGTGGGAGAATGTTTTTTGTAAGAAAATGTTTGCTGTTAATGTTACTGATAAAGAATCTCATAATGACTCACCAGAAGCTAAAGAATTCAGAGGTGTGTTAAAAGAACAGTTTAAAAAGTTTGTAGAATCTAAAGAAGAAGAACTTTCATTTTCTTCAGGTTATGATGACTGGCAAATAGATATTGTTAAAGAGCTTTCAAATGAATATAAATTAGCATTTGTGTCAAAAATTCATTATGATCAGAAAATTATTAAAGTTGTGAAAAAGTAAATTGTTTTTCTCTAATTTAGGAATCATAAGATGTGTCATACTGATTTGTTATTCACTATTTCATTACATCATCAAAAGTTTTATAAACATTTTTATACTATGTTTATTCAAAAAAGTAAAATTTGTTAAAAATTGTTGTTGTTGTTCTTTTATTTATGCTTATGAGTCTGTATTGTAAAATTAGCAGTTTATTTCTGTAAAAGTGTTATTTATACAGAATGTCCTTCACTATCAAGGGTCCATCTTATGAATAATCAGTACTTTTCGGTTAGCCAGGTAGGTGCCAGTGTTATATATATATATATATATATATATATATATATATATATATGTATGTATATATGTGTGTGTGTGTGTATATGTGTACATATATATATATGTACATAATGTGTATATATATGTATGTAAATATAACGCTGGTGCCCAGCTAACCGAAAAGTACCGAATAATCTAGTATTTAAAAACCAATGTTAAATGCCACTAATTATTGCACAAGTATTACATGCTACCTAAGTGCTGTTTTTTAATGAAGTTGTTGCAGAGCTTTTCTGGGCTGCTAAGTTTTATTTTGCATTGAAGAACTTAAGAACCCTTGAAACAGGTTTATTTTGGTTTTATTGTAATCTGTTATGCTTTTTTGCATTACATTTTACAAATTAGATATGTTTTCATTCTATTTTGCTAATTAAATGCATATTTTTATGTACATTTAAATTACTTATTTCAAGGTCGCAGTTTAAAAAAAAATCTTCAGTTGTTTTCCTAGATGAATAAATTTTCCCTGTCAATAACATAGTAAATAGCATTGTCCAACTCTGATAAAACCAGCTCTTACACAACAATGGCAGGAAAAAAATAAAAGTTTTTCGTTATAGCAGTTGCCAACAATTAAAAAACAAAAAACAATAAAATTCTCACCACAACAATTACTTTTCTTTTGCAAAATTTTCACGTGTAAAATTAAATAGTTTGACAAATTGAAAACAAATTGAATATTACATCATAAGTTTTCTAGAGCAAGATTTCAGCATGAAAACTCAAAATAAAATAAATAGTTTGACGAATTAAAAAAATATGTATATTGTGTCATATTGGAAATATAATGGACCTCAGCAGGTGAATATGTAACGCCATGTAAGTTTGAAGAAACGTATTAAAACATGATAAAAACCCGAATATGGAAATATTAACATATTTTAATACTTTAAGGTTATCTGAATTTTTTGTAGCCATTTTTTAAACCTATTCCATATACTCGTGTGTGTATTCGTGTATATTATAATTTTCACAAAAAGTTTAGCTCCTTACAGCTCACTCTTTGTAAAGAAACTGAGTTTTATCTCTAATCTTGATTCAAGTTTTGGTCGAGAATTTAGTACTTAACATCGAAATCTACCTCCGCCTGTAGGTCCGAGCCGGCAGGGATTTTTTTTTCATGATCTTTCAGTCAGTAACATATAGGATTTTTTCTGTCGCTGGTAAATTAAAAATAGTACACATGTGCAAAAATTTCGAAAAAAAAATTGCTAATTTAGCACATCTTTTTTCCCTAGCAAAAAAAAAAAAGTATATGTGCAGATTAAAAAAATTTTCACTGGTCACAACTTCATTTTCGTGACTTTATAATATTTTCCAAAAAATTGCTTTCTTGAGTGAATGCCAAAGGCCTATTTTTAAAAAAGTTCCCATATTACTTTATTATATCACTGGAATGCGTGTTTATTTTTTCATGCTTACAGATTCTACATTAAGTTGCTATCAGATTCACCAACATTACGGATTATCAGATTCACCACCTTTTTCTCCCTTTGAATGGGAAAAAGTTGCGGTTAAAATTGGTTGAAAAGTTGGTGAATCTGATAGCAGCTTTAAAGATGAGTTTGAGCTCTTTTTTTTTTTTTTTCAGAGCCTAAGCCTGATGTTTTGAAATCAAAGACAAAAACATTTTGTGTTCATCAGAATCCTAGCCTAATACTAAAAGTAGCAGCAGAAAACTGTTAACACTTTGAGGTCTGAGCTATTTCGATCGCATATCCCCTTCTGGACTGAGGGTATTTGGTACCTTTCATGATTTTTAAAATAATACTTGGAAGATATGTATTTTTATATTTTTTTTATTAAAAACTTCAAACTTCTTATTCATAATGAAAGAGCTATTTAAATGTACTAAAAATTAGTATTTAATGAGAAATTATTGAAAAAAGCATGTTTAACATTTTTTTTTAAAGTTCCGCATAAGAAAGCATTATCCAAATGTAAATAGGTTTTATTTGTATATGAACATTGTTTTTGTGTGGTACATTTCAAAGCATTAGATTTGCTCAAAAAGCAACACAAGGTTCAACGTTCGAGTTAAGCTTTGATTCTAGATACTTTCAGGGGTTGCGCTAACCATTCGCCAAATGCGAATACACTGTGAAATTGGCGAAAAAAAAATTATTATGGCGGAAAAGCTGGCGAATGATTTTTTTTAGACTCTTTTGTTATTGTAATCATGTTTTGCAACGTAAACGAATTTCCATTTTTAAGTGCGAGTTCGTGTACGGCCACTTTTCCAGTCCATATTCCTCCGCCGCTTCTTGGCCGGCCAATTAGAGGTAATTCTGTTCTGAATTTTCAGAAAATTTAAGGCATTCATTTCCGAAAATTTTAAAAAATCGATCATCAATCCGAAAATTTGGACATAAAAAGTATTGTGGATTTCGACAAATGGTCGTGAGAAAAATGTAAATTTTGTCAATAATCGCAGAAAAAATGTCATTTTTTGTCAAAAGATCACGAAAAAACCTGCAAATTTCGTCAACAGATCACGTAAAGCCGTAAATTTCATCAATAGATTGAAAAAAACACAAATTTCATAAAAAGAGCAAAAAACCTCACAAATTTCATCAAAAGATCGCGAAAGCCCCACAAATTTTGTCAAAAGATCGCAAAAAAAAAAAAAACTACAAAAGCTACTTATACATAATATATTTAATAAACCTACTTCAGGCTTGAAAGGGCTAATGATAATAATTATATATATGATATGTGCATAATATACTTTTGGCTAATAATACATAAATTTGGCTAATGTTCTTAATTTCTTAGCGCAGTCCCTATATTTTCTGTTTAGTGTTGTCATCTATATATGTTTTTCAAAGCAAAAGGCTCGTAGATAATATCTGAAAAGACCAAGAACGTATACATAGTCGGTATTTTTATAGCTCGGAGAATTAAAAGTTGACCCCGATAGAGACTTGGGCTTAGATCTCAAAGTGTTAATAACATTTTTAAATTGTTTCAAAATTAATTTTCACAGTTAAAAATCTCTTCTTACATAGAAATTAATATTAATCCTAAATTTTCCCTTATGACAATATTTCGTGGTTTTATGTCCCTGAAAATCTGTTTAAAATAGCAAATTTTATCACTTAGGCACATTGCACCAAATATATTCAGATTTTTATAGAGTCAAGTGGTTGGTATAAATTCTGCAATACAAATAAAATAAGAGTTATTTCAACCACACTTTTAAAATTATTTCTGATGTAACATCTTTTTTTATGTACAATTGCATTTTTTTATGTATTTATATAACATTTGTTCATTTTTACAGAGATAATGCAGCCTGCAAACATGTATACTTGTATGTTAATTTTACTTGTAAATTGTGAAGCATGCATGACTCTCAAATTTTACAATAGCAAATTAACAAGGGACTCGCAAATTGACCTTTACTTCTCTCAGACTTAAAATAAATAAAAATACTCTTTGGAAATATCTGTTTCTTGTTACTGTGTAGCATGTTTGGCAAGCTTTTGCCATAGGCGGTTAAAACCATCCCAGCAAAAATAGGCTGTCCATTTAATTTTTTTCCCAGAAAAAGAGAGAAAATATTTCATGAAAGAAAAAAGTAACTTAATAGTTAAAAGAGTTAAAGAATCAATATTCTAAATTTATTTTTGAAGTTAAATAAATATAATTATGCATTTTATGAAAGAATACTAATTTTATATAAATAAATAGAAATCTTTATTATCTATTCATGTTTATACAATTAATGATTATTTACATAATAGAACTGTGGAGGCTCTAAATGAGTAAAGCATTTATGTAATGTGTTAGAAATTCAGATAAACAATTATATTCTGTAATAGACAAATACGAATTTGCCATTTTTTTCCTGATTTTTTCAATTTTTGCCACTGTCTTGGCAAAAATGCCAACCCTGCAGTGTAGCTCTAACAAGAAAGACCCTGGAACCAGGTTGTCAAGATAACGTGTCAGTTGACTTCATTTTAGAGAAGTCCGGTTCTTTTTTTCCTTTCTCATTCAATAGGTAAATCATAACACCACTTTTTCGAAACAACTTGACCTACGGGTTTTGGAACCTTCTTAAGCAGCAATTTTACACAGAAAATTTCTTATCAGAGCCTCACAGTACTACTCTATTTTACTAGCAATAGTCCAGTTGTAACCGTTATTTGTAAAGGATTAACTGTTTCATTTTCTACAATTAAACTTTCCTTTCATGGTTTATCAGTGTTTTAGAGTAAACGTGATAAAACTGTCACCAATTTTCTATATTTAAAAGTTTTGAAAGAAAGAAAAAGAGATAAAAATATAACATTTTTTAGAATATTCGTTTAAGGTAGCTGCTAGTAAAGGACTCCAAATAAAGCATCCATCAATAAGTATACAAGTCAGCATTCAAGTTTTTTTAAATTAAAAACTGACATGCATTTTTGAGTGACTCATAAAATGGTAGGTGAAAGGCAAATCCAGCATATAATCCTAATATTGATGAAAAACACCTTGAAAAGAAACTTATTCAATATCAGGATAGAAAAAGATTTAAAAATCATGCTAGAATATCAATGTTCTTTAATTTTTTAAGAATATTTATATAAAAAAAAATGTGTCAAGTAAAATAAAACAGCCAAATTATAAATATAAAATTACAATTTATTCATCCAAATAAATATTTACATGCTTTTATAATATAATCACATTTTTCATATAAAAAAGGACAGTAAAAATTAGTCATCTATGCTTACAAATAACAGCAGAAAATCACATTCGCATGTGAATAGTTATAAAGGTTATACATGAAATGTTGCAGTTTATTTTTTTTTTTATATATAAAAATTAATACAAACACAAGTTTTTGTTACACATAATGGAAAAAAAGTACAGTTGCTTTTTCTGGAAAGAAGGGACAAAAAAAAAAAAAAAAAAAAAAGCTTAATACTGTTTTTATTTAGTAGTAAGATCAGAGGAGCATATTCTTTAAAAACAAGTGATCAATGGAATGTTGATCTAATCAAAGCTGTGACAATTTTGATTTTCAACTGTTCAAAATTGTTCTATGAATGTTCATTTCAAACTATTTCCAAAAAAATTCTTTATAAAATTGTACCAATTAAAACTTATTGGAATATGCAAATACTAATTCATCACAGAACAGATAAAAATATTAATCTCAATTCCAATTACTAAATAAAAGCACCTAGTTTTTTGTTGTTGTCTTTACCACCACCACTGGTTTTCTTCCTTTCATGTTTTATTGAGCGAGGAAATAAAGATAATAAATTATAAAACTGTATTAAAAATTTCTTTATACACAAAATATAAAATTTTATACTAATAAATATGAACAATAACTTCCCTCGTTAATCTGAATATAATACAAGCTTTCTTTTCAAATCTAATCTTTCTATTAATGGTGTGATGTGGCAGACTAATTTTTTTAATCTTGCTATTTTGAATCTATAGCAGTGATTTTAAGACCCATAAAAATAAAGTGTACATTAATATTTAAGAAAATGGATATGGCATAAAAATCACTTCAAGGTTCAGGTTTATAACTTTTTTGATTGACCTTTGTATTTCACTGAGATTTTGTTTTGTGAGATTAAACTAAAATTTTTAGCACAATTTAAACATGCTTTAAAATGTAATATTTTCACTGCGTTAATTTTTAATCTAAGAATCAAAACAAATAATTTGCTCTTCTCTTTTATTTCAAATAATAATGCTGCCCGATTTGTTTTTATACAACTTCTTTTAACTTTAGCCAAAAACAATTTTTAAAGGCATAATTGCAATTTTCGACAAGCCAAAAAAAAAAAAGAAAGATTATATGGTAATAAGCAATTTCTCCTTTAGTAGGAATCAATGTTTGATTAGAAACATTATTACTATATCATACTATAGATAATTATTACAACACACAATTCCATACTCTTGTGACCTCATGTACAAAGTCAGTGAAGTTTAAAAACAATTTATACAAAAGATTAAGAAAACTTGCATCATTTTTACTAAATGTTACACAGAACTATGTAATAGGAAAAGAAAAAAGATTTCTCCACCAAACATATGGTTTAAAATATTCAAAATAGCAGGGGAAGAAATTGTAGTGTTTTCACATTCTTCGCACCAATAAAAAAATCATGCATATTCATGTAACAGCTTCCATTATTTAGCCATTCACATTTTAAAAATAAATAAATATTGGTTTACATAAGATAAAATGGAGTTATTAGATTGCATTCATATAGTTTACAATTTAAAGTTATGAAAACATTGGAAAAGTTCAAACTCAAGCCTATATCAGATGTACTCTCATAGCATAAATATGTCATATTCATCGTCTGGGTTGTGCATGTAGAACACTGCACCCAATATATATTACGGTTAATCATTTAAATTATTTTACATTATCATTTAGGGCCTCATAAGTTGCATCTTATGAAATAGTGGATTGGAAATTTCATGTGTGGAATAAAAGGAGGGGAGGTTGAATGCGGTTGTAAAAGTTTTAGATCCTAATTAAAGTACTATGTGGGTCGGATTATACCCGAACTAGGGGAAAAAAATTGTCCACCTGAAATGGAAGAAAATTGATCTATATTTTAATACAATTATGGAAAAATAGTCTACATTTATACCTCTAATATCAATTTTATCTTTTCTGTTGAAAAATGAGTATATATACAATATAGGACCCGTTATCCGGAATTCCAAAATCCGGAAGGACCTGAAATCTAGAAAAAAAAAAATGGTATTCGAAAATTTTCTGAACTTGTAAATGTTTACTAAAATTTTGCAGATTCCTGAATTTTTACAAACATTTTACAGACTTTTCATTTTTTTAAGTCTATTGTTTCAATATGTTAACCGCTAAAATAATATGTTACTGTGATGTAGGTGTGAGACCATGGAGCCCCTCCCTCTTCAAAATAAATAATTTTTCTAACAAATTTTATATTAAAATTAATTTATTATATGTTTTGTTTTAAAAATATTTCATCAGAAATTTCGCTCCCTCACCTCCCACTTTGAAAAAAATTTCTGACTATGCCACTGTGTTACTTGAACACACATAGAATAGCAGAGTTCTATTTATTTGTTTGTCCCCTACCTCCTGACACATTTCAGAATGATCTGGCCAGAATTTCTTGATTTTTTCCGTCAGAATTGACAAAAATAGGTTAAAATTGCCCAAATTTTGAAGAAAAACTCCTCGATTGTGTGAAATTTGCTTAGAGGAAAAAAAAAAAAAAAATGTATATATTTTTTCATATCCTAGATGTGAATGTTTCAAATTCATTATTTTAATGTTTTTGTAAAATTACTGTAATTCTGGATTTCGAAGTACCTGAAATCCAGGAAGCTTTTGGTCCCGGTATTTCCAGACAATGGGTCCTGTACTGCACTCATTAATATTCAAATATATAGTTTTTTCATTTAAAAAAAGTTTACAAAATTTTGGAAAATCAGATCAATCTGAAACAGTTAAAGTCAATCCAACCCACAATGAAAAAGATTAACATCGACCAGATGCAGGATTCTTAATTCTAATTATAGCTATCAGTCAATAAATAATTCTTTTAAGAAATGTCTAGGTGCAAAGATGCACAATCATAATCAGGGAAATAAAATAGGCATATAATATTGAAAAAGGATAATTTTTTTTCAGAGTAAATATGCATAAACTAATATGTGCTTATAGTTATCCCAAATTTGCTATTATTTAAATCAATTGGAGTTTTTGTATACATTCTACGGCATAGAATGAATTGCAGGTTTGCAGATTAATGGTACTTGACTGTACACATATCACACATCAAAACATAAATTTTTTAGAAGTGAACATTAAGTGTACATTTTTTTTAACAAGTATAAAATTATTGTACGCAGATTTAATAAAGTATAATTTTATTTATAAATTTCATTAAATTCTCACTCAAGATTGTGTAAATTATGTTTTTGCAAAACATAATTTACTGTTGCAGTTTAGATAATTTAGCAAAACCGCTCATGATTAAAGTGTTGAAAAATCAACTAAAGAGGCAAGAGCTTGTACAAATGGTTCTATGAAAATACATCTGATACAAACTGTACAACTTGAATCTCAGCTACTAACAACAATATGACATTAAAAGTTCTTCATCTCATCACAGTCACATGAAAACATTAAACATTTATGTAGAATGTTAACAAATCTTATATATTCAGGGTTAAGGTTATAAGTAACTGTTAAAGTTTTACAATATGGAATCACATTTACACAGACATTTTATTCAAAATTGCTTAGAAAAATAAAACACATATTCTTATTAAAATTGCATAAGGTAAGTACAGACAAACACGTTTTTTAAAAATACTTGTTTCTGTACATTCGTTTCTTTTACTGATGTTTTATTCAGAAGCAATATACAGAAATAATAATACTGATATTTTATTATATTTATTTAGATAATTATCGCTTGAATAGAAATTTACCCATTTTTATGCTTAATAATGTTTTTTTATTAAAAAAAAATTACTATTATTAACCTATAGAATATATATTTGTAAAATTTAAATAAAATACAAGATGCGTCTACAAAATTTGGTGAATAGTCCAAAATTTAACCAAGGAATGTGCATGAACATTGAAAAAATGGTTCCTGTCATCGAAACCACTATGTTCAAGCAGAGTTGCCTGCTGGAACCAATCGAATGGACTTTCCATGCGACACATCATGTCAAATGCAATGCATAAATATGAAGTTTTGCTACAAATTAGGGGAAACGGCAGTAGAGACCCATGCAATGTTGATACAAATGTACAGATCAGAAACAGTGAATAAAACAAGAACAATCCCTCCCGGAGAAAAGTGTCTGAATTCAACACTGCAAGCAAGTCAAAAGTGTGTTGTAGATAATGGATATTACTTTGAAGGGCAATAAAGATTGTTCTTTTGTACCTTTTGTTTTCTTTATTTTATGAGAATATTCATCAAACTTTTTAGGCACACTTTGTAGTAAAATGTTCTTGCCTTTTAACTTAAATAAACAGAAAAGTAAAATATTTGTATTTCTTATATGATTTCTTGTGTGATTGAATAAGTTAACTTTCAGATACAAATGCTATGCTCAAGAATGTATAATTATAGAAAAACTGCAAAATAATTTTTTTTCATTAAATATGAAATATTGGAGGATATATATGTTTTTCACTTAAACCATGAAAATAATATATTTAACACAGATTATTATGTATAATATTATTTACACAACTTCATTGTCTATGTATTTTACATGCAAGTAAATCACAGTAGTTGTTTCTTATACTATACTTTAAATAAGAGTAATGCACAAATATTGAAAACATATAAACTTAAGAAAATTGTGAAAAACCTTTTTTTTTTTTTTTTAAGAAAAGATTTTTAATAAATTGATAATCGCAATCGACTACAGTTGCATAACAGTGCTTGTTTTTAAGTACCATTATTTCTGAATAGAAATCCTTGCTTTATCCAATTGAAGAATACTGCAATTAAATAAAGCAAAGATTATTACTAAGAAATAATGGCACTAAAAAATAAGTATGTCTACACACGTTAAAATACCAATTTCAAGTAGCAGGAAAAAAGAAATACCCTGACAAACATATAGGAATGAATCATTTTTATTTTCCATGTATGCATTTTTCTTTCACTCCTAAATTTTATAGTTTTTAGTTATGCTGGTTTCACAGCAAATATAAATTTTGATATGAAGTTCAAGTACATAAATTCAAGAAAATTCTTTAAAAAATAATAGTTTAAAACTTAAGTGGGTACAAGTAAAACAAAAAGTAGTAAGTAAATTCAATAATAATAATAAAAATTAAAAAAACTTTGATTTCTAATTAGTTTTCAAATATTTCTAACAGAAACAATAAACGATTCATTGCCCTTTGTTAAAAGAATACTTTTAGATAAAAGGATTCAATCAATTAAAATAAAATTAAAATTTAATATTTCGACTTAAGGGGACTGGGAAAGCCCTATCTCTTCCATGTTAAATTCACCAACTTTATGTACCTTTTTCTCAGAAATGGTTAAAATAACATGATTTACGTATTTTAACAGACCATTTTCTTTCTAAGTGAAACTCAAAATTAATTATTTATTGAAAGTCATTTTTAAATTAGCATTTTTGGTAAGATTTCTCTGCCTAAAATAAATAAATCTTAACAAATCATTAAATCCCTGTGTGTATACAATATAACATAAGTATTAAAAATCCGAGTTCTTAAGTTTAACAGATATTGAAAAAAAAAGAACATGAAAAATCCAAGTTTTGAGAAAACGTCAATTAAAGATTTAAATGGCCACTAAGCTGTGAAGTACTGTTAAAAAGAATGAATAATTTCAACACTTATTTTTTTATTATATAAACATGTGTGACACATCGTTGGAAAGATAAAAGTTTAAACTATTTAATGGTATAAAAAAGTAAAAATCGATTTTTTGGCTGAATTTTGCTTTCCCGGTCCCCTTGTTCAAGGAACCAGTTTACTGTGCAATTAGAGAGATGTTAAGTGTACAGGTTAGCAATTAGATTAGGGCTCGGCAACCTATGGGTCACCGAGTGACTCATTTTATAATTTCAAGTGACCCCCTTGAGTTCCGAAAGAAAAGTATAACATATAAAAAGAAATTATAAAGCATAAATATAAGACAAAAACTTGAATACATAAAAAAATCAACTGAAAATAAATAGTAACAATAACATCTTTGTTTGATTACAAAGTTGTAGTAACGAATGCAGCGAATGGATGTACGAAGGTGCGACAGAAGGCAACTCTCAATCACTGCCTTTGATACATTCGCCATGACTTCACCTTTTGTTGAATGAAAAGTCTGCTTGAGCTACTGTTACAATTAGGCAGTTAGTCACCTCTTTGGTGGTTAGGAGCCTTAGTTTACTTAGTTCACTCTCAGTTGAGGATCTTGTTCAGTAGCAAATGAATACTGATGTAATTTTATTATACTTACACAGTGAAATAATTATCATTATTAAAACAAATTGATTTTGAAAGTTCAGCATTATGTACGGATAAATTTAAAACATTGCGAAAAGATTTAGAAAAATCAGAAAATTATGATCTTACCACAATATCAACATGTTAGGCATTACTTTTTACAAAGTTTCCATCTCTGAAGAAAATTGGCTTTGCCATTTTGTTCGCATTCAGTTCAACCTGTAAATGTGAGCAAATATTTTCACACATGAAATTTATTTTAAATAATAACGGGAGCAGCTTAACTACAGAAAATTCAAATGCTTGTATTTGTCTTAAGATGAATAACTATAAGCCAAACTTGACTGGATTCACGTCACAAGTTTAGCATCAGGGGAGCCATTGATATCGAAGAGAAAAGTAAATTCATTCAGTTAAGTTTCTTTTTATAATAATTTTAATTTTTATGTTTAAAGTTTGAAAAAGCCTATTTTAATTATTTTCCCAATAAAATCTATCTAATTATTCACCAAAAAAGACTGTTTTAAAATGGAAATACCACTGACCCAAAATGTCTTCTTAATACACGCATTTTGGTTGATTGTGACCTGCAGCTAGAAAAGGTTGCCGACCCCTGAATTAGATTCTTTAAAGTATAATTCACACATAGCAGAATTGTAGTATTCTAAATAAGCAAATTTACCAAATAAATATTTTAAATAAATAATTATAATGTAACAGCGAAAAGAATGCTTGGTTTGGCAAACACACAAACAGGGGGAGAAAAAGGTATTAAAAAAGCTTACACAATTCAATTGATGACAGTTTATATAAATGGCAAATATGTCATGGTGATCTTTTATGATATATATGGATGAAGCGCAATTAAAAAGTTTCTGTTCAACACAGCTACAATAACAACTTACATTTAATTATTATATATATCTTTAAATAACAAGCAAAATAAAAAGTTCTCAAAACAAAAATATAATTTTGTTTTCCACAAAACAAAACACATAAATAAAAACAAATTTACCATAAAATTCTGGAAACATGTGGATGCAAACCTATATTCCACATAATGAAATAACTCTTTGAAGCTTTTATGCAGTGCTGTAGTTGGGTGGGAATGCCGTTCCCAGGAATATGTGGTTTGTTACTGTAAAAAAAAAAAAAAAAAGATATAGCATACGAGCACAAACCTTTTTTTTTTTTTTTCCCAAGCAAAACGATAATTTATGCTAATTTTAAGGCCCATTTCCATTCACCAAGAAAGGGGTATTCGACGAATTAGATCTCTTCAAGTCACCGTTCTGCTCCCTGAATAATAGGTCTGAGTGTTGACACAAAAATGGCGGCTATCGTAGGCAGATTTTGTTTAACATATGTATGTCCCCTTAAATTTGGACACCGGTATTTTATAAAAGATTTCTTTGACTTGTTTAATCTCAGAAAAATAAAGCGAAAAAAAACTTAAAAAAATTATTGGTACCAAAATTTAAGGGACCGTGCAGACGCTGAAAAAAATCCACCTTTGGCAGCCGCCATTTTTGTATCGGCACTCACGCCTAGTATTCAGGGGGCGGTGGTTCTGCGCTGAGTGACGTCAGCTGCGTTATTCTTATTGGATTTCTTATTTCAATCAAATTTTGATTCATAATGGAAAATATTACTATGAGATTGATTAAATGTTGCTTTTAGATGAATGCTATACAAATACAGTACTATAGAAACTAGAATATAATAATTACAACTATTAATTAAAGAAAGTCAGCTTTTGGCTAAATGTTTTAAACTGGCTTCTGACTTAGCAAATATCCAGTAGCATCAACATCTACTCTATGAAAAGGTGAGTTCCTACAAATGTTTTTTTCCAATTACAGCACTGCTTTTATGGTTGTAACATACATAAAAATAATGAATAATAGAAATCATTATTAAAACACAAAATATAAGCAGTCTACCACATTAAATATTAACTTTCAAGTTACTTCAATTGTAGATATACAGACTTTTCAAATGCCATTAATAATAATAAACCAATATGGGCAAAGGAGAAGGTGTGTGAATCTACAAATTTTAATTATTCACTGATATAAAAAGTTCCCACTGTACTTTAAATGCAATCCATTTATTTTTTTAGCAGTTCTAAATTATCATCATAATTTTTATTTTTTCAAACTAATAAGGGTATTTTAGATTTTGTTGATGAATTTTTTTTACATAGTGAATTGACAAGATACTTTTTGTAAAAGCAAGTTATAATGCCAATAATTTTATTAGATAAAAAAAAATTAAGTGCTCAAAATTATTAGCACTATTTTTTTTTTACTAAGCAGAACATTTACTAGTAATATCAGATTTAAAAAAAAAAAAAAAATGCATCAATTATATTTTCCTTTTCATTAAATAAATGAGATGATAATCAATACATATTAAAACATTTGTGTGTATGTTTGATAGATGACCGAAATTATGAATTACTGTAAAATTTAACTGTACAATATAAATTTTAATAGTCAAAGCCAGTGGCTGTAATAAAAAGCCAGTTTCAGTTCTTTTTTTTTTTTTTTTTTTTTTTTTTTTTTAATGTCCTAAAAGATACAATGAATGACATGGTGGCAAAAATAGACTAACCAAATTCATCAAATTTATTACAGAGTCAGAGAATACAGAAGGAAGGCTATGTAAAAATACAACTCACAAAAAAAAATTACAAATTTGCAGAATGTTTTAGAGAACTAAATAAAAGAATTCTTTTCATCGATTGATATAAATAACAAAAAATTTACTAAGTCACAACAATGTCATGAACACTGAGAATTTTACTGAGTAAAAGTCATAACAGTGTTCAATCATAAAAATTAATATGTTTTTTAGCTAATTGATAGGTACTTTACTTGAAGACGTAGTATTAAGAAATTTGCTAATAAATTTCTAATTACTGGATAAGCTGCTAAGTAAAAATTGATTTACTCTGTCAATGGATTTGTTGGATTTTTTAACAAGTATTTTTTTTTAATTCATTAAATGATCAATGAATAAGATTTTAAAAATAAACTTCTTATGAATAAATTTACCCTCTCCCACATATTTATATTTCATGCATTATTCGCAAAATTTAAAGTATTTTTCTCTTCAGCAAAAGAAAATATATATATATATATATTAAACATATTTACATGCATATATACATAATAAAATCTAATCTAATGAATGAACATATAGCAAAAACATTTATAATTGGTGGTGAAGGAATTTTCAGAAAATCTTAATCACTATGTACTTAAGGCTGTTCTCAAACCCAAAGGGGCAACTTTATGACACAAGTTTTAATTCATTTTTGTTCGGAAATGCATGAAATTGTGAGGTGTTGTTATTCAGAAACTATATAATCGAAAGATATTTTCTATTTTTTGGTAAAAGCAAAAGATCTTTCAAAAATACTGTCAAAGTTGACGTTTTGAATCGAATTTCTGCACAAAAGGAGAAATACCAGTCAGCAAAGGGAGAAAAAGCCAGTTATCATGTGACACAAAATCACTTATAACTCAATAAATAATTTATTCATCAAAAAAACGTAAAATGCCTTTTGATTCCAAATCGCTTCCATAATCAGCTCTGCCAATTGTGTACCTTTACTTTTAAAAATGAGTCAGTAAATGTGTCAGAAAGTTTCAGGCTTGGGTAGCAGTAAACTTCAGAACCAACTTACCAAAAAAAATCAAAATACAACATAAACGCTGTTCAGGTGCATAGTACTTATAAGCTTTGATGGACACTGGCTAACATTTAAATATTCATTAAAAATAAAGAAGTACCAGAGATTAACTTCAATCAATTCTGTCACAAATTAAGCACTAATAAGTCTAAACTTATTTATATATATCTAGGCATTTCATATGATAAAGGATGATTTTGCCAAAACATTTTGGTCAAATAATTGCATTTGCCAACTATTTCAAATTTTATACTACCATGGACATATATTTATGCAATTCAGATCTAAGCATTTTCTAAAAATGTCAGTGCTTATACTTTGTGCAGACTTTGAACAGAAACTTTTTGAGTTTTCTATAACTAAAAATACAAATAATACAAGAAAGTACAGGGTAAGTAAAATATAAAATATCAACAGCATAGTTTTTAAAACTTTGAGCCATAAATAACTTTTAGTACATAATTTTTAAATATACATTTGTGAAAGACTTTATTTCTGTTGCTAGCTGCAACAGCAAAGATTGTTTTCTCAATTGTAGACAATGATACATAAATTTCAAACAAGTACTCAATGTGCTTTAAGTAGCACCACAGCACACATAACAAAGATAAATTAAGTGATGAAAAATTAAAATGGAAACTAATACAGTGCTATCAATAATAATATAATGGTACACAAATAAATCCATATTCTGATCTATCTTTATTTTATTTTTTAAGAACACAGGTCCCTAAGCTAACAAGTAAAATTTTAAATTTATAATAATAGTTGTTAACACCTTATAAATGCTATATTGATTAGATTCAATTTTCGCTTATAGAAACTAATAGGGGAAGAGGAGGGGAAAAAAGGATAAAATATGCATAAAGGGGAAAATATCTGCTTGATAAAACAAAATATAGTAATGTTTTCAAGCATAAGGAGCTGTACATATATAACGTTATCATTTCAGGGGAGAGGAGGGGTCTAGCACTTGATATCGTACGATATCTCAAGGGGGGGGGGGTTGCCTTTTGATATCGTTATGACTTTTGACCCAACCAAAATTTTACTTCTTTTGTTAACTTTTTCTTTGCATCAAAATTGTCTGTGAATATTTTTTTTTTTTTTGTGTGTGTCATATCAACATTTATGAAAATACAAAGTTATAAAACAATTAAATGGTTACAAAATCATTTTTCCAAAATTTGGAAAATCACAACATTTAGCATTCCTATTATTTTATCATATGCACATATGACATTTTGTTAGAAAAATGAGGATCGAATAGGTACATGTTATGTTCACTAAAAAAAAAAAAAAAAAAAAAAAAAAAAAAAGATGGAGAAGAATGTTATCCACCTGTTTTGTTGAAGAAAAGTTTTGCTTACTCCCTCACTGTGCAAGGGCCTATTTGATGTAAAGTTATAACTATTAGTTATAAACTATTTGATATAAAGTTATTTCATATATAATAGTGATATTTTATTGTCTTCTCTTCATTTAAATAAGTAAACTCTGTGAATAATAAATGTATAACCATATCTATATATTCATTGCAAACGTATAAAAAGAAAAAGAAAGAAAAATTGCAAAACTAAAAAGAATTTTTAGACACTGATAACAATATCATTATAAGGAGAGGGGGGTACGAAATTTCCAAAAAGTTGATAGCATTATATATGTACAGCCCTAATGTAAATTAATAATGAATAAGAAAAAGTTACATTATGCCTGTATTAATAAATCAAAAAGTAATTTTTTGCAAAAAAAAAAAAAAAAAAATTATATGTTGATATACAACAATACTTTTTCTCCTAAAATTTTAGGCCTATAAAGCAAAACCTACAGCATACCTGGAGTATTAGATTTTGCTTTAAAATAACCAAATATAGAAGTTGTAAGTGAAATAAATTAATATACATGTCATAATTTGTGTATCATGGGCAAAACACATGGTAATTACTCACTTTTGTATTTTCTGTCATCACAATACCAAGAAAAAGCCTTAATCTAAATAAGCATAATTAAACTGTATATAAAGTCAAAACTTGCCAAATAAAAATACATCATTAGGCTGGTATCAGATAACTAACAAATTATAAAACTTTCTTTTTAATAATGGAGATAATATATGAGAAGTTGGTAAACAAAGTAATTTAGATTAAACATCTTTTTTTTCTCTTTGGGCCAGGATGTCTACAAAATATTTCTTTTCTAATTCACAGAATGCACACCATTATATTAGTACGCTTTTTATATACAAAATATAATTTTTTTTCATTTTTTTTTTTCTATCAAAAACAGAAAAGACATACAAATACAGTAACTAAGTGGTTAAATTATTTAATAAAATTCACAAAATGTACATAATTTTTATAAAATAACAAGCACTATTTAGTTTCCATTTCAATTTAAAAAACAAAAAACAACAATGACAACAAAATTCTTACAAAAATTGGCACATAAAAAAATGAGTTTTTGATTAAGTCAAAAATTTATCACTTTGATAACTAAAATACTATAAAAAATCTATCTGATTTCATTGATAACTGGACTCCATAAAAAAAGTACAATATTTTGTTACAAATATGATGGTTTCAAAAAGTATTGAGAAACAGTGTTTCTCATGACTAGAAATATAAATAAAAATATAGGTAAATACATATTTATTGCATAAAAATACTAAAAAATCACATTTTCATGAAACTTAAAATTGTTTTAGTACTAGAATGTCAATATTGGATCTTGTCTTGAATCTAAAAGATCTGAAACATAAAATAAATGCATCATTATACATAAATATGTCTACTGAAATAGTAATGAAACACAAAAGAAAAATCATGATGCAAAAATTTTGTCATAACGCAGTTGACATGGCCCTTCAGCAATTTCCGTCAATAAGCAGAAATATGCATGAATTCTTTAGTGCAGCCCTGCATATGATCTATAAAATTTATACACATCAAATAATATGCAAAAAATTAGCTTAATAATGCATATCCCAATTGAATGACTTATAGCAATTATTGCTCATAGACAATACTATATCTGAATTCTTTAGTGTGTTCCTGTAAATCAAGCATATCAAACATGCAGCCCGTGGGCCACTGTTGGCCCACCAACCACTTATCTGTGTCCTGCGAAGACTTTGTCATTTTATATTTGTTTTATTTAAGCATTAGAACATGCATGCTTACGATACACTTTGGATGAACACACTTTCACCAATACTGGTCTTAGAGATGGCAAACAAATGAAAGATATATAAGTCTTATTTAACTGTGGTGATTTTAAATTCTGATGTCAAATTAATTTTATAGCCTTTGCCTAGTGCCTAGCATTGGTCAAGATTTTCCAGGGACATTTTGGATTGCATTATATTACAAAAATCATCCAAGAGGAAAATTTTTAAAAATACATTAAAAAATGATTTCCATAGAAGATTTTTGAATTTCAAGAAACATGAAAATCTGTTTCCTTCAACTCTAATAATGCATGTTCAAATTATTGCTCAGAATTTATTACTGCAGCTAATCAATATTCGGCACAATTCCATATTAGTACCTATATATATGGAGTTTTCAAATTTCTGTATTTATTCATCAATCAACTAATTTTTTGAAACACAGTATGCAATCTTTTGTAATGTTTGAAGTTAAATAAACATAATTAGAAACAGAAAAATGCATTTAATAAATTAAATCAAATAAGTAGCGAATATATATATGACATTTCATTAAATAAATTTTCTGATTCAAAATACGTTTATTATTTTTTACTTCGAGAAAACATGGAAGATTGACAGCTATATGCCTTTGCTAAATCCAGATTAGCTTGTACAAGCATTTTTTAAAATAAACGTAATTCATAATATCCAATTAATTTTTTTTTTTTTTTTTTCTGGTTGATGAAAAGTAATTTTGAGTATTTTTTCGAAAAATGATATAAAATAGAATATGGACTTAATGTTGGAACTCTGCATTAAAATTTCTTTAACATGGCTGTGTTTTGTACAGAAATTTTTTTTCTGTGCAATGGTAATATTATTATCTTTTTCTTTTTTTTTTTAATATGGCCCGCTGCTTTGTATATTAATTCTTAATTTGGCCCACGGCGGTAAATGAGTTTGACATGCCTGCCGTAAATAGATGACAAATGCTATGCAAACCGTATTCTATAGTAAGCATCTTGTAGTGCACCTCAATTGATGTTCATCAATTTGAATAGGTTTTTAATAATGTAACATCATTAAAACACACTGTAAATAATTTTCCCCAATAAATACTTCAGTTCTGAAGATAAAATACAACTACGGATACACATTCATTGATTTTGTACAAACAAAATGACACAATGGATGACAAAAGGAGCCCTATTTCTGAAATTGATAGTTTAGAGGGCTGGTAATTTAGGTTCACAAATATGAATTTAAAATGACTAATACCCTTAAAATATCCATTTTATTATTAATAACCTAAATTCCAAATTTAAAGTCTTTAATTAAGTGAATGATCTACAAATCGTCAAAATTTCTTATTGTAAAGCATTTAAGTTAAATAATTCTGAAAATTTCTTACTTTCTTGGACACACTCTCTGGAAGGCATTTCGCAAACTCATATGAAAATAAAATTTATTTTATGAGGAAATAAGCATCAGTGTTGCAATTTATTGGTTCTGATCCAAAGCCAAAAACATTCAGCTGTATAGAAGTAAAGCAAAAATTAAAAAAATAATAATAATTTTAGTTTTTATGAGGAAATAATTGGAACCTCAGAAGAGGATAAACCATATCACATAACGGAATTTTCTTGAATGGCCCTGTAAACGAATTAGAAGTGTTACATACATCATTTTTAATACTGAACATATCTTGGTAAACCACAATAACATATATGAATTACAAAACAATCTAGCTGCATTTATGTGAGTTTGAGTATGGGCAGACCAGACAGACAAACAAACTGAATTCATAAATACTGTTCAACTAAATATATTAAAATAATTTATTTAATAAAATAACATATGGCTCAAATATAACAAGTGGGATACATAGGATTTTTCATAAAAATTATACCTATATACTATTATGACAAGCAATTTTCTTGGGTGTAGAGAAGAAAAGTAAATAAATATAGTTGGAAAGATGAGATTTAAAAACTTTCTGGAATTAAAATGTCTCTTTAATCGGACAAAAATTATAAATAATGCATGCAAAACTATATTTACCAGCTATGATGGAATGCCAAGGCAGTGTAATGTATGTGAGGTACGCATGGAGAGCGGGAGAACTAGCTCTTCGAGATTCCTTCCAAAAATGGTAAGCCTGATCAAATCCCCTCAATTTCCACAATCTGTTGTATGTTGGATCATCAAGCTCTGAAATAACAATGAATCAAAAGGAATGGATAAACAACATAAAATATAACTAGAGAACAGGAATTCTGCTTTTTCAGAATTTAGTGTCGCCCCCCGGACATTTCCATTACTTCATTTTCTTCTGATGGACTGATGGCTTCTATTATTATGAAACAGCCATTATAAATGGAGCGTTAGGTGAAGATGAAAGAGCAGTCATAAAAAGTTAGAACTCTGATTTTCTGGTCAGAATAGGGGAAAAAATGTTTTTTTATTCTGACCATTTTTTCCCCCCATTCTGACCAGAAAATCAAAGTTTTAACTTTTTACGGCTGCTCTTTCATCTTCACCTAATGCTTCATTTATAATGGCTGTTTCATAATAATAGAAGCCACCTGTCCATCAGAAGAAAATAGCTCGATTAAGCAGGACTCTACTGCAGTACAAAACATATTTCAATTTTAAGACTTAAAGCGCACATTTTATGTAAAATGACGTCATTCCGCTTAAGAATTCCACATTTACAATCAACTCTTAAACATCTACAGTAAAGCATGGATAGCACATCACTATTACGAAATAATGCACAAATGCAGCAAAAAGATGCTATCATTCAAGAAAATCGACAAAAAAAAAAAAAAAAAATGGCTATCTAATGATTCATAGATACCTAAAATTAAATATAGTTTATAATAGCTCCATTGTTTTAACAGAAATCATTCGTTTATATTTTTTTCAAAATAGCACATATTTTAATGACATTTTCTTTCGGTTGTTATGAGAAAATGGCAACAAAAATATATAATTACTATTTTAGAACTACTTACTCTAAAAACTACAAAAAAATTAATATTTCAAAAATAAATGGAAATGCAGTTTTCAAAGAAAATGCATTTAAAAGAACTTTTTTTTCCCAATATGACAGTATAAAAATAAAAAATGTGCGATGCTTAGAAGTTTCAAAAATTGGTATAGAGTATTTAATCGTACTGCTTCGTTTTACGGCTGACTTCTGTAAGGTAACATTATTTTATGGAATACACAAAATAAGCTGAGAGAAAGAAATGGCATACCGTATCGGTTGCTAACAAGGTATTTTTGCTATGGTGAGACAAAAACAGTAAAAACACTAATCTGAAAAACATAAAACAAAGTTACATGATACATGTATATAGGAGGAAATCTTATTTTCACCCAGATCAAGGTCATAAGAAAAAACACTGCTACAATTCCAGAATTAATTAAATAACAGCTCTTTTTGCCAGATTCTTAGTAGTAGAGAAGAGTTATTCTGGCATGGACAGAACTGAAAACAGATATCAATTCTTTTATGTAAATCTAAGATAAGAAAAGAGTACTGAATACCTGCCAAGCAATAAAGCTGTCACTGCAAAGAAGAGTTCTAATGAAATGCATGACATGAAGGAAAAAAAATAATGCCATCAATCCCCACAAACACAAGAGGAATGGAAGAGATAATAAAAATATCTGGAACACTGACTCAGACTGAAATATCAAAGAATGATTATGCAGAGACAAATAAGTTTACCCAAGTCCGAATGCACCTGGCTCTCAGATTTTTGATTCTTTGTTATTTCATATTAAATGGAAATACTCACATATTTGTCAAACTTCTTTTTGCAAGCAATTTTGAGCCACATATAAAGTAATCCAAATTCAATTTTTCAGTGAAATATGTAAATAGTCCCTTTCCTGCCAAAAATGAGGACTTTACTTTTTATGAACAGATAATTATTTCCTACCTAAAAAACATCCAATGTTATATTTTATATCTTTGTACTGAGAAAATCCACAGGAATTGTTTAAAAAAATTTATTTTTAAATGGAAATAATTTAAATTTACATAATTTTTTAAATGCAATAAGTAAATGACAATTTTTTGAAGGTTAAAATAAAATTATGTGATTTTTTTTTTTTTTTTTTTTTTGGGGGGGGGGGGCGTTGGGTTTCTACAGCATACTTTTATTACCAAAAAGTCTAGTTATGATGACAGAGTTCTTTTGTAAGTGAGGCATAAGAGATTTCATCACATTTAATAGGCTGAAATTTTTAGGCTGTTTATTTATTTTTTCTTTTGCAATGACATTTTTCATTATTTAGCTTTTCAATTTATCTTTTCAGCGAAAAAGGAAAACGAACCTGCCTCATTTGACTATGGCTGAGCCTAGGCTTTAATTTTTTCCCAGCAGGCTCAGGCCAGGCGAATTTGCTAGTTCAAACCAGAAAATACAGCTGCTGTTGATTTTTATTACACTATTCTAGTACATTCAGTTAAGATTTGTGCTGCATGCCAGCATCTAAAGTAGTTGTTATTTTTATTATGAAACATTAGGCAGGAATCAGAAAATGAACTCTGACTGAATATTTGACGATTGATTCTTAGTTTATGGGATAGCTGTAATTTAAAAAAAAAAAAAAAAAAAAAACAACCAGAGCAAAAGACAATGGCTACAACAAGAAGTTCTTAAGGTAGAAGGGAAAAAAATGCAATGAGAGAAAAGTTGTTTATTAGTCCCCAGTATGCTATTTCTTTCTCCCAGCAAATAAAGTGTCGTCTCCAAAAAATAACGTTCCATTGTATAAGCCAGCCGTAAAACAAAGCAGATGTATCATTGTACTGTTAAATATTCTACTGCAATTTTTTAAACTTCTAAGCATCACACATTTTCAATTTTTATGCCGTTGTACTGGGGGAAAAAAGTACTTTTAAATGCAATTTGTTTGAAAACTGCATCTCCATTTATTTTTGAGATATTAATCTTTTTGTAGTTTTTAGCATCATTTGTTTAATTTTGGCAATTCAAGTACTTCATTTCTGTAGAAAGTAAAAGAAAAATAGTTGGAAAATAGCAATAATATCTTTTCGTTGCCATTTTCCCATAAAAACTGAAAAAAAAAATGTACTTAAAATATGTGCTATTTTGAAAAAATATAAATGAATGATTTCTGATAAAACATGGAGCTATTATAAACTAAATTTAATTTTAAGTATCTATATTAATATTACAAACAACTGAAAGCATATAAATCATTAGATAGCCATTTTTTTATTTATTTATTTATTTTTTTTTTGGTCGAGTTTCTTGAATGACGATATCTCTTTTTTTGGATTTGTATATTACTCAGTGATAGTGAGGTCTGTAGATGTTGTGTAATACTGTATCGCAAATGAGGAATTCTTCAGCAGATGCAGATGATGTCATTTTATATAACAGTATGTGTTTTAAGTCTTAAAGCTGAAATATGTTTTGTACTATCTATCTATCTCTCTCTCTCTCTCTCTCTATATATATATATATATATATATATATATATATTTTTTCATTGGGGGCGACACTAAATTTTGAAAAAGCAGAATTCCTGTTTTCTAGTTTCTTGCAATTACTGCTATCTATTAAAAAAAAAAAAAAAAAAAAAAAAAAAAAAAAGATTGGTGAAGAAGTTTATGAAGCCTCTCAATTAAGAAAATTTCAAGTAATTATGCTGTCAGAAAATCCATTTGCCAGTGCCAAGTAGATTTACGTAATTCCACACCCTTGATAATACGCATATGTAAAATATGGAGATTTCAAAGAGGAATAGGAGAAAATGTTCACTAAGATGCAAAAAAAATTAAACTTAGATTTGGGTGAAGTGAAATGTAAAAATTATTGAAGACTACTACAGGATATTACTGAGGATATCATCTTCAGAAACCGAAGCGCCCTCAAAGAAGTTTACAAAAATAAACACTTCCACTAAGATAATAATGCTTTCTACATAACATTTTATACTTATAGGCATTTTTAATATTTTAACAAATATTTTAACATTCTACTAGTATTGAAAATTAACATTAAAATATTAAAAACACATTACACAATTTCATTTTTAGCCTTCAGTGACTGCTTCAAACTTCTCAAATATGACTATTATGGAGAAAAAACTAATCCTGCTTTTAGTTTCAACATACCAAAAAACAAAAAAGAACAGTTAATATTATTAAATCAAATTAAAACACTTTTTTGGTACTTTTACATTATAACAACACTATGCCAAAATGTATGTTAATGCACCATTTATTTTAACCCTGACTGTTTAAAGCATTTTTATTGCAAACCTTGCCAAACATTCTGACTCGTTATTTATTGAGTGTGAATCTTTTCTTTTAAATTATCATTATTTAATCGCAACCAGGAAAAGCATTTTAATTTGCAAGTTTTCAAATTGAATTTTTTTTTTTTTTTTTTTTTTGGATTATAACTTACAGTTTTTACTGACTCTGAAGTGGATTTTACAATTTGGTATGTACCTGTTAATGAGGAAGCTGCAATAAAAATTATGTCAGTACTATGGAATTATACATAAAAGAAGTTTTGTTAAAAAATACCCATCAAATTATAGATGAATTTGGATTTTTATCCACAATGGAAATGTAGACGATCATTCCAAAAAAATATACAAATATAAAAGAAAACATGGTTTGAAACATTGCAATTGCCATTTCTTAATAAAGCTTTGAGATTTATATATTTGTGGTGCCAAAAGCTGACTTTGAGTTTTGTGAACTTCAACTCTAAATGCACCACAAACGACAGAGTAGACTGGAACAGTCATAAGAGATAAGTTTCCGTCAATTTTTGTGCTTACAATTAAATAAAAATAATAATAATAATGTTCCTTTTACGCCAACTATTACGTTTGGCAACAATGTTGCTGGTATATAGAAAAAGTAACCTTTTTAGGCTCACAGGCTATCAAAGCCTGGGAGCTAATGTGCCCGCAGGTTCTGTTTGTACGTACATATGTATGTATGTACATAATACAATAACTCTTGATAGAAATATCCGATTTGCTTCAAATTTTTGATACAGGTTCATTCTGATAAAGCACTTCCCTGATTAGTTTTGGGAGTTCATTGGTTAAGTATAAAAGCGAAGAATGTGGGCTAACACCTTCCCCCCCTTAATGTAAATAAATGGTTTTTTCATGCAGAATTATCCAATTTGCTTCAAATTTGGTACACCGGTTTATTCTGATAAGGCACTTCCCTGATTAGATTTGGAGGTTCATTGGTTAAGTATAAAGGGAGAAAACAAATGGCTAACTTCCCCCTTAATTTAGATAAATGGGTTTTTCATGTAGAATTACCTGATTTGCTTCAAATTTGGTATACCGGTTCATTCTGATAAGGTGCGTCCCTGATTACACTTGGAGGTTCATTGGTTAAGTATAAAGGGGGGAAATGTGGAGCTAATCCCCACCCCCTTAATTTAACTAAATGGGGTTTTTTTTGTCGATTTCTTTATTTTTCGAGAGGCATTATTCTTTGAAATAAGAGTATAATATACAATTAGTGTGAATATCGTGTGAGCTCAATGCCATCAGTTTAACTAGGCACTTTTTATTTAAGACTTATGTTATTGTTTTAAATCATGGCAGATAATTAGTTACTATAAATTATAAATATATTAGTTACTATAATTTAACTACTTGTTACTATTGATTACCAGTTTTAAAATGATAACAAAAATAATTTAGGGACAATGTGTTATGATACAAGAGCAAAATTAAATACAAAACAATGTACAACAAATGATGTGTTAATAATATCATTATTCTCTAAATGTCATATCTGTTGTCTTACCATCTAAGGATCCATCCATGTCCTTATCCCTTTTAGAAGAACCTTTAAACATATTTTCTTCAGATTTTGTTTTTCTCGGTCTAGGCTGGAAAGGTTTTAATTTTTTTGAAATCCCCCTATTTTTACGCTTAGAAGCCTTCAAGAAAACTTTATTTGTGTCTGGCAAAGGAAAATAAAATAACTCAAGAGTAATTATAAAAAAAGAGAGAGTGAAGGAAAAATAATATGACATACATAAGGAACAACATGTAACAAATAAAAAGAAAAAAAAATAATAAAGGTAATGAGAAAATAGGATGAAAACAAAATCAGAAATATAAAAATACTAAAAATGAGACTAAAGCACATGCAAAAACCATGAACAAAAAAATTAATGCAGAAACCTGAGAAACCTTCATATGTCTGATTAGAATTAAAAAGTAAGAAAATAAATAAAATAACTGCCAGTTTCACAAGTAATGTTACTTATTTTTTACAAACACATTAACTCATGAGATACCATAACTTAAATCATCACATGCAAAGTATTAGGCTATCATCATACCTAAAATTACTGGTTAGCCAGTTCTACAAATTACTACCTTAATTGTTAAATAGATCTTTAATGTATAGAGACACTTTTAATGAATATTCTGATTCAATTAGATACAGAAAATTATTTATAGATAAATAATTTAGCCACTAAAATTAATCTGATAAATCCTAAATAAGTAAGCATCTTCACTAGGCATTACAAAATAAGACAGAATATACTTCATTTACAGCCCCCCCCCCCCCTCCACCTCCACTTTTTCTCTATAAAAAAGGGGTATAAATACAAAAAATAATAATTTTGGCTTAATCTATTTATTTATTTACATTAGAATTTTATAATAAAGTAAGATCTTAAAAGATTTGTATATTTTATAGTTTTTTTAAGATTCTTAAATAAGCCAAAGAGTTCAAAATCATAATCTCCTATTTTATATTAATCTTACAGGAAGGTACTTAATACAACTGGACTAAGTAGACATGTAAATGCTCAAAATAATTCATTTACAGAAGTACAAAATAATTCATTTACAGGTTTAACCAAAACCATGCAGCTATAAGCAAGGCAAATTTCTGATTAAGTATAAAGCATCGCTTCAATTTACAAAATCATACAAATTTAAAATAACCATTAAAATTTTTTTATCAGATAACAAATCAGAGAAATTAACTGCTACAACTATTGGTACATTTTATGAAGAATTGGTTAATATGTAAAACTGAAAATAAACATTGGAATTAATATCAATGTATGAATAATAATAACTAAATTACTTTATGTTTATCAAACTATCAATATTTTCTCATTCTATTTTATACAAAAAGTGATTGTTTTTTAAAAAAAGGTGCCTTTTACAGTTCCAGTAGACTTTGAACTCATGACAGATTTCTTTTTTGTATCTCTTTCTAAATTAAAAAGGTCGCCATTTTAAAACAAGATGTCGGATGAAGCTGGTCAATGAGCTTGGCCGAGACCTTGGTATGTCCTGTTAACATGCTTAGTTGCATCGAAATTAGTTAATAAATATGCATGTTATCGCATGGCAAATATGAGATTACTTCAAAATGTCAGCCAGCCTAGAAATTCAAACTGTTACATCTCAGCCATTTTTTAGGGTTCCGTACTTAAAATGTGAAAACGGAACTATTATAGGATCATTCCTGTGTCTGTCTGTCAGTCACAGCCATTTTACTCGTAAACTATGGAATGTGGAAAGTTCAAATTGGGGGAAGTAATAAAGACTATTGACCCACATATTTACAGATTATTAAACATTCACAAATATATTTAGGAAAAATGCAGAGGGGATAATTAAGTGACTTGAAAAAAAAATCTTTTCTTTGTATATCGTGTGGGGTATCGTGGGAAATATTTCGTAATGCTAAACTCAAAAATACATTTCTTTTAATTTTAGGTATATTTTCAGAGATATCGTCAAAAATGTAGTGCAAAAATGTCTCCCCCCCCCCACTTATTTATTTCCGAATCTACAGAAACTAAAATTGTGAAAAAATTAGAAGGAGTAGGCGGTAATTTAAACCTTGCAGGAAAATTATTACCCTCGGTCATATAGTTTTTGAGAAAAGCACATTTTCCGTTACACACAAATTTCAATTTGCGGGCATTCAGCAAACGCGTTGAGGAGTGCTGGAGGTACCCATCGTAGGAGAAGTATAAAAGCATTGTTGATAATGATTTTTGAAAAAAATCCTTGGAAATTAGCAGAAATCAAAACCTTTAAAGTTACAGACGGTTTGGACATACATAATGACAGGGACGGCATACTCTATGTACCATCGGCTTTTAAAGCCTAGATAACAACTTTTAATGATGCATTTGTGTAATGCAATGCCCAGTAGCAGTATAAAAGCAATAAACATCAAATTGTTAAAAACAGGCTAATTTAGTTAGAATTAATCACATAAATACTATGGGATTCGCGACTACTTTCTATTAAGTGGATCTCTCAATACACCACCTGTGTCTTTAAAAGTTAATTAAAAACCTATCTGGAAAAACATGGCATGGACCAAGGTGGCGTTGCAACTTTGCGACCATCCTTTTGAAGCACACTTAGCATAATGACAAGTTTAAACTTTGAACAAGGGTTTTGTTTTAGCTACACAGTAAAAAGAAAAGATTATTGCCACGCTAAATGTAGCTTTATGAAATGCCAAGTAAAGTTTAAATATGCACTGTTTTTATTGTCAGTACTCAATTAAGTTAAATAATAATAGTAATAATAATAAACCAGATTAGTATAAGATTAAAAAAAAGATACACAGAATAGCAATATTTGATATTATTGAGGCTTCGCTTCATATCTCCCTGAACTTTTATGGTATACCCATTCATACTTTGAGTCTATTACATATATAACATTATGAACATTTTGCTAATTTTGGACCCACTTCACTCCTTTACGATATCCTACGTTATCATTCGTCAACTCCCCCCTCATCCCCATCCGATGATATCGTTATCAATGTCTAAAAATTATTTCATTTTTAGATTCTTTTTCTTCGTTTTTAATACGCTTACAATGATATACACATATGATTATACATTTATTAGTTGCTGATACCATTATCAATGTCTAAAAATTATTTTATTGTTAGATTCTTTTTCTTTTTTTTTTTTTATACGCTTATAGTGATATACATACACATATGATTATACATTTATTAGTTGCATACTTTACGGATTCAAGAAGTCAATAAAATATCAATAAATGAAATAAATTTATATCAAATAACATCAAAAAGAGTTAGTTAATATTTAAAAGTATTTAATAATAGTACATTATTACATAATGTATTCAAAAGCAATATTGTTTTCCTGCACTAGCCCCCTGCCCGGGGAAGTTAAAAGCAGAACTTATCAATACAAGGCTGCCACAGGCAACTAATTTTTTAATTCTACCTCACACCACTTTCTCAAAACAAAAATTATTGACATACTGTTCGAGAACACTTGCAAGAGAAATATACTATACAAAATATACATTTCCTTTTTTTAGAGGTGCGAACAATATAGAAATATGATCGCCTGTGGCAGCCCTGCCAATAAAACAGTGGACAACATTATTTGTCTTTCTTTACTGGTAAACGCAAGTATCATTTCCTACACATTATGTTCCTGATTTCTCTAACGAATTATATGCGCATATGGCAGAAGAACAGAAGTGCCAAACGTTGGTGTATTCCAAATTTTGGAATGAAATGATTTTATAAACATTTAATGGCTTTAATAATAGCTTTGTATTTTCATAAAAACATATAAAAAAATAATAAAGGTAACAGACTATTTGGATGTAAAGAAAAAGTTTCTGAAAAATGAAAAGTTTGGTTGGATCAAAAATGATAATATCAAAAAGACACCCCACCCCCTCCAGAGATATCTTATGAAAACAAGTGCTAGATCCTCCCTCTTCACCCTAAAGTGATAACATTATATATGCATAGCCACTTTTCCGGTATATACAGTTATAGTCTATTCCCAATACTACATTGTATAGCTTTTTACGAAATCTTATTATTCTTTTAGCAACAATTTTTTTAATAATACAGTCATATGTTTATCGTACGGTACTCTCTGAGCTCAAGTAATACTCGCAGTTGACCGTTTATTTAAGATAAAGACCTCACCCACCCCGACCGTCATCGAGACGAGCATTAAGCTTGAAGCCAAAGAGGTTGTCCAATGTCTTCAGAGAATCAAGTCTGACCCTTGCTGCTTTTCAAGGTCTTTAATTTAATGAATTTCACTTTCAAATTTTTCTGGTGCAACGGTCAGTGTTTAAAAGAAATGATAATGACATCGGACAGGTACTTTCACTTATAATAATGCACATGATCATCAGAACAGGAATCTTAACCTGTCTTACAAGTACGAGTTCAATGCTTCACTGACTGGACTATAATAGCTTTTCGAAAAACTTTTCCAAATATATTGTAATTTTTCCCACGTTTAGTGTCAACATGATATTTGAGTCCTGACAATATTTTCAAAAAGCACACATTCTTATCCTCACAGAAAAACGTCTTCCATTTCCATTACTGTTATGATTAGACCTAAAATTCAGTAATGAAAGCTCTTTCTATAATGAAGACGGCTCTCTTTGTGCAATTTTTAGAAGTTAAAATATTTGCGATAAAATGATCATTCAGACCATTGCCAATGTCGATATGATGCCAGCATTACTCACAAACATGATTTTGCTTTATAATATAGATATTGAATGTTTTGTAAGAAACATTTGAAGACCAAGAATCAAACTCTGTATTAAAGGCAGAATTCTTAAAAGAAAAAAAAAAAACTAATGGCTGAAAATAATTTTATTTTCAGCTTTTATCTTTTATCAAACCTACTTGGATTTACAGCAAGGCTGATAAAAAATAATAAACTTACTTGCTAAATTTATGTAATAAAAAAAAAAAAAAAATAGGAGGAGAATTTGCTTTATCATCAATTAATTCATAAATTGGAATTCATAAGAGGAAAAATATTCAGAAAAATTTTAACTAATTGAATAGTTTGTAGAATTTTCTTGTCATAAATTAAACATAGAAATTGCATTATTGGGGTCAGAAAAACAGAAAAAAAAACTCAATATTTCCAAACAACAAGATAACAATCATTATTTCTTTACATTTTGAATGATGTAATTTACATACAAAGTAAATGATTTAATTTCACTTGATTGTAACACAGTATTACTGCAATTATTGAATGACAAAAGTTAAATAGAAAGACTAAAATCTAGGGTGTAAAAAAAATAAAATAAAAATAAAAAAAATCATGATTTAAAAAGACAATCTTAATTTTTTTTAAATTAAAATCAGATTAAAAAAAATTTAAATCAGACTTTTATGTCCCCCCCCCCCCTCCCTGAGTTAAAGTACTGAACAGCTACAAAGAGTTGTAGGTTTTCAAAGCAATTAACCCTCTAATTACTGACATATGTTTTTATGCTTCAATTGATAAAATTATAATTAGTAACTATAGAAATGAAAAAACTGGAAATGAATAATTTCATTAGTTTAGTTAGTAGCATACAATAACATTATGTCCATAAATATTTTGTAATAATTATGTAAACCTATATTAAATGCTGCTGATTTTTACATTTATTAAAATTATTAACTATATTTAATATTAAATTGTCAACACTGGTTAAAATTAATAGTAATTAAACAATTAACTTTCTAATTAGGAACGTAATTTACATTTTAGTGCTTTAATTAATAAAATTATAGTTAGTATAATTATAGAAATAATAATTATGTAAATAAGTAATTTCAACAATTAGTAGCACAAATAATAAAACAAACAAATATCATGGCAACTTTTTTCGCAGTTGTACATAGAAAAATTATTGTTCATTGCATAAATCTAAAATTGCACACATGTATGTGCATGCTAACCAAAAAGAAGTTTTGATGCCTTTTCTATCCCTGATTTCTTTATTTGGTGTTTATAAGTTCAATTGATGACAAAAAAAAAAAAAAAAAAAAAAAAAAAAATTACACTTGCTGTGCTTAAGATTTTTATGCCAATTAGTTCTTTTTCTCTTATGCATTCTTTCACAATAGCTGTTGAGCAGATGTTATATTATCACCCTTTCATTCTTCTTTAGCTCAACTTGCTACATATTTATTTGCCAAAAGATCGACTGAGAAAATAAGAAAATCATTACTTATTCTTTTACTTACAGGAATTTATTATACTTGCTATGCTTATTTTACATAAAGGAATGAATAATTTGATCACTCAAACAAAATTATGACATTGCAAACTATATTACATATTAGACTTAATTAAATATCATTTTAAAATGAAATGTTTTTTATGCCAGATAAAAAAAATTCTTTTTACAAATTTACTGTACTTAACTTTTTACAAGTCTAAATAATTAAGCTTATAAACAATTAAATAAAGCTTTACTTGTTGTTGTTTATTCATAAATTGACTTAATAAAATAGTCCAATTTTGAATGCCAGATTCACCTTTGTTTATTATATAAAAACATGAAAACATTTAAAATGCTTCATTAAAACACATTGCTACATTGGTGTGATAAAATATATACAAATGTTTTTAAAAATTAAAAACACTAGATGTTAAAATGATAGGAAATATAAAAAAGGCCTATTTTTATAACCTTTTTTTTTTTTTTTTTATCATTTTAACATGTAGTGTTTTTAATTTTTAAAAACATTTGTATACATTTTATCACACCTATGTAGTAATGTGTTTTAATGAAGCATTTTAAATGTTTTTATGTTGATTATTCATTAGGGAAAATACCTCCAGAAACTTTCCAAATTATGTTCATCTTAAATTTTAAAACTTTTTATATCATCAGTAAATAAATAAATAGAAATACTTAATTCATCTTTAAAAAGTTAGAGACAATATTTAAAAAGATGTTAAATTATTTTAATACCTTAGTACTTTCAACTATAAAAACATAGTCTTCCTCAAAAAAATACAAAAAAATACTGTTGTTATTAACGTCTAATTTTGTTGTTGTTAACACTCCTTTGTCACCATCTACGTGGAGTTTGAATATTAGTCGTTAATAACAACAGTATTTCTTGTATTTCTCTGAGGAAAACTATGTTTTTATAGTTGAAAGTACTAAGGTATTAAAATAATTTAACATCTTTTTAAATATCGTCTCATCTTTTAAGAATTTCTGCACATAGTGTAAGTTAAGTTTAATCTTTTATATCATTTTTAAAATTTTATGATTTTAATCAGATTTTTTTTTTTTTAATCATCTGATTGAAACCGTAGACACCCTTTTAAAATCTGTAGGAAATATTTAAAAATATTACAAGGGCTTAGAAAATAATACATAAAAATTAATTACTATGTATTGCCTGCCCTACCACCAAGAAACATATTTGATTTTAACGACCAATATTGAAATTTGGCAATGTGATTAAAAGTTCACCTCCCCTCATAAAATACTATGACTGCAACATCTCTACTATACAGAAAAAAAAAAAAAATAGAGAGTTTTAATTGTAGCGACTTTTCGTTGATTTTATATGTAGAATAGAAATCAGGAAATTACATTTTCATGCTCCTCATTTTTTATGAGATTTTTTTTAAAACTCTTCTTAAGTTTCTCTATATCTCCTCAAGGTCCATTGCCATAAGTATATTATAAGAATAAATGAGCACTTGTTAGTTATCCCATCGACCAATTTCACCAAATTATATAAATCGCAAAACCTCTCACCAAATTATATGAATGACATAATTTTCATTTTAAATAACGAAAGAACAAACAAATGAGTATAACATTAATAAAAATACAAATAAAATGAACATTAATAAAAATACAAATAAAACATCGAAATAAAAATCACTTGATGACGTAAACACATGTAACTTGCTTAAAGTCAAGTGAATGTGACTTTTACGGTCAACAATTATTGGCATTTAATCTTATAGTTTGGCGATAGATTTTTGTTCGACGGGATAACTGACCAATAAATCAATCACTAAAACTGAGGGGGTTCTACAATGGAAAACCTATTTTTTACAAGTTATTACTGATGAAATTATCTGTTGTGACAATAACAGGTTAAGACTATGTATGTATTGAAAAAAAAAAAAAAAAAAAAAAAAAAAAAAAAACCACCTAAAGTCAGATATAAGACTGGATCATGCATTAACCAGGTATAGTCCGTCTCAAAAGTTTATGCACTCTTCAAATGTAATTAAAAATAATTGAAGAAGAAAATATAGGAAGTCAATTTACAATAAATACTCGACATTTAATCAAAATCAAATAAAATCAGCAGTTTTTGTTGTAAAACAAAAATTACAATAATTTTTATTTAATTTACTTTTTTTCTTGAAGAAACACTGTCTCAAAAGTTCAAGCACTTTATGCAATTTTTTTTTTTAAACATGGGATTGGACGGGTGTAATGAAGTTGTATGATGTCGTTTTCCAATTTTATAAAAATATAAAAGCAAAAAAATCATTTTCACTAGGGATGCACCGAATAGTGATTTTGGCCGAATACCGAATATTCGGCTAGCCGAATAGTAACTGCTAGGCCGAATACCGAATATTCGGCCTGCCGAATAGTAACTATTCAGCCGAATACCGAATATTCGGCTTGTCAAATACTTTTATATTTCAAAGTTTAAAGGCATTAAAATGTTAAATTTTAAAACAATTTTACATAATATTTAAAACAGAAACTTTTATTCTAATAAACAAGAGCTTTTTGCAAGTAAACTTTATGCTGAAAAAAATCTGCTTTGAGTTATTTAAGAAGAGGATAGTTATAAAATTTTAAATTTCAAGGGTTCTTCTGAGAATTAAAACAAATGAATAAAATTTTCTTAAATTCTAAAATAAACATTTTAAATCAAAGAGAAATTGTGAAAAAATTGGAAGAAAAATTATATAGGGTCATATATTTGCTTGTCAGGAAGAGACTTAAAGAAAAAGTTAATAAATAATACAATCAATTCAAATTTTATATGGTGACAACTTAGCAAGAATAACTGTTCTACTCCCTTTGATTAAGCAAGGAAGTTTTTAAATGCATCCTAGATCGGTGTCTGAAGTGGGCAATCATTTTCAGGAGAACTGTAAACGTTGTTCTTAAAATCTTAGCAAGAAACTGATTATTTACCGGACAATGTTGAGGAACTTGCATTTGTACATAATTAATTCCTATGAAAATTCTCATGATTGGTTAATTTTCTTAAATAATACTTAGCAAACAGCAAATAAATAATGTAAAAACATTCTCTTTTATTTAAATATGATTCTGTTTTTAGTTATTCTGAATATCTTTAAAAGTTGTCTGTTAAATGTAGAAGTTGTATAAGGTTTTAAAAAATATGTTTTAAAAGTTTTTTTTAAGTATTTGGTTCGGCCGAATATTTCAATATTCGGCATGCCGAATAATTTGCTATTCGGCATACCGAATAGTTTGATATTCGGCCAAACCGAATATTCGGTAACATGGCCGAATAGGCCGAATACCGAATATTCGGTGCATCCCTAATTTTCACTCATTTAAAAAAATGCTGATGAGTGAAAAATTGACAAAAGGTGAGATTTTAAAAGTTTTTAAATTGAAATACCAAATAAAAGTGTTTCTCAAATTGCAAAAATTTTAAATTGATCAAAGTGATGTACCTATATCAAGTACTCTCTAGAAATGATAATTTCAACCAGAAACCAAGATGTGGGTGATCACGTATGATGTTTGTTGAGACGGATTGGAGGATACGGAGATTCATGTTTAGATAAAATATGCCCATACACAGTGCTTAATTTGCGCCGGAGCCCGCTGGAGCCCACCGGAGCTCAGCTCCGATACTTCTCTGTTTTCAGTAAATATTTAAATGTTGGCCGTAATTTAGCGGAGCTCATAAATACAGGGCTCCGGAGCCCAATGCAATAGTGCTTTTTTGTATCATAACGCTGCCCATTTTATGACTCTACTCTGCACATTTACGAAGTCACTTTCATTTGTAACTAAATATAATTGCCATGTATTTTCATTCTGATAGAAAACAATCGAGCAGTGTTTCTTTTTTTTTTCTATAAAAGCATCGAGTCTTTTCAATAACGGTGTCAAATTGTTTAGTTAAGATGATTTTCAGGGACTCACCACAAAAGATTGTTAAGTGGAACGAATCGATTATAGGTTAAGATATGCACCTTTTATAGGAAATTGAAAAACATTGTTCCATTCTTCAGCATATAAATATTAATTTCTGTAAATTTCATTCATTTTTTTCTTAAAAATGCATAGCTGCGAACTATTCCTTTATTGTGCTAACGAAATTTCCTAATCATAATTCTTACCCTATTTAATCCCAGAATTCTGCAATTAATTAACATTAAAATTAGGCAAATATTTCTGTTCGGAAGGAATGATAACTAAAAAGTGGAATAGTTGACAGCTAAGTATATGCTCATACACATGTTTAAAACTTTTATTTTGCTAAAGAAAAAAATCCTTTAAATTTTGCAAATAATGTGTTTGAAATATAAATATGCAGATTGGAATCATTGGGGGGGGGGGGGGGGATGCTAGGGTTCCGGTACTTTTTTTTGTTAGAAATTAAGCCCTGCCCATACAGCAAATTAAAAATAATCTCACTGTGCAGGTGTCCAAAGATATTGTACATAGACTTATTAAAGAATTTGATTACATCATACTAAAGAAAATGGCTCGCAAACCATGTCTCAAACGACACCACTAACAAGAATGAACTGGGCTAAAAAACACATGTCCTGCAGACGACAAGTGGCTTACTGTTTTATTTAATGATGAGAAAAAATGGAACATAGATGGCCCTGATGGGTGGGACATGTATTATAACTTATATGCCCATATTGGAACTTCTGTAGAAATTCCAGATTTTTTAAAATAACAATAAATATGAAGAAAACCATGCATTCGGATTTACTTTAACTACTCTACTGGTTCCTTTTTATGTTATAATTCAAAAGCACTTTGTTTACCCCTTCTCTTATTTAAACCTTGATACACCACTGCATCAGAAAGAATTGTTATCAGAAAAAAAATATTTTTTTTAAACAAGGGTATGGAGAGCTGATATTATATAGTCATTATAATTGGTCTTTAACAGACATCACAAATTCAGACTTTCCAAATACTAAATACAATTATATTTCTTTTGATATTGAAAAAATGAGAGAGATCTAAAAACCAAATGATGTCGTATGCAATTATACTCTAGAATAAATTAAGTTACTTCAAGAGTACTTTTAGAAAAAATATATAAAATCCATAAAAGGAGAAAGTAACATCATATTGTAGGACATAACATTACAATACAAAAGAAGTACAAATTACCATCTCTTATATCACCTGCTTCAATTTCAGTGATGCCATTGGAATAATAGTCAACTTCAGTTTCCGACTGAGACTTCTTAATATCTTGCTTACTTTTCCAACTCCTTACATATGTATTTAAATTAGAGCTAGGATCTGACATCCTCCTCTGAAGATATGGATTTTCCTAAAAATAAACAGCAAAAATTCAGAACACTCCTGATGAAAGCTATACAAAACTAAACTAAAAAATAAAAAGGAGTAAGTAAAAATTATGCAGACACGAAAGAGTAATTAAAAACTATGGTGTTCACAAACTCTTACAACAAAAAAAGGGAGATGATTAGTATACAGCAACAATATTTGAAATAGAAATTAAGTTAAATCTACTGATTCAGTCAAAAATACATGTCGTCTTACTTCAAGGTGAGTCCAGATTTTAGTTCATAACTTAAACAACAATGAAGATACTTAAAATTTTCACTTAATTTCTTTGTATAAAATGTCACAACACTATGATAAGTGCTGGAAGTGATTAACCATCTGCATCTGCAACCACTAGATCCATCTGAACTAACCTGCTTCATATTTCAGGATTTAACTGCCAAAACATACATTATCATTGAATGTATTACAATGCACTTGTTTTGATGTCATCCAGGGCTGCGGAATCGGAGTCAGAGTTAGGCCCATTTTTTTGCAAAAGAGTCAGAGTCACTAAAAAACAAGCTTACTCCGACTCAGACTCCAGCTTTTTTTGTTTGGCAATTCGAAGTGAAATTAAACCAATTATATGTAATTTTAAATAATGATTTATTATTGCTATTTTTGGACTGTACCAGACTATTCAAGTTAAAGATGTAGTATACACAGTAGATGAAAACCCTTTTTTAATTGAAAACTCTGGTGGATATTTTACATTTAGTATATGAGTACTTTACGTCATATTTTTTGTGTTTGTGAAAACTGAGGTAGAGAGAGAGTCTACATTGGGCCAAGGCCAACAAAATGAAGGCATTTTCTTAAACAGGCCAGGTCAGCAAAATAAAGACAATTTTTGTTAATGGTCCAAACTGGAGTGGTAAAAAAAATAAGCAGACTGACCAACCCAATATAACAAATTTGAAAGAATCAAACTACGCCGATAAAATAGGAACGATTTTCAAAGGACATGACTGGACTGAGGGGGGAATAAGCACAAATATGCTGCATGAGCTGATGCTAGTTTGACAACATCAATACAGTAACATAATATGTCCGACTTAGAGATCGGCATTGGACAGTTAATTGTGCCTGAGCCCGAGTTAATTTTTTCAGCAGACTCGGGCCGAGCCATAACTGGACTTAATTATTCCAGGGCGTGTCGGACGCAATTTTTTTTCCTCCTAAAAGTAGTAATAGTTATAAAGAATTTCAGTTAATGGAATCTTTTGTAAAATTAATAAAGTGGAAAATATTTTTTTTCCTTTTTCCTTTTGAAGCCTATAAGAACAGAATAAATGCTGAAATAATGAAATTTTAGCTTTATTTTTCTTTCGTTCCCTCATAATTTTAACCAACAGACTCTTATAAAAACATGGGTGGTTAATCCACCAGGCTCATATGGTAAAGAAAACAAATAAATGACATCTGAATAAAGATGAGCATTAAAACTAAACTATTTATTTAAACATAAACATAAAAAATACGAACAAACTACCCCTGCAACATTTTTTGCCCAGTTGGAAAATTACAACCCAATAAGAATATCGCTAAGAATGTAAAAGTTTTATTTTTTGTGAGTATCCATGTTAAAAATTTACTGCAAAATATGCACATAAAGACCATATTATACAGAACATTGTGAATTTAACTTACATCTACATCTTCCCAGTCATAATCTGTAATGGAATAGCCAGGTTCTGATGTAGGTGTTTCAACACCTGAGTCCTTTTGTTTTGTGACAGCCATTTCTGCATGTCCTTTTCCTTGTGGGCCCCTCATTCTCACAAATTCTAATCTCTGTTGGCCTTGATAATATCCTAAAGTAACTCTTTGGGCAAATCGGGAAGATAAGCTAGCCTAAAAGAGAGTGGTGATATATCAAATATATAAATGAGAAATATGATACACAATGTTGAAGGACAAACCCCATTTTTTAACAGACATGATTTTCAAAAATTTATCTTTTTTTCATAAGTGCTATGCATCAAAATTTTCAGAATTAATTGAAATTTTCAATTTTATAAAAAATGGATAAATTCCTAATAAGTTGAAATCAATACTAGGTAAATAAACGTTGAATCTAAGAAAAACATCCTACATTTAAAAAATGACTAAACTGGCACCTGTGTCCAAATTTTAAGTTTCATTTTAAAAAGTCTACAGTTGAAAATTAAAGTGTTTTTTCCCCTACTGTTTACTATTCTGCTTATTCAACTATAATAATAAAATGACTGTTTAATATACTTTATAAAGTAATTACAGTCGGACCTTGTTATCCCGACACCCGGTTTTCGTGTCACAGTCCTGATTTTCTGTATACGATTTTAATGTAAATGAACCCTGGATTTTACGTCGTTGAATAATTTTCAACTCCAGATATCCTGATGGTTTAGAAAAATTGTCCATTTTTCACAATCCATCTTATAAGCATGGAAATTAAGCAGTAAGAAATGTCTTAGCGCAACTTTTCACAAAAGTGTCTAAAATGACCATTGAGATAAATGAGAAATTTTACTTCAATTCTTTATCTGAATAAATAAACCCACACTGAATGACCCACTTAAGACCCAGATAGATGTAGCAGTCTACTCGCGGTCTTTTCGTTCTGGTCAGGCTGCACTTCCTTGTGGTTACACGGCGTTTTGGAACCGACTAAAACCAAAGCATTACATTGCATTGAAATAGATCAGAAATTATCTAACATCCATTTCTAAAACAACGAATACTGATTACAGTTCATGGTATAATATTGAAAAAAAAAAAATTGTCTGAAGCAGATCTAGGGATAAGCAAACCTTAATTCATCAATATTTCAAGTAACAATAAAAAACAAGTCATCATAAATCTGATTTTTATTCTATTCAATTTTGGCTTTGTGTTTATTTTGTTTACCGTAAAATACTGTTAATCCGCCCCCCGAAACTCAACGGAAAATCGTAAAAAAATCGGAGGGGGCGCTTACACGGTATTAAAATTGTAATAATGATATCTATGGGTGTGTGTGTGGGGGGGGGGGGATGGTAATGGCCGATTGTCGCAAAATACGCATTATTTTAATAAAGTGAGAAAAGAAAAACATTTTGAAAAAAAAAATTATATACAAAATTGAAAAACAGTATAACTTCGCGATTAACGGCAATTTCAAATTATAGAAAATTCTGGATTTCAAAAGCTTTGAAACTGGAATGCATTTAGATAAATACCATTCGATTTAAAAAATACCATTCGATCTATTTTAAATAAGGAAGAGATGTCATATACGCACCAGAGTACATAACTGGCTCGATAATGGCGTTATTTTGCCTGATATGGTAACTGAGCTATTGTTGTTTATTTATCAATTATTTTTTATTTACTTTTATTTTATTTTTTAAAATTATATAAATTGTTTTGTTCTATAGTTATTAATTAAACTTTTCATTATTTATTGTTATTTCCTTTTTTAAATAATAGAAAGTAATTTAAAAATATATATGTAACTGCTATTCGATTTTCTTCAAATTGGCACAGAAAAAACCGTGCCAAACCCGTTGTGTATATGACATCTGTGCCTTAAATAATTAGGGTTTCGTTTAACTTTAGGTACTTTTGCTTGAGATATTGTCGAAAATGTACAGCAAAAATATAAGGTACGACTTGATTATCCCGTCGACCAATTTCGCCAAACTATTCGCCAAATGATACAAACTGACATAATTTTTATTTTAAATAACGGAAGAATAAATAAATTAGTAAAACATTAATAAAAATACTAATAAAAACTTGGGCACAGATGTCATATACACTCCGTAATGGCGCGATTTTTTCTGACGGCAATTTGGCGAAAACCTCGTTAATATATCACCTATATCCGGGTTACCATATCAAGCAAAATGTCTCCAGTTAAGTACCCGGTGCGTATATGACATTGGCGAAAAAAAAATCGCGCCAATCATATGACATCTGTGCCAAAACTTGAATTAAAATCACTTGATGACGTAACAAACACGTGTATCGTGTTTAATGCCAAGTGAATGTAACATTTACTATCATCCATTATTGTCATTTAATCTTATAGTTTGGCGGTAATTTTTTGATCGACAGGATAATCAAGTTGTACCAAGTATGGTACAGATGTCATATACGCACCACGTTGGCGCGATATTTTTTCTGATGCCAATTTGGCGAAAACCTCATTTTCGAATACCAGTTACATATGTATTTTTAAAAAGGGTTTAACAATAAATTTAAAAAAGTTTAATTAATAACAATAGAACAAAACAATTTACATAATTTTAAAAAAGAAAATAAAAGTAAATAAACAATTTATTAAGAAATCAACAACAACATCCGGGTTACCATATCAAGCAAAATAACAAAACTTTGGCGCCAGTTAAGTACCCCGGTTCGTATATGACATTGGCGTCAGAAAAAAATCAGGTCAACGTGATGCGTATATGACATCTGTGGCGTTTCAAGTACACTTCTGAACGTTACTTTGAAATCGGTGAGTTTCATCGCCAAAATCGCCAAGATGCTTAATGATCATCGCCATTGAATATATAAATAATGCCATATTTGCAAACTTATAGGTCAAAATATAAGTGGAACCTCGGTTCACGACCACCTCTGTTTATGACCAGTTCGGTTATGTCCAACTTCGGTGATCAAAATTTGACTCGGTTGGCGTGCAATATCTCGGTTCACGACCAAGCCTGCCGAATAGTTCAGTTGGCAACTCTTACATAACTCGTGTTATTAGTCAAGCCTCAAGTACGGTATGCATATCAGAGTACTTTGTGTACCTTTATTACTGTAAAAAAATTAACTTTTTGTTTTACTTTTAGTCAGGTTTGCGCTAATTTTAGCTCTCATTATAGCTTCTAAGAATAAAAAAGTGCTTAGTGATAGCAGTAGTAAGAAGCTTAAGCGAATTACTGTTCGATAAAAGGAATTGTAGCAAAACATGAGAACGATATTAGTATAACCGGTCTAGCTAAACAATACGATGTGGCCTAAACCTTCGATTTAATCTATCTATATATCTATCTATCTATATATATATATTACGCTATCGTCTGTGTCACAGAAATTACGGTTAGTTGTTAATTGTTTAATGGCAACGCTCGAATGAAACGCATCTCATTGGTTATAGAACAGCATTTAATGCATATCCATACCTATAAGGGGGGGGGGGGGGTGGGGTTACCATAGGCAAGACCCTGTTCTGTCGCCAAATACCGCCAAATTTGTCATCAACTTGTAAATATATCGCCAAATTCCTATAGACTTCCATTGTAAACCAATAGGGTTTACTTGTTTAGAGAGAATCAACAAATTGAGATATTTTGATGCAACAAAAACTAATATCAGTTTAAGGAATTAAATTAATTATATTTAAGGGAGCCCAAGTAAATTAAATTATGAATAAAAATAACGTGAATTTGATTTAAAAACCTTGAACCTCTTAAAACAGTGTGCATTACTTGGTTAAATAGTGCATTATTGCACGAAATAAGAAAAAAGTATTGGGAATATTTAAAAGCAACTCAGGTTTATTTATATTCAATATATAATTATCAAAAAATTTAAATGACTAGTATTAAAAAATGCTCTGACGAGCACCAAAAAAGGCTAATATGTTTTTAAGTATGAAAAAGGGTTTGACAAGTGCTTCTAATTGGGCATGAAAAAGGACAAGGGTTCCCTTCTTGGCTGCAGCTCACTGTCAATGCCAACTTTAAAAATATCATGTTTGCGCTTTTTTCATATAAAAAAAAATCAGCCACAGTTACAATAAAAATGTGTAATATAACGACACAACCTGATTAAACATGAATGTAAGGCGACATAGCACCAAAAACCTTAGTTCCTGCAGCGTATCACACTCATGCAGGGCCACCAAGCACGCCCGCAGTGCTTTCAGTTTGTAGAACTGTACAAAAAACTGATTTGTAGTGCAGTGCAGACTGTTGCAGCACTCTGCACAGGAACAATTCCACATGTGCACCCATAACAGTATAATGCATTCATTGATTGTTGAAATTATATGCAAGTGGCTGTGGCTGTACAATGTACTATGCAGTACAGCAATGCATGTAAATTATAAACGAACATTAGATGCAGACACCTTTAATACGGAAGTACAAAAGCACAGTGTGAGTGTGCACTGAAGTTCAAAAATTAAAAGCATAATAGGAATGTACAGTGTAGTATAATTTATAGAGAAATAATGGTACACAGCGCACTGTACAAAGTTGCATTGCAGACGCATGCGCAGTGCAACAGTGCAGTTAACGTGTAAAGCGCGACGGAAAGTTTTACTAAAGTACCGTGAATTTATTTTATATAGAAAAAGCGCAAATATGATATTTTTAAAGTTGGCATTGACAGTGAGCTGCAGCCAAGAAGATACCCCTTGTCCTTTTTCATGCTCAATTAGAAGCACTTGTCAAACCCTTTTTCATACTTAAAAACATATTAGCCTTTTTTTGGTGCTCGTCAGAGCATTTTTTAATACTAGTATATACATACATACAAAGTTTTGATTCTTATGACATATTTAAGAGTTATTAATAGAATTTACCTCCTTAAGTTACACTATGTTAAATTAGAAATCAATTACAAAAAATGACATACAAATGAAAACACACATACTTAATTCAACATTTTAAAAAAAAACTTCCAAAATTCAAGTAAATGCCAAATTTTTCTATCCTCTTACATTACATGGGTGTGTAGAATATTTATTATCAGGAAAATGTAATTCAAGTTTAATGTATTTTAATTTAATAAGATCTTTGATTTTAAAAATTGTAACTTTACCATCAATAATAAATATGAACACTAATCAGAAGTAGCATACAACCTTTTGAAAAATGTAATACAAATGCAATACAAAATAATAATGATAATAATTATAATAAGTAGTTTGTAGTGAGAATAGATAATAATACTTTAAACACTACTTCAGGAAAAATTGAACCATCCATTGTATCTTGTTCCTTTTGTGCAGAATATGTTCTGCATAACAATTTGTGGATGTCAGCAACAAGTTATTGAAAGGCAGTAAATAAAATTTATGTAGGTTAAGTATAAATATGTTATGTACAATAATAGCTCCTTGTTATGATATATAGCCCTGTTTCTGCATATCCCCAAAAGATAAATGAGCTGTAATTTAACTGCATTTTTATGTAACTATATATAAATATTGTATTATGTCTACCTCTTAATTTTGCTAAGGCAGTTCTAATATGTATATAAACATTATAAACTAATATTTTGGAGATTAACACAAAAATTTTCTTGTGTGTTATCTTTCTTGATTTTTTAATGCCCTCTGTGGCATTGCATTTGATTGTATACTGGCAGATTTGATATAACGAGGAACCACTGTATTACAGTATGGAACCACTTATCCGGAAACCAGTTAACCGGAAAACCAGTTATCCAGAATAATATTTCTGATAGGCTGATTTCAGAATCTTTGCAGAAAAAGGTGTCATATACTGTTAGTTTGACATAGGCTTTGCTTGAAACAATTGTATAACTTGATGACAACATCTAGTATTTGAAAAGAAAACATATTTAGTTGTATTTTAGATGTTTTAATTTTTATGCAGAGGAAACAGAAAAATTTTTGTTCGTAAGGGATTCCCATAAATTATCTTCTTTTAAACTCTTGCTAACTTTTGATCTTTCTTGCATTGATTTTTAATCCAAGTAATCTAATAATTTAAAATCAGAAATAATGCCACAACCTTACATATTCCACAAAACTTATCAAATGGATGCTGCTTTAATGCGCAACCAGTTAACCGGAAAAACCAGTTATCCAGAATACATCTGACCCCAAGCATTCCGGATAAATGGTTCTGTACTGTACTTAAATCTGCATCTGCAATTTCAAGTGTAGATTGAATACTTTGACAAAATCTGAAAGTAGCAAAATAATGACTACTTTTGAATGGTTGTTTGTATTGTAGTCATTACTTTTCAAAACCAGTAGCTGTAGTTAACAGCATTTTTGACAAAGTAGTTGTAGATCACTATAAAATAAAAGTAGTTTTTCTGACCACTGATCATAAAAAAAGGGACAAAAATTTATTTTTTCAGTAAAAGTAATTACCCTAGCATCATACACTCTTTTTACAGCATCATAATGTATTGAGCCTAAAAACAAAACCCACTGTAGATCACCTTCTTTATCAGCTGCTACCAATTCAACACAAACCATCTCACCATCTCTCACTAAAATATCTTCAAACACCTGTAAAACACAATTAATTATATTTAATAAATAAAAACAAATACTTTTAAAAATGCATATCATTACATATTTCAGTATACAGTGTGTCCACGTATAACCTGACCGACCTTTATTTTCGCAACCGTTGGTCCTAGATGCATACTTCCAATTACAAAAATGGTCAAAATTAGGTGCAGGGTTAAGATGAAAAAAGATTTAAGCGAAAAAACAATTTAGTGAAGAATTACAGAATCTAAATTTTTATACGGTCCTCCGGTCCTATAAGTTATGTTTAGTAAAATTTCCCTGTTACACTGGCAAATAAGGCAAAAAAAATTCCGTTATTCTACGATTAAAATTGACTGAGTAATAGCTGTTTAAAGTTTGAGTATATTTTTTGTTGCATATTAGGGTTCATTCACAAATTTAGTTGAAATATAATTTCGTCAGATATATTAAAGAAATGGTTGAGAGTAAAATTAGCATTGGAATATAAATTTGAAATCTTTAATCATTCTGGCATATTACTGCAACATGTACAATTTGTACTGAACATTATAAGAGGATAAAAATAACAGATTTTTTGTTAAATAAAAGGATGAAAAACAACAACCTAAATTCTTTACAAAAAGATACATATTTTTAAATGCTGTTAGATTACACTGTCTTTCAAATTTTGGGTTGTGGCATGTTTTTTAGCTTTTGAAAATTGATTCTTATGAATGTTTTAGCACTGAATCCGAAAATGCCTTCATTTAAACCATCACGCCAGGAATTTTCTCAAATCGCAAATTTCAAAGTGAAAAAGCTAAACGTTAAAATTGATCCCCCTCCCCTCCCAACCTCATCGGGCCCCCGAGCCTTTTAGCTGTAAGAAACCCAGTATAAGCCAAAAAATCTAACAAATTATTGAATTAAATAAAATTAAACTGAATAAAAAAGTCTTACATCTATTTTATTGTATCAGATTTTTCGCTATTTTGTAACGTTGAAATTTACGATTTGCGAAAAATCTTGACATGATGGTTAAAAGTGAAAGTAATTTTTTGATTCAGCCCTAAAAAATACATAAAATGTAATTATAAATGTTAAAAAACACAACCATCGCGGGTTTATGTTATCTAAGCTAAAACTCTTTATAAAACTTCATGATGGTAATCTGTCCGAATTTTTTTGTGTTATCCTCTAATATAAGTATGTATAAGATGGTAAGAGTCGAAAATCATAATAATATTGCATTGTCATCGAATTTAAATCAGTATGTAAAATTTAACTTCGATCGGACATTTGAAAGTAAGTTAAATTTCGAGTACAAATTTTAAACTGGAAAGACGATCATTGCAAGTTAAATAAAACCTTATGAAAATAACATAATTTTAGTTAAAAGAAATCATAGCTTCAAATCCTTACAAAATAAAACATATGTTAAAATACAATTATTTTAACTAATCTGAAACTTAATTAAAGTTAATCGTAATATTTGTACGATTTCTTTCAAAGCGCAGATACCTTGAAATAATTTTAAGTGCTTTATACACTACCCCTGAAAGCATGGTCGAAATCATCTGTTTTGATATGCAAAAAACTGGTATAAGTCATGCATTTCAAAGTTTCATAACTCGGTCAATTTTAACGTTAGATGAATGGGACTTTTTTTATCTTACTTGTTAGTGTCACAGTAAATTTTTAGTAAATATCACTTATAGGACCGGGGGACCGTATAAAAATTTAAATTTTGTAATTTTTTAATAAATGTTTTTCTTGACCCAAATTGCTTTAAAAATAATTCTTTACCTTATTTAAACCATTTTTGTAATTGGAAGTATGCATCTAGGACCAATGGTTGCGAAAATAAAGGTTGGTCAGGTTATATGTGGACAAACTGTATAACCAGAAACTGCAATAGTAACATTTTATATAATGAAAAGTCTGTCATGTTCCACTCCTATATTCCATTGTGAGTCATTCCTTTATATGAAAGTTAAGCATCGGTGAAATATAAGACAATTTTAATCATGCACAGGGGTGGGGAAATACCTTATTTTACTCGCCACTGGTGAGTGAATTTTTAGGTAGTTTTCGAAAACTACAGAGATATGCTGAAAACTTTTTTTTTTTTTACTAGTTAGCTATATTTTGCAACTTTCAAAAACTCTACGTTGTAAACATGATACTAAGTTCTATTATATATTCAACTTTCTTCTCTCGTATATATTTTTTCATTTTATAGGGAAACAGCGGTACGTTGCATTTTGCTGGCTGGTAAGATTTTCTAGAAATCCCCCACCCCTGATCATGCATAAAACAATGCTGAAAACTTTTTTTTTTTTTTTTACTAGTTAGCTATATTTTGCAACTTTCAAAAACTCTACGTTGTAAACATACTAAGTTCTATTATATATTCAACTTTCTTCTCTCGTATATATTTTTTCATTTTATAGGGAAACAGCAGTATGTTGCATTTTGCTGGCTGGTAAGATTTTCTAGAAATCCCCCACCCCTGATCATGCAGTGTAACTTAAATGTTTAATAAAAAAGTTTAAATTAAAAAAAAGAAAATTCAATGTATTTTAATGGAATTTTTCTTTTAAATTTTATGCATAAAATAATTTAAAAATGCAGACATACACTAACACTAAATGGAATGAATAACTCTAAACAGATTTAGAAGCCAGATTTTTAAAATATCCACTTTTATAATTTAATAATAAATGAAGCAATTAATGATTTTTTTATTTCAGTAAATATTTTGCACAAATCAACTATCATTTTTCTTTAAACTCATTTAATTACAACATTTGATTGTGAATTATAAAAGTTGCTGCAGAATTTTTGTAAAATGTATTACCCCAAGAAAATTTTGTGTACAGCCATGTTTTTTTTTTTTTTTTATGCACCTATGTGCTGAACAAAATCTGCCACCTCTACCTCTGTTATTCTTTGCAAAATCTATAAAGGCAGGTTAATATAGAAGCATGCTAGCTTTGAGAAATTGTTAGTTTTGACAGAACATGACTAGTTGTATTTGGATAAAAAGATATAAAGTATGTACATTATTATAAAGTACTCCTATCAGCAATGTTATATATGTATTGTCATGAATTATTTAATTATCTGTAAATCATGAAAAATTTTAGGATTGACTTTTAAGTCAAGCAAACTAGTTTAATACATTATTAAAGTTCAGTTCCATAAGTAATCCTTTTTAATTGTTTAACAGGAAAATAAATTATTTTGTGATATGATTGCTTATGAACAGATTAAACATTCTCTCAGTAATTTGTAGCAGAAATAGACAATTTTTTGGTCTAATTACGACATAAAGATAAAAATATTGCATATATTTTAGTTTGTATTAACATTCCAGTACTGTATACTAGCACAGTTATATTCCAGTAACATGTTTTTTTTTTTTTTCTGTTTACAAGAACGGATGATTATTACAATCTTCTATTTTATATTTTGTCAAAAAAAAAAAAAAAAAAAAAAAAAAAAAAAAAAAAAAAAACTTTATTTGCCATTCTGGACATGGGTCTATGTGGCCCACACCTAAATCCAGTGCTGAAGAAATACTTTTTACCATTTAGTACAAACTTGTAAAACCATTACATTTTACAGGGACTACAGTTTAAAAAATGAAACAACTAAGGAATACAACCAGGGAAAAAAACAAATAAGTAGATTATTATTATTATTATTATTTTACATAAAATGCAGTATCAATGTTATTAATTTTGAAGCAGTGTTACTCTCAGCCAATTTGGCAGGGCACACAACTCGATGGCCCTTTTTTAACTAATTTATGCACTCGCCGGCCCTATTTAACTACTGTATGTACCTGGCAGCCCTTTTCAATTATTTTATGCACCTGATGACCCTTCTAATCCATTTCTTTTTCCAATCGCCAGAGGAAAACTCGCGAAATATGTCTATTGAATGTTGGAAATAAATCGTAAATTTTGTCATTCAGTCGCGGGGAACTATCGAGAAATATGTCAATCGGTTGTGTGAAAAAAGTCAGGAAATTTGCCAGTGGGTTATGGAAAACAAAGTTCGAAAATAGTCATTAAGTCATTGGAAAAAAATCACAAAATTTGCCAGTCGATCGTCGGGGGAAAAAATAGCAAAATTCTTCAGTCGGTTGTTTTAAAATATTGCAAAGTTCACCAATCAGTAGAAGGAAATAATCCCAAAATTTGTTAATCGGTCACAGGAAAAAAAAATCGCAAAATTCATCAGTCAATGGCCGGAAAAAATTGAGAAATTCTCCAGTCAGTTGCAAATAAATAATAAACTCACAATTTTTGCCAATCGGTTGCAGGAAAAAGCTGCAAAATTATCCAATCATTGGAAAGAAATGTTGCGAATTTGGTGATCGATCGTGGGGAAAAAAATCATGAAATTTGTAACTCGATCTAAGGAAAAAATCGAAAGTATCACAAAATTGTACTGATAAAAGCAGACTTATACAAATCAGTTCAAAATATTTTTTTTGAACAAGGTGCAAGAGTGGCTTTTTTTTTTTTATTCCAGCCGAGCGGTCCTTTTTTTCTAAAGTCAACACTTTGAAGAATATAGAATACATTTTTTTTTTTTTTTTTTTTTTATGAATAACTAGTTTTATATGTTTTAGTGAATTAGTGGCATAAGCTTCAGCAAAAATGATGAACTTTATTTTTTTTAAAGAAAATGAAGGAAATCGGTTAAATAGTTCTCCAGAAAATGTTGGACCGTATTGAAAAACACAGTTTCGAGAAAAACAAATTAAAAAATTTACGTTAGCATTACGTTCAAGGAGCAAAAATTATTGTAAGAAACTGGAATATGAAAAAACCACAACAGCAACAATCTACAAGCTTAAGAAATGCAAACATGCAATATTAAAAAAAAAAAAAAAAAAAAAAAAAAAAAAAAATTGAAAATTTTGTCTCAAACAAGTAGAACCTCTCCTTAAATTCATTACATCAAAAACTTAGATCAGGGAAATATTTTTTTTTTTTTTTTAATCCAGAGAAAAAATTTACAAAAGTTCAGCAATTGTCTAGTTAATAAATGATTACTAAGAAAGTAAGTTACATAAATAGGACAAAAAAAAGCATATTTTCTTACTTCATCGTAATTGTCAACTGTGAAGAAAATATTGGGATAACTAATTTCTTCCATTTCACCTTTACAATCCATACTCCGCCGACTAGGTGAAGCATATACTTTCTGGAAAAAAAGTTTATCAAAGATCAAGATCTTAAAATATATATTATATATATGTGGATCATGCTAAAAAAAAATGTTACTTTTTGAACATAAAAATTTCAACTAAAACAATTTAACTCAAAAATTTTTATAGTAACAACCATAATTAATTTTGGTACTTTTCAGTTAGCCGGGCGGCAGTGTTATATATACATATATATATATATACACACCACACACACACACACACATATATATATATATATATATATATATTACAACCATTAATTAAACATAACCTACCACCATCAAAAACCGTAATATTATGAATTAAAGCTGTAAGTATAAAAAAAAAAATTTAGATAGATAGATAGATAGATAGATATATGTGTGTATATATATATTTATATGCATATACATATAAACTAGTTAATTTAATCAATGCCCTTTTATTTATTTATTTTTATATATTTATTTATTTTATTTTATATTTACTCAGTACTTATTAAGTTTATTCCTATTTTTTCATTCTACTTTAAATAAATGTTAATCTAAGTCATTTCTTGATTTCTTCAATTAATTTCATTTCTTCTTTATGGGTATAGATAACAGCACTAAACATTTTTGTTTAAAACCTAATTACAATTTAGTTTTCCTTTTTAACACCAGTTGGCAGCAATGTTTTGGTTTTCAGCAACTGCTGCCCACATGTTCTAATAGTCCTAAATTTGTTTGCATCCTCACATGCTTTAATATAGTGAGTCAACTTTCTGAAGTTTTGGGCTCTAATAATTTTTAATATCCTGTGTGAGGTGTATTTTTCTTCAGATCTCTTGGTTTTTTATCATTTATTTTCTTTTATGATGCGCTATTAGGAGCTAAATTTTGTCATTTTAGGCTTAATGCCGACTGATGATTCTGTAGGTTATTCATAGTTTCTTATTTTACATACTGGTTTCCTATGTTCATATCTTGTTCATCTTTAGAATTTTACCATTTGTTCATATATTTGTGATTTCATCTTTATTATACATATATGTATATATAACACTGGCACCCAACTAACCGAAAAGTACCTTCACTTTCTTCTTAACTTTCACTTCTTAAGATTTATGCAGGTGGTCATATAGTCTTCTCAATATTTGGTGCTTAATTTATTTTATAAGAATTTAGAAGGTAATTTTCTTAAGAATATTGTAACTGAGGACACAAATACACAATATTTTGTTTCAAAATGCCAGAGTTTTTTAGCATATAATATAAAACTTGGGGTAAATCTAAAAAAAAAAAAAAAAAAAAGAAAGAAAAAGAAAAAGAAAAAAAAAAAAAGAAAGTTTTACATATATGAAATAAAAATTCATTTTTATTTTAAGAATGGTACTTAACTTTCAAATGAAGAATGGGGGGGGGGGGGGGGCGGATACATAAGTAAGAATAAAACAAAAATAATAACAAAATACAACATGCTACAACTGAACACACAAGTGAAATTAAAAAGGGTATTGCTCCTGCAACTGAATATTTTTATTAGGTGAAAAAATCTAACTATATTTTGGAGATTATATAGTATAATTTTATTGTAATGGAGGATACAACGAAATAGATTTCTTCACTAACATGGAAGGTCTCCATAAGTGCAAACTCAGAATTGTTTTTTCCTTTTTTTTCTTTTTTTTAAATACAGAATATTCTAGTCATGGGGCTATATATGCTCATAAAAAAATTTCCTACAGAAAACAAAATAGGATCTGCAAAAAAAATAAATAAATAAATAAAAAATATATATATATTTTTTAAACAGTTTATTACTGGTTGGCGACACAATGAAATTTTGAAAAATCAACTCTTTAAGGAAAACTTTTTCTACTCTTCATACTGAACTTATTAAGTTTAACTTGTATAAATATATTTTTATAACTATAGTTTTGTCATAAACATTTATATGTTTATATAATTAAATTTAGTAATTTATATATTATTATAAAATTTAAATTTATTAAAATTGTTTCAAACTCAAAATTAAGATCCGATTTTGAACACTGTCAATTTGACTTTGATATTGTTAGTTTCGGAGACAAGAAAAGTATTGTTGCTATGGAAACAATGACTTATTTAATATCTAAATGTATAACGACACTTTTCTTAACTGGGCAGTTACTTTTAAAATACACTTAAAACTAGTGCAGCCAGTGAAACCATGTAAAATTCAATAACTGCAGCAACATACAACTTGAATATAATATATAAGCTTATAGAAAAAAGAAAAACTATTTCATCATCTAAGCTGAAATTCATTAAGTAATGTATATGCAAACATGCATTTAACAGACATTTTTCTAATGCATTAAAATTGCTTGCATTTGGCAAGTAAAGGTGCTGAAGGGTAACTACAATCATTCTGAATTGATTGATTAATCGCCACAGCGCCTATTTATAACATAAAGAAACTTATAATAAAGTATTTTATTGCTATTCAATATTTACTTTTTCATTCATTAGACACAGCACTAATTGAAAACAATTTTTACATAATGTTTACATTTAATATTAAAAACAAACATCGAACATAGCTCATCACTAAATCACAATATAGCTTAGAAAAACTATAAGTAAACAAGAAATTAAAAGTCACTATTAGTATGTTTGATCTATCGGCTAAATCAAAGATGTAACAAATTTTGTTTCTATATTATCATACTTTTTTTATATTCCTTTGGCACCAAAAATAGCATAAGCTATATTTTTACACTAGCAATTATTATTCAATTATTTTGATAAACAGGCTGGTGGCTATCATTATTATCTCAATACAAAATAGATTGGTATTTTAAATGTGTTATATGTAATGCATTTTGACTAGGTTTCTAGCTACTAGCTAAATTGAATATTAATAGCATTTCCACTAGGCTAGAGACAACAAACATTTTCATAGCCCTGGGCTAAGTTTTTCCAAAAAAATATTTTACATGATCATGACATGCCACCAAGAAAAAATTTAGTTGATAAAATAATAATGAATAAAAATTACTCAAAATTTTGTTTTTATGTTACAAAAAATATGGGTAACATTTGATATTATACTTTAGAACATAATTTAAAAAATGCAATTTCTGTCTTTACACCTTAGATGCCAAATAATTGATATCAGCTTTGTACTTAATTATTTTTAAGAGAATGTAAGCTAAACCAAAGCCATCTATAACAAGAGATTTTTATTTAGCTTTTTATTCATTTTGAAAATAATGGCTTGAAGGACAAAATGCCAAGCAACAGCTTGTTTAAATAGTTTTTTACAACTGGAATCAAATTCTAAATAGTCATAATTTTACCTTCAGTATTTTTGCTTATACTACCTTATAGTCTTTCTTTTTCAATAATCTCTTAATCCTTTCTTGAACTTAAAAAAAAAAAAAAAAAAAAAAAAAAAAAAAGAGCATATATTGAGCTAGATTGGATTTAATTAAGTTTCAGTTTCTTCAACCTATATAACAATGTCAAGTCATCAACCAATCAATTTTAGATGTTTGCTGTCCCTTCACTAGGCTATTTTTTCAGGTTACAGCACCCTGCCGTTATGAAATATAACAAAAGGCATTTTGCCCTGTTTAAAAATCGTGAAACAACCCCTGAGCTATATTCGGAGAAAATAAAGTCTTTTCTCTCTTAAATATTTTCTAAGTAAAAAGTTAACACAGTCTTTCAAAATCTGCAGTCATGCTCTAGAGCAGGGGTTCCCAAACTTTTAGACCGACGTACCACTAGAGTTTCATACTTTCAAGTACCACCAGATGATAAACACAAAGATAATACAGAAAAAAACTATGTAAACAGGTTACTGTTTGAAAACAGAAAAAATAAAAACAAAATAAAAAATTTAAGAAAAGCATGCGAAGGAATAGTTAATTTTTATAATTTGTAGTCTATTTATGAACATGAAGCGTATCTTTTTGGGGTGATAAATATGGATGCCTTTAAATAGAGAACATAAATACTACATAGCTTTGTTAAACATAAAAAAAAATACACATTTGAAGTCGCCTTGTTTACCAATTTTTAGGTGCATTCATAATTATATAAATACGACCTTTACTGGTCATCTGGTCTGCCTGTCTGTCTGCATATAACAGCGCAAAAACTACCCAACCGAATGGTTTGAAATTTAATGTATAGAATCGTTGCAGAATTTTGTCGAGTCATTTTAAGTTTTATGAAAATCGAATCAAAACTTAAAGAGATTTTAATAAAAGTTTTCTTCATTCTATTAAATCGTATCATACATAATTAATTCAATGATATCCCAAGATAAGTAATGATTCTAGGCTGCCTTGGTGATTACATTCCTAGTTAAGATGGAGTCCTATTATTTCCGTATTACTGAATTTAACATATATAATCCTAATAAATTTTGTATTCATGCAGTTTTGCGTAAAAGTGCAACAGCCATTGCACAAAGATCTGAATATTTATAAAACTAGTTATAGTATGAACGTGCCTCGTTTGATGTACTATTTCCTATTTGTTTTGTTATATGAATACTATATTAATATCAATAGTAAAATACACTTATGAAATTTTAATAAGTGAATAGCGTATATAAGCAATTCACATACCTTCTGAAAATAAACTGCTTATTAATGAGAGATCATAGCTCGTTAAAATAAGTAATATACAAACACACAATAGACTAATAGAAAAAACTTTTTCTTTTTTTCAGGGGAAATGAAACATTAACTCAATATCTACCCAAGCATTATTTTCATTTATCTAAAAATTCTAATCAAAATTGTATTAAAATAAGGGAAAACAAAACACTATCAAAGCACTACTAATAACAGAGAGCATACACCATGGAGCCAACGAGCTAATAAATTAAGAAAGAGGAGTGCGAGAGCGGATTGACCAGTTTTTTGTAATTTCACATGCTGAATTTTTCATTTCTCGTACCTGTATCGGAGTTTCACGTACCAGTAAACAGAGCTTCACGTACCAGTACAGGTACACATACCATAGTTTGAGAGTCCCTGCTCTAGACTTTAGAAAAATTATTGAATCTCCTCATTTCTCTAGAAAAATCATAGCACATTATTGCTGAAACACCAGTGAAGGCTTAGTGTAGAAAAGTGAATTTTTTTTAATGTACAAAGTAGTTCCATGATAGCTGTTACAAAAAGCTAAAAATTAGCTTGAAATTAAGCAGATATGTTAGTGAGAAATTCTCAATTATCTACATAGTTTTAAATTCAATTTAGTTGGTTTATACGAAACATATAGAGCATGTTCTTTCATCAGGATTTGTACAGACTTCAGAAAAAAATATTCAAGGAGTCTAGAAGAATTGTAAGGAGTTCAGAAATTTTAAAGGTCAGACCTGATTTTTTAAAGTATGCTGCTTCCTCATATAACAGATACAATTTTTAATATCTTATCAAAAAAAAAAGAAAAAATTAACAGAAAAACATTTCAAACAGATTTTCTATTAAAATTTAATGTTAGTGCTAGAATCGACAATATTCACCATGCATTGTCTACTGGTTTCATTCATTTGAATATAAAATTGTCAGCCACCTGTTTTATGCAGTGGTCAATGGTCATATATATGTCGTAGGCTAATTGAGAAATCTGGCTCTTTGCAAACAGCCTAGGCTCTTTGCAAAGAGTGGGGCTAATTAGAGAATCCATCTCCCTTTTCCCAATTAGCCTGATATTTTTCAGGCTTATTGCAAAGAGCCTAGAAAGTGTTAGGCTAATTGCAAAATGACCACTTATTATCCGATCAGGGTGATATTTTTAGCTCACAGGCTATCAAAGCCTGAGAGCTTATGTGCCCACCGATTCTGTATGTACCTGTGTACGTATGTACATAACGCGATAACTCTTGATAGAAATATCCGATTTGCTTCAAATTTTTTTTTCTAGGTTCATTCTGATAAAGAGCTTCCCTGATTATTTTTTGGGGTTCATTGGTTAAGGATAAAGGGGGAAAAGGGGGGCTACCCCCCCCCCCCTTAATTTATATAAATGGGTTTTTCATGCAGATATATTCAATTTGCTCCAAATTTGGTATACCAGTTTATTGTGATAAGGAGCTTCCCTGATTAGATTTGGAAGCTCATTATTTAAGTATAAAGGGGGGAAAGGGGGCTACCACCCTTAATTTAGATAAATCAGTTTTTCATGATGAATTATTCGATTTGCTCCAAATTTGGTATACCGGTTTATTAAATTAAGGAGCTGCTTTGATTAGATTTGGAGGTTCATTAGTTACATATAAAGAGAAGAAAGGGGGGCTATCCCCCCCCGTAATTTAGATAAATGGGTTTTTTATGCAGAAATATACGATTTGCTATAAATTTGGTATACCGGTTAATTATGTTAAGCAGCTTCCCTGATTACATTTGGAAGATCATTATTATGTATAAAGGAGGGAAAGGGGGGCAATTGCCTCTCCCCTTAATTTAGATAAATGCGTTTTTCATGTAGAATTTTTCGATTAGCTCAAATTTCGTATACTGGTTTATTATGTTAAGGAGATGGCTTGATTATATTTGGAGGTTCATTAGTTAAGTATAAAGAGAGGAAAGGGAGGGTCTAGCCCCCTCCCCCTTAATTTAGGTAAATAGGTTTTTAATGCAAAATTATTCGATTTGCTCCAAATTTGGTATTCCGGTTTATTATGTTAAGGAGCTTCCCTGATTAGATTTGGAGGTTCATTAGTTAAGTATAAAGGGACGAAAGGGTGAGCCTAGACCCCCCCCCCCCTCTTAATTTAGATAAATAGGTTTTTCATGCAGAGTTATTCGATTTGCTCCAAATTTCGTATACCGGTTTATTATGTTAAGGAGCTGCCTTGATTAGATTTGGAGATTTATTGGTTAAGTATAAAGGAGGGACAGGGGCTAGTGTCCCCTTAATTTAGATAAATGGGTTTTTCATACAGAATTATTTGATTTGCTTCAAATTTGATATAGCAGTTCATTACGATATGACTTCCTTCATTTGATTTGGAGGTTCATTGGTTAAGTATAAAAGGGGGGAAAGGGAGGCAATTGCCCCTCACCTTAATTTAGATAAATGTGTTTTCATGCAGAATTATCTAATTTAGTTTAATTTCTTTTCTAGGTTCATTCTAATAAGGAGCTTTTCTGATTAGATTTGAAAGTTCATTGGTTCAGCACAAAGAGAGAATTGGGGGAGCTAATAGCCCCCCCTCCTTAATTTAGTGAAATGGTTTTTTCATGCAGAATTATCTGATTTGCTTCAAATTTGGTATACCAGTTTATTATGTTAAGTAGCTTCCCTGATTAGATTTGGAGGTTCTTTGGTTAAGTAGAAAGGGGGGCAACGGGGACTAATACCTTCATTTATTTTTCGAGGGGCATTATTCTTTGAAATAAGAGTATAATATACAATTAGTGTGAATAGCCTGTGAGCTCAATGCCATCAGTTTAACTGGGCAATTTTCTTTTTATTAGGTTTATTAACGCATAACCCTACCCAAACCCGAAAAATAAATTACAACAGACCGTACCCCGATCCGAGCAAGACAAAATAATTTCAGTCTACATGCAACCCGACCAGAACCTGAGAGTTCCATTTGAAAAAACCCGAAATCCCGAACCAAATCTGATAACCGACAAAAATATTCCAAAGATCCATAACCGGATCCGAACAAGACAAATTAGTTTCCGTGGACACACAACGCTACCAGAACCAAAAAATTCCATTCGAAGTCAACCTGAAACCCGTTCCAAATCAAATCTTAACCGACAAAAATATTCCAAAGAACTATAACCCGATGCAAGCCAGACAAAATAATCTCCATCCACCGGCAACCTGATCCGAACCTGAAAATTCTAATTGAACTCAATCCGAAACCTGGTTGTAGTCAGTTTTCGGGTTGACTTCAAATGGAACCTTCAAGATCGGATCCGGTTGAAAAAAAATTAAACTAAATCAGATAATTCTGCATGAAAACCCATTTATCTAAATTAAGGGGAGGGGCAATTGCCCCCCTTTTATACTTAACCAATGAACCTCCAAATCAAATGAAGGAAGCCAAATCATAATAAACTGGTATATCAAATTTGAAGCAAATCGAATAATTCTGTATGAAAAACCCATTTATCTAAATTAAGGGGACACTAGCCCCTGTCCCTCCTTTATACTTAACCAATAAATCTCCAAATCTAATCAAAGCAGCTCCTTAACATAATAAACGGTATACGAAATTTGGAGCAAATCGAATAACTCTGCACGAAAAAACCATTTATCTAAATTAAGGGGGGGGGGGTCTAGCCCCCCTTTCCTCCCTTTATACTTAACTAATGAACTTCCAAATCTAATCAGGGAAGCTCCTTAACATAATAAACCGGTATACCAAATTTGGAGCAAATTGAATAATTTTGCATTAAAAACCCATCTACCTAAATTAAGGGGAGAGACAATTGCCCCCTTTCCCCCCTTTATATATAATAATGATCTTCCAAATGTAATCAGGGAAGCTGCTTAACATAATTAACCGGTATACCAAATTTATTGCAAATCGCATATTTCTGCATGAAACCCATTTATCTAAATTATGGGGGGGGGGGGGGAGATAGCCCCCTTTATATGTAACTAATGTGCCTCCAAATCTAATCAATGCAGCTCCTTAACTTAATAAACCGGTATACAAAATTTGGAGCAAATCGAATAATTCATCATGAAAACCGATTTATCTATATTTATGGGGATAGCCCCCCTTTCCCCCTTTATACTTAAATAATGAGCTTCCAAATCTAATCAGGGAAGCTCCTTAACACAGTAAACCGGTATACCAAATTTGGAGCAAATCGAATATTTCTGCATGAAAAACCCATTTATATAAATTAAGGGGGGGGGGGGACTAGCCCCCCTGTTCCCCCTTTATCCTTAACCAATGAACCCAAAAAACTAATCAGGGAAGCATCTTATCAGAATAAACATAGAAAAAAAAATTTGAAGCAAATCGGATATTTCTATCAAGAGTTATCGTGTTACGTACATACAGAATCGGCAGGCACATAAGCTCTCAGGCTTTGATAGCCTGTGAGCTAAAAATATCACCCTGATCGGATAATAAGTGGTCATTTTTCAATTAGCCTAACGCTTTCTAGGCTCTTTGCAATAAGCCTGAAAAATATCAGGCTAATTAGAAAAAAGGGAGATGGATTCTTCAATTAGCCCGGCTCTTTGCAAAGAGCCTAGGCTGTTTGCAAAGAGCCGGATTTCTCAATTAGCCTACGACATATATATATAACCAGCCAAATCCCAAATACTCTCAATGTATCACATGTATCGTGAATTTTAAAGAAAGAGTAGAATAGAGAAACAAATCCGTATTTATTTTTTAGTCTTGTATACTTCAATTAAGTCATTAAAATTGCTAACTTTTTCTCCACAATAATTTAAGGTATTTTTAAGCAGTATTTTGTATACTTAAGGAGTCCTATACACTCCTTGGAAACTTTTTCATTTCTAAGGAGTTTCTAAATAGTATAGGGAGGCTGTACGAACCCTGTTTCATGATATAATACTTTTCTATGGAGTTTTCATGTTATAATACTTTTCTATGGATTTTTCATGTTATAATACTTTTCTATGGATATTCAGACATTTTTAAAACTTTATCATTCACTGAAAAGAAAACACCACATTTGGATAATTGATCTACTCGTGTCCTTTTTCTGTTTCAATAGTGCCCTTTTTGGAACTAGGATCAAGTACTTTTTCTTTCTAGAAACTTTTTTAAAAACTTTATGCAAATACATATTTTATTCATTAAAATAATAATAAAACGATTCAAAAAATTTCTTTATAATAAGCATTTTTAAACACACAAATTCTAGAAATCAAGAAAAATTTAAATGGAAAATCAGGCTTAAATACAGCAAATCTAGAAAAAAAAATTTAAAGATGAAATTGATAACAATAATAATGTTCAATATAATTCAGGGGCAGACAATATATATTTAAAATGCACAGGGTTTCAAGTGCTGCAATCAATGAAAAAGCATAAAATTAAATAGTTCATATTAAACTTAAAAGAAAAAGAGCCCTTTGAGATTTACCTGAGAGTTCTTTTTTAAAACCTGGAGATCTTTTGGGCTCGTTCTAGTACACACAGCACATGTCAGAGTATAGTCAAACTGAAAAAAAAAATTACAAAAATCAATATAATATTATATAGAACTGTAAAGATTCAATCAATATAATATTATATAGAACTATAAAGAAATGAAGGGATTATAATTTTTTGCTAAAAAAGTAATTCAAAATCATCACTGTTTATATGCAGGGGTCTGTCCAAGGGGAAAAACTGAATCCGTTAATGGACTCTTCACAAAATTCGATGGTAGTAAAATGGATTCTTCACAGAAAAAAAATTCAGAAAAACGGCCCTTTCACAAAAAAACAGAATTTTTTTTTGAGAATGGTAGATACACACTGTGCAAGATCTCAATCTATGAACTGACTTCAGTTTTGGAAATTTTTTTGAGTGATAGTAAATTATACTTTATATACATAAATAGCACTTTTGCTAGCAAAAAACTTTTAATCTATACATATAATAATCATATATATACATATAATAATTATTGCATTATTTATACTAATTTGAACATTCTATCTAAAAAATATATTAGTTTATTTCTGCAATATTCAAATGTCTCCAATTTTGGGAGACTAGGAATAAATGGATTAACTAATGTTTTGTGAAATTACTTTTTTCAAAAAAATAAAAATAATTCACAAAAATAGGATCCTGGAAAAAAAAAAAAAAGAACCTGGACAGATCCCTGATATGTGAAGATTAAATTAACATTTCCATGTATCTGAATCCAAGCTAATGTATATGTAATACAAATAAAAAATATCAGAATAAATTACACAATAATAAATGTCTTCATCTAAATCAGTGATTCCCAACCTTTTATTGGTCACGCACCACTGAAGCATCTGTAAAATCACTATTGGTTCTCTCCTTTTTCCCACATATACATTCTGTAACAGAACTCTTTATAATTTTAAAACGAAGTCTTTTAATCTGAAGGAAGCCTAACAGATGTTTAACAATAACTATTCATTTCGCATTTGTTTAACTTATCAGAGATATGAATTTTCTGTCATAAATGTGTTTCTATAAATGAGGTGATACATCTTCACTTTTATGCCCAAAAGAGTTTGGTTGTGTCTTTCCAACTTACCTAAATATTTAACAAAAGTGTTATATGGTCTGCATTTTTATCTTCACAAAATGCTAGAGAGACTCACATTTAGCATTAAAATTGATAACAAAAAACATGCATTTTTTCTATGAATAACAAAATACACAAGAAGCATTTCACGATTATGACCTTTATCAAATTTTAGTTGTCATTATTCCCCCATGAAACTATTTCTCTTTTTTTTCCCTTCTCCATTATCGTCAATTGACTGCCATGTATTATCAGAATTTTAAATTTAAATTGTATATGTTTTATATTCATTTACTGTATAACAGAGACTGCGCTATAGCCATAAATATTTATTATTTACATAATCCCTTTTATAATGCTACTTAAGATTTATAAATTTGATAAAACTGATAGTACCACATTCAGATAATCCAAATATTTTTTAGGTTAAATAGGTTCAAGTCAGTAGATTTTAGATATACTTTTAAGTAGTTTCACGTATAAAAGTTTCTTCATGTTACATACAGCACAGCAAATAGATAATACAAAGCTCCTTTAATAAACACTCGAAAAAGTTGAGAAAAATTGTAAATTAGAAAATTAAACAGAAAAATTATAAAAAAAATTTAAATACTAGAAAAGTGTTTAAAATTTTTTTCAAAGGTTGTTCATGCACTTATTCTGGTGTTGATTTTATTTTAAGCTTTTGACTTAGAACTTTTTTTTTTTAATTCAACAAAAAAAACCATTATTTTTATTTAATTTTGCATGTTTTCCTTGATTTTTAGCCTAAAAGATTACTTTTCCAAAAAACCTCACAGTGAATGGGTGAGTTACAAATTTGAAATTGTCGCCTAAAATATCGAATTGCCCCCCCCCACCACCACCACCCCGGTGGGGTATGCATACACCTCACGTTGGAAACCACTGATCTAAATGCAAAGGCTAATAAATCATCGTTTGCAGTCTTACATTTATTGAAATTAAAAAGCAAACAATTCCTTTTTTTTTTTTTTTTTTTTTTTTTTTTTAAACTAATCATTAAAAGACCCTAAACTGTCAAAGGCAGATCCAAGGGAGGGGTGATGGGGCGATTGCTCCTTCCTTGGATGATGATAGAATGCCTCCATTTCAAAATATCTAACCGAGATTATAAGACCTTTTTAGTCTTTAATATGCTTAGAAGGAATACACTTGTCTTTCTTATACTTTATGGGATAAAAATTCTAAAACATTTCTAATACCAGAAAAGTCGAATAAAATTATTTAATATATAAAAATATAAAATTTTATGCTAGAGCTTCCCCTCTTAAAATATGAATAAAAATTAGAGTCGGTGAATGACTACTATGGCCAGATATTACCTTTTAAAAGGTTAAGATTCTACTTTTCAACCAGCTATCGTTCTGCTTTAAAAATAATTCTTTAACAAGTTTCAAAGTATTTTTTATTCAACTATTTAAAAACAAGGAGTTTTGTCTGCATTAACTCTTTTTTGAAATACAGTGAAATACGTTTAACACGAAAACGCTTAACACGAAATGATATAGTGGTCCGGACAGTATACTATACAATTTAATACATTTTTCTTCTTCTAACACGAAATAAAAATCGTTTAGCACGAAAAATTTCCTGTGAAATGTACATTCCAATGACAAATCTGGCATCGCAATCTTTTGTCTTTTTCATAGACTCTAAATTATAAAACATCCTATAATTGGCTACAAACATTAAATAGCTATTGATAGAAAAGCTGGAAAGTCTTGTTATATTGAAATACTCGATCTTATTGGTTCTTGTAATTTATAGATAAAAATTATCATGCATGAATGGCTACATAAAGAATTTTTAATGAGGAATCGTTATAATGAGAAAATTGCTACAATGAAAGATCGTTATACTGAGTGTCTACTGTATACGTATTACAGAGTTGTTCTTTTTTCAGGGGAATTGTATATCCATCCTTACATGTAACCTTAATTTTCAAGTATTGCCCCCTCCTTGGAGACCTTCTAGATTCGCTCTTGTAAACTGCGTTACAGTTTTGAGATAAACTTTATCTGAAAGTACATTTTTTGTTCTACTCTGTGCTGTAAAGACTTAAATTATGCAACATTTATAAACAAACATGCAAATGGGGAAAGAAAATGCATGGTGCAAAAATGAAATAAATTTTTTTTAAACTTAATTTTAAAAAAATCTAAATAGAATTTAAAATAAAAAATCTCCTTTAATGGTTTTTGGATACACTTCGGGGTACCTCCACGACCAATGTCTTAGCAGTGGCCTTATTCATCACAGTGTGAGAGTCTGCACAAACAGACAGGCACACAAACTTTTTATGTTGTTAATCACTACAATAATAGCCTAAGTCATGTGGCTGTCGTAAACAGTTATGGGTTGACTGCTTCACTTTTTATATGCCAGGCGATCCTTTTTACTAAAAAATTTTTTTCCAGATAAGATTGCATAAAAGTTAGATTGTTCAAAAAACAATGTTTGAGAAATGAGTTCAATTCAAATATGTATATATTCTGAGATAACTGCAGTTGAAATTAAATGTTGTTTTGTGAATGATTAAACCAAAAAAGGTAATCATTCACAAACAAGTTCTCCAGTGATGAATTTTGCAAAAAAAAATTTGCACCTGTAATCCAATCAGTTTAGCATCATTCAGCTTTTTCTTTACAAAGTTAAATGTAAACAAGCCCAACTCATGTAAAAATATTTACTGAATCAAATTTCAAAATGCACTATCAGTTAATTTGGTATTTTTGTATTATTCGTGCCATGAAGATAGATCATTGAAAATTATTGCTAATCGGCAATTACATCGCTCACCCGCAAGAATAGTGACACATCTCGCAAAAATTCACTTTGCGTTTTATTCCACTAATAGGTCTGTCACAGGTGTGTTACTACATAAACAGTTTCATAAGTGTAGTTGTACAGAAAATCCCTTTACTATGCTATATCTCCATTTATGACTACAGAAGAGAGGTGGATTGCGTGGGGAGGTAAAATTCTGCAACCCTCCAAACCTCATCCTACGTCTTCATTCTTAAGGGTTTTATGCTTAAGTGCATGTTTTTATTCCTGAATGCAGAGCTAAGTGCTGCAGTTTCATCTTATAGTAAAATTATGCACATTTTCTTTTGCCTCTCCTGTGAAATTTACTTTTGTCGAAATGTGTCACTTTTCTTGCAGTTGAGTGATATTTACCACTGTCAATGGACAATTGTATTTAAAATAGAAATTTTAATATACATTTATTAAAAACATAGCAGCATTAAAAATGGTAAATAATATAGAAGCAAATTAAAGAAATACAAAACAATATTTTAGTATATATTTTTCAAACACGTAACAAAAAATGAATGATTGTGACATCCCATTCACTTGATGTTAGATTCGTTACAGGTTTGTTACAACACAAAGCAATTTTTAATTCCACATTTATCTGTATTTTTAATGATGCTTTACTGATTTATTAGCTTTTTTATTAATTAAAATAATAATTACATCATTAAGCATAGTGACATCATCATGATATTAAAAGAGAACAAGCATGGGAAAAAAATGTGATGATTCATTCGTAGCTTCAACTGACGTCAATTTTTATTTTCTTCTATCTTCAATAGAAGAAAGTATTGTAATCGAAATCTTTTTCGACTTCCGGTTTTCGACAGATTTACACGTTTTAGGGGTCAGAGATCCCAAAAAACATATTTGTAGAAAATGTCTGTCTGTCACCATTGTACCATCAAAAGGTGTATGAAGTTAAGCATAGAATTGAACCAATTTTTTTTTTTCAAGTTTTTAGCTATGGCAAGCAGGTCCTTAATTAATTTGGGAAAAATCTGCCACAAGGGGGTGCTGTAATAGCAATTTTTGTGTGATTTTGAATATTGTACCATTGAAAAGTGTATGAAGTTATGAATTGAAGCAAACTTTTTGTGCAGGTTTTTGGTCATGGCAAGAAGGTCCTCCCTGAATTTGGAAAAATTCCGCAGAAATGGGGTGCTGTAATAGCGATTTTTGTGCAATTTTCAATATTGTACCATTGAAAAGTGTATGAAGTTAAGCATAGAATTGAACCACATTTTTTATGCATGCTTTTGGCCATAGCAAAAAGGTCCTCCCTGAATTTGGAAAAATTTCGCTGAAAGGGTGCACTATAATAGCGATTTTTGTGCAATTTTCTTGAATTTTCATAGTTCTGTTGTACACCGGCGGCTGATGAAGCGACGGGAACTTCCCATCCTGATATGCTGACTATTCGCAAACAGCTTACATGCAACAGAATAACGGAAAACTATTGAGTTTAATTTGATCAAGATTAAGTTGTTTTTACTCCAACTAATTGACTGAAGCAGAAATTTAAGATGAAAGTCATTTTTAACAACATTTTGAAATATTAAAATATATGAGATAGAAGAAAGTTTTGGGGTTGGCACATCCAACTAGTTTTACTGGGCATTAAAGTTTGGTGATAGTTTTTTCATGGAAAATGGTCAATGAGATAATGGGAAAGTATATACCATACCCCCAAAAAATATTAACAATAATACGGTTTAATGCACGTGTGGATATCATTACAGGATTTTTTCAAAAAAAAAAAAAAAAAATCACTGACCAAATCACATTAAGTAAAATACACCAAGTAGAGAAAAAATCTTACCTGTTGTAAAATTAAGTTTAAATAAACTGTTTCTTCCCAATCTACCTCAGCATCACCAATGGGCAACTTTTTAGAATCTTTTCTAAAAACTTCAATAGCAGTCTGGAAAGAAAAAAATATAATAATCTTAAATATTTTATACTTTGTATTATTTATGCATAAATACATTTTAAATTGATATTATTAACACAACAACATATTATGACATTATTAATATAATTTTACATATACCATAGAGTACTGCAAATTTGCAAATGCTATTAATCTGCACTGTATTATGGATGTAAACAAAAAAATTTAATTCTTAAAAAATAATTTCTCAAAGGTAATATTTTTTAAATCCCCCCTTCCCCTCCTGCTTTATTCGTATTTCTGATGCATATTTCTCGTACATCATTTAACCCTTTTTAATAATTTAAAATGACAATATGAAACATATTATATTTATTTAATCACTCGCATGGAAAATGAAAAATTCTTTAAAGAAAAATATTTTGAAATATTTATTAAGACTTTACTTTTATTTATTATTTGTATTAATGAAAGATGGTTACTTAGGCAATATAATTAATCCCTCATCTAGAAATAATTCCAGAACAAAATAGAATCCTTGCTGGAATGCAAAAAAAATTTTACTCTGTCCTTGTAGGAAAGTGGCCATAAGGTTGCCAGTGACAAACAATTTTTGAAATACAACTTCCTCATTAAATGCCAGTGGCTAGTACTAATTTTGCCCTTTAACGATTAATACTTATTTCTATGTAAGAAGAGATTTTTAAGCGGTTAAATTAATCTAGAAACAATTTTAAAATATTATTCATTGTGTACTTCTAGTATCGAGATTACGCTTTGATGACACAAAATATTTCGGTCTGATTTCAAATCATTGGGCAACGAACGGTTTTGAAGAAAGAGCTTGGTACTTAAGTATTATCCAAGCCGTGTCAGATACAACTGCGCCAAGCATGACACCAATTATCTTAATTACAGAAACATTTATTTTTTAAAAACTTTATAGGGTATCATACTTAATAAGAGCTATAATATAATAATAATAATATGCAATTTAGTTTATTTATTACTAGCTAACTTGCTCGGCGTTGTTCGGGTATTTCAAAAAACAGCACGTATTGCGAAAAAGGTTTGAAAATCACAATAAGATATCGCGAAATTTTTTTTAATTGCTGCACAAATTTCGAAAAGAGAAAAAAAATTATATATTGTGTTCGAAGATTGAAAATTGATTCCGTTCACTAATGTGGAAAAATTATAGGTAATCGCTAAAATACACTAAAAATCGCATACAAAATTCTCGAAAAATTCGAAAATTGCTACACAAAATCCGAATAAGCTTTACTGAAATGAGGGCAGAAATTACTTTAGTATTATAGGTCAAAAATGGAATGTAAAAAAAAAAAATGCAGCAGATCACGAAGAACCTAAAAATCGAATTAAAAATCACAAAAAGTTCAAAAATCACGAAAGTGAAAATTTACTATAATTGGATAAAAGTTTCAAATCTAATTTCTTTGACCTGCAGGCTCTCTTAAAAGTTATGTTTGGGAAAGCATGCTAAGCATTGTATCATGTTACTTTTATTCATAACAGTGATGGAACAGCATGGATCTCATTTTGGAGCAGCAAAAAGCCATTTTGGAGCAGCAAAAACGCTCATTTTGGAGCAGAAAATAACTAATTTGGAGCAGCAAAAAGCCACTTTGGAGCAGAAAATAACTATTTTGGAGCATCAAAATGCCATTTCGGTATTCTTTGACGAAATTCGCGTTTTTTCTGCAATTCTTTGATGAAATTCATGTTTTTTTCTGCAATTCTTTGACAAAATTTGTGTATTCGCAATCTTTTGACAAAATTCGCATATTTTTCTAGTCCAGGGCCGAAACTAGTGGGGGGGGGGGGATGTGCCCCGGGCGTCAGAACGAATGGGTGCCAAATGAAAGATTATACCTTTGGAATGGATCATTTTCTTCTGATGGACTGATGGGTTCCATTATTATGAAACAGCCATTATAAATGAAGTGTTTTACGTGAAGATGAAAGAGCAGCTGTAAAAAGTTAGAATTTTGAAAAAAAATTATGGCCATTTTTTTTTTTCACAATCTGATCAGAAAATCAGTGTTCTAACTTTTTATGACTGCTCTTTCATCTTCGCTTGACACTTAATTTATAATGGCCGTTTCATAATAATGGAGGGCATCAGTCCATCAGAAGAAAATAACTCGGTTAAAGCAAAAACTCGGTTAAGCAGGACTCGGATAATCGGGACTCTACTGTATATTTCATTATAAAAATGATCTTTAGTTTTGTTGGTATTCAGAGGGGGGATCATGACCTCGTGACCCCCTTTGTATTCGAGATCATAAATTATGTAGTTCAGTATTACATATTTTATTATTACATATTTTAAATTTTAAAATAAGTCAGCTATTAGAAAATCAGTAAAATTCTCTTTGTAAATATACTTTGCGGAAGAGCGTGAGGGGGGGGGGGGGGGGGGGGGGCTAGTTTCAGCCCTGGTTATTCGGACTTTTGTTGAAATCAGCATGTTTTTCGCTATCTTTTGACGAAATTAGCATGTTTTTAGAATTTTTTGGACAAAATTTGCAGCTTTTTGCAATCTTTTGATGAAATTTGCGGTTTTTTCCACGATCTTTTAACGAAATTTGCGGTTTTTTCCGCGATCTTTTAATGAAATTCGCGTTTTTTCACAATTTTTTTTATCCCGTTTTGTTCGTTTTTTGACGAAATTAGCGATCCTTTGGCAAAATTCACTTTTTTTCGCGATCTTTTGACGAAATTCGAGTGTTTTTGCGAACTTTTGATGAAATTTGGGTTTTTTGTGATATTTTAACAAAAGTAGCGTTTTTTCACGATCTTTTGACCGTGTTTTGACAAAGTCAGCTATGCTTTAATAAAATTCACGTTTTTTCCGTGATCCTGTCACGAAATTCAAGTGTTTTTCGCGATCTTTTGATGAAATTTGCGTTTTATTCACAATCTTTTAACGAAATTGCGTTTGACCACAATTGCGTTGAACTGCGTTTGTTGCGTCTTTTGACCACATTTTGTTGGCTTTTTTACGAAGTTGGCGATCCTTTGACAAAATTCACGTTTTTTTCGCGATCTTTTGACGAAATTCGCGTGTTTTTCACGATCTTTTGACGAAAATCTCGTGTTTTTCGCGATCTTTTGACGAAATTCGCATGCTTTTTGCGATTTTTTGACAAAATTTGAGTGTTTTTCGCGATTTTTCGACAAAATTTGCGCGTTTTTCGCGATTTTTCGACAAAATTTGCGCGTTCTTCTGACGAAATTTTATTTTATTCGCGATTTTCTGACGAAATTTGCGTTTTATTCGAGATTTTTTAACGAAATCACGTTTTATCGTGATCTTTTGACCGCGTTTTGTTTGTTTTTTGACGAAATTAGCAATCTTTTGTTAAAATTCACGTATTTTTCGTGATCATTTGACAAACATCGCGTGTTTTTCGAGATCTTTTGACCAACATCGCGTGTTTTTCGCGATCTTTTGACCAAATTCGCATGTTTTTCGCAATGTTGCGGCGAAATTCGGGTGGAAAATGATAGATTTGACTCAAGAATTATTATCGAATTGGCGCAGTTCGGCGCAATTTTGTTGAAAAATGTTCGTTTTGGCGCAGAAATGCGCAGCATTATTGATTTGGCGCAATTGGAGCAATTGGCGCAGCTGTTCCATCACTGTCATAATTTAATTTACTTGGATTCCCTTAAAGGGCGATTCCATGCAGAGTGTCACACACGTAACGCAGACTTTAATTTGCATTTATTCAATTATTTATTAAATTTTAATGTTAATTCTGATTTTAAGTAGTATGGTAAATAAGTTATTACCGTATTTTTAAATTTAAATGTGTGGCAATAAAACTCACAGAAGTGTATCATTTAATTTCATTACTCAAAATGTGCTTTTTTCTGAAGTAGGAAAAAAGCACATTTTGAGTAATGAAATTAAATGATATACTTCTGTGAGTTTTATTGCCATACATTTAAATTTAAAAATATAGTAATAACTTATTTACCATACCACTTAAAATCAGAATTAACATTAAGATTTAATAAATACTTGAATAAATGCAAATTAAAGCCTGTGTTACGTGTGTGACACTCTCCATGGAATCGCCCTAGATATAAATAATATAATCCTTAAGTTAATATTAGTTTTTGTTGCATTAAAATATCCCAATTTGTTGATTTTCTGTAAGCAAGTAATCCCTATTGGTTTACAATGGAAGTCTATGGGAATTTAGCGAAATATTAGAGATATCGCCAAGTTGGCGTCACTTTTGGTGACTAATTTTGAGTGCCAAATTTGGCGATATATCGCCAAGTTGGCAGCAAACTTGGCGACAGAAGTGTGTTGTCCCATACGGTAATCCCCCTTATAGATATGGAGATGCATTAAATGCTGTTCAATAATCGAATAAAATATTCATTAAAAATTCAAAAATCGCTGTACGAATTTCGAATAAAATTTTTTGAAAAGAGAATAAAATTTACTATATTGGGTTAAAAGAAAGAAACCGTATTCTTTTCACTAATGCAGAAAAATCGCCTTAAAACTTAAAAAAGCGCTAAAAATCGCATAACAAGTGGGTAAGTGTGATCACAGATCGCACAGAGGGTTTCGTTTAATATTCCTTTCAAAACACTTTATCCTTTTGAAAAATCTGTTAGTTCCACATTTCGCAACCAGGGGCGCACTCTATTCTAAACAAACCTCTATTCGAACGAAACTCCGTTTTACATGCTATCCGTATATATATTAGTCGAAGGGATTGGGCCCATAGCACCCGAGATAAGTAGGCGCACCTGGCGGTAAAAAGTGGAACTAAAATATGTAAGGCTATGGTGCATAATATGAAAGAATGGTCAAAGGGGTGTCGACAAAAGTTGGAAAAGTGCTCCCGGGATGAAAAGGGCGGAGGTTAGAAAAACTGCTTAAAATATACAAGTTAGGGCCCTGAAGAGTAAATAATATAAGACTTTTTGAAAATTTTATGATTTGTCATGTGGTCTGAGGTATTCAGCTGTACGTATGCAAAAATTCATGTCTCCAACTTAATTAGGGGCTCTCTTAGAAAGAATTATTTAAAATACATATGTGGTAGCTCAAAGGGTTAAATGTAAGACTTTTTCAAGATTTTATGATTTGTCGCCTGGCTTCAGGTGTTCTGCTATAAGTATGCAAAATTTCAAATCTCTAATTTAATAAGGGGCTCAGTAAGAAAGAATTGCTTACAATACGTATGTGGGAGCCCAAAGGGTTAAATGTACGACTTTTTGAAAATTTTATGATTTGTCGTTTGATGCGAGGTGCTCAGATATAAGTATGCAAAATTTCAGGCCTCCAACCTAATTAGGGGCTCACTTAGAAAGAATTGTTTAAAATACACATGTGGGAACCCAAAGGGTTAAATGTACGACTTTTTCAAAATTTTATGATTTGTCGTTTGAGGTGAGGTATTCAGCTATAAGTATGCAAAATTTCACGCATCCAACCTAATTAGGGGTTCACATAGAAAGAATTGTTTAAAACACACATGTGAGAGCCCAAAGGGTTAAATGTACGACTTTTTCAAAATTTTATGATTTGTCATTTGATCTGAGGTGACCATGCATAAGTACGCAAAATTTCACGCCTGCAACCTAATTCGGGACTCACTTAGAAAGAATTGTTTAAAATACACATGTGGGAACCCAAAGGGTTAAATGTACGACTTTTCCAAAATTTTATGGTTTGTCATTTGATGTGTGGTGTTCAGGTATAAGTATGCGAAATTTCACGCCTCCAATCTAATTAGGGGCTGACTTAGAAAGATTTGTTTAAAATACACATGTGGGAGCCCAAAGGGTTAAATTTACGACTTTTTGAAAATTTTATGATTTGTCGTTTGATGCGAGGTGCTCAGCTATAAGTGTGTAAAATTTCACGCGTCCAACCTAAATAGGGGCTGACTTAGAAAGAATTTTTTTAAATACACATGTGGGAGGCCAAAGGGTTAAATGTACGACTTTTTCAAAATTTTATGATTTGTCGTTTGATGTGAGGTATTCAGCTATAAGTATGCAAAATTTCACTCCTCTAACCTAAATAGGGGCTGACTTAGAAAGAATTTTTTTAAATACACATGTGGGAGGCCAAAGGGTTAAATGTACGACTTTTTCAAAATTTTATGATTTGTCGTTTGATGTGAGGTATTCAGCTATAAGTATGCAAAATTTCACTCCCCTAACCTAATTAGGGGGCTCACTTAGAAAGAATTTTTTAAATACACATGTGGGAGCCCAAGGGTTAAATGTACGACTTTTTCAAAATTTTATGATTTGTCGTTTGATGTGAGGTATTCAGCTATAAGTATGCAAAATTTTACGCATCCAACCTAATTAGGGGTTCACATAGAAAGAATTGTTTAAAACACACATGTGGGAGCCCAAAGGGTTAAATGTACGACTTTTCCAAAATTTTATGATTTGTCGTTTGATCTGAGGTGTCCGTCTATAAGTACGCAAAATTTCACGCCTGCAACCTATTTAGGGACTCACTTAGAAAGAATTGTTTAAAATACACATGTGGGAGCCCAAAGGGTTAAATGTACGACTTTTTCAAAATTTTATGATTTGTCGTATGATGTGTGGTGTTCATCTATAAGTATGCAAAATTTCAAGTCTCCAACATGTATAGTTTCTGAGAATGGGCTCTGTGACAGACAGACAGACGGACAGATAGAGGAGCGAGATGAATAGGGTTTCGTCAGATGAACGAAACCCTAAAAAATTAAATTTAAAAAAATCTAATCGAAAATCGGGCTTTGAGGTGCAGAACTTCACATATAGACGTTACCTTTTCCCCAAATTTTGTAGCTCTAATGTGGAGCGGTCTCTTCAGAACACTGTCGACACACGAACTTCTTTCTTTATTATTATAGATAGTTTATTTTTTATTATGATTTATAGTTTTATTTGCTTATTTATTATAGTTCCTTTATTTTATGTATTTATTTATTTGACATTATTTATCATTTTTTAAAATGCTATATAATAAATAAAAGTACTGTTTTGAACATAAAGGGCAACGATAAACAAGAATGGCAACTGGCAACCATTTTTTGCAATCTATTTCATGGTCCAGATAACACGTAAGTACTAAGAGCTTGAACTCATCTCTAACAAATACTAGTAGGGCAAAGATGGCGAACTTTTTTACGAGTGTGGGCCAAAAATTCAAAAACAATGTCTATCAGCATTGTAACATGTCAAACTTTTGGGCCCACTTTTCATTCTATTGCAGTGGTTGTCTTAGGAAATCCATTCAATAAAGCCTTACTAAATCACAGAAAGTCAAAGTAGCTATTTGTCAAAACCATGCAATACCTTTAGAGAAAAGAACATTTTCAGATGTTTTAATCAGAATGTTAATGACTTTAATCAGATAATTTCCCTTTAAATCATTGATTAAATTCATAAATTCTTTTAATTTTTAAAATGACATAAAAAAGTATTAAAGTCTAAGATGAACATAATTTGCAATGTTTCTAAAGATATTTTGCCTATTAAATAAAAGAAAGAAGTTTTAAAAAAATTCATAGGGTTGAAAACAAAGTATAAACATTAAGTAATTATTAAGATGCTACTTGGCGCATAATGATATAAATTTAAAAGCAACGTTAAAAACGCCAGAATAAGAAAACTTTCAGCAAGAGTTTTCTTATTCAGGCATTTTTACCATTGGTTTTAAATTTATATCATAAACATTAAGGTTGTAAATTGTAAGATTTCATCAGGCTTAAAAAGCATTTAATTTAAAATTTATATTAAATTAAATCTATTGTAATTCACACTCTTATAACTTCCTTTGATGAGTAATCAAATTATTCACTCTTTCATTTTGAGGGGAAAATAAAGCACAACAAACAACAAATTCCTGTATAAGTAAGAATGGGTCTTTTATTTTCTTATTCTACTCTTACAAATAAGCATTTGACAACAAATTGGTACTAAAACAGAATGAAAAAATGTGCCCAGTGCACGAGCTGTGGGGGTGTTTTCTTTGTATTTTATTTTTTTTTTTTTTTTTTCATCCAGGCAATGTGAAAGAAAGTTTTAATCTAAAAAAAAAGTATGGAAAATATAAAAATCACCTCCCTCATTTTTTTTTTTTTTTTTTTTTTTTTTTTTTTTTTTTTTATGAAAGATGATACTGTTGGGCGCAAAAAAAAGTATTTAGGTAAGAATGGGTCTTTTATTTTCTTATTCTACTCTTACAAATAAACATTTCACCACAAATTGGTACTAAAACAGAATGAAAAACTGTGCCCACTGCCCAAATAGGGAAAAAAAATAAATAAAAATAATTGTAAATATGTGTTTTTATTTATGTTTCTTCTTTTGCACCTGAGCCATGAAAAAAGGAATTTTAAAATGTAGAAAAACAGAAAAGATGAAAACGCCCTACAGAATATAAATTCTTTGAAAAAGTATGTATTCATATTTACTAGTAAACATTCCACTGGTGATATAATCTACATACATTTATTTAAAATGTTAAACTGATTTTATAATACACAGTAAATTCTGTTAAGACAGACTATGTAAGACAGAAATCTGTCTAACTAGGAAAGAGTTTCAAGTCCCAGACAATCTACAGACATAAAGTAAATTTGTCTAAGGTGGAATACTGTCTATGATGAAAAATTTTCTCTGTCCTTATTGATTTTATCTTGAACAGAGTTTACTGTAAATGCACAAAATTTAAACAATGTTCTATATACGTATAAAGAGGGGGGAAACAATTTAAATTTTCAAATAATGTATATGTAATTCTTTCTATTATATTAAAATATATATATGCATTTCTTGCCTATTTTTTAACATAATATTTGAAATAGCAGCTTATATATACTAACCTCAAACTTTGGAATGTACCGAGCTGATGTTCTTTTCTGATGTTTTCGCACAAAAAATAATAAATCGTCCCTCATTTTCTCATCACAATGATAGACGAAATGACGAACAAATAAATCTGTCCAAAATGTAGTAGGATTCAATAAAACAAATCCTGACTCTAGAAAATAAGAAGAAAATTAAGAAGAAATTAAAACAAAGTAAAATAATTGAAATTTCTAAGATTATAAAAATACAACATGTATTATTATGATTCCAATAGCAGAATTTTCGATATACTTTTCCAGTATAGGGGCCATTTTTTTTTTTTAAAGCTTGACTTCAGAAAGTAAGATTTGTTGTCAAATTGTGTAAACAGCTATGAAAACAAACCTAAAGAACTTTTATGCTTGTTTATATCTGTTGTATTATGCTTGTTTATACATATAAAAACATTTTATAAATGCATATAATACTAGTAAATCTGCAGATCAAGAGCCTCAACGTCATCTCTGCAACTTATTGTTTTTAGCAAACTTTGCGTAATATTAATCTTTCTACAAAAAAAAACTTTTTAACCCTTTAAGTGTTTGGGGCGTATTATTCCGTTCACTAAGCTCCAGGTTTCACTGCAATACAAGCAATATTTAAGATAGTATAAGTTAATAGATTTAATGAATTTTAAATACATTGAAGAATGATTAATACTCTCAAGGATTACATTCATATTTGTAATTGAGTTTTTTTTATAATGTTGAAAGAATCACATTTTCTTAGCATTTAAAACTAAAGGCAGAGAAAACAACTTTACAATTTTACACTTTTGCAAGACGCTCGGAGGGTTTAAATTACACAAATATTTATAAAAGGAAAATAAAATATTTCGATGGTTTCAGACATTAGAAGCGTTAAATTAAACACGTTGTTATGTAATGATATTCTGAAATTCTCCCGAGCTACTTATTCTAGTAATTTTTATATAATAAAGCAAATTTCTTCAGGGGGGAGGGGGGGGGCTGAACTCCCCATTGTGTAATTTATTTTGCATTTGTAATTTTCTATTGATTGAGTTAATGATTATCCTATATCTTAGATTCCTTTTTACACTGCGATTTATAAGGATAAGCAACAATTTGGTCAAGCATTTTACGTTATCCTAATGTCCATACAGCAGTATTTATTTGCCTGCTATGCTAACCACAAACACCTGTATCTAATGGATAAAGAACTTTTGGAAATGTAAACTGAGACATCTAATTTAGAAATCTAATACCTTTATAATTTTTGTTTCCAAAAAATAATTTTGATTACCATTCTGCAATATTTATATCTAAAATCTAATCTAAATATCTAAAAATGTACTCGATAGCATTAACTTACTAAAATCACCCTAAAGTAGGGGGACTTCTAAACCTAACGGTTAATAATTCATCATCGTGTCCACTTCCAATTGACTAAATAGATAAACGTGATTTGGTGCCGTTAAGTATTTTTTGTGATAGCCTTTTAATAGTATCCACATTTAATTTAAAATCGTGATGTTACAAACACCATTGAAATTTGACGCACACCTGTGTAATGATGACGCACACCTGAATAAATAATGTAGACCCAAATGGGCAGTGCATGTGGAAAGTTCTTGTAACTCCAGGGTGTGGGGCAAGGGCAGAATAGGTTGTGCATATGAAGATTTAAAAAAAACCTTCGATACCTGAAATGACCATATCCCCATCCCAATTCTTGTGATATGCAATGTAATTTACTTCCATGCTTCTGCTTCCTCACTTGGCTGTTCAGAGTTCGGAAAAGATGCAGTTTTCTACCGTTTATTTCCCCTCTCCCCTGTTTATTTTCGTCAAGGGCAGAAGGATCAAGCCTCTCTTCTCATTTTCCTTTTCCTCCTAGTCATCCTTTCTTTCGCAGGCTCTCTTAAGTTTTCCAGTTAGTTGAGCTTTCCGGTTACTTGAATGCCGGATAAAGAAGCTTTTACTGTATAGTAACCCATGAAATAAGAAAAATTTGCATTTGCAAAGAAAATATAAAAAAAATATGATAAATCTAGAGGTTTAAAGTATATTAAAGAGTAGATTTTTTAAACTGTTACATTAACCTGCAAGGTCTAAAATAATCTGTAGAGCCTGTTGCCATGCTTCACTGCTTCTGTGTGATGATTTTTTCTTCCTAATACTGATCTCTCGAAATCATAGAAAAGAAGCACACTTGCAAGATTTTAGGTTGATTTGTGTCATTTAAGAAGGATGATTAATCAATACTTAACCCCTTGGCGAGCAGACGTCACATATACGTAATGCATAAGGTGCTCAGAATTTCTGATTATTCCCACCAGTTATTTTTTACAGTAAATTTTGCCTTATTTAATTAGGGCATTTTCCCGATTAAATTAGGCAAAAAATTTCTGTTTTAAAAACCGATGATAAAAGATTAAAAATTCTGTAAAAGATACTCGGTGCGAACAGGTTATAAGGCACATCCTCAAATGCTTAAAGCAGTAGATAGAATAATTTATTTTAATGCACAATACACACATTGAGTTCTGTATCATAAATTAAGAAGATTCCCTCCATTATTTTTCTCTTAAAAACATACAATGTTCATAACGAAAATTAAAAATTTTACATTTTGAATGAACATAGTAATATCTGTGTTAATTTAACTCTCAGTGCAGAACCTATACAATTCTGTAGAAAAAAGTATTGTGATATGACAATACATCTTGACAATTGTATTATGATATGACTATCAAGAAAACACTTCTCTACCATACTATGTTTTTTTATGCTTTTCACTATATATGTTACATACAGTAGAGGGTTAACAATCTGCACAGATTGGAATTGGAGGTTGTGCAGATTTCAGGATTTGGTGAGTTTTAGATCATAAAAGAAAAGACCATTCAAGCTTAAAAAAATCAAATATAGACAAGATAAAGAAAGCACATAATAACAGCCTGTTACTGTTGTATTTATAAATAAGAACAGTGAGCAGAAAAAAAATAAAATATATATAAAATGACAAAGTTTAACATATTATTCCTTTCAATTATATGTTCAATTTTTTATTTAAAGAAAACTTTAGCTTTGTCCTTTATTCGAACTAGGGATGCACCGAACATTCAGTATTCAGCCAAGCTACCGAATATTCGGCCAGACTGAATACTTATAAGACCTTTTTTTAAAATATTTTTTAAAACCTTAAAACAACTTCTATTTTTAACTGTCAATTAATAAAGATATAGAATAATTAGAAATAGAATTATATTTAAATAAAAGAGAATGCTTTTATATTTTTTATTTGCCATTTGAAAAGTATCACGTAAGAAAATTAACCAATAATGACGATTTTAGATCCTTCCTGACAAATAAACAGTATATGACTCAAAAAAATTTTCTTCCAATTCCTTCAAAAATCTCACTTTGATTTTAAAATATTTGTTTTAGAATAGTATAAGAAATTTTGATTCATTTGTTTTAATTCAGAGAGGAATCTATAAAATTTAAAATTTTATCAATTAAAGAAGCTTTAAACTATTCTCTTCTTAAATAACAATTCAAAGCACATATAAATATATATAAACAAGAATAAAAGTTCATTAGATTTGTTTTCATAGCTGTTTACATCATTTGGCAACAAATCTTACTTTCTGTAGCCCAAATTGTGCAAGCTTTAAAAAAAAAATCGCCAAGGCCCCTATACTGAAAAAGTACCAAATAAAGTATTACATAGAGCTGAAAAAAATTACAAATAAATAAAGATTTTAAATTGAGTGTGCTGGGGAGAGGAGGCAAAGTTTTAGGAGGAGATTTAGATGATTCTGTATATTTAAGGGAAAATCTGCCAAAATGAAGATGATTCTCACCCATATATTTTACTTTTTTACTTCTAAATTAATGTTAAAAACAGTTTTTAAAAAGAATTTTAAAGAATAAAACGGTGACTTACAATAGGGATTTTAAGGTAGCTTGATAAATATTAAATTTGATTAAGTTTTATTAGGTTGAGCAAAAAGTTCTGGGAAATTTTTAATCTAATAGTTACCAGAATTTGTATCGTACATAGGAGCACTAGTGGTATATCAATAGGAGTTCATGAAATTCGATTCCAAAATGCCTATTGAATAGTATGATTTGCGTGTGTTGATCCAGCATTTTTGGAGAAAAGGTCTAAAGATTCAGAAAGCCGTCGATGTGATTAATGCATGCCAAGAGTTTTTCGATTCCAAGGAGCCGCAATGATACTTCCAGCAAATCCGAAATCTCGCAGAAAGTCGTGGGCTATGATGGTCTCTACTTTGAAGAATAGTCCTTATTGCGTTTGTTGTTAATTCGTACATAACAACACAACTTTCACAAATTTCCCAGAACTTTTTGCTCAACCTAGTAATTGCAAGTGAAAGAACGCAAATTCACAAACTTTGTTTTTTCAGAAGCACTGTTCTGGCGTGTTTCTGTGTACCATATTTATTAGCTCCAGCATGTGTCCATTAACACTTAAATATATGCTAAAAGAAAAGAAGCATGGGAGCTGAGTTCCAGCAAAAATTAACCACTGGTTCTTCTGATATAAAACTACAAGTTCAGGGATGAAAGTGCTGCACCACAAATGGCTGATTTTCTCAACTAAATATTAATGGTATTCTTCTCCTTATTAAATTTCAGAAATTATGTCATTAAATAAGGCGAGGAATGCTATTAGAATTTAGTGGTGGTAATCAGTCCTTTGTGGCACAGCGCTTTCATCCCTGCAAGTTTTTCTTTTCCTCTGGAGCTTTAGTAAGACATGATATACCAATCTCAGGTGTCAGATATTGAAACATTAAAGAATAGTTTATATGCTGCCGATGGTGTTTATTTCCGCTGTGACGAAAAGGATCTAATTTCTTCCTCAAACAGATCCTTGTGATTATGCAAACACATGTAAAACATTTATACAATAATCCCTGGTAATAATCCAATAATCCCATGTAAAATATTTATACAATAATATATTTTCTTCCTATTTATTCAACGTTAATTAACTAATTCCAAGTAAACTAAATTAATACGAAAAGTATATTGTATAAAATATAAGTTAACTCGTAAATGTAAGTAAACATAACTATCAACAGACATGAAATAAAACAGAAACAGATAATCCCATGAATCATCCCTTCACTGTTATGATTCATACAAACGAAAAAAATAAACAAACCGATTTTTCTGCATCAAACATTGACTTTTAACCGAGTAGAAAAAAATTATTTACCTTCTCGAGAATATTGGGCGATTTCTCTAGTCCGATGATAGGATATCTCTTGTAACATCTGTTCAAGAATACTTGGCATATGACCACCGTAAGCAGCCGCGAACGCCATTGTTATTATTGACACTGTCACTGTGTGCTGTGTGTTTATCCCATCAGCCTTTTACCTTTAAAAGTTTTTCCCTCCTTTTTTCCCTTTTTCTTTCCCTCGGATTGAAAGACGGGTTGCACATGACGTCATATGTCTGAAATCCGAGGCCAACGAGAAAGACAGGCTACCGCGGTGGGTCCGATTCTTCTTTTTTTACAGACCGCTGGAGTCACGTGATGCTCTTTTCGCACACCTTCATTGGTGCATTCGAGCATCACGTGAATCCAGCGGTCTGTAAAAAAAGAAGAATCGGACCCACCGCGGTAGCCTGTCTTTCTCGTTTGCCTCGTCTGAAATCACTTCATATGGCGCCCAAATATAAGGCGAATATGCTGCTCTCCATTTGATTTTTTAGACTTATTTGAACTATAATAATAGAAATAAGGAAGCTCTAAATAGGGCATTTTGGTATGACGTCAAAAACATGGACACCAAAATCTCCTATCTGCGCAATCTACTGCCCATCGTGTGACGTCTTGTGAGCATTCTTTTTAGTGTATTTCTGTTTACCATATTGGCTTCTTTATCACACTTGATATCATTGCCAAGTGTACTATAATTTATCCACATTTTACGCAGGCTTAAAATTGTCTTGTCATTGTTATCATGAAGGTAGAGTTCATATTGTTATATTGCCAGCGTTTTTAGTTATCGCGTTTCTCGACTCCTTTCAAGGCAGATGTGGAAGACTATTCAAGAGTTATGAAATTCGGATAAGTATGGTAAATAATCGGATAACAATGGTAAGGTATTGTAAAGTTGTTGGGTGTAATAATAATACTGAAAATAATGTTTTTTTTGCTTTTCCTGGGATTAGAAAAAGTCACTATGAAATAACGTACAGCAGACATTCAAAGTGGTTGGCTGCCTTGAAAATGCTTTAACAGAATCAAAAAGAAAAAATTTCTGGATATGCAAAGATCATTTTATTTCTGGTTTGTTTTAATCTTTTTGTTAGTATTTAATGTGTTATGAAGATACTAAATTGCTGTTGTGCTTAAATGACGACAATTGTCATTAATTTATCATGTGTTACACATTAAAGTGGAGCACTTTTTTGAAGATCACCATAAAAAAAAAAAATTAGAAGACTATGGACCGTTTCGTATTATGTAAAATTGATAAATTTTCTCCCTATCTTCAAATTCCCGCATTGTTTTTAGTTTTATAAATATTCCTTGTGCTTTTTTGAATAATTGTTTGAGTTTTTTCCCTCTTAAATTTTATTTTATGATCTCTCGCCAGTAAAATGGTGTGAAAGAAACAACAATTAATAGTTTGACCAGTTTTTTATTCTTGAAAAAATTTAATGTGTTCAATCCTTCTCTGTACACTGCACTATTATTTAGCTTTCGTGTTATGCTAACTTAAATAAAATATTAAGACCAAAAATAAATAAAACAATTTTTTAATGTGTTTGATTTTATAATTTTCATTGCAATGTAAAATTGATGGAAAAATTCATTACTAAAACTCTCACTTTGATCAGATTTAGGAACTTTTTCAGTGTGCTTACCAGCAGTGAGTAGTTTTTCTAAAAAGGCTGGTGGAATTTTACATAGCCTTTATAAAACTGCAGGGTATAGCAGTAAACAGAAGAAAATTGTTAATTTCCATTTTAAAAATGTAACCATGGCTTTAAGTTCTATATTAAACTTTCCTTTGCTGTATAATGTATAGCTATCAATCTTAATTTTTTATTAAAATGTTTCCCTGAAAATGCGTTGTAGTAAGTGAATTATATTTACTGTGTTAGGGTTGGCACATTCGTCAGGCAAAAAGGGTGATTGCCCAGGGCCCTGTGCGTATTGGAGTCTTGTTAGGGGCCTCAAATAATGTTTCATCTGTATAAAATAATAGTTTTGCTCTAAATTTGCTTTTAAATCTTTCTTCATCGGAAAAAAATGAATATTAACTTTTATTTCTTACAGTCAAAGTTGATTTTATTGATGGGAAATGTATCAATTTGATGATTCTAAAATTAACCATGAGTTTTTTAATTAGAAATGCAGATGTTATTAAATAATAAGAGAAAGATAACATGTGCTTTTAACGGCAAACCGGGAGTTCTGTGCTCCACGTGTGTGCTTTAGAAGCTATAGTATCAATCCTTGCTAATAGCAACGTGACGTCAATGCAAGGGGTCTCATAGACCCCATGAGTCATCGAAATGCAAATTGATATTATTGTAAATACAGAGGGCGTTGTAATTCGTGTATGTCTATTCTTTTCATAGATTAACATCCAAGATAGGACACTCCCATAGAGCGTAATGGTAATACGATTGCGATCGTAGCGCCTTTAGTGACAATGGGGAAGAAACTCCCCATCCTTGTAAAATTTTTATCATTGAGCATCGTAATATATATATTTTTTTTAATGTTTCATGTTTACGGTTTCAATAGAATCTTTCACCGATACATGAACATAGAATATATATTCTATTTTATATATCTAATATGTATTCTATGTTCATGCATGGATATATGATTTTTTTTTTTTTTTTTTTTTTTTTTACGTGATGAGTGAGCGATATAAGTGCAACGAAAAACAGGGTAAAAATTTCGTCTTGAATGCTATATATGAAGTAAATAATTTAAAGTACAAACTATAATATATGAAGTAAATAATTTAAAGCTACATAAAGTAATGATGTAATATAAAAATATACGAAGTATTACACTCTACAAATCCCAGAAAATTTCATAAATATTCTCATTCGGTAGCAAAATTTTTATAGCCGATGTTTTATTAATTTATGAAGTTTAACGTATTAAACAATCGTTACAATAATCTTTTAAAATTTACGCATTTTCACTTTCTTAAGCGGGGAACCCACATGCGGAAAAATATAGACGGAAATCTGCAGCGGCAAATAGGCATATTTTCCGCTGCGCCAAATTTCCGACTTGGAAATGGAGAATCGCACTTGCGTTTTTCGCTGGCGCTTCCGCGTTAACTACTGCGCATGTCTGTGACAAACCTACATAGTTTGATTTCTACAGATGCTGTCGCGGAAAACGGAAGAAGTTAAAAACTACAATTCCGCTGCGTTTTCGCATTTGTACGCGGCAAATATAGGGTCAATTTGCCGTTCCGCTGTCCAATTCCGTCGTATTTTTCCGCATGTGGGTTCCCGGCTTTACAGATAAAATAAAAATATTCTTTTTAATGTAAATAACGTACCATCAATTCAATAATATTAATAATATTAACATATAAGAAATAATAATAAAATTACAGATGGGGAAAAATTCATTTCGGCAAATTTTTAGAATTATATAAATCTAACAGCTAAAAATGAATAGAGGTACTGACATGACACTCAATAAAGTTTTATTCGATATGAACAAATTAACAAAATACCTGAATTTGATTTTTTGCAATTTAATCTCATAAACTTCCATATTTACGTTATTAACAGAATTTTCTAGGGTTTTTCTTTTATATTATTACTCTAATTATCATTTTGTAAGTTAAAGACGACCAATATAAGTACGGTAAAAAAAAAAAAAAAAAAAAAAAAAGCAGCTAAATAAATAAAGCAAGCATGAATAGAATATCGTCTGACACCTGCTTCGTTTTAGGAAAGAATAGATATTCAAAGCATAGAGGGTAAACATATTTCTTCAACATAGGTAAATTTAGGCGGCTTGTTAATTCTTCCCCCTTGTCGGTAGTACAGTGCCTAGAAGTATCAGGAGTTCACTTCTAGGTACTATATCGGTAGTGACGCTAGTACTGTTGCCATTACAGATTTTGCCGTAAATGTGCCATCTTGGTCCTTAATGCATGATTCTTTTAACAAAACATCATTGGACTGTACGCACATGCACAGATTAATAATAGTAGGATTGGAAAGTCGTGTTAAATTTTTACTATCCGGTATTTCTCTATGGATGGCGCTACGGTGAATTTGTGTTCTGCTATCGTATCATTAGACTGTATGTTGAAATCTGAAAATATTATATTCCTATAGGGTCCTCGGTCCTGCATTAGGTCCGGTCAGAAAGTACATTTTTTAAGTAGTATTAAATGTATTAAAAGTACTTTTAATGTATTAAAAGTACATTTTTTTCTCTATACGACGGTGTAAAAAGTAATATTGTGGGATGTTTAGAAGTTTAAGAATGAAATTTCATTTATTGGTCGTCAGATTTCAAAGAAATCTGACGAAGGAAAAGCCTTTTCCCGAACAGCCAATGAAATGCTTGGATAATACGTAAGTTTCAGGTGGATAATACGTAAGTTTTAAGAAATCTGACGGGTCGCAGGCGATTTTCGCCTCTTGCAATTTTTACGTGTAATAGCACTATTAATGTGTAATTCATGGCGTACGTAATGTATGATCAACTCCATGCGATTTTTTATGTCTTAAATTTTAGTCTTCGAAAAAATTATTTTCCAAATGGTAGAGGGTATTTTCAATTTGTTACATTGCTTTTTCTTTTTTTTCTTTTTTAAATTGTTTTATAGAATAAATAATAAATCTGGAATACACAATATCTTTTAATTCCCTTACAGGATTTTTTAGGACTCATGTGAAATTTTGTTTCATTATCATTACTGTTTTCATTATTATTAATGATAAAACTCAATTGTATTTTTTCTTTATATAAGTTTATTGTTATCTGATCTGAGAAAAAAACTTTAGATATAATTTTATGTTTTTGATTAAACTACATAATGTGTATTTGTGATACCCTTTCTTGCATATTATACATATTTGTAAATAATATATATTTTTTAATTTAAATGCATAATACTTTAAGAAAATACCATATTTCATCCATTGGAAAGCAAAGTTTTACAAACATTTTTATTAAAGCTCTTTCATACAAAAAAAAAAAAAAAAAAAAAAAAAAAAATCTAAAATAGACAATGTCTTTTTATTCATTCGGGTGATTTTTTTAGTATTCATATGAGAATGTGTATAATTAAGATAACTTACTAATAATGATGATAAAAAGCAGCTGCATTCGCCTAACAAATTATTTAGTCTCTGAACTGAGGAACAAACAAAGCTCAAGTACAAAATTTATCTCATTGATTAAACTCCATAACATATTACTTGTGATGCCGTTTGACGCATATTAAATAAATATGTGTTTAAAAAAAATCGAAAAGCAAAGTATATTAACATTAAATTTCATTTCAAATTTATTGAAAAACAAATATTTAAGTTTTTGTTTGAGTTGTGTAATAAAAATATTATTATAAATCCCTTTTCATTCATTCAGTTAGTTTTTAAACATTAAATTGAATTTTTTTTAAAAATTATGCAATAAAATTGTAATATTTTCTTTTTGAAATCAGCATTTATTTATTCTGAACTAGATTCTGCAAGTTGATTTGCCATATGTTGTTGATGGTAAGGAAATTTATAGTTTTCGTAGTTTTCTTTATAAGAGCAACAACAACAACACAACAACAAAAAATTAAGTTTTGAAGAACAACAGGATTTTTATCTATGAAATCAACGACAGTAAATAAGGAAAAAAAAGGTGTAATACTTTGCACGTAAACCTCATATTGTAGCATGGTTTATATAGAGTTGATAATGATAAATAAAACTTTGGCATGAAAAAATAACTTAATATCGCCGGCTTGTGAGAGTTCTATGAACTGCTGAGTTGGTAGATAGCAGCAATAAATAAAATCATTTATTAAAGCCCACTGTATAAGTAACATTGACCGTTCGATATGTTGCAGAAGTAATCCACATAGCATTTTTAGTTTGCAGAAAATTTGCAGCAGTTTTGCTTTGAAAACCTGCAAAGTTGCAGCAAGCTCAGCATGACAAGACGGAAAGTTCATAACAAGACTGCAGCAAGATAACGCAAACGCCGAAGTCACCACACTTTGAACTTGCAGCTAACTTGTCGTGCAAGTTAAATTCAATCTGTATCAAATTTATTGCAAATTAACGGCAAACAAGTAATCAAAAATACTGCAAAGGGGTAATCTTTCCAAGCCACACTATAAGCTTAACCCCTTCGAAGGGGCCCATAGACTTGATCTGGTCTATTGATGCGAAGTATTATTCCACCGTAATCTCACAAAACTTTTTAAATAGAAAATATTTATCTATATATATATATAAGCCGTACTCTGTGGTATGTCCCTTATACAAATTTTCAATTTTTAACTGATTTGTACGAAACTGGCTGTGTGTGTACATACGCTTTAGAACATGGAATAAGTAAGCTGTTAACTTTAAAATCTTCATACCACTATTTATCCCTTTTTTCTACCAACTTCCATAATTTAACATTATAGAAATATCTCTTTTTAAATTTTCTAATTCAATCATTTCTCTTCTGTTGCCACACCTTAAAAAATGACACTGAAAAAAAACGATAACGCGTGTATTTTGTTTTATTTGCCGATAAAAAATTAGATGTCTCGCTATATTATTGCATTTTGAAATTGACGCCATTCTAAGCAGAAAATGCGCCTTTTTTATATATATAAAATAAAAATTTTAACTGTAAGAGCGGTAAAATGACCCAGCACCTTAATTTGAATGTTTTTTAAATTAAAACATCTACTTTAATACAAACAGTCAAATTTCATCAAAACAATTTAGGGAAAAAAAAGAGGCTAGATATGACGTCACATTCTATTAAATCTTTTCAACGTGCAGTCAAGCTCACTGTAAATAAATGGTTCCTATGTTTAATACTTCGATTGTATACTACAGCCATATCTTATAGCTATACGTTATTGATTTAGAATCAGTGGTAACATTTTCTATGATTTACAGTAAAAAGAAAGACGTTATTTCCTTTAAAAAAAAAAAAATTCTTGACTGATGTTCACGTCTTAAAATTTATGGAAAATGACATCATAATAATATAATCATTGTAGATTTAATTTATTTTAATGAAAAATTAAGTTTACCTTTAAGAGTGATGTTTTATTTAGAGTGGAAACCATCTTGAGCTAATACTTTCATTAAAGCTTATAATTAAACGTAAAGTGAAGGCTTCAGTTTTAAGCAAATAAAATTTCAAATTTTCGAAATAAAATTTCAGTAATTGCTACCTCATTTAGATGCATTTATTGTATTTTTCCCTGTATTGTGAGAAATCGTATACTTCTGTTATGCGTGCCAAAGAAGACATGTATTTAATTTTAAAAGTTAAAAAAAATTACCACAATTGTGTCAAAAGAACATCCTTTTTTCTGGATTTAAATTTCGCGAGTTACAAAATTAAATCTAAAAATGTGAGTTTTTTCATAAACGTCAAGTTCAGGCTGTTCATAAAGTTAAGGCTGTTCTCAAATCCAAAGGAGATACTTTCTGAAATATTTTGTAATTCATTTTTGTTCGGAAACGCATGAAATTGGCAGGAGTTCTTATTTAAAAACTATGCAATCGAAAGGTAGTTTCCATTTTTTGGTAAAGGCATAAGGTATTTCAGTTGGCGTTTTGTACTGAATTTCGGACGTAACACTGCGATAAAGGAGAAAAACCGGTCGTCACGTGACCACAATTGCTCACAACTCGATAAGTAATTTATTTATCAAAAAAGGGAAAACTCATTTCAATTCCAAATCGCTTCGATAGTCAAGCCTACAAATTTTAAGCCTTTACGTTTAATGAGTCAGAAAATGTGTCAGAAAGTTTCGCGTTGTTGAGGAGGGAACTGGAGAACCACCTTAAGCATTATTGCAGGTTAGTATTTTGTAATCGAGTTGCATGCCAAATATTCGCTTAAAACATAAGTGATGCTATATTGTTTTAAACAAAAGTGCATGCCGTAATAAGTGTGAGGCACACTCATTAAAATACGAATACGCCAAATATAGCGCACAGCCCGACTACTGAAGATTAACCAGTCAGCACTTAGAGATAAAAAATAGTTCTGCATTTTTCATTCAGGTAGTAAGACTAATCTTTCATAATTGGGTTCACATGATTATATAATTTCCCCTATAATTCTATGACTAAGCAACGGAAAACAATATGTTACGCACTAAAACCTTCCATGAAAAGCTAATAGTGCAAGTCCCATGGAAATCCGGTCTGAAAAACTCAAGTTATATGGACCCGGCACGGAATTCCCATTTGCATTTTATATACTTATTAGATTATTTTAGCAGTTTGATTCGATAGCTGTTAAATTCGTGTTTTATTTTATTTTATTTTTGGCATTTTAATTCCGTTTGCCAATTTAGTTATTGAATATTACGCGAAGACAAATAAATTCTGAATTATTTACAACGTTTTTGAACAATTGAGTTAATATTTTGTAATTGGGTTGCAAGCATATTTAAAAAACATTGATGCTTGAAAATTACTTTAAATTCGATAAAAAATCTGTAAATTGAGATAAACATTACAAACAAATATTATTGAAAGTACTTTTGTTTTCTAAAAGACGTTAGAACAATCGAATGTGCAATGTTTAGAGGTTAAATTGCAGTAAAATGAAAATTTGTTGTTGTATTAGGTTGTTGCCACCGAAAATATGATGCCAGAGTTACTCATAGACATGTCTTTTCTTTATACTATTGCATTAAGAGTAAACGGGTTCATCTTTTGTAATCGGGTTGCACGCACCTTTAAAAATATCCATTCTTAAAAATTACTTTAAATTCCATTAAAATCAGAAAACTGAGATACAATTTTTAAACACATTTCATTTGAAAGAGCTTTTTTCTTTTCGACATTGTAAAAAATGAAATTGTGTGATGTTTAGAAGTTAGAAAAATTGCAGTAAAGGCACAATTTATGGGTTAAGTCGTTGCCATCATCAGTATGATGGAAGTTTTTTTATTTTATAGTGTAGATATAGGCCATGCAAACGAAAATTTCACTAAATGCTGCGCGATTTGGTGATTTTTTTTTCTCGTATTGTCAGGAAACTCATATATTTTTTTCTTACACACGCCAAAGAAAATGCGCATCCTGTTATTAAAGCCTGTCTATTTAAAGCTCAGGGATTTTACTGTGGTTGCGAGACAATAACGTCATGTTTTCTGATTGCCTTTTTAACGATTTGTGGATGGGAATGCACAAATTTCAGTTATTGTGATAGCGGTATTATTTCATTTTAATTTATTTTCCTGGAAGGCTCCTATAATTGACACGGGCGAAGCCGGGTAGTTCTGCTAATATAATTATAAGAAAGATTTTTTTTTTCGGTTTATAGTCTAATTTCCTGATTTTTAATGTAATGAAATGTAAGTGACCGAAGCATGAAAACGCAGGACTTATTTAACGCAAAATGTACAATAAATGGTGGGACTACATCAGTATTTGATGCTGAAGAAGAATAGTGTCTATTGTCTAGTAATAGTATAAAATTAATAGATATCACATCGTGTTTATTTAAAAAAGATTTAAAAAAACGTTAATAGAAAAGAGAATATATTACCCAAACACACCAGAGGCTAATTCCTTACACCAGTTGTGAGTTACCAATAAAAATAATCAAACAGAGCAGAAAGAATTACGAGCTAAAACCTGAAACATTGGTTAAAATCCGCAACTTTTTTTTTTTTAACTAACACAAGGCGACCACCAAACATGGTGCTCACCGATTTTGATTAATTTAAAGTATCTTGTAGAGTTTTTATCCCTAATTATTCCTGTGAAGGGATTTCTTCAAATGGGCCTTAGATTTTGAGAAATTAGGGGTCAAAGTTCAGCACACGTTTCAAATGCCGGTTAGTTTCGACCTTTCATCAAGTTGTCCATGACGTTGACGCAGAGTGCTCGCATACCAACAGGGCGGCCCGGGTTCGATGCTACCTCTTGACTTTTTTTTAAAATTTTATATTATGACTCTCTACAACTTTTAAGTATGGTTATGAATTGCTGCAACTTTGAATTTTTTTATATTTTCCTAATTTATATTTTGTATATATACAGTGAGCAAAAAAAGTATTTGCACGCAGACGATTTTTTGCATAAGTAACCATAGAAAGCAAATTTGATATCCTCTTAATTATTCATTTATTTAAATAAGAAGAAAATAAAAATAACTACCCATTTTCCTTAAACAGTAATATTACACATTTTAAAAAATAAATTAATATTTTCTCATACCTAAAAAGTATTTGCACAAGAAGCATTGTCTGTTAAAAAAGGCATTAACCCTAGATCTACCGGGAATTTTATTCAAGTTTTAATAAAACGTTCTACACCAGAATTTTTATTTAAAACTATTTAACTTATTTATTTACCTTATTTTTGTCTGGATTATATACTTAGTTTATTTTAAAGAAATTTCTGGTTTGAATGAATATTTTGTATGTACCTGTCGGGTCCAATGGACCCGTCTGGTAGACGGAGGGTTAAATGTGAACATTATGCAAATGTTTAGCATATCAGTCCCGCAGTACATTAGCCCCGCACTTTAAAGTTACGTAATATATTAACTGGAGCAGGGATTCTGGGGAGCGCCGAAAACGTGTGAACTGTCTGTTGCTACCCGTGAGAAGATTATATTTCTTCACAATTTTGGATTATGTTACCGAGGAATAGCTAAAAAATTAAATCTAAACTTTTCTAGTGTTCGTTATGTAATTAAGAAGAAAAAAGAAACTGGTTCGACAATAAATAAGCAGCGAACTGGGCGTCCAAGAAAGCTAAATACCAGGCAAAATAGAGCCATCATAAAAGAATCTTCAAAAAACCCTTTTCTAAGTGCTCGAGAATTGGCTGTTGATGTCGCTTCAACGTCGGGAACAATAGTTACACCACGACCAATTAGAAATATTCTTCATGATGCAAATATTCGAGGAAGAGCCCCTCGAAAAAAACCATTTATTAGTGAAACAAATAGGGTGAAAAGACTTGAATTTGCAAAAGCTTATGTCAGCAAACCACTAGAGTTTTGGAAAACTGTTATTTTTTCCGATGAAAGCAAGTTCAATATTTTTGGCTCAGATGGTAAGAAAACTGTATGGCGAAAGCCAAATACTTCTCTTGAAATTAAAAACTTGAAACCAACTGCTAAACATGGCGGTGGTCATGTAATGATTTGGGGATGCATGTCTTTTAACGGAGTTGGTGAAATGACCTTTAATGAAGGCAATATGAATGCTAAACAATATATTAATATATTGCGAGATCATTTAATAGTGCTCTGAAATTAGGAATTCCTAATTCATATTATTTCCAACAGGATAACGATCCGAAACACACAGCATATATTACGAGGTTGTGGTTGCTTTATAATGTAAAAAATCAATTGAAAACGCCACCACAATCACCAGACCTCAATCCGATTGAAAATTTATGGCATATTTTGGATGTGAAAATAAGGAAAAAGAAAATTTCTAACAAATCAGAACTTAAGCAAGAATAGCAAGCTTAGGGAAGAATGGCTACAAATCAGCAGTGAAACATGTCACAAATTAATAGAATTAATGCCCAGACGATTACAAGCTGTAATTGAAGCAAAGGGTATGCATACTAAATATTAGCAATGTTTTTAACTTATAAGTAATTCCTCTAGTTCTATTTTATTGCTAGTGTTTTTATTGCTAGTGTGCAAATATTTTTTTGGCAGTACAAATGCTACTTTTTTATGTTTTCATATTTTAAATATAATTATTAAGTCAGATATTAAATATGTTTATTTGTTTTGTAAAAATGTTGGTATTTTTAATTCTTAGTTGCTTTCAAAAATAGGCTTATGAATACGCATTGACACTCTGTAAACAAACCTCCTTTTTTCATCAAAATTTCCTCAAATTTCTTAATTACTTCAGCAAGAGCATTTAAACGGACTACAGAAACCATAGTCAATCAAATAAATCCAATAAATTTAACATAAAAACAATAAGACAGAACAATACAACACGAAATCAAATCACATCCACAATATCCTAGCCGAAAATGACCTTCTCAGGGTTGCCAGAATACGACACGCCAAACACCCACGTCACACGGAGTTCCACATATCGATAAACATCGCCAACATAAAATCGCCAAGAAATCTCAAAACATCTAAGATGGCGGCCATCCGGGAAGCGAAATTTTAAAATGGAGGGCCAAAATCACAGTCAGGTGAAATCCAATCACCTCATTGGTCATTGAGTCGCGTCCTTTCCAGAGAGCAATCTCTAGCGCTAGGGGAAACATCGAATACTCCCTTTTCCGAGCAAAAAAATCATGTCGGCAATTTTGAAGTGAATTTTTTCTGTTTCATTTAAAATAAGCCATTGAAATTAACTCAAGATATTTTGATGACTTTTTATAAAATGTGAATGAAAGATTTCGATTTTAAGCTGTAAAAAATTTTAAATAATATGGCAAGTACTTTTTTAGTTAATGAAAATTAAAAATGAAACGCATTTTTTTCCTTGTGTTACTTTTAAAATCCAAAATAAAACAAATATTCGCACCTTTCTATAGGAAAAATTTAATAACTAACTTAGAATACTAAAAACTTTTAAAAATTTTTGCCTAATGGAAAATAATTTTAAAAAAATGTCAGTTTTTAAACCGATTTTAATCATTAAGAATAAACAGAAAAAAAATATTACATGAACAATTCTCTAATACTATGTACAATAAGTTATTTGTTTCCTGGTTCATGTATTTAAATCTGGAATTTTTAAATAGATTTTTCACTCACTTCCTGGTAAGCTAAGGTTATAAAAATTATGAAAGCAGGTGTGTTTTCGATGACAATATAACATTTTAATATTTTGAGAATTTAATTATAAATTAATATGTTTCCCTAAGGAGGGTCCATGTGATAAATTGCTAAATATTGTTTATAGTTATAATTGTATAAGAGTTACAAGAAGAATAGAATTATGTGCCAAATCATGAACACTAAAATATGCCAATTAGCTCTGAAACTGCAACAATGAAATATTTTAAATATTAAAAAGTAAAAAATAAAACATAAAGAATGTAATATATATTTTTAAATGCACTTTTATCATTAATTAATTAATTTATGTATGATTTTATGTTTCAAAAAACAATTTAGAAATCTTGAAAGGTTGTTTAAACTATGCTTTTTTTTTTTCCTTTTGCGTATGTTAAAAAATAATAATAATAATAATAATTATATAATAATAATAAATATTATAATAAAATATTATAATAATAAATATTAAAAAGTAAAAAATAAAACATAAAGAATGTAATATATATTTTTAAATGCACTTTTATCATTAATTAATTAATTTATGTATGATTTTATGTTTCAAAAAACAATTTAGAAATCTTGAAAGGTTGTTTAAACTATGCTTTTTTTTCCTTTTGCTTATGTTAAAAAAAAAAAAAAAAAAAAAAAAAAAAAAAAAAAATCAGAGAAAATTGTGATTTTTAAAATAAGTGCACAAGTTCGTGCTTTTCTAATCGTAAATTAAAACGAAGTAAATTTCCATAATCGGATCCACGCTAAATTAACACATTGTAGTGAACTTGAATAGCAGTCATGAAAGTAGGCTTCATTTTTAAGATAAACATTGAATGTTTATAAAAGAATGTTTACCTTTTATGTCCAAATTATGAATTTATGAAAATTTTATCTTCTAAAGCATATTTTTGAAGTTACATTAGAAGATTTACACAATCATTTAATAAATTTTAGAAGGATTTTGCCAAAATTAAGTAATTAAATTGAATTTATGGGGATTTTGTGCAATATTTGTAACTCCCCTCAAATCTTTTATTTAAAATCTTTTTTTAGCATTTTGTAGAGTTACAAAATATACAAATATAATTTCTTACAATAGAAATATTTCCGAACAGAAACTTTCGCCTCCCCCCCCCCCCCCAATCTGTCAACGTCAAGAAAACTGAAAAAGATACAAAGGCAAAAGAAATTATTGTTTTTTTTTTCTCTTTTGTGCAACCAATAATGTTTTTTGGAACAAGATAAAGTAAAATATCTATAATTAATTCTAAACAGTATAACTACCAATCGATGTATTAAATTAGTTTTATAACAAGTTATTTTAATGGCACTTTAATGTACTGTCGGGCATAAAGTGTTAAATTGAAAACAGAAAAACTTTTTTACTTTCATATTTATTTTATGGGCAGAGAACCTGGAGCGACTTAAAAATAAGTTTTTGGATTTATTTTTAAGGGGTTTTTTTTTTCATTTAATGCTAAAACATTAAATTCTGTATTTTTAAAATTATTTGTGTATTTTTTTTTAATATAATTTTGTTAATTTAAAGTTTCCAATTTAAAGTCTAGAAAAAGGTCTGTTTTTGATAGTTGTTGACTTTTTCTAGAATAATATTATTTTTTTGTGATGTTATGGATTTAAATGGCGGAGAGGGGGGGGGGGGTAGATGAGAAAATTTATTGAGATTTTTACCATACGGAATTTATAGACAATTTTTAAATGATATTACAAGTATTTTTAATGAAAACTAAATTTTTATTAAAGAATATTTGCCATGCCATATCATTTAACAATTGTTACAACTTATAATCTAAATTATTCACTCTCGTTGTATAAAATGTTATAAAAATATCTTAATTGAGTTAATTTCGATTGTTAGGTAAATAATGCATAAATGTAAATAAGGTAACAGTCGCTGCAAAATTACTTTCCCCCTCACTCCTCTCAAAATTCAAATCGAGAAACAAGTTTCTGATCCTCACCCTTATCTGTCTTAAAACCACACGACCATACGGCCAATGAGGTGGCTGTATTTCACCTGACTGTGATTTTGGCCCTCCATTTTAGAATTTCGCATCCGGGAATATAACGCATCTAAGCCAAATCGGTGAGCACCATGTTTGGTGGTCCCCTTGTAAGTGGCACACTCATTAAGCCGCGCGCACATGTCTTGACAGAAGTTTAACAACAATTGGGCTATTTCGATTTTACATTACGGCAGTAAGGTTTGGGCAATCAGTCATATTTTGTGTGAAATCCAGCGGTGATAATGGGCTTATGCACGGACCCCTATTATCAGGAGCGTGCGAAGAGAAAACTGCGTCAGGGGTAAAGTTTCAAATTAACGCCCCCCCCCCCCTTTTTCGGTCAAAGTTTCAATTTGGCGCTTTCCCCCATCGGTCAAAGTTTCAATTTGACCCCTCCCCCGCCTTCTCTTTGTGATGGGAGTTGCAAGTGCAGAAACAGAAATAAATTCTATTGAATACATATTTCGCCTTTACTTTGAACTATAAAAGGTTTAGTAATTCAGAAATTCCATAGAACTAAATAACATAAGAGAAAATTGCACTTATATTATGGCAAGGGGAATCTGGGAAATGGATGTAGAAAAAATGTGTCTAACAGTACAGTATATAGCACTTTGCAACCCTTTTGGATTCCGAGAAGGAAACTACATGCTATTTTGAGAGTGTACGCTTTTGTCCTTAGTATAGAAAGAAAATTGCAGATTCAGAAAAGAGAAGGTTAACAAAAGAGACAAAGATCTAAAACAAGTTTTAACACTAGAACCGCCGGCAAAAACGTATACCTATAGCCGTCAAAGCGGCCATTTTGACCGGTGTGGATTACCATGCTCAAATATTGTTTATTTGCCATTTTTTACTCTTAATATCGTTTATTACTATTATTAACATCATTGCTCATATAGTAATATATATTTCATAATATTTATTATATTTTATTAAGTTATAATTATATATATATATCAATATAATATAACTTATATTTTTTATTTTAAGAATATTTTTGTAGTAAAAAATATTTTTCATGAGAAATCGAAATTGCTAAAAACAAGAATAAACTTAGTGAAAACAAAAATTTATATTTATCCCCTGAGCAATACAATATTCAGGGTGGCCAGTGGTCAGAGAAAATCACAGTTAAAAAAAGAGGAAACTACCAATATTTTCTTCTAGAAAATACTACAAACAACATAACGGGACTGAAGCAAGCGGATTTTTCTTTAACAAAATACTGGTATTTAACACATTTTTTGACTGTGTTTTTCAAAATTGATGCCCTCTACATTGTGAAAATTATGAAACACTTGTAGAGGTCATCGTCTAGAACTAGCTTTTGTAGAATACTTCCGTGCCATTTGGTCGAGCCCGTCGACGCCAAATTTTATAGAATTGTAGAACTTTACAATTTCTGGTAAGTGTTTATCACTAGTTTCAAATGTAACTGATGGATGTCGGGAACTTAGAATTAAAACATATTTATTTTTCTTCCCTTGATAAACTCAACGTAATAATCGTAATATAATCTTTGCCAAGAATTTGACTACTGTACAAAGACTTTTTTTCAGATTTTATGGCCTGTGGAATTTTGTTTTTCGCCCGCAATTGACTGAACCAACAATGCTTGTTTTTAGTGACTTCAGCTTTTCTGCAAGGGGCAGTGAAGTAAAGAAGTTATCTGTGGTAATGCTGTAACCTTTGTTGAAGTGTGGTTGTATGAAGTGTGGACTGTTGCGACATCTACTAGATAAAATGTGCATTAAAATTGACGGCGGTGATTATGACCGTTTCGGCGATTCTAGGTATACTACTGAAATACTTCACAAATTTTGGTTGACTGAAAAATATATCACTGGCATATCATAGCTTTTCGAATTATAGGAAAAGTCACGGAAACTGAAAGTTATACTCTAAATAGAAACGAACTGGTACGCAATGAAAGTTTCGAAACGGTCAAAATGACCGCCTTAGCGGTTCTAGTGTTAAAAAGGAAGAAGTCATTAATCAGAAAATTGTTTGGGGCGTGAGAGTAAAGGCTATCGGGAGGATAGGCTCCCTACCTGACAGCTTCTTTTCCTTTTTACTTGGCGATTTCATAGCGGACTTCGCCAAATAGTGAAATAACACAGTGAGAGACTTTCCTTACCATCCGTATCATTCCAGGAAACCGGTTTATGAGTTTTATCAATCGATGTTTTTGCCGATTATGTTTATTAAACTCATATGATTAAATTTAAGTTCAATAAATGAATAAAGTTTCACGCAGAATAAGCATATAAGTGTAAAAAAACTTTTATAGCTCGTTCTTTTATAGTTACAAGAGACAATAAATCTTTTAAGTATTCAGGAGTATTATTTTAATCCAGAGATTAGAGGGTGTAGGAAAAGAGGCCTGGGGGGAGAATTACTGTTATTATTGTTATTTTTACCAGTAAGGCAAATACAAATTCTGAGAAGAATTTAAATCTTGAATATTTACTGTTATCGTAAAAACAAATGCTGTCGAATAATTATTTTTTTTTTTTTTTAAGAGATAGTATAAAGTTAATTTTAGTTCTGGAATAATTAGAGCAACAATTGTAATAATTTTTGTGCTAAATTATGTGCGCGTTTTTATGATTTTTATTCTTTTCGCGGATTTTATGTAATATATGAAATTTTATCAGTATCACGCGCCTCTTATTAATTGACTTTAACTGTATTAAATATACATCTTTTATGATTAAGACAGAAAATAAATCTTATTTTGAGTTCCTGTTGCTACATTACTATAGTTACAGCATTAATTATTTAGATTCACTATTTACAGTATAAAATTTCATGAAAACAGATTTTTATTGCTTATTTTATATTAGTGAGTGGATTAAAACGCTGCTATGTAATGCCGATTTGTTTTTCGTAAAATTTTAGCTGCTTCCGATGACCCAATTAGCCACACATCAATACTAATTTTTTTTTTTTTTTTTTTTCAAAAGTGGATCCAAATAGGAGTTTATGGGGGTCATGATCCCCTTTGAACGATTAATTTTTTTTATATATATAAAAATACAGTCTGACCTCTATTTAACGAACCTCTATTTTGCGAATTTCTATATTTTGCGAACTTTTCCTCGGAACCAACAACATTTTGCGAATTTCTTCGTAAAATAACCTCCAAATAGCGAAGTGTATTCTCTATTTAACGAACTTTTTCTTCTGATATAATTTCTTTTCCTCCCTATTTCTCAAAATATTCCCGGACACTTCAAACTTATTCTTTCTTTTACACATTTTATAATGCTCAATAACCTTGATTTAGTTTTACCAGGTGCCTAACTCAACGAGAGCAGTAAAATCCCTATCATTCTTTGCATTTCATCCAGGAAATGCAAACTTTCAATATCCCCCTTTCACATTCAAAAGGGCTGTTCTGTAGTAAATAAGTTTCAGTAATTAAATTTAAGGACGCATGTAGTAATACAGTGCTTAAAATTACTTTTTATAATAAATACGATAATGTCATTAAAATTCATTAATTTTAATGTAAATATTTTCTTAAGACTGAAAATACAGTGTATTTCCGGACAATATTTTTTAAAATTCATGTGGTCCTTACAGATTTCTTTTTGATGGGTAAAATGTATAATAATAAAAAAAATATATGGTTTACAAAATAAAGTGTGATTAGTTGAAGTTTTTTAATGTTTAGTGTTTATGAATTAAAAATCTGTTATTTAATTGTTAAAATATTTAAAAAGGTTCATCTCTATTTAACGAATTTTCCACATAACGAACTTTTTTTCGGGATTTAGCGACTTCGTTAAATAGAGGTCCGACTGTATATTTTAAAAAGTAAATACATATTAAGAGTCTCCCCTCCCCTTCCCAGAAAAAGAAAAGAAACAAAATCCACTGAACAATGCAAATATTTTGACAATCATTGAAGTGATTTATAAACGAAAATGCAAGAAGTTTGCCGAAAAATCGAACAAGTTTTTAATTTTCTTATATGCGATATATCTTCAATAATAACTAATTGCTCCCTTATGAAATTGTAATGGATTTTTCAAAGACTCTGTTATTTATTCTGTTGATAAAATATCTTTACAAATTATTATTTTTTAATTATTATTATTAATTCCACAACATTTTAAAAATTAAGACAATTTAAGACTTTAATCAATGACTTAAAACTATATCAAATTTTTAAAACCGCGATTTATATCATTTAGTTAAAATCCCTGACGCTATTTCTATAGCAAATTTACTTAATATTTAACATATTTTTCTTCTCATCTCCAAGAAATTTCAGTAAAAATTGGATTAGAGGTCAAAGTTTTATTATTTCACTTGAGTAATATTAAAGTATTAAATTGACGCTCAAAATTCTTCAAATTAATGAAACATTTCACATTTTAAAAATCATTTGTTTATTTGTAAAATCTTGGCACTAATTTCGAAGTTACATTTTCGAGAGATAAAACATTTTTTTATGACACAGAAACTTCTTGTTAATTGCATGCTGAATTTTCGATTGAATGTAGTATTTTATTCATATAAAAGTTTTTATATATATTCATACAAAGTATGCCACATTATTAATATGTTACATCACGAGAGACATGATATAGTTTAGTTGGAATGGTTTATCCCCATTAAATAAATGTTAATTAACTTTTAAATCTCGAAAGGATGATATAATTTTATAGAAATTCCGCTTTAAGTATCAATAGGTGTAATTTTACTCTTATTCACAAGAATTATTTCATTAAACAATTTTATCTACACATCAAATAAAAAAAATCATTAATTGATGTCATCTTTATGATTATATTATTTAATTATATACAGGGTGTTCCGTTAAAGGGGTCCAATATTAATAGGAGTAATAGAGGAGATCACATGGAGCATAAATCAGTATATAAAGCCTGGTCGGATCTCAATAGTTTTCAAGTTACAGCAAATAGAATGAAAATTCGGAAAATTGTAAAAGAACCCTCATTGCTAAACTATCGATAATGCTACATAAAAACGAAGCACATATTTAGAAAGAGCAGAAAAAAACCTACAAAATGACATCAATTGTATTAAAATAGCAATATTTATTGACGAGTTACAAGCCCTGAAACAGTGAAAAAAGTACGAAATCCAATATACATCAAAATAGTTAATCGTTAATTCCAAAAAAACAACTCTAGCTACAACAAGGAAAATGTAGTAAAATTTGGCCCATTCCGAAAACTTTCGAAAAAGCTTACAATGAACCATATCGGTTTAATTGTGTGAGAGAAATTAATCAGTTTCTTAGTTACAACTCCGCTTTCTTTGACACTAGCAAAGGTTAAACTCCGCCCATCACGATTGGAAACACCGCCTTTTTAATTACTCTCAACTATACATTTTCGATCATGCTTCTTCTGAGATGCAACATTTTTAATTATTCAAGAGTTGAATGAACCAAAATAACTTTACAATAATAGTCTACATTTTAAAGTGGTCTTTTATTGATATAAAGCTTAAGTTAAATTCTTTAAAATTAAACTGGTGGTGAAAATTCGGAAATAATTAAAAATATTGCGATTTGTAACTATGCAAGAAGTTTCAGTACATGTTTTACATGGACAATTATTGTATGTATATGTGCATCATAATTTATGATAGGAAATAATAATAACAAATAGCATAATAATTTTATTAATTATAAATTAAAAAAAGACACTAAATTTTAAATTAATTCATACAAACTTTGTAATTTACAATTTGAGTACACCACAGTCTGTGACTTACAAAATACTGTGCCAAAAAGTGTTGAAAATAAAAGAAAAATGACAAATAAAGAATTACATTCCACGTACTTTATGACATATGTGAAGCATAGTCTTCTGGCCTGCGCTGCACAGTTCAATGTCGGAAGGCAGACGAACGGACATTATTATAATAGGTGTTCGAAGTTGCGCCCATTAACGGAATCGCACAGCCGACAGCGACGTCGTAAAGATTGGCGAACACGCCGAAAAACTCCGACGGAGTTGGGAATGTCTCCTGCAGCGACAACGATTCGCGCTAGTAAATCCTCCGGTGTATCCACAGGCGTTTCATACACCAGCGATTTAAGGTGTCCCCAAACAAAAAAGTCTAACGGATTGAGGTCTGGAGAGCGTGCAGGCCAAGCAACAGGTCCACTGCGTCCAATCCATTTCCCAGGATATGTTGAATTGAGGTGATTGCGAACACCTATGAAAAAATGTGCCGGTGCGCCATCGTGCATAAACCACATATTGTGGCGCAATGTTGCTGGCACATTTTGCAGTAACTGCGGTAAGATATCCCGTAGGAAAACCAAGTACGTACTGCCATTGAGTACATCTGGGAGTAAATATGGTCCTATGAGATAATCGCCGAGGACACCTGCCCATATGTTCACACTGAACTTTTGTTGTGCGTTCGACGGGAAAACTGTGTGCGGATTTGTATATGACCATGTGTGCATATTGTGCGTGTTTACCACGCCCTCTCTCGTAAATGTTGCTTCATCAGTAAATAAAATGTTTTCCAGAAATTGTGGATTATTTTCTGTTACATTAAGCAACCAGCGTACGAATTCTGTCCGCTGAGCACAATCTGTTACTGATAACAGTTGTACCCGCTGCACATGAAAGGGGTGCATGTTTTCTGCACGCAGAACACGCCACACACTTTGGTGAGAAACACCGACTTCAGACGCAGCAGCTCGTGTACTCGTGGAGGGGTTATCTTTAAAAATATTCAGTACATCTTCTTCCATTGCAGGTGTTCGTACATGTCGAGGTTTCCCTGCATCAATGCTTGCTGTATTAAACGATCCAGTCTCCCGTAATCGTCTATCGATTTTTATGAAGAGTTTCGAACTTGGGCAACGTCTCCTTGGAAATTGCTCACGGTACATGCGCTGTGCTAGACATGCATTTCCATGAGCTTGCCCGTACATCAGATGCATGTCCGCATATTCTTCGTTAGAGTATTCCGGCATAATTATTATACATCAACTTACTACAATCCCACTTACAACAGCCTCCCTTTAACATAACGCCCACTGATGACTGCTGTTTTATTACACTTTTCTTCCTATACACATAGAAAATTTGCATAAAAAGTACTTCTTCTTCATCATCCTGAAAGTTCATGGAGGAAACGCAGCAGTCACGGAGTTTGCTTTAAGACAAGGCGAGAGCTGCACAATATGTCATTCACTTGACCAGACTGAATAATGAAAGGGTATTGATAGAGGTTGATCAGAAATGTATAATTGAAAGATATTAAAACGGGGTGTTTACAATCGTCATGGGCGGAGTTTCGCCCTTTCCGAGCGTGCAACAGTACAGAGTTGTAACTAGGGAACTGCTTGATTTCTCCCATACAATTAAACTGATATGGTTTATTGTCAGCTTCTTCGAAAGCTTTCGGAATGGACCAAATTTTATAACATTTTCCTTGATGTAGGTAGAGTTGCATTTTTGGAATTAACGATTAACTATTTTGCTAAATATTTGATTTTGTATTTTTTCACTGTTTCAGAGCTTGTAACTCGCCATTAATTCTCAATATTCTAAAACAACTTATGTCATTTCGTAGGATTTTTTCTGCTCTTTCTAAATATGTGCTTCGTTTTTATGTAGCATTATCGATAGTTTAGCAATGAGGGTTTTTTTACAAATTTCCGATTTTTCATTCTATTTGCTGTAACTTGAAAATTATTGAGATCCGGCCAGGCATTATATACTGATTTATGCTCCGTGTGATCTCCTCTATTACCCCTATTAATATTGGACCCCTTTAACGGAACACCCTGTAGACAAAGTATAAAAATCAGCTATTCTGTCGTAATTACAAGGGTAAAATTTTGCAAAAATTTGAATAGAAAAACATCCCTAAAAGTAAGCTAATCATCACACATATTTTATATGCAATAACAATTACTATTAAAGAAACAATCAAAATTTTTATCAGCGTGAAATATGTATATAAATATGTTACTTTATTGTTAAGGTTTATTAAAGTAATGATGTTCTAACTTTTTTCTTTCCTCTGGAATCATAAACCTTCTTGTTACTTCGGAGCGAATGCCTGCGTATTTTACTTATAATTACTACATATAACTCGCCAAGTAAGCGATAAGCTGCCATATTAGGTAATGTATAACAGATTCGGTAGGGAGCTTATCCTGCCGATAGGAGCCAATGGGCGTGAGATAAAGGACGATGCATTAACTATGAAACGAAAAAATGTAAGGACTTTCATTTTAAAAAACATTCCCGATATGCATATATATAATTTATTTTTACAAAGAAAGAGAAAGAAAACCGAGGAGGTTGGTAAAAGAAATTTTGCGCCCTCTCAATTTCATTGACCGGGGCGACAGCCACCTTCGATCTCCCTTTCGCATGGTACTGCCTGTTATTATAATTATGGTTATAAACGCCTGTGAAGGCATTTATATTTATACTTACGCATTGCTAATAATTATGTAAGCTCTTAACCTCCTATTAATATATATAAAATAAAACTATGAAATTATTCCGGCGTAAGTTTTACATTTATTGAATTATTCAAGTATTTTCATGAAAGCGTTCATCATGATGTTTTCAATAGGATTACCGTATGTAACGGCGCGGCATATACTACGCTTTTGAAACAAGAAAATTTCTTAGAACTTACAGGTGGGCTTTATACGCCGAATATCAAGAAAAAAATATTTGTATTTAACAAAATATGGATATAACAACTTAACATTTGGCAATGATAAACAAGAAAAGAAGGCATGAATATTTGAATTTTTCCAATGAGCTATGGGAAATGTTTGGGGTTTCAGATAGGAAGATGGGTTTTGCGATAGGCATTTTTGTGTTCTCGGTTCTAATTTGTACAGTTTTCTTTATGCTCGTATTAGTTAATGTATTTTTTAATGAACATTATTGCATGCTTATTTTAAGTAACTCGTGAAGAATTCTTTGCAAAGAAGAAGAGGCTGCACGTAGTACGGCGAATATAACTGAAAATAGAAAGATACAGATTAAAATCTAGCTCACGTTGTATACGATATGTCAAAATTAATTATGACGATTGAATTTTATCGAATAAATATTTCAGAAACTATCTTACCTTTCCTTTTTGACTTGGTAAGAGATTTTAAAGTATTATTTTTCCTTCACATCTTTCAAAAGAAAATTCTTTTATGAATTTTTGAATATTCTTTATATATATATATATATACATTTCAATATCGTAAAAAGTAACTTTTCTCTAACAAGTTGCATACAATTGCTTTTTTTCATAATTGTCGTCCAATGTTATTTTAATAAATAAAAACATGTTTTATTAAGAGAACAATCACATTTTCTTTTTCTTTCTTCCTTTCTTTTTTCTTTTCTTTTCTTCCCCCCCCCCCCTTTTATTTATTTATTTATTTTTTTTTTTTAAATATTCTAGATCCAAGTTTATATAATATTATATAACTCAAGATTGTGCTATCGGTAACCAAGTAAATTTACAAATTTATCTGTAAAAGTAGATAAAAACGGGGAAGAAGACGTATGAAAGACAAAATTAAGGGTGGAACTACTCGGATCCACAAATTTAAAGTTCGATAGATTTTCGAAGATACTCTGTCCTAAACATTGTCTTTGCTTTGCATGTGGTCTACAATCCAAACATTTTTAATTATTTTTTTACGACTTCATACATTTTCAAATCTTAGATATTTATAGCATGTATTTAACCCTTTGTATCACCGTGTTGCAGATCTGCAACATACCCAAAATGTCATTGTTATTTCAACAGTAAACTTCAAAAGACGATTTTGTTGATTGTTGTTATTCTATTACACTGCTACAGTAAACCCTGTCTAAGGCGGAATCGATCGGGACCAAGAAATTTTTCCATAGTAGACAATATTCCGCCTTAGACAAATTTAACTCAATGTCTATGGATTCGCAGGGACTTGAAAATCTTTCCGAGTTAGACAGATTTCCGTCTTACACAGAGTCCGCCTTATAGAGGTTTTACTGTATTAACATAATTATTTCATTAAATCCGCAACAGATAGCGATACTGATTTTTTTTTTCGGCGCCAAAGTTTGATTTATCGCTTGATCAGCTACACGTGATTTTTGCTGAATTAAGCTTTGAATTAGCGAATTTAAAAAGGTCTGCAGACGTCTACAAGTAAACTGTTTACAAAGGTAAGTTTAAATTCTTTATTTAAAAAGACCATTTTCGATCTAGAAAGTTTATAATACGTATAAGATAAACGTAAACTTTTGTTTGTTGCAGATCTGCAACAACGCGCCATGTCTTTCCTTGTAATGGATTTTTAAAAATATTGAAAGAGCATCGAAAATGTCTTCTAATGGTTATTTTAGTTGCATTTCTTTCGGAAGAGCAAAATTATTGAAAAGGGGAAACATTAGTCTGTTTTTATATTATTTAATTGCTATACGATAAGTTAGGGATCTCACCCCCCCCCCCCCTCCCCTCTGTAAAATTAATACCAAGTCCAAAGCTAGCAAAAAAGGGAAAGGTCTTGTAGAAAAAATAATTCAACAGAAAAAGCATGTGTGCCTGCTCAACATATTCCACCAAAACAAGTGCGCCTAGATGAAATTGGGCACTGGCCATATTGGGCAGAAAAAATAATACGTTGTAAATATCCCGATTTGAAAGGCTTTACTCAAACTGATTGTGAGAAATATGGTGTGGGACTTTGCTACAACAAAACAAAAAATTGTTTCAAAAATTTTCAAGTAAATTAAAATTTTAAATATGTTCAGTTTTTGTGCCAGTTGGTAAGATGTTGCAGATATGCAACAAACCCATTTTTCCTAATAAAATTTTATTTTTCTGTTCTGAATTTTTTAAATTATTTTTTCCATGCTTAAAATGATGCATTTTAATATCTGTGTAAGAATTTTTCAAATCGGAGTTGTTGAGTTACAAAGGGTTAAGGTGTGTATACCTTATTATAGCCAAACAGGAATAATTAGATATTTTAATCTCTTTGGGCGTTTTTCTTCGTTTATATTATGAGTTTTTCAGCGGAGTCAAATTGTAGTATATCATGTGGAGCAGGTCTTAATTTCTAAGAAAAAAAGTACCGGAGCCCTAATATTATGTGGTACCGGTACTACAATTGTACCCCCCCCCCCCCCCACCCTCAACGCGCCTCACTCCAATCTGCATATTTATATTTCGTACATTATGTTGAAAATTTAAAGCATTTTTTTTCTTCGGCAAAATAAAAATTTTAAAAATATCTATCAGCATATACTTAGCTGTCAACTATTCCACTTTTTAGTTATCACTCCTTCCGAATAGTAATTTTTGCCTAGTTTTAGTGTTAATTAATTGCAGAATTCTGCGATTAAATAGGGTAAGGATTACGATTCGGAAATAGTGTTAACACAAAAAAATAATAGTTCGTAGCTATGCATTTTTTCATAAAAATGCATAGCTACGAATTGCACTGGGCTCCGGAGCCCTGTATTTATGAGCGCCGGTGAATTCCGACCAATATTTAGATATTTACTAAAAACAGAGAAGCACCGGAACTGGGCTCCGGTGGGCTCTGGCGCAAATTAAGCCCTGAAGGTACGCGCTTGCTGGTACGTGCTTGCTGGTCTACAAGGTTTCCCAGAAAAATGCGAAGTCGTTATATTACTATACTTCGTTTACTTGAATGCTTTTCAGTGATTGTACAACACATTTTAAGATGCTACTTAACCCATTAACCGCCGAAACTATAACATAGGAATCTTCAACTTTTTTGCAGATAAGCTTTCGCCCCCACAAATTTTGAAAGAAAAACTTCGATTTATTTAATGGTCAAATTTTGTGTTATTAACCCTTCACTGCACGATTTTTTCTATTTGTATGAAAAAAAATTATTTGAAATCTATATATCGGTCGGTCTAATGATGGAAAAAAAGGTAAAAAAAATTTATTTTCAAATTTTCTGCTAAAATTTGATATTTTATGGCGTGTACCCTATGTGCACAATTAGGGTTTAAAAATATTGTATTGCTATATTTTACTACTAAATGAGCTTAAATTAATTTATTTTATCTGCTTAACACTCTGCAACTTTTTTTTATATTAATATTTTTAAGTATTCAGTAAAAATAATTAAAGTAAATTTTACCTTAATAGCTTGATCGAATATTTTTTTGTTTCCGAAGAACAAATTCTAATTTTTTGTCAAATGCTGCCATCTGATATGGACAAAATAAGTGTTATTCCAGTCTTTGGACTGTTCTTGATCAGGGATAGAGATCATATTGGCCAAATTCATGGCACATAATAAGAATGGCAGTGTTTTTAGGTATGTGCCAGATGTGACACGTGGTGCAGTGAAGGGTTAAATGAGGCAAATTTTTTAATTCAAGAATAGTGGTAGCTTGATAGTAAATTTAAGCATGGGCAATTAATTTTACTGTTGAGTCAACGCAACACCAGCGGGTAATGGGTTAACACGAACTTTAGACAACGCTCCGCCTACTTCATATTGCCAAATTTTCTGCATTACAAATGAACGAGCATCACACTGGCGATGGACATTAATTAGGTAGAACAAAATGAGGAATCGAGTAGAAGTAGAGGAATAGGGTAGCTGTTGGTCAGTCATATATCAAATTCCTCTCCCCGCTGGTCTCCTATGGCCATGAAATGCATTCGCATTTTTAAAATTTCTCATCAGAAAATTCACCTTTTTAAATTCTTTTCTTTGTCTATTCTTCAAGAATGTTTCTTTCTTTTTTAGTTCACAAGATTTTTCTAAAACATATGCTTGATTATGTGTTAGAATCTTAGGTTAGATAAATGAGATGTTAATACTTCAAATAAAATTAAGCGTATGTTTTAGGAATAATTATCAGCTGAAAAAAAAGACAAAAAAATTACATGACGAAATTTCCATGTTTATTTAGCGATATTTCTGGTAAAGATAGTAATTGAGTAAAAGTGTGCGTTCTTTTGGAAAAAAAAAGGACACACAAAGGAGTTTAAAATATAAATTTTTTAATGATTTTTTTCTAAAATACGAATGCCTTTTAAGGGCATAGGATTAACATTATCACTCGAATGCTAGCGTCAAAAAATTACGTTCTTGTTGTCGTTGTACCTCGGAGATTGCATGACGTAATTTCTATGTTTATTCAGCGATACGTCTGGTAAAGATAGTAACTGAGTAGAAGTGTCTTGCAAAAAAATAACATAAATAAATAAAAATAAGTAAAAAATACACATTTTTATTTTTATTTATTTATTTATTTTTTTTGTAAGAGTGTGCAGCAAAAAGAAGCTAAAAATATAAATTTTCGAGTGAAATTTTTCTAAAATATGAATGCTTTTTAAGTGCATAGGATTAACATTAACATTCGATTGCTAGCCTCAAAAAATTACATTGTTTTTGTCGTTGTATCAGGGAGATTACATGACGTAGTTCCCATGTTTATTCAGCGATATTTTTGATAAAGATAGTAAATGAGTAGAAGTGTGCGTTCTTTTGCAAAAACCACCACCAGTGGCAGAGCGGTTCTGCTCTAGAAGCTGGTAGACAGGAGGTGCTGAGTTTCGAACCCAATCGTTCCCGTCGGCCTAATCGTTCGGAGTTTTCCGTGGTTTTCTTCGAACCTTGAATTTCCATGTGTAAATACGGGTTAGGTTCCACCAGAAAGACCACCACGGAGGGAACTCCCCCTCGGGCCTCTATCCTTCGTGCAGATAATCGGTCGTCATAAGTAACACCAATCTTTTGAGGAAAAAAAAGACACATTTTTATTTTTATTTTTTTAAAGAGTGCAGAAAGAAGAAGTTAAAAATATAAATTTTCTATTGGAATGTTTCTAAAATACGAATGTGTTTTAAATGCACAGAATTAACATTTATACTCGATACTACCGTGTATGCAGTAAAATGTAATAATGAGAGTAAGACTAATTATAAGTTAATTTTTCAAATAAAATTAAGCATATATTTTACCAATACCTTATCGGCTAAAAAACAGACACCTTTTTTTAAAAGAACAGTGTGCAGCAAAAGGAAGTTAAAAATGCAAATTTTCAACAATCAATTTGAAATCGAAAAAAACTTCAAAAAGTACCAAATTGGTTCTCTAAAGACGGTTTTGCAGCCAGAAAAAAGTAACTGTATCTCACAATTACAAGAGAGTCAATCGAGTGTTAACCCTTTGAGCTCCGGGTTATTAAAATTTTAAAAATATGCTAGAAAAACACTTAAAATGTGATTAGGGGACTGTCTGAAATTGAACCATGTGATTAAAAATTTTTTAAAATACTCCCTTTAGGCTGGGGGACGTAGGAAGTTTTTCCACCATCAGAGCTCTAGATCATTCATTTCAACACGCAAATACAAGAAATGACACCGCAAAGTTATTCTAAAATTACTATAATTGCTGAAATTTCAACATATTTTAAGCAGTTACATTGTTTAAACAAATTCTAAGACTATTAAAATATTTTAAAAATTTATTAAATGAGAAAATTCAAAATTTAAAATTTTTTAAATCATAATATAAAAATACAAACTAATCAAATTTATAGATGAAACAGATTTTAAAAATATTTAATTTTTATTTAGAAATATTTAAAACATAATAAACTCGTCAATCTGCTGAATTAAACACAAATTTAAATTCCTTGGAATTAAATTATAAGCATCTAAATTTTGGTTCTGAAACACTGTCTGGTATGTAATTTTAGTGCTGCCATCTAGTGACAAAGCACATTTTTGAAGTCCTTAGAGCTCTGCTGGTAGAAAATTCTACCATTACTTATTTCTATCCCCTGTAATTATTTAAATTTTCAGTTTAGTGATTTGCATGTAATTATTATTAAATGTTTGATGTGTCCAAGAGAAAAAAATGTTATCTCCTTTGAAAAATATTTCTTTATAATGCTTGAAAAATACAAAATTTCTAAACCTTCAAAATTGGAGTGTTTTTAAGGTCGCATTAAAAACCTACTAGATATTTGCAGAGAATAGTGCTGCCATCTACATTTTAATAAGACAAGTAAAATCTACAAAACCCAGTTTTTGCAATTAAAATGGAGACTTTTTGAAGGAAATTAAAAGATTTTGATTTTATGTGGGTGAAAATTCACCCGGCAGAGCTCAAAGGGTTAATAGAAGTTAGTAATTATTTTTAGCTCCATTTTTAACACTTTCCAACAAAGTTGAAAAGTGTTTATGCATTCGGTTTGTCTGGCCGTCAGTCCGTCTGTCCACGCTCTAACTCCCGTAAATATACTCGGATTTTCATGAAATTGGTAAAGGTTATTTAGGGTCACGAAAGCATGTTTGGTATTGTATATGAAGTATGTAGGATTAATCGTTCATTTACAGGGGCACTCAAAAGTATTCCATTACATTGTGGTATATGGGGAAAATCATTTGCAGAGTATTTTAATGACATTATGCTATTTCAAATGCATTGAAACTGATATAAATCACTGAATTTCACTTCAATCACGTTAGAACAGGACATTCATAGCATTTTTTATTCATTTACAGGGACACAAAAGAAATCGATTACAGTACAGTACTCTCTTTGAGGAATAATTGCTGGAGTGTACGGTTTAAAATTCGGCAAGCGCTTTTAAATTTAATTAATTTTTTGCATCTCACTCGTTTTATATAAATTCCATACCTCAAATACAGGGCTGCACAAAGGTATTCACGTACCGTTCTCCTTATTAGAGGAAATTGCTGAAGGTAAATTTTCAACTGAAGTATATGTATCTCTTAAGTGAACTAAATTTTGGCCTGCATGTAGTTAATAGATTCAAATCTATAAATCATATACAGGGCTGCTGAAAAAATTCGCATAATTTTCCGATTGTGGATGGGAACAGCTGAAATTGGGTTCTGAAATGTATTATGCGTTTCCATATGGTTGAATTAGACATAATATTTTATTTTTTTTAAACAGTGCAGTTTTGTTACATTATTCTGAATGTGTTGGAAAGTGTTTCATAATCTATGCTTGACGCATGATTTTTTCTTACTTGTTTAATTTAAACTTCGGATTAGGGATGTGATTTTTGGATTGCTCCGACAATTTCATTAAAATAGCAGTAGTCATTCTATCTCGAAGGGTTACTTTATTGAAGTAGCCTCTATAAGCTCTGGTATCTTGGCAGTTGACCTTGGGAGAATTTATTTCTGACCAGGGCTTTCAGGGTCAAAGGTTGCCAAGTACAAGTGCGTAATTGTCGAACGGACAATCTGCCAAATCCCGGGAATAGGGATTTGCACCACCAGTGCAAGTTTACTCTTTTATCTGTGATTTTCTAAGAAGTTGGAAATAACTGTAAAATGTATATTCCTTGTTCCATGGTGATTTTACTATTTCAGGTCGTAGCTTGTATTTGAGGTTGATCTTGCTCTTTGTCTTTTAAATTATTATTATCGATCTTTGTCAACTATATTCGCCTTGACAAAATGCCATGGAAAAAGAAAATTATTCATTCCAAGGAGCAAAATGGAATTTTAAAAGTGCTGAAATTTTTTAAGGAGGAAAGGAACATTCTTTTAAAATTTCTCGCTTGCATTTTAACATTTTTAAATGATTTTTCCCTAGAATAGCTGAGGTCGATCTATAAACGGGTTATTTTTCGATTTTCATAAAGTTTTAGTATAAAGATTTTTAGATTTCTTTTATAATACATAAAGCTACTTTCACTTTCGGAGTCGGTTCTGAAAGTGAAAGTGTACTCATTATTAAAAAAAGCACCCTAAATGGAAAAAGTAAAAACTAGCCCGATTAGAGATCAACCTCAGCTATTCTACGAAAAAAAAAAAAAAAAAAAAAAAAAAACATTTAAAAATATAAGTGATACATTTGAAGTGAATGCTCTCATAGGTTTAACATTAACATCCCTAGTGTACATTCTTAAAATATAATATAAGGTTTTATAATAACTTAATTTAATTCTGAAACCATGCAGAATCACAGCAAGTGTAGATCAGATGGTCACTCAGCACTAGGCGCAAAATATGATAGACGCTCAAGTTATTCCTGTCAATGCACCATCGATTGATTAAATAAACAAATAATTCAAAAAGCCAATGCCATTAATTAAACATAAAATCCCCCCACCCCCTCCTCCCTATTTTTTAAAGGTACTATGGAAAAGCTAATAAAATATATCGGAATTAATCAGTTATCCGTTTCTGATACTTATATATATATTTTTTTTAGTTATCTATAGTTAAAAATATCTCAATATGCATGAATGTAATAAATGTAAAATAGAATAAATAAAGATAATAAAATAAAATTAGAAGGAAATGAATTCATTCTCTCATTAATCTTAGGGAAAGTGTATGAAATTTCGAGCTGTTGAAAGGCATTTATATGATCCTATTTATAAAAATAAAAATATGCAAACTGGGAGCATAACAAATTTTATCTACTTTAAAATGAAATAAAGAGTTGGTTAATTGTACATGTGTTTAATTATCGTAAGTGAATTTTTCCCTTAATTAATGCATTTATTCTTCTTTAAATGTTACGTGATTAAAGTCACGTGTAATAGCTATTAATTTATATAAATGTCTGACATTTTAAATTTAGTTAGAAAAAAAAAAGAGATTTATATACACAATGAAAACATCCTAACATAATGTAGGCATTTTTTTAAAATTCAGAAGCATCTTTTTAATTATAAAATCATTAATAAATTCATATCTAAAATATTATGAAATGATCTGCATTAATTCTTATATATAAAGAATTGCCATTGTTGAAAATATGTCTAGGTGCTTTTACAGTTCATTCCGATCATTAGTATCATCATTTTTATTATCAGAAGCATCGTTTAAGTTTTTAAATACCATAATTATTAATAAAATTGTTGCTATTAGAAACGACCACAGTTAAACATTACATTTATAAAAAATATATTTAAAAAAATAAATTTCCGCTGACGGTTGTCACTATTTTAGGCTAACGCGCCAATTATGGATGCCATTCTCTCCAGTACGTTACAACCTTTTGCCGATTATCCATAATAGAATCGTCCGAATCTCCGCGCGTGAAATGGCAAGATACCGGAGCTTAACAGTAAATCTTAACATGGGATTTCGCAATTGGAAAGTTTCACCACGGCCAAACTCGATTCCCCTAATACGGCCGTAACAAAAAGTCGAAATCCCTTTGTTTTGGGGGAATCAGAGTTTCTCTCCAGATAATTGTTGGGAGCGCTTTTACCTACTGTGTCTAATGAAGAATTTGCCTTACACGCTTGTGTTTTCTTAGGTATAACTTAACTGAAATTGCGATTTTTGAATTTTTTAGTAAAAACCGGCTCATGGCTGTGTTCCATACTGCAATTACGCTTCACTAAAGAAATTCCAGACATTCCTTTTCATGAATTTCCTTCAAATTTGGAGTACAAACTGTTAAAAGGGGAAAAAAAGGACTCGTTGATTCTTTAAAATAATGAAACATGAAAAAAAAATTATTTATTTGTTATTAGTTTTTTTTGTTTCCAAGTATTTCATGCCCAGCACCAAGAATATTTAAATTTATTGAAAATTGTTCACAATATACACATATCTATATTTTTCTAAATTAAAAATCGTATAAATATCCATGTTTTTTTTTGTTGTTTTTTTTCTTTCTTTAAAGAAAAGAAAAAGAAAATCGATGTGATTCGATTGCCAGATATTGGGGAAAAGACCTGCTTATTTTTTTTATATTATAAAACATGTAAATATATTTTAATTTTAATCTTATACTTTTATATGATGACTGTCCAGAATTAGACTATTTAATTTTATCATGTGGTTTTGTATTTTTTCTATATGCTTGTATAGTTAAGATTAGCCCATATAAACGTTAAATTTATTGAAAATCGTTCGCAATGTATTGATATAGATATATTTTCTAAATAATTAAGAATTATGTAAACATCCATGTTTTGAAAAAAAAAAAAAAAATGTTATGAGTTGATTGCCGGATTTTGGCAAAAATACTTTCTTATTTTTTTATATTATGAAACATGTAAATATATTTTTATTTTAATCGTATACTTTTATACAATGACTATCCAAAATTAGAATATTTAATTTTATATGTAATTTTATAATTTTTATGTATGCTTGAATATTTCTATAATTGATCAACACATGTAATGGCCAAATTTATTGAAAATTGTTTGCAATATACAGACATATATATTTTCTTGATAATTAAGAATCATGTAAATATCCACGTTTTGAAAAAAATAATCCATATGAGTTGATTGCCGGTTATTGGCAAAAAGACTTGCTTATTTTGTTGATATTATGAAACATGCAAATATCCTTTTAATTGTATCATAGTTTTATACTATCAGTGTCCAAAATTAGAATATTTACTTTATATGTGATTTTGTTATTTTTCTACATGCTTGAATATTTCAGATCAACATATATAATGGCCAAATTTATTGAAAATTGTTTGCAATGTACATATATCTATGTTTTTTTTTTAATTAATTAAGAAACGTGCAAAAATAATCAATGTTCTGAAAAAAAAAAAATTCGTTATGAGTTGGTTGCCGAATACTGGCGAACTTGCTTATTCTCTTGATATTGTGTAAATATTTTTTTATTGTAGTTTTTACAATATAACTGTCTAAAATTCAAACATTCGATTTTATAATTTCCCCTGGGGTTTTTTTTTCTAAAAATGATAGAAACCTATATTTATTATTATTTTTCTATTTTCCTGTACACTTCATTTTCAGTACCTCTAATGTTTACAATTATCCAAAGTTGTCCGCAATCAACTTTATGTACCTACTAGCAGACCCGCCCGGCGTTTGTAAAAAATAACCTTAAACAAAACTTAAGTTTGTATGATTTTATATCTTTGGAAATTCTTTTAAATGAATCTAATTTCGGAGCCTCCATTGCCTTTCGCAGTGTCTAATGCGTTCCCATCAAACTTCTTTCTGAACGAACCTGTAATCTAGATCCCCACTACATATGGCAACATTTACCGGAAGTGCCCGCACGTGCCGGAGACAATCGAAAACCAAGTTGAGTGAGCCAAACCTCGTAGGAAACAAGCCCACAGAAACAAAAAAAAAAAAAAAGAATGCGCCATTAATGTTAGAAAATGTGGGTAACTAAAGTCTAAGATAAAATTTCATAATACAGAAAGTAGCTGAATTGTAATCTAAGTTGAAGGAATCAAATCCCGGTGAAATTGGGCCCTTAAACCCGAGGAAATAATGCGCCACAAAGCGGTGGAAGATGCCTCCTCCTCACCTTGTAAATTTCATGAATCACTGTTAGCATTAACACAATATTTAATTAGCGAATGAAATCCCTTATCTAAAGTTACCTTTAAAAGCGATTTTTAATTTACGGCTGTAGTGAGTAGACGTAAGTTAATGCTGAAAAGGGAGATTAATGTTCGAAAAAGGTGGTAGCTGAGGTATAAAGAAAGACCGGGCCCTGGGGGACAGGGTCTTAACTGGAATGTAGTTGGGTATAAGAAAATTTTTTAGGTGTTTTAAAGTAGCATAGAAGACGCTAAATCTATGTTAAAGAAGATTGCAATAGAATAGAATCGTTTTTAAAGAAGCTGCAACAAAGACCCCATGAAGACGATTAATATTCAAAATTGGTGGTAGCTGAAGTCTGCAAATATTTTTCTGTCGTTCATGTAGTAGCTGCACAACAGAAGATGTTGTTAGGAAAAAAAAGTTCGTGTTTCGGACCATTTTAAAGGGAGCTATAACAATGGGTCGAAAAGGGCCCAACTGTTAGTTGAGAGCAGGGCCCTAACATGAAAACATGTTTAAATGTTTTAGTACTTAGCGTTTTAGATTTTCAATTAGTCAAAATTAATCATAGGGTATGAAATAATCATTAGAATAATATTTTAAAGAAATGCGAAAAAATGAGGTAAATGCTTAAAAGGGGCCCTAGAGCTTCAATAGAGTCCAAGACTCAATTTTAAAATCATGCGATGAAAAGGTGAGAAAATTAAGGTGTAAAAAATGCATAGCACACAAAAAGTTCAAGTGGCCCCCGATTGGGCTCTACTAAGGTGCCCCAGGACTGCAGAGCTTCTGAGATCCGTACCACGTGATTGAAACATCTCCGCAGCAAAACGAGGGAAAGGAATGCGCAGTACGCCATTTGCCGAATGAAAACTTCTCCTCGCTAGCTGCGAGATTATTACCGAGAAAAAGAGCAGATCGCTACAACTATTCCAAAATCAACATTCCGATCCCTCCAATCCCCTTTAACCCTACTCGTCAAACAGGTTCCAGAGCGTTCGATTTTACCTCTACGCACTTCCCAATACTATCAGCTAAACCGGACAATATTCTAATTCACATCAACATAGATTTTTCATGCATGATAAGCGTGAAAATGTTTCTCTCTAAAAAAATTTCGTGAATTCGGAATGAGCACGGATAATCCGCAAACCGGATAATCCATGCACTGATAATCGAGAGTATACTGTATTACCTTTTTAATTTAAAATAATCTTAGTTGATTATTTATCAGAACTCATGGAGGAAAGAAATAGATGGAGATGCAGTATGCCGTAAAAAAGGTTTGCAATATGAAACCATTTATCGCTCGAATTTAAACGTCCAAGAAGGCCCAAATAAAACAAGCACGTGGAAGGGATTTTGTATTAATAAGGCGAATTCGAAGAGATTAATTACAGCTGAAGTATATTTTAAGAAAAAATGGTACATTTATTTAAACGGTCTTTGTTGTATTGTTATTTATTAAAACAAATGTTTGCTTTTAAAATAATTGCAATTTGAAAATTAGCAATAATAAAATTTCAAAATAAAATAAAATAAAATATTGAAAACATTTGATATGAAGTAAAAATTGTATTATTAAAAGTTTTCTTCTTTACAGTAATTTTTAACACTTTCCAACATAGATGAAAAATGTTTATGACTTTGGTTTGTCTGGCCTTCTGGCTGAGCTCTAACTCTTGTAAATATACTCGGATCACCTTGCATTTTCTATATGTTATTGACGTTTACTATAGCATGATCGCTATTGAAATAAAAAAAAATGTGTAGCACTTATAGTTTTTATAGCACACTTTACAGTTCATTTGCATGGACGGACAAACCTTTTCTGTTACATTGCGGTCAATCAGAAAAATCGTTTCAAGTTCATTTTAATGTTGTTAGATCATTTAAAACATAAAGGAACTGATATGCATTGATAAAGTGCAGTATAACATGCATTCTGTAGAATATGAGGTTTGCAAAGAATTTATTATTCATTGATTACATGGCCACACAAAAGAATTCCGTTATATAATGATATATGAAGGGGGGTGGGGGCTGTTTGCAGCGAAATTATGTTACTCAGTATAATGAAATATACATAAATTATTCAGATTTACTAGAATGTACTTGCTGTGAAATATGATGTGCATAGCATTTATCGTTCATTTACAAGGATACACAAAATATTCGGATACAGTACCGTATCTAAAGTACTCTATATTATTGATGATTGCTGGAATTGCTATATTATTTACAGTATGCCTGTTTAAGCTTAGCTAAATTTTTACTTGCTATGTGAAGTGAAAAATGCAATAGATCATATACAGGGCTACACACACACACACACACACACACAAAAATAGCAAGCATGGAGAAGAATCAGCGTGAACGGCAGGACGGTTTTTAATAGAGTTATGCACTTTCTAGTTGTACTACATTTAGTATACTAAGAGATATTTGCACATTATAAATACAATCATATACACGGCCAAGCAAAAAATTGGGTACTTAGTTTCCAGTAACTAAGGATAATATTATCTGAAAGTCTACTTTGAGTAGTTTTAACAATGCCTTAACAATAGCCTGGATTAAATTTTAGCTTATTATGTGGCGCTTATAAAAATCTGTTGGTAATATACAGGACTGTACAAAAAATTCAAGCATTTTCCGCATATTTGTAGAAATTTCTGAAAAATCTGTTGGTAATATACTGGACTGTACAAAAAATTCAAGTATTTTCCACATATTGGTAGAAATTTCTGAAGGTGAATTACTATTATGGATTTTCTTACTAAACTATATTTTAGCATACAATATAGAATTCAAGCAGATAAGGAAACAAGGTTTATAGCACCAAAACACTATCACTCGTTGCAAACTAGTTTCGATAGCCGCAGCATACCGTGATCAGTGCAAAGAATGATTTTTCGCACTGACGATGGTGCGCTATGACTACTGAAACTAGTTTGAAACAAGTGAAAGCATTTTGATGCTATAAACGTTGCTTTTTTTTTTTATCTGCGTCAAGTAATTTTTTATTGTAATTTAAGCCCCAGACAATTAAAAAGAAAAAAAATTAAGTTTTTTAAAATTATTTACAAATTGAGAAATACTTTTCAATTTTTTCTCAAAAAAGGTTAAAAAAAAAGCAATTTAACAAATTACAACGACCATTTGGAAAATGATTTTTTCAAAGATTAAATTTTAAGACATAAAAAATATCGCACATTACGTACGCCATGAATTAAACATTAATAGTGTTAATACACGTAAAAATTGCAAGCGACAAAAATCGCCTGCGACTCGTACATATTATCCACCTGAAACTTACGTATTATCCAAGAATTTCATTGGCTGTTCGGGAAAAGGCTTTTCCATCGTCAGATTTCTTGGAAATCTGCCGACCAATTTTAAATGAAATTTCATTCTTAAACTTCTAAACACAATATTACTTTTTAACACCGTCGTATAGAGAAAAAAAGGTAATTTTAAATGCAATTTGTTTGAAAGCTGTATCTCAATTTGTTTTTGAGTTATTAATTTTTTTTTATAATTTTTATTACTTTTTTGTCATGGTGGCAACATAAGTATCCATCTCTGTTGAAAGTAAAGGTTAGTGTAACAGACCAATCAGAAAACGAATAAAATGAAGATTAAACCAATAAAAAGCTTCAGATATGCTTTTGATTTCCTACCCTGACGAGAACAATAACTATTTTTCCAAAGAGTTAAAAAAAAAGAAAAAGTTTTCTAAAATTATTTACAAATTGAGAAATAATTTTAAATTTTTTCTCAAGAAAGGTTAAAAAAAAAAGGGTATTTAACAAATTACAACGACCATTTGGAAAATGATTTTTTCAAATATTAAAATTTAAGACATAAAAAATCGTACGGAGTTGATCATACATTACGTACGCCATGAAATAAACATTGACAGTGTTAATACACGTAAAAATTGCAAGCGACTAAAATCGCCTGCGAATCGTACGTATTATCCACCTAAAACTTACGTATTATCCAAGCATTTCATTGGCTGTTCGGGAAAAGGCTTTGCCATAGTCAGATATCCAAGAAATCTGACGGCCAATTTTAAATGAAATTTCATTCTTAAACTTCTAAACACAATATTACTTTTTAACACCATCGTATAGAGAAAAAAATGTACTTTTAAATGCAATTTGTTTGAAAGCTGTATCTCAATTTGTTTCTGAGTTATTAATTTCTTTTTGTAGTTTTTATTACTTTTTTGTCATAGTGGCAACAGAAGTATCCATCTCTGTTGAAAGTAAAGCTTAGTGTATAGACTAATCAGAAAACGAATAAAATGCGGATTAAACCAATAAAAAGCTTCGGATATGCTTTTGATTTCCTAGCCTGACGAGGACAATAACCATTTTCCCAAATGGTAAAAAAAAAAAAAGTACAAAAATTACAATAATGTGTCCAACCGCAGTGAAAATTCATTAGTTTTTATTCCATATTCTTTTAAAATATTTCTAAGTTTTTACGAGTTTAGATCGAAAAATAGCAGTTTACAAACCAATTTCTTAATTTTTTAACATTCAGCTGGATACTGTATTTGAACTAATTCAGATTTTCCTGTCAGGTCCATTAGACCCGTTTGGTAGGCGGATGTTAAAAGGTTAAAAAAAGGTTAAAAGGTTAAAAAGGTTAAAAAAGGTTAAATGCACAATAGAATTCAACTACTTTTTCGGCTACGGACGGTAACTGCTGAAATTTGGTTTTCAAATGTGTCATGCTTTTTCTGAAATGTTTATTTAGATATTTTTTTAGTTTATTAAACAGAGAAATTTCGTTAAGGCTGTTCTCAAATCCAAAATGGCAACTTCCTGACATAAGTTTTAATTTACTTTTGTTCGAAAATGCCTGAAATTGGGAAGTGTTGTTGTTCAGAAACTATGGGTACTAAACTGTTAGAGGTGGGTATGGGTACTAACTTGAGATAACTAAACTGCTTTTTCCGGGTTTTTTTTTTTTTTTTTTTGCAAACGCAAATAGATCTTTCAGAAAATAGTGTCATAGTGGGCATTTTGAACCAAATTTCCGCGTGAAAGAAGAATAAGTACTCAAGAAAGCTTGAAAAACATGTTTGTCATGTGATAAAAATCGCTTACAACTCAATAGGTAATTTATTGATCAAAAAATAGGAAACACAGTTCGATTCTAAATCGTTTCCAATGGTCAAGCTATTCCAATTTTATATCATTCCGTTAAAAAATGAATTTGTAAATGTGGCAAAACGTTTTGCACTTGTTGAGCAGAGCAGTTAAGAACAGCCTGAAAGAATTCTGGAAGTCTTTCAAAAGGTTTCATATTCTGTGTTTGATGCATGATTTTTCTTTCTTGTTAAATACATTATTATGCCCGCTCGATCCCGAAAATACAACAAAGTCTGCTGCTAAGACATACTGAATGAATGAATCAAATATAATCAAAAACTAAATTGGTGCTGATTAGTTTTTGGTGTATATCGCCCAACAGGTGGCGCTGCTATGCTGCATTTTTTGCGATTTATGCAGTAGCTCTATCTCAAGAACTAATGCACGGATTTTCATCAAACTTCAGATTCAGTTAGTCCGTGATATGAATTGGTGCTGATAACGTTTTGGTGTAAATCGCCCAACAGATGGCGCTGCTATACTGCATTTTGAAGGATTTACACGATTTCTGCAATAGCTCTGTCTCAAGAACTAATGCACGGATGTTCATCAGACTTCAGATTCCGTTAGTCCGTGATATGAATTAGTGCTGATCACGTGTTGATGAAAATTGCACAACAGGTGGCGCTGCTGTGCTGCATTTTTCACGATTCCCGCAATAGCTCTATCTCAAGATTAATGCATGAATTTTCATCTAACTTCAGATTTAGTTAGACGTTGACACTAGTTGCTGCTGATAAAATTTTGGTGTTAATCACCCAATAGGTGGCGCTGCTATGCTGGAATTTTCACGATTCTCACAATAGCTCTATCGCAAAAACTAATGCACGTATATTCTCCAAACTTCAGATTCAGTCAGACGGTGACATATGTTGTTGCTGATTAGGTTTTGGTATAAACCACCCAATAGGTGGCGCTGCTAGGCTGTATTTTGCTGGATTTACACGATTTCAGCGATAGTCATATCTCAAGAACTAATGCACGGAATTTCATATCTTTAGAATCTTCATGAAGGGCATATATTGCCATTTAATTTTGACAGTGTCATAGCGAATTTTGAAGAATTAACATGTATGAAAAAGAAGAAAGTTTTGGGATTGGTACATCCAACTAGTGTTTATTATTATTATTACTATAGGGAATGGATGCAAGTTTTGCTTATCTTTTGGGGTCAATTTTCTGAAAAGAAAAAGTTATTCTTGTGAAATGTATAATAATTTTGTGAAAAATAAAATTTTGTATTGAAAGGTCAAGTTCAATTACTCAGATGCGAGCGAAGCATTTATTGATAATAATTTCATTCTTGCAGCTAAAGTTTTCCTATCAGGTGAATTATCAGGTTATTTTTTTCCAAATAATAATACATTTCAAAACTCAACTAATTCAAACTAATTAATGAAGAGTTTCTTTGATGGAATGAAAATTTGTGCTTGCGCTTCAAATAGGCCCCCATTTTTGCCTAAATCCATCGCTGCTAATTTAGTTAAACGTCTTTATTTGTTTTTAACAATATATTAATAATTGCATGTAAATATATAAAATATAATGATGACAGTATTCTTTTAAAATTATGTAGGAAAACTTAAATTACAAATATTTATCGAACATCTAGATTTTCGAGTGCAAACGATTTTAGCACAATAACGAAAGAATGTTACCCTTTCAAGAAAAATCTTAAAAGACGCTTCTGATATTGATACTTAAAATACATATGATATAATCGAATACTTCTGTGAAGTGATATATTAGTATCTTTAATACATTCTTATCTTGCACTACATGCTATGACAGCGCATATGGTAATTTTTTTTTACCGAAATTTTAATCATATCTTGAATAACAATTTCCAACAGTAAAAAACAAAAGCAAAGAAATACAGGTTTGAATCGGTTTGAACTGATAGGCGTGTCAAAGCACGTGGTTTTGTTTGGGCCTTCTGTAGCGGATTTTAGGGTTACTTTTTTGGCGTCACCCCAGCCACCTTACTGCATCTCCATCTATCTCATTCCTCCATGATCAGAACTAATTTAAATAAATGATGCCATTTTTATGTAAAAAATAATAATAATTTAGTTTCTCTATAAAATTATTAAAACTAATGAATGGTGATGAGAACTGTTTTGAATACATTGTACTGGTTTTATAAATATAATTTACTTGTTCAAGTAAGATTAACCAAAAATTATCGAAAGTAATTGATACCTAAAATTATTAACATTTTATTTTTTCTCTCCCAATCTCTTTTATTAACTATAAATACAGAATATTATTATGAAAAATAAGATCCAGAGGGTTCTTTAAATTAAACATTTCTTGTTCCTTAACAAGATGCAAAAATAATTAATTTAATAAAACTCTTCATGGTATTCTAAAGACAGTAATAGTAGCTATAAAATATTTTTCTCTGTCTGTCGTTAAATTTTCATTTTATTACATGCCATCAAAAGCCAGTAACTCTGAAATATGTTTTTTAAATAAATAAATAAATAAATAAATAATAATAATAATAATAAAGAAACATGTTTCATAACTGAATAGTTAAGTCACATGCTTTCATAACTGCCATGTTTTACCCATTTTTCCTACCACTATTTTGTAACAGAGAAATTTTCCTTATTTAATCCTCGAATTCATAGCATTAAATAAGGTACATTTTTATAATCAAAAATAGCGGTAGGAAAAAAGCGTAAAAGTTGCAGCTAAGCTATGTGCTTTGAAGTATACGAGTATATGTGTACTGAAACTTATTTCTTATGCATATTTAATAAAAAACTAAATAAAAGTAACAGTGTAAAATAAAAAATAAAGCTAAGGAAACTTTTTTATTTATTTATTTGTGTTTTATAAATATAGTGGAAGGAAAATTATACATAATACATACGTTGCAGAACACATACACACAACACACATATACTTCTAAGAATATAACTTAAATATTCGATTAAATTATTATTCGAAATTATTCGAAAAAAAAATAAGTGTTGAAATTATTCATTCTTTCTAAGCGTACTTCACAGCTTAGTGGCCATTTAAATCTTTAATTGACTTTTTCTCAAAACTTGGATTTTTAATGTTTATGTTCCTTTTTTTCAATATCTATTAAACTTAAGAACTCGCAAGGAGACGGCAAGGGTGTGGGGTATCCAAATCAAAGCAAGGTTTTGTGTGTAAATAGTACTCAGTAAGAGAACTCAGATGACCAAACCATAGCGCGCACTACTCAGTAGTTATTGAGAAAAAAAATTTAAGTTGGAATTTTTTTTCTTTTATTACTATATGATAATTTGTTATGATTTATTCTCTTACAGTTAGTTAGACACTTCTAACTTGTGTGAAGTTCTTGCACAGTTTTATCAAAAACATGAATAATAGTATATATAAACTCTTGGATAAAATTTTGTTACATATAATAAATGAATATAAAATATTGGAGTAAAATTCATGTCAGTGGGCGTGGCGTGCCAGTCGTGTCTTTCCTTTAACGTGAGTGAGCGTGGCGTCCCATTCGTGCTTTCCCTTGAATTTTTACAATTACTTCTAACGGTAAAATAAAACGGGCATACCAATGGATTCAGGAAGATTCAAAGAAATTTTGTACGCTAATAATAATAATAAAAAAAAATCATTTTTTTTCAAAAAATTTTACTCATGTCTCCCCTTAAACCTTTAAATGGTGGTGACAACACGGTCTAGCTATCTAATCTTAATTCCAAAACTGACAAATGGCATCAAGGATATTTTAATAAAACTTTGCGTCTGTAACGAACGTGCAAAATAGCAAGTTTTTATTTTCTTAGAAATTCGTTTGAAAATTCTGGTGTCAGTGAATTATTTCACCATTTTACAAACAGACTTCTCTTGCCCTTGAAAGGGTGTGTTTTGTGTGAACACACGTAAAAAAAATGAAGTTAATTTTTTTTTTCTATATAACTACTGTGTAGTGCGCGCTATGATTTGGTCATGTGAGTTCTGTTACTGAGTACTATTTACACACAAAACCTTGCTTTGATTTGGATACCCCACACCCTTGCCGTCTCCTTGTCAGATTTTTTTAATACTTCTATTAGGTTATATTGTATACTTTAACACAGGGATTTAATGATTTGTTGAGAATTATTTATTTTAGGAAGTGAAATCTTACCAAAAATGCTAATTTAAAAATGACTTTCAATAAATAATTAATAATTAATTTTGAGTTTCACTTAGAAAGAAAATGGTCCGTTAAAATACTTAAATCATGTTATTCTAACTACTCTAAAAAATCTAGACTTCTATCTTTCACCATTTCTGAGAAAAAGGCACATAAAGTTGGTGGATTTAACATGGCAGAGATAGGGCTTTCCCGGTCTCCTTAAGAAAACTTATTTAAATCTTAAACCAAATACAGAATATATATATATGCATATCTTAGAACAGGGGGGATGTACAGTCGTGGGAAAAAAAAAAGTAAACACCCCCTACTAACTCCTAAACAAATTATCGTAGAAGAAAGTTACTGGTACCGAAAGATTGGAAATAAAGTCTACTTTGAAATGTTGTATATAAAATTTGTTTTAGTGGGCCATCTACATATTAAAACGAACCCTAACTTTGCTTTTTTTCAATAGCAGTACACAATTCTGACAGTATAAATGAACTCTACACCCTTCAATTAGTCTAAAAACAAAAAAAATTTATGCATATCGTACCATAAGTTTCTGAGAAATTAATTATTTTAAAACAGGCGTATTTTAAGTGCTGTATCCAAATTGAAGTTCCGTACTCGATTGTTAGCCGAGAGAGCCCCCTTCTTGATCAAGACACCTTAAGCACCACTCAAGCAGTCAATGAAGCCTGCTAGATTACAGGATAGCATAAGAAATTTCAAAATATTTAGTCACTTCTATCATAGACGGCCCCTTAAACCACATAGGCGTAACCAGCCTTTTGAACGGGGGGGGGGGGGGGGGGGGCGCCCAGACTTTTAAACCTGAAAATGTTAGATACAAACAATATCTCATATAGCAAAACCTGCTAAAACAGAACCCCATGAAACTGGTTGAATTTCCGTTTTAGACAGGCTTTCATCTTAGAAGGTATAATTGTGTGGTATTTTTTTAAAAAGGGCTCAAACGCGATTTTTGTTTGCGTGAGGAGGGATGAGAAAGGGTTCAAAACATCAAAACTAAATCTACTGGTAAAAAAAAAAAAAAAAAAAAAAAAAAAAAAAAAAAAAAAAAAGATATGTAAATGCCCTTGCAGCAGTGACATAAGACGGTGACTAAGTGTGGTCACAAGTGTAAAACCTTTTGACACCCTAACTTCTTCAAAAATTTAAAAAGGTCTTTAATCATGGTGGAAACTTCTATAGGCACAGGGAAACACTTCATGAGATCTAAAATTATCTCAAAGTCTTGTAGATGAAATTTTGCCGGATGAGAAATCTCAGATAATACATGCGGTACACCAGTACATACGCACGAAAGTTTTTCAGAATGTGGCTCCATGACTTCTTAGGGATCACCGGAGGGACCCAAGAAATTTCGGAGGAAAGTCTATATAATTAATTATAATATTATAAATAATTATAATATTCATTAATACCGTAATTTCCAGCCTATAATCCGCGGATCAAAAAATCATGTTTCGACCCAGAAATTTTATTTCATTATTAAAGTTAAATACTTATCGCGATTTAACAAGTTACGTTTTATGAAACAAGATTTCTAGGTCCGGACGTAACTGTTTGATCCGCGGATTATAGGCCGGAAATTACGGTAATTCATGTTTTTACCACAGAATCTGTCGAATATATTAGGTAAAGCAGGTCATGATAATATACACTAAATTTTATCAAGATGATAAAAATTATACTATCATGATGCGACTGTAATAATAAAGATAGATGCTTGTCTGTCTCTGTGTGTGGGTACGCGCGCGCGCGCGCTGAACTCTGAAAAAACAATGCAGTCCGCACAGCCGTAAGATTAGACAGACCTGTATGCCTGAACTCATGCATATAGAAGACAATTTCGGGAATTTTTCAATTAATTTTTTATGAGATTTTTTTCGCATTTTGAAGCAATTATTTCAAATTAGTAAAAAAAATCCGATTTCAATATTTTATCCAGTAAACTTTGTCTTCTTTTCAATGAAGTGTTTTCGAGATTCTTACAGCGATTTTAAAATTTTTAATCATTTTTTAATGTTATTTTTAGAGGATTTTTTTCAAACATCGCGGTGATTTTTATTTTATTTTTTATTTTATTTTTTTTTTTGACATTCCTAAAAGGAATCCGGCTTAAATCTTTTACCCAATTAGTTAATTTCGTTCCCTGTGGTTTTTTTAATCTTTTCCGAATATTTAATGCGATTTTAAGCGGGGATTTTCGTGCTTTGAGGCGATTTTTGACTTTTTTTGAAACAGAAAAAACTATCCGTTAATTTTTGCAATTACCGTAATTAAATTCAAATTGGAATCAAGTTCTTTTAAGAAAGCTGAATATTTAATTTTGCTTGAAATAAAAAACGCAATAATTCAAGGTTCACTTGTTTCGAGACAGAAGAGGTCGTAGCTTGCTTTCTGGGAAGTACGTTGCCGAAGGCAGCCCCCCCCCCCCAATCCTAGATTTGTATAATTCTATGTTAGCTTAAAAAAAACCAACCAACTAAACTCCACTAGTAATGAAGTTTTCTTTGAGGGACAGGGTTTGAAATAACGTACGGGATCGCCCGATTTGTGCACAGAAAAGGAAAGTCCCGCATAATAAAAAATGCTGTGCAGTATTCCCCCCCCCCCCTCCAAATTCTTTCACAGATCTGTGATTCTTCAGTGGGTATTTAAAAAAAATTTTTGAAGTCCGAGATTTGTAATTATTTTATGGAATTTCTCTAGAAATCAATTCGTGAATCGGTCCCGGAAAAATTTGAGAATTTCTTCAAACAATCGTGGAAAAATATCGGGAATTTCGATAAACGAGTACAGAAAGTAATCGCCAATTTCGTCAAATGATTGTGCAAAAAAATTACGAATTTCGATAAACAATTGACGAAAATTTTTTGCAAATTTCGTCAAAATGTTGCGGAAAAGAGTAGAGAATTTTGTTAATTGGTACAGAAAGATATCGAGAATCTTCCCGATCGGTCGAGCAAAACTATCACGAATTTCGACAAACTATCTCCCTGTAAAAAAATCAGTTTCGTCAATCGGTCGCAACAGAAAATAAATTTCGTCAAAGCATCGTGGTAAAAACGAGAATTTCGTCAAAGGATCGCAGAAAGAAAGCGCGAATTTCATCAAAAGATTGCGGAAAGAAAAAGCGAATTTCGTCAAAGATCGTGCAAAGAAAACGCGAATTTCATCGAAGAATCGTGCTAAAGAAATGCCAATTTCGTCAAAATATCACGGTAAAAAATACGAATTTCGTCAAAGAATCGCGGTAAAAAAACACGAATTTTGTCAGAGGTTAGCGGTGAAAATTGCGGAAGTCGACAGAAAATCGCATAGAAAGACGTAAATTTCGCCAAACGATTTTGGTGGAAAATTGTAAATATCATGAAATGATCGCAGAATAAAATTGCGAATTTGGTCAAAATTTACTGCACTGGGCTAAAAGATTGAAATCGGGTTCCTTTTCCTACTTTCAAAAGAACGCCGCGTAATGAGAAGAAACTAAAAATCGTATAAAAATTTTCAGAGGAAAAAAAATACTATATTGACTTGAAAGACTGCAAACATATTCCTTTTACGAATGTCAAAAAATGGCCGCGAAACACGAAATTTAACAAACCAATCAACCTCCAGATTAATTTGAATTTTCTGTGCTATTATTTTTCATTTTCAAAGGAGGCAGGGTCTGTGTACCCCCCCCCCCCCCTCCTTTCCCCCGGCTAATCGCATTTTGGAATTATCGTTTCACATCTGCATTCCCTTTCATTTTTTTTTTCTTTCCTTTTGCTTCTTTCTAGACTTTAAACTACGAAACCAAAGAGACAAATAGTTTCTATCCTCATCAAGAACTTGCGTTAATTTCTCATGAATTTGCAGAAACATGCAATAGAAAAAACGGCATTAAAAAAAAATCTCCCACAAACAAAAGACGTCAAAGTGGGATTATAAAGCCACCTTTTTGACTTACTATGACTAATACAGATTCTTGTAAATATTCTAGTTTTAAAAAAGATAAACAAGATAATTTTCTTTAAAAAAGAAAGAAAGAGAGAAAAAAGAACGTGGGTTTCTTTTTGTTTAATCACATTTCAAAACTTAGGCTATTAGTTTTCTGAACTAAACTAAGTTGCTAAACTAACTGAACTCTGCTTTCACTTCTTCTTCTTCTTTTTTCCTTTGTAGATTTCGATTTTTTAAAATAATTTTAATTGAGTCTGCGCAAGCGGGGGGGGGGGGGTGCCCGGGCACCCAGGGCACCCCCCCTGGTTACGCCTATGAACCATTATTTTGCTGTTTTTTAAGCATAATTTGAAAACTACTTGGAAGAAAAACGTGAAATTTTGGATTTCCATAAAACAGGACTTAATAAATCTGAATCCATCAAAAAAATTGTAGGTTGCAATTCATATTTTTTTTTAAATATTAATTTCATAATTCATAATTCATATCAGAAAATTATAAAAATTGCAAATTCAACGTATTTATGTTTGGGTATGTTAGTATTATTTCTACACAAAAAATTAAAACATTACGATCATAATTTCAGAAGTTATAAACAAAAATATGAACATGTAATTTAACATTAGAAGCACTAAATTTTGAATGTTTAAAAAATTTGAAATATCTGGTTAAAATTGGGTATTGCCATTGAAAAAAGTGAAGTTTGGATTAGTTTTAATATGCAGATGGTCCCCTAAGCAAATTTTATGTAAGTCATTTAAAAATAGTCTTTATTTCCAATAGTTCGGTACCAGTAACTTTCGTTTACGATAATTTGTTGAGGAGGATTTCCACGACTGAACAAAAGGTGAGCTTTTTCAACTTTTGCTTTAAATAATAAACGTAATTTATGTGTATAAAAAAAAAAGAAAAAAAAATAGAAAAGAAAAGAAAAAAGGGAGAAAATGGAGATAAGATAAAAGCCGCCTTTGTCGTCCTATTTACGATTGATTAAAATGGCCATGGTGAGACCTATTCCCAGATTAGTAGCCACGCCCCTCTTACTTTCCGAAATTTTATAGACCTATTTTTTTTTTTTTTTTTTTTTTTAATTTAAGAATTATGAATTACATCAGTTTTAAGAAATTTACATAGCTGCCAACGTGAACGGATTTTTGCTACCACTAAAATTTAATAGAAAAATTTGCCTAATTCAATCGCCGAATTGCAGTGAATTTTGATAATTAAATAAGACAGAAATTATTGTTAAATTTTAGTGATAGAAAAAATCCATACAAGTTGGCAGCTATGAATTTAGTGTACATAAAATAGAATATTTTGAAATTATTATAATATAACGTATAAAGCTTAATATGCTTAACTGTTTGTTCAATAGACTATATTAAAATAGAAAATTAACCTCGCCCAGCCTTAAAATTATTTTTCTATATATAGTATTCCTAATTAAACAATGTCTAAGGCAATTGCCCGAATTCATCTTTTTTTTTAAGCTATAAGATTATTAAGCAAATTATTATTAAGCAAGATATTATTTAGCAAATGACAAACAAACAAAATAAACTCTCCTAGCCTAAGCAAACATATAAGCTACAGAAAAAATATCTTTGATACGGTAATTTCATACATATGAAATTTTAAAAAATGAAAAAAGAAAAAAAAAAACAGGTGTATTAAATAACTATGTGTTCTTTCCCCAACTCTTTCTGTTCTAACCGCTTTCTGTTTCTTTTCTACTGATTCATATAAAAACTTTTTTTTCCCCTCTCGAATACTTTCTTTAGAGAAAAGTTGTAAGAAATTTGTTCTCCCGTTTTTTGCTTATCCGTTTTCTCAGCTATACATTGGAAATACATTAGATATAAGTGAATTCATATAATTTTAAAGATTTGGAAAAAAAAAAAAATTATATCTAGAGAAATTTTGGATAAAGGCAGTATTTTTTCGAAAATCTCGGTTAATGAGTACTTTTATTCCACATTTAGATATTTTGCAGAGTATTATGTGGAAGGAAATAAGAATCTAATCACACAAACAGAAAAAAAAAAAAAAAAAAAAAAAAACAAAAAAAAAAACACTTTTATTGAATAGTTGCCGGATTAAAAAAAAAAAAAAAATCATCTGTCAGGAAATCGAGTGGCTCTTGGGTGATCCAGAGAGTTTTTATTAATCTTCTGGTTCCGCCTTTTTTTCATCCATACAATATTAAGTTTTCACGATGTTGATATTTTTTATAATTTGAAATTATTATTTGTATCAGTGTGAAAATTTGCAATTTCAATTTTATTGTTATTATTATTATTATTTACTAAATTTGACGGAAAAAATAATTCAGATTTATAACCAGGGCTTAATTTGCGCCGGAGCCCACCGGAGCCCGGCTCCAGTACTTCTCTGATTTTAGTAAATATTTGAATATTAGTCGGAATTCACCGGAGCTCATAAATACCGGGCTCCGGAGCCCAGTGCAATAGCACTTCCGAAAAACCGAAGCCTAAGTTACTTTTTCCTTTTCTTCCCATCTAAAAGATTTTACGAAGTCACTTTCATATGTAAGTAGATATAATTGCCATGTATTGTAGTAGGAGAGCTGTTGAACATTTTTGAGTAAATATTTGAGGCACCCTGAAAATTTGTGCAACACTTCTTTTGTAATGCCTGAATACAAAATGGAATGTCTGGCTGAAGGATCGTGGCCCAAAAATTGTGCCAGACACGTGTCAAGTGCCATTTGGCACTTGACACGTGTCTGGCACAGTTTTTGTGCCGACTAAAGTGCCTGTCATTTTCAAAATATTTTTTTCTAAGCATAAATATTATTGTGCCTCAATCTCAGCGTGCCTCAAATACCATTTTTGGGTAGTCAAAAAATGGCACTTGACACGTGTCTGGCACAGTTTTTGGGCCATGATCCTTCAGCCAGACATTCGATTTTGTATTCAGCCGTTACAAAAGAAGTGTTGCACAAATTTTCAGGGTGCCTCAAATACCTTCCCTAAAATGTTTAACAGCTCTTGGACTATTGTTATTCTGTTAGAAATCAATCAAGCAGTGTTTCCCCTTTTTCTATAAAAGCATCGATTCTTTCCGATAACGGTGTCAAATTTTTAATTTAATCTGGTTTTGAGGGATTCGCCACAAAAGATTGTTATGCAGAAGGAATCGATTATAGTTTAAGATAATCATCTTTTATAGGAAATTGTAAAACATTGTTCCATTCTTCAGCATATAAATATTAATTTCTGTAAATTTCCTTCAATTTTTCTTAAAAATGCATAGCTGCGAACTATCCTTTTTTATGTATTAACACTATTTCCTAATCATAATCCTTATCATAATTAATCGCAGAATTCTGCAATTAATTAACTTTAAAATTAAGCAAAGATTACTATTCAGAAGGAGTGATGACTAAAAAGTGGAACAGTTGACAACTAAGTATATGCTGATAGATATATTTAAAATTTTTATTTATCTAAAGAAAAAAAAGCTTTAAATTTTGCAGATTGGAGTGACAGGGGGGGGGGGGGGGGAGCGGGTCGGTGCGGTTGTTGTACCGGTACTGCCGAATATTAGGGCTCCGGTACTTTTTTTGCTAGAAATTAAGCCCTGTTTATAACACGATGAAAAATTTAATGTAATAACTTTTACATTTGGGATAAATAGAAGTAATTTCCACAATATTTCAATATAAGAAAAGTACTAATATCATACACTAATATCTGTCCTGGTGAATATTTTTAAAACAAAAATCAGTTTACTGAAAAATCAATTATGACATTAATTTTTGAATAAAAGCAATATAATAAATACTATTATCAATAGTAAAGGTTTTCGAAATTAGTATGGATAAAACAATAAGGCAATATTGAATTTCTTTACACCGAAAAAACAAAAAATATTTATTTATTTTATCGTTATAATTTTTTCTCGTGAAGCATTATACTTTATGAAAATGGTAGACTGATTTTAGTTGCCCTCCGGCAGTTTCTCCCTACATATTAAGTACCATATTATTCCCTACAAAGGAATTAAAAATTGAAATTTCTTTATTCGCAGGGGCGTAGCTACCGTGGAGCAGTTGGAGCAGACTGCTCCAGGCGCACGAATCCTAAGGGCGCAAAATTAGAAAAAGAGAAATAAAGATTTCTTAAAATATTTGCATATTTTTTTCATTATTAATCAGACATTATAGATGAACCTTGTTACAATCAGCGTATTCCTATGATATTTTACCTTGTGCTTAACCTCAACTATTTCGATTTAAAACATGTTTTCATACACAGTTGAAAGAAATGACTTCTATTCAGGAAGTTTTAATTCATATTGCAGCCTCAAGTAACTTCTGCAGCACCGTTTCAGCATACCTGATTTTTTTCTGTAATTTTTCTGGAGACGCCTGTTGAAGATTTTCAGATCTTAAAGTAATCAAAACTTATTTAACAGGGTTCTCATCGGTCACTTACTGGCTACCACTATTTCCAAAAAATAATCTTTCTGGTACATTTCTACTAAAAATGTTTTAGAAATTTATCATGATGTGGAAATAATGGTAGCCAAAGAATTCACCGCTGAGAAACCTATATGTACGATGTAACAATAGTAATTTTCGATAATTATTTTACGATTTGGAAAAAAACAGCCTGACAAGTTGAAGAAAATTATTGACCATTTTACAGACGAAATCCACAAAAACGAAAATTTTGAAGGGTTTTTTTTTTTTTTTTCGTTTGTTTTGTGGAAACTAAATATGCATGAATACAGATTACAAAACAATAATAAGAGTTGAATTTAAACATATTCCACATAAGCCAAAGGCGACAAAATTTAGACGGGAGGGGGGTGAGGTGAAGTAACAACTTAAATTTTGTGAGTATTGTTTTCGAGATTTTGAAAATATTGCAAATGTCAAATGCAGAATCGATAAGCTTTAAAAAGAGAGAAAAAGTTAAGTACCCAATTCAGTGTTCCTTAGAGCCTGATTATAGCCTATGCAAAATTACACCACTTTTTTGTAACAGCATTTTTCCGCATTAAACCTTATTCAATCCCATAATTTTAGGATTAAATAAGGCAGGCTGGCCCGCTGGGTAACCGACCTGCGGATCGGTGCGCTGTAAACCAGGTAAAGCTGTTCCCTCCCTCAGGTGAAGCTAATAGTTTTAAAATTTGCTATAAGCATCAGATCTGAAAAATCTGAAATCATTTAATAATTTTTTTTAATTACTTTTTGAAGCATTTTTTATTAATGATTTTTATTTCTCTTTGCAAGGCAGACGAATTGATTTTTCTTCTTGAAAGTTTCTTTGCTTCAGAGGACAATTTAAACCTTTTAAAACCTAACGTATATATTCTGTAATTTTCTCTGTGACCAATAGCGACATGGTCTGCCCCAAGAATTTTCAGCCTGTCTGGTACCAAAGAACGCAACCTCTCTTTAAATATATATATATGTATTTTATTTAGTTTTTTGTCAAATCATTTATCAAGTATTTGTTTGAAATGTGTAGGCTTCGTGTATTCGTACAATGCTGTGATTGTAATTTCCCCTATATAAATGTGTATTCAGGGTTCGTAAATATCGTGATATTTTTGAAAATATCAAAAATATCCGATATTTTGATATATATCCGATATTTTCTATATATATCCGATATTTTCACAATTGTCAGCTTACTGCTGATTATAAAGATTTTTAGACTTAATATAAATTAGAATCTAAAACGTATTACATTTAACATGAAAACATAATAAAACAATATTCTAAATGTCATTTTTTATATTTTTCTTATAAAATTTATGATCAAATAATTGAAAAAACAATCTTCTGCAAAAGTTGCTTTTTCACTCATCAAAACACAAAATGCAGGATTCAGTTTAAAAAATAAATAAAATTACACAACAAATTCTAAAATACAAAATTTTTCTGTTGAAGAATTTGAACATGAATGTAAGTTTGTCTGGTTTTTCATTCCCTAGCCTACTGCACAGTTTAGACTGAAGTAAATCAAAATTAGAAAAGATTCTAATGCATCTATTGAAGGAGAATCTGTAAACAAATGATAAGTTAAATTATCTTTCATGGGCTGTTCTAATTTAATATTATCCCACCAAATTTTTGGTTCAACATTTAAATATTCAGTTTCAAACATAAAGCTTATATGAGATTTTTTTGCTAAAATCCAATCACCAATTAACCCCTTTATCTCATTCTAGAAGGTGCAGTCTACATAAAGAATTGAGACAGGGTAGGGAGGTATTGTTCAAAGACAGATTTCTTATGATGGTAATGGGAAAGCTGCAGGTACAGTCCAAAAGTAGTTTTTGGAGTGTGGGAAATATTTTGAGAGCTATTCTTTTTAGTTATTTATTTACAGATGGGCTAATTTTTAATAACAGTTGAAGAATTCATTTGCACTTCTTTTGACTGAAAATATTTTGAAAATAAATATCAGATATGAAAATATCAAAAAATACGACATTTAAAAAATAAATATCAAATGTATGAAAATGAAAATATCGAAAATATCAAAAATCTTGATATTTTGAAAATAAATATCGGATATATATCATGATATATATCAAGATATATATCCATTGATATATATCAACGAACCCTGTGTGTATTATATTGATTTTTGCGCTTGATGTGCAAAAGTATTGATATAGAATATTTTCGCAAAGAAAATGTAATTTAAACATTCTTTTTTGTTAAAAATTACATTTTAATATGAAAACGGGACTGTTTCAGTATTGTCTGTAAATGTGATAATCAAAACGGCGGTCAGGTATTTTGTATATACGTTAGAACAGGACTGTTTTTTTTTTGTTTTTTTTTTAAACCGATTTTTCACGAAGTCATCGAGTTCGTATTTCAGACAAAATCGTGTTAAAGATATGTGACAAGACTTTTTTTCCCTTCATTGACTGGTTTTTCTGCTTTCGTCGGTAAATTCCGTTTAAAACGTCAACTTTGACAATGTTTTCTGTAAGATCTATTGTGTTTACAAAAAAGCCGGAAAACGCCTTTCGATTACGAAGTTTCTTAATAACAACACATGCCAGTTCTTGAGCAAAAATTAATTAAAACGTGTATCATAAAATGGCCCCCCTGGATTTAAGAACAGCCTTAAGAAATAAAATCATACAAAATTCAGGTTCATTTAAGAATATTATCACGGGCTCGGGCAACACCGGGTGGGTCAGCTAGTCTATACTAATAAAAGAAAGTTTCGCTCTATGTGTGGTGGCTAGTGAAATATATTGCACGTAGAAATCTGAAAATTTGGGTGAGGGTAGTCCAAGACAGGTGCTTATACACCTGGAGCTCAGATTTTTTATTTTTTATGACCGGCGCCCCTATAGCACCTTTCAGTTTGTATGCCCTGAATTGCTCAGAATTTGCCCCCTTTTTATCCGATCTTTTTCGTTTTGGGGGCCCTTTTCCCATTTAATTATTCTCCCTTTTTACATTCCAGTTAAAACACTGGATCCCTTGAAATTTTTGGGCGCCATGCATTTTTCAGACCCTAATATTGTCAACCTCTCAATGCATAACTTTAAAATTGAGACTTGGACTCCTCTCCCTGGTCCAGCAGCCTCATATTTTTATTGGTCACCTAGTGTCCTTTTTAAGAATTTCCCCCATTTTTTTTTTCGCGCTTCTTTAAGATTTATTCGAATGATTAACCCTTTGGACTCCGGAGTCTCTTACACAAATTTTATTCGGTCGGCACCACTTTTTAAAAAGAAGTTTCCTTCAAGTACACAATTTCAAAAATGCTCTGATTAAATAAGGCAAATTTTATTTTCCTTTGTTACTGGTGCCATAAAACAAGTTTTGCAAAGAAAGATAATGTCGCCGCAGCGGCGACAACGGAGTGCAAAGTGTTAATACATATCCTATGCTTAATTTCGACTTATTGAGATCTAAAGCGCTAAGTACTAGAATCTTTTAACATGGTTTCATCTTAGGGTCCTGCTCTCAACTATCACTTGGCCCCTTTTGGACCTCCTATTATATCTCTCTTAAAAATGGTCTGATTCACTAACTTTTTTTTGTAACAATATCTTAGATAATCCAGCTACTACACGAACAACATAAAAATTTTTTAGACTTCAGCTACCACCAAATTTGAATATTAATCGTCTTCTTGGAGCCCTTGCCCAGCTACATTCCAGTTGAGACCCTGGGGCTTGGTACAAGGCCACTTGAGTTTTTGTGCCCTAAATTGTTAATAAATTGCCTCCTTTTAATCCGATCCTCGCTTTTGGGGCTCTTTTTCCATTGAGTTTTTTTTTTTCATTTTTACATTTCAGTTCAGACACTGGGTTCCCTAGGGTAACTTTTTGTGCACCATGCATTTTTCACCCACTAATTGTGTCACATTCTCATTGCATAACTTCAAAATTGAGTCTTGGACTTCTCTCCCCGAGCCAACACCTTCATATTTTTATTGGGATTCTAGGGCTCTTTTTTTAAGCATTTCTTTGAAAAAAATTTCTAATGATTAATACTTATACCCTATACTTAATTTTGACTAATTGAAAATCTAAAGCGCTAAGTACTAGGACCTTTTATCATCTTTTCATCTTAGGCCTTGCTCTCAATTATCAGTAGGCTCCTTTTGGTCCCCTATAGAAATAGTCCGATTCACTAGGATTTTTTCCCTAACAATTTCTTAGGTCCTCCAGCTACTACATGAATTACAAAAAAATTACTCACACTTCAGCTACCACCAATTTTGAATATTAATCGCCTTCTTAGGGTCCTTGGTGCAGTTTCTTTAAAAAATATCCGATAGTCTTGCAATTTCCTTTAGTATAGTTATAGGGTCCTCCAGCTACTTTATAAACCATAAAAAATTTCTTTTACTCCAGCTACCACCTTTTTCGAATATTAATCTTCTTTTACGACATCAACTTACGTTTACTCACTACAGCCGTGAATTAAAATTCGCGCTATTGTTAAAGGTAAGTGGTTAACTTTAAAGGGGATGGGATTTCATTCGTAAACTAAATATCACGTTAATATTAAAGGCAATTCGTTAAATTTACAGGGGGTGGGGGTAAGAAACACCTTCCACTGCTTCGGGGTACATTCTTTCCTCAGGTTATAGGGGACCGATTTCAACAGGAATTGGTTCATTCAACCTAGATTACGATTCAGCTACTTTCTGTATTATGAAAGTTTGTCTTAGACTTCAGTTACCAATTTTCGAACATTAATGGTGCTTTCTTTTCTTGGCTTCAATGTGCCCGATTTCAACGGTAATTGGATAATTAAACTTAGCTTACTATTCAGCTACTTTCTACATTGTTAAAGTTTATCTTAGACTTCTGTTACCACCATTTTCGAACATTAACGGCGCATTCTTTTCTGGGTTTTTATGGGCTCTATTTCACTGGAAATTGGTATATTAAACTTAGCTTACGATTGTTTTAAAGATTATAGTTCCACCGCCAGGATTAGCATTCTTATCTCTGGTTCTATGGGCTCGATTACTACGGGGTTTACTCATTTAACTTGGTTTTCGATTGTCTCCGGCGCGTACGAAACACTCCTGGCATACACTGCCTTTGGTAGCGGGCAGTGGTGTAGTCGAGGGGGGACGCGGGCGGACGGCGTCCCCTCACTTTTTTATTTTATCTCGAGCGTCCCCTTACTTTATATTTTCAAGGGGGACGCTAGAGACGCGGGAGGACGCAGACATTCCAAACTTATTATTATTATTATTTTTAAATGAGTACACAATTAAATTAACAATTTTAAGAAACAAGGCATTGGTTTTTAATACTGATCGGAAACCAAAGTGGGCATCTTTACATGCGTTTGTATTTCCAGGGAAAGTAGCCATGGCGCTCTGAGCTAGATTTTCTTCATCACTTCTGCGAATGACATGGTTTAGAATTGAACTAAATATTTTTAATATTTTCATTCCTTTAGCCTTACCTTGTCCCTCCCTCCCCCTTTAAAGCCGGCCCCGAATGCACCTATGATTGAAACCGTGCTTTTTGAAAACAACTCTAGCAAAGAAAAATAAATATCAAAAGGCAAAAAACTTTTTGTGGGGATTTTGTTGTTGATTGGAAAATATAATCCTTCTTTTCGATACCACGATCATTCTTTCTTTCGACAATTTGACGACACTTCTGGGCTTACCAGAAACACCTAGAAGGCTGTTTTTAATGTAAAGGAAGTTTATTATAAATTTAAATTTCCTATATAATTTTACTGGTGACGAATTGAGTGTTTTTGGTGTTTTTTGTACCTTTATTTTATTTCCTGAAATTTATGGATAAACCCTAACACTTTTTGTTTTATAATTCTATTAAAATTTAAGAAAATTATATAAAAACTATATATCTTTCATGGTTGGAAAGGAATTCAAATAGCGTGTCAAAAGTGGATGTTACCATTCGAAAAATCAACGTTCGTGCGCACTTTTCGATGGTACAATGGTAACACACGGACAGACAGACATTTTCTATAAACATGTTTTGGGGGATCTCTGACCCCTAAAACATGTAAATCCGTCAAAATCCGGAAGTTGAAAAAAATTTCAACTACAATACTTTCTTCTTTCGAAGATAGAAGAAAGTAATATGTAATGGAAATACGTTTTCCATTTTATCGTAAAGACAGAAGGTCTTTCAGAAAAGGCTGTCAAAGTTTGCGTTTTGAACTGAATTTCCGAACGCAACACTGAATAAAGAGAAAAACTGCCTGTCATGTGACCAAAAGCGCTTATAACTCGATAAATAATTTATTTATCAAAAAATGGAAAATTCATTTCGATTCGAAATCGCTTCATAGTCAGATCGGCCAATTTTATGCCTTTACTTTTGAAAATGAGTCAGAAAATACGTCAGAAAGTTTCACGTTCTTGAGCAGGGAGCTTGATTAAACGTTTTTCCATCTTACATTCAGTGTTGCCAGATTGGGGACTTTTTTGTCCCCAGATTGTTGATTGCAACCCTTTTTAGGTGCGTTCGTAATTATATAAATACGTAGCACCTATAGTCGTCGTTCAGTCCGTCCGTCTGTCCGTCCTTCTGTCTGTCCGCATATAACAGAGCAAAAACTACCCAACCGAATGGTCTGAAATTTGAAATATAAGATTGTTGCAAAATTTTGTCGAGCCATTTCAAATTTTATGAAAATCTGGTGTATAGTTTAATTACAGGGACAGTCAAAAGTTTTTCTTTACATTACGGCCAATGGGAAAAATTATTGCAAGTGCATTTTAATGATGTTACAGCCTTCCGAATGGTCTGAAATTTTAAAGATATAATTGTTGCAAAATTTTGTCGAGCCATTTCAAATTTTAGGAAAATCGGATGTATAGTTTAATTACAAGGACAGTCAAAAGTGTTCGGGGAATGGAAAAAAAAATTATTGGGAGTGCATTTTAATGATGTTAAAGACTATGCACTTTATGAAGTGCAACAAATTATACATTCAGTACAATATGGGGTACAAAAATAATTATAAAACTTGTTATAGTACGAACGCACCTCATTTGCCACGTTTGATGAGCAATTTCCAACTTGTTTTAAATAGAAATATTCGCCCTATTTAAAAATAGATTAAAAATTCTGAAAAATTAGCGAATTATATTACTTTAAAAAAATTGTGAGAGTCAAATAATCTGAATTTAAAAAGCCCCCAATCTGGCAACACTGTTTACTTTGCCTACTTATTTTCAACAAGTAAAAAATTAGAGCTAGTTTCAATTTTTTTTCGAACACCCTGTATAGGTCGACTAAAATTTGAAGTCTTCGTTGAAAAGATTGTCAGACTTTGAAAGCATGAATAATCTGTTTAATCTTCTAATGCTAATTATTAACGGTTCATCCTTATCTAAGGGAAAACCACATTTTTGCTCAAAATTTGGAAAATGGAAAATCATAAAATGGCTACTGACTCAAATTCTAGAAAAGTATAAAGAGTTGAGAACTTTTATATGATAACAAGTATTTCTGAAAATATTTTTGAGAGAGGAACAAAAAGAGTACTTATTGTTAACTGTGAAAATTAAATATATCGCTGTTGTTTTAAACCCGTTTTTCACTTATTTTTAAATATTTAATAAATAAATAAAATTAATTTGTGACACCTTTTTATTTTATAAACATCAAAACTAATTTATTAGGATTTTTATTACTTAAATGTCATGTTGTAGAAATATAAGAGTTATATGCTATCAAAACTCTACTTCAGAAAGCGTCTTTAAAGAATTTGTGCTTGAACTCGCTAAACACTCTATAGAATGCCATGCATTCAAATAAATTTATGATTAGAGCATACTACTATGCCTGTTAATAATGCGGTAGCATTCATTGCGCTGATTTACACGTTAGAATTTCAATCCTATTTCATTCTTTCAATGAGAACAAGCGTTAAAAATAACTTCTATGTCAAATTTAGCCTTAAGTAAAAAGTTAAAAGCATAAAGTTTAAAAAGTTCTTAGACCTAATAGTTGTAGAAGAATAACGAGTTAAAAAAGTTTTCGGCTCATTTCATCACTTAAAATTTCGAATTTTTTTAATCGTGACCATTAGTTAATACTTACCACTTTATTCCTTTCCATGTTTCTTGCAAAAAACAGCTTTAGATAAATCGTGATGAGCAGATTATAGAAGATTACCTCACAATTCATTTTTTTAAATTTGAATTTTTTAAAAAAAGGTTCTTAGCGAGTATTTAAGTCATGAAAGTACATATGTGCCCGTGTTTGAAACTTCTTGCTCTTGCTCGAATATTACCAAAGAAATCATGATAAAACTGAAATTTTAGAATATTCTTTCTGCATTTCACACCGTTAAAATTCTGTTTTTCGAAAAAAGAAAAAAAAACTTTCACGTATTGCATTTAGATATTAGAAGAAACCTATAGCTACTAATTTAAAGTTTCTATCTCAAGTTTTTCTACAGCAATCTTGATAAAACGCGATTTTCGAAAATGTTCTGTAGAAGGATATTTATCTATCTCACCTCTTTAAAATTCTTATTTTTAAAAAATCCGATTTGGGCCAGTATTTGAGTAATAGATTCATTCTTCTAGCCAATAAAAAGCATCTGGCGATTGTCTTCGGTCTCGGTCACATTTCTTGGCAATTTTTCCCACATAAACGGTACTTATATGTTACTTCTGGTGTAAAAATGTCTAGATGCGAAACACGTGGACCAATTTGTCCAAAATTACAGTTTGAACATTGGCATATAGTTTCAGAATATTAAATAGCTTATTCAGTATGTATAACCTGCAAAATTTGAGCTAATTTGAAAACACCGTTTGAGTGCTATGTTCAAACATACACACATATTGACTCAAGGTAAAAACAGACTTTGGGAATGTGAAAGGAAATATTAACATACACACATGATTACGCACATAGAGTACATAGAGAACTGTTGTAAAAATAGGCAAAGTGAAGTCAGGGGACTTCGAAAAGTAAAGATATACCAAAATTTCAGTCTTTTTAGGGTTTCGTTCATCTGACGAAACCCTATTCGTCTCGCTCCTCTGTCTGTCCGTCACAGAGCCCGTTCTCAGAAACTATACATGTTGGAGACATGAAATTTTGGGTGCTTATAGCTGAGCACCTCACATCATACGACAAATCATAAAATTTTGAAAAAGTCGTACATTTAACCCTTTGGGCTCCCGCATGTGTATTTTAAACAATTCTTTCTAAGTGAACTCCTAATTATGTTGGAGACATGAAATTTTGGGTACTTATAGCTGAACACCTCACATCATACGACAAATGATAAAATTTTGAAAAAGTCGTACATTTAACCCTTTGGGCTCCCGCATGTGTATTTTAAACAATTCTTTCTAAGTGAGCTCCTAATTATGTTGGAGACATGAAATTTTGGGTACTTATAGCTGAACACCTCACATCATACGACAAATGATAAAATTTTGGAAAAGTCGTACATTTAACCCTTTGGAGTCGCACATGTGTATATTAAACAATTCTTTCTAAGTGAGCCCCTAATTAGTTTGGAGACGTGAAATTTTGCATACTTATAGCTGAACACCTCACATCAAACGGCAAATCATAAAATTTTGAAAATGTCGTACGTTTAACTTTTTGGGGTCCCACATGTGTATTTTAAACAATTCTTTCGAAGTCAGCCCCTAATTAGGTTGGAGGCGTGAAATTTTGCATACTTATAGCTGAACACCTCAGATCAAACGACAAATCATAAAATTTTGAAAAAGTCGTATATTTAACCCTTTGTGCTCCCACATGTGCATTTTAAACAATTCTTTTTAAGTGAGCCCCTATTTAGGTTGAAATTTTGCATACTTATAGCTCAACACCTCAGATCTCACGTCAAATAATAAATTTTGAAAAAGTTTTATGTTTAACCCTTTCAACTCCAGCTTGTGTATTTTAAGCCATTCTTTCTAACTGAGCCCCTAATTAAATTGGAGATTTGAAATTTTGCATACTTATTGCAGAACACCTGAGGCCAGGCGACAAATCATAAAATTTTGAAAAAGTCGTACATTTAACCCTTTGTGCTCCCACATGTGCATTTTAAACAATTCTTTCTAAGTGAGCCCCTATTTAGGTTGAAATTTTGCATACGTATAGCTGAATGCCTCAGACCACACGGCAAATCATAAAATTTTCAAAAAGTCTTTTATTATTTACCCCTCTTGTCTCTAACTTGTGTATTTTAAGCAACTTTTCTAACCTGCGCCCTTTTAACCCGGGGAGAAATTTTCCGACTTTTGCCGACACCCCTTTGACCATTCTTTCATATTATGCACCATAGCCTTACATATTTTAGTTCCATTTTTTCCCGCCAGGTGCGCCTACTTATCTCGGGTGCTATGGGCCCAATCCCCTCGACTAGTATATCTACGGATAGTATGTAAAAAGGATTTTCGTTCGGATACAGGTTTGTTTAGAATCAAGTGCGCCCCCTGGTTTTGAAATATGGAACTGACAGATTATTCAAAAGGATAAAGTGTTTTGAAAGGAATATTAAACGAAACCCTCTGTGCGATCTGTGATCACACTTACCCACTTGTTTTTAATTGCCACGATTAGAATACTTTCCTTATACTATATATGACCATAAAGTAAAAGTGCAATAACTTTCAATTCGGAATTACAAAATCTGTTACAATATTTTGAGACTTGAAAAAAGTTTCAATTTTTTAAATTCTATATCAAGCTTTTTATCATCCAACAAAAAAGAAACTTTAATTAAATTATTTTAAATTAAATTAAAATTTTTAAATTAAAATTTAATTTTTCATTTACATTTCTTTGTAGTTGAAAATGAAAAGCAAGATTGAAAATCAAGTATGCCCTATGGGTGACGCAGACCCTAATGTTCGAAACTACGAGCGTCCCCCCACTTTTTTTCCCAGGACTACACCACTGGTAGCGGGGACCCAGGCCACAGGTTCGTTCAGAAAGAGGTTTGTCAGGAACACACTAGACGCTGCCAAAGGCAGTGGACCACTCCTAAAACCAGGTTCATTTGAACTATATTATGAATATATAAAATCATACAAACTTGAGTTTTATTTACATTATTATAACGGTCCCGGGCAACGCCGGGCGGGTCAATTAGTTACACACACATATATATATATGTGTGTGTGTGTGTGTGTGTAACTTCAAAACAAAATTACTCAGAACTTTTTTGAGAGACAAGAGGGCGCACAAAATTTACTTGCTCCAGGGCGCTGAATATGTAGCTACGCCACTGTTTATTCGGTTCAAAATACTTTGAAACAGATTTATTTCCTTTATTAAACTGCAAATTATTGTCCATTTGTCCCTTTTGAAAAAATAAAAAAAGATCCCTCCACTTCCAATACAACAAGACAATCTGAATCTAAAAGTTTGAGCCACTTATCGCTCCAAATAGTGCAATATGACAGCAGTATAAATATAATCAACTCAACCCGGTAAATTTAACCAATATTTTTTTTGTGGAATAAAAGAAGGTTTTAGCATATTAATTTGAATGTTTGTTTGTTTAAAATGACGAGTGAGCGCCTCTCTGGCACTAAGTTCTCCTCGTTAAATTGAACGACAGTGTATTACCTGCATGTTCCGTCTCATGATTTCCGAAAATCATACCAAAATTCCAGTAGCGGATAGGGACAGCTTAATGCAACAATGTTAAAACTTCGACTGCATAACGATATGGGGGGGGGGGGGGGGAATCCAAAAATCCCTAGCCGGCGTTGGCACATTGTTTTGATTCTGCTGGTGTTGGTTTGTACCTGGTACTTTAATTATCCATGTGTTTTATATTTTATTGTGCGTTATAATAAAATTGAACTATGCACTCTCAATTGGGATTTTTTTTTTTTTTTTTTTTTTTTTTTTTTTTTTTTTTAAACAAAGAAACATGTTAAATTAGGAACAAAGAGAAAACAAATACTAAGAGCTTTTAAATCTTTCAAAAGTAAGAAAAAAAAATTAAGCCACATTGACGTATATAATAATAGTTTCATATACACAATTATACTTAGGGAACAAATATTAAATTATGTATATTTTAATTATAGAAATGTATGTTACTTAAATCATATTTACTGTTTTCTAAAGCCTTGACTGACAGTGAAGTCAAAAGATTTAGCTTAATATAAGAAATAATAATTTTATTGTATCCCTTGGAAACTAATTTTCTTAAAGCTGTTAGAACGCCACATACACATCCCTATCAATTTATTTATATGAAATGACAATGAGTTAGTTACTAAATAACATTATTATGATATAAAAGATTAACTGCTTTTAAATTTTGAAAGTAAAAGTTGTAGATATTTGTTTACTTATTTAAACATTTCTTACTACAATGTTGGAAAGATTATGTTCTAAAGATTTTGTTTTTAATGTTATTTTCAAATATTTTTGGTAGGTGGTGCCAGTAAAAATGCAAAAGATTATTAGTATTTTCCCTGTGCTTCGAACCAGCTTTAAAGAAATCCCTACGAAATTTCCTTCTCCCTTCTTCTATTATGCACCCGCTTTTTTAACATTGCTGCATTAAGCTGTCCCCATCCGCTACTCAAAATTCCTTGTTAACATCGACTAGCGGCTCTTTCGAAGAGTGGCTCACTATGTAACGGCTTAGTCCATTTATATAGTAGGTGGGGACAGAGGAATAGAAGAGACGGGGAGAATTCACGTCCAGCCCCTTGACCTTGAGTCCGGTCTGATCACCTTATTTACAGTTTAAAGACAAAGAGCGTTCGTTGATCACACAACGTTGATGTTTAAAATAACTAAAACATTGAAAATAAGATTTTGTTTGATGCATTTTACATTGTTTCGCGTGTTATTAACATATAATTCAGCAAATTTCTTCAGTAAATTATATTTTTTGCATATCCTCATTTACGTTACTGTTAATTTGCAAGTAAATTTACTTAGGACGGTCGGACACCTTATTTAGAAAAAATTTTAATAGTTTTACGCAGAAAGTTTGGTCATTTATCATTTTCATACTGATATTAAAATAGCAAATTTTATGATAAAAAAATAAAGTTATTATTTTATTATTATTAGATTCTTTTTATATTATTACAAAGTACCATTTTTTATTAATTTAATTGTAAAGAAAATTTGAATTTAAGACTTTTAATTTTTCTCTTTTATTACACAAATTTCCTTAACAATTAAGTTAGAAATTTATTTAAAAATTTTACTATAGACAAACATTTCCTCAAATCACACCACTATTTATTTATTTATTTATTTTTGTTAAATCTTCTTTAATTATCCAAATTTGTATTGAAAAAAAGATTTAACATTTCTGATAGATATGTAGCAGAAATATTTAATCTTTTTTTTTATGTGGTGATAATCTTGCATCTTAAAAATTTGTTTTCATAAGTTACTTTATCATTATAAACATTAGGAATGCATTAGTGATTTCCTTATTAGATGTCCGTGCTAAAAAAAATATTTTGTTTTCACAAAATCTTTTTAGATTCCTTAAAAAATAAAAATTTAAAAAATAAACCTTTAAAAATTTTCCTGTCCATTTTTCTTAATTTATTATAAAAAATAAATAATCATTAATCAATATCTTAACCCTCCTCGCCCCAACTCTTAACACAACAAAAGATGTTTCTAAGGTAAGAACTTGTAGGGTTCCTTTTATCCACCCTCTCTCACAGAACACAACTTAAAAAACTCTTTAATGTTTTAAAATTCCCCTGCCCATTTTTGTAAATTTACAATAAAAATAAACAATCATTCATCTACCCCTCGCTCCCCCTCTCCTTTTGTTTATCACTTATTTTAAAATACAGTAGAGCGCCGATTATCCGAACAAGTCGGGACCGACCCTAGTTCGGATAAGCAGAAGTTTGGATAAATGGACAGACAATTTAACGGATGTTCCTGACTGTAATAAAATCTTCACACTTTATTCACGCTTTAGACTGACAGCACTAGTTAATGCTGGCATGTTTAAAAATTGATTTTTGTCTTCTTAATTTTTTTTTGTTTACTTTTTATTATCATTTTCTGAACTCCAGAGGTTATAATTTAAGCAAAAGAGTTTTCGATTGTTGCTTGCTTCAAACAAGACATTCTTTTGAATGCTGCCATATCTAGAACTCTTCTTAAATACGTTAGTTGAATAGGAACAGCATTCTTCTGCCGTTCGAGCCATTTCATAGCTGTTTCAAAACATTCAAAGGCTTCGTTATGTGATGGACCTTGATCATTTTCAGAGCATTCATTTTCAGTTTCTTTTTCTTCTTGAATATCATCCAGAATTTCATCATTATTTAAAATCTGGTATCCAGGTCTAATAGGATGTTTGGAAGTTCGTTTAAAAAAAATTTCGATATAAATAGGCTGTACGGATAATTGGAAGCTCTGTTAAAAAGGATTTTTGAGAGAAATTGGCTGTTCGGATAATTGGAAGTTCGGTTAATTGGAGTTCGGATAATCGGCGCTCTACTGTATAGTGATATTTTTCTTTTTAAAAATTAGTATTGTAAAAAAAAGAAATAATTAAATTAAATTAAATTAAATTAAATTAAATTAAACCACTTTATTATTATTGTTTCATCCTACTACATTAGTTTAAACAATGTAATTACAAACAGGATGTTTATTTGAATTTTACGTGTAGTTAGACCAATTTTAAGTCAATTCCTACTTAGGTCAATAAGATAATTTTTATTTTCTCCCATTCTTCTTTCCTTTTGAGTGGCGCTTAAAATGCCTTGATCAAGAAAAGGGCTCTCTCGGTCTTAAAATACCTTGATCAAGAAAAGGGCTCTCTCGGTCTTAAAATACCTTGATCAAGAAGAGGGCTCTCTCGATTATTGAAAATTAATTAATTAAATTAAATTAATGAATTAATATTTGAAAAAAAAAATGGATTAACATCAAGTGTCATCCACTACACGTTTAAAAAAATTTATTTGAGCTTGATTGGATGAATAATAAGTATTTTATTAATGATTGAAAATTTGAACAAGATATATATAGCGAGAGTGTGAGCTAATAGTAGGAATTGAAAAAAAAAATAGTTTCACATTGATGAGAAATAATTAATTAGTTCACTTTTTACGCAGTCGGGTTTTTTGATTTTTTTAAATTTAATTGTTTATTGACATTGTTTTTGCAGTAATAATATTAACATTACAGCAAATACTTCGATGGGTTTTTGAATGTTTGCCTGTCCCCCCCTCCCCCCCAAATATTTGTACTCTTGGAAGAAGGAAACATTCAGTAGCTGATAGTATTTTGGCGATTGAGCTGGAAGACAGACAGAACATTGTTTTTTAATGCATAAATTTTCATCTGTTTGTCTCAATCCATCTGTCTAGTATCATGCTAGCATTTTCATTACAATATTATCATGAAACACTATCGTGATTAATTATAATACAGAATTTCTGTCTTCGATAGCTTTAAAATGAATCTCATGCTGTTTTAACTTCTTTATTTCTCACCTTTCGGAACAGAAAAGAGCCCATATCTCGTAAACTGGTGGGTTCGAGAGTAAAGTTCCTACACTTTTCTTGATCCTCGTGGCAAGAGCTTTTGAACGATAACACTGGACCCTATTCAGATGACGTCAGAAGCCAGAGCTGGTGGTATGGTGATCTGTTATTCTAGTTACTGCACCGGCAGAATACCAGTATGCGCAGGCGCAAACACCGCTAGCAGACGACTTTAGCCTTGACCCAGGTTGAGTGCATACATTTTAACTGAAAATTTGCAAACTTTGGGAATTTTCTCGCATACAGAACAAACATTTTGAATTTAGAATACAATATATTAAGTACATGCTGCTTCATCAAAGAATTTTTTTGCGGTATTTTTAACAAACAAGCATTAATAACTCACACTCCATACACTGCTATGCTAAACACCGCCAGTAATTACCACCAGCAGACGAATTTTAGCCTCCACCTGAGGTCGCGTGCATAAGGTCCCTTTCGTCATTCCAGAACCGACATTTCGATGATCCCTAGTCAGAGAGTTCATAAAGTTGAGAGTATCATAACTCAGTAAATTTTAATAATGAATTTTTTACTGTTTTACTTGCTAAAACATGGAGAACGTTTCTCAAAATATAACTTATGGGACACAGAAAAGACGTACAGTGAAACCTCTCTGTGCGACCACCTCCATTAAGCGACCACCTCCCTGAACGACCATTTTTTCATGGAACGAAATTTATTCCCACAGGTTCAATACTAAATTTACCTCTATTCAGAGACCACCCCAGTTGAACTCCTTCCATGAGCGACCCATTTCTTTGAAGAAAATGAAACAAATTCCGTCTTTTCCTGGTCGCTTGAAGAAGGTTTTATTAGTATAATTATTCCGGAGAGCGCATTATTCATCAAACTTCTAAACTAAGTTTAGAATTTTTACTTATTCGGATAACTTTTAAGTGTTTAAACCCCTTTGTACCTTTTTAGGCAATGAATTGAACTCTGATGACAAAGTGAGGATGACGGTTAATAAACTCCTCTCCCCTATTCTGTCAGGAAACACTCAAAGAAATATATAAATTAATGAAATCGTCATGATTTGTTCCCGTCCAAACAAAAATTGCATTTATTTACTGAACTTTGAAAGGACTTGGAAATAAAAGTTGTAGCAGATAAAATCGTAAAATCAAAGTAAACATCAATGTATTCATTTTTGAAACTCTGCAATAATTAATTTATGTAATTAACTTTTGTTTTGATACTTAAATTTTCATATTTTTTCCTAATGTGAAAAGAAATATTAGTAACATTAATTGTTACCTTTTTTCAACCATTAAAATCTAGATTTAAACATGACCTCCATTAAGAGACCACCTCTCGGAGCGACCAATTTTTATTGGAAAGGAACGTAGTCGCTTTAATGAGGTTTTACTGTAATTATTTAAATTTCGTAACTTTGTTCTAAATAAATTAACTATTTCGCCATAAATGGAGCATTTTTGCAATTGATATTATACCTCTAAAACAGATGGTTTATGATTTAGCTATTGTTCAACGATTACAAGAGTACCATGTAAAAAGAAAATAATTTTTTTCTGTTTATTTTTAAAAACTTTGATAAAAACTGTAATTATTCTGTTCAATAATAAAGAAGCACCATGTAAAGATGAAATACTAACTCTTTTACACAGTGTGTCCATAATTAAACGCTCATGTTTTAAAGTTGCCTACACACGAGACTATTGTTCAGAAAATTGTGAAATATTGCGGAGGACATAATAAAAAAGGGATAGGAATTTGTTTACGCAAAAATAATTTGTTCAAAATTTCGCCGCAAGAGGGCGATTTTTAATAATTGAGGATGTTCCCCAGTGAGTTTGAATATTCCAAAATACTAGATTAAAACTAAATTGATGTCCACTAAATTGAAATGAACCACATTTATCGATATTCAAAATACTTGTACATAAAAAAATATTTTTTTTCAGTATAAGAAATAAGCCTCTCGCAAAAAGAACAATGGCATACAATTCATGTGAAGTTGTTTAACCCATATTAGACCACACCCATTAAATATTTTTGAAAATTTTTAAAACTTCGATTATATCATTAATATGGTGTAATTAAGTAGATACTAGCAAAATTTTGAAAAAAAGTTTTTATTTTTTTTAAGTAACTTGCTATCCTATAAACAGGACATATTAGTAGGACACATAGTAAGGACATATAAATTGCATACAAAAACTAATTTTATGAGCAAATATTTCATTTTACTTTAAAAATACTGTTTATGTTGTACAAAAATACTCTATGATTTCTCTAATAAAAAGATAATAATAACGGTAAAATTCTAGATTATAAGATCACAATTTTTTAAGGATTTTTTAAATAGATTTTTTTCAACTAAATTTTAATTGGTTACTTGTTTTTTTGTTTATATGTTATACTTTTATTTATTTTAAAGACGTCATAACAAAATGCATCCAGAAAATATTTACCAATTTTATTTTTAAAAATGTTTTATTAGCTGTCCTATTTATAGGATAGCGGTCCAATATGAGTTAAATGTTTTTTATCCGGTCGATGGCTCATGTTCATATTTGCCAATTAACTTGGGATTCATATGGAACATTTTACTGGCCAATTTAACGCAAACATAGTATATTTTATGTTTAACATACGCTTTCATGTGTCCCCACAAATATAGAAGCTCTTATGAACCAAACTGGTAATTTCCAGAACTACCAAGTAAAAAATCATTGAGTAATAATAATTGAGACTGGACGAATATAATATGTTTAGTAAAATTTATTATATACTGTTCTTAATTAAGAGCAAATAGAAATTAAGTAATAAGTGAGTTAACGTGATTCATTCTCACGTTCTCAGATGAGTAGTAATTGTTTATTGCAAGCAACTATCCAAATACTGTTCAAATGAAAATTAGACATTTTCGCAAGATTATTAATTGAAAAATGTTTTAACATGTATAAAATTAGAAATATAATAAATGCTTGCGTAATGTACAGTTGTTTTACAAAAAAGCACTGCTTTTTTTTAAACTAACTAGGGGGCTCTACCCCCTACGAGCTACGCTCGTCAACCCCCGTTCAGACACCGCAGACTCTAACAGCACGACAATTTAATCGGCTTTAAAAAGATTTCGGAAGATTGAATTATAATTTGAATCTGAGAATTATAATCTGACGTAATTTTCACCAAACTTTTCTTTTTCTTTTTAATATTCACGTAAAAATACTTTTGTTAGAAATGAAATATTATGATCATCTTAAAATATCAAATAAATGTCTCGAGCAATTTTTAAATTTAAACTGTTTTACAATATTATTTTTTGTTCATTTTATATAATAAGTGTAATGTGACATAAATGTGACGCAAATTCTCCTATTTAAGACTTCTAACGCATGTTTATGAATTTATTATTTTACAATATTTTGTCTCTTTTAAAATTCACGTGTAATTATAATTTTTATGACGTAATTTTCAATGAGTTCCTGCTTTTTATATTTTCTGTTTATAATAGTCACGTGTAAAATAAATTTTTAATTTGAAGTAAACATTATTGTTTGCGCTTTTTATACAACTGGCAACAGTTTAAATTAATAACATTTTCTAAAATTTGTAAAAAATATCTCTCGAAATGCTGAAAATTTGAATTTAAAATTGAAATAAAACCTCAAAAATGAGTCAAATAAGAAAAATAAATACAATCTGCACACCGGAAACTTATAACGTATAAAATGATCTAAGAATTATTAAATTCTTATGTATAGTTTTCGCTCTAATAAAACTTTTTCAATGGAACGATTTTGTCCAACTTTGGCATTAATTATCTCTTAAAATAATTCTTCGATTTGAAAACTGTCTGCATCAGCGTGTTTATCAAACATTTCTCTATAATACCACCGATTTTCATATTTTTGTATGCAACAGTTTTTTTAATATTAACGATGAAAGGTCATGCTTAAGCATTCAAATTGGATGTGGGTCTACCCGGAATATCTACGCAGATTTTCATTGGTTCATTTCCAAATCAAAACTTTATATATATATATAGAAGGATACATAGCTGCCAGCCTTCCACTAATCGTTCGTAGAGCTAACAATAGAATCAAAAATTGCCTTTTTAAAGAAAAGCAAAAAAGTTGGAATAATTTCCTCAAAAATCTTGCTAGCGAGGATAATTCTCTTTGGCTAATCAAACGTAAACTCAATAAAAAATATTCTCCCATTCCCCCTCTTTCGGACAATAATATTAACTATGCATATACTGACCAGGATAAAGCAAACCTACTTGTCAATTCCTACGCTTTACAATTCTCTCCGAACCCAAACCTCGCTAGCCAGGCGCATCTTGACGTGGTTAGTGAAACTGTTCGCAATTTTCTAGCTGTCCCCCCTGATGACCCCCCCCTACTATTCAGCCTATTGTAATACATAATATTATTAAAAAATTGAAAAAACGCAAGACCCCAGGTTACGACAAAATTTCTAACACTGCTCTTAAAAACCTTCCACCTAACTGTATTATCTATATCACCTATCTTACTAATGCTATCTTTAAATTTAACTACTTTCCGAAACCTTGGAAACTCTCTATCATTTCACCCATACTCAAACCTGGAACTGATCTCTAATCCTACTAACTACAGACCTATTTCTCTGCTTCCTTCTCTCAGTAAAGTCATTGAACGTGTCATTAGGACCCAGTTGCAGAACTTTATTCAGCAAAACAACATCCTTATGCCTGAACAATTTGGCTTTCGCCCAAAACATTCAACCCAACACCAGCTCCTTCGCGTTGTTGAGTTTCTCAGCGAAAAGCTCAACGCGAAGATCCCTGCTGCTGCCATTTTCCTTGACATCGCAAAGGCTTTTGACAAAGTCTGGCACGAAGGCCTTATATACAAATTAATCAAGCTAAAATTCCGTGTCAGACTAATACACTTAATATACTCATACCTTTGCGGTCGTACTTTTAGAGTCCGCATTAATAACATCTTATCTATTATTCTTTTCATACTAGCGGGCATCCTTCAGGGGAGCGTGTTGGGCCCAATGCTATTCAACATATTTTTCAATGACATCCCACGCTCATTACTTACTTACTTAGCTCTTTATGCGGACGATACATGTATCTACGCCTCAGCACACCAGACTAACAATTAATAACACCACTATTCCCTGGTCCGACGAGGCCAAGTACCTGGGTGTCATCCTTGATCGTTAGCTCACTTGGAGCAAACATATTCTCTCCATCAGGGGGAAAGTCGCCGGAGCTTCTCTTGCCCTTAAACCACTCCTTAATAGTAAAACCCTTTCTGTCTACAATAAACTTCTCCTCTATAATTCCTGTATTCTTCCCATAATCACTTATGCCAGTCCTGTCTGGGGCTTTACCTGTAAGACCACTATGGATAACCTTAGCAAATTACACAACAAAAATCTCCGCACTGTTCGAGGTGCCTCAAGATACTTACGTAATTCCCCTGTCCGTAGGGACCTAAATACTATCACACTTAGGAAAAGAATTAAAGACCTTGCAAAAAAATTCTACACTACTTTATATGACCTTCCAAATGATATTGTGGCAGCGCTCCCAGACTACGACGCCTTTGAGCCCCACCATCGCAAACGCCCAAATATTCCTCAATTATGGAATCCCCGTGAGCTTTGTGTTCACCGCATCAGATTGCTCTTGTAAATTTCTCTCCTTCTTTTTTACTTTAATATTTATTTAAAAAAAAAAAACTCTATATATTCTATATAGAAAAAAAAAGAAAAAAAATTATATTGCTCTGATTAGTGCCTTTTTGTTTTTGTAAGCAGCCTTGCTGCCTTCCTTAACCGCCAGTCCTTGTCCAAGCTTGGTGAGAGTAACATTTGAACTAGTGCTAACTTTTATTTTTTACTTATTTTTCTACTCTTTACAGCAGTCTAGTACTGCAGCTATACCTATATTTTTATATAATTCTTTTTTTTTCTTTCAAGTTTTAAACTTTCTTTAATTTATTTCTCTTAATTGTTCAAAGCTTCTATGCTAGTAAAATCTTTAGTTTTTCCTTCTTTTAAGTAGTCGTAAACAACTACACATTTATTTTCTTCCCAATGGCTCTTCTATTTACGTAAGACATCACAATTATAAGACTGGGTGTAAAGTTGACTACAACTAGGCAACCCCTTAACCGCTGCTTCACTGTTCAGCACATTTAACCTACATTTCTTTTTCTATAAAAAGATACTGGTAGTTTTCTTGGAGAAATAACCGTATCCGTACGAACCATGTGTCTGTGCTGCCGGCTCGCGGTCTATTAGATGCTTATCCTAGATTTCACTTAATTCCCCATAAAGCAATAACAGTAATTTATTTTTACGTTACTAGGGGGCTCTGCCCCCTACGAGCTACGCTCGCCAACCCCCGTTCAGGGACACCAAAATCCAAAAAGCACGCTAATTTGATCGGCTTTAAAAATATTGAATTAAAATAAAAAAAATTAAAAAAAAACAGTAGCGATCTCTCTGTAAACGGGTTTCCATTCGTTTTCCTTGGATTGGGGATTTTTAAGACCATATCTGCTGCTGTTAAAAGATACAATGGCTGTTTTCGTATTTAATTAAAAAAATTAGTTAAACATTCAAAAATAAGCTAATGTAAAATGAATTAAGTAAACAGTGTTATTGTCTCCCGCTATTTTTTAACAGCACTATAAGATAGTTCTTTTCAATAATTCATTTTAAATGTATCATTTTAAATCTGACGTAATTTACACCAAAGTTTTATTTCTCTTATTAATATTCACGTGAAAATACTTTTGTTGTTAGAAGGAAATATTATTTGCGCTGTCTTCGAATTCACGATAATAGTTGAAAATATTATCTCAAAATATCAAGTAAATGTCTCGCGCAGATATATTTTTAAACTTAAATTGTTTTGTCATATTTTTTGGCCATTTTAAATATGACGTAATTTCCTCCATTTACAGGTTTTAACGCATAGTAATGATTTTTTTATTTTAACATTTTGTTTCTCTTTTATATTTTTTAACTTAAATTGTTTTGCCATATTTTTTGGCCATTTTAAATATGACGTAATTTCCTCCATTTACAGGTTTTAACGCATCTAGTAATGATTTTTTTATTTTAACATTTTGTTTCTCTTTTAAAATTCCAGTGTAAATATGGTTCTTATGACGCAATTTTCCTGCTTTTAACATGTAATCATTTAATTCTAATTTACATTTTTTTTCTGTTTACAATAGTTCCGTGTAAATAAATTTTTAATTTGAAGTAAACATTATTGTTTGCGCTGTTTATAAAGTTGGCAACAATTTAAATTAATAACATTTTTTAAATTTGTAAAAAATATCTCTCGAATTACTGAAAATTTGAATTTAAAATAGAAATAAAACCTCAAAAAATAGTCAAATAAAAAAAAATAAATGCAATCTGCACACCGGGAACTTATAACCTATAAAATGATCTAAAAATGATTAAAGTCTCGTGTATAGTTTTTGCTCCAATAAAACTTTTTCAATGGAACGATTTTGTCCAACTTTAGCATTAAATATCTCTGAAAGTAATTCTTCGATTTGAAAACTGTCTGCATCAGCGTGTTTATCAAATATTTCTTTATAATACCACCGATTTCCATATTTTTGTTTATGACAGTTTTTTTAATGAATAAAGGCCATGTTCAAGGCATACTTAGATACTACTACATGCAGACTGATTTGCGTTTAATGTATGAAGTCGCTCGCCAGAGGACTCTGATACCCTGCCCAAAATTAAAATTTAACTCTGACCGTAACGGAAACAACCTGGGAAGGGTAGATATGTAGACAAACACCAAAATTACGTCATGTCGCCATGGTTACGTTTACAATTCTGCTGACATTCCAATCAAACTTAGAAATGACAGCTAATTCGAATACAGCTGTTAAGGGTTATTATAAACTGTCCATATCAATGTAAATGTAAAGTTCTATTTATTTAAGTGACTAATATAATGTGTTTCTCTTTAAAACTGTTAAACCAACACACATAAAAATATATAAATAAAAAAACACATGCTTAGTCTAAAACATCAATGTCACAAATTTATTTGGTACCACTTAGTTATCCCGCCGACCAATTTCGCCAAATTATATAAATTGCTAAAACACTCCCCAAATTATACAAATTGACATAATTTTTATTTTAAATAACGAAAGAACAAATAAATTAGTATAACATTAATAAATATACAAATAAAACGTCGAAATAAAAATCACTTGATGACATAAACACGTGTAACTTGCTTACAGTCAAGTGAATGTGACATTTACGATCAAGCATTATTGGCATTTAATCTTATAGTTTGGTGATAGATTTTTGGTCGACGGGATAACTAAGTACCATTTATTTACTATTTTCACTGCTGAAACAATAAAACTGATGGAAATTTTTTTAATATATTAAAATACTCATAAAATTCCTTGTATTAATTAATAAATGTAATTTATTAAGTAACAAATACCCTTACATGATTTAATCAATATTGCTTGGATAACATACAATATTGCAACGATATTTAAATCCGTGATCACCATTTCTTTCTCTGATTAAAAATAAGAATATTTAATGTTTAAGGAAGATCGGCTTTTTTTTCTTCTTCTTCTTCTTGGTTCGGGCGATATTAAAAACAAATATTTTACCGGTAACAGTAAATTATTCAAAAATAGCTGCTTCAAGTCAGTTATGAGAACTGTAGTTTGATAAAAATCAAATTTTAATTTTAAAACGTGTATATGAAACCAGGCTATTTTTACATAAACTAGGGGGCTCGGCCCCCTGCGAGCAACGCTCGCCAACCCCCGCCCAGACACCGCAGACTCTAAATGCACGCTAATTTGATCGGCTTTAAAAAGATTTCGAAAGATTGAATTATAATTTAAAAAACAGTGGCGATCTCCCTATAAACGAATTTCTATTCATTTGTCTTTGATTGGGGAATTTTAACGCCAAATCCGCTGCGGTACTGCTTGATTATCCCGTCGACCAATTTCGCCAAATTATATAAATCGCCAAACCACTCGCCAAATTATACAAATTGACATAATTTTTTATTTTAAATAACAATAGAACAAATAAGTTCGTACAACATTAATAAAAATACAAATAAAACGTCGAATAAAAATAACTTGATGACGTAGATACGTGTAACAACATTTCAAAATAAGCTAATATAAAAGGAATTAAGTAAACAGAGTCTTTGTCTCCTGGTATTTTTTAACAAAGCGAAAAGAAAGTTCTTTTAAATGAGACATTTTAAATTAATCGTTTTTAATCTAACGTAATTTTTACCAAGCTATTTTTTTCTCTTTTAAATATTCACGTGAAGATACTTTTGTTAGAAATGAAATATTATTTGCGCTTTCCTAACAAAAATAGTTGAAAAGATCCTCTCAAAATATTAAATAAATGTCTAGCGCAATTTCTAAATTTAAACTTTTTTGCAATATTATTTTGTGTTCATTTTATGTAATAACTATAATGTGACGTAAATATGACGTAATTTCTCCTACGACTTCTAACGCATGTTAATGAACTTATTATTTTACAATATCCTTTCTCTTTTAAAATTCACGTGTGTACTTTTTATGACATAATTTTTAATAAATTCCTGCTTTTTATACGTAATTATTTAATTTTAATTTGAAAGTTTTTTTCCTGTTTATAATAGTCACGTGTAAATAAATTTTTAATTTGAAGCAAATATTATTGCTTGCGCTTTTTATACAGTTGGCAACAGTTTAAATTAGTACAATTTTCTGAAATCTGTAAAAAATATCTCTAGAAATGCTGAAAATTTGAATTTAAAATAGAAATAAAACCTGAAAAAATGAGTCAAAATAAAAAAATTAATGCAATCTGCACTCCGGCAAATTCTAACGCATAAAATGATCTAAAAATGATTACACTGCCATGTATAGTTTTTGCTGCTATAAAACTTTTTTAGTGGAACGATTTTGTCCAACTTTAGCATTAAATATCTCTTAAAATAATTCTTCGATTTGAAAACTGTCTGCATCAGCATGTTTATCAAACATTTCTGTATAAAACCACCGATTTTCATATTTTTGTATGCATTATTTTTCTTAATATTAACGAAGAAAAACCTCCGGTCACAAAAAATTCAAAACCGGCGGCGGCGGCGGCGGCGGCGGCGGCGGTGACAGCGGTAGTTGCTTTTTTTTAGAATAGAGAGAAACCCTTTCCGACGCTGTGGCCCCACGTCGTGACCACTTAATTTTAATTCCAAACTTACAAACGGCACCAAGAATATTTTAATAAAATTTTGCTTTTACAATGAAAGTTTAAAGTGACGAGTTTTTAATTTCTAAAAAAGCGTTTTGTAAATTCCTGTGTCAGTCAATCATTTCATCATTTTACGAACAGAATTGTTCTGTTTCGGAAAGGGTTAAGAGTTACTACCCTGCCCTCTCTTCCTTCTTTTGAAACTCCATTTAAGATGTATTTGAACCAAATTAATATAAAGAGAAAACAGATCTAAAAATTTACTACTTCTGAATCTGGAGACAGAAGCCCGCCCCTCCCCCCTGATAAAAAATCCTACTTCATAATTTTATAAGGATTTAATTATTTTAAGTTCCTTGAACAGAATAAATTTAGTCCTTCCCCCCCCCCCCCCCCCTAACGTGAAAAGTTTCAAGCTAAAACAAAACTTCTGTTTTCACTTTTCAGTAACGCGATTATCAAATCCCCTACTCAACAACGCGAAATTTCCTGGCACAATGTCGAACTATTAATAAGCATAAAGGTATAAAATTGGCAAGCTTGAGTATTGAAGCGATTTGAAATGAGTTTTCCAATTTTTGATAAATAAATTACTTATTGATTTATAAGCAACCGATTATTCTCCTATTCCCCAGTGTCGTGTGAAGAAATTCGGTTCAAGACACACACTTTGACAGGATTTTCTGAAAGATATTTTACGTTTAACAAAAACAGAAAAATGTCTTTAGATTTCATTGCTTTTGAATAACAACACCTGTCAATTTCATGTGTTCCCAAACAAAAATGCATTTAAAAATGTGTCCGAAAGTAGTTCCTCTGGAGTTGAGGTACCCTTTGGAATCTTATACACCAAAACACTTTAAAATAACATAATCATACAAATTGCAATAATGCAATACTCAGTTCAATCACAAATTAACGTTTATATTTACATCATATTACTGCTTTTTAAAAATTCTTACGTTTTAAAATGATTTAAAGTAGATGTTTCCATTGCCCCCTCCCCCTTTGCCTGCATACGTCTGTCCCTCTGTATAAAAACAAATTTGTGTTTGCATCTGAAAGGGGATTTCACAAATAACGTTATCCCTTTAGGGGGGAAGGGGGGGGGGTCTGGCACTTGATATCTCTAGAACAAGGGGGAGATTGACTTGTAATATCATCATTATTTTTTATCCAACCAAATATTTCTTTTTTTTTATATCTTTTTCTTTACATGAAATAATCTGTTATCTAATTTTTAATCTGTTATCTATTTTTATGAAAACACAAAATTATTATTAAAAGCACTAAATGATTATACTATTATTTCAATAAAAAAAAAAAAAAAAATGGAATATTCCAACGTTTGACACTCCTATTCTTCTGCCATGTGCGCATATAATTTATTGGAAAAACAAGCCAAGGTATAAAAAGTATGTTTGAATGTTGTCTTGTGTTTATTAGTAAAATGCTGACGGCCTGTTTTGTTGATAAGCAGTTCTGTTTGCCCTCTCTCCATGCAAGGGACAAGTCTAAGAAAAGAATATTAGAGGCATTCTCACAATCTTTTGACTTTCATGTCCCTGAATAATAACTTTTATTTTAATTCCCTTTTTTGTGTTTTTTTATTTTTTAATTTCATATACTGGGGAACATCCCATTGCATGATTGCTCAACAATATTAACGAGATAAATAAGTTTTGGACGATGTTGGGGGCCCAAACACCTGGAAAACTCCTACCGTTCCGTGTCTCTGATGCTGATTTTTAAGTTTGGAGCTGTCTGGATAAAATTGTTTCAATAAAAATAATTCGATGTAATTTTATTCTGAAACTGGAACTATTGTTTTATATAAATATGTAGCTAAAAATTAACCTGCACACATTTTTAGGGTTGTTATTATTTTTTAAACTCTGTCCCTGGGTTTTAGATTCCTTACTATCCCTCTTCTAAAATTATACAGAAAATCATTTCAGATGCAGCCACAGAATTTTTTTCAAGTTTTTTCTCATGCAGAAGTATGCTAGAGAAATAATGTCTAAAACTCTTTGGCAGGAAATTTACTGTAGAATTTAAATCAACATTTAAATATCAATTTCAAGCATCGTGGCTTTATTGGTAGTCTCACCGTCCCCAAGGTTTATTCCTGCACTTTTCGAGGTAAATTTAAAAAAAAAAAAAAAAATAATTTAATCCAATGTTAACAGCTGTTTCTAAAAATCAATAAACAATGTGGCTATCTCTTAGTCTTAACACGATTTTCCTAAAAATAGGTGGTAATTTTCCTTACCGTCCCTTTTTTTACCATTCCGTCCCTTTTTTCCATCCCCTTTTTTTTATCTTACCGTCCCTTCTTTAACACCCCTTTAAGACAATGTTATAGCAAAATTTTGTACTAAATATACTACATTGTTATTATTTCTTATTTGAATGTCCTGTGGGTACTATGCAAATTCATTACAAGTAAAAATTTAGAAGAAAATAAAAAGTTATAGGGGTAAAATGGTAAGAAAAATTAAACTCGCAAGTTTAACTTAAACCTGAGTTAAATAAAAAAAATTTCGCTGCTGACCATTTTTTCTTTATTTTGAATCATTAAGGCATTCGTCTATCAGATTAAAATGTTATTTTAGCAAGTTTAATTTTGTCAGATTTTTTTTTTCCCCAAAGTCAAAAGATTGTGAGAATGCCCCATTACTGTTGAATGCATTATGTAACAAAAAGCTATTGTGAAATACTTTTAAAAAATAACGAGGTGAACCCGTCGAATTTCGACTAAAGAAAACGTTTAACTGTTGCATTGACTTTTAAATAACAAGAGATAGAAAATTTCATTTTGAGAAGAATTTTTATTTTGAGAAATTGATTTTTTTTTTTTTTTTTTTTGTTTCAGGTGATAAAAAATTTGTGGGGAAAATTTTTACTTTGAGATTTTTTTCTTTTAAATTTTTTTTATTTTTGGAAACGTATTTTTTTACTTTAAAAATGTTTATTTTACGCACTTTATTATTTTTTACTTTTAAAAATACCAAGAGATAGAAAAATTCCATTTATTTTTTTTTTCAAATAATTTTTTTTTTTTTTTTTTTTCAGATGGTAGAAAATCTGTATATATTTTCCAGCGATGCGAAAATTTTTAAAGGTGTAAAAATTTTCAAGGGTGCATGAATAAAAAGAAGCTTGTTGCAAACAATTTCATGGTTTCACCTAGTGTACGATGAAAAAAATATTTTTCAAGTCTCCTACGAGTGATGCAAACATTTTCAAGTCTCAATATTTATTCAATATTTATTTCAATATTATTAGATGTCTTAAATTTTTGTTTTATTTATATTTTATTGTTTTACTTATTGATTAATGAATGTTTTAATTTCCTTGCAGAATATAAGCTGGAAGATGAGCTATTTATACTAATTTAAGTGCAAATGGATTTATCTTTCGCAATAGTTTACACGCGATAGAGATAGATTTGAAAAAAAAAAAAATCATGCTTCAAAATTACTTTAAAAACAATAAAATATGAGTAAACTAGAAAGGTTGCCCGTCAAAAATGACGGAAATTTAGATATAAAGATATATGTGTTACCGGCCAAACCCGATTTTAGGCCAAACTAGTTTATCCTAACGCCCATAGGATAGACTAGTTTTTCCTAGGCCAAACTAGTTTATCCTAACGCCCATAGGATAAACTAGTTTTTCCTAGGCCAAACTATCCTAACGCCCATAGGATAAACTAGTTTGGCCTAACACTCATAGGATAAACTAGTTTAGCCTGCTATTCAATGGTCTGAACTAGTTTATCCTAGTCCGATCTGGCCCCACCAGTGGCTGAGAGGTTCTGCTCTCGAAGCTGGTAGACGGGAGGTGCTGGGTTCGAACCCAATCGCGCCCGTCGGCCTAATCGTTCGGAGTTTTCGTGGTTTTCTTCGAACCGTGTATTTCCATGCGTTAATACGGATTAGGTTCCCTTAGAAAGACCTCCACGGAAGGCACTCCCCCTCGGGCCTATATCCCTCGTGTAGATAATTGGCCGTCAAAAATCAACCCAACCCAACCCAACCTAGTCCGATCTAGTTTATCCTAGGCCAATTCAATTTGGCATGCATTTATTGATCCCAAAGACCGCTTCGGCGCCAACATTCTAGTTTATCCTAGTCCAATTCAATTTGACGTGCTTTAATTGATGCCAACCAGTATTGAGCACGCTCACAAAAAAAAAAGTAAAAAGAAAACGAACTCATTCAAACTCTAATTCAGTTTCTCAAAAATGAGTCAAGTTCACACTCAAATTCAAAAATTTTCAAACAAATCCGCTCAAATCGAACGCATCTATGGAAGTGACCGAAGTTCACTAAAAACTCTTTTTTTTATTTTCTATTTTTAAAATATAATAGAAGTTTAGCCTTCAAATTTACAAAATTTTGTGAACTAGTGTTTTAGTTATTCGATGTAAGGGTCTTTACGGGCCCGCCCAATTTTCCTTCCCGACACTCGGTCCGGGCTTGGTTTGGGGATTACTTTTTTCGAGAGGTTCGGACCGATATGGACTTGGACTTAATTTTTTTCCGGCTTAATTAGGGACTGAACTGCATTCTTCTTCAGGTCCTTACTACCAGAAATTTACAGTTCAATTTCAAACCCCAGCTCAAATGAAAATCATTTGGACCAGCAGGATCTCTGGTCTGTTCAGTAAAAGTATCAGTAGTATTTGGGCAGAGTCAATTTTTTTTTTTTTTTTTTTTTTTTTTTTTATGCACGTATTTTTAAACCGCTATTATTCCACGATTAAAATTTATATATTTCTTAGCCCCGATATGCTATTTCTTTCGGCCAGCAATAAAAGTGTCGTCTCTAAAAAACAACGTTCCGTTGTTTAAGCCAACCGTAAAAAAAGCAGATGTATCAATGTACGGCTAAATACTCTACTGCAATTTTTTTAACTTCTAACCATCACACATTTTCAATTTTTATACCGTCGTATTAGGGAAAAAAGTACTTTTACTAACTGCCATTTTGTTTGAAAACTTCATCTCAATTTATTTTTGAGATATTAATTTTTTTGTAGTTTTTAGTGCCATTTGTTTAATGTTGGCAACTTACGTACTCCATTTCTGTAGAGAGTAAAAGATAAATAGTTGGAAAATAGTAATTATATTTTTTTGTTGCCATTTTTTCATAAAAACTGAAAAAAAATTTAATTAAAATAGTGCTATTTTGAAAAAATATAAATGAATGACTTCTGATAAAACATGAGCTATTATAAACTATATTTAATTTTAAGTATCTATATTAATGTTACAAACAAATGAAGGCATATGAATCATTAGATAGCCGATTTTTTTTGTCGAGTTTCTTGAATGACGACATCTATTTTTTTGAATTTATGTATTATTCAGCGATAGTAACGTCCTATGAATACTTTACTGTAGATGCTGTTTAAGACTGGATCGTAAATGAGGAATTATTCAGCGGATGCGAATGACGTCATTTTATATAAATTAAAAGCGTGTGTTTTAAGTCTTAAAACTAAAATAAGTTTTGTACTATCTACATTTATATGCATTTTTTTTTCATCGGGGGCGACACCAAATTCTGAAAAAGGAGAATTCCTTTTTTTATTTTTTTTTTTTATTAATTTTTTTAAGATGAGTAGAGGCATTTTTAGGTAATAAAATTAAAGTACGGTAAAACCTGAGAAAAACTAATCTGCCTATGATGGAATCCCGTGTTTAACAAAAAGAAATATGTTGATCTATGGAAAATGAGGATATTAGTACTTTTCAAAGAATATAATGCATTTATAACAGAGGTGAACTTTCTAATAAGGGAACCTGCCTATAACGGATTTTTCTTCTTTTCTATGCAATTCCGTCTTAGAAGATTTTATTGTATAGAATTTTTAAAATTTTTAAATCTCCAAGCCATAGAATGAGGATTAACGATAGTAATGATTCTATTGTAAACTATATTGATTTTTTAATGAATCTCTGTTTGTATGTAAATATCTGAATAATTACTAATACCATTAATTTTTTACACGGCTTGGAAACTTGAAAATCTGAAAAACATTATGTAGAAAAACCTTCTAAGACGGAATCACATAGAAGAGAAAAAACTTCGTTATCGTTAAGTTCCTTTTTTAGCTGGTCCATCGTCTCTAGCAAATGTATTATGTTTTTCAAACGATTTATTAATATCCAATTTGAACCGATTAAAAAAAAAATTCCATTTAAAACACGATTTCGTCACACACAGATTCTTTAACAAGTTTTACAGTTCTGTATTCCCATCCGTATAAATGGATATGTACTATTCTTTAAAGAGAATTTTAATTGTGGAATAATGATAGCTTAAAAATATATGTGTTTTAGGTCAAACTGGGACCGGGACTTCGCCGGATATTTGAAAATTCCAGATATCAGAAGGAATATCAAATGTACTTCTGAAATTCTTAATGGTGCATTTATAGCCCGCGGCGAGCGGCCCATCTTCGTCCGCAGCCTTTTATTCATTTACTCTAGTCCCACTCTTTTGCGGAAGCCAGAATGAAAAAAAAAAAAAAAAAAAATTCAAAAATTTAAACCGGAAAAATTTAAAAGGGAAATTACACAAATTAAAGACACCGAAAAGAGGTAAGGGATGGGCTCGGGGCGATGAAGCTACCGAAAGACTCCCGCTGCTTCTAGCTTATTATTAGTCATTATTATCAAAGCCAAAGTGATATTTATGTGAGAAAAGAAAATCAATGTTGTTGTTTTTTTTTTTAATATTTATTTTTTTCCCACATAAGTATCCCTTGGCTTTGAATTATTCATGAATAAATGCACCATTAAGAATATCAGAATTACATTTGATATTCTTTCAGAAATCTGGAATTTTCAAAAAGTTATACTGTACATAATCAATCCTCTAAATTCTTCCTCTCCTAAATTTTATGATAACCCCTCATCCACTTCTTCGGTCCTCCAGCACACAATATGCCAAATAAAACATATTTTGTAACTACCGGCGGCGGTGAAATGGAGAATATAGAGGACAGTATCCCACTCTCCATCGAATAAAATATATTATACAGGGGTGACGGCAATGCTACTTTACACAAGAGTGGCGCCGTTGTGGTAGTTGGGATCAATAAAAGCACGTCAAATTGCATTGGCCTAGGATAAACTAGAAGGTTGCCACCGAAGCGGTCTTTGGGGTCAATAAAATCACGCCAAATTGAATTGGCCTAGGATAAACTAGTTTGGACAAATGAATAGCAGGCTAAACTAGTTTATCCTATGAGCGTTAGGCCAAACTAGTTTGCCCTAGGAAAACTAGTTTATCCTATTGGCGTTAGGATAAATAGTTTGGCCTAGGAAAAACTAGTTTATCCTATGGGCGTTAGGATAAACTAGTTTGGCCTAGGAAAAACTAGTTTATCCTATGCGCGTTAAGATAAACTAGTTTGGCCTAGGCCAATCTAGTTTGACCTAAAATCGGATTTGGCCGGTAACATATACAACCCATGTGCAAGAATATGAGTTTTCTCGTTTGTTCCGCAGTGATAGATGAAAATAACACATTTTAAGAACGAAACACATTTATGAAAAACTGTGCACAGTAGAAGACCACTAATCTGCACAGTTTGGTTCCAAGTGTTATGCAGATTTGAGGCCCTTTGCGGTCATGTTTATTCAATCTTTGTTTACATTTTTTTAATTCAAATATTGGACAATTTAGATTGTTAAGCCTTAAATATAAATAAATTACATACTTGAAGTAAGGTAAAAACTATTAAATTATCGTATACGATTTCATGAAATGGTATTACATGGTATTATATGTGTGTGCTTCACGATCTTGGTTACGACTTTGGCGAAATTGGCTGCAACTTGTCATAAATCTAATAGTGTGGGCCTCTATAACAAAAAAAGTAACCAGTTTTTAGTAAAATTTCTGATATAAAGTAGTTTTCATAAACTTGTGTAAAATTGCAGGCCGTTCTCATGTTATGCCAGTCCTAGGAATAATATTTCTAATACTGAAGAGTTTCCATGTATATGCGGAATTTAGAAAAGCTTCTCCAAAAGAAAGGTCCTAAAATGACATTGTAATTCCTCTAACTTCAAAGTTTAATCGGGCCCTGATGTTGTTTACTGAAATCTAATAAATACAGTTATTTTGAATATTACAACAGAATTAAACAGCTAAACTTATTTAACTTAAACTCGCTGTTACTTCCCGATGTTATTTTTTAGTATTAAGAAAGAAAATTATTTAAATTTTTCAAATCATGCACATTTATAATTTTTTTCCGTCTTTAATAACTAAATAATGAAAAAATATGCTTTTGTTCTGAGCTCATAAATATGACAATAAAATAATGTAACTAAGAGACATTGCAAAATTAAATCTTTGTGATTTCAAACCATAAACAAATGATACCGCCACCATTTTACCTACTATGACGTCATTAGAATATTTCCCATTGATTGTTGGAGAACTTACTTTGTGAATGATTACCTCAATGATTTAATATTTTTGACGTTTCACGATGAATGAATCACTTGTGTTTGTTTAGGTTTATGGAATGAGATATTAAGCCGTGAACCTAATTTCAACTAAAGTTATCCAAGGATATACGTACTTTTAATCGAAATTAAAAACAATGCTTTGATTTCGAAATAAAAAGTTTTAGTTTGTATAATTGGTTATGGAACAGATGTCATATTCGCCCCATATTGGCGCGATTTTTTTCTGTCGCCAATATCATATAGGCAACAGGTACTTAACTTGCGCCAAAGTGTGGTTATTTTGCTTGATGTGGTAACCCGGATTATGTTGTTTATGCTCTTGATGTTTTCGCCAAATTGGCAACCGAAAAAAATCGCGCCAATATGGGGCGAATATGACATCTGTACCTTGGTTATTTCTGTTAATTATTTATTTAGGTACTTTTCCGTTATAGCGCATTTTTAAAAAAAGCTTGGCGTAATTCGGGCATCAGAAAGTGAGATATGTTGGCAAAATATATAAACAGCTATGAAAACAAATCTAATGAACTTTTATTTTTGTTTATATATGCACTTATATACATAAAAAAATCGTTTCTAAATATATGTAATATTTTTTTATATACAAATTACGGCACAGATTTCAGATATGAACCGGGATACCTAACTGGCGCTAAAATGGTGTTATTTTGCCTGCTATGGTAACCCAGCTATTGTTTTTTATTTATTAATAAATTGTTTATTTACTTTTATTTTCTGTTTTTAAATTATATAAACTATTTTGCTCTATAGTTATTATTCAAACTTTTATTTATTTATAGTTATTTCCTTTTCAAAATGATAGCAAATAATTTAAAAATATATAAGTAACTGGTATTCGAAAGCGAGATTTCTGCCGAATTGGCGTCAGAGAAAAATCACGCCAACCCCGATGCGTATATGACATCTGTGCAAAAATTACTTCTGTTTCTTTATAAAAATGGGTAAATAGCTTTTTTTTACATTAAATAAATTGTACACATATGCAAAAAATTGCTTGTGAGTATGAAGCGGTAAATAGGTTGTCAGAAAATACGTTGGCAAACTTCTTTCTCGCCAAGAAACTTTTCTCCGAAGTATTGTACATAAGCAATGATTGCTAGAAATGCATTTTTAATTATGATATGCGCTTTTATGTTTCACTACATTTATGCATACTATACCGTGTGTATAAATGCTACAGTTCATATGCAGGGCTACACAAAAGAATTCGTAAGGGTTACTGAGTATGAGAATAAATTGCTTAAAGGTGGTTTTTAAAGGAGTTATGCAGTTTTACGCTGAACTGCATTTAGTTTACTAAGAAATGTTTGTAGAATATAGATAAAATGATATACAGGGTCACGCAAAGAATTGGATACATAACCGTCTGTGGATGATAATATCTGGAAATGTGATTTCAGTAGCTTTAAGAGTAGTTTAAATTAAATTTTAGCTAAATAGTGGCATGTAATAACGGTACTATTGGCTATGGACGGTAACTGCTGAAATCAATTTTTAAAATTTTTTATGCGTTTTCTAAAATGTTTACTTAGTTATCTTATTTACCTTATTTCCCTAAATAACGAAGTTTTGTTAAAGCATTCAGGATGTGTTGGAAAGTGTTTCATATTCTATGCTTAACGCATGATTTTTCTTTCTTCTTTAGTCTTATTTTGCATTTATTTTATTCTTAATTTTTTAGTCTTATACTGCTTTATAGAAACTTTGGCACAGTTGTCATATGTACCCCACATTGGAGCGATTTTTTTCCGACGCCAATTTGGCGAAAACATCAACAGCATAAACAACAACATCCGGGTTACCATATCAAGCAAAATAACGACACTTTGGCGACAGTTAAGTACCCGTTGTGTATATGACATTGGCGTCAGAAAAAAATCGTGCCAACATGGGGCGTATATGCCATCTGTGCCGAAACTTTAATATTTAATGTTTAAACTCTTCGCTCCACTCACCTTGCATATAGTATAAACTATAACACAGATAGCGCAAAATAATAGACAGTTTGATACTTTTCCACTGTAGGGGCTTTGGCGTTTTTAAAAAAAAGCTTGGTGTAATTTGGGCATCAGAAAGTGAAATTTGGATACTTTTCCGTTATACGGATACCATTGTCGCCAAGCGTAATAGTTGGCGCAAAATGAAAATCACGTGAATTGAGGCATTTGAAAAATAAAAGAAAAAATATTGTCGATACTAAAGTGAGCATTTAAAAAATATAACATTTGAAAATTCCAGGCTTTTACGAATTATTTCATTAAATCACAAATATATACTTAAAATAATTGAACAAATAACTGTTATGAAATAAAGCAATAAAATAAAACTCATATTAAACTGCTGGCATAAAATTACAAATATCTTTTAGCATTTTGAAATAATTGGCGCATTAGCATACATTTTGGCATGGTGTCCGTATAACGGAAAAATATTGAGATTTGTTGTCAAATCATATAAACAGCTATGAAAACAAACTTGATGAGCGTTTTTGTTTTCTTTATATGTTTATTTTATATGTATATTATTCATGTTTTTATGTACAAATTACATCCTTTTCTGTATAAAATTAGAGAAACGGCTTTTTTATGTTAAATAAATCGTATAAATATCGAAAAAAAAAAATGCCATTGTATATAAAATGAAACAGTGGATAGGTTCCCGGAAAATATGTTGCCAAATTTCCTTTTTCGCAAAGGCACCTATACTGGAAAAGTACCTAAAGCACATTAAAATCGCGCAGTTAGGAACTCATACAGTACAGAGTCGTCTATTGGCGGTTATTTTATTAGTAGCATCGGGAGGAAGATGTAAAAATGTACTTTAAATTCTCACCCATAGATTTTGAAAAAATATCTTGAAGAGCGGAGTATAAATTAAATTTTGGTGACCTCCTTTATGAAAGATTAATTGATTTAAATGGGAATTTCGCTAAATCAGCCAGCTATCGCCAAGTGGGCCAACATTTGGCGCTACTGTGGTAACCGTGCATTTCTATTTTTCAACAATTACTCATTTCAATGAGGTGGTCCTACCGGAATCGTGAGGGACACACAGAGACTTGGATTTTATATCCTTCTATATATAAAAAAAAGTTTTGATTTGGAAATGGACCAATGAAAATCTGCCTAGATATTCCGAGATCCACATCCAATTTGAATGCATAAGCATGACCTTTCATCGTTAATATTAAAAAAACTGTTGCATACAAAAATATGAAAATCGGTGGTATTATACAGAAATGTTTGATAAACACGCTGATGCAGACAGTTTTCAAATCGAAGAATTATTTTAAGAGATATTTAATGCTAAAGTTGGACAAAATCGTTCCATTAGAAAAGTGTTATTGGAGCAAAAACTATACATGAGAATTTAATCCTTTTTAGATCATTTTATGCGTTATAAGTTCCCGGTGTGCAGATTGTATTTATTTTTCTCATTTGACTCATTTTTTGAGGTTTTATTTCAATTTTAAATTCAAATTTTCAGCATTTCGAGAGATATTTTTTACAAATTTTAGAAAATGTTATTAATTTAAACTGTTGCCAGTTGTATAAACAGCGCAAACAATAACGTTTACTTCAAATTAAAAATTTATTTTACACGTGACTATTATAAACAGAAAATATAAAAAGCAGGAACTCATTGAAAATTACGTCATAAAAATTATAATTACACGTGAATTTTAAAAGAGACAGAATATTGTAAAATAATAAATTCATAAACATGCGTTAGAAGTCTTAAATAGGAGAATTTACGTCACATTTACGTCACATTACACTTATTATATAAAATGAACAAAAAATAATATTGCAAAACAGTTTAAATTTAAAAATTGCTCAAGATATTTATTTGATATTTTAAAATGATCATAATATTTCATTTCTAACAAAAGTATTTTTACGCGAATATTAAAAAGAAAAAGAAAAGTTTGGTGAAAATTACGTCAGATTATAATTCTCAGATTCAAATTATAATTCAATCTTCCGAAATCTTTTTAAAGCCGATTAAATTATCGTGCTGTTAGAGTCCGCGGCGTCTGAGCGGGGGCTGACGAGCGTAGCTCGTAGGGGGCAGAGCCCCCTAGTAAATAGATATAAATAGATTGCGGTACAGTTTTCAAATAAATTGCGATATAGTTTTCTAACAAATTGTATATGAAAGCAAATTTTTTTTTTCCAATTCGACGTAGTAAAATTTGAAAATGCGCGATGTTTAGAAAAAAAAGAATGCAGTAAAAGCAAAATTTAAACGTCATCTGTTGTCATTCATAAAATGACCTCAACGTTACGCACAGATACGTTTGTCCTTTATAATACAGATTCGACGGTGTGAACTTTGAAAATGGGCGATGTTTAGAAGTTAAAAAAAAGCAGTAAAAGCGAAATTTAATCATCTTCTGTTGCTATTCGTAAAATGACGTCAGCGTTACGCACAGATACGTTTGTCCTTTATAATATAGATTCGACGGTGTAAACTTTGAAAATGTGCGATGTTTAGAAGTAAAAAAAAAATACATATATATATATATATATATATATATATATGCAGTAAAAGCGGAATTTAATCATCTTCTGTTGCCATTCGTAAAATGACGTCAGCGTTACGCACAGATACGTTTGTCCTTTATAATATAGATTCGACGGTGTAAACTTTGAAACTTTTTAAATCTAAATAGTTACAAAAAAAGCAGTTTATTAGAATTTCAGAATATCATTGCATAAATAACACACTGTTTAATCTAAAGATTCCAGTTTTCACAACATTCGAAGAATTATGCTTATCCATAATTTAAAAAAATTAAATTGCGGCTTGTAGGATGTTAAATATTGTGAAATGTGAGATTAAAAAACAATGACTTGCAGAGTTGACATTGAGGCTCTTGATCTGCAAATTTACTACCTTGTTAGTTATTTACAGCTTTATTAGAAAAAAATATCAAAAATATCCGATATATCAAAATATCGGATATATTTTTTAATATTATATTATATTAAACGTACCATCGTAAGAACTGTTTCATAATTATAGTTTTGATAGCACTGTATTCGAAGGTGTTCCATAAACTGTGCATTATGCGCAATTTTTAGCTTACAGGCCATCAAAACCTGAGAGCTAATGCGCCCGTAGGTTCTGTATGTACGTACCACAATAACTCTTTTTTTACACAATAACTCTTTCCACAATAACTCCGATTTGCTTCAAATTTGGTATATAGGTTCATTCTGATAAGGTGCTTTTCTGAATAGATTTGGAGGTTTATTGGTTAAGTATAAAGGGGGGGGGCGGGGAGCTAATCTCGTCCTTAATTTAGATAAATGGGTTTTTCAAGCTGAATTATCAGATTTGCTTCGAATTTGGTATACTGGTTTATTCTGATTAGGCACTTCCCTGATTAGATTTGGAGGTTCATTGGTTAAATATAAAGAGGTAAAATGCGGGAGCTAATTACCCCACCCCCCAACTTAATTTAGCTAGATGGGCCTTTCATAATGTGCCTCTCCGGTCATTAAGGCTGGGCGAGAGTTTTAACTACTTGGGCATCTCTTTCACAGCCTCTGGTAGCCTATCTGGAAAGGCAGCAGCATTCATTTGAAGATCATTTATGAATTCAGTTTGTCAGTCTGTGCTGTAATTCTTGTAAACTCAAATTTCCGTATCATTGATATATGTTACTCAAATTAGCATGTTTCCTATTGAAAATGGAGTGTGTAGCATTTATAGGGACAATGGGGGGGGGGGGGAAATCGTTTATGGTAAATTTGAATGATGTTACTTTCAAAAATGTAACAGGTTCATTCTGATAAGGCGCTTTTCTGAATAGATTCCGAGGTTTATTGGTTAAGTATAAAGGGGGGGGGGAATGGGGGGCAAATCTCGCCCTCAATTTAGATAAATGGGTTTTTCAAGCTGAATTATCAGATTTGCTTCAAATTTGGTATACTCGTTTATTCTGATTAGGCACTTCCCTGATTAGATTTGGAGGTTCATTGGTTAAATATAAAGAGGGAAAATGCGGGACCTAATTACCCCCCCCCCCCCGCCAACTTAATTTAGCTAGATGGTCCTTTCATAATGTGCCTCTCCGGTCATTTAGGCTGGGCGAGAGTTTTAATTACTTGGGCATCTCTTTCACAGCCTCTGGTAACCTATCTGGAAAGGCAGCAGCATTCATTTGAAGAGCATTTATGAATTCAGCTTGTCAGTCTGTGATGTAATTCTTGTAAACTCAAATTTCCGTATCATTGATATATGTCACTCAAATTTGCATGTTTCCTATTGAAAATGGAGTGTGTAGCATTTATAGGGACAATGGGGGGGGGGATCGTTTATGGTAAATTTGAATGATGTTACAGTATTTCAAAAATGTAACAGGTTCATTCTGATAAGGCGCTTTTCTGAATAGATTCGGAGGTTTATTGGTTAAGTATAAAGGAGGGGGTGAATGGGGGGGGGGGATCTCGCCCTTAATTTAGATAAATGGGTTTTTCAAGCTGAATTATCAGATTTGCTTCAAATTTGGTATACTGGTTTATTCTGATTAGGCACTTCCCTGATTAGATTTGGAGGTTCATTGGTTAAATATAAAGAGGGAAAATGCGGGAGCTAATTACCCCCCTCCCCAACTTAATTTAGCTAGATGGGCCTTTCATAATGTGCCTCTCCGGTCATTAAGGCTGGGCGAGAGTTTTAGTTACTTGGGCATCTCTTTCACAGCCTCTGGTAGCCTATCTGGAAAGGCAGCAGCATTTATTTGAAGAGCATTTATGAATTCAGTTTGTCAGTCTGTGATGTAATTCTTGTAAACTCAAATTTCCGTATCATTGATATATGTTACTCAAATTAACATGTTTCCTATTGAAAATTAATCCTATTATCCAAAAGATATTCGTTCTTTTTCAATATGTTGACGGTCCCCTATGGGGTTTCGGGAAAAAATCTTCGCCGAAATATATGGCGTATACTATACTGTTTACACACCTGCAGTTTTAGGTTAATTCCTCATGTATTTTTCTAGATATTTGACAAAACGTCTAAAATTGCAAGTGACCGGTCACCTTTGGCCATATAGTGTATATATATAATATATATATATTATGCATAATGTAGCTACAGAAGTTTATGTAGACTTAATGTGATTGTGATTTATTAGATAAATGAGTTCGTGGTGACAACATAAATTCAACTCTAAACCCATTCCTTTTTAGGTTAAAACTGAGATGAAACTCTAATAAGATATCTGAAAATCTTTCGATATTGCCGAAAACTTTTCAAAGAACTGCAAAAATTTTAATGTATCATTGACGTGAAGTAGAGCGTTTTTTTATGTACACCAGAATTTAGTCTACGTACAGGACCCAACTGAAAAATTAAAGTACATTTAATACTTTCTAACACATTTGAAGAGTATTTATGAATTCTGTTTATCAGTCTGTGCTGTAGTTCTCATAAACTCACATTTCCGTTTAATTGATATATATTAAAGGACATAAATTAAAGTCTGAATTCCATTTTTTTTAATTATTAAAGGTACACATATATTAAGACAGACTTTAAATACAATTAAATACAATAAATCCAACTGGAGTGAAAAATTAGCCGGGGCCAGGAATCGAACCTGGGTCGACAGCATAACGTGCTGTTGCTCTACCGTTAAGCTACCCTGGCCGATGTCCCAGCCTGGCAATTTCTCACTAATAAACCAAGTTGGGGAACGTCACCGTCCATCTATCAGATAGCACAGGATGACGTGACAACGATGAATAAATTTATTTTTCCATCGATCCACAATATATATTAAAGGACATAAATTAACGTCTGAATTCCATTTTTTTAATTATTAAAGGTACACATATATTAAGACAGACTTTAAATACAATTAAATACAATAAACCCAACTGGAGTGAAAAATTAGCCGGGGCCAGGAATCGAACCTGGGTCGACAGCATAACGTGCTGTTGCTCTACCGTTAAGCTACCCTGGCCGATGTCAAGGCCGATGAAATTGCCAGGCAATCGTTAATGGTAAATTTGAATGATGTTACACTACTTCAAAAATGTAACTGATGTGCATTAATGAAATGCACTAAAGCATGCTTTCTGTATAGTATGGTATTTAATAAAAATGAGATGGTCTCAGCCTGAGCTCAGTTTTTATCTCTGTCATCGGTTGGGTATAAATATTACAAATCTGTTATTTAAAACTATTTGTCAGGGACATGAAAATCGCGAAACATTGTCATGAGAGAGTATTTAGGATTAATACTTATTTCTATGTAAGAAGAAATTTTTTAATGAAATAATTTTGAATTGTTATTAACACTTTTATACAATGTACTTTCAGCATCAGGTTCTGATGACACAAAATTTTTTGGTCTTCGATTTCAAATCATCAGGATTGGGCGAAAAAAAAAAAGCCTGAGTACTAATGTCAAAACATGTATCATCAATTTACACGGTCACTAAAAAAAATTCAATTAATGTCTATGGGAAAAAATATTTGGAGCATATTTTAATAATGTTACACTATTTCAAACATAATGAAATTGATATGCATTACTCAGGTGTATTACAAGATGCTTACTGTAGAATAGGATATGCATAATGGTTATCATTCATTTACAGGGCGACAAAAGATTTTGATTGTAGTACGATGGTCGTACTGCCTATGAGCGACAAAAGCTGGAAGTGTATTTTCGAATGTGGTATGCATTTTTATGTTTAACTAAATTTTTGCATAGTTTTGCACATTAATATTGAAAAAAATACTTTGGGTCATTCCATGTTAACCCATATTGGACCGCTGTCCTATAAATAGGACAGCTAATAAAACATTAAAAAAAATTGGTAACGATTTTCTGGATGCATTTTGTTATGACGTCTTTAAAATACATAAAAGTATAACATATAAACAAAAAAGAAAGTAACCAATTAAAATTTAATTGATAAAAATCTATTTAAAATATTCTTTATAAATTGTGATCTTATAATCTAGAATTTTGCCGTTATTATTATCTTTTTATTGGAGAAATCATAGGGTATTTTTGTACAACATAAACAGTATTTTTAACGTAAAATAAAATATTTGCTCATAAAATTAGTTTATGTATGCATTTTATATGTCCTTACTATGTATCCTAGTAATATGTCATATTTATAGGACAGCTAGTTACTTAAAAAATTAAAAACTTTTTTTCAAAATTTTGCTATTATCTACTTAATTACACTATATTAATGATATAATCAAAGTTTTAAAAATTTTCAAAAATATTTAATCGGTGTGGTCCAATATGGGTTAACTTACGTTACGTTTAGAACAATTTACTGCAGCAATTTTAATAATATAACGCAAAAAAATATTCAAATGTAAAGTTTACATAATTCCTTAATTAAACGTAAACCTATCCAAAGGTAAACTTGAATGAAAATTACTTAAAAAATTAGAATAAAAATTATATTTTTTATGGTAACTTACATTCCTTTTTTAATAATGTCAGTTACCATACTAAATATAACTGCCAGAGTTCAAGAAATAACGCTAAACTTGGGTAATTTTCATCTAAATTGAGCTTTAAACAGATTTAATTAATAAATCATGTCAACTTTACATTTTGAATATTTTGTTGGTGTTAATATTTTTAAAATTACTGAAGTAAATTGTTCTACAGTGAAACCTTCCTGTGCGACCACCTCCCTGAGCGATCCTTTTTTCATGGAACGAAATTTATTCTCATAGGCTCAATATTAATTTTACCTCCATTCAGAGACCATCCCAGTTGAACTCCCTCCACGAGCGACCAATTTCTTTGAAGAAAATGAAACAAATTCCGTTTTTCCTGGTCGCTTGAAGAAGGTTTTATTAGAAAAATAATTCCGGAGAGCGCATTACTCATCAAACTTCTAAACTAGGTTTAGATTTTTTTTCTTTACCGGTAACTTTTAAGTGTTTAAACCTTTTTAAGCAGTGCCTTTTTAAGCAATGAATTGAACTCTAATGACAAATTAAGAATGACGGTCAATAAACTCCCCTGCTCTATTCTGTCTGGAAACTCTCAAATAAAGATGAATTAATGGAATCTCAAAATGAAAAATTGCAATCAATCAAAAGAAAATTTATGAAATTTAATCAAAAGAAAAATTGCATTTATTTACTGAACTTCGAAAGGACTTGGAAATAAAAGTTATAAAACATAAAACCGTAAAATCAAGGCAAGCGTCAATGCATTCATTTTTTAAATTCTGCAGTAATTAACTTATGTAATTAACTTTTGTTTTCATATTTAAATTTTCATATTTTTTCCTAATGTGAAAAATAAATTTTAGTAACATTAATTGTTAACTTTTTTTCAACAATTAAAATCTAGATTTAAGCATGACCTCCATTAAGAGACCACCTCTCGGAGCGACCCCTTTTTATTGGAACGGAACGTGGTCGCTTTAGGGAGGTTTTACTGTAAATGTAACGTAAGTTACCATGGAATGACCCCTTTAAGTTCAATGAGACAAATCCTCTTCACCCCCTTCTCAAAAAAAGAGAAATAATCAAGGGATGGGCCAAAGCTACTATAGGAGCAGTGTCTTGGCACCTGGCTCTTATCACTGACATTGACTAGCAATCAATAGAAAACAAACAGAATTTTTTGTACTAAATGTAAAATAGCATTGTTGGGTACTGGATTAATTTCTGCTTGGAAAGAAATATGTACATGTATTTAATATATGGTTATTTTTTTCATATTTTCTATCTCGCTAGTTAGACACTGAAAATTGAAAAGAATGTATAACAAACCGCTAAGCAAAAATATTAATTATATATTCAAATAATAATATTAATTAATATAAATTATATGTATTTAAATAAAAATATTGATTAATATTAATTATATATTAAAATAATAATATTAATTAATACAAATTATATAAATATTTTAATGTAAGTGTAGGAGATATTGCATTTTAATAAATGTTCATTTAATTATTCAAAAATAGCTTATATGAATTTTTAGAAAAAATGTTTCAATTATTGAAATTTATTTAAAATAAAATTTTATGTAATAAAAATTATTTACTTCATTGTAAGTCAAATTTAATATAATTATCTAATTAACAATTTAAAAAAATACAAAGTAACTGTTTATAAATATTCTGTATTAACTAATTTAATAAAGATCAAAACAAAACTCCTTAACCCCTTGAGGGGCAAGCAATTGCGTTTGTATAATGCTGAATTCCCACCGGAAATTTAGAACAATTTTATTGCAAAATAAAGAAAAGCAATTTTACCGCTGTTTTTCCACTAAAATTGTAAAAGTAAAATTTCATAAAATTTTTATGGTGCGAATTTTCATTATTCGTAGGTGGGATAAAATATATACCACCGCCCCTCAAGGGGATAAAAGATAAAACAGCAGCAAGTACACAACTTAAAATCTAACGAGTAACCCCTTGAGGGGCAAGCAATTGCGCTTGTATAATGCTGAATTCCCACCGGAAATTTAGAACAATTTTATTGGAAAATAAGGAAAAGCAATTTTACGGCTTTTTTCCACTAAAGTTGTAAAAGTAAAATTTCATAAAATTTTTATGGTGCGAAGTTTCATTAATCGTAGGTGGGATAAAATATATACCACCGCCCCTCAAGGGGTTAAAACATTTTTCTTTAACAAACGTGCTATGCCGTTCATACACGGCTTTATTTTTCAACAAAGACCCTTGGAGAAATCGCCCTCTCGATAATGCGCCGAAAGTATGCGCAATGGCTCAGATCAGAATCAGAAGAATAGAGATGCAGAATCGACTCCGACCGTATGATTGAATGTCAATTAAGACCAGAAATTCTTTCACAAAATAAGTCACATTTTAAAAACGCGGAATTACGTTAAATAAATCAGTCAAAAATTTTTAAATAAAAAGTCTCGAGTGAGATAATTTTTATGAAACTTGAGTAAAATTTCCGGACGTTCTAGTGTTAATAAGTATGTCTCCAAATACTTGATTTTATATAATTATTCATTTTATAAAACTTAACATTTAACCCTTTAGTTCCCATGATAGAAAACGTTCTAGAAATTACGTAGTTCAGAGAATCTGACTTAACCCCAGAAAGTTTCAATGGTTAATTTCGGCTTATTTAAAAACGGAATGTCTGTTATTAATTAATTAAAGCAAATAGTATTGCTATTTTAATTTTCTGGTTTGAATTATGTAAATACGAATAAAAAAATCTAATAAATTCAAAACACTGTTGTTTGCATATATGCAAAGCTGCGCACTAAAGGGTTAAAATATTGTAAAGATGAGAAGGTTATTACAAATTGGAAATTATTGTGCAGATTACATCTGAAAGTAGTTGCAGAGTGTGTTTAATACATTTTATAACCGATATTATAAATTATTCCATGATATATATACCAGCGGTTCCCAACCTTTATTGGTACGTGAACCACATATAAGTAACAAAAAATTTCGCGACCCACCTAATATGAGGATGTATCCAGTGGTGGTTTCGCTGTCCCAATGATTTTTCATGTATTAACACGAAAGGAAAATAAAGAATCACATATAGATTATGAAACACTGTCCAATATTATAAGAACATTGTTGAAAAACACTTTGATCTTTTGGTATGGTGAAAGAAAATTCCTGAAACATGTTTCCCTATAAAAGAACGTAATTTGTTTAATAAATATTCGGCAATCATGAATCCCTGATCAAAATTTCTATCAGGAAATGCATAAAAACAGTATAATACACAAATAGCAGAAATGTAAGCTTAAGAATTAACCTGTGTTCATGATCTAAAATTGCATATAACATATTTAGAAAATATTATCCATGCTGTAGTAAGTGAGACAACTTTTTCCAGGACCAAAACTTCTTGAGTTATGATATTTAGAATTGTAGGAATTTTTGCCATTCCTCAATACAAAAAACGGCCACACAACGCTAGAAATTCTTAAAATACAAAGTATCATGACTCAGAAAGTTTAGACAATACAGTTTCTTTTCATTTGTTAGAGCTTAGAAAATATTTTTCTAAATATACCTTATAGGACTCACGAATATTATAAAATTTAGAATTTGTTACATTTGCGAAAATAACTACTTTAATTTAAATGACTTCTAAGGTATGAAGAACAATATTAAAAAAAAATACAGTTCGAAGTAGGGTAAGTGAGAGAAAAGAATGGAGAAAAAGAATAGAGTAAGGGACAAAATTCTTCAAAATTTCATTTTTTTTTAAGTTGAATTTACTCTTACAGGTCTGATGAAGAAAAAATATAATATTTTTCAGATGAAATGTTATGTTATTAAATGAAATAAATCAGAACATGTTACAGTGTTATGCTTAGTAAACAAAAACACTGTTGTGTAGATAAACATTTAAAGAAAGTAATTTAGCGTAAAAGCGATTTTCGCATTATGAAGTATCATTTTAACAACCGGTTCTCCGAACCCATCACAAATTAAAAACCGTTTCTACCGAACCGGTGCGAACCGCCTGAATCCCACCACTGGATGTATCTAACAGCAGTCTGGAAACTGTTGTATGAACTCTATAAGCTATCAGCTATCGAATTTTCGTACGAAGGATGCACTATCAACAAAAAATTGGTAATCCCAATGTGTGTAAGTGTAAAAATAATTATAACAACACTCATATTACAAAGATAATGAAAAATGCGTTTAATTATTATCAAAACACAACTTTACAACCAGTGAAATTTCTGGCACTGGCGTTTGCCGATGAGGCCATCTATACAGGGTTCGCACGCTATTAAGTCACGCCCCATTTTGTAAGGACTCTACCACCAGTAACCGCATAAAACCATCTCCTAGCTAATGAATCGTGAAGAAAATGATCTTTATAATAATAGTGGTGGTAGAGTCCTTACAAATGGGGCGTGGCTTAATAGCGTGCGAACCCTGTCTATATCAGAGTTAAAATCGATTAATTTTAACCTTAAGTCACTTTCTACACGAAGTTTGTTTATGTACTTCTTTTCAAAAACAGCAAAGTAGAAACAGTAAGTTCACACAAGTATATCGTGTTGAACACCACCAAGGGCCTCAAAGCTGATTTAGATATTTCTGAATATTCTGCTCGTATATTCATCCAGAAGGAAATTAACGATTTTTACAGGGTTGCCATACGACTGAGCGACTACTGCCATATCTCACAACGAGGTCATAACATAATACCGATTGACTGTTTAAGAAAACTGTCTTCTCGCGAAGCTCTAGCTTAAGCTAATGGCTTTCATGATTATTGCTGTTGCTAAATATTGTACTTGTTACAATTTTTAAATATGTGAAATAAAAGATATATTTTTGTGTCAAACCTCCATTGTTCCGCGACCCATAGGTTGGGAACCACTGAAATATACTATTTAAAAATAATTTTTATTAGTCCAGTAAATTGCAGTCAGAGCCATTGGGTCCTGCTACGTGATTTGCCAGGGCTCGCCGCGACCTTCCGTTGGCCTTGGTTTTAGCATAATAATAACATCTATAATTTGTGAAAACTATGCATAAAAATATCTAGACAAATCTTGGGTGCAATCTTAAAAGAGTTCACTTTGAGATAAATCCTTTTAAAATTACTTTTTCACTAAAACGGATATTCAATATTCTAGTACAAATATATTTTCAAATGAGCAACAAACAGTGGCGCCGACTTATATGGGTACATGGGACCCGAGCCCACACAATAATTTCATTTCTCCGTCCACCCAATTTCAAAATTTCAGTTGATTTAATTCATAATTTATTTTTTTAATTGTTTAATCTCTAAAATGAAATTTGGTTTTATTAAGGTTCTCAAAATAGTTTCGTATGAAAAATATTAATGGTCCAGTCAAATTGTCAAAAATGGATGCAAAAATTCTGCTAGAAGATTTTATGTTGTTAAAGTCTTTATGGGGATGCTAATAACAGGAATTGTTTTCCAACAAAATATCTCCAGGCTAAACTTTGTAGAGCAAAAACACCGCGAAATTTTCGGACATTTTTCAGTTTTTTGCCTATAACTTGAAAATTTTTGTGTACCATACTCAATCACAAAAAGAAAGAGCATTAAATTCTCTACAAATTTCATAATAAAAACGTTTTTCTAAACTCATTACTAAATGCGCTACGGCTTTCTGAAAAATACACTTTTTTTCTAACTTTGTGGAAAATCTCAAAAACCAATACAGTAAACTCTCTGCAAGGCGGACTCTGTGTAAGACGGAATATTCTATTAAATCCTATCATACATTATTAATTCAATGATATTTCATGATAGGTGATGATTCTAGGTTCCCATAGTGATCCCGACATATTTAAGATGAAGTTCTATTATTTCTGTATTACTGGATTTAATAATATATAATCGTAATAAATTTTGTATTCATGCATTTTTGAATAAGAGTGCAACAGCTATTGCAAGATCTGAATATTTATAAAATTAGTTATAGTACAAACACACCTCATTTGCCACGTCGTACAATTTCAGACTTCTTTCAATTTATGAATAGTAAAAAAAAATCACTTTGAGCCTCAGACTAATATAAAAATCGAGCCTAAGCACGTCTCATCTCTAATAGGGATAATTTTATCTACTGAATTCTTTAATTTCTTCTGCGAAAATTATTAAAATGATTTTGTAGTAAAAATATCATTTCTAACTTTTGTATTTTGTCACCAAAAAATGTAATTTCATTTACCTCCTAAAATATACCCCAGAAACAAATGTCGCCCTAAATATCATATCGTCCAGTATCTATGCTCTGTGCTAAAAGACATTAGCATAAGGTACTTTCTTTTTAGTGTTGGGTAACTCATACATGAAGCACCTCATTTGTCCCAAACACCATGACAATTTGTCCCAATACCTCAAATTTCAGATTTGAGGTACCTCCGAAATTTTGTCATGTTTGCGTCTTTTTGAAGCGGCGAGACGCCAGAGCTGTTTCGTTTCAGGAACATGAATGAATGTGTGTGTGCTGTGTCGTCATTTGTTTGCTGGGGAAAGAGTCGGAGTCCAACAGGATTGCGGCCTACGTTTGAAAATGCTTAAGCTATGGGAAAAGGTGAAAATGAAAGAAAGGAATGTAGCAAGATAAAAATTGAGACGAATTTGGGGAGGGATAAAGGGGTTTGGTTCTGATGGGAAGAAAAGAAAAGAGCTATTTTTCTTCTCTTTCTTTTAATATTATTGAATTCATACTTCCCAATTTGTGCTTGTGCTGTGCTTGTCATTATGTATATGTCATTTAAAATAGGAAAGGACTTTGACATTGAGTCACTTAAAGAGTAGAAACGAAAACTGTTCCAACCAGCCACGAGCCATCCTTTTAAAAAATGTCACGTTTTTTTTATGCGGAAAGAGGCTCATTTAGAGGTCTGCACGGGTCGGGATTTCGAGGTCCAGGCCCGACCCCAACGAAAACTATCTTGGCCCGGCCCGGCCCGGCCGGTGTAAAACATAAAGGTTCGGCCCAAGTCCCGCCCTGCACGTTTATATTTTCGCAGTTCACGGCTCAGACCGTGCAGAAATAAGTAAAAACAGACCAGGCACATACTTGTGGGATAATTTTACAGTATATTTTAAAATTACGATGTGTTTGCAAGGCAGAAAACACATAATAGCAAAATTAATGATTACTCAGATTCTTAGATGTTCCAGTATTAAAAGAAAAATTCATTAAAAAATTAATGTAGTTTTGAATAAAAGAAAAAAAAAGAGGGTTAAAAAGATAGCTTTTGAAGCTTTATAATAAAAAGTAGATTTATAAAAGTATTTCAAAGGGGGCACCAGAACGAAAGGCGAAGGGGGGGGGGGGGGGTATGAATATTTTATTTGTCGTTTCACCCAAAAATGTTTACATGCATACATGAAATACAGAGAAACTTGTATGCTAATGTTAAACCTATGGGAGTGTTAAATCTTTTCAAATTTGTAAGAGTAAAGTTTTTAAGTTTTAAGGTTTTTTTTTTGTTTTTTTTTTGCATAGGGTACCTGCGGTTGAAAACTTTTATTGCGCGTGAGGACGGGGGGTTAGAGGTCTGCACGGGCCGACATTTCCAGACCCGGGCTCGGCCCGACTCATAGAAAAAAAATCGGCCCGGCCCGTAGAAAAAATAATATTGGCCCGGCCCGATAAAAAAATTAAAAGTTCGGCCCGTCCCGGAAAAAAGTTAAAATCTCGGGCCGGGCCCGGCCCGGCCCGAGTGAACTTCTACAAAACATTGATTTTTACGTCGAATTGGTTAAAAATTTGTCTCATACGAGAAGTTCTGACCAAAAATATTTATCTTAATGTTTTTTTCATGTTTATAATCTTTATTTTTATAGACGTGCAGCAGGTTGCGATATTTATTTTTTTAATGAATCTTTGTTTCTTGTATGTAAATGTTTCAGTTATCATTAATATTGTTAATCCATATTCCATGCATAGAAGTGTTAAAAATCGGGAAAAATGCTATACAGTAAAATCTTCTAAGATGGAATTGCATAGAAAAGAAAAAAAAATGCGTTATAGACGAGTTCTCTTCTTAGCAAGTGTAAATGTATTATATATTCTTTTCTTACTTATTAGTATATTAATTTTGCATGGATCAACACGTTTTTCAGTTTAAAATTAGGTTCCGTCATAGGCAGGTTCCTTTTCCCACATTTTACTGTATTTTAATTTACTTATATTTTAATATGCGTAGAAATCTACTATTCTTTAAAAATAATAAATTTTAATGCTAGTTTAATGCTATAAATATATGTTATATTATAATGTAATAAAGTTTAATGTAGAATAATGGCGATTCAAAAATGTATGCATTTTTTGCAAAAACTTTTGGGCCACGCTTAATTTAACTGACCTTTAAATGGACCAGGCCACGCTGAGACAATGATTTTCATACGGGCTGGCTCAAAACTAGGACTGAAAATTTTGGGCCATGAAGACTAGGAATGAAACCAGGCCCGGCTCTGTACAGAAAAATTAAGTTAGGCCCGGCCCCTGCAGATCTCTACGGGGGGTGGCGCAAAAACTCATGTTTGCCCCGGTATAAAAAAAGGCTAGTTTTGGCCCTGGGTACACACTTCATTTTCAGTTCTGAATATGCTACAGTAAACTTTAACAGCGTTTGTAAGTTGCACGACAATCTGACTATATTTACGCAAGTTAGATCACGCAAAGACGAGTAGAAAGACAGACAAAGCGAGTTCATAAACACTTTTAAATTATATTGGAAAGTGTTAAAAAAGCTCTATTTTTTTAATATGACAAAGAAATATTACAAAAAAGGCCAAAAGTATGCAGAAAGTATAATATCTAAAAACTATATTATTTAGTGTTCATATTTAGCATAGTATTTTTTTAATTTAATTTTTTTTTTTTTTTTTAAGTGTACGCCGTAGTGTTCAAAACGTTAAGCAACCAGAACCAGTGACTCTTTCTACTCTTGAAATCCAAATCTCCCAATCAGAGAAGAAAGGATTTGGAATTATATTATTTAAATTTCATGTTATTTTCAAGGAGATCTTGAATGGATCTAAGCACATGCTTTTACATGTAACTAACAATTTTCCTGTTATAGCTTCTTAAAATTTTATTTATTTTCCGTGTATAAGCTTTCATATATTTTTTATGCGAAATCCGTCAATACGCTTGAGCACTTTATCAATTATTTCTATATAAATTTATTCTTAAATAAAATGGAAGAAAGGTAGTCAATTTAACCTCACACACACATACACACACACACCAAAAGAAAACTTTAAAATGTGAACTTAAATGATCAAAATTAAAGCAAAATAATTATTATTTTGCAACGAGAAAAATAATTTTGAATTGTGCGGAAAGATGCGGGGCTGAACCTTAACAGAACGCGCGCCCTGGGCAATCGCCCCGTACCCGCCTGCTCGATAGCTGCGCCAGTCCTGTGGTTACAAGCCCCTCACAACCATCCAAACACGTACTATACTATGCCTCCCTAGCATACAAAATTTTAAAATTCTTATTAAAAAAAAAAAAAGAAAAAAAAATCTGCATTTTTTATTTCGCAATAAAAAATAAGTAACTAAACATTCCTTTTAAACCCGCTACGTCACAGCACACAGGGAATCTTAAAAATGCTTTTATTTTTTTAAACTATTATTTTTATTATTTATTTATTTATTATTAGCATTTCTTTTTTTGGGGGGGGGGAGGGGTAAATTGTCCTATTTATTACTCTGTCGGAATAATAAATAAACGACCAAATCACAACTTCGTGTGAAACCAAAAGTTGTCGAAAAAGATAAAAGTTTTCTTTTTCATTAGATATATTAATAATAATAAGCATTTTGTTTTTTTGTAAATGTGATTTTTCAGAAGAATAATAGCAAGCACAAATATGCATTATAATTTGCAGCTTTTGTGCATAACTTTTTAAAAAAATTACTATAATTCCTCACTGAGGTTTTCCATTTCTAAAGTCCTGCTTCTTGTTCAGTATCAAGGTTCGCACACTCCTTGGAATTTCCAAGGACTCTGACACCACTATTAATGACAAGAAAATTTACATTTAATTTTTAAAACATAGAATTCGCAATCACCGCCTTTATTCACAGATTTTACACTATTTTTCTGCAGTGAAATACTTTGAAAATACTGTAAAATTTTAGTGGTAAAACTGTGCGAACCCTGAGTATATGCTGAACAATTCAATTTTACATTCTTTGTAATCCAATTATTTTCAAAAGTACTTTAAATTCTTTACAACTACAATGATTTATTTCTACGGATTAATATTACTGGGGGGGGGGGGGGGGGAGTACTTTTGTTAATCAGGTAAACAGCCCGTTACTTCATGCATTCACTGTCCAGTTCTACTAATTCTATTTATGTTTTCCGAAAAACTATATACTTCTATTTATCAACCTGACAGTAACACTAAAGTACCCACTCCCCTAACGTCTGACTTCACATTGTCAGGACAGTGGGGAAGCAGAAAGCCAGTACTTCCATCCCAGCTCAATTGTAGTTCCTGCGTTTTAACTCCTCACTACCTCATTCAATTGAGGCATGACATTGTCATGACAAAAATGTTTCAGAGGTACATACAAACGTCCGAAATTTCTCGTGTCCTACCCAACACTATTTCTTTTTCCTTACTACGAGGAGAACTTAATACCGCTTGAGCGGTGCTCACTCGTCGTTTTAAACAACACGATTGTTGGCACGTTATTGTACTATACAACTTGGATTTAAATTTATTATGAAATATTCCGTTTTATTTTCTGATGCGAGTTTTTTTTTTTTTTTTATATTACACAAAGTCGAGAACTGGAATATAATTTCCGGCATAAGTTTGTTCTCGTATCCAAAGCAGCATATTTATTTTGGAGCTATGAATAAGGAGGAGGGGACAGATGGCGTAGTATCTACCGGTTGTGAGTGAAGTAACTAAGGAGGTTATCACAAGATTGGGAACTGTTGTTGTTTCTATTGAATCACGGCCTTATTAATGCCAGGGAAGACTCCCTCCAGAGAAAAAAAATTAACATTTTGCCAGATTTATGACAGAAATTCTGCATGAAAACGGCGTTTAAATAAGAATAAAGATTTCAGTACACATTTACTGGTGGAAGTTTAGCCTAGTAGAAATCTAATTCGCTGGCAGTGACAGGAGAATTGTTTAGGTTGTTACAATATGGTGGAAAAGCAGGATCAGACTACCGCAAGAGAAAACTTCCACCAATAAAAAAACAGATATTCTTGACTTTGCTATGACAAAAATATTGCATAAATTAATAAGAAGGAAATTTTTATTCAAATTTACTGGTGGAAGTTTGCTTTTGCGGTAATCAGAACCTGCAGAATCGGTTACAGCTGAAGATTCACCATATTGAGGCTATGTCAGCTCTTCTTTATTCGTAGTTCCATGATATTAATGACTCATTTCTGAATTCAGTTTTCTTCGGAAACAATTGAGATTGACAACCGAATTTCCGGGCGTGACGGAACGGAAAATGAGAAAGACTGTTGTATCACTCTATAACAGCTCGATAAGTAATTAATTTATATATATAAAAAACGGAAAACACAATTGGATTCCAAACCTCTTCTGTAACCAGGCCTGAAAATGTCATGCTTTAGTGAGACGAGTAATGAGATGTTTGCTAACTTTGTTTTTAAATGTTTTTCCCTGGAAAAAAAAGAAGAGCGTTAACTTTATTTCTTACACTTAACTTTGGTATAATTGCCGGGGAATATACAGATTTGAGAATCATGAAAATTACTTAGAAATCAAATGATAAATATTTAACCCTTAAATGCGTGATTTTTTTATTTTGTTTCGAAAAAATTATATGATTCTCTGAAAGGTTTATTACACAGGAAAAATAATGAAATGAATCAGAGATACATTTTTCATGTAATACGGTAATCTCTTTTTCTGTTGCACATCTGCAATACAAGTAAAAACTATTGTCGTGTGGCTGTTTTACGCTAAAATATTGCAAATTAATAAATATTTTAACACTAGAAAGTCTGGAAGGAGTCAATTCGACTCCAGAGTTTGCCGAAGAGTCGACTCAAAATCTCGACTCCTTCCAAGTGAGTCGAACTGTCGGCTCCTCGATAGTGAATTGCCTCGACTCAAAAGAGTCGAACTTTAGTTTCCACTCAGTTTGGGATTCGGAGTCGAAGAGTCGAAGTCGACTCATTCAAAGAGTGGTTGGACGAGTTTAACGCAGTGTCGGACTTGGAGAGTCGAGAGTTGAAGAATGGATTTTCGGTTCTTCGATTCAGTATCGGATTTCAACTCTTCGATTCCGGGCTGGGTTGTTTAGCAGAGAACCAGAGAACGGAGATCTTGGTTTAATTATGTATTGGCGATTTAAGGAAAGAAGAAAGCAGAGTAGATGTATGTTTAGGAAGATGACGGTATGAATGAAAGGAGAGGGAGGGACAGAGACAAGGGGGCGGGCAGTAGGATATTTTGTTAAAGATTAGTTGAATTTACGATATGCTTAGGGGAAAGAAGATAAAAAAAAGGGGGGGAGATGTTACCTTTGTATTTTTGGTAAAAAAAGAAGTAGGACTAGTTAGGAATATTTCATCTGTTTTCATATCATGCAATATTTAAAAAAACTTAGAAGAAAGAGAAATAAAATTCTACTTTAGTAGCAGGTTGTTTAAAATATACTAAGTTACTGAATTTATTTTATAATAGATGTATTTTAGATAAAAGTGAATTATCGTTTATTTTTTTGCGTATATAATATTATTTTAATTCCGTTTTATAAATAAAAATGTTCGCAGGTAATATTAAATGCATATAATTTATATATATTTTTTTAAAGTTTAGCCAATCGATTTTTTTAACGTTCGTTATTTAAACCCAGATGTGAAAGATATTTTCGGAATCCTGTCGCTTCCCCGCCCCGCCCTTTTTTTCGTAAACAACTAGGCTGTGTGTGTCTCTCTATGGATATATCTCAATATATTATCATGGTTTTAAAAATAAAATTTTAAAAGGGAGTAAATCAAAAACTATAAACATGAGAGAAAAAGAACTTTTTAAAACTTACCCCCCCCCCCTCCGGTTGGACGGGCGACTGATTATTGAATTATTTTTTGTTCGGGAAAGCGTAAAATTTACAGGTGTTCGGTGTTCTTATTCAGGAACTAAGTAATCGAATTACGTTTTCCTTTTTTTGCTAAAATATCCTTCAAAAATTGCTGTCAAAGTTGAAGTTTTTAAACAAAGTTCGGTACACGATAGCACGGGGAAAGAGAAAAACTTGTCGTTACGTGACAAAAATCGTATTTTCTTGATAAGCAATTTATTTATGTAAAAAAAAAACAGTGGCACTCCGGGAGTGCCAATAGAAGTGAAAACTTCAACAATTACGTGTGTGTTTTTTTAATCGTCAGGAAATGTTTTATGCGTTGAATTGTGTAGCAGCACTAATGAAAGCATCTGGGGACACGGCAGTGCCCCTGCCAAGTCTTGAAAGCACAGCCGTAAGTTTCTTTTTCTGTAAGCAACTCAGGGTACTTTTGACCCCCAATATCTTTGTGTTGGTGATTCCCAGAAACTTGAAACTTCGTAAATCTAAAGTAATGTGGAAATGGAACTAAATGCTGAAATTTCACGTTTCTATCTTTTTTATTTCAGAAGATATATGAACTTAAACTTTCGCCTTTTCGACACTGATTCACCGATCATCAAAACTCAGAGGTACGTCCTGTATCCCTAGAATCTTGAAATTTGGTATGAAGGTAGTGTTTGGGATACAATGAAAGGGAAAATTTAAAAAATCCGAAAAATTTGGATAAAAAGTCGAAAAATCAAAAAACCGAGAATTTGGCAGAAATGTGATATACGAACCAGGTTTGGCGCGATTTTTTAACGTCAATTTGGCGAAAACCCGTTTTCCAATACCAGTTACAATATATATTTTTAAATTATTTTCTATTGTTCTAAAAAGTAAACAACAATAAATAAACGGTAATTTCATTAATAACTATAGAACAAAACAATTGTACAATTAAAAAAAATAAAATAAAAGTAAATGAACAATTTATTAATAAATAAGCAACAGTAGCCGGGTTACCTTGTAAAATAAAGTAACGCCATTTTGCTGTCAATTAGGTACCCAAGTGCGTATCTGACATCTGTGCCCCGTATTTTATCTTCCGTAATCGAAATTCCCGCCAATACTGTTGGTTATTGACCAGACCATCAACACGATAAAATACAGCGTTATCGAATTTTAGTTACACGAAATAGGTAGGTCACGAATACGGTATAATTCATTTTAACTGACGAAAAACAAAATAATAATTTGTTTTAGCAATACGCCGGGAGAAAAAGTGAGTTTTAGCTTCCTTTTTCTTTTGCGGATTGAGCTGAAGAGGGAAAAGTTCCTGTCATTCACCGCTTGGCGCGCTAGTGTCTATGTGTCAAAATGCTAGCATGTCGTTACGTTACAGTGTCTCGAAATCAGTGGTTTTTCCCCATCTCAAAAAAAGCTCAACGCGCCTAAAGAAGTTTTCATTTCAAAAAATGGAAAACGCTATTTGATTCAAAATCACCACAATAGTTAGGCCTGTCAATTTTATAACTTTGTAGTTAAAAATACTGCTGCTGAGCCCCGCAAATTAAAGTTTGTGTGTAAGGAAAAATGCGGTTTTATCCGAAACTATGTGACAGAGGATAATCGCTATAATTTTCCAGCAAAGTTTGAATAAACTACTATTGCCCCTAGTTTTTTAGCCCCGGTACGGTATGCTATTTCTTTCTCCCAGCTCATTTTGTGTCCAAAAAATAACGTTAGCTTACAGACGCTAGCAATAAACAAAGTAGATGTACAATTGTAAAATTAAATGCTCTATAGCATTTTTTTTAATTTCTAAACTTCGCACATTTTCAATTTTTATACCATCGTATTGGGAAAAAAAAAGTACTTTTTAATGCAATTTGTTTGAAAACTGCATCTCTATTTGTTTTTGAAATATTAATTTTTTTTTTTTTTGTAGTTTTTAGGACATTTGTTTCATTTTGGCAACTCAAGTACGCCATTTCTGTAGAAAATACAGAAAAAATTGCTGAAAAATAGCAATTATATCTTTTTGTTGCCATTTTCTCATAAAATGAAAAAAAATTTAATTAAAAAAAATTAAAATGAAAAAAAATTAATTAAATTACGTGCTACTTTGAGAAAAATATAAATTAAGGATTTATGATAAAACAGGGAGCTATTATAAACTATATTTAATTTTAAGTTTCTATATTAATGCAAATGACGTCATTTTACATAACATAAAAGCGTGTGCTTTAAGTCTTAAAACTGAAATATGTTTTGCAGTAGAGTCCCGATTATCCGAGTCACGCTTAACCGAGTTATTTTCTTCTGATGGACTGGTGGCTTCTACTATTATGAAAAAGCCATTATAAATGAAGCGTTAGGTGAAGATGAAAGAGCTGCCGTAAAAAGTTAAAACTTTGATTTTCTGGTCAGAATGGAAAAAAAAAATGGCCATAATTTTTTTTAACGCTTCATTTATAATGGCTGTTTCATAATAATAGAAGCCACCAGTCCACCAGAAGAAAACGAAGTAATGGAAATGCCGGGGCGACACTAAATTCTGAAAAAGCAGAATTCCTGTTCTCTAGTTTTTTTTTTTTTTTTTTTTTTTTTCATAATTTTAGTTTTAGTAGATTCGGAAATAGGCTGTAGGGTGGGGGGGGGGGGACATATTTTTGTATCATATTTTTGACAGTATCTAAAATTAGAACAAATATATTTTGATTTCGGTGTTACGAGGTCTTTCCAACAATACCCAAACTTCTTTTTCTGTGGACTGGACTGGACGGGGCCTGGAAATTTCGTCCCCGTAGAGACATCTAGTTTTTGCTGTTTCCTGTAACCATCCAACAAAGTTTAATATAAAAGACTTCTTCTATATAAAATCAAAACCAAAATAATTCCAGCTTATGCTCAAATATTTTCTCCTGCGCTATAAATGTGATACGAAAAATAGGATTGCGTCATCTTTACTACCAACTAACCAATCTTACTTCCGCAAGTGAGTCGAGAGTCGAGTCAGTATGTCGACTCATCAATCAAGTGAGTCGGCTCGGCGTCGACTCCTTAAAATGAGTGGAAATGCCCATCCCTAGTCTCTATTTTGACTAACACAATTAATTTCCTTACAAAATTTTTCGTTTTAGATTTCACTTACAAATTTCGTAGAAACCAGCTACGCGATGATGTTTTTTCTCGGTCTTTTAAGTTAGCCGGGCACAAATCTCGCCAATAGCATTTTTTTTTTTTTTTTTTCAGGGCAGTAGCATATTTTATTTTTCACATGTGCAAATTAGAAACAATACATTGATGATGAAGTAGAATATTTTTGTTTATAGCATTATTTGTTATTCTTATCCTTTTGAATTTTTTATGAAATGGGTGAAAAGCAACTATTTTAAAGGTATGTAATGTGTATATTTAACATATGTGTATTTTAAATCAAAAGAGAAAGCTTTATATTTTAAATGAATGGCAATGGGAACGATACTTTGTTGTTTATCAGATGTGGCTGGCTAACATAAAAGTAGCGTTTTTCCTTGAGATTTTTCAGGCAACCTATCACAGAAATAATTTTAAAAAATTATTGGGGACACAAAAAAGACCGCTTCTATGACTGTTAATAATATCAGAAATAGTGTTAATATTGAATATTATAATAATATTTCGCAGATCAAACTAAAATACCGCGACAGTGACAAACATATATACATCTAACTGTAACTATTGATAAAAAAAATCAGGAAAATTGGAAAGTAGGTTTAGTTTGTAAAGTATGCATTAATTGGGAAATAAATTACGTGATCGAGTCTACAGACAATTGAAATATTTGGTACCATTAAATTACATAATCCAGTCTACAAACAAATGGCATATGTTACCGGTCGTGGTTTGATGGATAATTAACTTAATAAAAGAAGTTAAGTTGATACTTTGTTTTTAAATCGGATCTATTCCATAATCGAGTTTTAAAGAGAATTGGAGTAATTTGGGACACATTTTTTGGAGAAATTTTTCAACATTTACATTACACCAACACTAAACCAACTACCAAAATGTTTGCTATTATGTCATTTATTTCGAACCTGAACATTCAAAGATTTTTTGGTACTTTTTCAATATCGGTAGCTTGGCGAAATAGGAAAAATAGCCTTGGCGGAAAAGGAAATTTGGCACTATATTTTCTGACAACCTATTCACTGTTTCATTTTCTATACACATACATTTTTTTTTTCAATTTTTTTACAATTTATTTAACGTAATAACGCCAATTATCTAATTTTATATCGAAACCCATTTAACATGTATGAAAAAACATTAATAATATACATACATTTAAAATAAATATATTAAAGCGAAATAGCCCATCAAGTTTTTTTTCATAACTGTTTATACCATTTGGCAACAAATCTCACTTTCTGATGCCCGAATTGCGCCAAACATTGTAACTTGCTACTTTTTTAACGTGGATCACTTTTGGCTTCAATTATTATTTAGTCGTAACAATGCATTATTTCATTTACTATTTTTCCAATCGAAAATATTTTTTATTATTAAGTAAAATTAAGTTATAATTTCATTTTTCGCTGATTCAAAAATGGAAATGTTTATAGCATTGCTAAGAGACACAATTTCATTGTGTAGTTTAAATTGCTATTTAAAATAAAATATTTTATTGTATAATATTTATTTGTGTTTTTATTTTCAGTATATATTTGTATTCATTTAATAAAATAATTCTCGAAACTCTGTAATTTTGAAATGATATATTTTTAAAATGATAACTTTCGCGCCAACAATGATATATTTTTTTTTCAAATGCTTCGTTTGGTGCCGACAATTGCGCTTGGCGACAATGGTGTTGAAATACCAGAAAAGTACTAAACATTTAGATTGCACATTGCAGCATGGAGGCTATAATGTATAACATGGGACAATACACAATAAAAAAAAAACTTCAGGTTAAACTGAGACTTTAAAATACATTTTCTTTAAATAATTTAAAAATATAGATAAGGAAATTTCTGTGATCGGAACTCTCACCATATTGACTCTTTCTAACGAGAATGCTCTGACACAAGATGAAATATCGTATATTGTGCTATCATTCTTAACCAAATCCTACCGTGAGGGATAATCTTGAGTTAGACCGTAACAGCTGAAATTTTGTCTGCACATTAGAAAATATAATAGCACAATGGCGTTCATATCGATTCAGCACTGCGGAAGGACATTCAGTTAAAGGTCTTATTTCTTTAAATCACAAGATCAAATTCATCATTCGTTTGATTCAAGGTTCACTTGGAAAAATGTACCAGCGCAGCGGCATAGCCTGCTAGTTTTTTATATATATCAAGTTTTAAAAGTTTAAATTTTCTGTGCTGAAAACAAAACGGAAAACGGATTTTTTTTTTTTTTTTTTTTTTTTTTTTTTTTCCGTGTGTGTGCGCGCGCGCGGGGAGCGTGGGGTAAGTGAAATTTACTGCTAACAAGGACAAGAATCCTTCAAAATATCCGAAATCCTCCCCAATCCCAGTATTTTAAATTCTTAGATCTCTTCTTCATTGATTTTTTTAGGATTCCGTACTTAAAAAGTAAAAACGGAGCTATTATAAGTTGATCGAGTTAACAAATTTATAGATTAAAAGCTATTCACAAATATTTTTCGAAAAAAAGGGGGACTAATTTAGTTACTTGATTTTTTTTTCTTTTATGCGTGTGTGTATGTGTATCGTTTGAATATTGTTGGAAAGACCTCGTAACACCGAAATCAAAAATAAATTTCTTCTAATTTTAGATACTGTCAAAATGTGATACAAAAATATGCCCCGCCCCCCTCCAGCCTATTTCCGAATCTACTAAAACTGAAATGATGAAAAATAACTAGGGGCAATAGTAGTTTATTCAAACTTTGCTGGAAAATTATAGCGATTATCCTCGGTCTCATAGTTTTGAGAAAATCGCATTTTTCCGTTAAACACAAACTTTAATTTGCGTGGCTCAGCGACAGTACTTTTAACTACAAAGTTATAAAATTGACAAGCCTGACTATTGTGGCGATTTGGAATCAAATAGCGTTTTTCACTTTTTTACATAAATAAATTGCTTATCAAGAAAAATGCGATTTTTGTCACGTAACGACAAGTTTTTCTCTTTTCCCCGTGCTATCGTGTACCGAACTTCGTTTTAAAACTTCAACTTTGACAGCATTTTTTGAAGGATATTTCGGCAAAAAAAGAAAACGCCATTCGATTACTTAGTTCCTGAATAAGAACACCTGTCAATTTTACGCGTTTCCGGGCAAAAAATAGTTCAATAATCAGTCCCCCTCCCACCCGGAGGGGGGGGGGGGCGGAGTAAGTTTTAAAAAGTTCTTTTTTTCTCATATTTATAGTTTTTGATTTACTCCCTTTTAAAATTTTATTTTTGAAACCATGATAATATATTGAGATATATCCATAGAGAGACATACACAGCCTAGCTGTTTACGAATAAAAAGGGGGGGGGGGAGGGCGTGGAAGCGACAGGATTCCGAAAATATCTTCCATATTTGGGTTTAAGGAAAATAAATAAGGAACGTTAAAAAAAATCGATTGGCTAAACTGTAAAAAAATATATGCAATTTATATCCATTTAATACTGCCTGCGAACATTTTTTTTTTATATATAAAACGGAATTAAAATAACATTATATATGCAAACAAATAAAGGATATTCACTTTTATCTAAAATACATCTATTATAAAATAAATCCAGTAGCTTAGTATATTTTAAACAACCTGCTATTAACGTAGAATTATATTTTTCTTTCTTCTGAGTTTTTTTTTTTTTTAATATTGCATTATATGAAAACAGTTGAAAATATTTCCCTAACTAGTCCTACTTCTTTTTTTTTTTGCCAAAAATACAAAGGTAATCCCTGCTCCTTTTTTATCTTCTTTCCCCTAAGTATATCGTAAATTCAAATAATCTTTAACGAAATATCTTGCTGCCCGCCCCCTTGACTCTGTCCCTCCCTCTCCTTTCATTCATACCGTCCATCTTCCTAAACGTACTTCTACGCTGCTTTCTCCTTTCCCAAAATCACCAATACATAATCAAATCAAGATCTCCGTTATCTGCTAAACAACCCAACCCCGATTCGAAGAGTTGAAATCCGATACTGAGTGGAAAGAGTGCTTTTTGAAGAGTCGAAGTATCGAAGAATCGAAAATCCACTCTTCAACTCTCGACTCTCAAAGTCCGACGCTGTGTTAAACTCGTCCAACCACTCTTTGAGTGAGTCGACTTCGACACCGAATCCCAAACTGAGTGGAAATTAAAGTTCGACTCTTTTGAGTCGAGGCAATCACTAGCGAGGAGTCGACAGTTCGGCTCACTTGGAAGGAGTCGAGATTTTGAGTCGACTCTTCGACTCTTCAGCCAACTCTAATAGAGACCACTCCGACGCCTATATTGGTGAACAATCAAGTTTGATGTCAAATAGCAGTCAGGAATTGTTTGATTAAACCCATTTAACAAATATTTTTCCCCAAATCGACGATGGTTAGTCAAATAGCAATGCTGTCACTTGAGATCTCTCATAAACGGGTTCACCTGATTACATAATTTTCTATACTTTTCCAGTATAGGGATCATTGTGGAGTTTTTTTCTTTTTTTTTTAAAGCATGGCGCAATTCCGACTTCAAAAAGTGAGATTTGTGGACAAAAGATATGAACAGCTATGAAAATAAATATGAACTTTTATGCTTTTTTGCCTATGTATTCATATAATAAACTTTTTAATGAAATATATTATTACTATTGTTATTTACATTCAATTTAATTCTGTTTTTATATAAAAAGAGATAAATGGCTTCTTTATAGTAAATAAATTTTATAATTATTGAACAAAAAACACTCATTGAAACTTTACTTCTTCCGTCAAGCCCATTTTCTGCATCTCGCCAAGGATATTGGAAAATTACCAAAATTTCCCCCATTGATATATAACTAAGCAATGTAGAACAATATATTATATGCTAAAGCTGTCTTTGAAAAATCATCAAACTAACAATGCAAACCCAGAAAAAACAGTATATTAGAACTTTTTAAAAAGGTAAATTTTTGATATTTGGGGTCACCAGATTCCACAATTCTCCCCATAGCTGAATAGCTGAGCAAGGTAGAAGGATATGTTAGATACTTAACCCCTTCGCGACGGGAGCCTTTTACGAAATGTTTATTATTTTGCTACCGGTTTTTAAAAACAGAAGATTGTGCCTTTTCAAATCGGGAAAATGCTCGGATTAAATAAGGCAAATCTTACAGTAAAATTTTACTGGTGAGGATAAACAAGGATCCTTAGGCCTTTTTGCGGCACGTATACGTGTCGCTCGTCCCCAAGGGGTTAAACCCTCTCTGTAAAATTATCTGATTAAAAGTGCAAGTTCTATCGAAAAACATTCGGCAGAATCTTTTCAAAAGATTATTTTTTCATAATCTGGTTCATCTCATTAAAGAACTTTAAACCAGAATTCGATACCTAAGCAACGTAGACAACGTAGAATGATATGTTATATACTAAAACCTTCCAAAAAAATTACATATCTAACACTGCAAGTTCAGCAGAACTCGAGTTATAACCAACCGGAACGAAATTTCCATTTGTATTATATATATATATATACCGGGTGTCCCAAAAAGGACTGACTGATTTTAAAATTCAATAACTTGCAAACGGTGACAGATATTTAAAAAATTCTTGCAGGAGGGTTATGCATAAGGTCAAAAGTTTTATTACAGTGATTTTCGATTTTAGTTCGAATTACAAACGATAGATGGCGCTGTAAGCAATAGTCGCTAAATACAGGCTCGATTTCTGGTCCTTTCTCTTGTTCCATGCTGAAAAAGGAGATGGAAATGTATTATCCGGGCCACGAAGTACCAAAAAACGAGCCTGAATCCAGCGTCTATTGATCGCAGCGCCATCTATTGTTTCTAATTCGAACTAAAATTGAAAATCACTGTAAAAAAACTTTTGACCTTATGCATAACCCTCCTGCAAGAATTTTTTAAATATCTGTCACCGTTTGCAAGTTATTGAATTTTAAAATCAGTCAGTCCTTTTTGGGACACCCGGTATATGTTACATTATTAGATCTAATTCCGCGATTTCCTTATCTTATTCTAAATTACTACTTTATATTCACTAAATCCTTATCCTTAAATAATCTCTATCGTTAACTCTGTTAAATTCCCTTTAATTTAATGTCTCACTTGTCTTAATCGCTTAAATATTACGCTTTTAGTATTCTTAAATTAAATGTTCCATTCCCGCGCTTTTTTCTTTCGATATTATTCTTTTAGCTTCCATTTTTACTACCCGCGCATTTCTGATGTTATCCTTTTTTCCTCCAAATTCATCCGCTAGTTCTGTTCGCACTCTTTATATGACGTGACATTCTTAATTATTCATTGGTTGAGAGCGCGATCTACGTCATATTTGTATCCTTACACGTGAGGAACAAAAAGTTGATACTCGCTGTGTTTCAGCAGATTTGAGTCGTATTTCCAGTTTTCATCCATCCCCTGGTCACCGTCCTGTTATTCGATTATCTGGAACTTTGTTTTAAACCTAATTACTACTACGGAGCGATGGCTAATTATCTTGGTGGAAACTGCACTTTCTGAAAGATGTTCTAATAAAGTGCTTAGTTGATTATGAGTTGTTTTCAATTTCTTCTGGGGAAACTTCACGGAACGATGCATTCCATTGTTTTCACTCGACAACTGCATTTCAATAATTCGTTCTACTAATATAACAGATTCGAATTATCTGTTCTGACCACTTCTTTTACGCCATTATCGCTGCATGTGATCCACAGCTACTATCGTGACAGCCAGTACGGCATTTTCAACGATAAAGCCAATCCAATGTTGCTAGAATGCAACATATATATGTGTGTGTGTGTGTGTGTGTGTGCAGTAGATTTAGATTACTCCAAAAAGGCTGCCATCCGCCTGAAAAATCACCAATATTGTAACCGTCGCTCAAACTAATGATATGCTTATGCCTTTTTGGCTTAAAATCATATTATTTGGCGATAAAATCAATATCGTAAATAAACATACAACATGTAACACACAAGTACCATTATTTTAAGCCTAATGATGGATGCGTTTGATGAAAAAAAAAAAAGTAATAAAAAAAAAATGTCAGTCTAATATTGTCTTATCAAATTTTCTGGCGCATTTTTCTTAACCTGACGCAATAGATAAATCGCCAAATGTTGTTTAAAACTGCAATCTTTTTTACTGAATAAATTTGTACGCATTAAGAATATTCTCTTTCTTGTTTAAATTAAATATTTTCGTTTTATAATATTACCACTCGTCAAAACTGTTTTTCATTTTCTTTTTTTCATCTTTTTTTTTCTTTTAATTAAAATTAGTAACAGTTTTTTCTTTTATTTTTCAAGGTGTAATAGCCGTTTCAATTTTTTTATCAACGATAAATTTCGCCAAGAAATAAAATGGTAAACCTTATCGTCCAAAATAACAAAACTTTCCGTCATAATTCCATAACTAATCTAGGTAGAATGATGTGTTATAGCTTAACACCTTTCCTGAAACGATACCTATCTAACGGTATAAGTTTCGTAAAAATCCATGCAGTAGAACTCGAAATCTAGGCGTTCGGAACGAAATTTCCATTTGGATTTTATATATACTAGGGGATCGTACCCGGGTTTCCCGGGTTAAAGAATATAGGTGAACTCATTTTTTAAAATTGAAAACTAATAACTTTTTTATATTCCATAATATTTTTAGATTGACAACTTACATTAAAAAAACATTTTTCATATGGAAAATACGAATTATACAATCAAATAAATTTTTTAAATTTATCAAAAGTGATATTTTCTTATTAGCCGCATGCTAAGAGTTATTTGCCAAGATTTTGCTACTTATGGCATCCTTTTATATTCTGATAATTTCATAGCTTATACATGTCTGGTAAATTTGTGTTTTATTTATATTATTTTATTTATTTATTCAAGGGGAATTTTTTTAATGGATATTAGCCGTAAGAAAATGATGAAGTCTGTATTTTGTTTTGAGGGCAAACGGATTAATCTTTCGTAATCGAGCTCCGCGCGATATAGATAAATTAAAAAATATTTCATGCTTAAAAATTGTTTTTAAAACTATAGACAATCAGTAAACTGAGATGGACTTTGCAAAGTTATTCCATTAAAAAAAAATCCTATTTGGTGATCTAAAAATTTAAATTGTAATATTATAAATATGTTAGATTTGTTGTTTTTTCAATATTCTTCTTTTATTTGTTTATAAAAGAAATATTAATTTCGTTAATTTGTCTTTCACAAATATGTTAGATTGGTGGTTTTTTTAATATTATTCTTTTATTTGTTTATAAAGGAAGTTTTAATTTCGTTATGCAAAAATAGTCAGAAACAAATGCTGAAAAATGGTTGTTGCTTTATGTGAAAAATGTTTATTATTATTATGTATTGAAACTGGCACGTGATAAGATAAACTTAAAAAAAATCATGCTTAAAAATTATTTTAGAAAATATAATACATCAGTCAATTAAGATAAAGTTTTTAAACAAATTGCATTTGAAAGTAAATTTTTTCTCTATGCGACGAAAACTGAAAATGTAACGATGGTCAGAAGATTGAAAAATATACTTTATAAAGATTTTCTAAATTTTTGTAAAACATTGCGTTTTATCAGTGTGTGAATCCGATTACATTAATTTTAAATGTGAAGCATTTTCACCTGTGAAGAATTTCAAAGCAGCTGGGCTGTGAAAATGACGCACTTCTACAAAACATAATTCAGGTTTCAGAAATAAAATACACGCTTTTTTATAAAATGACGTCATTTGCATCCGCTAAAGCAATCCACTTTTACAATCCAGTTTTAAACTTCGTCTATAGAAAAGTGTGCATATGACGTCATTATCACAGAATAACAGACAATATTCTTGACATAGCCCATATTTTAATTTCAACTGTTTTTTTAGGCTTTATGAGAAAATTGCAACAGAAAGATACAGTATCTCCTATTTTCGAATATTTTCCGTTTACTTTCAATGACTTTCAATGAAATGAGGTACTTTTGTTGCCACGATAAGAAAAATGGTATTAAAAACTACAAAAAAATTAATACCTCAAAAATAAATTGAGATACAGCTTTCAAACAAATTGCATTTAAAAGAGCATTTTTTTCCTTATACGACGGTGTAAAAATTAAAAATGTGCGATGTTTAGAAGTTTAAAAATTTGCAGTTGAGAAAATTGCAAAGCCAAAATTTTATTTCAAATTTCAAAGTGTTGCCATTCGCAAAATGACGTATGCGTTACGCACAGATATGTTTGTCCTTTATGATATAGACTAGGGGATCGTACGCGGGGTTCCCGGGTTAAAGAATGTAGGTGAAATCATTTTTTTTTATTGAAAACTAATGTTTTGTTTTATATGCAATAAATTTTTTAGATTGACCACTTACATAAAAAAAGCATTTCTCATATGGAAAATACGAATTATACTCGTACAATCAAATAATTTTTTGAAATTTATCAAAAGCGATATTCTCTTATTAGCCGCATGCTAAGAGTTATTTGCAAAAATTTGGTTCTTATGGCATCCTTTTATATTCTGATAATTTCAGAGCTTATACATGTCTGGTAAATTTGTGTTTTATTTGAACTCTTTATTTTGTTTTAAGGGTAAACGGATTAATATTTCGTAATCGAGCTCCGCGCGATATAGATAAATTAAAAAAATATTTCATGCATTAAAATTGTTTTTAAAACCATAGACAATCAGTAAACTGAGATGAATTTTGCAAACAAATTCCATTTAGAAAAAAAACCTTATTTGGTGATCTAAAAATTTAAATTGCACGATTACAAATATGTTAGATTTGTGCTTTTTCAATGTTATACTTTTATTTGTTTATAAAAGAAGTACTAATTTCGTTAATTTGTCTTTCAGAAATATGTTGGATTAGTGGTTTTTTTAATATTATTCTTTTATTTGTTTCTAAAGGAAGTATTAATTTCGTTATGCAAAAATAGTCAGAAACAAATGCTGAAAAATGTTTGTTGCTTTATGTGCAAAATGTTTATTATTATTCTGTATTGAGACCGGAACGTGATAAGATAAACTTAAAATAAAATCATGCTTAAAAATTATTTTAGAAAATATCAGTCAATTAAGATACAGTTTTGAAACAAATTGCATTTGAAAGTAAATTTCTTTCCCTATGCGACAAAAATTGAAAATTTACGATGGTCAGAAGATTAAAAAATTGCAGTAGCGAAAATTTCAAGACCGAAATTTGATCGTGAAGTGTTGCCATTCGCAAACTGACGTCAGCGTTACGCACATATATGTTTTTTTTTCTTTATAATATACATACTTAATCAATAAAATATAATAAAGATCAGTTATTAGGAAGTGGTTAGGATTGAGGCTCTTATGCTTGGATTTCCGGAATGAAAACAGCAATTTTCACCTTCTCAAAATTTGCATACGCACTTCTGATATCCATATTCATCATTTTAAAAAAAATTGTACTTTGTTTGATTATTTTTAAATAATTTTAACTCAAAACTTGAAGTCACGATTGTCAGCAACAGCTTTTATGTGAACAGACGCACTCTTTACTTGAGATTCTAATCTCAATTCCGGAGAGTAAAAATTTAGATAATTTATATTTATTAGACGCATTTTTGTTAAAATGTTTCGTTTTATCTAAGAGAATCATCGTTTTCTTTAAAATATGACTTCATTTTCACTTAAATAAGCATTTCGCCTAGTGTCTAAAACTTAGTATCAGTACACATGCAAAAGGAAAAACAATATAGAAAATTCATGAGGAAAAATACGGGTTTTCAAAAGCAGCATGTCATTTTCCGTCATTATGCCCCTTATACAATATTCTGCTCCTAATGGGATTTTGCGCCCTTAAACCCTATACAACAATTTTTATGAAAAATTTTGAATTTTTATCAGAAAATAGCATGAATAATGTTAAAAATACCTCATTATTTCTCTCTTGTCTGCAATAATGAAAGCTATCTAATTTTCATCATTTTGAGGAAATTTCATAAAATGCTTTAAAATTGAAATATAAAAGTGGGGATATTTAAAAAAAAAAAACAGATAGTGCGATCACATCTACAAAGGAAGAGCTTTCAGTTAATATATATATACAGGGTGATTCATAAAAGATGGGCAGAACTTTAAGGGGTTATAGTACACTTAAAGACAAATAATATTAAATAGGAGACTAAGGGTCCCAGACGTATTCCCAAGGAGATAGGGGGCATTAAAGTTTAGGGTCCGAAATTTCAAATGATTATAAAACATGGAAAAATTGGTCGATTCGTTTGCGGTTTTTGCAAAAAATTTTCTTTATGCCAGTATTTTCTTGAAATAAAATTTTAAAGTTCAATTTCAAAAAATGCCGATAGGGGGCGCTTTAGACTTTGGAGTAACAAACAACTATTTTTTAACGTTATTTTTGGTATTTCTTTAAATGATTTCGAAAGCTTAGACTTAAACTTAAATTTTGATCTAAAAATCTGAGTCCTAACGAGTAGTTAAGTAGCGTAAACTGAAATTTGAAATTTGAAACCCTTCTCCCCCCAGAACAAAAATCAGTTATTCCCGATCTTTGTGTCGTAGATTAGGCTCTAACTACTGCCGCGTTTTGCTAAAATTATTCTTTATGTCAGTATTTTCTTGAAAATAAATTTTAAAGAAAATTTTCAAAAAATTCCGATAGAGGGCGCTTTAGACTTTGGAGTAACGAACAACTATTTTATACCGTTATTTTTTGTGTCTCATTAAATGCTTTCTAAAGCTTAGACTTAAATTTTCAGCCCAAAATCTGAATCGTTAGACGTGGTTAAGTTTCTGGGGAGAGGGGTTTGAAATTTCTACTCCTGAGCACAGTTCAGTTTACCATGTCCACACATTGTGTGCTGTGATACGAGGTAAAAAGACACAAATTAGGATTGTGTTACCAAAGCATATTTATTAACATGTAATTACAATAAATGTTCAAAATTGTGACCACCAGAGGTTATGCACGCAGAACAACGGCGAAGAATGGAACGGCGAACATTCGCGAAAACATCAGGCTTTTCGAGCACTTCCCCTACAGCGGCGGAAAGTCTGGCGACCAGTTCCTCGGGGGATTCAATGGGTGTCTCATACATAAGAGCATTCAATCGTCCCCAAAAAAAGAAATCGAGGGGTGAAAGATCTGGCGAGCGAGCAGGCCAAGCAACAGGACCACCTCGACCAATCCATCTGTTCGGAAATGTGATGTCCAGATAGTTGCGGACGTCTCGTACGTAATGGGCTGGCGCTCCATCGTGCTGGAACCACATGACCCGCCGGATGCGTGGAGGAACAACGTTTAACAGGTCTGGCAGCACATGTTGCAGGAATGTGAGGTATGTTTTACCGTTGAGGCGTTCAGGAAGAAGGTACGGTCCGATTAGGTGGTCTCCGAGGATTCCTGCCCAAACATTGATGGAAAAGCGTCTCTGATGAGCATGTGGATACGTAGCATTTGGATTGACATCCGCCCATACATGTGCATTGTGTGTGTTAAATGTACCTTCACGTGTGAAGGTACATTCATCGGTGAAAAGCACAGTTCGTACAAAATGTGGATTTAGCGCGTTCTGCTGCAGAAACCAGCGGGCGAATTCAATACGATTTGGATAATCCCCTGGAGACAGTTTCTGGACTCGTTGCACATGAAACGGGAGCAAATGTTCATCCTTCAGTACCCTCCAAGTCATGGACTGTGAGGTATGCACCTGCCTAGCCACTGTTCGTGTACTTGTACTTGGCTTCGCCGCTACTACATCCAGAATGGCTTCTGCAACAACTACTGATTCGTCCTTTTTTGCACGACCTGCATTCGACGGGGAAGCGAGAAATGATCCCGTCTCACACAACTGTCTGTGCAAGCGCTCGAAAGTTTTGCGGTTAGGCAACCGCCTGTTGGGAAATCGCTCTCCGTACATTCGTTGTGCCTCTGCACCATTTCCATCTGCCGCTCCGTAAATTAAATGCATCTCAGCCTTTTCCTTATTCGTGAAGGGCACCATCTTCCGATTCATTACTACAGCGACTTACACTTGACTCACTGTTCAGTGGTTTTTATGCCTGAATCGTGTCGAAATTTCGCATACGTGTTCTTCTTCTTCCCCATTTGACATTTGCATACTTTCTGTTTCCTTCTTCACCCGGTGACTAGCGTCAGGAATGGAGCTTTAACGTTTGCATGAGCGACGTTTCCAACTGTGCCAGTGCCTTTATGAGTGAATTCCGACTATGCAGTCCTTGACGAAAGTTGTATTTTTGCCTCGTATCACAGCACAGAATCGTTGGGCATGGTTAAGTAGTGCAAACTGAACTATGTTCAGAAGTTGAAATTTGAACCCCCTCCCCTCGCTACTGAACCACGCTCAGCGATTCAGATTTTGAGCTGAAAATTTAAGTTTAAGTCTAAGCTTTAGAAAGCATTTAATGAGACACAAAAAATAACGGTATAAAATAGTTGTTCGTTACTCCAAAGTCTAAAGCGCCCTCTATCGGAATTTTTTGAAAATTTTCTTTAAAATTTATTTTCAAGAAAATACTGACATAAAGAATAATTTTATCAAAACGCGGCAGTAGTTAGAGACTAATCTACGACACAAAGATCGGGAATAACTGATTTTTGTTCTGGGGGGAGAAGGGTTTCAAATTTCAAATTTCAGTTTACGCTACTTAACTACTCGTTAGGACTCAGATTTTTAGATCAAAATTTAAGTTTAAGTCTAAGCTTTCGAAATCATTTAAAGAAATACAAAAAATAACGTTAAAAAATAGTTGTTTGTTACTCCAAAGTCTAAAGCGCCCCCTATCGGCATTTTTTGAAATTGAACTTTAAAATTTTATTTCAAGAAAATACTGGCATAAAGAAAATTTTTTGCAAAAACCGCAAACGAATCGACCAATTTTTCCATGTTTTATAATCATTTGAAATTTCGGACCCTAAACTTTAATGCCCCCTATCTCCTTGGGAATACGTCTGGGACCCTTAGTCTCCTATTTAATATTATTTGTCTTTAAGTGTACTATAACCCCTTAAAGTTCTGCCCATCTTTTATGAATCACCCTGTATATATTAGTAAAATTGGTTCAGCAGAAAGATCAGGGCAAATGACTAAAGAACACATTTGTGTTTTAAATATATAGATTATGTAAAATTAGGAAAAATTAAATTAAGCAAACTGTGTTATTTTGATAAGAATAGCAATAAAATTTTATTATTCGAGAGAATTTTCGACAAAAACTTCAGGAATACGGTATTATTTTAAACCACGAATTATTTGTTTGCTCGGCGAAGCAAATCCATCCAGGCGAGAATCATCAATTTCTGTAATATAAATCGCAATTATTTGCATGCCACCTCTCTTTTATAAAGACACTCTAAATTTTTGTAAAACATTGCGTTTTATCAGTGTGTGATTTCGATTACAACATTTTCAAAAGTGAAGCATTTTCACCTGTGAAGAATTTCAAAGTAGCGGGGCTGTGAAAATGACGCACTTCTACAAAACGTAATTCAGGTTTAAGAATTAAAATACACGCTTTCTTATAAAATGACGTCATTTGCATCCGCTAAAGCAATTCACTTTTACAATTCAGTCTTAAACTTCGTCAGTAGAAAAGTCTACATATGACGTCATTATCACGGAATAACAGACAATATTCTTGACATAGCCCATATTTTAATTTCAACCTTTTTTTTCAGATTTTATGAGAAAATGGCAACAAAAAGATACAGTATCTCCTATTTTCGACTATTTTCTATTTACTTTCAATGGCTTTCAATAGAAATGAGGTACTTTTGTTGCCACGTTAAGAAAAATGGTATTAAAAACTACAAAAAAATTAATATCTCAAAAATAAATTGAGATACAGCTTTCAAACAAATTGCAATTAAAAGAGCATTTTTTCCTTATACGACGGTGTAAAAATTTAAAATGTGCGATGTTTAGAAGTTTAAAAATTTGCAGTAGAGAAAATTGCAAAACCAAAATTTTATTTCAAATTTCAAAGTGTTGCCATTCACAAAATGACGTATGCGTTACGCACATATATGTTTGTCCTTTATAATATAGATAATAATAGATAACACTTCAAAACCTTCCACTCCCAGTTAAAAAGAAGGTAAATTTTTAGACATGGTACGGAATTAAACAAGAATATTCCTATATTTTACAGTTTAGCTTAGATGTGTGCATCGGCCCAGCCCGTGGGCCAATTTTTCGCAACGCTGGGGTCGGACAAAGCCTTCTCAAGACTATAAAGCCAGACACGATTTCATTCCCCCACATATGTGACGTAACGACCCGGGGCTGGCGCCAATGCCGAGATTTTGAAACTTGTATCTGGTTGTTTAGAATTAAAATGTAACGTATGCACGTGTTGTTTACTTAACTAATAGAACATATTCTTTTGAAGGCAAGTTTTATTTTCAAATTAACTTCTTATATTTTATTAGTGCTAGCTCTATTTTTTGTGTTCAGAATATCTTTTATTTTTAACTTCTTTAAAATAAATTAACTATTAAATCCCAGTATCGTATTGTCAACAATCCCGTGTACGTGTTTCAAAACAAAACGATATTATTGTACTTCTGTTTCATTTCAAAAACAGCAGTAATTTAAAGTGTCAAAAATCACTAAATCGTATCGAGACTTATATCATTCCCTGTCTATCGTAATTTGCTAAAAATTGGTGCTTGAATGGTGTGAATCGGTGAATTATCACAAAAGTTATTAATTAATAAAGTTTTCATTGTTTAATTATATTCTTTATAAATATGTAAAAATAGCTTCATTTTAATATGTGCCAGAGTTGACAGCTCTGTTCGGGCCAACACATTTCTCCTTATAATTTGGAAGCTATACGGCCAATTCAGTTTGAAATTTTAATGTCCTATGCGACATATTTTTCTACCTCAACTATTATATTTTCAAGTGGAAATTTTAATTAGTTCTTTTAATTTAAACAAATTAATAAAAAAAAAACTTTAAAATTATTATTACTCAGAAATTTACCACTGAAAACTGATGAAATTTTGTATACAGTAAGTACAGCATAAATATTATTAGTTTAATCTTTACCTTTCTTGCTATTCAATAATTTCGATTAAAACTTCTGACTTTATTTACTCGGAAATACTGGCACCAGATAGCTGAAATTTATGTCAGACTGAGTTTCTTGGATACTAATCATGCTAAAACATTTTCAGCCAAAAGTCTTAATTACAAGCTTAATTATTATGTAATTTGTAACTTGTCACACCTTCCTATCTTTTTAATTTGTTCTGTTTTCTCTTATTAGAGTGACTTTTAATGATCGACTTTTATTAGAAAACACTGGTCGTGAGAATAGTATAACTCTGATTATTCTGTAGGCAGAATTGATTGGGCTTTAATTTGATACCAAAATTTATGTATTTTTATAGATATTTTCATACTTAAAAATTTAAATGTACTAGAAACTTTCATCATAATTTCTATGGATGCATAACATTGTTATCTTGTTTATTTCTTTTAAAGCCCGATCAATATACATACTAATTTATTGGTGTTTTTTAATCTTAAACTCTTAATAAAAATTCATTTTATAATATTTGTTACACAGCGCATGCTTATACATGACAATTACGGATATGGGAATGATGTGTCTGAATCTCTTTATTTTTACAATGACTGTAAACAATTTATCCCCCCCCCTTCCGAATTCTCAAAATTTTTGTGTGTTTTTATATAACTTTTAACGTTTAATTAAAAATAACAATAAATAAAGTTATTGTTACATAATTATAAATTTACTTTTCTGTGTAGTCAGGACCCGGCTTTGTTTATCTAGGTCCTCGGAGCAAGCACCATTCTGGGACCCCCCTTTTATCTATCGGTAGAAATTATTCGCGAATAATGCATAAGTGGTTAGTGCTAAACTTCATACGTATTGTATGCATGCATAAATTTCGTACCAGATACTATTTACATTTGTATACAGGGTATCACAAAAAGATGGTCACAACTTTATGAAAAAATATTAGTAGAATAATAGTAGAAAAAATCATGGATTTGTTGCAAAGGGGTATTTGTTTGCAAACTTTTATTTGTTTTTCTATTTATGTTATAAGGTGTCTAAAAAAATACCCCCAATTGGTCCATAATAAATGATTTCAACTTGACTCGTTATGAGGAAAACGTGTATGAAGAATTTCTTTTGAAAACAATGTAATACTAAGTTGTTATAATAAAATTTAAATCATTAGTTTTCTAATGATATATAGTACAAAGTCCAAAATCTTAATTCTTGAATATCTGAACAAAATAAATACATGTTAGGAATATTTCACTTCCAATTGATGAAAGTGTTTTCTTTCTTTCTTTTGTTCTCACCAGGTTTCAGTACACTTTTTAAAAACTGTATTGCTTGTACCTTGCATAATATCTTAAAATAATACAAAAATTAAGAAAATAATAATTTTCTGTTTCATGACCTTGTTTTGTTTTATTATGAGAGCTTTGTGTTTTTTCAATTTAATCGATTTTATGTGAAAATTACCCACTTCTGCTAAGTAAAGTTTACAGTAAGAAAAATTTATCTGTGTTGTTACCTAATTTCATGCACTCTGTAGTTTTACTATTTATTTATATTAAATTTATTATACTCCTTTGCACTATACTCCTCAAATCACTAAATATTTAATAAGATATTTATTGTATAATTTCAAGCCACAATGAATGATAAAAATAGCATACAACTTGAATTTGTTTTCATTTAACAATCATTTTTCATCCACTTTAATTTAATTTTAAATGTGGGTTTTGATTGACAGAATATTGGTATTTATTTATTTATTTTTGAAAATGAAATAATTGAAAGCAAAGTAATTCTCTCTATGTGTTTAAAACTACATATATATGTTTATATATATATTATATACATATTTGTAGATTTTGCTTATATATATTTATTAATGTCTTGTTTTAGAATATATAGAAAATAGATAATTGATATTTTTGTAAATTTCAAAGTAGAATAAATAATGAAAACTATTCACTAAATTAAATTTAATACTTCGATTTTTTTTTTTTTCATTAACCAATCATTTTTCTTTAATGTAACTTTAATTAAGTGCACATTTTGACTGACACGGTGATATTATTTCATAATTTTTGTTTTTGTGTTATCGTTATTATTATTGTTTCGAGTGATCGAAATTGATTAAAAAGCACTTAATTAGGGTCTTTAAACTATACGTTTTTATTTTTTTTCCCATATGTTGTGATAATAAGTTGGTATATAGAGGAAAGAATTAATATGTTTTAAATAACGCATGTGCTCTTCACGGCTGATCTAAGCCCCGCGTCGTGACGTCACGAAACCTCGTGTTTGGCTTGTAGTCTTGAGGCGGCTTTGGGTCGGACCGGGCCTAGGCATTGCTGTTTGCAGACCGGGCTGGGGCCTTTCTTTTTTCTAAAAGATTGCGCCGACCTTAACTTAATTTTTTTGTACCGATCCGGGACTGGCTTCATTCTTCCAAGGTTTGCAAGGGCCGACATTTTAAGTGCCGGGCTCGACCCACCCCGTACGAAAATTATTGTCTCGGCCTGGTCTGATCCGCACAAAAATCAGTAAAATTTGTCCCGGCTCAAAATTTTTTGTAAAAGATGTATAGATATTTAAATTGCCATTATTGTACAATTAAAATTTATTCTTTTTAAAGAATAGCAATTTCTAGGCAGTAAAATTAAAATACAATAAAACTTGTGAAAAAGAACCCACATATGATGGAATCCTGTCTTAAACTAAAAAATGCGTTGATACATGAAAAATGAATATAATATGTGAAGAAAAGTATATAATACATTTAAAACTGCTAAGAAGGAATCTTGTCTATAACGTATATATTTTTATTTCCTAAGCAATTTTGTCTAATGCGATTTTACTGTATAGTAGTTATCAGATTCTTAAACCTCCAATTCATAGAATTAACGATATTAATGTTAACTGAATCATTTACATACAGATAGAGATTTATTAAAAAAATAAATATCGCAGTACACGATCTTTTTAAAAAGGAAGATTATAAAAATGAAAAGAAAAAAGGATAAAGTAAGTATTTTTAGTCAGAACTCCTCGTACGAAACAATTTTTAATCCTATCGACGTAAAAATCCATGTTTTCCAGTTTTTAGTATCTAGATTTTAACATTTTTTGAGGGCTGGTAGGGCCGAACTTTTAAGTTTTCTACCGGGTCGGACCAGAAATTTTTTTCTACGGGATGAACACAGGGCCGTGCGAAGCGGGCAGTCGCCCCGGGCGCGGAACTTGAGGGGGCGCCAAATTTATACTACAAACCTCGTATTTTTCTTCTTTTTTGTAAAAAAAAAAAAAAAAAAATGTATACTTACATATTGGTAATTTTTTTTTCTCATTGAAAGTACGAACATTTTTCGTTTCAAAGTTATTGCATTCTCCTTTACCACACACCGAAATACAAATTTATGAATAAGGACTTTTTTCTTTTCAGAACTTGTTTCAGGTTTTTGTCTTTGTCTCTTATGTTAACTTTCTCTGTTCTGAATCTGTGCTTGTGACGAAAACATATACTATCAAAATAGCATGGGGTTTCTTTCTTGGAATATAAAAGGGTTCCAAACTGTACTGTCATATAATTTTTTTTTTTTTTTACACTCATTTTCTAGATCTCCTTTTCCAAAATATAAGTGCAATTTTCTTTTATGTTACTTAGTTTTTTGAAATTTCTGAATTAAAATTAAACTTAAAGTTTCAAAATAAACGCGAAATATGCATTCAATAGACCTTGTTTCTGTTTCTGCACTTTTCAATTTTGTGACACCTGTCACAAAGAAAAATTGGGAAGGGGGGGGGCGCCAAATTGAAACTTTGTCCCGGGCGCACTTTTCTCTTCGCACGCTGCTGGATGAACATTTAGGTTTTGTACCGTTCCGGTAGTTGATTATTTTTCTACGGGCTGCTCCAAACTTTTTTCTAGCCGACCTTTTTTTCTGTGGACGGGACTGGACAGGGTCTGCAAATTTCGGCTCGTAGAGACATCTAGTTTGGCTGTTTCCAGTTACCATCCAACAAAGTTTAATATAAAAGACTTCTTCTAGATAAAATCAAAACCAAAATAATTGAAGCTTACGCTCAAATATGTTCTGCGCGATAAATTTGATACGAAAATAGCATTGCGTCATCTTTACAATCAACCAACCAACCAATCTTACTTCCGAAAGTGAGTCAAGAGCCGAGTCAGTATGTCGACACTCCTCAATCAAGTGAGTCGACTCCTCAAAGTGAGTGGAACTGCCCATCCCTAATGCAGATGCTCTTTAATCCGTAAGGGATAGTAATTTTGAACTATAATGAAATTATCGTCGATGAAGACGATATTACTTGAATGTGATGATGTTAAGGCGCTTTAAATAGACATGGATTTAATTTATATAAAACATAATTTAAAAATTAATCTGGTGTGAGTTTATAAAATTTACTCATATTTTATTCATTTGTTTTCTTTCTGTTTTTCTATTTAAAGTTTTCTTACTATGTTTCAAAGCTGCAAGTCACCGACTTTTTGTATACCAGTATTTTAATACAGAAAATATTATTTTATTACATAGGAATATTCTCTCGATATCACAGTACTACATTTTCCCTGAGATAACACTGATATGCAGCAAACAATCGGAGACTTGGCAACTCTAGTTTAAGTGGAATTTTTTATTTCTGAACATAGTTCAATTTTATTTTTTTATTTTTTACTTCTGTGATAACACATTGCCGATGGGCAATTTTTATCAAATCTGAATTTTAAAACAGCAGAAGCTCATCCCTGTGCTGAAAGTCTTTTGTAAATTGGTGTTCTAGATAGGTTTCCAAAGTTTATGCATCGGTAAATATCTTTCAATGTACGAATTCAATATAAAATGTCTCACAATCTAAAAGAATGTGGACAACATGATATAAATGCATTTTCTGTAAGGTAGAAGTCACGCCCTTAATCAATGATGTTTTTTGAATGAAAACGATCATTCTTGTTTACCGTCGTGAATGTGTTCAAAAAGGCCCTATATGTTGAAATATAACTTGGTTGTAAATTTCCAACTGCGCGAAAAATGTCCGGACCAGGATTCGAACCAGGGATCTCCTGGCTGAAGCCGCCAGTGCTCTGCCATCTGAGCTATCCCGCACGCATAGCTGCCAACTTGTATGGATTTTTGCTACCACTAAAATTTAATAGAAAATTTTGCCTAATTCAATCGCCGAATTGCCGTGAATTTTGATAATTAAATAAGGCAGAAATTACTGTTAAATTTTAGTGATAGCAAAAATCCGTACAAGTTGGCAGCTATGCGAACGAATCCGGTGGAACTTTTTCACCCAGCTAACCTTAATGATTATTCATTGCAGAGCGCTGGCGGCTTCAGCCAGGAGATCTCTGGTTCGAATCCTGGTCCGGACATTTTTCGACCAGTTGGAAATTTACATCTAATATGATTTATTTACCAATTAGAACAATTGTGTTAAAATTAATCTAGTATAACTTGGTATTGTTAGAAAATGGTTTCTACGATATTTTTTCAAAAACAACTTTGGTGCTACATCTTTTAATGAAAGATCAACATTGTTAGTAACAGTGATGAAAAGCAAGAAAGCATTCCACCACCAAAAACGAGAGAGTTTCAGACTCCGACGATATTACCTATGGAAAACCAATCTGATTTAAAAGATGAAATTTACGATTGTGCCGCAAAATAAGAAAATCATGTGGTAAAAGACTATTTGATATACATACGCTATAAAAAAAAAGTAATAAAATACTTAAACTTAGCTCGTATACGAGTAAACACAGTAATTTCTTTTCATATTTTCTTTATCCTCATTAATTAATTATTTTGCATTAACAATATAGTCAAAAGAATACGTAACAGAAGCTTAAATAATGTAAACACTGTAATTTCTTTCCCTATGTTGTTCGCCCGAGTAATTAATTATAGTGCGTAAATAATGTTGTCATAAATTTACACTTTTGATAAAATTTCTTAATTGAAGAAAATTTGGTTGCCCTTAGCATACAATTGTAACAGTTTTGTTTTCTTTCAAAAACTATACTCAATTAGTTCAATACAAGGAATTACTTTTACAGCATTAAAACATTTACATTGTTTATTGCGGACTTCGGTTAGTGCAGACGAAAAATATCGGTCATTTATAGTCTGCATTTACAAGAGTTCACTGTATTCTTTATTTTAAACATTTTAATATGCGACCTAGAGAACAATAATGTCAGAACTTTTGTGTTAGAATATGTTCCTACTTTGAATCATGTAGGCTTTTATTTACTGTACCAGGAAAACATCACTTGTAGGCGGAGCTAAATTGTCAGAATATTTTTAAGAAGATGAACAATATCTGAATATCTATATATCTATCTACTATATATATATTAATGTGTTTGTTAGAATTATATCAAGAATAGTCCCATAGGTGGTGACGTAAGGAGCTGGTATCCACTTCCTCAAGACAGAGATGATAAATAATTAAGACACCGAAGAAATATCGTGCAGGACTAAAAATCGGATTTGCCGTGTTTCGAAAGTGGGATGCAACAAACAAACTCAGAAATACCTAGTCTGTACACACACACATATATATATATATATACACACATAATGTTTTATGTATTCACACCCTTTCTTATTGGAGTTTTGTATAAAAGAAGTGTATATTTATCGGTTGAGTCAAATAATGTTTTTACAGTGATTCAGTTTTGGATATTGATTTCGAAAATACAGTTAATTCAAATAAAGTCTTAGGTCTATTGCATAGATTATACAAACAGTAATAAAACAATTCCTTATTTCATTTATGTCGCTAAAAAAAACGGTTGATTGGAAAATTTCTTCACATACTAAAATTATGACCCAATTTTCTCAGAACTTTTCTCAGTCCAACTAGAATTATCTATTTACTAACTATATACAGTAATGAATAACAATAATAATAAAAATATCGCACCACTTGTTGATTTTTAATCACCGGATTGTCGCTGTGAGGTGAGAGATATGGGAAATACGATACAATTCCCGGTCTATATTCTTTCCGAAAATGAATGGTTTTTTTCTTTAAACAGAGGCACTTTATCTATTAAAAATTATACCAACTTTTTTTCTTCAAATAGTAACACCTACTTTTCACTATTTGAGTTCCTTCGATCAAAGCAGTATTTAAAAGTGTAGAGTTTATATACTATTTCTTAAATCTTTAAAGAAAGAATTATAAAGGATTACAATTTGAAGATGCTAATCTTAATAGTACATGAAAAACTGCAATTTATATCCTCCCAGAATGTAAAAAATATTTCTATCCCAAAGTGTTTCTTTTTTAATAAGATACACTAGTAGGTTCAAAAGTATTCAAGGCATTTTTTTCAGTTCAAAAGTTTTTAATTAAAAAAATTCAGTAATTTATGTACTTTTATTTATAACGAAGATAACACATTTTAACCGATATTAACACCTTAACCTACGATTTAATCTCAACAGCTCCATGGTTTGGCAAATCCATAGCTACCACTAAAATGTAATAGAGATTTTTGCTTTGTTTAATCATGGAATTTTGATAATTAAATCAAACTACCGGGTGTCCCAAAAAGGACTGACTGATTTTAAAATTCAATAACTTGCAAACGGTGACAGATATTTAAAAAATTCTTGCAGGAGGGTTATGCATAAGGTCAAAAGTTTTATTACAGTGATTTTCAATTTTAGTTCGAATTACAAACAATAGATGGCGCTGCGATCAATAGACGCTGAATTCAGGCTCGATTTTTGGTACTTCGTGGCCCGGATAATACATTTCCATCTCCTTTTTCAGCATGGAACAAGAGAAAGGACCAGAAATCGAGCCTGTATTTAGCGACTATTGCTTACAGCGCCATCTATTGTTTGTAATTCGAACTAAAATCGAAAATCACTGTAATAAAACTTTTGACTTTATGCATAACCCTCCTGCAAGAATTTTTTAAATATCTGTCACCGTTTGCAAGTTATTGAATTTTAAAATCAGTCAGTCCTTTTTGGGACACCCGGTATATTTACTGTGAAATTTTAGTGGTAAAAAGAATTTACATTTGGCTCGATCATCGTACGCGGGCTATGCCCGTCATTGTAGGTTAAGGAGTTAAACGAGTGCGAAATGCTACATAATAAACACATTTTATTAATAAATGTATAATAAATAACAAAATAAGTAAAACTTTAAATTGGCTTGATGAGGTGACGAAGTATGAAACACGCTTGATTGCTGGCGTGGCATCCTAAACTTAATCACGTGCCACATAATTGAATGTGATAATGTTGTTAAAAATTCATTGTGTGTCAGAATACATTATCAATTCCTACTAATATTGAACAATATCTTTTCAACTATTGAACTATACATTTTTTTTCTTTCTTCAAGCATTGTAGCTCCGCCTACCGATTTTATTAGACCAAAGAATAAATAGAGGGTTTACAATATTATGCACTTCGACTTCGAAGATGCTTTTGTCGAGGCGCCTGTGGACAACTACACACATCCCCGGTTAGTGACAGCTGATGAAAGACTGGAGAGCAATCTAAAAACCTGACTGGTAGCAATAGCAGGGGGAGAGGGCAGTAAAAAAGAAAAGAAAAGAAAAAAAACTTGAATGTGAAAAAATGAACTACTGGAAATGAAAAAAAAATAATAATAATATTTACCTAACGGAAATCCATTACATCTATTTTCTTCTTTTTCAAAACATTGTAGCTCCGCCTACCGATTTTATCAGTCCAAAGAATAAATAAAGGCTTAAAAAAATTATGCCTGGAAGAGAAGATTATGGTAGGGGAGTACACAGTGAGACATGGTACACTGTGAGACAGCAACCATTTTGACATATAGTTATAACTTTTTCTCCTAGTTGGAACACACACTGAACCACCTCATCTTATGCAACACGTGGATGTAGTTTCGGCACTTCGGTTACTCGTCCAACAAAATAGTAAGTAATTATTTATTTTACAGGGGTTATAGTTACATAAACGTCCATTTTAGACTTTATTTATTTCATTATGGCATATATTTACTTAACCAATATTTACTTAACCAAATATCTAATGATAAACTATGTCGACAAAACGACACAGGCATTCAAAGCTATGAAACTGATGATGAAACAGATGTGGCATCCATTTTGTTACAACGTAACGAAAATACACAGTAAGACACACAGTTGTGGTACACAGTGAGACGTGCCTCATTGTGTATCTACTATGCGGTTCTGACGTAAAAAAAGTTATTTATTAATAAAAGAAGGGGTTTTTTTTCTCTCTCCCTATCTCTGCGTGTGTGGGAGCGTGCGATGGTTAGTGAAATCCACTAAACGTAAGAGGCTGAAAGTTTGCATGAAGGTACCCCAATGTCTGCCATTGTCCGACCGAGGCTCATATTTTTAAAAAATTTTTAATCTAGAAATATTAATTAGAAGTCATAAACTGCAGAAAATTATTGATAGAGTATAAAAATGTATGATTTATGAAAATATATACATTGTCTCGCTGTGTACCACTTGTGGTACACAGTGAGACAATTTTCGATACTCCTTTATGCTGCTTCTGTGCTTTTAAAAATAACTTTTTTAAAACCATTTATACATTAATGTGTAGCGTATTTGTGTAGCTTAAAGTTGTTGCAAACAATTTTTCAAAAGAATAAAAATCGTTGCCATTTGTTAAGTAATAATAATATTCGTCTCACTGTGTACTACCCTCCCCTATATATATATTTTAATTTTTTTAGAAAGTTTGGTATTTTGAACTTATATATTAAAAAATATATTTAGAAACTATAAAATAAATGAAAAGATGGTGGCTGGTTCCAGAATTAAAGAAGCGAATTCCGTCTACAAAACATTTGTGCTGATCTAGATTCCGTGTAAACTTACTTGCGCTCAAAATAAATTAAAACAGGATGGATTTTCATTAGTTGGCGACTTGTCAAAACTGTCTGATGGCGAATTTCCAAAGCGTTACATGAATAAACAAGATTTAGCAATGTTCGTAGATATTGTTCATATCTGCATCATTTAACTGAATATAAAAGAAATGCTGAAAAAAATCATTTTCCCAAATTATATTAACTTTACTTGGAAAATCTAAATTCGTAATTTCCCTGTTGTAGCTAACTGTTCTCAACGTTAAACTTAAGTGTTGTCTTTATTGGCTAATCATGCGTATGTAATGTCTACAGAAAGGCTATTAAATTAAAATATTTAACCTTATTTTATTACATTATTACTTAAATATTAAATTAAAGAATTCTATGTAAATAGTTTTCAGTTTATTACCCACACTTCTTAGAATTTCTAAGGAGTCTAGCACAACTTTTTCGGATTAAAAAATTTCTTCTTAAAATTTAAATCGAAAATTCGTAATCCCCTTGTTGGACAGCAGAATTTCTAATATTTTCCCGCTATTAAATAAGGGGAAAGATCCTGGTAATTTTTTGTTGTAAAACAGTACGCACCCTCAGTGTTAAATTCAGATATTTTTCTTTGAGGGGAGGAATTTCTGCAGCTCCTGGGGAGGGACGCGGCAAAGTTCCGTTGGGAAATTCCATTTCTAGATCATTAATAAGCAAAATATCATCTCGTGGGACAACTCCATGTGCCAGGGAAAGAGAATGACCCCTCCCTTCCCCAGGCCACCTCCTGAATACAACCCTCTGATTTTCTTACGACTATAACAGTAAACACAAATATTCTTAAACGGTGTTCCACGTAACAGTGATGTGCCATTCGACGATCTGTGATGAAAATTTAAGTTGAATAATTATTTTAAATAATTAAACAGAAGTATCGAGACTTTCACATACAACATTTCATATAATGAACGAACTTTGAAATGAGATTTGGAGTCATACACTTGCATTATTTGGAAGGTTATACCTCTCTGTTTGTGTATTCTTAATAAAGGTATGCGAGGAGTTCGTGAAAATAGTCTTACGCCATGAGATAAATTAAAATCTTTCAGATAAAAATCTTGTCTCCTGAAGAAAAAGGATTACAATATAAAACTAGTCGTTGGGGGTCATCTTAATACTTACCGATCATGGATATGCATAATATTAAATATGAAAATAAAACAAGTGTAAATTATTTATAAAAGGTTTGACGACGTCATAAACTTTAAATGCTCTATTACTGAATTGTGTAAAAGAAACATCCTTATAACTTTAAAAATGATAACTATATTAACTAACACTTTACTGCGTCGGATTAAGCGTCTCATTTCCAATTAAAATATATCTTTGAATTGAAATTTGAATGAAATACAGTGTCATGAAAAATCGAAGAGTGTGGAAAATAGGATTACAAATATCGCGGCAACTAATTATCCGATCGACTTCATTCTTTTTGTAAAATTTATGTTTTTTCATCGTCTTTTATATTCACTCCTTAAAATAAACAATTTCGGAAAATTTTACGTACCTTTTATCAGAACGAACATTTCGAGAGTCCAAAAGAAAATAATTACGGATAATCGAGGTTACTGCAATTCAATAGGCTTCTTCTCATTATTGCATACTAAGTACATACCAAATTTCAAGTCTCTATCTCAATTTATTCGGGAGATAGAGCGTTTACAAACACACACACACAGACGGACGGAATTTTTTTCCTTCTAAATATATGTTTTTCGGAATCTCCAGTGTCTGAAACGTGTAAATCCTTCAACATTTTTTTTCGATTTTTAAAACGATTACAAGACTTACCCTATACTACGCATGATGGGTAAGTAATACATCAGAAATGATCGTTGGAAAATTAATTAAGAATATACCTATCCGAAAATGATATCTTACTGAGAAAATATTCTAGCTCCAGAAACCATTTTCTGGAGTTCCATTACCTGAGATTTATTCTGTTGAGTTGAACCAAGTTTCAGACCAGTTGCTATAATCATTAAGGTTAGCTGGGTGAGAAAGTTCCATCAGATTCGTCCGGGATAGCTCAGATGGCAGAGCACTGGCGGCTTCAGCCAGTATATCCCTAGTTCGAATCCTGGGGCTCTACCACAAGCGCATCGAGTTCCTTCCGAAGCGAGAAGAACCCGAGGTCGAATTTACATGTTTCCCGAAAATTTTTTCCGATACACAGATTAAGTGCTACCACGAAGAGCACGGCAATAGCTCACGGATTCTAGATTCCTTTCAAGTAGGCATCGGAAAAAACTAGATTGACCACTTCAGTTACGAGACAATTCTCACTGACCTTCCCTCTTTTTCTCCCGTTTGAAAAGAAAACAAATGTTTAATTTTGCTTTCTGTGTTTATTAAAAATGCCATCTACACACACCTAATTAAGATATTTCCATAATCTTTTTTTTTAACGAATGTGAAATATACAGATTTTTAGCTGTTAAAAGCTCAAAATCATACGACCGGTAGATCTTTAGAAAATGATAAATAAAAATGAAATTAGCTTTTTTTGACTAAGCGGGAGCTTTTCTTTAAAAATTAATAAAAAAATAACAAATTACTCTAGAGATATTTAATAACTTTAATAAGAAAGGCCTTATTCTAAACTTTAAAATGATATGAAAATAAATTTTTTGTGAGTTTTTGTTAAGTAAATATTAGCATAAATACCCAAAAATTTCAAGAAATTCTGCTTAAATACAAAATAAACGGGAAAATATTTAAGCTTTGAAACTCATTTTAAACACTAATAATAAATGTACTTTGAAAATATTGCATGCAGTTTTTGGTAGATTTAGATTGATGCAGTATGGAGTCTGTGTTTGTAATGAAAATTCAACGCAAAATTAGAAAAATAAATTCTAATGTGAATTAAAAAAATAATAATTGCAGTACATATCAAAATATAGTTTAACAAAATATCGTGTGTAAGTTTATTAATTTCCTTTAAATAAACAGTGTGTTATGCTGAGAAAACTCTAATTATACAATCAATAGTTGTCGCATAAGAAAATTAGCAGAGAAAACATGCTGTGCTTACTAAAAAATAATTGACTAGATATTTTTGCTAAAACTTCTTTATAGTAAATATAACATTTCTGAAAATACCGAAGCCCATGTGTGCACTATCATTGTTTACCCAAATAAATCAAATATTCAAAATTTCCAAATATTTATTTATATAGATTATTAAATGTTATATCAGTTTTAAGATTTGTTATTTGTTGCTTAAATAACAAAATACTTTAGTAAATAGATAGAGAATTTCTTTTTAGAACAAGATAAAAATATTAAATTTAAAATTTTTGCGAAAAAAGAAAAAAAAAAAAAAAAGAAAAGAAAAGAAAAGAAAAAAGAAGTAAATATCTTCGGAAAGTATTGCAGGATTTTGAATACTTTAAGATACTACATTTTTTATACTTCATATTTCATTGGATATAAAATAAATTGTAAAGTTTCTAATAACATAAAAAAAGCAACTTATTTCATAGTAACTTTACAGTAAATTTAGAAAAGATAAAAAATATATTATTTGAAGATGATGTGAATCAGTCTTCTTAGATTTTTATTTTTTTGTCTCCGTCTTTAATTTATATATAAAACTAATCTTTCAAAATATAAGTTAAATATTACTCAATCTACACACACACACACACACACACACACACACACACACACACAAAGAAAAAAAAAGAGGACTCTCTGGCGATCTTAATATTAAGCTTTATTTAATATCGAAACTTCTTTTTTTTTTTTTTTTTTTTTTTTTTTGTTAATTTGAGCAATAATTATTTTATATTCCGAAAAAATAGTTTTATAATCAAAGGCAGAAAAAAAATGAAAAGTGAAGAAGACTGATTCACATCATCTTCAAACAGTATATATATATATATTTTATTTTGTTTGAAAGTTTTCGAAATTTATTGTAAAAAAGTTACGAGGAAATACGTTGTTTTTTGATGACCTTAGAAACGCTACAATTTATTTAAATTCCATAATAAAATATGCCGTTCAAAAACATGCAAAACTTTCCTAAGATTTTTTTCTTTCCGAAAACTTTTTGATTGAATATTTTGATTTTGTACTAATCGGAAATTCTCATTGGATGTTATTAAAAGATTTTATATATTTATATATAGATATATATATTATACAACAAGTCATTAAAATTGATACAGCAAGCATTTAATAATAATTTTAAAAAAAGAAAAGGAAACTCTTTTGGAAATTTTGGATAATTATTTTGTTTGAGTAAACAAAGATAGAGCGCACATGGGCTTAAATATTAGCATAAATGTTATATTTAGTATACAGAAGTTTTAGTAAAAGTATATGGTCAATTATTTTTGGGGCATATGCAGCGCTTGGTCACACTGCTAATTATTTCTGCAAGAACTATGATATAATTAGCTTTCTTGGTATTGCGCGTTGTTTATTTAAAGCAGATTAATAAGATTGTGCGTGACGATTTGTTAGACTATGTTTTAATAAGCATTTCAATTACTTTTTTTCAAATTAGTATTAGTTTTTGTTATTTTAAGTTAACATTTCATTTTAAAAAGATAGCGTATCACAAAGAAAAATCAATCTAAATCTACAAAAGATTGTTTGCAGTATTTGCAAAAAAAAAAAAAAAAAAAAAAAAAAAAAAACGCTTATTATTAGTGCTAAAAATTAGTTTCGAAACTTATAATATTTTCCCAGTTATTTTATATTTAAGTAGAATTTCTTGAAATTTTGGCGTATTTATACCCATATTTGCTTAAGAAGAACTTATAAAACTTTTCTTTTTATACCATTTAAAAATCTAGAATAAGATCTTTCTTATGATACTAATTAAATATTTGTAGGTTAACATGTTAACTTTTTATTAATTTTCAAAGAAAAACCCTTGCTTGGTTAAAAAAACAAATTTCATTTTTATTTTCCATTTTATAAATAACTATCCGTCATATCACTTTGAGATTTTGACAACTGAAAATCTGAACATTTCACTCTCGTTTTAAAAAAAGATTATGAAAATATCTTAATTAGGCATGTGTCGATGGTATTTTTACTAAACAGAGAAAACAATATCAACCGCTTTAAAATCTCTCCCCAAAGACGCACTTCCGACAATATATGCTTTTCTCACTCCCTTCAATGGGGTCGGAAGTTTTCGTTGAGATCTCGATGACAGTAATCCGATGGAAGACGTTCTCGATTGTGTCGTGGTAGCATTTATCACAGGGTCATCGGAATGCAACGTCACATCGGGAAATGCAGAAGATTTTACGAGAAAGGGGAGAATTCGATCTGTTCGTGGTAGGCCTCCTGGTCCGGACATTTTTCGCCCAGTTGGAAATTTACATCTGATATGATTTATTTACCAATTAGAATAATTGTGTTAAAATTAATCTTGTGTAATTTCGTATCCAGCGTTTTCTGGAGTTCGATTACCTGAGATTTATTCTGTTGAGTTGAACCAGGTTTCAGACCAGTTGCTATAATCATTAAGGTTAGCCGGGTGAGAAAGTTCCACCAGATTCGTCCGGGATAGCTCAGATGGCAGAGCACTGGCGGCTTCAGCCAGGAGATCCCTGGTTCGAATCCTGGTCCGGGCATTTTTCGCCCAGTTGGAAATTTACATCTGATATGATTTATTTACCAATTAGAATAATTGTGTTAAAATTAATCTAGTGCACCTTATTTTTGCTAAATTTTATCTCACAAACAGCACAGCTTTCCTCTGAAAAATTAACATGATAAATTCGTCTAATTTTGTGTTTTTGCTTCCCCATCAAGATAAAACTCGATGCTAAAAATAGTTATTTTCATAATTTTTGTAGAAGTCATTACCAACTTAGTTACTCAATTAAATTTTTGTTTCCAAATGGTGTTTTCCCTCTATATTTTACGGAGAAATTCATGACTGGGAAGTAGGAACGGTGGATTGTTAGTGAACAAATTTTTTCATCGGCTTTCTACGAAGGGGGAAAAATGTTTTTATGAAAATTCGGAAAGTCTGAAATTTTTTTTAAACTTTTATTCAATTTTCTCTTGAAAAATTTCTTTTGTTTATGTTTGACATTGTATATTAGAAAACTATTAACAAAGAGTAGGGAATTATTCATATTACATAGGAAAATAAACCCATTACCACTGGTTATTTATTCACTATTTACCGATATATAAAGTAGCGGCTCTTATATTATGTTACTAATATAGATGACGCTTGTGATTTTGGGTATTTTCAACTGAAACTAAGAAAATTAAAGTTGGTTTCATTAACGTAGGAGGGCGTTTCTACATTCAAGGTCGGTGTTTAGAGAGAAATCTACAGTACGGATGTAGATAACATTTGTTACATAAAAATGTATACTTAACCCTTTATCTACTGCATTATGATCTACTGCAATTTTTTTCATGTAATATTTTTTTTCAATTACTACAATGAAAATTAAAGGATAAACATAAAAAAAATACTCACCGTGAGAAATTTAATTATTTGGAGGTAGTTAATTAAAGTGGTACTTTAAAGTACGTCAGTACACTAAGACTAAAATATCGTAACAGAAAACCCACAAGGTATTTCAAATGGCACCAGAAAATATTTTCGATTTTTTAAGTATGTGAAATAAGTAAGTAAACTTAAGTTTTTTTTCTTATTTACAAATAAATCGTTGGGCAAATTCCAGTGCAAATCATTTATATCAACACTTTAGAATTGAAAATGCTTTGCACCTAAAAGGGCTAAAAAAATCTATATTCCAGGAACAGCATGTTCTCTCGCATCTCCACATATGCAATATATGAATTTATATATATGCCATTTCTAGCATAGCAAAAACGAGCCGCTGCCGCAACTTTTTCGATTTCCTATAAAAAAAATAATAATAATGAAACAGAAAAGAAATACCAGCAAAATCATTACTACACATTTTAGTAATTACCCCAGATAGCAATTTTAATTTGCAGAAAATTTTCAGCAATCTTACTTTGCAGACTTTCAAAGTTGCAGCAAGCTCAGCATGACAAGTCTGAAAGTTCATAACAAGACTGCAACAAGATTATGCAAACTCCGAAGTCACCATACTTTGAACTTGCAGCTAACTTGTCGTGCAAGTTGCAGTCTTCTTGCATCAAGCTTACTGCAAACTCATAGCAACCTAGTAATATTGCGATGTCACATTATTTGCAAACGCATTGTAAACTTGCAATCTTGTCATGTCAGAACATCTGCAAACTCGGAATCTTGTCATGACAAGTTCACGACAAGCATAGCTGCAAATATGCAGTAATTTCATTGAAATGTTGTTAATTCCCTGAATTTTGCGTTTACAGGTAAAATAGAATTTTTTTTAGACAGCAGATGTGCATTCATCAAAATTTGAGAAGAATTTCGTTTTGATGCTAAAAATGAAAATCCGATGAGTACTAAAGGAATAAAGTTGTTTTACCATGTTCTGTAGGCAAAAAGGGTCATTTTTAGCTCAGGGAAGAGGGTAACTCAAAAGAATTTTAAGTAGGTAAAAGGGGATATTATTTATTATGTATTTTCTAATTCCGAATCAGGTGAAATCATCAGCAAGTCAATACGATAATTTCTTACAAAGTTACGCAGGTTTTATGAACACAAAGCCAAAAATTATACTTTTGCAGGTAAAATAGGATGTGTACAGTAACAACTATTCACGAAAGCTTGAAACAAACTTCGTTTTGGCACTAGAAATTAAGACCCGGTGTGTCCCCAAATGTAAAGTTGTTTTGCCGTGTTTTGGGGGAGGGGGGGATGGACATTTTAGCTCGAGAGGGGCAAAATTCAACTTTTTTTAAATAGAGCAAGTAGGATATCGTTTCGTATGTATCTTTTAATTCCGATTTGAATAACATTATCCGCAAGTCGAAACGATCATTTGTAAGACAGTTACTGCAGTTTTATCAATACAAAATGGAAAATTATACTTTATTTTTGAGCATACTTTTGTCATATTTATTTTAGGTTCAAAACAAGTTCTTTATATCATTTTAAGTCATCTCAAAATTATTAAATGTCCTCAAAATAGCAATAAATAAAATCAGGATAGTTTTGAGTTCACTTCAAAGTCATTAAATTTACCAAAATCCACTACTTATAACCTGCCGTAACTTTGTAAATAATGATCGTATTAGCTTGCGTGCGGTATCATTTGATTCAGAATGAAAAAATTCATAACAAACGATACCGCCTTTGACCTTTTAAAAATAAGTTCAAGTCTCCTCCCCCCCCCCCTCCTCCCAAAAAACTTGATGAAAGAACTTCATTTTTTAAGGGACTCATCGGATCTTTATTTCTAGTGCCAAAGTTCTTAACAAATTTTTGTGATTGGCTATCAGTTGCTGCTGTAAAAACTTACTTTACCTGCACTAAAGTATAATTTTCGACTTTACATTCATAAAACTTAACGAAACTATGTAACAAATGATCGTATTGATTTGCAAATTGCATATCATTCGATTAAAAAACATAATAAACGATACCCGTCTCTTGACCTACTTAAAAAATTTTCCGCTTTCCCCTCCCGCTCCCTGAGTTAGAAATGCTCCCAAAACATGGTAAAAGAACCTTATTTTTTGATGACTCATCGGATCTTCATTTTTAGTGTTAAAACGAAGTTCTTCCCAAATTTTCGCGAATGGCCATCAGTTGTATATTATTCAATTTTTGGTATATATGAGGTGCATTTAAGTTCTAAGGCCTCCGATTTTTTTTCTAACTAACTACTCACCCGAAAACTATGAAACTGGTGTTACTTCTAGATGTAATCTCCCTGCAGACATACGCATTTTTCACAACGTCGATGCCATGATTCCATGGCCACGGCGAAGGCTTCTTTAGGAGTCTGTTTTGACCACTGGAAAATCGCTGAAGCAATAGCAGCACGGCTGGTGAATGTGCGGCCACGGAGAGTGTCTTTCATTATTGGAAACAGCCAAAAGTCACTAGGAGCCAGGTCAGGTGAGTAGGGAGCATGAGAAATCACTTCAAAGTTGTTTTCGCGAAGAAACTGTTACGTAACGTTAACCCAATGTGCGGGTAAAACAGCACGATTTGCTTCAGCGATTTTCCAGTGGTCAAAAGAGACTCCTAAAGAAGCCTTCGCAGCGGCCATGGGATCATGGCGTCGAAGTTGTGAAAAATGTGTACGTCTGCAGGGAGATTACGTCGAGAAGTAACACCAGTTTCATAGTTTTCGGGTGAGTAGTTACTTAGAAAAAAAATCGGAGGCCTTAGAACTTGAATGCACCTCGTATATTTTACCTGTACGCTAATAGTCGTAGTTTTCATTGTTGTGCGTGTTTTGTGCAGGATTCTATATAATCGGAGGTTTGTCAAATGCTCGACATTTTTATGCTATATAGACTGAGTAGACAAGGACTTATAGTTTAAAGTAGATTCCAAATCACCACAAATACTCTACCACACCTAGGAATTAAATCCGACATAGTTGAATGGAAGGCCACGGTGTTAACCATTCAATTACCTGGTAGGTAATCCCCAATAACTTCCAATAATGTACTTTAATTTGCTTAGGAGATTTATTAGGCACACCAATTCTCAATTAACTGCATATACTTCTAGTTCTTAGAAAGTAATTGAAAACATTATCTAAAAACAAGTAGTCCATTTACATAACCAATTCAAAGCAAACTGTATTATATGTCTAATTTGATTAATAATTTATTATATCAGAGTATATTAGCTCTTAAATTTCTATTTTTCCTAATAAATTTCACGCAATTAGGAAATAAATTTAGTTTAGACATAACTATCATATCATAATGTGATATGATAGTATCATATCCTATCATATCAAGACATAGCTGCCAATCAAGAAATTCTAATTTCTTGCAAAACTAGCCATTCCTGGCGAGTCGTTTGGTTCTCCCTAAAATATATGGTAATTATAGCATGTTATAATTTATTTTACTTGCTTAAGCATTCGCCAAATCGGAAGATTCTGATAGAGAAATAAAGAAATCTGTATTTTTATGTTAACCGGGTGCAGGTGATAAATCGCCAAATATCCAAAATCGCATCGTATTTTTTTTTCTATTTCATTAAAAATATAATCCTTTCACTTATTTTATTTAAAATACATAACTTTAATCTAAAATACTTAATTTTCACTTAATTTTTATAAAACAGTAAAACAATAAATAATACCATAAACCAAGCCATTAAATTTCAACATCGAAGCACTGTTTTTTGTTTACTAAGCGAACAATAAAAAATGCTGCAGGCAGTGTTAAAAAAAAATGCTATAGGCGAGATTTGCGCCCGGCTAACATTCCACTTTAAACAAAACTATATGAATATAAACACAACCCCCAATCTCAATTCATATATAATTTTATTAAAGAAAATATAATTTATTTTAATTTCTTTATGGCCAAAGTGGAATATATTGCTAAAACACTGAAACTTCTCGGAAAAGAAAAAACTCATTTAAAAATTAAAATTGCCTTATTCTCAAATCTGAATAAATATAAAACCACAACAACAAAATATTTGAAAAGTTTGAAGAATTTAAAAAGAACAAAGTTAGAATAAAACAGTACAGGCTATAACATAATTACAGTTTATTTTCACACAGTTACAGATAATAGTTCGCACAGTTCACAGTCAACACAGTATACAACAAATATATATACAACATAATAACAATAATAACAAAGTATAGTATTTACCAAATTAACATTATGCAACATTCTTCTCTATAATTGTTTCCTGTCTTTGAATCCTAAAATAGAGAAACAAAAGAGTGCATTTAAAGAAATTACAAGTTAAATTTTTACAATATTTCAAATGAAAATCAAATTTCAAAGTAATTGCTTAAGAGGTGCAAAGGCCAACTTAGTGAAAAAGTTTCCATGCCGGGACTCGAACCCGGGCCATCAGTATAGCGCACTGACGTTCAACCGACTAAACCACATGGAACGATACCCAGCATGGAAAATTTCTCACTATTATGTGTTGGCTATTATATGTTGCGCCTCTTAAGCAATTTCTTTGAAATTTGATTTTCATTTGAAATATTGTATTCAAGGCGAATGTTTCTCTCTAGAATAATTTCCATGTATTAATATACCCGAACAATTCATCAGTAATAGTCCAAGAGCTGTTAAACATTTTAGGGAAGGTATTTGAGGCACCCTGAAAATTTGTGCAACACTTCTTTTGTAATGCCTGAATACAAAATCGAATGTCTGGCTGAAGGATCGTGGCCCAAAACCTGTGCCAGACAAAAAATGGCACTTGACACGTGTCTGGCACAGTTTTTGTGCCGACTAAAGTGTCTGTCATTTTCAAAATATTTTTTTCTAAGTATAAATATTATTCTGTTTCAATCTCAGCGTGCCTCAAATACTTTTTTGGAGTAGTGTCAAAAAATGGCACTTGACACGTGTCTGGCACAGGTTTTGAGCCACGATCCTTCAGCCAGACATTCGATTTTGTATTCAGGCATTACAAAAGAAGTGCTGCACAAATTTTCAGGGTGCCTTAAATACCTACTCAAAAATGTTCAACAGCTCTCCTACTATAAAATTCTTGTGAAAATGGAATCCCCTTCTTATTGTATCGAAGACTTTTATCATTTTTTCCTTTGAATGGAAATGATTAAATAAATAAAAATTTTCATTTTCATACAATACGCTGAAATAAAATCATACCTTCATCGCAATAGCAACCTCTCATTTTGAACGTTCTACACGCAGGAAAGTGGAATAAACTTCGTTTATAGAATGTATTTTTCGTAACATAGAGAATTATTTGTATGTTAATGGTGTTCAAAGTCAAGGTTCAGCAGAAAATTTCGTTAAGTAGAAAACTTCGTTAAAGGGAAGTTCGACTATCTTGTTTTGTAGAACACAGGGGGCAGTGAACTTTTCAAGTGGTAAAATTCTTTTCATAATCAGTACTATTAGCTGGTCTTCCATCCATAAACAAAATTGTGAAAAACGATTCAATAAAATCCTTTTTACTTTTAGTCCAGGCAATAGAGACCGCATTGGGGCTCTACCTAGTAAAATTCATGGTAGTTCTGGAAAAAGGCTTACTATATGTTTTTTGGGTCGCTGAATCCGAATTTTTAACTTCCCACCAAAATTTCCCCCGGCAACCTCCCCAAATTTTGGTAAAATGCCCCCAAAAAAGGTTTTTATCAAAAAAAAAACAATTTTTTTATTGTTTTAGGGAAAAAGTATCTAGAAATTCAGAAAGTAGCCAAAATTTTCAACAAATAAGATACATAACATTATGACGTAGGATGAATGGGGAGGGGGTGATTTGCCTCAGAACATGCGCCGCGGTGCTGCGTATACTAAGTTGCCCAATTCCACTTAACCACTCACGTCGTTTACATTCGCCCTCCCGTCTCCCCTCCGAACTTTCCCTATAAGGTTTACTTTATACCCTGTTCACACTGCGTTATCGGAACTCTCTTAAACCTCCGAACTCTCTGAGGGAGTTCCACAAACTCTCTGAGAGAGTTTCAACTTTCTTCGAGCTAGAGACAGTCACGACCATTCCCTCTCGCTGGCTGTAAAGCTTCGCATTAACTGATTGGGTGTTGTGGGCGGTTTTATCTTAAGCGCATGCGCAAAGAATACAGTGACGTTCACTGAGTTATCTTAAGTGAGTTTTTCCATGTGAACAGGTTTCCAATTCCGGGAGGGTACCACCTCAAAATTAAGAGAGTTCGGCGGCCTAAGATATCTTAAGTATCGTAGTGTGAACATAGTATTAAGTTTTGTGGGTCGCTGAGTCCGAATTTTTAACTTCCCCCAACATTCCCCCCCCCCACCTCCAATCCCTCCAAAATAATTGTTTTAAAACTAAATTTTTTATTGCTACTAAATAAAACTAAATTTAGGGGAAAAGTATGTAGAAATTCAGAAAGTAGACAAAATTTGCAACAAATAGGATACATGACATTATGACGTAGGATGATCGGGGAGGGGGGTGGCTGCCTCTGAACATGCACTGCGGCGCTACGTGCACTAAGTTATGCAGGTCCAGGCAATAGGGATTTTACCTGGAAAAATTAATGCTAGTTCTGGATTTTGACTCACTTTATAATTTTTGGGTCGCTGAATCCGAATTTGTAACTTCCCATCAAAATTTCCCCCAGCAACCCCCCAAAAAATTGATTTTTTGAAAAAAATTAGTTTTTGAGAACAGCGCGCGGGGAATGTTCCGAGGCAGCCCCCCTTCCCCCCGTTTATCCTACGTGATAATGTCATATATCCTATTTGTTGCAAATTTTGTCTACTTTCTGAATTTCTACATACTTTTCCCCTTAAACAATAAAAAATTTAATTTAAAAACAATTATTTTTTTTGGGGGGGGGGAGAATTTTGGGGGAAGTTAAAAATTCGGATTCAGCGACCCAAAAATCTTAAAGTAAACCTTATAGGGAAAGTTCGGAGGGGAGACGGGAGGGCGAATGTAAACGACGTGAGTGGTTAAGTGGAATTGCGCAACTTAGTATACGCAGCACCGCGGCGCATGTTCTGAGGCAAATCACCCCCTCCCCATTCATCCTACGTCATAAAGTCATCTATTTTAGTTGTTGCAAATTTTGTCTACTTTCTGAATTTCTAGATACTTTTTCCCTAAAACAATAAAAAAAATTGATTTTTTTAATAAAAACCTTTTTTGAGAGTCATTTTACCAAAACGTGAGGCATTTTGAGAGGCATTTACCCAGCCTTTATGATTTAGTCGGTTGAACGTCAGTGCGCTATACTGATGGCCCGGGTTCGAGTCCCGGCATGGAAACTTTTTCACTAAGTTGGCCTTTGCACCTCTTAAGCAATTACTTTGAAATTTGATTTTCATTTGAAATATTGTATGCAATGCGAATGCTTCTCTTTAGAATAATTTCCATGTATTAATAAATTTTTACAGTTTTAAAAAATTCTACTTACAATCAGTTCTACAGGCCATCACAAATTAGAACTCCTCACGCTAATGTTAATGCAATGGGACATATTTTTAAAAATAAGTGTTTGTATTTTTATATTTTTAAAATACTTTTTCTTTTGTATTCGATAGCTGAGGTCAATTTCTGAAATTGTCGTTTTTTATATTATTTTAATTTTGTTGAAGTTTTTATTTTATTTATTTATTTATTTATTTTATTTTATTTATTCATTTATTTATTTATTGATGTGGACACTTTCATTGGCTCTAAAAATGAAAGTATATAAAAAGTCATTTAAAAATATTGAAATGCAAACGAGATATTTTTAATAATATGTCCTGTTAGCGAGCTATCGTTTTCGCTGGAGTGAAGTAGCTGTTTAAGGGTGATATTCTTGAAATGTATTAAAACATTAAAGGTTTCCAGTAGAAATAAATAAATCTATTTTTGCAGGCAATAAGCCATAGATCTTTTTGCCAAACTTTCAGTCAAGCCAGACTTAACAATGTGGAAATTGCTTCTGGCAAACCGCACAATAATAAAGTTAATCTCTGGCTTAACTTGGCATAATTAAAATAATAATAATAAATAAATAACGTTTGAAATGTCCAAACTTAGTCAACCATAATAACTATATCACGAGCTAAGCTCAGCAACCACCATTCAGGCTTCGCAGCCTCTAAAAACATGGCTATATATCCTGCTAGAAAAAGACTACTCTGTTACAAATAATGATGTTATCACGAACGGACGGTGACTATTTTCTGTAGTCGTATTGCTATGCTTTTCCTTTTTAATGGGGTATTTTTCGGTTACCATAGCCACGGCTGCCGCGATAGCTGGCGTCTGTTTGGTGATTGATAAATAAGGCAAGCCACACACTAGCGACACATAAGACATGTCGCTTGAATTCGCTGGAAAAACTAATTTAAAACAGGTTTGAAACAACTTCGTCCTTTGTTTCGACCGGTTTTTGCGCTACATGTTGCGGCTACATGTCGCTTGTCGTCTCAGTGTGGGGTGCGCCTTAGGCACATGCCACCAACAACCGACATTCCGTTAAATTATACCCGTGGGAAATTGCAATTTTTAAAAAAGTCCTTCCGGCCAGTGCCGGGAGGAAGAGGTAGCTTTCATAATCCTTATTTAAAAAAAGCCAACTTATATCATGCAAACACACGAAGCTCAATTTAGTGGAAACCGAATATAGGAGATTCAATACTAATTTTTATCAATATAATGAATGAGAATTTCGCGAAATTAGCCAGCTTTATCCAAGCTGCTTTTCTTTAAAGTAACTTATATTTGGCTGCCAAATTCGGCAATTTTTTAAAGTGCCTGTCATTTTAAGACAACATGGTGGATAAGGCTAAACAGTGAACTTGGTCGAGACCTTAGTAATTGCAGTGCACATGCTCACTCACATCGGAATCGGTTAATATATAGGAATGCTGTCGCATGCAAAAAATCAGATTTTTCAAAATGTCACCCACAATAGAAATTGAAAGTGCTATATCTGAGCCATTTTTTTAGGTAAAGACAAACAAAAAATGCTCCTGAATCCTTATATCAAGATCAAATACTTAAGAAAGAAACCTTTTTCAATTTCTAATTTTTTTGCACCTCACATTAAATATATATATATTTTTTAATTTAATGGCCGCCATTTTGAAACAAGATGGCTGATGAATCTGGCCAGCGAACTTGGTCGAGGTGTTGATGTATACTATCCACATGCCTTCTTACATCGAAATAGGCGAATACGTGTGTTATCGCGTGACAAATACAAGATCGTTTCAAAATGTTAGCCATGCTTGAAATTCAAAGTGCTATAAATCAACCATTTTTTAAGATATCAACAAAAGAACAAATTTTCAGAAACAAAAACTGCTCCGGAATCTTTGTATCAAGGCCAAACACATAAAAAAAATCTTTTTTATTTTCCATTTTTCCTCATTTTGAATTTTAAATTTAATTTTTTTTAAATGGCAACCCTTTTGAAACAAGATGGAGAATGAAGCTGGCCAACGAACTCGGTCGAGACATTGGTATGTACTATGTACAGACCAAGTTACATCCAAATAGGTTCATAAATACGCCTGTTATCGCGTGACAAAAATCAGGTCGTTTTAAAATGTCAGCCACAAGAGAAATTCAAAATGCTATTACTCAGCCATTTTTTTTTAGATATAGACGAAAGAAAAACTGTTCCGGAATCTTTGTATTAAGGTCAAACACATACAAAAAAAATCTTTTTCATTTTCCAATTTTTTGGTATCTCATTTAAATTTTTTTATTTTTTAATTTTTTTTAAATGGCCGCCATTTTGAAACAAGATGGCGGATGAAGCTGGCCAACGAACTCGGTCGAGATATTTGTATGTACTATGTACACACCAAGGTACATCCAAGTCGGTTCATAAATACGCCTGTTATTACGTGAGAAAAATCAGGACGTTTCAAAATGTCAGCCACGCTAGAAATTCAAAATGCTATAACTCAGCCATTTCTTAAGATATAGACGAAACAAAAACTGCTCCCGAATTTTTTTATCAAGGTCAAACACATAAGAAGAAAATATTTTTTCAATTTTCAATTTTTGGTACCACATTTCAAATTTAAATTTTTCTTAAAAATGTAAATGGCCGCCATTTTTAAACAAGATGGCGGGTGAAGCTGGCCAACGAACCCGGTCGAGACATTGGTATGTACTATGTATAAACGAAGTTACATTCAAATCAGTTCATAAATACGCCTTTTATCGCGTGACAAAATTCAGGACGTTTCAAAATGTCAGCCACGCTAGAAATTCAAAATGCTATAACTCAGCCATTTTTTAAGATATAGACGAAACAAAAACTGCTCCGGAATCTTTGTATAAAAGTCAAATACATAAGAAAAAAATATTTTTCCATTTTTAATTTTTTGGTACCACATTTCAAGTTTAAATTTTTTTTTAAAAATTTAAATGGCCGCCATTTTCAAACAAAACGGCGGATGAAGCTGGCCAACGAACTCGGTCGAGACATTGGTATGTACTATGTACACACCGAATTACATCCAAATCGGTTCATAAATACGCCTTTTATCGCGTGACAAACTTCAGGACGTTTCAAAATGTCAGCCACGCTAGAAATTCAAAATGCTATAACTCAGCCATTTTTTAAGATATAGACGAAACAAAAACTGCTCTGGAATCTTTGCATAAAGGTCAAATACACAAGAAAAAAATATTTTTCCATTTTTAATTTTTTGGTACCACATTTCAAGTTTTAAATTTTTTTAAAAATTTTAAATGGCCACCATTTTGAAACAAAACGGCGGATGAAGCTGGCCAACGAACTCGGTCGAGACATTGGTATGTACTATGTACACACCGAATTACATCGAAATCGGTTCATAATTACGGGAGTTACAGTGTGACATAGGTCAGATATATATATATATATATAGATATATATATATATATATATATATATATATATATATATATATATCAATTTTGAACGGAGGGTGGTTTCGGGGTCTGGGGGTCATGATCGATGAAAATATACCAAAATTTTTTGAAATCGCTTTCCTCCGAACGGCTGCAATAGGTAGCTTTTTTGTAAAGAAAGCTACCTAAAACACTGTTCTGCGTATCTTTGTCCCATTGGTTGGGGTAAAAGTACGCAGTGGTGGAGCAAAGATACCCAGTGCATATTTATGCCTCATTACTGCGGGTTTTTGCCCCATTTCCACTCAAACGAATGAGTTATGTAAAAGCATTAGTAAATGTCACTAGTACCGTACACATACTGCGAAACAGCACCAAAAACTGGCAATAAGTAATAATTAAAAGAATAAAACTTTTAAAAAATCGCCATAGGTGATTTTTTACAAAGTTTTATTCTTTTAATTATTTTTTATTTTATGGTGATTTTTTACAGTTTTATTGTTTTAATTATTTTTTATTTTATGGTGATTTTTTACAAGTTTTATTATTTTAATTAGTATTTTGTAGTTAACCTTTAACTGATGTTACCGGTCTCACAGACCGCTGCTTTTTTCAATTTTTATAGTTTAACGTGTAACTTTCAGTTTAACTACAAACACTATCAAAATATTGTTTAATTTGGAACTTTAGTGCTATCATCAGAGACTTTTGAATAGGTTAATTTTAATTATAATAGCCCCGTATAAAAAGTTTAGTACAAAATCCCCATCCTACGAGTTAATCGCGCCTTTTATTCATCTTTCGATAGAGCGGTCTCACAGACTACTTCACAGTAGTTATGTGATGATTTCTGTCACACCAGTTAAAAGTTAAACTGAAAATTATAAGTTAAACCATGAAAAAAAAAAAAAAAAAGAAAAAGAAAAAAAAAAGAAAACAGCGGTCTGTAAAATCGCAAATAGCAGTTAACTGGTAACTGTTGTGACAAAAATTGTTGCATAAATACTGTGAGCGAGGATTACTATAATTAAAACTCACCTATTCAGAAGTCTCAAGCGTTAGTAGCGTTAGTTCTCTAGCGTAACACCTGAAGAAATTAATACGTATAGTTAAATTAGAATTTATAGTAAATCCCACTAATCTATAGTAAACTGAAAATTACAACTTAAACCGCGAAAAAAAGGAAAAAAACAGCGGTCAGTATGACCACAAACAGCGGTTAAACCTTAACTGCTCTGACAAAAAATGTTCTATAAATGCTGTGAGCGATGTCCGAGAACGCTTGATCTTAGAGTAAATAAAAAAAAAGGGTTGACTGACTCGTAAGATACTGTTTCTGCGCTAAACTTTATATAAAGAGCTATTACAATGAAAATTTCCTTATTTACATGTCTTTAGCGATATTACTAAATTTCCAAATGAATCAAAATTAAACTAACATCAATAGTTAAACTGAAAATTACAAGTTAAACTGTGAAAACTGAATATAGTAGCCGTCTGTGAGACCGTTAACAGGGGTTAAGGGTTAAGACTTAAAACAAAAGCATTTCATGAAACAATAATATTGATATTTAAAAGTAGGTAGGTAGATACCTATGTTCTATATTTAAATAAAAACGGTCAAGTGTGAGTATTACTCGCGCTCAGATGGTTCCGTACAATAAATATATAAATTATTAACTGTATTATTAAAAAAATCGTTGCTAAAAGAATAATAAGACTTTCTAAAAAACTATACAATGTAGGGTTGGGTATAGCTGTAGAGGGGAAAGTAGGGGAATGGCTGTCACTTAAGGGAAAACATGAATAGCTAGTCAAATTTAGAGAAAAAAATGAATATTTTATTAACGAAGTATAACTCCAAAGCATAAGGAACAGTTTACAAAAAACTAATTTGCATAAAAGTTTAAGGAATTTTTTTTAATCGTTTTATTTAAATAACCATCGATTGAGCGGTAATGCCCGACATGGTAGGGTAATTGAACTCAGAGTTTGAATACAACATTTAAGTAAGACAAAAGTCACATATGTAGTTCTGTGGACTGTTCACACCACTGCAGACTTTTTGCGACCACCTCACACATATTGAGCACACATATTGTCTATTGTGTTACACATATAGTGGGCTACTTTTTTACAATTTAGGTTTTTTTATTTTCACCACTTTTTTGAAATCATAAAATTCTCCTTGTTTAATGACATACTAATTAAGGCGAAAACAGGGGAAATTTACCATTTCAAAAAAGAGGTGTTTCTCAATAAAATTTGAATTTTAAAAAAGTTGCGCACTGGCAAAACTTCTGGAATTCCACGCGAGCGCCATTACCCGTTATCGCCATGTTGGGTTTTAATGCATTATAATTGGCGTAACAACGCACTACAAAAATAAATAAAAGCATTAAAGTACAGCTACATGTATATATTTTGTAGACATAATGAGTAAATTAATATTTGAAAATAAGAGTGTCCACTTACCTTCAAGTTAGATGTCGTAGAATTTTATAATAAAACAACTGCAAGCTAATAACGTGAGGACACAAAAATACTTTCCATCCGACGGTCATTATATCCTTAACTGGGAACTTACGATGAAGTTCGCTAGGTGCCGGTACCGATCGCACGTTTTCAATTCCATTCTGTTTAGAGATATATTGGCTCAGCGGGATTGCCCTTCTGAGCGTCATTACCCTAATTTCCCCTATATACTGGAAAAGTATGAATGGGTTTACCATAAAAGTTCAAAGATATATGAAGCTTAAATAATGTCAAATATTGCCATTCTGTGTAACTCTTTTTTTAATCTTATCCTAATCTGTTTGTGATGAACTTAATTCGGTACTGACAATAACAGTAGTTCATACTTAAATTTCATTTGGCATTTCATAAAACTAAATTCAGCGTAGTATATAATCTTTTCTTTTTATAGTGTAGCTAAAACAAAACCCTTGTTCAAAGTTTAACGCCGCCTTGATCCGTGCCGCGTTTTTCCAGATATGTTTTTAGTTAACTTTTAAAGACACGGGAGGAGTATTGGAGATCCACTCAATGCAAACTAGTCGCTAATCCCATAGTATTTATGTGATTAATTCTAATTAAATTAGTCTGTTTTTAACAATTTGACGTTTATTGCTTTTATACTGCTACTGGTACAAAAATGAATCATTAAAAGTTATTATCTGGTCTTTAAAAGACGGTGGTACATAGAGTACGCCGCCCCTGTCATTATGCATGTCCAAACCGCCCGTGTCTTTAAGGGTTAATATCTAGGCTAATTACCGACGGATTTTCTCGAAAATCTCTATCAACAATGTTTTTATACTTCTGCTACGGTAGGTACCTCCGCGCTCCGCAACACCTTTGTTGAATGCTTGAAAATCGAAATTTGTGTGTAATGGAAAAATGCGCTTTTCTCTAAAACTATGGGGCCTAGGGTATTCTCTATAGTTTTCCTACAAGGTTTAAATTAACATATACTACATCTAATTTCTTCATGATTTTAGTTTCAGTAGATTCGGAAATAGATGGGGGTGGGGGGGCATATTTTTGCACTACATTTTTGACGATATCTCTGAAAATATAATACTTAAAATTAAAAGAAATGTATTTTTGAGTTCAGCGTTACGAAAGCTTTCACATGATACTCTACTCATAAACAAAGAAAATATATTTTTTTTTTCAAGTAACTTAATTAGCCTCTTTACATTTTTCCTGAATATATTTGTGAATGTTTAATAATCTGTAAATATGTGGTTCAATAGTCTTTATTACTTGCCCCAATTTGAACTTTTCACGTTTCATATCTTACGAGTAAAATGGCTGTGACAGACACAAGAGTGATCTTATAATGGTTTCGTTTTCACCTTTTAAGTACGGAATCCTACAAAACGTAACTAGAAAAAGGAAAAGGTTGTTAACTACCTTATGTTAGTTAAGTAGATATGATATTTTATACAATGCTATCTTAGAAAAAATTTAAAGCTTTCAAACAATTTGATTGTGGAAAGCATTCATCTAGCTAAAACGATGGGGCAAAGCCCCGCATCTTAACCCCTTAACAGTGACATTTGTTTTCTTACAACATAAATTAAACATGGGGCTGGACACCACTTTTTCCATACTAAAATATTTACCTTACTTAATCGAAAAATATCTGACAATCAATAAAGATAAATTTACAGTTACAAATTAGTGGTATCAAAATGCTTTTAATAACGAAGCAAGCAAAGTGTTCTTTCCCGAATCCAGTTCGGGCCACACTGTTAAGGGGTTATACTTGTGGGTATCTTTGCCCCAAAACGGATGCATACTTTTACCCCATTCTGTAGTATTTTGCTTAATCGACTACCTACAAGTTTAAACAAATGCGATCGAGGTTAACCACACGGCATTTAGACGTTAAAGAACTTTTGTTCTCCACTGAATTTTTGGTGTTGGAAAAAAATTCGAGGTATAGTCAGCTAAACAATGAAGTGAAATTTAAAAAATACTACACGAAAATTCGAAAATTTAAACTTGTCTCTTTTCTTTGGCATGGAGTCAGTGCTACTTTTTTCACAAGGTTTGAACACACTTCAAGCCAAACTGTAACTAGCGTCCCCACCGGTGGCCGAGAGGTTCTGCTCTCAAAGCTGGTAACCGAGAGGTGCTGGGTTGGATCCAAATCACGCCCATCGGCCTAATTTTTCGGAGTTTTCCGTGGTTTTCTTCGAACCTTGGATTTCCTTGTGTAAATATGGGTTAGGTTCCCTTAAAAAGACTCCCACGGAGGGCACCCCCCCCCCTTTGTGCCGATACCCCTCGTGTTGATAATTGGCCGTCATAAACAACACCAGCAACCTAGCGGTCAGGATTGTAGAAATATTGCTTCATATTAAATCAGCCAGTGCGTATCTTTGCCCCGTTCGTATCTTTACCCCTATCTACTCTATATTGTTGTGCTGTTGTACTTTTTAAAATTTTATTACTTCTCTTTTATCTGAGGACAGTTTCATTTTCAGAACCGGTTTCAAAATTGAAAGCCGTGGTGAATACAAGGAGTGGCCCGGGGGGATACATTCCCCCCGAATTAATGAATTGTCCCGCTCGAAAGATTTGAGATTTTGTATTTTCAATGGTCAAAAAGTGAAATCCCCCCCCCCCCCCGGAGAAAATTATCTGAATTCAACACTGCATAAGTACAATTGCCCAACAATAGATATCAAACAGATGCATCCCATGAAAAAAATATTAAAATGTGTGCCCGAAATCTGTAAAGAACTGTCCATATGATTCACATTAGCTGGAGTGTTTCTCCGAGTGACTAGTGTCGGCACTTAAATTTTATTTTTTATGAAAGATTGTTATCATAGAAAATGATAACGCATAAAAATGCAGTTGAACAATTTTGTACATGTAAAAAATAATACAAAACGAATCATCTTTAATAATAAAACAAATAAATAAAGAAACCAACATATCATTTTAATAGTTATAAAATAGTTTTGTGTGATAATTGAAACTTTCGACACCTTAATCTCATTGTTATATTATTAATGTCAGATTTAGACTATGTTGGTGTTTAGGTGTCCAAAGTTTTAACTATCACACAAAACTATTTTATAACTCTTTTTTTTTTTTTTTTTTGGATTGGGGGGGGGGGGGGGGGATTGATGTGACTATTCAATGCATTTTAGTTATTTAGCTACAATTCATTATAAAAAAAACTCACAAATCAAGTTTTAGTAAAATTGCTTTCGGCAAGGCTCGAAAAGGAAAAATTACGAATAGGAAAACTATTTTTAAAAGTTTAACTTTTTTTTTTTTTTTTTTTTTTTAAATTTTCGGCAAATTTATGTCTAACAATACAAAAAATATTTTTAAAAATGCATTCAAAATTCAAAATAATCAAAAAAAGTTACAGACAGCACAATAAAAGATGCATGTTATAATTATTTACAAACCAGAGCAATATTTGGCATAATTTAACGAACCGGAATATTGTTCCTATTTGCTCCGGTACAATTCAAGCCCTGGTTTTCTGACACGAAAAATGAACAATTTCAAAATATTCATATTTAAAATGTAAGAAAAATTTTGAAATAGAGACTTATACACATCCGATTAACAAGCAGTTATGTCAAAAGAAAAGAGAAATTTTAAAAGAATTAAATAAAACTGACACCGGTAGAAAATACTGTTAATAATTTCAATAAAAAATAATAAAAATTAGAAAACAGGGTACAATAGAATTGTTAAGAATCTTGGAGAATAGCCAACTAAGAAACTGTTTAAAATACTTTATATTTATGTAGAAAAAATGGTTTAATGGCAATGAAAACATAATTTAAATTTTAAAATCTTACACTAAAACGCAGTGTTGAATATAGGGTTGGCCGGCGAGGGTACAGTACCCCCAGAACCTTGAGTTACCCTCTTGAAGGTTTGAGATTTTATGCTTTTTTATGAACAAAGGTGTAATTTCCTCACCAGATCTCAAAATTGCCCCCCCCCCCCCCACCACTGAAATTGCTCCCAGATTATAATGTCTGGATTCAACACTGCTCGAACAGCGTGAAAGATGAAGAAAAGAAAAAAAAAAAAAAGGTATATTTATTAAAACGATATCTGAGAAACTCTCAGATAACTGAGAAACTCTAAGAAAAAAAATCATTTAAAAATTTAAATTTTTTACATTGGTTTAACATGGACCAAAATAAATAAGCATAACTTTTTAATTTATCAGAATTTTTATAAGAAACTGCACCAACCTTTACAAAATAATAATCACATTTCAATAATTAAAATAATACCTCTGGGTCAATCTGGGTCTTCAACACTAAATTGGTCGATCTAAGTAGATTTTTCACTGTTAGCGAAACGAGATTGACCAATCAGAAGCCTGCATTTTTACAAACAGCAAAAAAAGTTCGAAAGAATGCAGGCTTCTGACTGGTCAATCTCGTTTGGTTGACAGTGAAAAACTTATCTAGATCCCGGACAATGATTCGCTAATCATGGGAAGGAAGTGTCGTAATTTAGTCTTTGGATGCAAATTTCCGCGCATGCGCTGTTTATATCTGTTCTCCTTCCAACAAAAGCAATTTTTCGCTTCCGTTGTTATTTTATGACGATGTTGTATCACGTTTAGAGCAAAGTTGCGTTGCAAGGGAGCGATTGATTACATTCCGTCTACCTAGTAGTGCCCTTGCGGCAATATTATTACTTCAAATTTGTCGTGACAAGAAAATATCAAGAAAAAATTAATCTTGCTGCAATTGTTCATGCTATCTGGGACATTTTAAAGCAGATGAAAACGATGGACGACGATTACAGGCGAAAAGTAAACAAGAAAAGAAGTTTTCTCCAACACCCAGTGTACTGACGGTACCACCGAGTAATTCAACTGTTAAATCAAATACATACACCGTTCACCTAAAATAGCTACTAGTCTAATCGCACTCTAAGATCGTAATAAACACATAAAAAAAATCCAACTCTTATATTATATCCTTTATTCTGTTTGCAGCAATTAAAAGACGAGCGTGACAATCTGTACAAAATGTCGGCACAAAACATATCGTCTGTGTCAAAGATTACTTCCTCGCTAAAATAACAAACCTAGAAATACTGCTGCCATGTAACTGGATCAAGTGTAGTTAAAAGAGCGTTTTTGCAAAGTATCATTAGAATATTAGTAATATTCAATATGGGATGAAAGTTTAAAGTGAGTGGTACTTATAAGTACCGTCAGTAGATAAAGGGTTAATACCGCTAATTATTTTTTACTGTATAGACATAAGATAGGGTAGCGCTCCTCCCCTCTTCTTACATTATATCAATGATGGTTTTGTTGCTTTCAAATATTTTTAAACTTTAATTAGTTTTAGAAGACTTTGATAAGTTTAAAATAATGTGTTAAAAAGTTAAGGAGTTAAAGATTAAATAATTGTGCTATTTGCTTTTTTTTTTTATGTCTAAATGATTTTGAATTAGATTATTGCTTTAATAAGTGTTTTACGTTTTTGAAAAGTTGTTTTCCTTAATTAGTAAATTGCTATAAATTTTGGAATATTTCTTAAACTATAGGCGGAGTTTAACCTATGAAAATGTCTTCTGTAGGTAATAGCTGAGACAAAACACATTAATATGGAGCACTTTCATTTTTTGGATTTTTTTTTTCAGATACCTACCACTTTATGCGAATAGTAATGTTCGACCTATTAAATGACAGTTCATACAAAACAGGTTCGGTAGTAGTGGCTACTCGAAATTGGCGGTAGGTCCTACTAAATAGGCAATTATTTATAACTAGTTAATAATGTTAAATGTGTCAGTATGGGATAACATGCAAGGTGTCCTCAGAATGATATAAAACAGCCTATTTCTCTATTATTTATCGAAATCATCATCATATAATGTAGTCCGGAGCGCAAAAATATCGAATATTTCACAATTTATTTTTATCTGCTTAAAAATAACTCTAGAATGTTTAAAGAGCCACAAATTACATGTAAATACAACGATTACATTTAATATATAGCCTTTTTTTTTATATTGCACTGCATGGTGTTGTCTAAGGAGTACTTAAAGCCTTAAGGGGTCAGGTACCTTTGAAAGTGTCCAAAAATATTTTTTTTACTTAATAGCCTATATTAAAATTTCATTCTTAAGGAACATTTAAAAAGAAACCCCATGCAAAAATTCGCTTTAGAAGGGAAGTTATGACGAAAACAGTTTGAGCTCTCTTTATGTTATCAAGGGGTAATTGGATCTTTAAAGTAAAATTTCTCAAAACGTTGATTTTGGTCACTGCGCGCATGATTTCTAAGAAATGGCTGGATAGAATTTAATGAAATTTTAAATGAAAGTAATAATCTTATAGATACACAAAATGACCTACTATTATGTTCATCAAGTAACAAATTTAGAAATCATGACTATTTTTATACAAAAATAATTTCAAAATTTTGAGATTTTTGATGTTACATTTATTTTCTCAAAATCTAATCATAATATTTTTTCTCTACTCAATAAAAAATTTTGGGCTCACTCTGACTATTCATTTATGAAAAATCATGCACGCAAGACATATAAGTTCAATTCGTTTATTAAAAAACATTAAATTTCAAATGAAGTTAAAAAAAAACTTTATATGCATCTAGACTTTTTTTCAGAACGTTAACGATTAGCCTATGGCTCTTTTAATGTATATTTAAAATTTCATGTCCCAAAGTTAATCAGATGGGGAGTTATAGCAATCCATATCAGTGTCTCATTTGCAAGCATTTTCTCAGATTCAAAGGTACCTGACCCCTTAAATCCGTTTAATTCAAAACGTATTTCTTGAAGATTGGACGAACTTAAATTGATATAGATAGCAATTTCTACAAAAAATTAATTTACGAGATTTCGAAAATTATTTACAATTATATATAATTTAAATTATCTTCGGGATGTTTTGTGATGAAAGAGATATTTCAATATATGATTCACAAATTAAAAAATTCTCATTCAAAACTTTTCTATTTTTTTTTTTAATTTATCTGTGAATTTTGTATGCTCTCGAATAAAGAAATATTTCTAACACGAAAGACATATTCCACTCATACCGGTAATATTTAGGAAAAGGTTTGTGATGAAATGAAATACATATCTTTTTCAGCATTCTCATAAGTTTAGTACTTGAATTAACGAGTGAGCGCCTGTATGGCACAAAGTCCTCCTCGTTGAGATTTAAATTCTGCTCTCAAATCCAAAGCATCAACTTTCTGACATAAGTTTTAATTCATCTTTGTTCGGGAACGCAACGCATGAAACTAGAAGGCATTGTTATTCAGAAACTATGTCATCGAACTGTTTTTTCCGTTTTCTTGTAAAACGCACTAGATCTTTCAGAAAATATTGTCAAAGTTGGCATTTTGAACTGAACTTCCGAACGAAAGAAGAAAATCCAGTCAGTAAGGTGAGAAAAATGCCGTGTCACGTGATCAAAATCGCTTATAACTCAATGGGTAATTGATTGATCAAAAAATGGAAAACACAGTTCGATTCCAAATCACTTCTATGGCCCGGCTATCCAATTTTATATCTTTCCGTTAAAAAATGAATTTGTAAATGTGTCAAAACGTTTTGCGTTTGTTGAGCAGAGCAGTTGAGAACATCCTAAAAACAATTATTTTGTAAAGTCGGAATCACATCGGTTCAATTAAGATCTTTCAAAATTGGAAACTTCCTCATTCCTTGCAACGTCATCTGAAGTGATTCAGTAACGTCAGTAGCGCGTGTTGGGTACCATGCTTTTCAACCTTTTTTTTAACGACATCCCACTCTCCTTACACACTTATCTGGCATTGTATGCGGACGATATTTCAATTTACGCCTCCGCTCACCATCCATACACACTATATCGGTACTTGCAGACTCACATTGAAGTCTTTATGGACTGGTGTTACTTAAGGCGAGTTACAATTAATGAAAACAAAAGTACTGTTGTTCACTTCTCGAGGAAATTTATCTATCTTAACAGAATAATCATTAACAATACTGTCACTGAATTAGCTAATGATGCTAAATACCGAAAGGTCGTCCTGGACAATAAAATTACCTGGAATAAACATATCTGTTCCATCAGGAGAAAAGTCGCAGAAGCATTTCTTGCACTAAAAACGCTTCTTAGTAATAAAACTTTAGCTATCCATAACAAACTAGTTAATATCTTTTATCCAAATAAGCTATCTTATGATCTGAAGTATCATTTTTAAGTCTAGGAAAATTATTATTATTATTATTTTTTTTTTTTTTTTACTCAAATAAGGTGGACATGGACACCGTAAATGTAGGGATTTTTCGGACAATGGAGTTATTTTCCCAACAGTTTTAAGGAAAAAAAATAATTTTTGATCCATGTTTTGCTTTTAGATTATTACGAAGAAAGACTTCAAACCCTACTAACCAATCAAAAACACGCTCAATCTGTACATTTGCTTGCGTTGCCAGATTTCAATATTTATCGACATTTAGAAAATCAAATGGTCTCTTGAGTGGCACTTGTTTTTTTTTTTGTTTTTGTTTTTTTTTTTTTCTATTTTTCTCTTTTGCCTTGCTGAGGTGCATGCATAAAATATTGAGCTTTCACCTGGGTAATGAGCTTGAAGGAACCATCTTATACGGCATAGATTTGTAAGCATAGACTAAATACCATTGGACCAATTTTGCATTTTTCTTTTCTTTTCTTTTTTCTTTTTACCCTTATATTGTTGTTTAGCTAACAAAATAATATCTCTTAACAAACGTTTGTAAAAATTAATACTTTCCAACAAACATAATTTTTTCAATATTGAAACAAGCCACGTTCCTCAAAAACACTGCAACCCTTTTTTCATAGTTATTGTTCGATGGTATTTCGAAAAATATAAACATATTTTATTGAGAGAATAATCATATTTTTATTTATTTATTTATTCATGATTATTATTATTCGCTGTTGTTGTTGTTGTTTTGTCCAATATTCTACGTCTGCATCTCTATAATATATATTTCTATATCGTGCTATCGACATTTGCATACATTTACAAATAAATCTGTGAATGAAGATGAAAAGAGGGGTAGGGGTGTACAAAGACGAAATTTCGGTTTGAGGTACTCAGATCCACAAAGTAAAGCTTGAAGATATTCACCGTAAACATTTGTTTTGTTTTCATATGTTCTATGATCGAAACATTTTCAAATAATTTTTTAAACACTTTATACAATTTCAAATAATCGATATTTATAGTATGTTGGTGAATAGAAATATTTCTCCTTGAGCGTTTTTCTTCAAAAGAGTTTTAGATCATGTTCTGAGGTTTTCATCTGAGTCAAGTTGTACTATTAATTTTATTTCTCTTCTAGTTTTAATATGGTTTAAAGTAAATCCTGATTTATACACATAAAAATAATAATAATTTCTTCATTGTGCATGTCAAACTGATTTCTCTTTTACGCATTATTTTTATAATAAAATACAGAATTGTTCAAATTTAAAATATATACATATATATATATATCAAATGAAGGTTTTTTGACATAAGGTTTGTAATAAAATAAATAAATGTCAATTAACCCTAGAACTACCGGAAATTTTACTCAAGTTTTATAAAAACATTCTACACCAGAATTTTTACTTAAACCTATTTAATTTGTTTATTTAACTTATTATTGTCTGATTTATACATTTAGTTTGTTTTGAAGAAATTTCTGGTTTGAATAAATATTTTGAATGTACATGTCGGGTCCATTGGACCCTTCTGGTAGACAGAGGGTTAAATATTATATTGCCAGGGTTCGATGCTTCAAGGATCTACAAGCTTTTTTTATGAGAATTTCTATAACGTAAAATTTGCATTATTTCATGAAAATAATCTATCTTCAAATTAGTGACCAGTTTTTTACGAAATTTCTGGTACTGAAACACCTAAAATACCCTGAATCCCTTGATACGTACAAACCTTGCTTGCAATCCTTGTTAACTTTAATAAAATGAATGGAGGTTTAGTTAATTATTTATTACATATATAATGTAGTTTTTCGAATAATCTGAAATTTCCAGGCATGCTGTAAAGACTAACCCGGTAATTCTCCGTCAACCTCAACCTCGCGTTTCGAGCTTAACTCTCGGTTGAATCCTGACAAAATCCCAGGTAATACTAACCTGGAGTTGACTAACTCAACCAAGCTCTGTATGGTATGGTAGGTTAGTGAACCGCGCATGCCCAGTAGAAAGAAAGATGGCGGTCGTTTTAAATTGTGCGTTGATGCTTCTTTTTTTAAAACAAAGTTGTTTGAGATTTATTAATTAAACGAAGCATTAATTATAAAAGATGGTATTATAAAAGAATGTGTCACTTACATTTCTCCCCTTTTTTTTTGGATATTTTTGTTCTATGAACGCAAAATTATATTAATTTGTGTGTTGAAAACGAAGCTTCAAATTTTACTGATTACAAAGTATTTTTGGTGGCGCCATCTAACGAATCCGAATAGAAATATGTTCTTTCAATACCAATTTTGTAAAAGAAATATGATTCAAATCGCTTTCTTTCTCTCTCTTTTTTAATAATCTATCTATATTAATATTATAAAGAAGTAAAGTTTGTTTATTTATAGGAGGTAAGCTCTGGAACTACCGAACCGATTCCAAAAGTAATGGTATCAAAATGATGGTGTTAGTCCCACTTAGAACATAGGCTATATCTTATGTCCGTGCTACTGTCCAGAAGGGGGTGCAGGAGCAAAAAACGTTCTAAAATGTGAATTTTGTGTTACCGAAGGGCCTAGAAACATTAAATTTGGCATGGTAGTTACTTATAAGATATAAATAATCTCTAAGAACATTTCTTAAAAAATTCGAAATTTAAAAGGAGTGAAAATGCGCGAAAAGCGTTCTAAAAAACTTTCTAAATTGCGATTTCTACGCAATCTCAGAAAATACCGATTCGATTTTTAAAAATATTGGTGTGAAAACAATGGCAACAGCCCTCGCTCCAACATAGGCTATATTTTATGTCATTGCCACAACCCCAAAGGGGGTGCAGGAGCAAAAAACATTCTACATTGCGTTTTTTGTGATACTGCAGGGGCTAGCAACTTGAAATTATGCATGGTAGTTACTTATATGATCTCTAAGAACATTTCTTTAAAATTTCGAAATTTAACCCCTTGAGGGGCGGTGGGATATATTTTATCCCAGCTACGATTAATAAGATTACACCAGAAAAATTTTATGAAATTTTGCTTTTCTAACTGTGGTGGAAAAAAGTCGTAAGATTGCTTTTCCTTATTTTGAAATAAAATTTTTCTAATTTTCCGGTGGGAATTCAGCATTACACAAACGTAATTGCTTGCCCCTCAAGGGGTTAAAAGGGGTGAAAATGCGCGAAAAGCGTTCTAAAAAACGTTCTAAATTGCGATTTCTACGCAATCCCAGAAAGTACCCAACCGATTTCAAAAGTAATGGTTGGAAATTGATGATGACAGCCCTTGCTCCAACATGGGCTCAATTTCATGTCGGTGTCACTATCACCTAGGGCTTGCAGAAGCAAAAAGTGTTCTAAATTGCGATTTTTGTGTTATTGAAGGACCTAGAATCCTGAAATTAGGCAGGACAGTTATTTATCAGATACAAAGATCTCTAAGAACATTTCCTAAAAAATCGAAATTTAAAAGGGGTGAAAATGAGCGAAAAGCGTTTCAAAAAACTTTCAAAATTGCGATTTCTACGCAATCTCAGGATGTACCGAACCGATTTAAAAAAAAATAATGGTGTGAAAACGATGGTGAACCCCCTCGCTCCAACATAGGCTGTATTTCATGTCGGTGCCACAACCTCAAATGCCGGGGCTAGCAACTTTAAATTAGGCATGGTAGTTACTCATAAGATATAATTGATCTCTAAGAACATTTCCTAAATAATTCGAAATTGAAAAGGGGTGAAAATTGACGATAAACGTTCTAAATGACGATTTCTGAGCAATCTCGGAAAGTACCCAACCGATTTCAAAAGTAATGGTTGGAAATTGATGATGACAGTCCTTTCTCCAATATAGGATCTATTTTGTGTCGGCGTCACTACCACCTTCCGGTTGTATTTTAAAAACGTTCTAAATTGTGATTTTTGTCATACTGAAGGGGCTAACACCTTGAAATTTGGCATGGTAATTATTTATCAGATGTAAATGTTCTCTGAAAACAGTTTCTTAAAAATTTTAAATTTAAAAAGGGTGAAAATGGACGAAAAACGTTCTAAAAAACGTTCTGAATTGCGATTTCTACGCAATCTCAGAAAGTACCCAACCGATTTCAAAAGTAATGGTTGAAAATTGATGATGACAGCCCTTGCTCCAATGTACGATCTATTTCATGTCGGTGTCACTACCACCTTGCGGTTGCATTTAAAAAAAAAATTCTAAATTGTGATTTTTATGATACTGAAGGAGCTATCAACTTGAAATTTGGCATGGTAATTATTTATCAGATGCAAATGTTCTCTGAGAACAGTTTCTTAAAAATTTGAAATTTAAAAGGGGTGAAAATGGTCGAAAAACCTTCTAAAAAACGTTCTAAATGGCGATTTCTACGCAATCTCAGAAAGTACCCAACCGATTTCAAAAGTAATGGTTGGAAATTGATGATGACAGCCCTTGCTCCAATATAGGATCTATTTCATGTCGGCGTTACTACCACCTTGCGGTTGTATTTTAAAAAACGTTCTAAATTGTGATTTCTGTGATACTGAAAGGGCAACAACTTGAAATTTGGCATGGTAATTACTTATGAGATGTAAGTATTCTCTGAGAACAGTTTCTTAAAAATTTGAAATTTAAAAGGGGTGAAAATGAACGAAAAGCATTCTAAAAACGTTCTAAATTGCGATTTCTACGCAATTTCAGGAAATATAAACCGATTTCAGAAGTAATGGTTTCAAATTGGTGGTGACAGTCCCCGCTACAACATTAGCCAATATTTTACGTTGTTGTCACTACCACCTAGGGGTTACAGGAGCAAAAAATGTTCTAAATTTCGTTTTTTGTGTTACTGAGGGGGGGGTCTAACATTTTAAATTTGGAATGGTAATTACTTCAAAGATGCAAATGCTTTCTAAGAATTGTCGGAAGAAAATTCCAAATTTAAAGGATGAAGTGAGCGATAAGCGTTCTAAATTACGATTTTTCTGCATTCGTATGAAATACGAAACCTATTTCAAAGATAATGGTTACAAATTGATTGAGATAGAACCTGCTCAAGCATAAGTTATATTTTATGTCGGTACCACAACCCCTAGAGTGGCGGGTCACCAACGGTACCATTATTTTTATGCAGAAAAAAATTCCTAATTAATTGGCAGAAACTTTGCTATTAAATAATTCAAATGTTACTTTAAAATTTTTTGTGGTGGCAATTTTCTGACAAAATGTTTGTACAGCACTACCCTAGAGGGTTGCAGGAACAAAAAACTTTCTAAATTGCGATTTTTGCGGTGCTGAAGAGGCTACAAACTTTAAATATAGCACGGTAGTTGCTTATAAAATATAAATGTCCTCAGAGAACAGTCGAAAATAAATTCGAAATTAAAAAGGGGGGAAGCGAAGAGAAGGAGCGAAAGGTATCCTAAAAGAGTGCTAAATTACGATTTCTATCGAATCTCAGGAAATAATAAACCGAGTACAGAAGTTATTGGTTGCGAATCAAGGGTAACAGTCGCTCATCCTATACGGGCTATATTTTATGCCGGTGTCACTACCACCTGGTTGGCAGGAACAACTAGAAAGCCTTTAAAAACATAAATTCCGTTTTCTAAAGATTATTAGGAAATACCAACCGATTTCAAAGTTAATGTTGGCAAATTAATGGTGACAGTCTGTGTTTCAACGTTTTTCGAGACATTCTATTTCAACTCTGTTTCGGCATCTTATGTTGGTGCCACTAACACCAGAGAGGTGGTAGACTGTTAGACAAGAAGCTTGGAATTTGACATGATGGTTAATTTTAAGATGTAAATGTGGTAAGATGCTTTCTAAAAAATTCAAAACTTCAAATGAATACTGAAATGAGAGTATGAAATGAGCATAAAAGTCTCAAAATACTTTCTAAAATATAATTTACTTAGATTTAGTTTCAGTTCTTATTAATTAAAATCTCATTTCTGTCTATTACAGTTTTATAATGAAATTTAGTCAAACTGTGGCTTAATTTGTAATTTTTGAAATATTCCAAAAAGTGTTCTAATAAAAAACAGTCATGCAAATATCACTTGGCATATTTCAACTATTACGCGAGCAAAGCCGCGTGGTTTGCTAGTAATGAATAAATAGAAAACAAATTTTCTTCCATTTCAGTCCGCTCGCCGTACCGTTCATAGTTGCTTAAAGCATAAATTTTCTACCAAATTGTGTATATGTGGTCAGTTGTTCATAATAGATAAATAATTATTTTTTTAATTAAATACTTAGTAAGTTTGAAATAATGATTTTTGTTTTAAGAGACTTTTTTTTTTTCAGAACTCTTTTTTTAAATTTCGCAATACATTAAGAACATCAATACATGTTTTCGGCCTTCTTCTAAAGTTATTAAACATGATCTCTAAAAAAATGTGTAATAATTAACGCATGATTTTTTTAAAGGCCTCTTGTCTTTTTCTTTTTGCTACTGGAATCTATTTTATCCAAGATATTTTAATTGAATCTGTAATTAATTAAATTTGTTAAATAAAAAATATATGCATTAGAAATAAATATATGAAAATATCTTCATACATAATATTCATTGTAAAAATAAATAAACCTATTGCATTATTTACTTTTGTTCTACTTAATACGAAAAGTTTGATCAGATAATTGTTTATTAAACTTATATTAAAGAAAATGATTTTTTTAATCAAGTTTTTTTTTAATCAACTGTTTTTTAAGAATTTTATTGTTAAGAATTTTATGGAAAAATTTATTCTGTAAAAGAATAAAACCATGAAATCAAAATTGTAATTCCAATTTTATTTATAAGATTTTTTATTTAAAAATTAAACATAAGTATGCATTTCCAATACTGTCTTTAGTTTCGTTATTGAAAAGAAACAGATAAAGATGGTGTCAAGGCAGGACAGGAGTCGCAAGAGGCGATTACTAGGTCATGGGATTCCTTTGGCCAATCAACTACGCAGATTTCAACCGAGTGTTAACTAATCTAAGGTCGACTAGTCGCGGCTTGAAAGTTATCGATGAATTCGAAATATTCACCGGCGGTTAGATTTGCCAACCTAAGGTTACTCTACTGAGAGTTGAACCGCGAGTTAAAGGTTGGTGGAGAATCGAGCGGTGTATGTTCGAACCAGACTCAGTTCAGGGGATAAAAAAATATTCCTAGTCAACGTTACCTACAATTTAAATTCTTCTAAAAGAATATTGCCCACATATTTGCATAAAAATTTTAAAATATGACATTTTTCAGATTAAATGTCTACAATATGAAATATGGTATAAATAATATTAATAATGCCTACATAAATATTCATTAAATAAATTAATTCAATTTGAATGAAAGAAAGAGATGGTTATTAAAATTAATAATTTTAAAATTCTGTAACGAAAAAAAATGTGATTTCAAAAATATTTCTCTGTAGTACCCAGGTAGCACAAAGATATCGGCCAATATCAGAATGAGATATTGGCCGATATCAAAACGTAATATTGGCCAACATTAAATGACCCCCCCCCCCCCCCCCAAAAAAAAGATATTCCACGAATATTATTTTTTTATATTTGGCAATGTTGGCCAATATTTCCCAACATCTCTGAATATCAGTTTGTGACATTAAGCGATATCTTTTTCTGTCATTGCTGAATATCATTATTTGACATTGAGTAATATATTTTTCTAATATTCCAGAATAACATTTTTAAATATTAAATTATAACTTTTTAGACATTAACTTCTTTTCTAAAAACCAACAACTGCGATTTTCAAATGAGGTGAATATAACTTCTCACTGAGCTAGAAGTTGATGTTCAAAGAGATTTTTTAGTCCGGTCATTTGGTAGAAAATAGGGGAAAGTTTTGGTGTAGTTTTGATATTTGGTGCCTTTATGTTTTTTGGGTCGCTGAATACAAATCTGAAGTTTGCCAACAAAATTTATCCCGGGAAACACGTTTTTTTGGCAAAAAACTGAAAAAAAAAAGGATTGTTTTTTGTTTTTTCAAAATAACTTCAAAATTATGCATTTTACGCAAAAGTCTTCAATACATAAATTAAAGAGGATAAAATTTCCTACATTTTACGTATTAAAAGTTTTTTCTCTGATCAATGGTTTAGCCGTGACAACGCCGCAAAAATGGGTGTGAAAATAAAAAAATTCTGAAAAAACGGGAATTACGGCAGTGCACGGTCGGTGATTTACCGATTCTAATTGGCCAAAATTATTTTTGGCGTCAGTATAGTCGCATCACCCTGAAATTGAAAAATGTTATTCTTATTCACTATTGAATGTTAGAAATTGTAAAATGTTGCGTGTAGCAGTCATAATTTCGTTACAGGGACATTCAAAAGTATTTCATTATATTACGGCCTATGGGGGGAAAATCGTTTATGTTGGTTTTTAATAATGTTTCATAATTTCAAACACTTTGAAATTTATATACATACCTATGAACTGCACTATAAGATGATTTCTTATAGAATATGGTATGGGTAGTATTTATCGATCATTTACAGGGACACTAAAAATAATTATGTTATATTACGGTCTATGGAGAAAAATTGTTTGTGGTGTATTTTGTTCATGTTACACCTTTTCAAAAATATTTAAATTGATATATATCTCCGAGGTGCTCTATAAGATGATTACTATTGAATATGATGTGCCATTGATCGAAAGATCAATACAGGGGCAAACAAAATAAATCAGTTATATTTTTCTCTGTATGAACAATAATTGATGGAAGAGCGTTTTCAGTTGTGGAACACTTTTTTAAATTTTAAAAATTGCATACTATTTAGCGTGTATAAATTCTATAAATCATACATAGGGCTGCACAAGACATCTATATACCCGCTTATTGCCGGAAATTGCTAACGAGGAATTTTCAACTGTGCTATGCGTTCACTAACAGTTCTAAATTTTAGCATATTGTGAATTATATGATAAATCTATAGTTCGTATACAGGGATGTACAAAATTTTCAGCTATTTTTTCGATTTTGGTTGAAATTGTGTTTTCAAACGTGTTATATGTTTTACAAATTATTACTTAGACATCGTTTTTCACGTTATTAAACTATGAAGTTTTATTATAGTAGCCCGAATGTATTAAAAAAGGTTCCATAATCTGATTGACGCATGATTTTACGTTCTTCTTGATAATTTTAATGATACTTTCTTAACGGTATGGGAGCTAAAGTGATAAAACTATTTTTGTATTTTTGTATTATTATAACAAATTCTAAAATTTCTTTTTCTAAAATTTAAGGTACGGGACAAACATTCGACAGCATTAATGAAAATTGCTGTGTTGCATATTCTGTTGTATATTCATATTTATTTCTGCACAAACCTTACAGGAAACCTAACAGGAACCTTATGTAAAGATAGGGAATCATAAGATATCTTGATTAATATATCATGAGAAAATGCCTACATTATGTTTTGAAATGTATCGGATCTGAATTTGGAGAATTTGTCTGGATCAATTTTGTAACCACTCAGAATTTGCAGCCAAATAATATATTTTAAATGATTTTGTCCCGATATATCTACATACAACTGGCAATTTTTGTCCAAATTTGGTCATAAATTTAAACATTTCGCTCTTGCAAAACTTCATGTGCTCTTCATTGTAATTTTCCTCTATAAACAAAATATTTTGAACCAAATTCACATTTAAATTACATTTTAATTCTTGTTGCCGTTGCATAATGGTGCAAAAGTTTATTTATGTGGCTAACTTAAATTCTGCTGTCTTTGATAGAAAAAAAATGGCACTTGAACTAAAACGTCAAGAAAAAGTCATGCCAGAAGGTATCAAATATTTTTTATTAAAAAAAACATTTATTTTATACTGTTGGTAGTAATAAAAACACCCACTAATTCCATACGTCTATTTTCTACGCTGTAGATGTCGCTGAAAAGCAGGAACCCTCAAGTAAAAGAAAGCGGAAATAATATTTTTTTGTTTTTTAAATAAATGTACATACTAATGTACATGTTTATTTATAATTAAATAATGATTCATAGTGAGTCGTCTTATTTATTATCAGCAACTTCATTGTAAAATGTAGTCATTCATATAATCTTTAGTATAATTTATAGTCAATGCTTATGTAAAATGGTCAGTTTTCATGTTAAATCTACGTACAGCGGCGTAATTCCCGTTTCCTCTGAATTTTTTGATTTTCACTCCCATTTTTGTGGCGTTGTCACGGCTAAACCATTGACCAGAGAAAAAAACTTTTAATACATAAAATGTAGGAAATTTTATTCTCTTTAATTTATTCATTGAGGACTTTTACGTAAAATATATAATTTTGAAGTTGTTTGGAAAAAAACAAAGAAAATCCTGTTTTTTCCCGTTTTTTGGCAAAAAAATCGTGTTTCCTGGGATAAATTTTGTTGGCAAACTTCAGATTCGTGTTCAGCGACCCACAAAACATAAAGGAACCAAATATCAAAACTACACCAAAACTTTCCCCTATTTGTCCTTTTTGAGCACCTAATGCCTGGACTATTTAGTCTTACACAAGAATAAGTAGAAAAACCTACTAAAATTGTAATACTAAGAAACTTTCAATAGAAAGTGGTGGAAGTAGATTTTTCTGTTAGTGACGGAAAAAAATGCTTGACAAAATTGTAATTTAACACGTTCACGACGGCGTGGTGGGTCACACTCGACTGTCTCAGAGTTTCAAGTCTCCGGCTTTTTTTCACACCACTATTATTTTAGAGAAAATGTTGTTCCTTTAAATCGCCCAATTATTCTAATTACATAAAACAACATTTTCTGTATTAAAATACTGGTATCCAAAAAGCCGGAGATTTTGCAGATATGAGACAGTCGAGTGTGACCCACCGCGCCGGCGTGAACGTGTTAATTATCTCATACTTTTTCAATCACAACCGACCTTTTTTTTTACATTCTTTTAACATATATTTACTTAAATATCACTTTTTATTATTAAGTTTGTTAGAAATTTAAAAAGAAATTATGTTGAAAACTAATGACCTACTTTTGAAACTAAACTTCTGTTCTTTCTATAATAAAAAATAAAATTATTTTAAAAGTCTGAAATTCGAGAGCATTTTAAAAAAATAAACATACAGTGAAACCTCTCTGTGCGACCACCTCCCTGAACGACCATTTTTTCTTGGAACGAAATTTATTCCCATAGGATCAATAGTAATTTTACCTCCATTCTGAGACCATTCCAGTTGAACTCCCTCCATGAGCGACCAATTTCTTTGAAGAAAATGAAACAAATTCCGTTTATTCCTGGTCGTTTGAAGAAGGTTTTATTAGAAAAATCAGGAGAGCGCATTATTTATTAAACTTCTAAATTAGTTTAGATTTTTTCCGGTAACTATTGTTTAAACCCCTTTGTGCCTTTTTAGTCAATGGATTTAATTCTGATGACAAATTGAGAATGACGGTCAATAAACTCCCTTGCCCTATTCTGTCAGGAAACTCTCAAAGAAATTAATGAGATTGTCTATTTGCCCCCAAATGATTGTCCAAAAAAAATTGCATTTATTTACTGACCTTCGAAAGGACTTGGAAATAAAAATTATAAAAGATAAAACCGTAAAACCAAAGCAAATGCCAAAGTATTCATTTTTTAAATTCTGCAGTAATTAACTTATGTAATTAACTTTTCTTTTGATACTTAAATTTTCATAGTTTTTCCTAATGTGAAAAATAAATTTTAGTAACATTAATTGTTACCTTTTTTCAACCATTAAAATCTAGATTTAAACATAACCTCCATTAAGAGACCACCTCTCGGAGCGACCAATTTTTATTGGAACGGAACGTGGTCGCTTTAGGGAGGTTTTACTGTAGTATCCATCAAAAAATACATAAATTGATCTCTTTTTTATTGAAAAACTTTATGTAATAAAAAAAAGCATCTTTCGTTTTTTTTTTATAAAACTAACAATTGTTATATTTTAGCATCGTTATAGGCACCACATTATTATTTTAAATACAAATAATTCTAGAGCAATAATTACAGATTTCCTTATAAAGTTTTTATTAGCACTATCAATAGATTTTAATATGAAATGCTTTTCTTGAGAAATTTTTCTATTTTGCAATCTCTATAAATTTCTATATAAATTGTACTACAGAAAATTTTCCATACTAATCTCAATAGATTTCTATGTATTTTTTTTTTTTTTTTTTTTCAAATATATACATATAAATAACTATAGATTTCTAAAGAAAATATTTATATAACGCAAATTTCATGGCCAACGAAAACTATAAAAATGGGCGGTCCTTCAGAACTTTCCATTCACTTTGGTCAAGATTACAAACTTCGTCAGTTATGCTAAGTGTCGACAGATATCTTGAAATGTCTGAAAAATGATATTGTTTTTACGAATGTCGACAGATATCTCTGAATGTTGGAATACTAATATCATTTTTACGACATTGGCCAATGTAAATAAAATATCAAAAATAAGGCATTAAAAATACAAGTTTTCTAAAAATAGCAAAATTGTTATAAATTTTATTGTTTAGAATACTATTTACGTGTTACAAGTAATGCAAAAAATTCGTTTAGATGCTTTTTTTTTAAAACTAATTTTAAGTTACATCAGTGAATATCGGCAGATATTGTAAATTTGACGTCTGACATTCAGTGACTTTTGAGATATCGGCCAATATTGATCGGGACATTGGCCGATATCTGTGTGCTACCTGGATATATTAAACTAAATTAAATTTCTAAAGATTTTGTTAAACATGATTAATTTTACAAAGAACTAAAAATCCAAATTACAAAGGAAATTTTTACCTTGTACTTTATTTATTTTAATCTCAATCAAACTAATTGATAAATAAATCATACGTGAACATTTTTAAACTCAATAAGAAAGGTGTCCAAGCTAGAGGTCGAATTAGGAGTTCCCGTGGCAGAACATTTTGCCTTGGTAGACTCTTTTTCACTCCTTTCAAAGTTTTTAACTCGCACATTTTTATTATTATTATTATTATTTAATTATTTGTTTATTTTGGCTCTTGTGTAGGACTCGGGCTGTCTGGGTCCAAAACCCGGAAAAAATGAATTCCAGGTCCGAGAAAATATAGACTTTTTTACGACACAGTCATCTGCTTTTGTTCTATATTTTAAAGTTAATAATATATCGTACAGAATTTATATCATTCCTAAATTTAATCGTGACGTAATAATAATATTCAGTATATTATTATAGGTAAATACTTAAATTAGATGAAAATTTATAGTAAAACTTTTACCGAAAGGATGCAATATTTTAGCCACTTTTTAAACGAATTAAATAAGGCTATCTTGAAATTAAGAGCTAAGAATCCATACTTCAAAAAATACCTCTCACCACAGACACAGAAAGAAAGGATGGGACAGTTTTTTTTTTTTTTAGAAAAAGAAAATGATAAATACTAACAAAAGTAAATAAATTCTTGTTTAGATGCAATTATGCTCATGCATAATACATTCATAAAACATGCAATAGCCACATCGCATGGAAAAAAAAATATCTAAATGTTGGCAGATTATAATTTATCGCTAAAGTTAAGAATCTTAGAGATAATCTTCCATAATCATGTCTGTTGCCAAATGATGCATTTGAGAACATGTGAATGTGAATTAGTAAATATATATTTTTTTAGTTTTAATGATATGTACATTAACTATAGAAGCCATTATAGCAATAATGTAAATTAATTCCTAAAAAAAAAAATTATTTTGGTCCTTCGGTAGGACACGGGATGCCTGGACCCAAAACCCGGAAAGAATGAATTCCAGGTCCGAGAAAATATAGACTTCCATACGACACAATCATCCACTGTTGTTCTGTATTTTAAAGTTAATAATATACCGTACAGAATTTATATCATTCCTACATAGTTTTAATCCTGACGTAATAATAAACTTCAGTATATTATTATAGGTAAACACCTAAATGGAATGAAAATTTGTAGTAAAACTTTGATCGAAAGGATGTAATATTTTAGCCACCTTTTAAACGAATTAATTAATGCTAGCTTGAAATTAAGAACTAAGAATCCATACTTTTTAAAATATCCATCACCAAAGACACAGAAGAGAAGAATAGGACATTTCTATTAGAAAAACAAAATTATAAATAATAACGAAAGTAAATAAATTCTTGTTTAGATGCAATTACGCTCATGCATAATGTATGCATAAAACATGCAATAGTCGCATTGCATGAAAATAATTCTCTTTATGGTGACAGATTACAGTTCATACGTAAAGTGAAGAATATGACAGATAATCTTCCATAATCAAGTCCGCAGGCAAATGGTGCATTTGAGAACATGTGAATGTAATTTGGCAAATTATTATTATTTTTTTTTTTTTTTTGCTTTAATATTATGTACAGTAACTATAGAAGCCATTATAGCAACAATAATAGTAGATACAATGGCAGATTAATGCCTTAAATAAAAGGACATTATTAATAACACACGGATGCCTCTCATTCCCTGGGACACAACTTCGGGGATTAAACATTAAGAATTGAAATTTTAAAGGAAAAAAGGATGATGATGCCTTTTTTAAATCTTTGAAAAACAGTGCTATCTTTTATCTTTAGGCTTGCGCACTATCATTTTCTAACTTTTGGTCGATGTAAAAATAAAGGTATTCCATGAAATAAACACACTGATAATCTTTCCGTTTATCCTTTTACAGGGTTTGCACGCTATTAAGCCATGCCCCATTTTGTACGGACTCTACCACCAGGTAATCGCATAAAACTATCTTCTAGCTCAGTGGTTCCCAAACTTTTTGACTGGTGGAGCCCTTTTTAGAATGAATATCTATGGTGGAGCTCCTGAAGCCTATCGTACCCTGTGTTACAAGGTAACGTTTTTTCGATGCATTGCTGCTGAGCATAGGAAGGGGGAATGAATAGTAATCTAAACAATTGTGCATTGTCCCAGAAATAAAATTATATTTTGAAACTGTTACTGTAATACTGAATTTATTTTCAATTATCATCGATACAGATTGAATTGTCAAAAGTTTACAAACCTACAGTTAAAAAACCTCCAAAACTCAAGAAATCGTAAAATTTGCTTTACAATAAATTTTACATTATTAGAGTGACGAACAATAATGCATAAACGCTTAACCCCTTAATTATCGCTCCCGTCATATTCACGGGCTGTGTCTTTTATTCAGCTTGTTCGATTTCCCACCAGTTTTATAAAATAGTGTAATTGGTTTTAATATGGTACCATTTTTCCTATCATTAAATAAGGTGAATATTTCTTTTTCAAAAAAGTGGTGTGAATAAACAATTTGAATTTTTAAACCGTAATTTAATGCGACCATTAAGGGGTTAATGTGATTGGATTGTTATGTCTGAATTCAGGTCCAGTTGATAGTAATTGCAGGCATTTCTGCATTTAAGACTTCTCTATTTCGATTAGGTTTTAAAGTAAGATCTTTATCACTACTACATACAGGAATTTTACTCAAGTTTTATAAAGATATTTCAGACCAATAATTTTTACTTAAAACTGTCTAACTCTTCTATTTAACTTATTAATGTTTAATTTATATTTATTTATTTATGAAAAGTTTCTGGTTCAAATCGAAATATTTTCATTTGGTACCACCAAATAACCGGTTGTTGTTGGTATATTTAGTGTAACTTGCTATGAGATGTCAAATCAACGAGGACCTCGGTGTTTCAGCTGTTTAACACTAGAACCGCCGAAAATTTTACTGAAGTGTTATAAAAGTATTTTACACCGGAAATTTTGATTGAAACTACTTAACATATTTATTTAACTTATTTCTCTGAGGTACATTTTAAATTTATTTTAGAAAGAAATTTCTGGTGATAATCAAAATATTTTTATTTGGCAGCAGTGTTGCCAGATTGGGGATTTTGTCCATATTTTGGGGAATTTTGTACCTCTAGGGGAATTTTTGGGGGACAAGTAGTTCGTGGGGAAATTTTTGGGGACTACAAACAATTTTGGGGAAAAACTTGGGGATTTTATTATTATTTTTTTTAACTATTTTCTGTAAAGATTTCTTGTAGTCCTGTAGAAAAACTTGATCTGTCTCAAACTAAATTTTGATTTGAAAAACGAAAATACAATCCAGAAATCGGAAATATCAATCATTATTCTCCCGGATGTGGCCGTATTCGTTGTTTACTACATTACAGTTCACACATATTATAGATGCACCAGACTCTTTATAAGCTTAAGCCTTAAGCAGCTTAAACCTGCACGTGACTAAATCTGAAGGACTTATACGAAAAATTCTTTCGCCGTACTTTAAAAAAAATTAATTTAAATATGTGGATACAGCGAAAATACTTTTCATTATGATCATGAACTTAAGTATAGGGATGACAAAAAAAAATTAAAACAGCGTACCATCTCGGATTCATTCAAATCCCAACTGATAAGAGATTGTCTAAAGCTATGGAGCTAAATGTAACAATTGTCCAACATTGTTAGACAATACTTTTAAAAACAAATGTAAAATAACTCGTCACTGTAAAATATGTCTCTCAATCTTTTAATGTAGCTACAGAATATACATTCAGTCCAGTTTAAAAGTTTGTTTTTTGTAAATGGGGAATTTTTTCAAAAAAAAGGCTTAATTTGGGGGAAAATTTTCGAGCTTAAATTACTTAAATATTTTTTATAGAGGTAAATTGAAAATTTAAAAATTCCCTTTTTGAGTAAAAACTGAGTTGGGGACTTTTTCGGAAAAAAACACTGATGTGGGGAAAATTTCAGAAATTTTGGGGAAATTGACTTTTGATTATCTGGCAACACTGTTTGGCAGCGGTCAAAATGACCGCTACGGCGGTTCTAGTGCTAAGCTGGAAGATTAGAAGTTTAAGCTGGATGTTTTTTTTTATAACACTGAACACATTTAGAGTCGTCCAAAACCTTTTCCATTCAGCTACTGGAAAATGTCTTTTGAAAGATATTTCAAAGCTGTAGGATGCCCCTGAATATTTATTTATTTATATACTTTTTTTTATTTGGTGTTGTTTGCATTCCTTTTTAACAGGAGGGACGTAATCTATATCATCGTTACACTCAGAATCCGATCAATGCGCGTTTCATCTTAAAAGAAAAGTTTGGTAAAGGAATCGGAAATTGAGACAGATTTTCATTGCAATGGTAGATACATTTATTTCATTTTGCTAAACATATCGGGAAAATATGCAATTAAAATTTACAATCTTCATTAATTAAAAGTTTTGCCAGTTTAGCGTTATGGTTCTTCTAATATCACTTCTGCAGTTGCAACAATCGTGAGTTGCAACAATCGTGTAAACGCTTTTCATAGACAATACCATCGTATTTCGGTATGTAGTAGGAGGAGCGGATGCCGGCATCCAATAACTTCATACATAAGCTTAAAAAGTTTGTTTTTAAGATTTCGTTGTTTTATATAGCTTATTATTTTAATGGCAGCATTTAACCTTTTCATATGTCCAGAAGACATTTTCCAGGGGATAGCGTGTATCTATAAAGAACGCAATAGATGGTGCTATGGTGCTTTATCATCTCTTTAATTTTTGATTCGGCATTGTGACCCATCATTGCTTTCGCGTCATTAGTGCATTCATGTGTGTTTTCCTATGTCTTAATCAAAAATGTTTCATCCCTTAGTGCGTTGGTTTGTAATGATCTACAAAAAATATTATCCTATTAGCTTTGTGAAACCTCTTTCAGACTGTCGTTAGTAAGGCGTTTAATTTTAACCCTTAATTGCATAGTGATGTAAATTTCCATCACCTTTTTATTTAATTTTTAATACATAAATTAAGTTATTACAATTATTATAGTTATATAGAAATATTAATCCTCGAAAAATTATAAAAATATGCTACTAAATAAAGTTAAAAATCTATCTTAAGATTTCTGGTGTCTAATCCTTAATATAAAAATGAAAAACAAGAATAATTCATATTAAGCGTTAATCAAGTTACTGTTCTCAAACACCGTAATAATGGAAATGTCAAGTTAAGTTCCATGAGCCCGATTCAAAAAAGTCAGTTAAGACGCTCAACTTCCCTGGTCTGAACGGGATATTAGTATACGTAACTGAAAAATACTAACAAAACTGCTAATCCAGTAACGTCGATAGATTCATTCATTTGTAGTGCAAATTTTGTACATCTGAAGATGCTCTACGTATTCTTTTACGTCATCTGTTATGGAGTTCATTTTTAAAAAATGATCTATTTGACAAGGAAATATTGACACTAAATTAACAACTTTTTCATAAAGCAAATTAATGACAATGTCAATTTTACGAGGTTTTTCAAGACCCTTTGCCCCCAAGATATGATCTTCACAATCTCTAGCGACTCGTTAAAATATCAGGTAAGCGCCGACTTAACGGGGGCGACAGACGCAAACTTCTATCACTAATTATAGAACATTATTTTTGTCCTAATTAATCACAGCGATTAAACAGGACAAAATGAAAAATTTAAATTAGTTGCAGAAGTATATTTTATTGCCTATTTCGCACCCGTGAAGTATGCACCTATGTCCAGGACATTTCATATTTGTTTTAATAAGTGTTGTGATATTTTCTTTTGAAGCATGCATAGTTTATTTTGCCCTTCATATTGAAAAAAATCAGGCGGTTTATCTTTCAAATCAGACTAATTTCTTTCGGAATGATGACGTAGTTAAGCACGAGACCACCGCCCCCTGAATACTAGGCCTGAGCGCTGACACAAAATGGCGGTTGCCGAAGGCGGATTTTTTTTTAGCGTGTGTACGGTCCCATAAATATTCGTACCAACAATTTTTTTAAGTTTTCTCCGCTTCATTTTTCTGATATTGAACAAGTCAAAGAAATTTTTCATAAAATACTGGTGTCAAAGTTTAAGGGTTTAAAAAAATCCGCCTTCGGAAGCCGCCATTTTTGTGTCAGCGCTCAGGCCTGGTATTCAGAGGGAAGTGACGAGACGTGGAGTCGTTGGATAACACTTCACCTCAAGTCACACTGAGAGGAAGAGTTGGGAAATTCAGATATCTAAATTTTCCTTCAGAATACAATTTCTGATTTTATTACAGTAAATGTACGTTTGTTTCTACATTTATCGCATTTTTTGATCGGTAAACGTAAAATTAATATTTGCACCGGCCATTTTTTAAAGGAAATAAAATTTAGTTAATTAAAATTGTCCAGATTTTTTAAGATAATTATTACCAATGTTTAAATACTTTTGTACCAAAAGAATCTGTTCCCATTTTTGAAAAAAAAAAGAAAAAACCTTTCTTTAAATGTGTTGGTTTCGTTCAAATTTTCATTATTTTCCTAAAGCGCGGAGGAGCCCCTAGGAAGCCGCAGAGCACAGTTTGGGAACCTCTGTTCTAGCTAATGAATCGTGAAGAAAATGATCTTTATATAATAATACTGGTGGTAGAGTCTTTACAAAACGGGGCGTGGCTTAATAGCGTGCGGACCCTGTTTTATTTCAAATAGGATACTTCAGGCCCCCTCCATAATATAGGAATTGCTTCTCTACTACAATATATATGGTGCCCGCAAATTCCTGCTACTATTGCGAATCATTATTGATCAGGACTATTTGAAATAAATATTATTGATCGTATTATTTATGTATACTCATATAAAATTTTAGGGGGTTCCGTCAATTAGAACACGTGTTATAACAGTTTTAATGTGTCGGGCAATTATATTCTAATAACACTAAAGTTTGGGCGGAGCTTCTACAAAATACGAAAAGGAAAAATAAACTTTCCTTACAATGATTAAATAAATAGATATAAGGACCTGTTACATTAGTCCGAACCATTCAAACGCATATGAGTTGCATATCCTACTTGTTATAGTAGCATAACGTTTTGTACTGTTAAATATAACTATAAGGAGGGTTTTTTTTTTTTTTTTTTTTTGTGTGTGTGTCGGTTTTCTGCCTAATTTCCGAATTTTTAATGTAATGAAATGTGAATGACCAAAGCATGAAAACTCAGGATTTATTTAACACAAAACGTACAATAAATGGCGTGACTGCATCAATTTTTGATGCAAAAGAAGAATAGTGTCTAATGTCTAGAAATAGCCTAAAAGAAATAGATATTACATCACATTTAATAAAAATAATAATAATAGTTAACAGAAAATAGAATATATTACACAAACACATGAGAGGCTTAATCCGTACACCAGCTGTGACTTAGTACGCCGCGCGCACATGCATTGACAAAAGTTTAACAATATAACAAACCTCTACGACAACTGGCTTACTTTGATAAAGTAGAATTCTTTCCATTCCATTCATCACGGCAGGAAGGTTTGGTTAATCAGACTTAGGTAAATCATTCATTTATAAATATCTATAAAAATGAATACAATAAAATCCGACTCTACGGAAGAAGTGGAAAAAATCAGTAGTTCATAAATAGGCACAGATAATTTTCTAATATATTTATATGTAATATTTTTTGTCGAATAAATATATTACATATGTAAGTAGATTGCAGAATTGACAAATCTACTTTTTTTTAAATATTTTAAATCAATTAAGAAACAATATTAAAACACGAAGCTATAAAAATATTTTCTGTAGATTTATTTAACATTTAACTGGTGAGGTGGTGTGTTTTGTACTCCAGAGAAATTGTATATGATCCCTGCATTTGTAAACAAAGTTTTTGTGTTATTTAGATACGTGAATTTATATGTATATGTAAGTATACTTACAGAACTACTTCTGTTGTTTTTATACAAGTAAATAATACAAAATTCACAGGAATTTTTCTTATTTTAATTCGCTAAATTTTAAGCACTGCATAAGAAATCAAATTTTGGGGTTACAAACACCCCACCCCACGTTATAAAAAAAATCACCTCATCACTTAAGGGTTAACATAAGACCTTTATATCCGTATAAGTAACTGCATGTTGCTATAATTCTTTCTTTTTAAAAATTATTCATTTTTGTGTATTCGAATTATAAAATCCAACTTTCTTCCCTGGTTGTTTATAATTTTATTGATTTCCATAACAGAATATTAAATGCAGGTTAAATTCAGAAAGTCTGATGGAAAAAATCTAGTACTGTATTCTGGCTGCTCAAAGAGCAGGCGCCTTTTATGAAAAGTTTTAATGTTGGAAGTGGTTTTTTAGGCTCTCAAAATAATATGTAACTTACAGACCGCCCACTCACATTTTTTATAAACTCCTGTGTCCGACGTCATAGTATGCTTATCCACCGCCCCCTGAATACTAGGCCTGAGCGCTGACACAAAAATGGCGGCTGCCGAAGGCGGATTTTTTTTTTAACGTAGGTACGGATCCTTAAATGTAGACACCAGTATTTTATAAAAGATTTCTCCGACTTGTTTAATCTCAGAAAAATGTAGCCGAAAAAAACTTAAAAAAGTTATTGGTACGAATATTTAAGGGACTGTACACACGCTGAAAAAAATTCGCCTTCGGCAGCCGCCATTTTTATCAGCGCTCAGGCGTGACCTTCGACAATACTTATACGGTATTCTTCAAGGTCACGGTGTTAGCCCGGCGTGGTTCCAAATCCGAACCCGATAATTCTATATACCAGATAACGCTAAGATATCGGCCAATTCTCACCCAATATTTCAAAAGCCGTTAAATTTCGTATGCCAAATTTACAATATCTACCGATATTCACAGATACAACTTAAAATTGGTTTTTAAAAGAAAGCATTCAAACGAGTTTTTTGCATTAATTACGACATTATAATACAGAAATAGTATTCTAAAGAATAAAATGTAATAAGTTTGCGTTTTTAGAAAACTCGACTTTTTAATGTCTTATTTTTAATATTTGATTTACATTGGCCAATGTTGCAAACATGATATTACTATACCAACATTCGAAGATATCTATCGACATTCGTAAGAACAATATCCTTTTTCAGACATTTCAAGATATCTCTCGACATTCAGTATATTTGAAGAAGTTTGTAATCTCGACCAAAGTGAACGGGAAGTTCTGAAGCACCGCCCATTTCTATAGTATTTGTCGAAGAACATTTGATGGAGACGTCTGCCATGAAATTTGTATTATATAAAAATTTCCGTTAGGAATCTATAATTATTTATATAGTTATTCTTCTATATATATAAAAAAGTAACGATTTGGAAATGGACCAATAAAAATCTGCGTAGATCTTCCCAGTACACTCCTAGATCGGCATCCATATTTCTTGTGATCTGGTGTCTTTCTTCGTTAATATTAAGAAAACTGCTCCATACAAAAATATGAAAAATGGTGCTATTATAGAGAAATGTTTGATAAACACGCTGATGCAGACAGTTTTTAAATCAAATAATTATTTTAAGAGATATTTACTGTTAAAGTCGGTAAAATCGTTTCATTAAAAAATATTATATGAGCAAAAACTATACCTAGGAATTTAAACATTTTTACATCATTAATATATTAGAAGTTCCCAGTGTGCAGACCGCATTTATTTTTTTAATTTGACTCATTTTTGAGGACTTATCTCCATTTTAAGTTCAAATTTTCAGCATTTCGAGAGATATTTTTTACATAATTTAGAAAAGGATATTATTTTAAACTGTTGCCAATTTTAAAAACAACGCAAAGAATAATATTTCCTTCAAATTAAAAATTTATTTACACATGACTATTACAATCAGAAAAAAAACTTCCAAATGGGAATTAAGTGATTACGTGTTAAAAATCAGGAAAATATTGAAAATTACGTCATAAAAACTATAGTTACACATGAATTTTAAAAGAGAAAGAAAGTTTTTAAATGATAAATTCATTATTATGAGTTAAAAGTTGCAAATGAAGGAAATTTACGTTATATTTAAAAAGGCCAAATATTTGACAGTTGGCAAAACAGTTTAAATTGAAAAATATATTTGCGCGAGACACTTATTTCATATTTTGAGGTAATCTTTTCAACTATTAGGCGCGCCACACACCAGAGAGACATGCGACAATAATCGTGAGACATGAGGCAAATTCTGCTGTTCAAACCGGTTTTTTCTTTGTTAACAGGTTAAAATTGTCGCATGCCTCACGCTTTTCTGCCGCATGTCTCCCTGGTGTGTGGCGCGCCTTATCGCAGTGGTGGAAAATTGGTGCAGAGGTGGAGCCTATTGACACCACTAAATTATAGTAGTATTTTGCCTCTTATCTAATGATCAAATTTCTGAGTTTTTATTAAACTGAATAATACCATAAAAATTTAGTGGTGTCAATAGGCTCCACCCCTGCGCCAATTTTCCACCACTGTTATCGTGATTTCTAAGACAGCGCAAATAATATTTCCTTTCAAAAAACAAAAGTACTTTCATGTGAATGTTAAAAAGATAAAGAAAACTTTGGTGAAAATTACGTCAGATATTAAACGATACATTTCAAATGTGTTATTTAAAAGAACTTTCTTATAGAGCTGTTAAAAAACCGAGAGACAAAGACTCTGTTTACTTAATTCATTTTAAATTAGCTTATTTTCAAAATTTTAACTAATTTTTTTTAATCAAAGACGAAAACAGCCATTGTATCCCTTAACAAACGCTGATTTCGCCTTGAAAATTTCCAATCAAAGGGATATGAATGAAAACCACGTTTACAGGGAGATCGCCACTGTTTTTTAAAATTATAACTCAATCTTTTTAAAGTCGATGAAATTAGCCTGCTTTTAGAATCTGGGATGTCGGAACGGGGGTTTGCGAGCGTAGCTCGTAGTTGGCAGAGCCCCCTAGTTACATATATAAAAGCAATTGAAAAATTTTACATAGGAATCAGAAAATTATAGAAATATAGAAAAATTTCTTTTGTACGATTTATACAAAAAATTATAAAAATTGAAAGAAAAAAAAATCTGAAGAAACATTTTATATTAAAATCTATATTGATAGTGCTAAATAAAAACTTAATAAGGAAATCTGTAATTATTACTACTAGTTGCATAGCAACCCGTTGTGTTGCTTTCGAATTGCATGAGACAATCGATCTTTTTGCGAAAAATGAAATCCTAACTTTATTGTAAATTTAGAAAGCCATTACAATATTAATTTTATTAAATACAATATTTCAAATAATAAGTTATATTTACAATTTAATTCAAAAGCTTTTCCAATAAAAATGCACATATTCTATAACTTTATTTGCCTAGAGCTTTTCGTTCTTCCAAGATTTTGCTTCGAATTTCGGAGTTGGCAGAAATTATGTCATTTGGGTCAACTTATATAAAAATGAATTTGTTTGGACGAATTTATTCAGAAGTATTTTATATTTATGAATTAAAATAAATATTTAGAGAATTATTATTTTTCTCGCTGTAACATTTAATTTTTAATGTCCGCTTCTGAAATGTTTTATTAGCCATCTTAATGCAATAGTTGAAAATCTACTTTTCGACTTTAAATTAAATGAAAATAGCGTACGATGTTTGTTTGTTTTTTTCTTTTTCTTTTTGACGTCAACAGAATTTATCTCAATGTTCCAGTCGAGAGTCGAATTTGTTTTTCTAAAATAAACGGATTCCTGAAGCTTGAATATGTGTGTGTATTTCGTGAAATTTTCTTGAAAACTACAATCATTTTTTCACTATTTATTCAAATAAACGTTAATTTCAATTTAAAAATGATTTCAAACAATGATATATAATAATCTTTGTAATTTTCCCTTTGCTCTCTTTTATCCAGAAAAATGGAGCAATTTTAGTTTCCATCATTACAGAAATGTCATTAAAAATAACGTAAAAATTTATATCTCGAAAACTAATCAAATTTTTAAATTCTACGACCACTTTTAACATCCTCGTACCCATGCGGATAACTGGAATTAATTTGATCACCCAACATTCCCTATTCTAGGAGGAACAGCTGTGAAATACAAACGGACAGTCACTTTTTAATATAATAGATTGATGAAGTTTTAATTTCGCTATAAAAAATTAGTCAGGGACAAATACTGAATTATTTATATTATTTTAAGTGCAAATGGCTTATTTCGTAAATGAGCCTGTACTCAATGGATATAGATTAAAAAAACATTATGCTTGAAAATTATTTAAAAAGACATAATAAATAAATTAATTAAGATAAAGTTTTCAAGCAAATTGCATTTGAAAGTAGATATTATTTCCCTATATAATGGGTGTAAAAATTGAAGATGAGCGATGTTTAGAAATTCAAAAAATTGCTGTAGCAAAGATTGCAAAACCGACATTTAATCGTCAAGCGTTGCCATTTCTCAAAATGACGTTAGCCTTACACATGGACATATTTTTCCTTTATAATACAGATAGATTTTCAAAGGTGAAGTTCCGCTTGTCAGCTAAAACTTTGCATGTGAAAATGTATTCTTTTGGCTTGAGGTTCTAATTTCAGTACCGCGAAGTACAAATTCCAGAAACTGATGTCTTTTAGATGTATTCGTGGTAAAATATATAGTTTTGTCAAAGTAAAGAATTGTTTTCTTTTAAATATGGCACTTACTGAAGCATTACGCCAAGTGTTTCAAATTCGGTATCTGCCGAATGAAAATATATTGTAACATTAGCTTTATGAGCGAAAATGTTTTTTAAATAGTGACGTCATTTTCTGTTCAGACTTAAAATAAAGTTATTTTTAATTGTAATGAGTAAATGGTATCAATAAGTATAAATTAACCCCAATATTTCTTTTTTTCTGCAACAGTGGAAATAATACGATTGCTACCATTTTGATGAAATAATAATAAAAAAAATTTTTAAACTTTTCAAATTAAATTAAAAATATAGAAGTGGAAATATTTAGAAAAATAGCTAGTGCGAAGACATCTACAAATGAACAGCTTTCATTTAAAAAAAGAATTATTAGCAAAATTGGTACATTAGAAAGTTCAGGGATGATGTCTAAAAAAGCTATCTTGTGTTTTCAATATATAGATTATTTTTTCTCTTTTACTTTAACAGTTGCCTAGCAACTCTATTTCATACAAATTACATTTAAAAGCACATATTTTTCCCAATTCGGCTCTAAAATTTAAATTGTTCGATTACATATATGTTAAATTCATGCTTTTTAATATATTATTCTTTTATTCATTTATTGATGAAGCTTTAATTTCGTTGTAGAAAATTAGCGGGAGTGAAATTCTGAACTTTTTTTATGTGTAAATTGCTTATTAATATTTCGCAATGGAGCCGGCACGGCAAAATCATTTAATTGATAAATAAAAACGAAATAAAGCCAAAACTCACTGGGTTTTATAACAGACGATATTCTTGACATAGCACGTATTTCAATTTCAATTGTTTTCGGTTTTTATGAGAAAATGGCAGTAATCTACTATTTTCATTTTTCCCCCTTTACTTTCAACAGAAATGGAGCTGCTACGATTACAAAAAAAGTAATAAAATCTACAAAAAAATTAATATCTCAAAATTGCATTGAGATACAACTTTCAAACAAATTGCATTTAAAAGAGCATTTTTTTCCTTATACGGCGGTGTAAAAATTTAAAATGTGCGATGTTTAGAAGTATAAAAATTTGTAGTAGAGAAATTACAAAACCAAAATTTTATTTCAAATTTCAAAGTGTTGCCATTCGCAAAATGACGTATGCGTTACGCACAGATATGTTTGTCCTTTATAATATAGATAGAATTATTTTTATTTAAAAAAGTAATGTAGAGCCTTATAACAATTTTAAAATATCAGAATCGCAGGGTTCGTCCGGGTGTTTGAATTTCAAGACTAAGAAATTCTTCGGTACCAGTATTTTGTTATGGAAAATCTCTCCTTAAATAAGGGGAAATTTCGTCCGTTTAAACTAGATTTATTTTTCCATAAAAATATTCTGATATTTGGCCTTGAAAATAACGGTACCCGTATGAACCCTGAATCGGTAGCTTTATAAAAAACGAAAGATGCTTTTATACATAACAATGCTTTTACATTTAAAAAATAAATCAGTTTATGTAATTTTTTAATAGATGCTAGTTTATCTTTTTAAAATGCCTTCGTATTTCCGAGTTTTAAAATCATTTTATTTTTTAGTATTGAAAGAATACAAATTTAGTTTCAAAAGTTGGTCATTATAGATTTCAATTAGACATTATTCATCTAATAATAATAATTATATATATATACATATATTTACAGTAAGAATAATAAGCTTATACGGATAATTTATGTACGTGTTAACTTGTATGTAGTCCATATCAATTTTTGAAGAACTGCACACATATCGGGAACTTAAAATTAATAAAGATATATATATTTAACTTCTTGAAAAATTCTAAATAACGGGATTGTTAAAACCTTTCTTTACAGTTTTGTGCAAGTGCAATACATAATTTTTAAGACAGCAAGCTTTAATGTTTCTTACTTGCAGTACGTAGTGGTTGATCTGTAGGTTTATCATTATGTTTTCTTCCACCCAAACGTATGAAGTCATAGAGGACACGGAGCAGGAAAACACAATGGTAAACAAACCAGTCATCCACTGTTTGCAGATGTTTCCACCAAGACATGACTTGGCACACCAGTTGCATTTTAATGTGCTAATCGAGTTTTAAGTAATCCGGAAATTTCAACCGTCATCTCGATGAGGTGATCGACGATGGTTTGTGAATTAGCGTCCCGGTCTATAACTTAAATTGATAGAAGTTGCCAACATACAATCAAAAATTCGCTCAAGCTATACCTAACTTTTATTTAAAAAATGTTAAAATATATTATGTGGCATAAAACATAGCTAAAAAGACAGATTGCTGAATGTTTTCAGAAAAATAAATCTCTCACACCGGAAAGAGCAAAAAACAACATAATATTGATAATTGTGCAAGAGTTTTGCTCAACAAGATCATACTTCATAGGATCATTTCTATAGTATGATTAGCGAGTTCGCTCACCGAACTTCGCAGAAAACCCAACCACGATGATGTGGAGTGGGGTTTCGCCCCGAGCGTGAAGCCGGTCGCAGTTCACTTTTCCGGTGAGTGTGGCCATTGATGATCGCGCCCGTTTTGCCTTGTGCACTACGGGATGGGCGGAACTTGCTCTGAGTGGTTCCTATAGTAAAAACAGAAAATATAACCCCTTTTTTCTTACATTCTATACCACTCACAGATCAGACGTGTCAAATACCAGTCTAAGTGACACATACGAAGGAAATTTTAAAATCAACAAGTCTGCTAGTTGCTATTTTCCCCTATGCTTTCTGTTTGTATCTTACGGTATTGGGTCCCGCGGTCTCTGTACGGTGGTCGGATTCAAAAGCGGAGGGCTGTTTTGTTCCATACATACTCGTTAACCATATTATTCATATGCCATGCATAATGTGCAAGTGTAATATAATATTGAATGACCTGTGCTGAGTGAAAGAAGAGTACGAAGCGGAGATATTCTTTTCAAGCAACGCTCTAAGTTGTGTGGAAACTATTTTTCCTTTTGGATTTGCCCGCCTATAAAGGTTATGTAATCGGTAAGGTATTTCAAAATTAACCTTTGTAAAGAGCGACGTCATTTCTTAACAAGATGCTTTGACAAACTGAGAAATTTATCCTTCAGATAAAAATCATTTGGCCTCTTACAATTCATCTCTAATTTAAGGCTGTTCTCAAATCCAAAAGGGCAACTTTATGACATAAGTTTAAATTTTTTTTTTGTCGGAAATGCATCAAACTAGCAGTTGTTGTTGTTCAGAAACTATGTCATCGAGCTGTTTTTTCCGGGTTTTTTTTTTTTTTGCAAACGCTGTAGATCTTTCAGAAAATAGTGTCAAAGTGGACGTTTTGAACCGAAGTTCCCGAAAAAAGCAGAAACACCAGTCAGCGAATGGAGAAAAACGTCTTTGTCACGTGATCAAAATAGCTTATAATTAAATAGGTAATTTATCAAAAAATGGAAAACGCAGTTCGATTAAAAATTGCTTCCATAGTCAGGTCTTCCAATTTCATATCTTTCCGTTAAAAAATGAATTTGTAAATGTGCCAAAACGTTTTGCGCTTATTGAGCAGAGCAGTTGAGAACAGCCTTAGCCCTTTAACACTAGAACGGCGGGAAATTTTACTCAAGTTTTATAAAAATATTTCACATCAGAAATTTTACTTAAAACTATTTAACTTATTTATTTAAGTTATTTTTGTGTAGCATGTATTACTCTTATGTTATAAAAAGTTTTCTGGTTCGAATCGACATGTATTCATTTGGAAAGGGTCAAAATGACCCCTCTCCGCCGTTCTAGTGTTAAGACCCGATGTATTTGTAAACAAAGCTAGTCATGCCTGTAGAAAGTAAAACATGGACGCAACCGCTACCTGTTGATAAAAAATGATACTTTACTCTATCTGCAAACCAGAACGATCGTTCGATTCGAGTTTTTATTACATACGACTCCAGGGTTGTTTGGTTGTGGTTTAAACCAAATGTTTTTTTTTTGTTTTTTTTAAACCATACTGGGGGTTTTTTTCATCTGGTTTTTTTCTCTTTTTCCCTAACGTTTTCCTTTATTTTACACATTATTGAAAAATGCAAAATCCAAGTTATACAGAAGCTACAAGCAAACTTTAGAAAAATTATGAATTAATAAATTTGTGAAGGGACAAACATTTTTAATCAATCACTAGGGGGCTCTGCCCCCTACGAGCTACGGTCGCCAATCCCCGTCCAGACACCGCAGACTCTAAATGCACGCTAATTTGATCGGCTTTAAAAAGATTTCGAAAGATTGAATTATAATTTAAAAAACAGTGGCGATCTCCCTATAAACGGATTTCTATCCATTTCTCTTTGATTGGGGAATTTTAACGCCAAATCCGCTGCGGTACTACTTGATTATCCAGTCGATCAATTTCGCCAAATTATATAAATCGCCAAATTATACAAATTGACATATTTTTTATTTTAAATAACGAAAGAACAAATAAATTAGTACAACATTAATAAAAATACAAATAAAACGTCAAAATAAAAATAACTTGATGACGTAGACACGTGTAACAACATTTCAAAATAAGCTAATATAAAAGGAATTAAGTAAACAGATTCTTTGTCTCCTGGTATTTTTTAACAAAGCAAAAAGAAAGTTCTTTTAAATGAGACATTTTAAATTAATCGTTTTTAAGCTGACGTAATTTTGACCAAGCTATTCTTTCTCTTTTAAATATTCACGTGAAAATACTTTTGTTCGAAATGAAATATTATTTGCGCTTTTCTAACAAAAATAGTTGAAAAGATCCTCTCAAAATATCAAATAAAGGTCTAGCGCAATTTCTAAATTTAATAAATAATTTAATTTAATAAATTTGAATGCATTTTAAAAGTTTTAGGATAGATGTTTTCTTCTTAAATCTAGTAGAATATAATTTAGACCTTTTCTCTTAAGTATCGCCCCAATGGTAATATACATGTTATATCAAAAGAACTTTACTTTTGAAAATAAAACTTATGGTACTTTTAAAATATTCAATGAATTTCTTTCATATAACATACATAATACTTTTGAAAAATCATTTCTTTTCCTAGATTTGAATTACGTGAAAAATAGTTCAGATATTTATAAATGTGGAACCCTATAAAATTTAAAGTTAAAATTAACGGAATTTAGGTTTAAATGTCATTAATTAAATTATTGTCCTCGTCTGTTGCGTGCTGTAGTAGATTAATAAATCTTTGTAAAAAATCACCATAAAATAAAAAAAAAATGCATATGACGCATTACAAGCTTGAAAATTAACAGACCGTCATCAGCTAGGATAAACACAAGTCCATATGGAGACAAGGTCAGAAATGAACACAAAAGCTCATTTTTGATAATATAAGTTCATTCATTTTCAATTTCGATACGCATCCTATGCATAGTTTTTGATTTTATGTTAATTTTCTCAAAGTTTTATTATTTTTATTCTGAGTTATCGCCAGTTTTCGGCGGTCTTTGTACTGTAGAAGATTGTCTAAACAAATTTCATAAAAAATTAAATGAATCGAGAAAATGTTAGTTTCCTTACATAGATGGATTTGAAGAAGTGTCTAATACATGTAGATATGGCAGAGCGTATAATTACGCTGCCCTCCAACATTAAGGTACAACATGTTTTTCGAAGCTCTCCATTAAAACAAAGACAGTAACAGTAAAATTCCTCGCATTGATGAATGAGAGTATCGAACTTTAAGAAATCTTATGCAAAAAACCTTGGTCATCGCTTTTATTTTAAAGAAATTGACACATACGTAGGAGAAAGAAAACATGTGCAAAATTCAAATTTTCCTGACTTTGTGAGTAAGTATTGTGCATGGTTATGCATTTTCAATTCTTGTTGGAATTTTTTTTTACAATACGCAGGACAGTTTAACAATGTCTCAGAGAAGTCGTTTACCCGATTCAAGAAGGTGGCAGGTGATCTGATGGATAGAAATGGGATTGTCACAAGCTGAAACTGCTAGACGTCTCGCAATGTGGTCCGACGACTGTGGAGTCAGTTTACATAAAAATATTCTGTGTTAGATCACCTGTTACAGGTTTCTTATCTCTTTGGGCCAAAACAAGGAGAATACGAGCATAGTGACTTTACAGATGCTTTTGTGGGGCGTGGCCAATAAAAGGTTGGGAACCAGTGCTTTAACCCCTTCCGGCGCGGAGTAATTCTGCTTATAAGCTGATGAAATGATGGACTGACACCAGAATTTATAAACGAATTTATTAGAAAATATAAACTTGCGACGTTCTATAAACGTTCTCCCTATAAATTCGTTTATAGGGAGATCGCCACTGTTTTTTAAATTATAATCCAATCTTTCGAAATCTTTTTAAAGCCGATCAAATTAGCGTGCATTTAGAGTCTGCGGTGTCTGGACGGGGGTTGGCGAGCATAGCTCGTAGGGGGCCGAGCCCCCTAGTTTTCTAAAATAATGTAAAAAATATCTCTAGAAATGCTGAAAATTTGAATTTTAAATAGAAATAAAACCTCCAAAAATGAGTCAAATTAAAAAAAATTAATACAATCTGCACACCGGCAAATTCTAACGCATAAAATGATCTAAAAATGATTACATTCCCATGTATAGTTTTTGCTGCTATAAAACTTTTTTAATGTAACGATTTTGTCAAACTCTAGCATTAAATATCTCTTAAAAGAATTCCTCGATTTGAAAACTGTCTGCATCAGCGTATTTATCAAGCATTTCTCTAGAATACCACCGATTTTCATATTTTTGTACGCAATATTTTTCTTAATATTAACGAAGAAAGACCTCCTGTCACAAAAAATTCAAAATCGGCGGTGACAGCGGTAGTTACTTTTTTTTTAGAATAGAGAGAAACTTTTCTTATAAGCTACATAGCAGTCTAATTTTTTTTTAATTAGCTGGGAAGAAAAAATCAAGTAATTAGTTATTTTTCTTCTTTTTTTTAAGCCTTTTATTTTTAAAAATAGCCAAAATGGCAGATTTGAGCTAAATATATACTTTTACTACTTAGATTGCTTGATTAGTTAAAGTTTACTAAGAATTACATACGCCTCAATGATGACATAATCATAATTCTCTCCATTGATTACTTTTTGTTCTGTATGCTAATGAAATATTTGCTGCGAGTTTTCTTTGCTGTATCATTGCTATTGGGTTTAGTGCCTTTGTTTTTCTTGCATTCCTACATTGGGATTGGGGTTTTGCATTATGATTTTATTCTGTTACCAGCAGTGTTGGCACAGTTCAAATCAATTTGTTAACCAACTGGTCTTTTAGAAAAGATCTAATATTTTCTCATTTTTGTAATTTAAGTGTTTCAAATTATTGGATATAAATAATTTCTACTTTTAGTAGTCTTATCCCAGCAATCACCGTGAGACATAGTGAGTCTAGGTTATATTTGTGTGCATGAAGAATGCAAATAGCATGTGTTGATGAACATATCTGAAGCTCTAAAGAGAAAATTTAAAATATGTGAATTTAGCAAAGATAAAATAGATTAAAAATATTCAATATTTTGAATAAAATATTTTCCTTTGAGAAAACGCAGATTATTTACAATTAATAACATAAAATGACCTTTAAAATTTCAGTCAAGTTGTAAAAGAAATTTTCTTGATTGGGGTGATTCTCTTTTAAGGTTCTGCTCTACTCAACAAGTGCAAAATGCTTTGACACATTTACAAATTCATTTTTCATATAAAATTGGAAGGCCTGACTATGGAAGCGATTTGGAATTGAACTGAAAAATAAGTTATCTATTGAGTTATAAGCAATTTTGATCATATGACAAAGATGTTTTTAACCTTTCTTGACACTATATTCTGAAAGATCTATTGCGTTTGCCCCCCCCCCCCCCCAAAAAAAAGTAAAACACGGTTCCATTACATAGTTTCTGAACAACAGCATCTGCTAGTTTCATGCATTTCTGAACAAAAAATAAATTAAAACTTATGTCATAAAGTTGCCCTTTCGGATTTGAGAACAGCCTTAAGAATAAAAAAAGAAACTCAAGATATGAAGTCGAATAAGAGGACATTGAAAAATTGGGTGCTAGCGAAGCTAGCTACTGTTTACTTTTAACTAAAATATGCAGTAAGATATATTTAAATCGTCTGTTGCATAATCAGATGCACTATTTAGATACGACAAAAAAAAAAAAAAAATGGGGGAAAATCAAGATACGATTCATGTGAGACATAACAGAAAAAAAGTCTCATAAAAATGCCTAAAAATATATATTATTAATATTTAGTTTAGACATTTAGAGTAATACGTATTATAACATAGCTTAGAAAAAAAGCCTGTGCATTAAGTCTGATGGCTGTTTGAATGTTTAAGTGGATGACAATTTTTATAAATCTACTTCCCATTTCAAGATCAAGGTTTCCAGTAGTCTAAAAAGCTGGTAAATAAGTATTTCTGTTTATTTTACTGTTGCCTTTTTTTTCTTTTTTTGTAAACTTGGCTGTTTCTGAGGAGAAGTGTCAAATGACAATACACAATACTTTCTGAAACGTGTAAAGACTCTACTGCTAAATTCAAATAATTCCCGGAATTCTTTATAAAAAAAAGAATTACTTTCAATAAAACATAATAGTTGTTCATGTAGTGTTCTAACAGAAAAATCAAATATCTCAGATTACAAATATTTCAAAGAAATTATTTTGAATAGCCATGGGAAAGTATATTATATTTATGAAATTAGACCATATATTTATTTATAGTACTAGTAACCAAAAGATTGTTTATTACGATTTTCAAGGTATCAGTGTTTCACTATGTAGAACATTTTATTCATGGAACATGAGACTATAGCTTTTACTAAAAATGTTTAAATTTTATGTGATTTCAATTTTCTACATAATTGATTGTAATTATCTAATTTAAATTATTTTTAAATTGTTATATCACTTATATATCCAACAACGTTTATTTTGATCAATAAATATACATGTATATGTAATTGGAAAAAATATTTTTAAAAAAACCCGGTTTAAACCAAAAAAAAACTGGTTTAAACAAAAAAAAGGGTTTTTTGGTTTTTTTGGAAAAAAAAAAAAAAAAAAAAAACGGTTTTTTACCAACCCTGTACGACTCAGAAGCAAACATTTAAATGAATGTCTAACACGTACGATCGTGCGGGTTGGGTCTTAAAGGGTTAAGTAAACGAGTGTTAGTTAGGCTGGCGTGATTCCAAATCCGAACATCATAATTCTATTTACCAGGTAACGCAAAGATATCGGCCAATTCTCACCCAATATTTCGTATGCCAAATTTACAATATCTACCGATATTCACAGATACATCTTAAAATTAGTTTTTAAAAGAAAGCATTCAAACGAGTTTTTTTTTGCATTCATTATGATATTATAATAAAGAAATAGTATTCTAAAGAATAAAATGTAATAAGTTTGCCGTTTTTAGAAAACTCGATTTTTTAATGCCTTATTTTTAATATTTGATTTACATTTGTCAATGTTGCAAACATGATATGGTGGTAATGCATTCAGGTTTGAGTTACGCCTGTTGCATCACAAGATGAAACCTATTATAGGATTTGAGCCAATTAAATTAGATGTTCCTCCTATATTGACACTTTGGCCCCCTGCTGGAAAATATCCTTAAATCTTAGCAAAACTGATGTGCACAAGTTGCTGTTAACTCAGAAGCCCCTCAAAGACTTTAACACTGTTAAGCAAGCTCAGCAAAGTGCTTTTATAAAAAAAGATCTGACTTTTATCACTTCCTTGACCCTAACCAGCTTTAATCGTGTTTTACATAATTCTTAACTGTGCTTTAAATAATTTTAAACTTAAATTTTCACTTATTAAACTTTTATTTTTTACTTTTGCATAAAATTAAAGCTGTATAATTTTCAATCATTCTTTACTTCCCTATTCTACCACATTTTAAAATAGTATAACTAATTATTTATTTAGACTTAAATTATTTACCTAGTTTATAAAATACAGTTTATTTTTCCCCAATGGCTCACTAATAATAAGACATTAAACTGAAGACTGGGCATAAAGTTGCTGTCAACTAAAAAAGTTCCTCAAGAACTTTACACTGTTAAGTTGTTAGAGCTCAGTAAATTTTAGGTAGCTTTCATTACAAAAAGCTACCTATTGCAGCGGTTCGGAGGAAAGCGATTAAAAAAAAATTTGGTATATTTTCATCGACCATGACCTCCAGACCCCGAAACCACCCTCCCTGCAAATGTTGATATATATATATCCATATATATATATAATCTACAGTGAACTCTGTCTAAGGCGGAATCAATCGGGACTAAGAAAATTTTCCGTAGTAGACAATATTCCGCCCTACACAAATATTTATCTATGTCTATGGATTCGCAGGAACTTTAAAATCTTTCAGAGTTGACATATTTCCGTCTTACACAGAGTTTACTATGTATGTATACATATATATCTGATCTTTGTCACACTGCAACTCTCGTATTTATGAACAGATTTGGATGAAACTCTGTGTGTACATAGTACATACCAATGTCTCGAAAGAGTTCGTTGGCCAGCTTCATCCGCCATTTTGTTTCAAAATGGCGGTCATTTAAAAAAAAATTTTAATTTGAAAGGTGGTACCAAATAATTGAAAAATATTTTTTTCTTATGTGTTTGACCGTGATACAAAGATTCCGGAGCAGTTTCTGTTTCGTCTATATCTTTAAAAATGGCTGAGTTATAGCACTTTGAATTTCTAGCGTGGCTGACATTTTGAAACGTCCTGATTTTTGTCACGTTATAACAGGCGTATTCATGAACCGATATGGACGTACCTTGGTGTGTACAAAGTACATACCAATGTCTCGACCGAGTTCGTTGGCTAGCTTCATCCGCCATCTTGTTTCAAAATGACGGCCATTTAAAAAAAATTTTAAAATAAAAATGAGGTATCAAAAAATTGGAAAATTAAAAAGGTTTTTTTTTATGTGTTTGACCTTGATACAAAGATTCCGAGGCAATTTTTTTTTTTTCGTCTATATCTTAAAAAAAGGTTGAGTTATAGCACTTTGAATTTCTAACATGGCTGATATTTTGAAACGACCTGATTTTTGTCACGCGATAACAGGCGTATTTATGAACCGATTTGGATGTAACTTGGTGTGTACATAGTACATACCAATGTCTCGACCGAGTTCGTAGGCAAGCTTCATTCGCCATCTTGTTTCAAAAGGGAACATTTAAAAAAAAATTAAAATGAGGTATCAAAAAATTGGAATATTAAAAGGGTTTTTTTATATGTTTGACCTTGATACAAAGATTCCGATGCAGTTTTTTTCCGTCTATATCTTAAAAAAAGGTTGAGTTATAGTACTTTGAATTTCGAACATGGCTGACATTTTGAAAGGATCTGATATTTGCCACGCGATAACACACGTATTTATTAGCCTATTTGGATGTAAAAAGGCATGTGGATAGTATATAGCAATGTCTCGACCAAGTTCACTGGCCAGCTTCATCCGCCATCTTGTTTCCAAATGGCGGCCATTAAATTAAAAAAAATTATGTTTAAAGTGAGGTGCAAAAAATTTAGAAATTGAAAAAGGTTTCTTTCTTAAGAATTTGACTTTGATATAAGGATTCCGGAGCATTTTTTGTTTTGTCTTTATCTTAAAAAATGGTTCAGATATAGCAGTTTGAATTTCTGTATGTGGGTGACATTTTGAAAAATCTGATTTTTTGCCTGCGACAGCACTCGTATATATCAACCGATTCTGATGTGAGTGAGCATGTGCACAGGAATTACTAAGGTCTCGAACAAGTTCACTGGTTAGCCTCATCCACCATGTTGTCTTAAAAGGGCAGGCACTTCAAGATATCGCCGAATTTGGCAACCAAATATAAGTTACTTTAAATAAAAGCAGCTTGGATAAAGCTGACTAATTTCGCGAAATGCTCATTCATAATGATTTAGTACTGATAAAAATTTGTATTGAATCTTCTATTGGCGATTCAAGCGCTCGAATACGCCATCTGGTGGAGAAAAGATATAACTTCTCCTTCTCGCTTCAGGATACTGCCGTGCAAGCACATTGCAATACATGCAGGCCGGCCCAAGGACATTTCGGCGCCCGTGCGAGCCCCAAACGGGTGCCCCCCCCCCCACACACACACAAGGAAAATTGCTTGACTTGTGTTCTTAATTTTTTTAAATATTCGTATTTTTATACATACTGTTACTATTTAAGATATTAATTTAAAATGTTTCAAAAACAGATAAAATATTCTAAATTTAATCCCATTTTTGAGTTTGTATTTGGTAAATTGTAGAATCAGCGAAATTTCAATTTTACATTAATTATTAGTCTTAATGTGTAACATTACGATACAAAAGTAAAACAGAAGGCACATGGTATTGGACGAAAATAACAATAATAAGTTAATTAAAATAAAAAACTTTTTTAGAAGAATACTGTTTGGAATACTACAAAATAAAGAAGCAATACTACTAGTAAATAGCAACTATGAAAGATAAAAACTGTAATCTTGTTTCATTATTTAGTACATTAAAAAGTACGAATAAATTTCATATTTAAATATAGCTTTTCGTAAAGGGCTCACTTTTCATGGTGAAAATTTTCGAAAGAATGGAAGACCCCGTTTTCTCTTCAGCTAATTCCGGAAACATAAAATATTCTTATTCTTTCTTTTCATTTTTTGAATGGTTCTCAATCTTTGTGATGATATTTACAAAAAAAAAAACTTACTAAAATTAATTTTTTTTAAGTAGCCTAAATGAATTAAACACTAAGAAAAAACTATGATTGAGAATAAGAGTTGTATGTATAATAAGGAATACGATTAACAAAAAATGCACCCCCGTCCCCCCCCCCCCCAAAAAAAAAAATTAAAAAAAATGGGATTTTGTTCTACTGGTGCCCACGCTAGAATTAAACAAACCATCCCAAAGAAAATCTTTAAGTATTCCGAATTTACGTTTTAACGTCGCACTAAAAATGGATAAAGAAAATGTCGTTATAAAATCACAGGTGTAGGACATCATAGAAAAATCAACATATCCAGCACTAAAGAGAAAAAAAGTTATTTAACATTAAATATATTAAATGAAAGATTTTTTTCAAGACTATTACAAAATAAAATTTATATGTAGATAAATTATTATTATTATTATTTTTTTTTTTTTAAATAGGCTCCAGTTTCACAATTCTGCATTCTCAAGCTTATGTTGATTTATTCATAGAGCTCTTTGCTCCTGTTAATGAGAAATCAAGGTCTTACAATCAACTTCTGTTTAGTAAATTTGCAAATAATAAAGTCACAAATAATAATGTTACAAATAATAATGTTATGGGCGCTGGTGGGAGGGGGGCAAGGAAGGGCCTTTACTCCATCCTTTTGAAAAAATTCGTCATCGTAGAAGATTTTTAAAAAGGAAGGGGGGGGGGGGGTAAAATTTACTTTTCGCTTAATATTAAATAAAAAATCACTAAGAGAAAAATTGCGCTTGGGCATAAGTCTGTATATATAATAAAAAGGCTTAGAACAATATTATCCCAAAGAAACCTTACCCCTAAGCAGATTTCGTTCTTTCAGTACTTAAGATGAAAATTATTTCACAAAATAATAAAGAATCTCTGTAATATTGAATAGAATTCCCTTTCGGTTTAGACAACCTTTGACTCAGTATCAAATACCAAATCTTAATCCAAAAAAGTTTTTTTTTTTTTTTAGTTATTTTAATTTCAGTATTGCGAAATATTTATTGGTAATAAGCCAAAGACTATATTCCACTAATAAATAATTCCTGATGATGAATGAAACAGTGCATCATTATAACGCAATTATATATTTTTATAACGTTATGTTCTACTTGGTTTCCGCTCAGGGTTCCTTTCAGACCATGTTTCGGAAAACTGGGGCAATACATAAATTCAAAGAATATGGCATGGGCGCTGGCTGAGCGAAATCCCTGAAGTGGGAAGATTTTGGAACAAATGTGTACCTGTAGTAAAAATAGAAATAGTTTAATCTCTTTCAGACAATTGAGCTCCCACCGGCCCCCTCCTCTTCGTTTAAGATGATAAATATTGGAATAATTAAACACTAAAAGAATTGTACTGTTGCTCGAAAGTTTTCCCAAGTGTGTGTGTGTGGGAGGGGGGGGGGGTCTTGCGCCAGAGAGGCGCTACCTTCCACGATATGTGCCTGAAAGAAACACGGGTTCCAATCAGAGCTTGATTATCGCAAGGACAAAAGGGCAGCTGCCCAGGCTGTCAACTCTAAAATACCACCGCCCCCCTCAAACCCTAAAATCGTTTTTTTTTTAAGTAGAAATTGTGGCTAAAAGCATGTTATAGAGGGTCCCATCTGAATCTTTACCTCACACACCAGATCGCCACATAGGCCTTTGTTCCGCCGCTCTGAGTTTAGGGTGCAACGTCCTTCATAATTTCAAGAACTGACAACTTTAAAATACTACGAGCATACTTTGTAATTTAAATATTCTACTATGTTTTTCATGCGCATGAAAATTACTCATCTAAGCGAAATAAATAAATGAATCAAGCTACTTGAAAAATGTTTGGCTTGATTGAGTTTTGCCTTATTAAATATTCAATTTACAGCAGTTTAATAAAATAATTAGTGAATGACCGAATTGTATTGTCTCGATACTGCGCTCATTTTAATAAGAATTATTTACCTATATATTTGCTTACATGCCCCCTTTTTTCATTTTTGGCAAAATTTCTGACACTAACGCTATTGACTATTTGCAGAAGAAGATGAGCTCACATCCAGAAGGTACTGCTAGAAGAAACACTTTTTCAAAGCTGTCTGTTTTTTATTTTCAAATTTCTGCCCCTTTAAACTCCTAAGAGTTTCTTTTTTCCGGTCATCTGGGGGCAGTCCCAGATTCCCTGTGGGATAAGAGGACTCTAGAATAATGCGCTTAAATAACCAGAAGTGATAGAATTCACCATGAATCTGTCAAAGTCAAAATTAATTAACATCCCGCAAGGAAAGCAGATTTTAATCGGGTGGTTCCTGAGGTTCGTGAGTCTGTTTCTTTTTTCAGTAGCTTAAAGGTAATTCCATTCAGATAACGAACAGAAGCCGATGTTTGCATGCGAAAATTCGGCGCCCTTGAATTCCTTTTTAAACAGAACGAAGAATCCTTTTTCGAGCTGGCCCCAGCCTAGCTATAGAAAATGTAAAAAAAACCCCTCAGAATATAAAATATTTTTTATCGGTGCTCTTATAGGCGCCCTTCCATTTGTTTGGCACCCCGTGCGGTGGCACACTTCGCACACGCCTTGGGCCGGCCCTGAATACATGTATTTTTAGTTTGTTCAGAATGATTATTCTTTTGCACAATTTCAGATTTTACGTGATATTTGTGTTCTGTCTTATAAGATAAAGTAAAAATTATCGGAATTTAAATATCTAAAACTTTGAAATACATTTAAAATAAAGAATTATTTCAATGGCATTTTAGCATTACAGTAAACCCTCGATTTAACGGACTAATTGGGACTAAGATGTGTCTCCGTTAAATCGCAAAGTACTATTTATAATATTATTTTGTTATAATTACAGTACATATATATATATTTTATTACGTACTTGTAATTACATATATTATTACAGTGCAAATTACATATATAATATATATATACAATATATACAGTGTATATACATGTATTGTATATATACAATATATGTATATACATAAATATATATTGTATATACATATATACTACTGTATATATATATATAAACACAATACATTACTTTTAATAATACAATATTGGTAATGAAATACAAACGAATTAACACATATGCAACTTTTATGGGAATGAAACACTTTTTACACAGAAATAATAATTAATAAACAAGCAATAAACAAATGGAAAAAATTACAATGCCCCCAAAACAACAGGCATCATTTTATGTTATTTACATCACATTAAGGTTGCTCCATACTGCTGGATTGAAAAAAGGCGTCTAGTTTTAGTTGTTTCCCACTTGAATGCTGTTTTTTTATTATAAGAGCTTGAAATTGTCTAAAGTGTTCATAATACGCAAACACTTCGGGATCTGAAGATGCCCCTATGTAAGTAATGACGTCATTCATATACTCTCGTACTGTAGATAATTTCGGTCGAAATTCGCTTAATTCTTCTTTCTTGTCGTCCTCGACCTCATCTTCATTATCATCATCATGCAGAATACTTTCTGCGATCTCCTCATTTAGAATCTGGTAGCCTGGATCTGCTTCGTCATTCTTGAGCCACTGTTCTATATCTTTCTCAGGGATATCATCACCAGCCTCCATTATTGTACTCCTAAAATCCGAAATCTCAAACCCTGTAAAATCATATTCAGGATCTGCGTTGTTGAGTAGTTTTGACCAGCCGTTAGCCAGTGTGGATACCTTCATCTCCCTCCACGCAGCAGCAAAGTTAAAGATAGCTGATTTTAAATTGTAGGTGTGCAAATTTTGCGGCGTTCTGGCTCCTCTCAAATCTTCTACTGCATCATTTTCCAACATTACCATTACTTCTTATAAATCCTCTTGCAGGCAACAATGACTCCTTGGTCCATCGGTTGAATTAATGAAGTTGTGTTTGAAGGAAGGAAATCACATTTTATTCGTCCATAACTACTAACTAACTTTTCCGCGTTAGGGTGGCGAGCATTATCAAGGAGTAATGGAGCTTTTACTTCGTGGGAAGGTATTTTCATAACTTCTTGATAGTGATGCACGGCAGGAACAAACTGGTTAAAAAAACAATCAGAAAAAATATCGCCTGTGAACCAAGCATTCTTTGAACTAGAATAGATGACTGGCAGTTGTTGCATACTAATATTTTTTAGAGCACGTGGTTTCCTGGCCTTTCCAACTACCATTGGTTTAAGACGATGACTACCATCAGCATTAGCACAAAGGAGTGGTGAAATACGCTCCTTGTTTAGCTTGCAGCCAGGCATCTGGGCATCATGTTTGTACGCCAAGGTATTTTCAGGCACAGAATAAAAATAGAGTCCTGTCTCGTCAGCATTGTAAAACTGACACAAAAGTAGGCCCTCGGATTCTATCAGTTTCTTTATCTTTTTTCGAAAAGGTTCCACCTGTTCGATGTCGGCGCTTAAAGATTCACCGCATGCTTTCCTGTTAGTGAAACCATGGCGTTTACGAAAGCGCCAAAGCCGACCATCACTTGCACGAAATGTCACTAAACCCATATGTTTCACCAATTTTTCTGCAGCTGCCCGCAACTCAACACTACGGACGACGACGCCACTTGACCGCTGTTGTACAAACCATTTGTATACTGACTCCTCCAGGTTTTTATTTTGAGCCACTTTTACATGTTTCCTGTCCGCCACTGAGAAACCGCTTTTTGAATCACCCATGCTGTATTTAAGGGAAAAATGGACTAGTTTTTCCTTATTCTTGCGAATGTCTGAAACGGTTTGTTTTTTAACTCCGTATAGTTCGCAAACACGTGCAACCGACACACCACTGTCCAACTTCTCTATCAACTCAAGTTTCTGTTTTATAGATAAATTAACGCGTTTCCGTTTAATATTACAAGGCATTTCAAAAAAGCACTAGTAGCAAAATACACTTGTGAACTGAAGCAGAAATGGATCGTTGGTACGCTAGCGCATGCATAGAACGAAAAGCATATCACATGGTCGCATAGGTCGCCAGCATCATTGCGCATGCTTAGAACAAAAACCACGCTGCAGTGAGAATCAAAGCGCGCGCTTTCGCCGTTTCGTGTTCTTTCCCTTTTTTTAAGATTTCGTTCATTTGACCACGAGACATTGTGTCGCCACAGATATAATAAATATTTTTTTATTTTACCGAGAAATCGCTTTTTAAAAATAGTAAAAAGAAATGCTTTGTCGTTGTTCATTGCTTAATTTTTTACATATAAAAGCTTGAAAGAGGGTTGCATGTTGATTCTCAAGTAGGGGAGGGGGAGGGGGGCAGTAATACTTTTTTTTTTCCCCCGAAGCACGTTTCATCGTTTTAGAAGCTGTTTTATCATGGAGGCTTCCAGTAAATAATAGTGATAAATAAATATGACATTTGTCAAATATAAAAATTTGAAATACAGGCGTTGAATTTCAGGTTAGGGAGAGGGGAATAATTTTAAATTAATGATTTTGATTTGTTAATTTAAGGATAAAGTGTTTTAAAAGATTTATTAAACGAAACCCCCTGTGCGATCACACTTACCCACTTGTTTTACTTTAATTTTTTATTTATTTATTTTTTAATTAGTCCATTCAACCGAGGGCTTACTGCAGTTAAAGGGACAATTCTCCTGTACCGAAGGCTGCGAGCAGCACCTCTATAAGCCGTTTTAATTCCCAATAATCGGTTTCGACTAAATTGAGCTTCGTGTGTTTGAATAATATACGCTAGTTTTTTAAAAATAAGAAATATGAAAGCTACCTCTTCATCCCGACACTGGCCGGAAGGACTTTTTTCAGATATTTCAGTCTGCTCAACAGAATCATGATGCAAACCAAGAGAAGGATGGTTTCTCGGGGCCTTCAACTGACTTGCGACTACATTGTATCTTCCAAATGACAAATAAATTAATTTCTAGTTCAAGGAGTGAGATCTTGAGTCAATTATTTTTTTAATGCCGGAAGTCTTTCAACTATGTGGATTTAAACTAAATAAGCCCTATTTGTGATGGAAAAGCATCCTGTAATCGGCCCATATTTAACATATATGAACAGCGTGTATGTAAAGTCATGGTGCACTTTTGACCGGTCACAGGAAATCACAGAAAAAAGATGTGAAATCTTCGCCAAATAAAAGAAAAGCTCCCCAAGTTCCATACCTGTTCAGTGCAGTTTGATGTGGCCTCCATTTCAAATAGAGAAAGAATCACAGATGTTATTCACTCTGTTACACCAGACGTCCTTAACTGTGTGTGAGAAGAACTTGAATATCGTTTAAATGTGTGTAGAGCAACAAATGGAGGCCTCATCGAACTGCACTGAACAAGTATGAAACTTTAAGAAATTTTCCTCTAATTGGTGAAGATTTGGATTTCACATTTCCATCTAGTTTCGTTGATTTCCTGTGACCGCTCGAAAGTGCACCATGACTTTACGGACACACTGTATATACACAGGGTGTCCACTCTCAACAGTGTCCAATGGCTAATTCCTAAACTGTTAGTCATAGACATAGTTCCAATTACAAAAATGTTTTTAATGAGGTAAAGAATTACTTTAAAAGCGATTTGGGTCAATAAAAACAATTCATAAAAAAATACAAAATTTCTATTTTTATATGGTCCCCGGTCCTGTAAGTTATATTTAGTAAAATTTTCATATTACATTGACAAGTAAGACAAAAAAAAAAGTCCCATTTATATAACACTAAAATTGACAGAGTTATGAAACTTTAAAAATGCATGACTTATACCACTTTTCTGCATATGAACACTGATGAGTTCTGCCATGCTTTGAGGGGTCATATACCAAGTGTTCAACCTATTCAAAGAACTTATTTCGTGTGTATCTGCGATTTGAAAAAAAAAAATCGTACAAGCTTTGAGTTAACTTTTATTAAGTTTCAGATTGACTAAAATCATTGTATTTTAACATATCTTTTATTTTGTAAGGATTTGAGACTGGTAATTCCGATGACAATCTGATATTATGATTTTCGCTAGTTACCATTTAAACTTATTTTACAGTAAAACAAAAAAATTCAAATAGATTACCGCCAAGAACTTTAAGAACAAGTTTTAGATTAGATAACACAAGACTGTGATGGTTGCGTTTTTTAACTTATGTATATTTTACCACTGAATCCGAAAATTACCTAATAATTTTTAACCACTATGTCAGGATTTTCCGCAGATCATAAATTGTAAAAAATAGCAAAAATCGGATACTATAAAATAGGGAAGATGACTGTATTTTTTAACTTTTGATAATTGATTTTTATGCACTTTTAGCACTGAATCTGAAAATGACCTTCATTTCTAACCATCACATTAGAATTTTTTTGCAAATCGTAAATGTCAAAGTTAAAATATAGCGAAAATCTGATACTATAAAACATATGCAAAACTTTTTTTTATTTAATTCAACATAATTTATTCATTTTTTTGGCTTATACTGGGATTCTTACAGCTAAACAGCTTAGGAGTCTGATGAGGTAGGGGAGGAGGTTCAATTTTAACTTTGAATATTTTTACTTTGAAATTTACAATTTGCGAAAAATTCTGACGTGATGGTTAAAACGGAAGGTCATTTACTGATTCAACGGTAAAAAATACATAAAAATCAATTATCAAAAGTTAAAAACACAACAATTACATCCATTTTACAGTATCGAATTTTCGCTATTTTTTCTTTTTTTAAACTTAAAATTTATGAATATTATGAATTATGAAAAAAAATCTTTATGTGATGGTAATAAATGAAGATCTATTTCGGATTCAGAATACAAAAGAATCAATTATCAAAAGTTAAAACTGTTAATTTTCATAATTTTATTTAACAAAAATTCTGTTTTTTTTTTTTTTCCTTCTTACATGTTTATTACAAATTGTATATTTTCCATTAATATGGCAGAATGATTAAAGATTTCAAATTTATATTGCAATGTTAATTTTACTCTCAACCATTTTTTAAATATATCTGACAAAATCATATTTCAACTAAATTTGCGAATGACCCCTAATTTGCAGCAAAAAATATGTTCGAACTTTAAACAGATATATTTTTATCTCAGTCAATTTTAATCATAGAATTACTGGACTTTGTTTGTCTTACTTGTCAGTGTAACAGGAAAATTTTACCAAATTTAACTTATAGGACTGGGAGACCATATAAAAATTTAAATTTCGTAATTTTAAGAAATGTTTTTATTGACTCAAATTGCTTTTGAAATATTTCTTTACCTCATTTAAAACATTTTTGTAATTGGAACTATATGTCTATGATTAACGGTTTACGAATTAGCCATTGGACACCGTTGAGAGTGGACACCCTGTATAAATTTTATGTTTATGGAGACTTTACTTACAAAAGGATTAAACACACACACACACACACACACATATATATATATATAAAGTAAATATAAGAGTCAAAACAGAAGAAACAACATTATTTACTTGATCATAAAATTATTTTACAGTTTTTAAAAGAACAAATACCAGACAATGCATATCTGATGCATAATCTCAGAGATTATGATATTTTGACAACATAGATTAAATGTTTATTCATGTGATCAAGCAAAATACATAATAGACCTACTGAAATAGAATGAATGTTATAAAAACATGGCAGTCAATAACAAAATAGTGCTGGAAAAAAAATTGACATTTAGTGCCATTTAATTACAGGTTAAACTATTTTATTCTATCATATTTTTTTATAAATAGAAATCTTTTATTTTAATTTAATAGAATGGAATTAATTTCTTAACAAGGAATAAAGTATCTGAAAGCCAACTTTAAAATTATGTCAAAAACATTATTCATGGAAAAGCCATTTTTCACACTACTGTAATTTTGCATATACAACCAATACGCAAGACATACAATAATAATAAAAAAACGATTACCCATGGGTTATGTATGCAGAATTACGGTATAAAAACAAAATTCATGTCAGTTACTCAATATATCAAAATATTAGTTCTTATATTCACAATATAAAAATGATAGTTTTAAAAATATTTAGCTACTTTTAAATTTAAGAAATTTATTATGTTATATGCAGGGATGAAATCAGCAAGTATTTTTTTAAAGAAGGGCAAAATACACAATACCCCCTCCCCCTCCCCCCCCCCAAAAAAAAGGGAAGACAAAAATATACATACTTATTTTTTATTTACTAACATTTTATTAAGACAACAAAATGAACAACTAGCAAAATAAATTTATTCTCAACACCTTCAAGAGTCTGTTGTCTTTGCAAAGGTAAGTCAAATTTTCAAGTGGAGGTAAGAGTGACTATCTCCAAGATTTGTAAATGGAAGGAAACAAAAAGATTGACAGGGAGACAAAGTATGAATGCAAAAATAAATAAATAAGCATGATTTTTCTTTAGCAATTTAAATTTATTGATATGTAGAATAATTTATTGAAAAGTTATTGATAATATTATTTTAGCTATGAATTTAATCATTCATTTATCATGTCCAAAAATGCATAAAAAATAGAGATTTGTAAAAAAAAATTAGTGCAGTTTATTTTCTTTAGGTTTTATATTTTAATAAAATAAGTAACAAATTCGACCATCATCTTGTGAATGGAGAATGATTGGACAGTGAATTTCGGCATGATGTTTGATCCAGTTACCGAAATTAAAGACTGTTAAACATGTTGTTGTGTGGGGGGTTCCCCCCACACTGACACTTTTCAAGGGAGGTATTTCGCAAAGAAATCTATTACCCAGTTGTAATTTTAGCTCCTGCTTTGGCATTCAGCAAGATAGGTTATTGCTCATTTCACACAGCACTAAAAATTAAAACCGCTATATATCTCAAATTTTATATTGTTTTATTTATTATTACGATATATTATTTCAAACCTTACTGATCTACTGCAGTCTAATATGAACGCTGAGATGGATATGTCATGGAAGGAAAAGGATTATTGAACACAGCAAGTGAAAATTTGAAATCGTTTTCAAAAATTAAATTTATTTTTATAATTGACAAACAATTAAGACAAATATGTTACACAGTGTGTGTAGGCGATGGCCAAAAATGAGGTGTCTAGTCGAAGCCAGGGTTGACATCTCTTTTATATTTTATTTAACTGGTGAAAGTTGGCAATTTTTTTTTTCTTATTGCTTAAAAAAAAAAAAAAAAAAAAAAAAAGCAATAAAATATAAATTTTTTAGAAAATATTAAGAAGCAAAAAACTAAAAAAGATTTTCATCCATGTATATACTATTGAACTGACATTTAAAAAAACTTCTTTGAATTTCTAATACTGCCTGTTTTAATTTTGAGTAAAATATAAAATGGTTTCTGAAACATACATTGACAGCAAATGACACTAAAAATTGCTGGCAGTTGTGGCCTCATAGAAGATGGCAAAAATGAGCTTACACTTTTTAAGAGATTGGGGGAAAGATCACCTGTATTTAAGAACACAACATACATACTGCCATATAACTAGATTTGGGTGGTACAAAAACAAAGTACTACATACAAAATTAATAACATAATGGCCCCACTAAAAATAATAAACAGACAGATAATTTTTTTTTTTAATAACAACAAAGCCTTTTAAGTATTGCACATTAACATCACCAGAGTATTTTAAAGAAGCATTAAAATGTATAGTACACACAAAAAAGATATATCCACACAATCATATTTTCCCTTATAGCACCTTATCGTTTTAGAATTCGATAAGTAAAATTATTTCAGTAGAGAGCCTGAAATCAATTTTTTTTTTTAATCTTTTCATGAATTAATTGACACACTCAAAATAAAAACTCACAGATAGAATCAGTTATTACATATTGTCACTACGATATCAAACTGTAAAATATAATAAAACTTATTTTGAAAGTTCATTATCACAACCACAAAATAAAAAATCTCCAAGCTAAGTTGCAGTTTAATTCAACAATTTTTGTCTGGTAGGAATTTTTGCAGCTTCAGGGAAAGTGTACATTATGCAATTTCAGAAGTGGGGTATGAAATTTGTATTTTTAGACAATTACATAATAACTATAACATCAAATCTTTTAGGGTAAAGGGCAGGGAAGTTGTATTTTGCAAGGCAGAGTGGGTCAATAGTTTCAGAATACTATTGACAACAACAATAAGATTTATTTATTTTCATAGCTAATAATAATATGCAAGCTATGCAAGTTTTTTCCTCTCATAAAAAAGTTGGCACAATGTCAAAGATAAACAAATATCCTACTTTTATTTTTGCTAATATAGATTTTCTCTTTTCTGGTTGAAGAAGTTGGGGGTGCAGTTAGTATTTACTTCTTTAATGTGAATATTTATCAGAACACCTTTAAACTACCTCGGCAAAGTATCAATGATTTTGTATTCTATTTAGAAACTTTTTTAAAAAAAGAAGAGAGAAATTTAAAAAATGTGCCTGTGGGACAGAAACTTCTACATTTAACAATTTTACATAGCAGTAAGGATAGAAAAAATGAAAAATGACAGTTAAAAGCAAAGGATTCATTTTTGCTTACACACTAAAATTGACTGGTTAGATTGCAGTCAAAATTTAAGAAGCAATATAGCATATCCAAAATAACAATTAAAAGCTGAAACTGATTTAAAATTGAATAAAGATAACAAAGGTAATTAACTGACAATTTTCTAGCTTAACGCTAACTGATGTCAAATGACACCATAAGATTTTGATTTAAGCTTATTTTATTGGTAACTTTAAAATTAAAACAATCACAAATAACTTTTAATATACTGAATGCTTATTTCCATGCTTATCAGCTTTTAAAAATTACAAATAAAATATCCATAAATCAAAATCTTAAAAAAGGCGTCATTTGAGTCTATGACAGAGATGTCAAAAGTATGGACAGTACAGAATATTTCTGGCATGACAAAAATACTTGGCCCTGCGTCGATTAAAGTTCTAAAACAAAATACAGTCAAATTCCTCTATAATTCATCCCTCATTACGCATTAAAACTAGATTAGGTGAACGGGTGACATATTTCACCCATGACATTCGAAAAGTTTGTATTTTTTATTCCCTTTCTTGGGTTCCCTTCCTCTTTATAATTGTACTGTTCTTAAACCGTTGTAATTTTTAAATATAAATTTTCAATGTGTGTTTTGTTGTTTTAGAATGTTGCTTTATTACTACCTCTTTTAAAAAGTACAAAAACAGCACATTAAAAATGGATGTCTCCCATGTGACTAAATGCATAACAAAAATTTGTGTGCCTAACGCAGGCTTAACTACCATTAATACTCAACCTTGGCTCTTCATACTTCAAAGGTTTTCAGAAAATCAATTATACAAAAAGAAACAGCACAAAAAGCAGTGAACTTAAAATTGCATAGAAATTCCAAAAATGCACTTATTTGTTCTAAACTACAATTTATCAACATGCATGTACAAGCTTAATCACATTCATGCTCCTTCAGCATTTCGATTATTGTATGATCATTACAAATAGCCACATGTTTTAGTTACTTGTGTAGTCGGATAGTACATATAACATTCACCATACTTCTCATGAAACAGTCTGCTCAATTCTTTGAATGAGTACTTTTTGGAAAAATAAACTTTGATAGTGTAACAACACTTTTCTGAGAAAAGCACCACATTAATTTACAAACACGCATGCACATTTCTAGACATTCTAAATGCTGATTCAGCTGCTAAGAGACTGAAATGTTGCATACAGCATTTTAAAAAGTCTCTTGGCACTTTGTTACTAGCATAAAGATTTTTTTTAATTCTCCCTAATACCTTTTTCTGAGCGGAGCAAGGTTATTTCCGGATAGGATTCCAATTGACATGCTGGAATACTTTAAATTTGATTGATCGAGAACTTGAAAAAAAATGCAACTTCCTGGATTTCCTATCTAATTCAATTTGGGGTACAGAATTTATCAAATTAGAAGAAGATTTGGAGACAATGAAAAAGGAAACATTATCATCATGCATTAGAAGCAAAAATGCAGGTATTAAAATTACAGAATTCATATATAAAGCTGTTTAATAAAGATGGTGTTTGCTATTTTTTAATTTTTACTCTATTCATGGCTGAATCAGTACTTTTAGAAATGAACAATATTTAAAAATTCAAATAGTGATTACTTTTCAACTGATTCCAGTTTAACTTACATTCAAGAAAGAAGAAAAGATATCACATTTTTTTAAAACTTTCTAATGTATAATTGTCTATTGTATTATAGTGCAACACCTACATTGTTATATACATTATTTAATGTTTAATAAACACCTTCAAACAATTTCAATTTATGATTTTTTGATCCATTATATATATATATATATATATGAAATGATAATAAAAGAAATTATCCATCATAAATGCATTAATGATTGTGAAATTAATTTACCAAGATAGAAGTCCACCAACATTTTTATGTTACTTACTCCAAGCCATAAATTGCAATTAACTTTTCTTAATGTGACAGTTATTGGATTCAAGTCATAAAACCAAATTAAAGTTATATTTAAGCTATAAATTTTAATCATCCCCCCCCCCCCCCTAAATTTGACAGTTATTAGATTCAGAGTATAAATTTTAGTAGATAAATTCAAATTAATGTCAAAATAAGTAGTTGGTGATTACATTTAAGTCATAAATCTTATATAACCTTTCTTTAAATGTAGAATTGACCATTGGTAATGCAAATCAAGTTTGAGTCAAGCCTTTGAGGTGCTCTACCAATATCAGGCAAATGTAAATCTTAAAAACAATATGGTTTTCAGAGCCTCATCGAACTCCGATGTAATGTTCCCATTTGATGTTTTTCAAAGGGCGTTGCGCCTTGCCCTTTTCGTTTAAACTGCTGATGCTCCCTGCCTTGTTTCTCAGTAGCTTCTTTGCGTCCTCTTGTAAAAAAATATTGCAACAGCTGCATATTGTACAGTACAGTTTCTAAAATCCAGAATCATTCAGGACATGGCTTTTCTGGATTATCGATAATTCCAGATTTTAGAGGTTTTGAAATAACAACTTAAGAAAAAATTATATATAGTACAAAATCCGGAACCTTCTGGACCTCTGTAATTTCAGATCATCATCATTTTCAGTTTATTTATATAAAAAAATAATCTACCCCTCCCCCTCGCAAAAAAAAAGTGCATGATTTATGTCAAGAACGCATTTTCAATACTAAAAAACCATAATACTAAAACAGATATTTTAATAGAGAATTTTTTATTCATTTTTTTTTTTTAAGGTAAAAAAAATATATCCACATTGAACACCACCCTTTCCCCACGAATTATTTACATCAAAAACACATTTACAATACTGAAAAAAGATAATACTTGAATAAAACTAAAATAGATATTCGAGATAATTTTTTATAAAAGTAAATAAAAACTTATCTGAATTAGAACAAATTTTAGTTAACAAACTTAATTTTTCTCTGTGTTTTTTACACTGAACACTGGGCTAATTGACAACATAGAGATCAGTTCTTCACAGAGAGATCCTCACACACATTTGCATGTTATGACAATGTAAAATACTTTTTGAAAGAAAAAAAAAAAAAAATTGCAACGGGAATATGAAGTGTTTCGCTCTCCTTGCTCTAGGTTCTAGGATGTTTTTGGCATCTTAGCTGCTTTGCTACTAAAATAATATCTGTAAGAGTAATAAAATTTGAGTTGCACTTACAAGGGGAGGGCCAACCTTGTTAATCACAGATTTTGATTATTTTAATATATGTTGTAGGGTAGAGACCCCTTAGTCTCAGGTTCAACGGATTTTATCCAACGCTCCTTAGTTCTTGAGAAACCGGGGGGTCTAATAGTAGTACAAAACTTAAATACTTACTTTGTAACAAAAAGGATAGGTTGGTCGTAGCTTAGTTGGTACGGCGTTTGCTGGCTGGTCTGTGGGCCCGGGTTCAGTACCCGAACGCGCTACATTTGTTTTTCTCATTTTTTGTTTTATAAATATACTTGTAATTATAATTTAATAATTTTAATTAAAAATTTTAATATCGTGCATTAATTATAATGTTAACAAACTTAAATTTATCATTTTTTTTTTTTTTTTAAACTATTATTTCTCATCCTTTAAAGAGGTTTAAAAAGAAATTGGATCTATTATTGAATGATGAAAATTCCAAAATCGTGACAAATCCTGTTGTGGTGCCATCTAGTTATGATAAAATAAAAGAATATTCAAATAAAAAAAAAAAATTAGAAGATTAAGGGGAAAGCAAAATAATTGAAAGTGCAAGCATACGTATTAAAAATTTAAAAATCTTTAATATGCAAAATATCGGTTGTAATTTAATTCTGATGCTAATTTTTAATATAATTATGCTTGTTACTTTAAATATAGAATAATAGTGTTATCGCATTGACTTCCTTTGTTAAAGCAATGCGTAAATGATGTTTCTTTAAAATCACGAATTAACACAATTACTCAATATCATCGCATCGATAAAGAATATATGAAATACATTTTAAAACTGATTTTAAAAAATGAACAGGACTATGATGTTTTATACAACTATTTAGTTAAAAATAAAAAATTAAATAGGTTAAAATTGTAATTGATATACAATATTATAAATTTTAATAGACAATGAGATTATTAAGTTATACTTACAAATATATTTATAAAACAAAAAATGAGAAAAACAAATGTAGAGCGTCCCGGTATCGAACCCGGGTCCGCGGATTAGTCGGCAAACACCATACCAACTCAGCTACAACCAACCTATCCTTTTAGTTACAAAGTTAGTATTTAAGTTGTCTACTACTATTAGACCCCCTGGTTTCTCAAGAACTAAGGAGCGTTGGATAAAATCCGTTGAACCTGAGACTAAGGGGTCTCTACCCTACAACATATATTAAAATAATTAAAATCTGTGATTAACAAGGTTGGCCCTCTCCTTGTTAGGAGTAAAACACTATGAAATTCAAATTAATGTATTCTCTCATGTGTGGATTTATGTGTTTATATTTTTTATTTAATGAAACATTTATCCTTTTCAATAAATTATAAATATAAGTCATGAGGCTGTTATAATAGCTATTTTTAGTTAGCTTTTGAGAATACCTTTCCTAACATTTGTAATACATAGTGACTTAACTTCGCTTTTGTGACAACATTTCTGCTTGGCACAAATTGGCAAAAAATATTAAAGTTTTAATAGGCAATAAAAAAATTAATTTAAGTAGTATAATTAGAAACTTTATTACAGTATTTGACCAAATCAAATATTTAGTGAAATTCAAGCCTCCAAATAACAACCACCATTTTGATAAAAATAAATAAAAAGTAAAAAAATAAACTAAGTTTTAACCCATTTTTAAAGTTAAAACACTAACCACATAAAATATATCCATTGAAATCACTTTAAAATATTGTTTAAATAAGGTTAAATAAAATATTTTTTGACATTTTTTTAAATGCACAACAATAACTATTAAAAAAACAACAACAACAACAAAAAGAATTACATGCATTAAATTGAAAGCACATGTTAAAAAGGAAAAGGAGAAATACAGTCGGACCTCATTATCCCGACACCCGGTTTTCACGTCTCTTCGCTTATCATGTCAGTTTTTCAAAGTCCCGATTTTCTGTATAGGATTTTAATGCAACTAAAATCTGGATTTTACGTCGTTGAATAATTTTCAACTCCGGATATCCCGACGGTTTAGGAAAATTGTCCATTTTTCATAATCTATCTTATAAGCACGGAAATTAAGCGATAAGAAATGTCTTAGCCAAACTTTTCCCAAAAGTGTCTAAAATACCCACTCGAGATAAATGAGAAATTTTACACAAATCCTTTATCTGAATAAATAAACCCACACTTTGAATGACAGACTTAAGCTCCAGATAGACGTATCAGTCTACTCGCGGTCTTTTTGTTCTGGTCAGGTGGTGCTTTCTTGTGGTTACACGGCGTTTTTCATTCGACTACAACTGAAGCATTGCATTGCATTGCATTGAAACGATCAGGCATTATCTAACATCCATTTCCGAAACAACGAATAATGATTACAATTCAATTCATCAATATTTCATGTAACAATAAAACAACAAGTCATCATAAATCTGATTTTTAATCTTTTCAGTTTTGTTTTTGTGTTTATTTTGTTTAATAATAAAGTTTTATTGCTTATAATTGCAAGAACAGTTGGGAATTTAAAATTTTCTTAAACTAACTAAAAATACGACTTTTTATAAACATATTTTTCTCCAACTCCGGTTACTGCGACACTCCGCTTATGACGACACTTTCTTCTGGTCATTAGAGTGTCGGGATAACGAGGTTCGACTGTATATGAAAATTAAAAATTTTTTATACTCAAAATGTTCATCATACCCAATTTAAATGGATTTGAGAGTTATATCTAATTTTGATGATAAATCATTCAAAATTAGCAAGTATTTGTGGTAACCCTGCCATTTTCTCTTTTGGTTTTATATAATTTATTGGAGTACTTACTATATTTATTTATGTTATTGAAAACGCTACATGAAGAATATTTTAAAGTGTGAAACTAAATATTTAAAATCAAAGATACATGCAATACAGTGAAAGTGATAGAACACACTGTAATATCCAGTCTTAATTTTGAACATAGCATACTGGGAGAAAAACTGACAAGTATGTGCTTATATCATTTGGATTTGGATCAATAAATTAAGTATTTAACAATAATTTAATTGCAAGATGCAAATAGATTAGTGGAAAAAATTAAAGAAACAAGTATAAAAGCTCGCATAACTTTGATGATTTTGCAGCTAAAAACAGGGAACTTGCAAAAGAGGTTTACTTTATTTTGTGATGTATGCATAGTTTCAAAATGCAGAATATCCTATTACTTCAAAAAATAAATTTAAATATGAATACAAGAAATGAGATATAAAGTGGAGAAGGGAAAACTTTGTTATTTTTCACAGCTATTTAGAGATACATAGAAATATTTTACAATCTGCATGGTCAAACCTGGCCAAAATGCAAGATTTGCTAGATTACTGTCTTCCTTCCATTCCCCCTAAAATCCACCAAATGCCTTCTCAACGACATGTTATCACTTCCACAAACAAAAAATATTTTCGAATTTGCATATTTCTGTGTAGCAAAGGTGAATACAATTGGACTACATGATTACGATGACCTTGAGTTACAAACATTTTACTGGGCTTCACTAAATAGAATCAACTTAAAAATACATTTTTTTAGTTGTTCCTCAAAATTTTTATTATTGACTTTAGCCCAAAGTAAAGTTGCATTTCAAATCTCTTAACTAAAAAATGAACATGCTATTTTAATTTTCTTCTTAAAATATGACTGTAGCTGTGGGATAAAAATATACAAAACTGCATAGCTATTATTCGAAGAATATACAGCAAAAAAAAAAAAAAAAAATTAAAGACTAATGAATAATGGATAATAAAAAAAAACAAAAACAGAATTCATAATTTAGAAATTAAAAGACCATATAAATGTCTAAAATGCCTAATTTACTTTTTCATTAAAATTCTTACTTAAATAAAGTTAAAACAATTTTTGGCTTCTTTTTTTTTTTTTTTTCTGATTGAAAATTTAGTTACTGTGAAGTATAATGAAACAAAATTTGACATTTTACAATGTCCGCAAATAGTGATAATGAATGCGACAATCAAGTTAATTCAAATCTAAACAAACAATTGAAATAAAGACTTCATGTTAAAGCTTACAGCACTTTCATATTTCAAATAGTATCTTTAACTAGATCTTAAAGTTTTATAAAGATTTAACATCATATAAATTATTTAATTTTAAAAATCTACAAGTTTTTTTTTTTCACATTTGATATTAACTGTTCTGAAAAGAACATTAGATGTATAGATACAGTAACCATAACTTACAGTGATTTCTGCTTATAAGAATTCACCATTTACAAAAATCAAAGTTCAAATATAAAACATAAAACTCATAAGCACAAGCAGAAATTAAGGCTATGAATTTTAGCTATAAGAATCAAACATTTTTCTTATAAATGCAACTTACTGCATATATATGCATAAATCAAGTTAAATAAAATTGCCTGTGTAAAAAAAAAAGAAAATCTGTAAAAGGTATAAAAATAGTAATAAAAAATTTCTAGTTATTTCAAGTTCTTTAAATAACTGGAATATAAAAATCAATGATAAATATTTTATAAGTGAATATATACATATATTTATAAAGACACCGGGAAAAATAGCGCAAAACATACATGAATAAGCAATAAATTGAAAGATCAAAAATAGTAATAATAAATAAAAAATACCAGCAAAACCAAAATTTTAATTCTTATATCTTATTCTTTCATTTCTGAAGAAGTAATCTGTAAAAACTTCAAATGCTTACACTAAAACAGGAAAAACAAATTTCCACATTAATGCCAAATTGTCCAATTAAAATAAAAACATACCCAAAATACAACATGAATGACATAAAAATACACTTTTTACAGAAAATTTTATAACCACACTATTCTTGTTTTGCAATTGCAACGTGTGAAATAGAAACTTGATAGTAATTTGAAATTGTTAAGAACTTGTAAACGTTTGTCTGACAGTTATTTCATCTAAGAAAATTAAATGTGATTTTTTTCTAATACTTATTTTTCCAGTAAAGAATATTTTAACTAGTAAAGTTTTCTGAACAAGATCCATAGTCAATTTTGTAAATAAAATAACACAGTCTCACATTTATTTTAACAGGTTATTTAAATTAACCTCAATAAAGTTACCACATGATAAAATATCACTGAAAGACTATAGGTGCTAAATGCTTTATAAGAAAAAAAAAAAAAAAAAAAATCAAGCTTCACACTATGTCTATTTTTCCATTTTAACCAAACGTTATGTGCTCTTAATTGCATTCAGCTTGTCTGGTCTTAATTTCTTAGTTTGCATTGCACTGCTTCTCCTTATTTACTCATTGTTCAAAAAAAAAAAAAAAAAAAAAAAAAAGAAAGAAAGAAAGAAAGAAATATCAAGAAATTAGCGAAATTTCTAAGACGGGAAGGAGGCTCCAAGACTTGAAATTTTCTTGTTAGATCTTAAGATTTTGGGTGTGTCACAAAATACAATTTAAATAATAATAATATCAGAAGTTAATACATATATATACTTTGGAACATTCCATTCCATTTGTTTTTATTTCTGCTTTAATTTTCAGATATGTAATTGTCTCCATATGCCATTTATATTTCGTATACTTATATATTGATTTCAGACTTCCTACTACACATAGGATTAATCTTATTCTTATTATAAAACAAGAAAACGTCTACATGTATATGAAAACCTCACGGAGAAATGTAAAATGTTTAAAAATGTATTAATTAAAAAAATTAAGCTAAAATGCAATTGGAGATGAAACATTTCAGCATGAAATAAATTTAATGAAGAAAAGTTTTTGGAAGCTAATAATGGATCTAATTAACTTTTCAGGCTGAATATTCTAAAAATTATTTTCATCAGTACTATTTCCATGAAGTGATTAAAATTATGGGTTCTTTTTTTGTGAAAACTAAAGTCTTACTCTAAATTTCTAAGTAAGTTCACATGAAGAGAAACATGCTAAATGCTAAGAGCCAGTCAAAGTTAAAAGTGAAACAATGAACAAAAATTAAGTATATACATGTGCGTTGTAAAGATCAAAAACTGTATAACATTACTGAAGTTCATTTTACAAATCCTCATGGAATATAATCCTGATAAAACTCATTTAGACATTCTGTAATTTGCAAATATTTATAACAAAATGTAAATTATTTTGAGCTTTCCATCATCAACTTCATTAATAGTTACACAGATACGATACTTCAGACTTAATAATGACCTTTACTGATTATATGAGAATTAAAATCATATTTATCTTTGCAGTTTTTCCCACATAGATTGCATTTCCATGGACTTGCTTCAGAATGCAAACTGCGATGCAATAAATACAAAGTCTGGTCAGGAAAAATAATTCCACAGTATGGACAAGTAAGAGTACAACTCTCAATATCACGTATAACAATGGTGTTTTTACGACCAAAATAATTAGGTTCTGTATGCGACTCAGATGTACATGAACCATCATTATGTACAGATGTATGATGTATCACACGGGGAACTGGAATTTCAGCTTGACTAAATGAATTAGTTGATGTAGCACGATTATAAAAAACTTTACGCTCTTCATTATCTGAATGATCATTATGGCTATGCCTATCAGTACTTCCTTCAGATAAACGAGGTCTTTTTTCAGGAGGATGACGATGTGCCATACAAGTGTGCCTAGAAAAATCTCTACACCTCTGATTGCTACTGTCTTCACACTGGCGCACTCGATAACAAGTGTGAACTGACCTAGAACTATGTGACGTGCTTTGCACATCAAGAGGTCTACTAGGAGGGGAGTTATGGCTCTCAGAGCCTGTTTCATCACTTGATGAATGTTTGTGAGATTTTCGCCTACAGGGGGTTTCTGATGAACCTGAAGCTTCATTTGTAACACAAGTAGTTTCTACAACATCTACAGCAGAGAGATCCATAGTGCTAGTTGGCTGAACACTGCTATTTTGGCTGTCATCTACTGTTAGTTCGGGTGGTTCAGGTTTTACACAAACTCTTTCTCTATGAGGTACATCATGATTTTGAGAAGGCCTACAACAAGTTCGATCTTGACAAGTGACTGGACTCACCATAGTAGTAGAGCCAGCAAGTGCACTTATACAAGCATGTCTGTTGTCTTCTTCTGGTAGAGGCATAACCATATTTTGCTCAACATTATGATGAGGCATAAAATGCCTGTGACTTGGGGCAGTACTTATGTGCTGAACTTTAGATGAATGGCTTAAATCAGAAGGTCCAGGAATAACCGCATGGTTGTCGTTTACAGATGCAGAATAAGGTGAATAATGAGCTGCTTGAACAAAAGAAAAATTCTGAGATACCGTAGCTAAATCAATGGCACCATTATCAGAAGGAGCAGCATGGACCTGAGAACTTCCTATAAGTTCACGAGGCCGGTCATCAGCTTCAGAACCATCTAATGTTTGTTTCAAATGGCACATGGCAAAATGAACTTTAGCACCATTTGGCGATGATGATTTAAAATCACAAATTCGACACGTTTTATCAATAATAATATTAGGATGATCTGAAGTTAAGTGTGCTTTTAAATGAGGCCGAAATCCAAAACTTCTACTGCAAAATGGACAACGATAAGGTCGCTGTTTTGAATGTCGTAAAACATGTTCCATAAATTGATCTTTACGCAAAAAACGCTTAGCACACATTTGACACTCAAAAGGACGAACACCAAGATGAATCAAACGATGACGTCTCATGTTGGCATAAGATGGAAACTGTTGATTACAAACATCACATTCAACTGAACCGCCATCAATATGAGAGTCTTCATGTTTCAAATATATTTCAACATCAGTTGAAGTAAAATTACATCCTGGATATTTACAAGAAAAAGCAGATCCATTTTCCTGGGATGCTATAGCTGCATTTAACAGTGCTCGTCTTTGCATCATTACTTCTTCGGGATCTAAAAACCCATCAGGAATATTATCTCTATTAACAGGTCTTTCTTCACCGTTAACTGGAGGTTCTGCATTCAATACACGTGAATCTATGTTCTGCTCATTTAGAACTGGAGATGTTACATTTTCACTATCTGCTGCAGGTCTCTCAGGTGACACTGAATGAGAAGGGCCATCTTCCTTGTTTTCAACATGATTGACAGGGCTTTCTTTGGAATTTGGAGATTCTTTATTTAAAGCTGATTCATCCATAACTGAAAAACAAAACAGGATAAGCCGTTAATTCACAGAAATAATTTTATAGCTTCTTTCACATCTTAGTTTTAATATCATATCCATTTACAGACAAAATCAGGGTTGCTGGCTTTTAGCCAGGCCAAAAAAAGCCGGCCGGCTTTTTTTGGTTTTAACCACTTAAAAAAAGCCGGCTTTTATTAAAAAAAGCCGGCTTTTATTGGAAGAAGTCGGTTTTTATTTTTTAAAGTTGGTTTACAGTAAATTTGTTTTAAATTTGGATCAATTAATTTTTAATACATTTATAAATATTTTCTACTAAAAAAAATACTAGACTTCTATTAAATTTTATCAAATAAATAAGTCTTTATAACTTCTAGAAGACAACTGTGAACGCATTATCTCTGAAAAAAAAAATATATATATATAAACATTGAAAAGGATATATGTTAGGCTCCAAACTGGTGTTTTGAAATTCTATATTATATAGCTCCACATATACTACACATTTTAAAGATTATATTTAATTAAATCTGTTCTTAACTGCTCTGCTCAACAAGCGCAAAATGTTTTGACACATTTACAAATTCATTTTTTAACGGAAAGATGTAAAATTCGAAAGCCTGACCATGAAACATGAAGGCGATTTGGAATCGAACTGTGTTTTCCATTTTTTTAACCATTAATTACGTATGGAGCTATAAAGAGATTTTGATCACGTGACAAACACGTTTTTTCACCCTTTTCTGAGTGGTTTCTTCTTTCGTGTGGAAATTCAGTTCAAAACGCTCACTTTGACACTATTTTCTGAAAAATCTATTGCGTTTGCAAAAAAAAAACCCCAGAAAAAACAGTGCAATTACATAGTTTCTGAACAACAACATCTGCTAGTTTCATGCATTTCTGAACAAAAATAAATTAAAACTTAGGTCAGAAAGTTGCCATTTTGGATTTAACAGCCTTAATGACAAAATATAACATATCAAAATGGAAACGAGAAATTAGAAAAGATGTTTTATTTGAGGAGAGTGGTACATAAGTGTATAAAAAAATAGAGCATTTAAACAAAAACAAAAAAAAAATTCTCAAAATAAAATTTTGAAAAGCTTGTTGCTACGCATATTCATGCATATGCTTATTCATAACGTTTTTAATAGTGAGAAATGGTGGTGTTTATTAATATGACTATGTATAATTTTAAATGTTTGCTAGAAATAAAATAAGACTTGTATGTTAATAGCTCTTAAAATTAAGTAATAAAACATAACTAAGTAATCATTGTCCTCTTTAATTTTATAAAGCAGTAAAAATAAAAAAATTGGCAGTTGGTATGGCCCTTTTAAAATTTAGCAGACATATTTGCAATTCTGCATACAAATCACTAGCAAAATCATCTAAGTTTTATTCCAGTATTATGTCCTCATTATTGAGAAATTGGGTTACTTATTAAACTGTAAATCAATTAAATGTCATTAAAACTAATTAAAAACACTTTAAAATATGTAGTTTATAATTACAATGCTTTATTGCATAAAAGCCAATTATGGCCAAAAAAAGCCAATTTTGGCCAAAAAAAGCCGGTTAAAACCAATAAAAGCCACCGGCCTGGCTTTTTTTAATTTTAGCCGGCTTTTTTGCAACCCTGGACAAAATAGCTCTACAATAAAGCTCCTTTAATGCTACATTAATAATTTCTCACTAAAACAGATGATTCAATTTGCCAGATAACAATTCACCAATCAGAAATGTGCTTCCATCAATAAAAGTGTCATTATATTTTTAAAAGAAATATGGCATTCATAAAATTTAATCTTTTAAACCCTTCTCAATGAGCCTCCTGTACACAATTAACTTTTTAGCTTCACATATGTATAGTATACTACTAAAAAAAAAGTTTTGCTCTGTGTGTATGTGTGCAATGGCTAGGAAAATCTACCACATGAATAAGACTAAAAATTTGGGTGAGAAGTGTCAAAGACCTCTCCTGGTGCACCTGAGGATCAGAATTTTAATTTTTTGATAATAAGCAAACTTAATTAAAAACTCATCAAAAATGCACTTTTCTCCCTGAACATTGGTAAGAACATGCATGCTCAGATCAGAATTTTCTGAAGCTCACAAGCAGAGAAAACACAAAGTGTGAGCACGGCTTTTTTTTCTTTGCTGTTTTTGTTATCGCCACCCAAATAGTACAAAATACGGAAAAACGAATATGATATTCTTAAATTATCTTAGTATCTTAGCACAAGCAGAGAAAACACAAAGTGTGAGCACGGCTTTTTTTTCTTTGCTGTTTTTGTTATCGCCATCCAAATAGTACAAAATACAGAAAAACGAATATGATATTCTTAAATTTTGTATATTTATGTTTTGAATGCCACAATTTATAAAAAAAATTATTAAAATTAACCTTAAGAAACATTGAATTAATGTTTCTCCCCCCCCCCCTTCCATTTCAGATCTCACATCCATTAAACTAAGCACGAAAAAAAATGATTATACCAAATTAAAGACTTTACTTTGTGCTTTTGAGCGCCATCTATGGGGTTTTTTTTAAATTATTCTACCTTTTTAAAAAATTTATTTTCCGTATGCCGTTTTGCAATATTCACGATTTCCGCAATCTTTAAAAATCTTTATCAGCGATTCTAATAAAGCTAAGAAAAAACTAGTTCATCCCCATTTCGAAATATGCATTCAGTTTTGAAAAACACAAATATTAAGCCTTTGAAAAAAAAATTGTTTGCAAAACTCACTTTTGCGATTTTTACTTTTCTGTAATTTTTAAAATTGTGTGTCTTCTTCGTAAATGAAAATACAAACAAACCAATAATACCTAAACACATCTATATTCAATTGCGTTTCTGTCGAAAATTTAGGTTTGAAAATATATTTATACTAACCCTTTTAAACATTTGTTTCCGTAAGCCACTTTCACAATTTTTGCAATCTTTAAAAATCTTAATCTTCTTTTCTAATTAAGCTACAAAAAACTAAAAATACCAGGTAATATCTGCATTTGTTCCCATTTTGATATCTGCAATCTGTTTCGAAAACTACGAATATGAACCCTTTACAAACCAAAGATACTAAATCATATCTACATTCCTTTTTGTTTACAATGCCGCCTTCGGTTTTAAATTATATCAATGTAAACCCTTTCAAAAATGTTCATTATCACACACCACTTTCGCAAATTCAGTATTTTTTGCAATGTTTAACGTCCCCCCACCCCCCGGAATTTTTTTATCTAAATACGAAAACACAAATTGCACATTCTTATTGAGCATATATTTAATGTTTAAAAATAGCCTTTGGTTTAAAAAAAAAAAATTATTATTATGAAAACAGTTAGTTTCTGAAAGTGACTTTTGACGAATCTTTTTTTTTTTTTTTTTTTTTTTGCTTTTTCCTCCATAGAATTTGCATTACACATGTTTTGTTTAAAAAACTTTTGTATACAATCGCTCTGAATTTTTAATGCAATATACTAACCATTTACATAATGACGCAGTATAAATTTGATTCAGAAATTTTGAGATTTATGGAGAAAAGTAATGTTTGAAAATAAAACATTTTCCCATAAGGTTAATATTGCATATGCAGCGGTAGAATTGATAAAAAAAAGACGCTGGTCCCAAGGACCAGTAAGTATAAGAATTTACTGGTCCGCAGTCATCGTCACTGGCCCGCTACATAAAATTCTAGTAAGTCCCTTTAACCCTTGAGTGACCCCCCCCCCCCCCCCTCTTAGAATATAAACCAAACTTCCTTTACAGTTATCCAACATTTTCACAGCCTAGTAAAATTATAATTTACTAAAAATTAAATAAACGGTATGCATAAAGAAAAACTATAAAATTAATAATTAGATATTTTATTTATCTAATTATTTATTTCAACTGACTACGGTTTAATGCAATTTTTATTTATTATTCTGTGATGTGTTTGGTTGCGGTTTTCTAGAGGACGGGAAAATTTAAGTTTACCTGTGAGAGAGCAGGGGGAAAGGTTACAGGTCCTGCGGACCACTAAATTTTTCAAATTAGTGGTCCGATTGCATTTTTGGTGGTCTCGGACCAGCGGACCACCAAGGATTTCGAACGCTGATATGGGTCATCATCCATGTCAAATCAACCAGTGACTCAACCTGACCATTTCAGATTTCAATGAAACTCTCAGGAATCATTCTCCCTGATCATATAAATGAGAATATATTTTTATAATTTTTTTATAACATTAAATTTTCATACAATTAATTATTTAAATTTTGAAAAATATTTTTTGGGTTGCATAAATTTTTCAAGTTTGAATTTCTCAAGTTCTATCAGGCATACAGAATTTTATGACCCCTCATTTTAAAGAGAAATTTATAAGGTTTAATTTGATACCCAAATTAACTATGCTCAGTTTAAAAAAAATTATTTTAAAATTTTTAGGTAGTGTTTTTTAAAAAATTTTAAAAAAATGTAAGTTTGTTGTAATATTATAAGCTTAAATTTCTGAAATTTTTAGAGAGGGATCTCAATAGGATCAAGAGTTAAGAAATAAAAACTGAAAATTACCATTCAAATAACAATCTAATTCTCGCCATTTTGTTATTTACTAGGAGGCTCAGCACCCTGCTCACTAACGCTCGCCAACCCCCATGGAATTGCTACGCAATTCATATTGGGATCACTATGCGATCCCAGATCGCTTTACTCGCTCGCCACTATTTATGTCAACTCTAGCCAGAATAAGTGTTATCATAAATCATTACAACGTATTAAATTTACAAATATTTTTAATGTATAAAAAAGCAATGGAAAACTTTGTTGAAAATGTAAATAAAAATGTACCTTGGAAACAGAATTAATTTAAAACCTTAGTGAAAACACAATAAAAAATATTTTTAGTTGGGTCGCTATGCGATCCGAGCAAGCAACATATGAAATTTACAAATATTTTAATTTATAAAAATGTAATTGAAAATTTTGTTGAAAATATAAATAAAAATGCATTTATCAAAAGTGTGGCGCTGTGACTTGTTGATCATCATTGAGAAAGCTAAGCGAACAGGAAATTGAACCGTTTAAATTTAAATGGCATGTTAGTGTCATATGGGATCTTTTCTCCTTTCATTTTGCCTATAGTATTGAAAATCACGGCTTAAATTAATTTAAAACTATAATAAGATGATATAAAAAATGCTATGCATCACGCTATCGAACTGTAAACAAAACATTTTCACCTGTGTCTAAATACAACCTTGGATCAAAAAGCTGATTCGCTGAAGTCCACACCCCAGTGGCAGAAAGTTATGGTTGTGTCTAAGACAGCAATTTAAGAGAAAGAAAATTGTCTGCGGGAGTAGCATGTTTCAATTTTCTTATGTACATTACAAACATTGAAATAGATGGGGTTCTTACTGATTAACATTATAAAAATACAACTACATTTGAGTTATTTATAATACAACCTAATTAAGATAAACAAAACTAATATTTTACAAAAAATTAAATAGTAATAAACGTAAAGTGGCTCTGTAAGCTTGAATCTAAAGTTTTCTTCTTTTTCAATCAGCTGAAGAATTTCACATTTTTTTTTTCTTTTTTGATTAACTGAAGAATTTCGCGAGTTTTCCTGCAACCGAATGACAAATTTTATAATTTCCTTAATAGACGAATTTTGCGATTTTTCTAAGACTGACGAAAAGAGTGTTTTTTTGCGATACTTTATCGAAATTCACGTTCTCTCCACCATCCTTTAATGAAATTCATATTTCTTTCGCGATCATTTGCAGAAAGTTGCACTTATCCCGCGGTCTTTTGATAAAAATTCCATTTTTCCCGAAGTCCTTTGACGAAAATCCGATCCTTTGACTAAATTTGCAATTTTTCGCGTTTCTTTGACAAAATTCATGTTTTTTCTGCGATTCTTTGACTAAATTCTACTTTTACATGTGTTCCTTTGACGAAATTTTCTTTTTTTGCGATCATTTAATGAAATTCCCTTTTTTCGCGATCCTTTGACAGAATTTGCATTTTTTCCAAGATCCTTTGACGAAATTTGCGTTTTTTCACGGTTATTTTTTACAGAATTTGCGTTTTTTCGCGATTCTTAGGCGAAATTTGCGTTTTTTTTCTTAATCTTTTGCAAAAATTTGCGGGTTTTTTTTTCGATTCTTTAACGAAATTTGCGAGTTTTATAGTGATTCTTTGTGTAAATTTGTGTCCTGCGATTCTTTGACTAAATTCAATTTTTTTTATGATCCTTTGTCGGAAATTTGCGTTTTTTTGCAATCATTTGACGAAATTTGCATTTTTTTGGCTATTCTTTGATGAACTTCGTGTTTTTTTCGCAATTCCCCGACAAAATAAGCGTTTTATTCGCAATTCTTTTACAAAATTCGCGTTTTTTTTGCGATTTTCTTACGAAGTTTGTGTTTTTTTTTCGTGATTCTTTGACAAAATGTATTTTTACCATGATACCTTGAGAAAATTCGCGTTTTATTTTTTGGGATCCTTTTACGGAATTTGCATTTAAAGAATTCTCTTACGAAATTTGTTTTTTCACGATTCTTTGATGAAATTTGCATTTTTCCGCGATGTTTTGACGAAATTGAGGATTTTTTTCTGCAAACGATTTTTTCGGTACCATTAGTCGAAATTCACGATATTCTTTTTAGTCTGCAGGTGCTCTTAAAATCTGCAACGTCCACCGCAGCGTCGTGCACATTCTGCCGAGGGGGGGGGGGGGGTCCACACGTCACCGTAAAACGCACCAATAGTAATTCAGGGTGTCTACAGAAATCATAAAAAAAAGTTCCCTGACTTTTCCATGATTTCCCTGACTATCTTTATCAGACTTCCCTGCTTTCCATTATTAACAATACATTTAGGGTATTTTTTTTTTTCATGTATGCCGATTCCAACCTATACAGTCTGCTAATATCTCATTCGGGAGAAAAAAACAAGAGAAAAACATAAAAACTGCCTAATATTAATTATTGGTTGACAGTTTTATAAATCCGAATCCATACTCAAAATTTAGTCCAACAACTTCACATAGTGTCCAATGGATATAGGGTGACCAGAAAATTTCCTTATCTTCTGAAAAATATTCAATTCTAAGATTTATCTACATCTGAAGGGATAGCTAATTGGATTAAGCTGGCCACCTGCTCAGGTTATGCTAATGTATCCTTTAAAATTTTAAAAAATGGGTAAATTGCATTCAATATAATCGCTATCTATAGAAAATGAGGCCATCTGATCACCTTAATTTGTATTAAATATCAAAACTCATACCATGTTAATCTTTTTTTAAATATTGGGAAAGACTATTCAGCATGTGAAAAAATATGTAACATAGATGAATCAGTCTTGTTGGCAAGGTGAAAATGCAAATATTTTCGCATATAGAGAAATTTCCCCGATTTTCGAGTGTTTTTACAAAGTTCCCTGAGTTTTCCAGATTGATAAACCTCCCTGATTTTTCCATGATTCCCTGATTTCCAGATTCTGTAGACACCCAGTAATTGTCATTCATGTATTGTTCAAACGGTTTGCGTTAAAAGAGAGATCCTGCCTGGATTTTGATTTGCTAAGTGAGTTGGGACACGTGACCGTAACCACTGAGAATCATCACTTTGGCTGTTGCAAATAGCAAGATACAAATACAGCCCTTTTTTAGCGCTACGTAAGAGAAATATATATATAGATGTATTATTTGAATGGTAATTTTCAGTTTTTATTTCATAACTCTTGATTCCATTTTTTTTTTCAAATTTTTTAAAAAACACTATCTGAAAAATTTTTAAATTTTAAATTTAAAAAAAATATATTTTTTTAACTGAGCATAGTTAACTTGGGTATCAAATTAAAACTTATAAAATTCTCTTTAAAATGAGGGGTCATAAAATTCTGTACGCCTGACAGAACTTGAGAAATTCAAAATTAAAAAATGTATGCAACCCAAAAAATGATGATTTTTTCAAAATATTTAATTTTATGAAAATTTAATGCAATAAAAAAATTATAAAAATGTATTCTCATTTATATCACCAGAGAGAATGATCCCTGACAGTTTCATTGAAATCTGAAATGGTCAGGCTGAAAATTGAAATTTTTTGGTTGATTTGACATGGAATGACCCATATGCTTATTTACTGGTATAACAAACTTATTTTTGCACTACTGACTAGGTTTGTTTGGAAAATTTTTAACTTAAATACAGTAGACTCTCTTAAATCCGCACAGTTTGGGACCAGAGGTTGGATTTTAGAATTTTGTGGATTTCTGGTCATTGCTTCGTTTAAATTTTTTTAAACAGTAATTTGAATGAATAACAGAATCAAAATTATAATGAATGCTTGCTATATAGTAAAATATTAAAATAATTAAAGTAATAAACTAAAATAATAAAAAGTAAGTTATTTTTTAAATGATTACACTATTAAAAGCAAAAGCCAAGTAAATAATTAATAATGTATAGTAGGCCTGGGCCTTAAATCGATTTAAAGCTTACATCGGAAACCCGATTTAACCATTGGTCTTAAATCGATTTAAGCTAACATCGGAAATCACGATTTAGCCATTTTCTTTAAATCGATTTAACACAAAATACTGATTCAGAGTTAACATCGGAAAACCGATTTATCTACTTTGATGT